>JARQZJ010000038.1:800000-3200000 GCA_030704895.1 Henosepilachna vigintioctopunctata | reverse complement strand
AAACCTCTGAAAAACTCATGGTGAGCCAGGTGATTTTAATAATTGTGATTTATATATATATATATATATATATATATATATATATATATATATATATATATATATATATATTACATATAATATTTTTATACTTACTTATCCAGAATATGTATATTATTGGTTTATGTGTGTGAAATTGAAGGTAGATCTGGAAAAAATGAGTTTTGAGATGTGATGTTTGGTGATTGTTGTGTATTCATTTTATGAGTGTTATTTGTATGGTTTATTAAATCGTTGTAAACAGAATTAAGATGTTTAATGTCTGTTCTTTCATTTACTGTGTTTTCTAAATTTTTACGGATGTGTAACATTACTAAAATTTCTCTACATTTTTTGTCTTTTTCAGTTGCAAAAATCTTCTCATTTTTGTAATCAAAATCGTGTTTTTCTGTCAATCTATGTTTATGTAAGGCTGTTATTTGAGTTTTTGCGTATTTATGCGCTTTGATTCTCTCTTCGAGATTTTGTGATGTTTGTCCGATATAGCATTTACTGCAATTATTACACAGTATATTATAAACCGTATGAGTTTTTTTCTGAGTTACAGTTTCACTTTTTAATTTTGTATATATTTCTTCGATTTGATTTTTGGCAGTATGTACTATTCTTAAATTATAAGGTTTTAATATTTTAGCAATGTTTGTACTTAATTTTGGAATATATGGTAAGGGAATGTAATTATTTTCGTTAGATTTACTTTTTTTTGAATGTGAAGTATTAAATAATTCATGAATTCTGTTTTTCATGATTTTGTTGATCAAATTTAATGGGTAATTATTTTTCATGAGAAGAGTACGAACTTCTTCAAGTGTTTTATGTCGTAAACATGATGATGTTAACTTTAGTGATCTATCTATAAAATTAATTATTATTCATTTTTTCTGGGAATAGTGATGATTACTTATATAATTCATTGTTCGTTGCGAATTTATTTCTTCTCTGTGCCATCTTGTAAAAATTTTGTTAGCTTTACTTATAATTGTTATATCAAGAAAATTCAATTTTTCATCTTTTTCTTCTTCAAGTGTAAATTGTAATTTATTAATGAAAACTATTGAAACGTTCTAGTATATTATTAATATGATCTTTGTCTGCTATTATCAAACAATCATCAACATATCTTTTATATAATAAAATATTTTCTTCCAAATCTTTTATTGAATCTTCTTCTGAAAATTCCATCACTAATTGTGCAATAACACTTCATATTGGACTGCCCATTGCGACACCATCAAGTTGTTGATAAAATTCATTTTTATATTGAAAAAATATATATATATATAAAAAAATTTTTATATCACCAAAAACATCTAAATATCCATCAATTATTCTTGAATAAAAATATCTATATATATATATATATATATATATATATATATATATATATATATATATATATATATATATATATATATATATATATATATATATATATATATATATATATATTCCTAATATACTTCCTAATTGGACCTGTTTTGGTGAAATTCATCTGATTTATTATATAAGAAGATCTTTTAAAAAGGGTCTGCAATTGGATTAGCCCTTCGGAAGAATTTAACCCGTAAGATGTGCTCAAAAAACGTTTGACGTTTCTGAATTGACTCACTTTTATGCTTAAACCCATTTCTTCAATTTGAAAATTGAATATTTCTAAGGAAAACTCTTTGATATCTCCAGCTCCCGCAGATCGAGTCCCAATTAGAGGCTAGATGGATTTTCCAAGTAGCCAGTTAATGTTTACTCGAGGAAAATTAGTTATGAGATGACGCATCGTCTTCGGTCGTAAATGGAAATTTCGTACTTCTACCTTATACGGAGGAGCTCTTTTCAGATGAGGCAATTAAATACGGTTCTCAAAACTTTTAATTAATACCATCAAGAAGACGGGAGATTCTGATACGCCAGTATTCGGAATTCGGGGAAGCACGCTTGACGGATCGAACCTAGGTCCTCTAATTGATATTTTGACGTAGGGCGATTTTTCAATAAAATAATTCAGAAATCGATTTCGTCAGATTTCTTGCAACTGTTCAAAGGAAAGTTTGAAGAATTGCTTCCTGAATTCGTCGAATATTGCTTCCAAGAATATCTATCATATTGATGCGATTGAAAGAAGATATTCGAGTGATCCCACTTTTATCATTCAAGAAATACGTCCTTGTGGGCGAGGTGAAAAGTTTTCGGCCTGACCCAGAAAAACATGTTTTGAAATTTTTTATTTTTCAACATAATTTCCATCAGCATCGAAACATTTCTCATAACGGTGTTCTAATTTATTTAAACCAGTTTTGAACGTAGATTCATCAGGCTCCTCAAAATACTGATTCATAGTTTCGATAAATCCCTCGTTGCTCAAATCTTTTACCGCCAAGCCATTTTTCGAGGTATTAGTCGCTGGGGGCTTAGTTTGGAGAGTAGGGAGGATGCGGCATCAATTCAAACTTCAATTCGTGGTTTTTTGGCATTGCAACAATCGACGAATGTGCTGGTGCGTTATCGTGATGAAACAAACATTTTTTTTCGCCAAATGAGCTCGTTTAATTCGCACCTCTTCCTTCAATGTTTCAATAAGTCTGCGTAGTATTGACCAGTGATAGTGGTACCCTTTTCAAGATAATCATTCATATAATTCCTCTCGCATCCAAAAAACAATAGCCATAACCTTATTTGCCGATAAAATTGTTTTTTCCTTCTTTGGAGTTGGTTCCCCTTTTTCCAGCCCATTGTTTGACTGTTCTTTATTTCAGGAGTGTAGTGGTGATCCCAAATCTCATCAACAGTTATGAATCGACGCAAAAATTAGCTAATATCCTTCTCTAACATTGTCATTCATAGTATGAATGAGACCATATATCATATGAAGTTATTCAGAATGATCAACTTTTTTATCACGATATCTCAAAACCATCGCTTTTAATACTTTCTTTCTATAGTTTATATGTTTTTCTAATGTACCAAATGGCTAGAGAACCGAATGCACAATATAATAAGCATTATTTTGTCACACTTTCAGAAAGAATGTTGTGAATGAATCAGTGAACATCGTTTCATCCTTTCTTTTCACAAAACAAAAGTTACATTTCGTGGAGAAAATTGAATAACGAATAATTGAATGAAAAGAAGTTAAAATAAATTCAACTCATCTTCAAGACTAAACATGCGAAGCTTTCAATGTTAGATGTATTCATATTTTACCTATTGATTCTTAGGATTGCAGATAAATTGTAATCTATGCATACATACGATTTCTCTATGTTACTCTGTCTTCTGATTCATAAGAGGATTTGAGAGAATTGAAGTCGATGCCTTTCGTTTGTTGGACTTAACGTAACTTAAGAGTGTCTTGTTGTACGAAAAATAGAACTATCTAACGTTTCCAATAAATGTAGGCACCTATTTCAATATTCCATGTTTCCACAAATATGTCCATGCTTCATAGAGCCAGCTCTGCTATTATATTATTTCGAATAATTCATGAAAAAATATGAAGATAATGTTATACTACGAGTATAAAAAAAAATTCATTTCGTATATAGAACCTACTGTTCCAAATCTCAGTATGAATATCCTCGAAATTTTATTTCTTTACTGAACACTGATAATCATTTCTCAATTTCAACTCATATTTTGATGGTTTGAGAAAATCTCTACTTTTTATTTTCACATATACTCATATGACAAATGACAAAGACAACTGAATTTTCGTTCATTCTACAGGTTGACTACAGGTTTTGCTGAGGACTACAACTTTATTTCGAACTGAACTGCCTATAATATCTGCTACTGGTTATGCAATAAGTTTTGACGAGACCTTCTGAGAATTTTCAAGCGAATCATTCTGATAATTTCAGGTATGTATCGTTCTTTTTGATCGAATTTCTATAATTTCGAATCTAACCAATGCAACTTATACAGCGTAACTTTAGATTCTAGCAAGCATAATTTATAACATACAGTGTAAAGATGAAAAGAAAACTTTCCTATGGCTGCAAACTCTATTCTACCATCAAAATTCTCGGTAAATAATTAAATAATTCATACTCTCTGCTCAGTTCGCGCATAAAACATCTTGGATGAAATATGCGACGGTTCTTTCATTGCATATCATAATTCCTTATTTCGAAAACTTCCGCCTAATGTTGCTACCTGCCTGAAACTTCTCACTTTCCACGCAAGACGATCGCTTAATTTCTACGGTCGTTATTTACGACCTCCTCTAATTATGATGAAAGCGTATCTCGCTAATTTCCAAAGAAAAAATGTTTCGAATACAAAAGGATGAGGTGAAGAAAACTTGCCATCTGGAAACAGGAGCATCGGTTAGTGAAATACGGCGCTTCGGTCCTTCGAGGTCTCCCCGTGGGGGACTTTGGTAAACAGGGGCGGATTCAGGAGAGTCTCGCATAAATTGAAACAACCACACAGTCGAGAATTTATTTCAGTAGTAGTCGAATTTTATGGGATATAGTGCAGTTTAAATGGTGAATTATAAGATTAAAAGTGGATTAAATAGTATTATACAATCGACAGAGTATGTTTATTCGAAAGTGTGAAAAACTTGGAATTGAAGGAGTATTATTGAGATTGTTGTCATGTTTTTTCGAGGGCAGGTTTCAGAAGACAGTGGTCGATAGTAATTTCTCCACGAAAATAGAGGTAAAATATGATGTACCGCAGGGCAGTGTAATCGGTCCTCTTCTCTTTGTTATTTACATGAATGACTTAAATAGGTATTTGAAACGCTCTTTTGTTAATTTGTTCGAGGATGACACATTGATTTCTGTCTTTCCCAAAACGACGCATTAGTTCGAACTCATCGGCGTCCAACATTCGGCAATTCAAAGTTGCAGGGAGAAAGGGGCGAGCGAAAATATTTTGCGACAAGTTCAAACTTGTATCAACGTACACGAGCCTTTGTTTTTGTTATGATTAGTTTGACTATTCGACATACACTTCCGCACGAATTGGTTTGTTTAGTTTCATTTCAGTTAATGTTAGTCTTTCGTTGGTATACAGATAAAAAGTTTGTGTTGGTTATGAGCCCAAAAAAGTATAAATGTTTGACGATTGCTGAAAAGAAGAGGTTAATCAAAAAATTAGGGAACGGTGAGAATAAAAGTGATGTTGCAAAAGAATTCAAAATTCGTCTGATGACTCTCTCAATCATAATAAAGTACAATGAGAAAATTAATGATGCTTAAACTGTTTTCCTGAGTTTTTTCGTGTGGATGAAGATGTTGCTGTCCCATGTTCACTAACCGATGGCGAAATTTTATCTTCGACAGATACAAATGACAAAAGCAACGATGAAGATGGTGACGATACATCAGAACATTTGGCACAGGTATCAGTTAAGAAAGCATGATCCTCATTGGCTAACTTACAAAGTTTCTGTCTACAAACGAAAGATTGAAAAATCATTTCAGGCACTTTTTCTCTTGAAAAAAGTTATTGAGCAGTCTGAGCAGCAGCAATGTGCATTGCAACAAACAATATAATTGAGTTCTTTCGAAAGATTAATCAACTGACATTATGAATACATATACATGTAGGTACACGAATGTACTTTAAACTTTCGTCATTGTTCTATAATAGAGTTAATGAATAATAATTGATCAAAACCTAATAATTCGAAGTTTCATTTATTTTCTCTCGCACATTTCGAACCATTTGATATTTCAAACACTCGTGAAAAACTTCACGTGAAGGGCATAAAAGTGGGTATCAAAAAAGAAAATAGAATAAATGTCAAATGTCTCACCTTTGCAGACGATATTGCTATCATCACAGACAACAGAACTGAAGCCATTCGCACCGTGGAAAAACTACATGAAATTGCGCAGAAAACCGGGTTACAAATTTCTTATGATAAAACAAAATACATGGAAAGAAAACCAAAAGATAAATCTTCTCTTATGACAAAACATGGTGAAATCCTGCAAGTAGGCCATTTTAAATACCTCGGGGAAGTTATACAGTCCTCAGGTTTAAACCGAATCGCTAATGAACAGAGAATAACCAAGCTCCAAAGGGCCTACAAACTAACATGGGCTCACTATAACAAAAAGTGCATTTTGAGAGGCGCCAAATTGAGGCATTATAACACAACGATTCTTCCAGAAGCAATCTACGCAGCTGAAACAATGATTATTGGTGGCCATTCAAGAATTAGAGAAATAGAAAAACAAGAACGAAAAATTCTCAGAAAGATTTACGGGCCAATCAATAGAAACGGTATTTGGATGAAAAGACCTCAAAATGAATTGTATCAAAAGACAAATACGATAACGGAAGAAATCAGAAAACGAGCAATGTTCTATGCACATGTCTACAGAATGAAACAGTCCAGAATACCGAAGAAACTACTCAATATAATTATGAATAGTAAATGCGGAACAGAGTAGCTAAAAGAGGTCCAAGAGGATCCACAACAGATCAATATAAAAAATCTCGAAGATCGCACTGAATGCCTCTATAAAATCGCACATATAAAGTTTGAGCAAAAAGTAAATCGTCAACCTGGAGTAAAGTGGACAGATGAACGGAAGAAAGAGCATTCAGAGAGGATGAAGCGTTTTTGGGAGGCAAAAAAGATGAAGCAAAATTCCTAATGATTGCGAATTCAAGTTCAGTCGCTCTCCTCATGGGGAACAATCGAAATAATAATATATATATATATATATATATATATATATATATATATATATATATATATATATATATATATATATATATATATATATATATATATATATATATATATATATATATATTTAAAATTGATTTATTGCCTGTTTAAGATAGTTTATTTTCAATGTTTTTAGCAATAACAGGCTTATTTTGATGTGAAAAGCTTTATTCTCGTTGGCGTTTCGTTGTATATCACAACTTTATCGAAACTTTTGTTCAAAAGTTGTTAAGCCTTAAAAAATTGGAAATTGGAGTATAATCTTGCAAATATTCCCGAATCCCTCCCTGCTCCTGTTTTTCATTTCAACGTCGTAAATGGGACGGCTCGCATCAATGGCACCTATTAAAATTTAAACAATGATTGAGATTCTTCTGCGGCTGTATTGCAGTACACCTGAAATCCATTTAGAACTCTTCAGCAGCCTGTAATATGGAGAGCTATTACGTCGACCAGTTTGGAGTAAATAAAAGGGCCATAACTCACCTGGAGCCACCCAAAGGCCTTATTGAGTGTCGTGAAATGAGGTTTGCTGGCTAACAAGGTTTCGGATCCGATAGAGGGATGTATTCCCCGCTGACGTGAAAGTTCCGTCGGCGTGATGTCGGTGTCGAACAAAATGAAACTTATAAATTTTTTCAATATTGAAGCTTTTCAATGTAAATTTTGATGAAGTAGTTTCTACGGCGTAGTTTGTGGAAATTTATTTTGGTACAAAATGTGATTGATATTCGAAAAAATTAATATTTCCGGAAGTTTATCGCCGTTTTCATTCCAATTAATGTTTCTCATATAATTCATTTGAAGTATATAAGTCGAATGATTTGAGGATTCAACAAAATATTCATGAACACACCATATCCAAAGTTTTCCTACTTTATTCAATTTTTGTTGACATTCAAATTGAATGAGGTTGTCCAATCATAAGAATTAGAAAATATTGTTTGTTTTTTGAAGACACACCTCAATTTGATTCGCAAATTACAAATATTTATTATTTCAAGGATTGAATAAGGGGCGTAATAAGAACATAGCTTTAGTTTCACATACTAAACTATTTAATTCGTCACAAATATTTTCATCAAATTGTACGGATCTATGGCACTCAAATTGTGTAGGGGTGTCCAATGAGACCAAACGAAAAAACCATTAGTTTTTTCCATCCTGCGATGATTTTGATTAACACAAAAAAGAAAACGAATTATTCTGTTTCGAAAATTACAAATAATTATCATTTCGAGGGTTTTGACAGAGGGTGTAACAGAGACAGGGCATTAGCTCCACATATTGTATCGAAACTATTTATTTCAGCACAAAGATCTTCATCAAATTGTACAGATCGATGGCATTCAAATTGAGTAAGGGTGTCCAACGAGACCAAACGAAATAAGACCTAAATTTGTTTCAACCTGCGATGATTTTGATTAACACATAAAGGAAAACGAATTATTCTGTTTCGAAAAATACAAATAATTATCATTTCGAGGGTTTTTACAGGGGTCTAATAGAGACAGGGCATCAGCTTCACATATTGTATCGAAGCTATTCATTTTGGCTCAAAGAACTTCATTAAATTGGACAGGTCGATGGAATTCAAATTGAGTAGGTGTGTCCAATGAGACTAAACAAAAGAAAACATAAATTTGTTCCATCCTGCGATGATTTTGATTAACACAAAAAACGAAACGAATTATTCTGTTCCGAAAATTACAAATCATCATTAATAAATTATCACGTCGAGGGTTTTGACAGGGAGTGTAATAGAGACAGGGCTTTAGTTTCACATATTATATGAAAACTATTCAAAGATCTCCATCAAATTGTACAGATCGATGGCGTTCAAATTGAGTAGGGGTGTCCATTCAGACCAAAGTCAAAATACATGAATTCTTCGATACATTTGATTACCACAAGAAGAGAAACAGTTTTTGTTTGAAAAATTACAGATTAAATATAGAAATATAGAATTATACAGAAAAATAAATCATTTATTTATTTCAAGGGTAGGCGGTGTAATAAAGACATCGTTTCAGCTTCATATATTTTAACGAAAATATTTAATTTAGCACAAAGATCTTCATCAAAATTAATTACGTAATCGAATTACACAGATCAGTGATATTTAAATAAGGATTAATTAAGGCAGCGTTTGATCTGGTCGAGCTTTGCGTATTTTATAAATCCATAACATTTGATTATATCAATATCACAACCTTTCTGTACTTCTTTTCATACACGAATCGGACGTTTCAACTCTGTTCGATATTCGATACACGAAATAGGCCGGCCTAATGTAATATTTGCGGAGTACACGTAATCAAAATGCCTTTCGCCGCACTCACGAAAGCAACAAATTCGGCTTTAATTGCAGACGAATTTGCATTCGGAATTATTTCGCTTTCGGGGCAGCGCAAAGAATACGGGAATAATTCAATTTGAGCCGGGAGAATTTGCATCAGAAATGTATTAGCGCCCGAAATATTTTGTTGATGAAAGAACTTCCTTCCGATCGTTTGGCGAGCGAATTATCATAATGATTTGATTTGCTTTTGGATCTCTTTATTTTTTGGTAGGTAGTACATTTTCGAATAAGCTTTGTCTGAAACAAAACGTTCGTGTTGATTTAAGGCCGGACGAAGGGAGTTCTTGAAGTCAATGTTGTCCCCCGTGATTGAAGAGTGTTAGTCTTCTATTTCAGCCTAAAATATTGGCAACTCCAAAAGATTTCATGCCGCCAATCATGCTGCTAAAGCATATGTATGGATCTCATTCTGACGACTAGCATTTTTCCTACAAGATGGAAGGTAGCAAAAGTTATTCCTGTGCTCAAGAGGGGCGAATCAATACATATTGGTAATAACAGGCCTATTTTTATATTGTCGAACTTTTCTGAATTGTTAGATATTATACTTTTTAATTGTCAAGATCAATTTTTAATTACCAAGATCACAAATAGTATTGCAATTTAGTAGCATGGGTTTATGACCAAGAGATCTTGCTGTACAAATTTGATTGAGTTTTCTTTTGGGTTCATATGTGAGGAGTTGGATAGAGCAGGGCAGGTCGACGATATATATATATATATACAGATTTCCAGAACGCTTTTGATGAAATAAATCATGGACTACTTATTGTTCAAACTGTGAAGCTTTTTGGATTCGCTAATCATTTATCACTTCTCAAGAAGTCTTACTTGAGTAATCGCAGTCAATTCACACAAATTGAGAATTTCAAATAGAAAGAATTTCTAGTAATTTCTGGAGTGCCGCAGGGATTCAAACTTGGACCCCTACTATGTGACCTTTTTCAATGTCAAACTTTTTAAGAGAGTTCCTCAATCTCTATAGTTCCTGCGCCAATACAAAATGTGCAAATCCTAAGAAAATTCCTATGAGAGAATGTATCAATAAAGAAACATAGATATGAGAGATAAATCACTACAAACCACTATTAAAATTCCTAGAAAACCTCCTGAAACACTGAATCAAAAGCAAATTTCAACAAAGAGACTAAGAGAGAGGGGACATGGTTTTATAGGAGCGGAAATATTGATTCAAATTGTTCTCTAGAACACAACTCAAAAACCTTTTTAACAATTGTAACGTACGTTTCGCCATCAAAAGAGCACAATTGTTGAATTGAAAGTGTGTAAATTTGGAAAACAGTGTTTTTCAACAACATTTAATTTTTCCAAGCAGATTTACATCAAGTATCGGATGCACACATTCAAACAGAACTTTAGGAGCCAAATACTAATATCCATACCTACATGTATATACCCTGATGATGATTGGCTGTGAATATTGCAACATCGCACAGAAGCAAAGGAAATAAATAATTCAATCCTGAGGCATCTTGATTGGGAAAAAATTCGAAACCAGCAAGCGAGCAATTTCGAAATCCGGTAGTTTTTTCAACAAAAGGACCCTTTTATTGGAATGAAAGCATCGTACAAGTGGACAACACGAAATCATTTGCGAAGGGTGGGTTCTCGGGCACGTCATAAAGGGCGATAGAGCACGTAGACACAAGTGCGGACACCACTTTTCACTGTCACGGTTTCGGAGAACTCATTAGTTCCGAAACCGGCTAGTGTTTAAGTGATGAATTAACAGATTGAATCGAACCGAAGAAAATGCCATCGGTTACAGAAATTTCGAGAAGACGAGGGATTTGAACCAAGAACAAGATCGACGAGAGATGTGGAACCTCAGATTTATTCCTTTCAAGGGAAGGTTGAAGTTTCAAGTCGCTCCATAATTGAAACATTTGAACTACTCAGAAGTATGGTAGCTAACATTGAAATATGGTAGAAATATTGTTTCCTATTTTCATATTATCGTAAAATTTCATTAACAATTCGTTTCGTTTTACTTATCATTTTGTTTTATGTTATGTGATTTTAATAGGTGTTGTTGATTAGAATTCTTTATGACCACATGAGCACAAATTTGTGGTTCTTTTAGATTTAAATTTCCATCTGACAGTACCTAGCCTAATACACAAGTTTCATCTATGTTGATTGCTCATTCCTACTATTATAATCACTCAATATTCATTTGAATCTCACCCCCGGGTTGTTTAGTTCCTAATATTGTTATAATATCATATTATATTAAATCTCGACACATCTCAAACCCAGACTCTGAATAACGTTGCACATGTAACGGGTGTTTTTTTAGAGGTATAAACTTTAAGTTGGCATTACTGATGAAGATGGCGACCGATTTAACAGCTGAGAAGTGATTTATTCTCAGTTTGGTTTGGCAATTCATCATGAATAGACTCACGCCTGCACAACGTTTGCAAATAGTGCAATTTTATTTCGAAAATAATGGTTCTGTGCGGAATACGTATCGCGCACTACGTCCATTTTATCGTCGACAACATGAAGCGCACTTCTGGTTGAATGGCTACGTCAACAAACAAAACTGCCGCATTTGGAGTGAAGATAAACCTCAAGTGCATGTCAAAACACCGTTACATCCAGAAAAATTCACTGTTTGGTGCGCTTTATGGGCTGGTGGAATCATTGGTCCGTAGATCTTCAAAAACGATGATGGCCAGAACGTTACAGACAATGGTGATCGGTATAGAGCCATGATTACTAACTTTTTCATTCCTGAATTGAACAACCATGATGCCCAGGAGCTGTGGTTTCAACAAGATGGCGCAACATGTCACACAGCTCGTGCCACAATCGATTTATTGAAAGACACGTTTGGTGACCGCCTAATTTCACGTTTTGGGCCTGTGAATTGGCCTCCAAGTTCTTGTGATTCAACACCGCTAGACTACTTTCTGTGGGGCTATGTAAAGTCATTGGTCTATACGGATGAGCCACAAACGCTTGACCATTTGGAAGACAAAATTCGCCGTGTTATTGCCGATATATGGCCACAAATGTTGGAAAAAGTCATCGAAAATTGGACGTCCAGATTGGACTACATCCGAGCCAGCTGTGGCGGTCATATGCCGGAAGATCATATTCGAAATGTAATATAATAAGATTATCTTTCGAATACAAAAAAATTCTCGTCAATCGAATGATCCATCGTTGTTTTATTGCAATTTAAAGTTCTATAATCTAAAAAAAACACCCGCTATAAGTCATTAGATTGAATTCATGTCGAAACAATCAGCCATAAAAGAAGCATTGGAACAGAGTAAAATTGACAAACACAAAACTATTGTCACCTATGTACAAACTCACTCAGGGCATTAGAGAGAATAAGGAACAAGATTAAGAAACACTATAAGGCAAAGAATGAAACAGTCGGGATATGACGCATACCTTTTCTAATATACACCATCACATACCGGAATAAAACGAGATGAAAAATTAGACAAAACAGTAAAGAAACCATTAAAAATTGGAAAAGAAAATACAGAGGGAGCACCATTGAATTTCACTGTAATACATAACTAGGACTCACTCAGTAGCAATCCTTAGGTTTTTGATAATTAACACTAAGTTAATTTGTACATTAATAAGCCGTTCACTAGGCTTTTGCACTATCACTAACAACTAACTCGAAAGGTTTGCTCCTGTTGAGTCTTTTCTTTTAACTAGCATCATATTATCGAGAATTCTTCGAGAGGCCTCGACGTTGACGTGATGGAATTATTTGCTGCTCATGACTACATGCCAATCTATCAATGGATTGATCAATAGCTTCGATTTTCACGTTTCAATGGAGGTCACTGTGTCTGAAGTGCCAAGGGCGCTGAAGTAATTTTTGATAAAATATTCTGAAGATGCTGATTTATATTAATGTTCATCTTTTTGGCACTACTCCACAGTGACATTCCATATGTTTACTTAGGTTTGGGAATCTGTTTATACAGTCATAATTTGTTGTTAAAAACCCAGATATATATTTCTGTATATATATATATATATATATATATATATATATATATATATATATATATATATATAGAAATTTTATGGGTTACAGTCTTCATCGGTACTAAAACAGATGTTTATAACAGAAATCATGTTAATATTTAGTCTAACAACTTACGGCTAACTAGGAAATAGTGAAATTATATGGAAATGTGTGAATTTACAAAGTGTAAGTGATATTGCACAGGCATCAAATATTATTATTAAAATGTAAACATTCACAAAAATATATAAAATTATCTTAAACACCAGAGATAGATAAATAGTCGAATATATATGACAGGAGCACAGAAACACAAGTTGTCACCGAAAAAAGTAACATAGGTGAGAGAGCAAATACCGTGACAACAAAAGTTACACTGAGCACGTACCACATAAGTTATATATATATATATATATATATATATATATATATATATATATATATATATAATATCTTGCCTATATATAAAATTTCTAAAATACTGGCAATACTCCTTTTATCATTATATATATATATATATATATATATATATATATATATATATATATATATATATATATATATATATTATTTCGAAAGTTTTTAGCAATAACTTGATATGAAAAAGTTTATTTTTATTGACGTTTCGTTGTTATATTACAACTTTGTCAAAACTAATTATAATTAATAATTGAATATAACGTCAACAAAAATAAACTTTTTCATATCGAAAAAATATGTTATTACTGAAAACTTTCAAAATAAAATATCTTAAACAGGCAATAAATCAATTTCAAGAAATATATATATATATATATATACGATTATATATATATATATATATATATATATATATATATATATTATATATAGCATATATATATATATTTACTAAGACTTAAAATCCACCAAACTCAAGAGTATTGAAACCTGACAGATCAAACACACGACTATAAGTTAGAGAACCAGGATTTACCTGTCTTGTACTTTTGTTCAAATATAATCGTGGAACATTAAGCCAATAGTTTAATTTAATTTAATAATGAAAATTAGATTGAAATCTTTACAGATGGAGAACTTATATCAGCATGAATGGTCTTTGAGATTCACAAAATGATTGTTCCCATTCTTTCAATTTCTATTGTTGTTTATGAATACTTATACAATGAGAATTGGTGTTAAATCATATTCTGTTAGCATCTGAAGAAGTCGATAATCGACGAAACGCGTCAGGTTATGACAATAAAAGTTTTCCTCGCATGCAGGTGCTTAAATTATCCTGGTTTTATCATATTGAATTTGCACCAAGTAAATACCAATATTATTCAATATTTGCTGCTATTTTCTGTTCCAAAATTGTCAGAAATATTGAGATAGGTGAATAATTTTTTTGTTTCAATTTCATTACTTCAATTTGAATTTTAAATTAAATGCAGCTAGAAGATATCGTTCATTGACTGTTCCGAATATGAATTCCCAGAACTCAACCATGCTAACCTCAATTTTCCAACCAAAATTAGAAGGAGATGAAAATACTCACAATTTATCTTGTTACATCTAAGATTGATAGCTAATTCCGAATATTGAAGATTAATACCACGCGCCCCATTTCTAAAGTTCCAATCATGTGCCATTACCATGTTATTAGCGACGATAAATTTTCACTGGCAATTTTCCTGTCAAAAAATTAATTTATTTTACGTGAAAAAAAGTTCATTTATTCAGTTGAAGAAATTCATTCAAAGCGACTGTGGAACGGGGGTGCCTAAGAAATAAATTACTTTAGGCCAACGCGAACATCATCGGTAAATATTTAGCAATACGACCCGAGAATTCGCTTTCGGGTAAATTTGTACACCGTGTTCTAGAATAAGGGAAGAGTTACTACGTCCCTTATCGGTATGAAACTGCTTTGTTTTAAACCCGGTGCAGTAATATACCTGCTGAAATTGTTTCATTTCAACGTTTATTGTTTGGTATAGCATATTTTAACGCACGAGAATTCCCTATTCGTATTCATATTCATTGCGATCCTTATACCATTAAAATTAGATATTGCAATTAGTTTCATCTCCACTTTTGACTATTTTATATGTATCAAAATTGATGTTGATTTGAAACGTTAAAATTTCAAAACGAAATTTCAAACAGTGACAAACAAATTACTTTAAGTGTTTCAATAAAAGAAAATAAGTAGTTTCAAAGGAACAAAATTCTAGGTTCCACTGAAAAAATTGTTATAACAAAATAAATTGACTGATTGTGTGAATTGAACAATCAAATACACAAAGGAATAAAGGGTGGGCAACGACAAAGCGTTTTTAGAAATCAAAATGAACACAAAAAAAAGCACAGTAAAAAGCGAGAAAAGAAAAGATAAATATAAAATGACAAGCTTTGTAACCTTATTTTTCTTCCTGAAGAGGCCTTCCTCAGTCGAAAATGGGGCAACATCTGATTCATAAAAGATGCCACACGATGAGAAAAACCATCTGTATATTCAGAGTAACCCTAACCCTGTTGATTTTATCCAAGCATTATGGATTTCTCACCGCATGACAATTTTCCAATACAAACATTAAGAACTCTCACATTCAAAAAGATTATATGAAACATATCAGAAATATGGAGCTCTGAAGCTGATTTTCTTCTCAGACGTTACAGAAAATACGTTGTCACATGTTTACGCTTGAAAAGGCAAAAAATAAACCGCATTGTAGCATTCGCTATTTTTCACATCAAATACTTGTTATATTGGTTCAAAAACGTATAAAAGAGTCAGAGTAGTCTGCAGTTACTGTTGGCAAAAAAGGCTTTCCATGATGAATTTATGATTGATATCAGAAGGGAAATGTATTCCCACAGCGTAAAAAACTTTCAGTTTGAAAAAACGGATCTAAACAATCTTATTCACTTGTGCCTCTGAATTTAATTGGTCATCCATAAATACTCTGAGTTTTTCAGTGTAATGAACATACTGCAGGATATCATATAATATGAAGTTGTAAGTCATATGTAAGAAAAGAGCTGCAGTTCCGAATTACGGATAGAAAGTCAGTAGTATATATCGAGGAAAATGGGACCTAGTATATTCCCCTGTGGAACTCCATGTTTGTAACGGTGTTTCTGTGAGGATGTTGCATTTTCATTGACGATTCGGTATCGATCAGTGATAAAACTTTGCAACCCTTCACAAGTATTCAAAGAGAGATCAATAAAAAGTTCTATTTCAATCCTAAAGTACCAAACATATGAGCAGAGAGTCATGACATTCATCTGTGATATTTTTCTGAAGAAGACCACTTACTTATAGACTAAATTATCTAATAAGACATCAATTTTTTTGACATATATTTGGGCTTTCAGCTCGTTGTCTCTTGTTTACGAAACTTACATGCTTGAAAAGCAATCCATAAACATTATTAACTTGAAAACTCAAATCATTGTCATGTAAATTGTATTCAGACGTTCAAAAAAGAATGTAATACAACATTATAAACCAGATTCAATTATTTTATAAACAAGTGAACCAATAGAAAAAAAAGAGAGCAATTAAATAAAACGAATTATCGAAAAGTTTTCTGTTATCTCATCTGGTTGATAAATTAGATCTCATTCACTATATTATGCTTCAGTCAAATGAAATTTCGAATATTTTTCCCATATTTCATGTAAAGCGTTTGAAATTGTTCAATGAAATGACAACTTTAAGATTCCCAAATAAATCATTCAGAATTTGCACTATAACATACGAAACTTCCTCTGATTCGATAACAAAATCATAAGAGAGGTTCAAAAGAAAATATAAATCAAAAATATTGACTCTCCCGAGGTCATTTTACATTCACTCTCCAACGTAGATTTTAATGACCAAATTGCTTATAATTTATTATTATTGTTGAGCAACATTGTTATTCATATTTAATCAAATTACGAGATAGAGTTTCCGTAAATATAACTTATATAACTTTTCTCATGACTGTTTATTTGTTATTTCATCAATACGTAATTGCAATAATGGATTAGGTAAACGGCGTTCTTATAAAGATAATGGAATTGAAATCGATTATAATTGAATATTTCAGAGTCACTATTACTTGACGAAAATACATGTACTTCTCTTCAAGACAAATGTTCTGCAAGAGAATTTTCACATTATTGATGAAAGGACGATGATATTTGCATTATTGATGAGACTTGACTCTCCACCATATTTCGTATGTGCATAATACCCTATTTTATGTTATTTGTATTACAATGTCAATGATGTCATGTTTCCATTTTCAGAATTAATATGGGTACCTGAAATTATAATTCTTTTTGAACTGATTATTTTGTCGAACTTATGATGATTAATAAATGACACGAAGGTTTCGCTTATCTCTAATGAAATATTATGTTAAAAACAATTAATTAAAAATTAACAAACTTGACTTAAGTTTCACTGAATAGATTGAAAACTCTACATTTGTTAACCCATTATCAAGAGTATACAACATTACAGTTCTTAGTTCTTAATATATTCAGTGAAACTTAGGTCAAGTGTGTTAATTTTCAATTTATTGTTTTTAAAATGATTAAGTATCAACAAAATGATAATTAAAATATTCCTGAATTTTTACTCATGATGAAATTTATCATTATATCCTGGGTATATGAGTAAAACTATTATTTCTGCTCCCGTAAAACTAAATAGTGTCCTTCAAATTACCTTCTACAAATGCTATGAATATGTAATGAAAATAAGTTTTCATTTCGTTTCAAAACAGTGATAGAAATGGCAACATGATAAATTCCAATGATAAGTTTTCTGAATTTCAGGAATATCTAGGCATAGGAGTCCAGCAACTTCATTAAAAATATTTCAAAAACCTCCAAATGTATTTTTTTACTCTGCCTCTAGCTATTTACACATATATCCCCTATCAATAGGATGTAACACATAAAAGCTCAATAAAATAAAAGCATTTCTGAACGAATTTTCAATGAACAATTGCAATTGTATGATTCATTTTACCTCAGGATAATTTGCATGTTATTCGTACAACATTTAACTAGTTTTTAGCGAAATGATTAAAACTGGTATATTATACGGAATGTGAGCATTTATTGTGAGAAATATATTCACACGAAAAATGGATTTCAGGTTTCAATCACAATTTTATGTATTATATATAAAATTTTATCAACATCTTGCCCCAAGTATCTGGCCGAAAAAATTGTTTTTAGAAATAAATTACATTCTCGAAATATTCGTGATAAAATGCGGATAAATATACAAAACATAATACCGTGAAGTTTCAGGCATCATTTTCGTACTTGGTCTCTAAATATTTCAACCAACTGTTAAAACAATGAAACTATTGCATTTCAAAACACAAATGAAAAATTTACTTTCAGATGAACAGAAAAAACTTGTTTGTTGTTAAAGCAAATCATTCTTAGGAATGTTGTTATATTGCTATGGGGTTAATATATATAAGATGGCGAAGCCAATATTATATATCCTTTATAAATGGTTTCCGTTGCTTATGTACCTACTTCTATATTGTTATATTGTCATATATTATATATAAACACTGTAATGATATGCCATATCAATAAAATTGTATATATATATATATATATATATATATATATATATATATATATATATATATTGATAAGTAGGTAATGTCTCGACCGCCGTGCGATACTTATGTAGAATTTAGGTAATCGGTCTGGTGAAGTGTTCGAAAACTCATTTATTCATTACAATGCTCAGTGTCTTCTTAAGGAGAAAAAACAGAAATTAGAGTTTATGTAGTGATGATAACAGAACTAACATTATTCAGAATAATGGGACACATTTTAATGCGAATCAAAACACGAAAATTATCTGAAATATTCAGTGTCAAAACATCGTTTCAAAGAGAAGAAAATCAACTGAGGAAAATATAAAACTTGCGAGAATACATGTCTGACGACGATATCGAAAAACTTAGCAGTTTTTTTATTCGACAAAAATTGCTTTGAGGAATCCAAAACTATTCCACTTCCGTAATGAGACGAAGATGGAAAAACTTGTTTCTCTCTTCTCCGTTGTGAAACATTGATCAATTAATTTGTTGAAGCGAAATACCGTGAATCCTTAAGGACTTTCTTCTCGCCTACGTCCGTTAAGAACAAAAATAATCAAGTGAAACGAAATAAAACATTCTATCACTGTGACTGTTCAAAGAAAGCAGCCGAGAGATATCTCGAATTGGACTTTCCGACATCGCGATAGCGAATAAATTAACGTGAAAAAGAGGAAAATTGTTCGTTCCTTCATGCAGATCCGCAGGCATGGAGTTAATTGCATCGGGACCGTTGGACGCTTTGTACTGAAACCAGACCATCTTTGATATCAATAAGACAGTTCTTCTGATGGAAAGAAGATTTATTACTTTGTCGATGAGTTTTTAATTCGAGAACTCACTACGGATCGTTCATCTATGCATAAAAGGTAAAATTCAATTTTAATATCCTCTGCCTTTGACTTAGTCAGCGTGGGATTTGAACACACTTTATTTAGTATTTTTGAGATTCGGTATTTCTATTTTTATATCTATCTCTTTTTCTGTCTTCAACTCTATCCTCAATCTCATCTCTATCACTATCTGTACCTCTGCTTCTATCCCTATCTTTTTATGTACCCCAATATATATCTTCATGTCATCTCTATCTCTCGATCTTTTTCTTCAACTCGCTCTATATTTATCTTTTTCCTTCAACTCTGATTTTTTCTTCAACTCGATATATTTCTGTACATCTTGCTCTATCTCTATATGTTTATCACCTCTATCTGTGTCTCAAACGCTAAATACTAGAAGTATATAAAGGCGCATAATAATAATATAACAATAATAATGTAAAACCTGAAAACTCTTCAAATACCTTGGAGAGTTAATTCAATCAAACGCCCTTGATAAAGAAGCTATCCATGCAAGAGCAAGAAAAATGGAATTAGCATTCCAGTTGACAAAAAATACATACAATAAGAAGCCCATATCTATTAACGCAAAGCTAAGACACTACAACACAGTTATTAAGCCAGAGGGTGTTTATGCCTCAGAATGCCTTGCACTGAATACAGCCAGACAGAAGAGGTGGGGAAAAAAAAAAGAAAAATTATACGGAAGATCCTGAGACGAAAGTATGAAAATGGAAACTGAGAAGCAATAGAGAGATCTACACAAAAACAGAGAAGATAACTGACACAATGAGGAGAAGAAGAAAGATTTTCTACGGACACATTAGAAGAATGAATGAAGGAAGACTGACCAAGAGACTATTCAGTTACTTCGATAGAAACCCCAAGACTCAGATAACATGGATCAAGGAGGTCAGAAAAGACATAGAGAAGATGGAAATCGATCTAACGGTCCTAATAATTTTGAGAGAGGCATCCAGAGAGCTCAAACCCTCTTAAATGTAGTATCTGAAACAAATGGAGGTTTCTCTATAAGGGGTGTGAAATAAGTTTCAGGCTCTATTAAGTGTCAATTTCAGTTTCATACTCGAACCTTAATTCAATCCTTTTGTGAGCGTTATTCTTAGTTTTTTTACCGTAATAACTGAATTAATGTAACAGTGTAACATAAGGAATGTTTCACAATAAATATTTATCATTAAACCTGCGATGTCTCTGTTCTTCGTCGACGTCTCGGGATAAAGCATAAAGCAGATCTAACAACAATTTGAACAATCACTGTTTTGGATTCAATCACGTTCATTAAGCGCTCACTTTCTCTCCTCATGGGCAAACAGCGATCTTTTATTAGATTCTGTCATGCAAGAAGGAGCAGAAATATATAAAAAATATGGAAAAAATAACATCTAGTCGTACTAATGAATTGACCGTATCTATATGAATAAAAATTAATCACTGGAATGTATGTGCGCACATAGCTTGCGAACGACTGCGCCAAATTCGATACTCCAAATTCAAAAATTGAACTGGAAATATTTAGAAATCTCGAAACTTGTAATGTAACTGAGTAAAATTCGAAACATTTGAAAAACATTGAGAGATTGAAGTCAGTTTTTCAGGCAGAAGTTGATGACTTCAAAAATGTCTACAGTCTGTATAGGTTGACATTATTTCAATTTCAATCACGTTTTCAGCAACAGCAAAACTACTTGTGAGTTGATGTGTATTTAGAGGTTGAAAACGTTGTATTGTGGCATATAAAACTTATTATACTTGTGTTATTATGACGTGGGGAAATTTATTCAAATTAGAGTTTTGAATAGAGAAATATATTCAGATTTTCAACAAAATTCCTGACTTTAGAGTTTCTCGTATAATAATCGAAAACATTAAAGTGCAACCTACAACTATAGAATTGACAGGTTAATCACTTCGATACACCAAACCCATTAATAAATCGAAATATTGATGCTCCGATGGATTTGAAATTAAAGGAAGTGTTACATATCCTTGAAATGTCCCCCTCAGCGCATTACAAGGGATAAACAGTGAAATATAGTGGAAGGGATAAATATGAAAATTTCAGAAAAAATACTAGACACATATTTCGCGTTATAATTCAAAATAAAAGAATTATAAATTCATGAAATTATTTTATTCACTTGAAAAATCTTTCGGTCTGATAAACTGTTATCAACAATTGATACAATTTGATTTCTACTGATACAGCGAAATGTTTTGGTCTCAACCTTAATGTAGATGGTCATTGCCCCCATAGTCAGAATACAGCGTACGTATTGGGGGTCATGATTGATGACCGAATGAAATTTACTAACCATGTTAAAAATTTAATTTAAAAAAACATATTCGAGACTGAAGGCTCTATATGCCGACAGATATATTTTCAACTTCAAACTACGCAAAAAATTGTGTCAACTTGATTCTCAGATACTGTGATGTGAACTTTTTTCTTTTCATCAATTATTCAACAAAAACTAGAATATAAATAATTCAAAACAGCTGCGTTCGGATCATTTTCGGTTTTAAAAAGTTTGACAATATTTCAGAGAAATATTGTTAATTGAAGTGGTTGAGGATGGTCGATATATGTAGTTAGGTATCATTATTTAGTGTTCATTCATGAAGTACTGCAGACTTCTCAGCCAGAATATTTGAAGAAAAAATACTTTATAGGTGTGAATCTCATAACAGAGGTATGAGACAACAGTTCTTCCTCAATATCCCAGAACACCGTACATCTGGTTTCGAAAAGGATTTTCAAATGTCGCAGTTAATCTTTATAATGCTCTTGAAGACAATTATAAGAATATGTTTGCTTCTCATTTCAAGGTTAAAGTTAAGGAACATATAATTTAAAAAAAAAGTGAAGTGTTCCCTAAATACATTCAACTAAAATCGATTAAAGGTTAAGGAACATATTTTATTTAGTTGTACAGATGATGTTTTGAATCATCGACGAAAAAGCTTTGAAGTTTGAGTGGAAGAATTGCCATGGCTAAACTTCGCCTTCAAAACCATTCAATATTTACTCACAGGTTTGAAGTTTTGTAGTTATCATGTATGTGAGTGAATACAGTCGAATTATTCATATTATTATTATTATTATTATTATTATAAAAGTGGGAAGTAGCTTTATTTGATTCGAGTATCTTCTTTCATAATATAATTATAATTATTATAATTAATTATATAATTATAATTCTTATAAGAGAATCAAAAATTTTTTTTCATTCAAATATATGGAAGAGAATATGAAACAATGCTCTCAAATTTCATAAGAAATGTGTATATATGTGAAAACTTTCTCCGAATCGTGCAAATTTCATCAACTCGTTATATAAATCAGAAATATCGAAATAATATACACGCGTTTCTGAGTTTAAAATGAAAAAGACCGTATCTGAGAATCTCCGCTACCTTTTTTTATTTGTCAGATGTTCTTTTTTAAAAATAGATTTCCCTTCCCCAAAAAACAAGCCTCATCAAGTACTCGAAAAAAGTAAACATATTTTTTTAATTTCGTGGAAATGCTTTGTTTGGAGTTGAAGTAGAATTAATGAAAGAATGGAAATTCAAATGAACATTCTGCGGCAAGTGGAATAGTAGCTAGAAATTTTCACAATTTGCCTACAAAAGAATATGAACATTATTTCATTCGGCCGACGGGCATTGAAATCAAGTGCATAACTTCTCCGTGTCCGCGACTCCAACATAAAATACATAAATTTGCATAAAAATTAATGATATACACCGGAAATAAAACGACGAGTTTTTCATATTTGCGAAATTTACAAGGTTAAACTGAAAGTTCTGTTGAATATTATTTTTATTTCAGCGCAACAATTCCTATTTAGTTTTCGTTGTAGTTTGAAACTACAACTTCGAAAATAAATAATCTACATATATTCTCAAAAACTGCATCTACTTGGAACCAGAAAATGAAAAGGGTGTTTTTTGTAATTTTGACGGCTTAATGTGAATCCATTTCAAAAATTAAAATGATGAAAGAAATTGTAGGTTTATTTTACTCGACCAAAAGAAATTTCCGAAGATACCCAGAAGATTGTATATTTTCGTAGCTTCGAGGCAAAGAATAACTCCGACAACAACTTTTCACTCTCTAAAACAAAATAAATAATTTGAAAAATTTAAAAACTCGACTCCGTAAAAAGTGAACCAAACTACGTACTTAATAAAAATAAAACTGAAAATACGAAAACAAGAACTGTAATTTGGAACTATGAAGAATAACTATCAAGGTAAATAAATAAAAAATTAAGTCTGTAGTAACTTATACAGTCGGGGCCCATTAAAATCTAGAACGGCTCACATTCCAATATTCTGTCTAAGTTATTATAGACTCAATCTTTCATTTAATTACCTTGATAGTTATTCTTCATGGTTCCAGATTACAGTACTTGTTTTTGTCTTTTTAGTTTCATTTTTATTAGGTACGTAGTTTGGTTCACTTTTTACGCAGTCAGGTTTTTTATTTTTTAAATTATTAATTTTTTAAATCTTACTGTTGAATTTCAATGGGATAATCTCATATTTATTCACATGATCACAAATCAAAAGCCCGCTCAGCGTTTCGTAGTGCCAGATTATTATCGGGTGCTAACTGAACATGTTATCCCAAATTTGAAGCCTTCAAGATATCAAAAGCATTGAACTTTGCAAAGGTGATCAGGCTCGTTGTGTTGGCGTTCTTGTGAATATCCTTTGTCTATGTCGGTCTGTTCTAAACTTAGTTTTTGAAATATGTTCCTAATTGTTTATATATTTTCGGAAATTATTTTCCGAATTCAGAAGAGTGGCCGAAATATTAAAACAATAAATTTCTGTACTTTATCCAGGTTTCAATAGATCTATTATATAGAGAATGGGGTACAGATAGAGATACAGATAGAGGTACATAACGAGATAGAAATAGACCAAGAGTTACAAATAGATATAGAAATTGAAAAAACGAATAGAGTGGAAGAAAGCAATAGAAGTTGATATAGAGAAAGAAATATACACAGAGATACAGAAACAAATAACGATAGAGGTAGAGATGTAGACAGATATAGATATAAATATAGATATAGAGATGTCCATAGAAATAAAAATAGAGATAATAAAACAATATTTATAAAAAAAGAGGTAGATAAAAAAATAGAGGTAGAGATAGAGATAAAGATGAAAATGAAAATAGAGTTGAAGAGAGAGAAAATGGTTGATATAGAGATGGAAATAGATATTAAGATGAAAATAGGGAGTGAGATACATATAGAGATACAGATGGGGGCAGAGATAAGGATAGAACTAGATATGAAGATAAATTTAGAGATAGAGATACAGATGTGAAGAGATACAGAAGTCACAGATAGAGATGAAGAAGATAGAAATGGAGATGCTTGTTTCTAGTTCCCCTTGATGTACTTCTGGGAAAAGTACCGTGTTTTATTTCCATAGAGTTGGAATAAGCTGAATCACATAAAATTATATATATATATATATATATATATATATATATATATATATATATATATATATATATATATATATATATATATATATTTTTAGTGAGCATCTGATTATGCGACAACACTTCGAAATATGTATATAGTATTAAATTTGTAATATATACGAACCAAATTCATATCACTGGCTGCATCTTACGATGTAAAGTCTACTCGATATCTTGGCTTTAGTCTTTTATCAAATTACGTTGAGAGGTTTTTTATATGAAAGATCCGGGCTGCGCAAAAAATTCCTGAATATATCAGGATTTGTTTTTGCTAGAGGACGGCTACCACCTGCTTCCGGGTCCAGCAGGTTATGCAAATGTCTGCTCCGAGCCTCTCGTTTGTCCTTTCGTATAATCCGGATTACGCCTGGAATTGTCACAGGTGGAATTGGATCAACGATGGAATAGTCTTTAGAAGAAGAGAGGAACACTGTCATCGTGATCTGCTTTTGCTATTTGGATGGGGGAGGTTCACATGAATATCAAACATTAGAAATATAAACAACCACTATGCCTTCATAATATTTATATATATATATATATATATATATATATATATATATATATATATATATATATATATATATATATATATATATATATATATATATATATATATATATATATATATATATATATATATATATATATATATATATATATATATATATATATATATATATATATATATATATATATATATATATATATATATATATATATTATTCCAAAAACCAAATCAACATTGACCAAGTTTTTTGTTCCGCACTGTTTATTTAGTAGACAATTTATGGTATTGGGACAACAAAAATGCAGACAAACTCAATTCAAATGCCGACGTTTCGTTTTATTTAATGACATCCTCAAAGGCTACAATAGAACAAGATGACAAACAAATTAATACATAAAAAGGCGAATCATTAAAAGTACGTACCTAAATTGATTAAACACTTTCACAATTACTCAGCATTATAAACTTCAGAAATCTTACAAAATTATTTCCAATTTGCATTGGTAGATTATCAAACATCATACATACACACTGCGAGGATGCAACCAGACTGGCTTAAGAACTGGATGCCCATAAGTGAATAAATAAACAAATAATGAACGACGACGGTGAACATACAAGCGTGATAAATAACGAACAATATGGTCAGAAAGTTTAACATAGAAAACGAGAGGCAAATAATTGATACAGTCAGTGACAGATATTTCGATATTTCAATCAAGAGATATGTCGATATTTACTGGTATGAATGATTTGTGAATATTGAAACTAGCTTTCCTTTTGCCCGCCTGCGCGTGATTCAGAGCGATTAGGCATGGAACAATTCTTACACATTGAAGACAAAGTTCTTTTCGATGATGGAGGGAGCTCACGTGGATAGTTCACGAACTAATGTTCTCCTCAACGGAAATAGGACCTGGGGGCGTTTTGAAAGCCATTAGTTCTTGATTTATGATTAAATGAGACTGATGATTCATAATGATAATGAAACAATTGAATCTTATTATCATTCAATAAGTTCGATGATTTTTCGAAACGCAATTAATATTCACTCTCGAAAGTGATGGAATCGCTCTCTTGACAACATTTCGGTTTACAGCTCCCTGAGAGTTTTATTTGAAATATTTCGATTAAGAGTCTCATTATTTATATATATATATATATATATATATATATATATATATATATATATATATATATATATATATATATATATATATATATATATATATATATATATATATATATATATATATATATATATATATATATATATATATATATATATATATATATATATTATATATATATAGCCATTGACGCGTGTATTGATAGTGTCGGCACTCTTCTGAGTAGCCAAGTTCAAGGTGTACGAAGCTCAGATGAAAAAAAACCAACAACAGAAAAACACTACTGCATCTCTATTAAAAAGTATCTGTATCAGGTTACTTTTCACCGTTGAACTTCTAAAATTTCGTTATTACAGCGCCTGAAGACATTTTCGAACAGAAATTTACGAGAGATTGAGAATAAAGAGTACTAAAATCGCTATATACTTAGCAATAACAGGCTATTTGTTATTCAGAAATCTTTATTCTTGTCGAGGTTTCGTTGTACATCACAACCTTGACAAAACTAATGAAACTTGTGATATAAATCGGAACGTCAACAAGAATAAAGATTTTTTAATTACAAATTTGTCAAAACTAATGAACAATTGAATTTATGAGTTACTATAGTTATCAAAATGTAAAAGTTATTTTTTAGAAAAATCAAATTAGTTTTTTTGTTTTTAACAAAATCGTCAAAACTCTCCATCGTCAGTCTTTATCAACAGCATATTACAAACTGAAATTCACTACGTGAATACACTTCTAGATTTCTGCTCTACTAACATTTGCCGCATAAAAGGCAAGTCACACGTGGTAACAGATGCACTCAGAAGAATTTCTGCCATTGATTGTCCAACTCCTAAATTATAAGTATTCGAACATCAGTCAATAGATGAAGAATTACAGAAACTCATTGAAAACCCTGTCTCTTCATCCATAAGGCTCAAGAACATGTACATTCCCTGACACATCTGTCCAGACTTATTGTGACAACGCGAAAATCAGACATATGGTTCCCAACAGTCTTCGGAAGCATATCTTCAATCAGTTCACTGACCGAAACGTTTTCGTCGACAAACTCAGTTAGAAGATGTCATCAAAGTCCAGTACCTTCCAGAGATCATCAACCTAAAGTGTTTGTGTCTCAATAATTGAACTCTTTCACTCAGCAACCGTTTTAACAACCCAACGCTGGGACATTCAAAATCATCGACAATACTGAATAGTGATAAGTTCATCGGTGTAGTTTTTTTCAGTTCGCAGCAAAACAGTTAACATCATTTTCATAAATGTTATGTATCAATTTTAATATGTAATCATTTCAACATTCCATCAATTAATTGTACATAATATTTCATGACATTCACTACTATTGTTTTTTTTATTCATTTCCTTCATGGCTCCGCCACTAGTGGGGGAGTTCTGTAGGGAATTGTCATTGTCATTCGATGGAAGAAAACCTATCACAGAATAGTATAGTAGGAATTCCATTATAAAACGTAAAAAGATGAGAAGTTGTTTCTCCTGAAGTTGAAAACACACTGTCACAGGACAGGCGTGCACGCAGCGGTTTAGTAGTGGGCGGCGAGGGACTGCGTGCACGCAGTGATCACACAGTGTGCACGACTGACAACCGCGCCCTGGACGCTGCCGCGGCACGCAAGTGTGCACTGCTGGTATACTACACATGCACTACTATGACGCGTAAACGAACACGCCACGCGCACGCAGCGTGATTTCACGCATTTGTGCATCGAGGATAAATACGTGCAACTCATCTTCAACCCAAATAAGTGGACTCTCATATTAATTTAAGAGACGAAGTAGTGTATCAAGTTAACAACATTTTAACGTGTACACTGCCTTATACGTTGTTATTAATGCCTTACACACCTTAAAGCATATTTAACAACTGTATATAACGTGACTTGTTTATACATACACGTTGCTTAGATGTGTTGTGCGTCATTCAAGTAGTTTTGAGTGTAGTGTTTATTCTAATCAATTTATTACATAATAGGTTCGAGCAATTTTCTTTGAAAGGGTTACGATGTTTTTCTTCACGCATTAATATGAAATGGTAATACAGCAAAAACGAAGACCTAGATTCTAAAATGATTATCATCCTAGTTATGAACACTTTCATATTGTGTGTCCCATCATTCCAATCGATAAATCTTCGAAAGACGAAGTTATTCGTTAATAACATAATTAACATTTTATAGCACCCTTGTCATGAACTTTTCATGTACTTCTTGTTGCTTCATCTTACGATCGGAAGTTTTATTTCAAAATTCATAGTTTAAAGATGACGGAATCCAATTAACTGCCTGTAAGTCTTAAAAGAAATTCTTTAGCAATAAAGTTTGAAAGCACCACGAAAATAATAAACGGCCTCGATGAAACTCTCCTTCACTGCTTCAGGTTACGGAAGATATGATAATGCTCTACAATCTACAATTTTTCAATAAAGCATCATTCCATTATCGTCGGAAATTTCTCGCTGAAATGTCTCGTAAACCAGCCACCAAAGAATATTCAATTACGGGAGTAAAGCCAAGACACAGTTCATTGGCTGGCTGAGAACTTATTTTACATTTTCACGTTTTCGATGTAAAATACCTTTTACGACAAAGATAAAAACTGAGATCTAAATTAGGTAAACAATTCGACGGCACATTAGGCTCTTTTATATCCTCGAAAATTCTGTCGCATGAATGGCTATTGGTATTCGTTTCGAGTTGGCGTTCCAATCATTTCATTACATAGTTCATTACATTGATTCCGGGCTGATACCGGTCTTTATGTGCAGTTGAATGGAAAAAGAATAAAGGGAAATTACGGTCGGTCGAAGAAAAAAGGACCGATTCACTTTCAGGGATGACCGTGGTACTTACAACAAAATGTACACATAACCTCACTTCATATTCGTAGGAATGAAAGATCTCGAAGTTTATCTCTTTGAATTTGATCGAGAGATGAAATCTAATGAATTTTTCCGTACGCTACCTTAGTTTTAATTGCCACTCTTCCCAAGATTTTCAATCAATACCGTAACAGCTAATTCTTTTCGTATTTTTAAACAGATTGTCAGATGTCAGAATGATATAGACACAGAATAAATCAACAATACTTTCTGTGGATTCATACTTCAATGGTTTGGTGAATCTTATATAGCTATTTATTGATGTATTTCAAATTCTTTTATTTTTAGCTTTTATATGAAAGAACTCAATACAAGAAAACGAAAAGAATAAAAATCGAAATGAAAAAAATTGAATCTCTAGTTCAGAATCTGTCAATACTTCATCAAGTGGTAGCTCTTTCGCTGTAAAACTCTTCAATATGTCTCTTGAATTTGGCATGGTTAGCCTTCCTCACATCAATAGCTAACTTGTTATAAAATTATAAACAATGAAAATGCTGACCATTCTCTCATTTATCCAGCCTACAGATAGATATGGTTTATTTCTCGTGTCATATTAGTCATATATGACACAGATTTTGAAAGGTGTTTCACGAATTACATACCTAACTCATTATTTGAAATATAACTTTTAAGGTCACGTTTACATATCTTAATACTAGTACCAGTTTTCAAGATATTTGGTAAATTTTGAAATCATTAAATCCGTCATAGTAACGGGTGCTTTTTCAAGAGTTTTTCAGGTTGGCGGTCATCAGTCAAAGTGAAAAGTTTTCAGTATACTCTGAAATTTTAACATGGAAACTTACAAACGAGGAACGATTGCAAATTGCTGAAATTTACTATAAAATTTCGTGCTCTGTCAACAATGTGTATCGTTTGTTACGATTATGGTAGTATAATCGACCTGGTGAATCAATAATTCGTGCTGTTATCATCAAATTTCGCACCAAGTTTACTTTGTTGGATATTAAACCATTGTCTCGCATGCGTACAGTGCGTACTGAAGAGAATATTGCAGCCGTAGCGTACAGTGTTGATGAGGATCGCGAAATGTCAATTCGTCGCCGTTCTCATCGATTGCCAGGCAATCAGCAGCCGCCAAGATCATGCGATTTGACGCCTCTCGATTATTTCTTGTGAGGTTATGTAAAGTCGTTAGTGTATATAGGCAAGCCGAACACAATTGAAGACTTACAGGATAACATTACACGCTTAATTCGTGGAATACAGGCTTTTTTATAATATTTTACCCATGCGCATCACTAAATGTTAAATTTTTCATTTCATTATATGAAATCAACTGATTTTCAATTTCAAATATGAATATATATGAAGCAAAGATCATTCTCCGTTCAACAAATATTAGTTCCAAATGTGGCAAGATTAAGTCAATAAAATATGGAAAAAGAAAGTGAACGTGTGACTGTTTGCATTCAACGTTAATTTATTCGAAGAGAACCATTCAGGTCAAACACCTAAATCTCATCACTTCGCTCAGCAAGACAGGGTATTCGACACAGACGGCGTTGTGTCATCAGCAAACAGTTGTACCGAAGCACCAAGTCTTTAATATAGACCAGAAAAAGCAGCGGGTCCAGTACTTTACCCTGTGGAACCTCGATCTCTAGTACCCCGAATACTATTCTCTCTCCACTGCCAACGTTAGTTAAAATGTACAATAGAATATTAGTTAATTATATTGAAATCTCGTTTATGTCTTCTCGAGAAATTTTATATTTTTGTCGAAATTATTTTTTTGATCCTGTAGTATTTTGATCATGTTTATTTCTTTTTTTGTCTACTCTATCGTTAACTCCTAGTTTTTCCACCCTTTCGTCTTTATTTTATGCTTATGTTATTTTAATATCTGTGACTCTACATTTGTATTATGAAATTGTATTAATTTACAATTATTGATCAAGTGAAAAATGAAAATGTATCATTCATCAATTTATAATATGAAAGACAAAAGTGCGATTTTCTTGACATAGAATTGTCATTTCATAAAACATAGGAGTACTCACTATATAGAAAGATCTAAATGTGCCTTATATTAATTCAAACTCTGAGATCGGAAACAAAAGCAGACAAGTTGGAGCTTCAGTATCCATATTTCTCGGATAGTAAGGATCTATGAAATTTACAATCTCATCTGAAACTTGTGATTCATAATGCACATTGATGAGAAATGGAACACCCGAAAACGAAACCCAATCTTCTAGCTACGCACAGAATAAATCAATATCAGAATGAAACACTGAGCAAAAATGTAGAGATACGCGATACGGTAAAACACTGAAACGAAAATGCCGTATAATTTTTGAATGGATCACTTGATGATGAGTTAATAGCTCGAAATATGTATATATATATATATATATATATATATATATATATATATATATATATATATATATATATCGAAAGTAGTGAGTAATTTTTATGAAAGTGTTTTCGATTTTACAATACAAACATTGCTGAATAATTTGAATTGTTGAAAAAAGTGTTGAACTATCCTTTCTCCACTTGTCAAAATTTTATTCTAGATTTTTTGTGCACTCAAGTGCGAAAATGCAACTTGCGAATATTTTCTGAGTAAACGGGAATTGTTTGTAGTGATGATGTAGCAGAATGGAAATTTTGATGTTATTCAATGGAGTCTAGTTAAATATTCATGAGACTATCCTACGAATATAGGCGAAAAGGGAAAACCATATATAGATATTATTCTAGGGGATACACTTTTCAAGACAATCCGCTGATGCAGGAATATTGTGTGTACAATGAACACGACCAAAGTTATTGTTTATAGGATCCTTCTGGAGTGGAAAATTTTATCGAGAGATATAATCAAGAATTTATTCTGTTCATAAATGATTTGATGAATAATATTCACTCTCCACATTTGATGTTTGATTTGAAACTATATCATGAAATTACGTCACAGGAAAACTGTGTTCAGCTTGAGCTCCCACTGGACCATGTTGGTAGTTGGTGCGAGGACAATTATTTGAGTTGGAATGTGTCAAAGTGTATTTTGTCTCTTTCACAAAGAAACGGTACTGAATTGAGTGTAATTATAGCGTTGGTGGTCAAGTTCTTTCTCGTTCTGATGAGGTGAGAGATCTTGGTGTAGTCTTTAATCAGAAGCTTTCCATCGTTCCACACATCTCCCAACATATTTCATATACCTCAAAAATATATGTATTCGTTATACGCAATGATGTATATTTCAATAATGCCTCAACATTCGTAGGACTATTTAATACACTAATGCGTAAAAAGTGGAGCATGATCTGGCATCCTATCTACACTTGCCATCAACGCCATCTTCAGGCCATTCAGAGAAGATTCTTGAAAATCTTATGCAGGGGAAGGATGAAGTTCATCCACAGACAGGAGTCAATCATAACGAATTATTGAGTCGATTGAGTCGCAATGAGATTAACCTATTACAATCCCTCATTTGGTTTATGAAGTCTACATTCAATAAAATCGCCAATAGTTGTGGCATCATTCACTTTGACTCCGTAGAAGTCAGTATCAGGAGTTGTGTGAACAAATAAAATTGACTAAAATGAATTGATTCAGATTGACTTGTTTGTAATATTTCATTAAATAATATCTTTTAGTTATTAGTTACTATTTCAGTTTTTTAGATTAGATTGATCTCTTTATTATATCTTTTTCATTTCAATTATTTAGTTATTATTCAACATTATGTTATTAATTTGCTGTAGTTGGATATTATACCTGTTGAGAATCAAGGAATTATTATTATTATTATTATTATTATAAGAATTCATTTCATTGAGAAAACATTTTCCATAGTACTACAAACGATCAAACATTCTGATTTCGTATTCTATATTTAAATATGAATCCAAATTTCTTATTTATCCTTGGAATTTTTCTTGTTAACTTTTTGACGAAGTCTTCTGCTTTCCTCACTATGGCCACTTAAAATTGACGAAGCATCAGAGATCATCGATTAGGGTCATTCAGAAATACTTCCAGAACTAGGCTTCAATTCTATATTAAACTTCAAAACCTCAAATTGTAGCGTACTTCACTGTGAATGGTGGCATATTTTTTGCAGTTGATATAACTTCAAATAAAGTCTGGAAGTTGGAGCAAATATGCACGCTTTCTAGCTCCAAATTCTACGAAAACTTTTCATATTCAATCCTGGATAAACAATTTTCCCTTGTGAGTTATATTGAATAAAGAAACAGCTTCCATTTTGTAATTCAACAACAACAACAAACTCCATTCCACATCTCTTCATTGTCAATAGACAATGAAAGCATGAGGAAATACCATGAAGCACGATTTTAGTGAAAATTCTTCAACAAAAAAGAAGCATAAAACATGTTCCACATAATACCATTCATATTTACATTACACTCGTATATATTATCTTGTTAATATAAATTAAAATGACTTACTCATTACAAATTTGATTTTTTGTTCATATTTTGGTAATACTCCGTGACATAGAATGATAAATGAGAAAATTTTTTACTGAATATGATCAAATAGGTATGAAAACTTCGTTATATATATAGCAATATGTGTTTATTGCTAATCTTTATATAGCAATTACTAGTCACATCTTCAAATATATTTATTATAAGATCAATTTTGTTACTAAATTACTAAGATATTTATAAAAGTTATATTTCACATCATCACAATGGATTTTTTCGAATAATAATTTCCCACAAGTTTTGGTTTGGTTTATTGCTGCATTATACAAAAAACTGCTGTTATCGTTAAAAAATTGTCGAAATAATTCCAAACAATATTCAAAATTCCTTCGAAAAATTTTCTCGATTATGAACTCACTCACAAAATTTGTCATACAGAATGAAAATGTTCAGAAATACTTATTTCAATATAGGAAAATATGGATAAATTGAATATGAATGTTGCAAGAGAAGGAGCTGTAAATTAACCTCAACTCAACATTTGTGGAAAAATCATATATTCATCGGAAGTAGCAAATATTTATTCTGTAAATGAAAACTATCCGTAAATAAAGCAGATACTTATAATAATGAAGTTTTCAATTTATATACCTCGCGCATTCGCCAATTTGTTTGTACGAAATAATGCTTTTTCTTGAATTTTACCTAAATTGATTGAGATGGAATTATCATTAAGTCAACATTATATTTCCAAAGGAGAACCTCTCAATGAAATAGAAACACGCATTTATTTTTTCTCGCTTCAATTCAACTTTTATATCTAAATAAAATTGTTTCAAAGAATTTTTCTTTCTGTATTGTTGAAAACCAAAACAACTTCAGCATTTGAACTACCTTTAGATTGATGTTGAAATAACTTTTTTCTTGTGAAATCTCTTTCGATCCTTTCAGGAAATTCTCCTTGAAAGAAGAGATAGCTTATCCAACTCACACTTTCACTCTTTGTTCGAGATATTAATTGCGAATAATAAATATATATACATATATATATATATATATATATATATATATATATATATATATATATATATATATATATATATATATAAAGCTGTATGTATATTTTGAATTATTTACAAATTCGAAATATAGCTTTGACCGATTTACTGATGACGAAATAAAAGTTTGGGGATAAAATATACGGGGATATCAAAACACGCCCCAGAGACAAATATAAATCACTATCAGAAGTTCGATGAGATATGAATAATATTGAAACTTCTCATCATGAAAGCATATATCCTTTTTTATTTCATATAAAAAGAGATTTACGATTTAGAAATTCTGCAAATGGCTTATTCATAAGACTCAATATGATTCAGAGATTTATCATCCATAATTCATCTTCTGTTATTTGCTCATTGAAATGGAAACATTTCCTGAGTGAATTTTGAATGTTTTCATTATGATTTTTATTGAAATATTTCAGGAAAAATTTGATGAATTCGCATTCGAAGAATTTGTTTCAAGTTGAAAATCATTCGTGATTTATTTTTTATTTATCATCTGACGTGAAAGAATGAATGTAAATTAATTTTTATAACTTCTTTCTGAGTCCACAACAAGCAAGGCGTAGATTCGTCGAATGGCACCAACACAAGATTTCCGTTGTTCCTGATTTTCATAAGCGAATTTTGTTTAGCAATGAAGCGCAGTTCTGGTTGAATGGCTACGTCAACAAACAAAACTGCCACATTTGAAGTGAAGATAATCCCCAAAGGTTTGTCAAAACACCGTTACATCCAGAAAAACTGACTGTTTGGTGCGCTTTATGGGCTGATGGAATCATTGGTCCGTACTTCTTAAAAAACGATGATGGCCAGAACTTTACAGTCAATGGTGATCGGTATAGAGCCATGATTATCATTTTTCTCCTTCCTGAATTGAACAACTATGATGTCCAGGAGCTATAGTTTCAACAAGACGGCGCAACATGTCACACAGCTCGTGCCACAATCGATTTATTGAAAGACACGTTTGGTGACCGACTGATTTCACGTTTTGGGTCTGTGAATTGGCCTCCAAGTTCTTGTGATTTAACACCGCTAGAATACTTTCTGTGGAGCTATGTAGAGTCATTGGTATATGCGGATGAGTCACAAACGCTTGACCATTTGGAAGACAATATTCGCCGTTTTATTGCCGATATACGGCCACAAATTTCGGAAACAGTCATCGAAAATTGGACGTCCAGATTGGATTGCATCTAAGCCATCCGTGGCGGTCATATGCCAGAAATTATATTCAAAATGTAATGCCACAAGATTATCTTCCGAATAAAGAAAAATTCTTGCCAATCGAATGATCCATAGTTGTTTTATTGCAATTTAAACAAAACATATTAAAACAACTTATATTGAAACAACACCCCTTATTCTAATATTGGAAACATATCGTCAATTTGATTATTGTGGCTGTACTTCTATCAAAATACGAAAGAGTGAGACAGAAACCGGAAACATCAAAAGTAATGCTTCTCACTTAAACTTCTATTTAGAGAATGAAACAATTTTTTTTCTCAATTTCTGAAAGTACTAAAGTTGGTTGATTGAAACTCCTTGGCAAAAACGACTTGAGAGTTTCCAAATAGGTAATAATTCTTTTTTAAGAAATTATCGTACAATTTTATCAAAAACCGATAATTACGTACATATGGCAACACTGGATCGTTTTGGCAAGTTGCGTTAATCACAAAGTTCGGAAACTTACCTTGAAAGGATATAGTTCCAATAAAGAAAGTTACTGGTAGGGTATTATGCAAGACCGTTGTACAGAATAAACACGAGATAATAGCAGTTTGCACCAGTTTAGTTAAAATTAGTTCCTCCCTTACCAATCAACTTGTTAACAGAAAGCACAAGAAAGTTAGAATAAATCAGGATGTGACCTGTATACTAAAATTCTGCGCAAACACACTAATCATACGACAAACTATCACAAGAGGCTGAATGAATTCCTGAGCTTTTTTGAAAATTTATTTCAATCTCAATATCCTCAAGATATTGAAGATCGAAGCAAGAATCGAAATGGAACATCTTTTTTAGATGATTGTTAACGATGAAGCATGTGAAATCTGTCTTGTGATTGATGAGTTTTAAGTCACAGAAATGCATACTCAAAATCTCTGATCATTCGAAACCAATATAAATAACGATGTAAAAGTCAGTCAATATGGAAAATTTAATGAGGGTAGAAGGAGAAGGATGTTGACGTTGATATACTCGTATATCGATTCATTTAATGATTGCAATTGAATTTCGCAGATGATGCAAATTTCAGAAGACGAGAACATAGAATTATAAAAACTGTATGAACAGAATAGAATCCCCGAGAACACAGAAGGTTCAGCAAGTGACGGACTCTAACATCGATTAATTGTTTTTGTTATTCATCCAGCGTTTCTTAAACTTCACGTTCGGGAAGGCCTTCACGTACTCATGTTACCAAATTTCCAGGTAGGGCTGAAATTCCAAACTAACCCTGCACCTTCATGTGAAAAAACTGATGAAATTACCAGTCAGGACAAATTTAGTTTCGAATTTGAATGAAAGGAATTGAACTCTATGCCAAAACAGAAGATGTTTCAGAATTAATGTGAAGGTGTACTTGTGCTAATTTTAAAATAGTGTAATTTTGGAGTTTTTTTGGTACATGTTTCGATACTGACTTATCAAATCCAGTCCTATATTTTGCGTTCAATTATAAATATTCAACTGTGTTTCCTCATAATTAACTGAAGCATATTGAAAGGTAAAAAGATCAATTGAATAAATAAGTTCTGAATCAGCTTGAAGAATTTTCAACGTGAACATTTCTGAGACAACATTGATTAATACTGAAACTAGAATGTGTGCTACATGAGTTTGTCCTCATGCACGGAATATTGAAGCTCAAGATGTTGAAAGATTGGCAAGGTTGAAGGTTCACAGAACAATAATTCGGTCTACTGTTTTGATTTCCTCTGAGAAAAAAAGAAGACAACTCAAATACATTTGCGAAATACATATCGAATACTAAGAATCCTCTGAAGAGAAGGTAGAGCAAGATGAGTGAAGAAGTCCTAGTAATGTACAACTTAAATTTAAATCACTTAATTGGAAACAACGAATTTATTGAAGAAGATTAAAAACAGAGACTAAAATGAATAGGACATAAACTGATGAAAAGAAACAATAGTTGATTTGACATAAGTCGAATCGAACAGAACAAGACTATTGAAGAAAATCCGTATAATTCTTTTATTTTTACATACAAAGGCTCACTCAACAAACAGATAAAACTGTCCTTTAATAGAGGAGCACATATTAGAAATGTTAGTTACCTATAAATTAAGTTTCTATGAACTATATATCTAATATTTATATCTTATAACTAGAAAGTTTTCATACATCTCACCGAAATAAATTTTTTGAAGCATTCAGTTGAATCTTATCATTAACAAAGAAAATACCTAATTCTACTAAAAAAGATTAGATAAATACATCATGAAAAGTAACTCTATAAAAACTGATAATCATTCTATTATCGACCTTTGAATAATCTCTTTTTCAAATGTCCCTTAAAAGTTATAAAATTCGGAGAGAAAATATCCAATTTGGACTCTATATTTATCTATGGATGGGTGAGTTCAAAATATAATTTGTTTTGCTCTGTCCAACAACTAATATTGTACGATTTCCTACTGCATGTGGTGAAAAATTGAAGTTTATAAGGCTCATACATGCAGCAGAATCTATTAAGCCATTAAGTAATTTGTAGGAGAAACATATATCAAAGTACTCACGTCTCAAACTCAAACATTCCAACCTATAAAATTTCACGTTACTCTCATATGAAAATCCATGACGGTATAAGTAAAACCTAAACGCATAGAAAAATGATATGAGAGATTTTGGAGTGTCTATCATTAATTTCCATCGTTTTCAAACCAAAAACGATGGAAATGAATGACAGACAGAATTAAGAAGTCGTGAGCCTATAAAGCCTACAGTACCCAGTTATATTTACATCTATATTCTTCTTTAGCATTGTCAGTGTGAGGCCAATGCGTGTTTCAAACTGGACATTCAGTCCCCACTACGTAAATTCTGAAAAAACTGATTGGCATAGACCACTTCCAATTTGAACCAATCAGTTTTCTACTACGTAATTAAATTCATCACACATTACTTTTTCCGATCTTAATAGGAGGGTGCGCCGTGCATTCTGAAAGAAAACATATTTCACCCCTTCGTGTAGATAATTAGAATCGTTAATTGTGGCAGTACAAATTCTCATACACAACCCCCACGGTCGTGAGTTTAATTAAAGCAATATAATTAGGCCAAGTGAACAACACAAATTTATGCCCTTATAATTGTGTTTCCATTCTCGAAAGTTATCTTCTTTCCTTAATTTCAGAAAGCATTGTTACCCAATTTGTGAGATTAAATAGTTTGATGGGGTAATCTGTTTTACACCCCAAGAATACTAAATGGATATTATGAATGGGTATATTGAATATCCGAACGTGTGCTCATTTTTCAAAAGTTTTCTTTGAAGTGTTTCTTTTATAATGATGCAGAAAACTTTCACTAATATTTCAAGAACTTCTTTGAAATCCTAAATATTGCATCTAATATTTATACTGAACACTTTGAAACTCTCACTAAAAAATTCCATTTTTTAATGAGAACTGTGACGATTTCCACCTATTCAACAATAACCAATGTTCATAGTGCTTTGAGAACTGTCTTGAATGATTTAGCATCTTTGAGGGTATAATTTCTATCTACTAGAAGAACCGTGACTGTTAGATATGACTTTAGCCGCAAATACTTCATAAAAATCAAAACTGAAATCCCTTTCTCCTACTTTTTAACAAATGACTGAAACAACTTTATATAGGTTTTAGGTTTTTCGTCGTAATAATATCATACTTGACCGTCAATAATAACACAATTTGGACATATAATTGTTCAAATGGTTCAATACCTGTTCGTGTTTTTTTAATGCGGTGGTGTTCCTGTGATCATATTTGTGTCCATTTACCCTTTTTTGTAGGTGTTGGCTGGTTTGTCCAATATACACTCCTGAGCAGTCTTGATAAGGTATCTGATATACAGTGTGTGTCTTTTTGTTGTTTGGTATCATAAATTCGACTTCACCAGAACAAAAGTCCTAAAAACTGAATACAACAAGAGAAAACGAGAATATCATGAAATGATGTATATAAAAAAAACCGGATGCCATTAATGACAAGGTAGATATAAAAGGTCTTAGTAAAATCTACAATAACATTCTGTGCGCGTAGTGACACCGAAGAAACCGAGGTAATTAAGACGGAAATTAGTCTTTGTCTGAACGTGAACAACAACGTATCGTGTGTAAATTAAGATAAATATATATAGAAATATAACAAATTTGAAAACCTTTCTTCATTTGAATATTGGTTCATAATATAATAATAAATATTGTGTTTGTTTGTGTGGTAAGTTTTGGATCGTGTAATGTTGTTTACATGCCTGTCATTTTCTCTTTTTTTAGTTGATGACAATATATTGATGAAATTTCATTTGAAAAAGGCCCAAGAAAAGGACCGAAACGTTATGTGATATAGATGTTTAATAAATATTTTTGAGAACCAGAAAACCCAATAATTTCTTTCTGAAAATATAAATAAAATGGTTCAAGATAGCAATGAATATGAATATATATATATATATATATATATATATATATATATATATATATATATATATATATATATATATATATATATATATATATATATATATATATATATATATATATATATATATATATATATATATATATATATATATATATATATATATATATATATATATATATATATATATATATATATGTGTGTGTGTGTGTGTGTGTGACTTTTCACTTTTTTGGGATTTTTCAAATAAAATTCATAATAACTTTGAACCTCACATAAACTATCCAGTAACTTTGTCCAAAATGATGATTGACAACGATTGGCAGCAACGTGTAATGTTGAATCATTTTCCCGGTTTCGATAACATCAAAATGTTAAATGCGGTGACACAGATTCTCTTTCAGAACGCCCCACTGCAGGAGAAAAGTGGAACCATAAACCAGCCCCATCCGGGATTTCCCCATACTTCACTGATGAGTCGAACGATCTTGAAAGCCGAATCCATTTCCTTTCCGTCTGTACAAACTTGTCTAAATAAATTCGTTGTTCACGGAAACACCAACGCCAGTGGCGTGCATCTAATAGGTTTTAAAATGTGAAAAATGCTCTAAAATGACGAAAACCCTCGAAATTAGCATGGGGAGCGATATCTCTCACTGAAAGATTCGGATTATTCATGGAATGACCGTGTTTTGTATGGTATTTGTCTCTCATTTCGAGTAATTATAAGAATCTCATTACGTATTATAAGTAATTATAAGTATTTCATTCATAAAAGTTATAATAACAATTAATCAAATTTACAAACTTCTCGTGTCAAAGTGTTTGTCACAATTCCTCTTCGTAACATTTTAACCAATTTTGATGAAATTTTACATATATACTCAATAGATCTGAAATTTGGTCGATTTCTGAAGATTGGTTTTCTAATTTTTGAGTAAAATTTTCTTTTTTCCATTTTTTCATTGTGTTACATTAAAAATCACGTTGAACCCTAAATCTTCATTTTTAAATCTTCAACCACTCTTTTTTACTAGCGATATCAGTTATACAATAATTTTCAATCAGAGTTAATCAAACTGATAATTATGCGTTCTCATCGAAATAAGTAGGCTAATTGTCTATAAATCATCAACCAATAATCATAAAATGAGAGAACCGAAAACAGAACCCTGTGGAGCGCCAATAAATAGTGAATAGTGTTTTTGAATTTCGAATAGAATTTACGATTTGCGTTATCAACCAGCAATTAACGACCAGACAATTGAAAGAAAATACAGTGAAGAATTTCCTTTACAAATTTCATACGATACAACTTATTAGTAATAAAAGTGAAAAGAAAACAAGCAAATGCTTGCGACACATCGAAGGGCAGTCCAGCAACATATGAATCTTCAACAAAGCGTGTATACATCACCTCAAAGAATTGGCGAGTAGATTTTTATTACACCTCAAATTTCGCAAATTTCACCTTGCATATCGAAAACAAAAGTTTTTTCTTCAATAAATGAATTTCATTAAATATTCAATGAGATAATTTCTTGAGGTTTTGCTGTATGTATATTTGACACCATGTTTATCAGTTCATATGATGTCGTCTCATAAGAAATCAACATGTAAAAACATCTTGAACTGATTGAGCTTATTTTCTGTAAAATGTGGATAAAATTGAGTTGTATCAACTCAGTTGCATTGAATCACTCAATTGCAAGAATTGATACAACTGATTTGTATCAACTCTTGACACTGTATCAGCTGCCCGAAGCACATGTCAGCTGAATGAAACAATTTTTGTACAATTTGTCGTTCTGTGTTCTGAACTATACTATCACATTTTCAGTTAGAGCAGATGCGATCGAAATGTTGAAAAGTCGAAGAGATCCACCACTGGTAGGTGTACTCAATGTTGAAATAAATTTGTAGCTTACAAACTGGGTTGAAACGTAAGGAACTTGGGTTAAGAAATGGCCCGTACTTATAGCATTTCTGTTTTATTAAGGGATCGTAAGAGCATTAGTATCTTTGTTTGTGCGGATATAAAGTGAGATTTATTGGATTGAGACCCTGGCGAAAAAAGACATTTCCAACAGTAGTAGTCCATATTTCAAGTTTGGTGTATAAATGGACACATTTCTTAGTGATTAAGGATTTTGTTATTTTTATATCCGAGATGTTCTAATTTGTAAGAGTTGTGCTCGTATATTATTTTTATGTGTATGTGTTGTTGAACGAAAAACGGAAACGTCGCTATTAATGTTTACTTATGTGACTTATGTAATTGAGTGTGTTACTGGTGAGGGTAATAAAAGAATTGGGATAATCTATCAGTTTATATGGGAGTATTGTTGGAGATGAAGGAGAAAATTCGTTGTTCTACTGTATCTTAAGTTTTTTTTTCTTTTCGAGATGCATACATCAAATATACTAGAAGGAGCGTTGTGCAATTCCAAGATGTTATTATAATGCTCAATAGATTTCATTCTTAGTAGCAGGATTTGGATATAATCTTTCGATAGAATTTTGCGTTTTTTCTAAATTATATACTTTCCAAAACTAATCATAGATATTTTCAAAAATTAATTTTTAGCTGTTATTGGTTAATTGTTAGTTGTTATTGGAATAATCCATCAAAGGACGAAGATTTTTCACACTCGAATTCTTCTAAATCGAATTTCGATTTCAAGTATTTCGAAGTTATACAAGAAACAAACCTCTCCCCATAATAATAAAATCGAAACTTTGAGCTCAAACATACTCACATGATTACGTTCTCTCTTGAATTTATCCATATAATGGATGGAGGTATTCCTCAAGACTAAAGTATCATCATGGGAAAGCCAATCTTGCAATTTTCCTTACCTGGAACAAAAAGCAAAATAAAAATATGAAAATAACCAGGAAAAACTACTATGTTTGTCTGTAGATAATATCGATTATAATCAGATAAAATGTACCCAATACAGTGGATGTTATACATATGTTCAAATCCTTCAGACAATTTCCAGAAAGAGAAGAATTCAAAAATTACAAAACTGACCAATGAACAATTTTTCCACTATTCATTAGCAGATAATGCCGAAACTTCGGAGAAGTTTCAAGAAACAATAGCTCACCTGCCTGTGAAGATTAATATCTCATTCATCACCTACCATGCCCTACAGGTCCGTATCCGTAATATTTTCAAAGCATTCATGCTAATCTTTTCTTTTCTTATATATAAGTTATATATAATTATATATAAGATTTATCAATTGTTAATCGATAATATTCAACAAAATATTATTAATCAACAAAGCAATAAACAAAATAAAAAAACATTCAACTAGAGAAACAACTCATGACATTTTCAATTTCATTTTAAAGACACTCAAATGTTTTAATTATTAAGAAAAATATCATATACGTTCAAAACCTTTGGATATCTTTTGGATACCTTCATTAGAAAACTAAATGATTAAATCAAATATTCACTACAAATAAAATAATATTCCAAAAAAGTTTCTAGCAATCGAAGATAGCCCAAAAATGTATCGAACAAGTTCGAAACAACACAAGATAAATTAGGATAGTCGAATATTTTGAAGTTGATATATCAATTCTGGAAAACTATTATTAATGATATAAGAAACTACGATATTTTATTGAATTAAACCTAACGTCAGATAGGAACACAAATATTTTATGAATTTTGAGTCTCCCACGTTTTTAAACGCAGATTGCACCTGTTTGAATATGCATAAATATATAAATATATATTCATATAAATATTCCAAAGTTGATTTATTGTCTGTTTATGATAGTTATATTTTGAATATTTTTAGCAATAACAGGCTATTTTCTTCGTTGAAGGTTTTATTTTTATTGACGTTTCGTTGTATTTCACAACTTTGTCGAAATTAATGAATAATTGAATTTAATGAATCAGCATGGATATCAAAACATCAAACTTCTTTTTTCGAAGAAAATCAAATTGCCTTTTTAAATGCTAAGCCAGAAATATTACTCTGAATACTAAAGAAACAAAAGAGCCAATTTGATTTCTTTCAAAAAAGTGAGTTTGATGTTTTGATATCTATGGTCATTCATAAAATTATACTATATATTATATTATGTTCATTCGTTTTGACAAAGTTGTGATATACAACGAAACGTCAACAAAAATAAAGATTTCAACATCGAAAATAGCCTAATATTGCTGAAAATATTAAAAATATGATTAAAGTCCATCGCAGGCCTGCGTTTCGGGAACCAAATCAATTTGTGTCATTATCATATTTCTTCATTCATTTTCTCTTTGAAATGGGAAGCTAAGATATTGTATAAATTGTATAGACGATACTCAGTTGTTCGGCAAGTACAATACAAGCAAAAATAGAGTACCAGAAAGTAATTCCTTTCAGTTATTCAATATGGTCTTTCCATATACTTACCAAATAAAAGAAGATAGCAAACTTACCAAAAGTGAGTTTGCTATCTAGTGTTATGCCAAGCAGCTTCGCAGTATTTCTTACCGCAGTATAGTCAAAGTGATTGGATGAAAAGACTATATTTGAGTTTTGTTATCATTCAATTTGAGTTTGTTTGCCGTGTCGTATCCACACCATATCACACAATTTCAGAAAATTCATCATCAAATGTATTTCAGTACCCATTCCTCCTCTGCGTTCATAACGAATCCTCTTAAATCATCCGTAATGTCAAAGGATTTGTTCCGTTCTACTCTCCAGTTGCAAAAAATTTCGGAATCTACCCAAAAGAACTCTCATTAACTTCAACAATTTTCCAAGTCCCAAATACAATGACGGTTGCATTTTCCGTAGCTAGTTTGGCAATCCAGTCCTGCGTGACGAACAAACGTCAGGATAATATCAGTTCAACAAAAGAAGTCCTGAATACGGAAGGCACAAGTCTTCAAACCCCGAGAGAACGTTCATTCAAAGTATTCGAATTTATTTTGCTACTGTCGGGCCGATCACGTCACGCGGCTAGGACCTGGTGACTGATTAGATCCGGGGATAAAGTCCCAGCGAGCCCCGGGAACAATGTATTTTTTCTACTGCTCGCCACGATATTTTCATAAGGAAAACACCGTTGCAATAAGTAGATTGGGGTGGCGATGTGATCCGAGACGAAGACGCTGGGATGAGATAGCAGATTTCGGGGTGGAAATGTTGAGCTTGATTGTTAACTTTACTGACTTTAGAAGCCAATTTGTCGTGAAAATTGGACAGATAGAAAGCTGCTTATCAAAATTAAGGGTGGCTGAATGAATCAACAATAAGAAATACTTTCATTTATATTCACCACTGAAGCATGAGATGCGTTTCATCCCATTCAAATCTTATGTGATCATCTAATTATTTTCCTTCTTAATTTATGTTCAAGTACAACGTAAGCAGATTTATTACAATCATTTACTCTTACCTTTCACCACCGTATCAGCAAAAGCATGCAGATCTCTTACCCTCCCTCCAATGACTACGTCATCTTCGTGTATGCATTTTTCTGTCATTATAATGAGTTCTTCATCATCAGAAGTTACAATTCTAGATATTCTAAAATAGGCTTCCTGGTCATATAACATCAAGAATGAGCAGAACAAAGACCCCCGCCTCATGTTGTTCTAATATAATACTTAAGATGTTCGTGAGCACAAATGAGATGAAAGAACAATTCAATAAGTTCAGAAATTGGTTGAAGAATATAAACGTCCGATGATAAATTAGTTCTGGTTCTTGTTCGAGTGGCATATCCGTTAAAAATTCGTTTCTAACGTTTCTCTAGCACTTCTGGTGAGCTTCTGTAGATGTCTTTTTTTTGAAATACCAGAACGATATCAGAAGAAGTTCAGCAGACGTACCATAGAAATGAAGGCTTAGGAAGAAATAACAATCAAAGATCGCCTTTAGACTTGTACAAGGACAACAGAACTCGATATGATAATTTGTTTACATATATAATCCAATTTGTGCACGATGTGCTTGTCAAAACAGTGTTAGATCTTCGAATATTAGCTTATAACTGATGGAATCATAAAAAGAAGGTATTAGTAAATAAAACTGGGAAACAATTTGTGATATAATTTCTGTTGACTTCGATTTTTAGGCTGTTTTGAAGGTAAAATTGACAAGCTGAGTGTTTGAATTGGAGTTTATATTCAATTACAATTAATTATATGGTTCAGCTCCAATAGGTCATTCAGTTTCTCTGCATGAAGAATACGAAGACATTAAGAAGGTCATTGGCTTGTTGCAATATAACTTACACCAATGGATCATCTGTGTTGACCTTGAAATGGTTTGTTTCCTTCTTCACCACGGATATACCAAGTATCCCTGTCTTCTATATATGTCGTCCAGCAGAGCTCGTGGAAAGCATTGGGTGCTGTCAAAGTGGCCGCCAAGATCTGACTTGTCGACAGAAAAAATATTATATTACCGCCTTTTCATAAAAAACCAGGTCTCATAAAGAAATTTGTTAAATCTTTGTCAACTGAAGGCGACTGTTCTGAGTAAATTTTGTAACGACGAAACGCGTCATAGTATGTAGTCAATAAAGTGTAAATCATAAGTTCAAGTGTTCGAATTTAAGTTTATATTCAATTATAATGGATTTAATGGATCAAGTAAAGGCCAACACTATTGAATATTTGAGAGAATACTTCGCAATGTCACATTTTCAGAGATTTCAATGCCTTTTTATTTTATATTCTGGAAGAAATCTTATTAAAATATTCGATAATTTTTTCGAAAAGAATTCGATCAATCATATTTCATGTGAAAACAAATATTAACTGCGGTTATTTGTTTTGTTTTTGTTTAACTTCTGTCAGAATGGATTTACAAAACACGGAGTGTCTGGTTATTTACATGGGCATAGTACTGAAAGTACTATGGCAAAGTACAGAACTGAGGCCTCAAATTATGAGGCCTCAGGTTAAAACACAAGGTCACAAACACAAAAACACAAACGACTTCTGTAGAAGTCATTTGTAACGACGAAACGCGTCGTGCTATGAAGTCAATAAAGTGTAAATCATATATTCAAGTATTCTTTCATTCTTATTAATCGTTTGACAATAGACAGATATTGCTAGTTGCAAATCACTCTTCAAAATATCGGTTGTAGTTTCATTCTTCACGCAATGCATTCTCGTCGAAATGATATTTTTTCGAATCGACCTGAAAAACTTGGAAGCCTAATAGTACACGATGAAAATAAATAGAATCGAGTTCGACTGCGATCGCGAAAGCACGAAAAACTCATAAAATAGAGGACTTCACATTATTTCAGGATGCTTTGAATAAAAATGATATTCCACCTGCACGATATCATATTCACATACGTGGGTTTTCGTGATTTTCCAACGCAAAATGAAAACTTCAGTATTTTCAGTTCTGCTATGACCTGACAAAAAATTGTATCATAATAAACCGATGACATGATCGATCACACTGAAACCTGTAATTGTTGATGTTCGACTCGAGGTCGCGATGTACAGGATGTTCCATTGTTCATCAATTTGTCTCTATCGCGTCAAATTTTAAACTACAGGAACCCTCTCTTTTCCTGAAAGTTATACCAAATATGCATACAGAGGAAAATAAAGTGGGTACTACCCAAACATATCAGAATAATTTATTCATACAAAGGTTATTATAATATTGATAGTAGGAATGTATTTATACAAAAAATAAAAAAGATATTAGGGTAAAAATTTTCGCATTTTTAACGCACTTGATGTGATAGAATAAAACTGAAGAAAAGATTCTGCGATATATAGCAGAAATTTTGTAATCAAACTCTATCATATATTTGATTTAAAATAGAATCATTCGCATGATAAAGAACATGCTACAACAAAGTTCAAATATATTCTGTGATAATTTATGCAGGTTGCAATAAGTTTCCCATAAAATTCATTCTTCTAGTTGTTAAGAGGTAATCATAATCTATGACTATCTGAACATGCACGAATGCACGAAAACTTCCATTCCATTCATTTTGAATAAGTGATTCCACTAACTTTCCAGATATTTGAAAAATGAAAGAAGATTATAAAGCCAAACAAAAACAATAAGAAAACAATGTGGCAAACGAAGAGCAGAAATAATACATTCAGATAATTGCGAGGAAAGTAGACATTTTTCAAGGTGTTGATGCATCTAAATTCATTCTATCATGACAAAACGAAAGTCATGATTAAATGAGTCATATAAAATAGAATAACAGTGTCAAAAACCGAGAGCAGAAATGATAAATAGAGGCACTTGTGAGGAATTAATACATATTTCAAGGTGTTGAAGCATCTTAGTTCATTCAATCATCAATGAGATAGTTTGCTCCTACATCGATGTGAAGAAATTTCCGAAGCTTAAGTAAAGAGCTCAAGAAAAAAATGTATCTATTTAAGTTGATTTCGTCAAGCAGAGACTTATTTTATTTCACACTTAAACATTTTGTTAAATCACCAAAATTTCAAGATTACTATTCCATCACGTTTTATGCGTACATAGAAGTATACGTAGTAATAACTGCAAGTTTTACCAAAAAGTCATTACGAGTAATACTGTACAGATAAAATAATTCATACGTTATTGGAATTTAGTTGCTGTAATTTCCTATAACAGAATTTCTGGGTTTCCTTCACCTAATGTCGTATGCGGTACTATTAAACATATTGCATTCTGTGTATACATGTCTCGAATATAACGGTAATGTGACATCACTATCCTTGCACTTTAGAGCAGTTGATGTTGATGTATATTTAAGCACCACTCACAACTTATATGTAATTAGATATACTCAAATCGTTAAATCAATAACAGACTTAATGATTATACCATTTAGGTTTCGAATAAGTTATAATTTTTCAAGTATAATGATGACCCTTTCCAACGTTTCGAAGTCATTGTAAATCTTTCCAATTTATGTATAAATGATACAATTCCTGTGATAGTTTCGAGGAGTTTTCAGGCAATCAAAGCGCTCAATTTAATCTAGTTACATGGTATTACAGCTATAATTTACGATAAAAACTTAAGTAACTTTACCAATGGCGATTGTTACCAATCAGGAGTAGATATTTCTGTCAAGTTGGCGTGTGTTGTTTTGATGAATTCTATTTTATGAAGTTTCCAAAACGTTATGAATTAAACCTATGGACTTGTGTTATATATATTTTTATGGATATTATTTTCTGAACTTCATAACTTGAATGCAGTTTTCAATGAAATTTTGATTACAAGTGTTAATATAAAGCTCTTCAGATTTTCAAATCTGATGAATTCATTTCATATAATTTAATGTTAGTCCGATTTACATACATAAAATTGGCTGGATTTAACGTCAGAGTCAATAAATGAATAGTTATATCTGTTTTGATGACTAGTTCACCAAGAATGTTAATTAAACATGTAAATTGACTTAATTAAATCAATAAATTCGTACTCTGCAAGCGCTCTGTATTTCCCATAAAATTAGAGTAGAATCCTTTCCAAGCATGTAATCCGGCTCGAGGGACCATGGTTTAAAATTCGTTGAAACAATTTCGATCTGAATTTGTTACAAAATTTTATACATAGCAATGAATCATAAAGTGAATCTAGTTGAATATATTAATTTGTTCGATGCTTTTATGTAATTTACATTTATATAATCAGGTATCAAATATAGTAAAAATAGTGTGAAAATATTGATTCACCACCAGTTTGAATAACGTGGGATTTTGTTTGTTTGCTTCTTGAAAAAACTGAATCCTGAATTTTTTTGAATGAAAAGACTCTTGATCACAACAGGAGGATTTCTATTCATTAAAAAAAAGTTTCAATGCAAAAACACAAAAATGAGACTTTCTGTAATTGCTCCATAAAAGGAACGAAAATTAGAGATAATAACTTGAAAGGAATACTAGTTACGGTTCTGTAAAATCAATGTATTCCTTTTCTGTGGAATATGAGTTCCATGCCAGGTTTTACTTTAACAGTATTGAAAGCGCTTGGCAGAGATTTCGCAAAGTGGTTTCATAATATGTCAAAACTATAACTTGAAAATTTAATGGACTGTATTGGAAAATAGCTTGAAGTTTCGAGAACTTCGTTTCGATATTTTCGACTTGAGAAGTAAAATTTTAATGCTTTGTGATTTTTCTGCTTAGTTGCCAGTTACGGTTGTTCGCAAAATACGATGAAAGTTGTTATATTAGAAATGAAGTATGTCGAAACGAAGTGCTCAAATAAAAATCGATGTATTGAAATGTGTATATGTAAACAACAAAGGTCTGCAGCCTTCAGGTTTTTCGGCTTTTAATTTCATGAAAATTAGGAATTTCAAAAGTATTCTAACTATACAATAAAAAGTATCGTATAAACTATAATTTTATCGATATATTCATAGATTGAAACGGAAAAGAAACTGTTTTTAATATTAACATACATTTATAAATTTTATGAATGATAAATCAACTTTGTCATAGTTCATATCTAAGTCGTCATATATAGGAAAGGCCAGAAGAGGATTTGAAACTAGGCTTAAAAAACATCTAAAAAACGGTCAATCATCTTTTCGGGAACATTTAGAGTCGACAGGACATAACATCTCATCCTATTTCGAACCAATAAGTCTTCATTCAAGTCTGTTGACCAAAAATCTCATAATTACAATCTTCTCAATGACAAGTTGGACCAAAACCACTCCATACTGTTAAATCTCTGATAATTTGGAAATGCCCACCTCTACCACCTCCATTCTTTGTTCTATAGATTTAGAATATAGAATGGCGATGATATATATGTTCTCTATTCTTCCACCTCCAAGGCCCAAACTAATCAATTAATGTTTCGAAGGATGTCTTTGTAATATGTATTCAGCCTTGATGATGCCGAAAAACGCGAAACTAGTCGAATAAATAAATATATTCGAGTTGTTCAGTTTGTAATTTTTAGACAATTATTTATTTTTACCTCTCATTTAACATACATTTATTAAACATTCTTTTTTGGCTTCTTCGGACTGATGAAATATTTGAATAACAAGACTACGTAGCTATATAAAGAAAGTCGACATCAGAATTATTTTCAAAGTTTCACTGTAACCCATAGGTAGATAATTCTCAGAAATTTCAATTGAATTGAGTTAATACTGGTTTGATCTTCTAATAATTTCCAGGATGCATTGAAAAAAATTTCGTCATTCTTGGTTTTCACAAAAATGACGTAGCTTAGTTCAAGTTCTGAAAACTGAAATCCAAAATTCCCCTAGAAAGAAGTTCTAAATTTCCCAATTGAAAACGTGATTGTGGAATCCGCAATTAATTTCGTAGGGGATTCCGTTATTTTCAGCTCCAATTTCGTACAACTAATAACAAATAAGCTCAAAACGCGGCTCAACGGATACTTCTTGATGCAATTTGTACTGTTGATGCAAGTTCTGTTCAAATTAGTTTCAGAAATTTTTAAAAATAATAATCCGTTAATAATAATGATACTGTATACGGATTTCCACAACTTCTCGAAACGTCAGGGCTCATTAAAAACAGATTATATGAGTTATTTCATCGACTTTCAGTTGCAACAACATGAAAACTCCATTTCTCCTCATTCGAACAATAATGAGAGAACCTGAAATGAGATTATCCCCATTTCAAATTTTCGCAAACCATGCGGCGAATAAGAATTGAAGTAGTCAGTACGTAACTTTAACAATGCGCTGTTTTGCTGGCGGCAAAAGCACGGTATTTTGCAAATCCCAACTGGCCGGTCACGAAAGATATTCCGGAAAGAAAGGAAAACGCTAACAAACTGTTACTACGGAAATAATTGCCACCGGCAATGCAATTCACTGATAAAGCCGTATCTGGTCTTCCGAGATTGCCAAAAGCAGTTCCTATTGCGGTCTATTCATTTCAGTTTATGGTGAAGAAGAGAATAGAATAAAGGCACTCAAAGCCGCAGTTGTTATATTTGACGTCGTTTGCGAAATTTTCGAAAGGGTAGTCTATATGAGCTGAGAAAAGAATAATACGGAATGTCTACGAACTCGAAGCGTTTTATACAGCACTACTTAATGACGAAGAATTTCATTAGAAATGCTATTTCATTTGGTGTTACTCATGAATAAATGAAATCAGAAGAAAACTTTCCAAAAAATTCAGCCAAAATGAGGCACATAGAATATTTCCACAAAGAGGTATATGAGCATAAATAGTCGATAAACCAAATATAAAGTCTACAGTTTTTAAGAAGCACTAAATCGTGCAAGTGCATCTGATTGATTCAAAAACACAAACAATAAGAAGTGGACAGAACCATCCAAACAAATTGTATGACAGATGATTACTATACAGAATGAAGAAAAAAAAGCGGACATTGAGAACTCCAAAAGAATTTACCACAGCTTCATTTATCGAGAAGACAGAGACCAAGTTACTGTGAACAGAATGATATGTAATTTTCTAACACAACAGAGATTCAAGGTTACTTTTCAAGTTCGAAAATGACAGTCCAAATGTCACAGACATTTAGACAGACGTCTAATGTGTATGACAATCAAAGACAGATGTCCAAACACCTAATAATCATGGGTTATCTGAATGAATGTTAGTGAGCTAATGTCGAACATGTGGCAAGTTTATTGTCTCTCATCAGAACGGCTTAACCAAGCCTTCAATGTGAGAATTTGGATAAAATACAAAAAAACAGAAAAACGAAATTTTTCATCCCGTTATGGAGACAAATTATATTATTCACAGAATTTCGAATTGAGAATTATTATCTCAAGGCAAAAAACATACTAGATAATAATAATAATAATAAATTGCCTTCAGGAACTACTACTGATGCAGAGCAACAAGAAAAGAGGCGACATAGCATAGATAAATCCCTTAAAATGGAAAGCCTAATCAAAAGAACAATGAACAAAATGAACAAAAATTAGTTCCTCAAAGTTAAATTAATAAAATAAAATGATGTCAACACTTTATTCGCCATTCTGAGTTTCCCCCTGCAAAGAATCACGGTAGAAACGCAATAAGGTGACAAGTGACAAACTTGAAAGCTATTGAAAACAGAAACTGCCTTATGAATGAAACATTTCCTGAAACCACCAGATCCCCTGGTAAAGTACCAGAATAGTATTTGAAAAGATCATCTACTCTTTGTCAATTCAGCTCATTAATTTCTGTACATGTTCTGTCATTCTTGCGCAAGCCAAAAACAAAACAGGAACAAGTATTCTGTATCCTTTGTATTTTCTCCTTGTCACAGCATAAAACCAAGAATAAATTAAAAAAAGTCCATAGGAAGAAATCGAAGGAACTATAAGATTCACTTTTTGGCTTTTTCACTAGTTTCATTCATGCGGGTTCAAGTTTCAGTTGTGAAGCTTCTGAAAGTTGTAAATGGCATCAAGATCTAGATTCAGCTAATGCAAATCAAATCAAGATGTCACTGGTATAGACGACATAAAAACAGTTAATTGAAGCATGTTTCGAGCTTGCTGACCAGCATAAAACTGCTTCAATTTCACTATCCATTAGATGCTCAATTAGAAAAATGAACGAAATCATTCATCAATATTTATACCAGACAGAATTGTTCCTGGAGTAACATGAATCGCAAAATCCGCTTTGGTAAATAAAAATAAACAATAAAATCTGAGCGAATCCGTAAATCAGTTGCAAGTTGCTTTCCACTTTAACATCAGCTCAGAACATTAGAGCATAATTTCCTTTTGTTTCGAAGAGGTTTTATGCTAATCCGAAAACTATTCAACGGCACGCTTTCCTACAAAGACCGTTGGGTATTTCCATAAAACCATAAAACAAGATTTTGTAATTGTGGCCGCTATCAAGGATTATCCGGAAGTCGTCTGAAAATTCAGTTAGCATATTATGTGGACGGAAGCAACAAAAAAGCTGCTTTGTATAGAAATTTCAAAAGGATAAAGATTGAGCTACTTTCCAATGGAAAAGCGCATTTTAGAATTGTTGGTCAAAGCGGTTTCACTGAGTGATGAATTACACTAATGAATATACGTTTAATTGGACGTTTAACCAAATAAGAAACTTATTTTCCTTGGGAACCATCCCGTTTCACTATAATTAAAATTATATTTTTTTATTTTTCTTATATACTATAAAATGAAAATGCAACTACGACATATTTCAATGATCAATTATTTCGAAACTTAATTTAGCGCAGGTTTTTTAATTGAAAATCTCAGAAATCGTTCCAGAACAGCATATACTTTCTGGGCACTTTGGCAAATGTTCCAACTGTTTACACATGTAATAAGGGCAATCAGCTTCAACTAACTACAAATGAACAACAAGCATTTTGACGCACATCTTCAAGAAATGCATTCACTTAAACCTTTTCATTTCTGAATACACACTTATCATTTCATAAAAAAATAAATAAATATATACTAAAATATGAATAAAAATAAAATAAAAATATAAATAAATTATTTCGTGTGGAATTGAAGTCAATCGAATCGATTTCTCTTACTCATTTCTTGTGGTAAGTCACCTCATGTTCTTATATTCATATTATTTTCATATTCTCTTGTGTGCATTAGCTTTCTTTGTTATTTTCCGTCATTTCTCCTCGTACTGAATCTGGTGTCTCCAATACTGGATTCTCAAACTCTTTTCAGAGCCTGATCTTCCATCTTCCTTTTGATGGTCCATTCGGTCTCGTGGTATATGCTTCATGGAATGCGTTATCTTTTTCTGGCTCTTGTACTCGCACTTTCTTTTGATATGTGACAACCATCTGGGAATTTGGAGTTTATAATTTCAAATATAACGAATGTATGATAATACATATAGACCATGCAATTCGAAGGCTGGACTACGAAGAAAGTACATACAAATAAGATGAAGATGTTGAGATGGACGGTGGTGTTACACGTTTGTGAGTACCCAATGAGTACGTTAGAGGTTTCTTCAAAGTAGCTCAGATCGTAGGAAAAGTGAGAGAATATCGTTTATACAGTCATATCCAAAGAAGCGAAAAGACTATGTTGTTAGAAAGTACTCAACATACCAAACTCAAACAGAAGAAGAGGCAGATAACCCGACTCTCCGTGGTACAATATCAAGAAAAAGATGGACCAGAACAACCTGACAATTCAGACCACCCATATTTGCAACAAATTCTGCTTTCCCAAATGTATAGAGAGACCGGACATATTTGTGTCGGTAACAAAGTTTGGACAAAAAGGAGAGACCATTCAATCAGAAAGGCACAATCAAATAATAATAAAAATTATTTCCTTCATTTCAAGTAAGAGAATACACAAACAATCTATGAACTCCCTGAAGTGAAATGAGTGTCAAATATATCTATATACAATAATTATCTTTACAAAAAACGATGCGCATTTCCTTATACATGTACACGACAATACTCCAAGAAGACTTTGACACTATAGGATATTTGGAGGCAAGGCATTGTAATATATTATGCAAATTTGTTTGGGTTCATTCTCTGTATGTGTAAGTCGATGCTTTGGATACTTCAAAAAAGCTTTGCTTGTGCAATAGCCACTATCCTCTTTTTGTTCAATCAGTTGCAGATTTTTAACACGAAAAGCAGATTTTCTTGGATATGTATCGTTGTTGCTGTGAGTAGACAATTCACTCGAAACTTACCTCTGCAGGAAGCATCATATTTCATTCCCAAAATGCTGCGCAGGGCTTTTTTTGCACAACATTATATTCCTCTCAAAACTACTGTTACCGAAGAACATAGCACCATATCTAAGTCTCGATTCGAAGACTGTCTGATAAACCAACCTCTACACCGGCGAATTGAGATATTTCTTCATAACCTTCAGAAACAAGCAGACAGAGCTCAGATTATTACAGAGCTGTTCTATGTGTACATCCCATTTCATAAACTCATCAATATAAATACTAAGGAATTTTCATGAGTACTGAGCTACAATGACGTGATTCTTTGTTTTGTTCAATTTCGCAGTTGTAATGTTGGAGTGAGTTGCCAATGAAGAAGGTTGCAGTAGTTTTGTCCCCATTTATATGCAATCGATTCATATTGAGCCAATGCTGAGCCTGTTGAATGGTATTATCTACAGCTTCTGACAAATCTGACAAATAGGTACACAGAGTACTAACAAAAAGCTTCGACAAACAACACAAATCAATATCACACAAAATATGAAACTTCGCTCGTCATTTAGTTCAATACCGTAACATCTCCCGAAATCATGAAACTTCTCCGTAGAAAATCGTTTCTTTAAGATCGATAAATATAAATCAACGATCAATCTCCACAACATCACATAGAACTCTGGTAGCCTTCAAAAACACAAACAGGTGTCATATTTCCATTTATTTCAATGTCAGGTTATTATTGAATTATTTAAATTTTTTATTTAACATCAAATCTAGTGCAATATCTGTTATTAATCATATTTCAGAATCGCTAAAAATATGAAAGGCCACAAATGTCAAGGCCCTCCAGGGTTTTGAACCCAGATTCTCCATTTGGCAGGACAAACTGCAGCTCTAAAGATATTAAGATAACCTGTCGTTTATGAAAATTGTTTCCATCTTTTCGTTTCGAAGTGAGGAAACTTCTATATATATTCCAGGTAATACTTTCAACACTCTCATCCTTCCAATGCCAGCTTGATGACCTTTTATACTTTCATCAATCCACCAAAACGACCAACTTGCTTCACTAAATTCATCAATTCCTCGGATGGAAAGATTTACCATTTTTCATTTAGTCCAAAGAGCGAGATTTAGCGCAATGAACTCGTAATTTAAAAGTTATGGGTTCGTAACCCGACCTTATCCGCTTCCGTAATGCTTATAAATTTCTTTAAAGGTATCATGTCTCAACTGTGAATTAACGACCATTCCATTAACCACTAAAAGTTCAACTCTATAGTGGTGGTGAATACAAGAATAACAACGTCCGATTCACACTGCGCATAAATAGCAGCATAGAGACTCCAATGCTTCTCTCATATTTTCTAATCTCATTCGGAAAATACGGCGCAATATTGCGTTAGTTATTGCTGATTGCGTTGTCTGAGAACAACTAATGGATCTACTGAAAAATACTGAAAACAACTAAGCAACGCACAAATACCATAAAGAACTTCATGGTACTATTTTGACCACAACTATCTTCATTTTATAATATATTTTCTTCGAAATAAGCCTTCTGAATTTTTTGTGTTGAAGTTTCGAGATGCCTGAAGTATGTTTCTACTCTTTCTGACGATGCAATGGTCAAATCTCCACATACGAAAACTTTATGCAAAAGCCACAATTGATCACTTGCCCCGTTTTCTGTGAATTAGAATTTGAACAGCTTGAACTTATCCAAGCCGCTTTCATGAGTGGCAAAAAGCGAAAAACACATGTCAGCTACTAATTTCGAAGATGAGGATGTACCACGCACTTATTTAATTGATTTTGCACAACAAAAAAATGTTTATCGATAAAACTTTCGACTACACAATAAAGACAGATGAGAGATTTTCAAGTTATATCCTATTATATTGATGTTTCGCTACAGTTAGGTGTGTTTTTATAGGTACAATAATTGAATATCTGAAAACAAATGAGTGAGATGAAGAATTATTTATTACAACATCATATTATATTTGTGAACAATTTGGTACTTATGAATGTGATTAATAAAGATTTAAATTATCATTTGAAGAATGCATCGGCTGGAAGTTGCGGAAAGAATATGACAAAATTTTGAAAACATCATTTCGCGTATATTGAAATTTTAGGGACAGGGTTAATTGTATCAAATTTGTGAGAATTGGATTTTACTGTTTCCTATAATTCCAATAGTTTTTGTACTTGATGAGTTTTCCTTCTCAAATTTAATTGCATGTTCTGATCTGAAAAAACCAAAAGTAAATGATCGAATTACCTGTCGCCATTATTACTTTCACCCTCCTTAATTTCTCAGTTTAAATCGCCCTTATTCGAAATTTTGCAAAACTTAAAATACTTCTTCTTCTCCTGAATACAGATCTGTCCCCTTCTTATGCTTTATAAGACATCATACCTTAATATTTTGATAATTAATAATTTTGATAACATTTTAAATTTATACTTAGAACCCTTATCATCTTCATTCCTATCTTCCCTCCACCATGTGTCTATAGGAAGTATAGATTTCAAAGTATGTAAAAATGTTAGTCGAGAAAACCAGTGTTCATTTTAGCTTCTGATAATTGTTTCACCCCGGATTAATTGTCAAGCAATTAATATAATTTTGTGTATAACTGAGCCAAGTGTTTTCCATGCAATATATTTTTCTTTCATTTTCTTTTTTTTTCGAAGAAATATCCAATATTCTTGTTTTCTCATAACAGCAGTTATGGATTCATACTATTTCAATATTCAATAAGTGTAGTTGCTTTTGTACTTCAAATACTTCTGAGTTTCTGAGAGAGTTGACATGATTCCTAACGATATACGAGCCTTATCGAAAGCTCTTCTGAAATAGTAACTCCTGAAACTGGACATTTGAACTCGGCAATAAATCTTTTTCTTGCTCTAGATTCAATAATACTGCGAAGAGAAGGAATGCCGAGTATATCATAATCAAACGTTAGTGCTTTGAACGCATACTGAAATCGAGAAAAACACTAATGAAAATATTTCTAACTCGCCGTAGTAGAAAAATATCTGGGGAATTTTCAGATCTTGACGTCTCACCGTTTACAGACGCTTATTGAAACTGTCTTCGTTCTCTATTTCGATTATCATTCCTGCCGTTTATATCGAAGTAGAATACCTACACATCAATGTCACGCTTAGAACGATTGATAAAAGAACTATATTTTTATTCGATACAGATATCGTATGCTTCTTGAAGTATTTACTGCCTCACTCTCTAACATATATCCTTTTGAATTATCTCGAACAGTGGAATTTAATAGAGAATTGGGACAACAAGAAATCATTTATCAAAAACCACTTCAACATTAACTGAGTTTCTGCGTGAACTCTCCACATTGGGAGATTTCATCTTCACTTCGCTGCGTAGATGAGTTTTATCATCCAGAGAATTTCTAACAAAAATTTCAAAAATACAAAAAAGTTCGTAGTAGAATTAACTATGTAATCAAATGAAAAAGTTATAATGATAGCATGTATATAAAACGAATTTTGATCAGTGTTTCCAACTTATTAACCCTCATTACAACGGCGTAGGCAAATTGAGGTGGCAGTTCCTTGTGAATAAATCAAACGGAATTAATCCTTTATAAGGAAGAAGGACTAATTAGAAGCCTTCGCATGAACTCCACGGATTGGCAGATTTTGACTCTGTTTCACTTGAGGAGTTTCTTTCACGGAATTTCGAACTGAGAATTTCAGTAAACCACATATAGTGTTCACATTCAAGATGAAAATCCCTCCGTATTCTAGAGATGGAAAAAAGCTTCCAATTTTCACTCACAAATGGTGATGTGTGTATTTTAAAAGATATCCAAACGAACCCTGAGCTTTCAACTCAGTCTATTACCAATTGACAAATAGGCTAATTCTTAATACTTTATTTGGCGTTAGAAATATCGAAAACAAATAATGGGAGAGAGTTCAAATCATTGTTTCAGTGATACACATCAAAATTTCATGACAAAATTTGATTTGTTAATGTTTCCGATATTTTGTTCTAAATTCGGAATTAATGAGTTTATTTTTCAATTTTATATCTATTACTCTATAGAATACGAGAATTTGCCAGCTTGACAATTCATAAGTGTTTGCATACAATTATTTCAGTAAAATAAATAACACAAAGGAAATTTTCATTGAGATAATTACTTTTGAATTTTTTGATAAGGTACCTATTGAATTTAGAAAAAAGTATAAAACAATTATTTTCCTGATATAAAATCATCGATTAACTGTTATTATATGCGGTCACTCTCATCTAGTTCACCGTCTCTTTTAATGCATTTCTCAAGCTTCTGTCTTATTCTGTTTACCTTCTTGCCTAAAGTAAGATGCTAATTTTTCAAGATATAAAAATGATCTGAACAACCCTTTGTACATACCTTCTTTCGATGCCTCTAAAGCCAAACCAAATACTGAGAATATGTGTTATTTGTTATTCCTAGTATGATATGTTTTAAAAGTCAGAATTCGGTGAGGCCCATTGCAAAATTTGGTCCAAAAACAAAATAACAAGTAACTGAAATACATATGTCTCCATCCTAAATGCGACACACTGTATATGCAACCACTAACATAATATGATAACAGTAACGTTATATATGAGAAAAAAATCCTTCATTTTCAGAAAAAGTACGTCCAAATGAAATCATTCTCATAAAGGGTGATTTTTTAAGCGTTGTTTTTTTTTAAATCGAATAAAACACTAAATTTGCATCATATATTCAAAAGTTTCATTGAAATTGATAACTTGGCCTTTGCCATTTACATTTTAAAGATAACTTCATGTAAATGTTGTCCACGGCTCCGTAGCAAATGGTCCATTCGGAGAGTCCAATTTGACATATGCCCAATTGCTGAGAACTCGACGAATTGGCATTTCACGATCCTCATTAACACTGTACGCTATGGTTACAAAATTCTCTTCAGTACGAACTGTACGCATGTGAGACAATGGTTTGATGTTCAACAAAGTGAACTTGGTGTGAAATTTGGTGATAACAGCACGAATTGGTGATTCATCAGGTCGATTATGACGACTATAATATGGTCGTAACAAACGATACACATTTTTCACAGAGCACGAATTTTGATAGTAGATTTCAACAATTTGCAATTGTTGCTCATTTGTAAGTTTTTCCGTGTTGAAATGGCAGAGTATACTGAAAACTTTTCACTTTAACAGATGATGTTTGGATACCATTACCAACCAGTGCTGCAACCTGAAAAACTTAACTCTTAAAAAATCACCCAGTTTCACTCTCATTTCATTAATATTATCTCATAACCATTCTCATTCCTATTCAATATTTTTGTTTCATAGTGCTCATTCGCTTCTATTATTCTGCAAAATGTCTAATTATTCCAATTGTAACCGTATTAAATTCAACAATCACATAAACAAACAAATTCACATACAAATTACTCATCATCATTATGACAAAGCAACTGAATTAAACAATATTGTTTATACAACAAATATTATATTACCACATACATTATTATTCTAAACGCTCCGACCGTTCTACAACAATCTTGCGAAAAGCTCAAGGCTAATATAAATCCAGTAGTAACAACCATCATACAGTCAATTTACATGTTAACACTCTAAGATTATGCAGCCTGAGGGCTATCTATGTTAGCAAAACGTTGTTAGCAGTTCACTAAATTAACGTTAACACTAATTTGCACGAATAATCACATCGATCGGCAACGTGGATAGTTGCTCGGAGATTCTGTGCTTTTCTTGTCATCTTTCTTCATCAACTAACCCTAAAATAACTTACTGAGGTAGGGAGAAGCTGGGAAAATTAGTTTTCAAGCCTACATATTGGAGAAGTGCTCGTACAAATGAGACAGGATATAATACGAAATGAATGGATGTCTCTGTTCATGTAATGGTTGTCTCATTTGTCATTTGGAGGTTATTTCAACATGGAGTATTAAAAATATAGTTGATTGGGGAGGGACATACGTGTTGAAATTCCATGGCCAATGATTAATAAACTGAAGACATTTCGAGAATTAGTCTAGCAAAGAGTTTAAAATAATTTACAGTAAAGCGATTAACAACATAAAATTTATTCATACCTACTCGTAGTATCCTCAACAAAAAACAGAAATTATTCACATCACACCTAATTTACCCAAGAATTTAAAATGAAGACCGTTTTCAGTTCACTCATATTACGTACATTGAAAAAAGGTATGATGGATAAAAAACTTATAATAATATTTCGTACAAGGTCTAAATGTAAAAATATAAACAATCTAGTAAATTAAATTAAATTGAACTCTTGGCTTAATGTTTCACGATTATATTTAACAACATGAATTAGTCAACATGTTTCGAGCGTTAGCACATTTTCAAGAGATCATTATAGTTTCGTCTTGAAAATGAGCTAACGCTCGAAACATGTTGACTAATTCATGTTGTTAAATATAATCGTGAAACATTAAGCCAAGAGTTCAATTTAATTTAATATTTAATTATGTTTAACCAAGAGTTAAGCGAAAATTCAATCTTAGTCAATAAACCTAAAGAGGTCTAACCTGGAAACTTCATCTCATTACTGTTATATTTCGTATTTTATTCAAATTTCAGTTACCATATGTCATAGATAATTATAGGGAATATAATAGCGTCATCACGATAGGATAGCCTGGAGGACCTAAGAGAAAAATCAATGTATAAATGAAGAATAGAAGCATTATGAAATAGATTTCATTAACATAACCCAAATAATAACCTGATACATTACATACCAAATACATTGTGAAAGGTATATTTTAGAGAATCATTTTATAACTGAAATTATAATGTTTTTATTATTGATATTATTACATGTAAGTTTTTACATTTCTAAATTCTGCTGAACAAAACTCTTTATTTGATGCCAAAAACTCTTCCAAAATTATTATGTCGATTCTAGGCAAATTAGGGCTTTTGTCTTAGTAAATTCTTGATTCATGACTCGTGTTATTATATTATAGTGGAATTCAATTTTATATGTTTTTAGGGTTACTCTTCTAATAGTTCAGTCGGGTAAAAAAATATGGAATACTTTCTCAAAAATATGTGAGTTCTCTCTTTAATTAATGGATTGGGCCGATACTTGATGAAAATCTGAATACATTAAATAAATAAAAGTGAGTATTTTTCTGATTTTCACTATAATTAATTTCAAACATGACAATATTGTTTCACCAACAGTGTGGCTTGATGAAAATTGAGATCAACATCTGATGAAGCCACTGTGTTGGCGAAACAATATTGTCATGTTTCAAATTAATTATAGTGAAAATCAGAGAACTACTTAGTTTTATTTAAATAATGGTTCTTTATTTCCTGGTACAGTTGTGCAAGTCTGCGCCTTTGCACCCACCTACCTAATATATCAAAAAACTGAATATAACAGAAATATTTGATATTAATTATTGACATTTGACTACATAATGAAGAGATGAAATAGATAGCAAAAATTCCAACATCAAACACGAGCAAAATATCAATTTCCGAAATAACTGAAGTGTTAAAAATCAGCTCCCTTCTGAGCAATTTAATTTCTGAACCAGTTTTTCATTATTTGCTGCCGTATTTTCGTGGAACGTCGTTCGTCTGGATCAGCACCGAAGTAGCCATTTCCTCTTGTCAAACAGTATGATTTTACACTTGTCATGATCTGCGAGTTGTAATTTCACGATATGGAACTTCCGCTCCACTGAGAAGAAATATGAGCTTGAAAACTGGAACGGACATTATCGATTTTCCTTAATTACTCTCAGTCAAAGAACTGCAATTTCCACTTCTCCCGTCATCAATACTGACTACTTTACGACTGTGGTAACTGGATTGTGGTTCGTCTTTTGGAATATTCCGGGAACATTTTCATATTAATGGGAACAAAGAAAGGTCTAAGCACAGTAGGAGTGTTTTAATCGGGGGAATTAATGATAATTGGTTGCTTTATAGCATTTTATTTTGAATCGATACGAGTTGATCCCAATAGATGTCGTATTGGAGATTACTAAAATACTTGAAATATTTGAAGTAGATTTTCATATTTGAAAAATTCAGAAACAATCATAACTTCTTTTCATCGAAAACAAGATGAATATATGATAATAAATGTATTCTTTAATTGTCAGTTCTTTATAAATTGCCCAGTACAACTGCAGTTTTGTGTTCCCAAAAGATAAGTCGTAAAGTTAATTGAAGCAAACTATAGAGTCAAAGACGCTTTTCAAGCGTATGAAGGTTCCATCCGTGGATAAATTAACTCTCAAAAATTATATGTTTTAAGGTTTTTTTACATATAAAAATTTGTATATACAGCATCAGCAAAAATTCTGATTTTTACACTGAAATCTAAAACAAACTTGCAGGTTCTTAGTGTATGGTTTCAAAAGTTTCTTTGTTAGGAATGTTATGGCTGTTGTATTGGAGAGACATCACAATACTGTAAACCGTATACCGGTACCGCCTGATGTTGATTTCCCTGTAGATAAAAACTCCAGTGCGGTCGTGAATCGCCATTAGGAAACAATTTGAGACAAAAACGTGGACTACTCCTCAGGTGTATATATAATAAAAACTATACAATTAAAAATTTACACACTTGACAAGTTTCACTGAATATATCAAAAACTCTACATATGTTTCGGGTGGTTTACCCATTATCAAGAGTATACAATATTACTGAATTTCAAAATGTACAACTTTCACTTATGTATCCTAAACCACAGAACACAAAACTGGTTTCACGGAAAAGTCTACCTGGTCATTACAAATAGGTAAATTTTTCTTTTTCGCTATTGAAATTTCCAATACCTCAAGGATATCTGATCTTTTGCCCTTATTACCTAAGTATTTCAGAAAAACCCGTATTAGGTTTATTCAACAGTATTGATCTTTTATGTTCATCGATTGTTTTTTGTATAGAACGTCCAGTTTGATCTAAGTAAAAACTTTTCAAACGATAAATAAACGATAAAAAAATATTTTATATACGTTTATAAAATATTTTGCAGTGAATGTGATAGATTTTACATAGGTCAAACTGGACGTTCTATACAAAAAAGAATCGATGAACATAAAAGATCAATACTGTTGAATGAACCTAATACGGGTTTTTCTGAGCACTGCATCAAACATAATCATTTCTTGGATCCCAGGAAGACCGAAATAGTACACTCAGTTAGTAATGGCAAAAGATTAGATACCCTTGAAGTCTTGGAAATTTCGATAGCCAAAAAGAATTCACCTATTTTTAATGACCAGGTAGACCTTTCCGTGAAACCAGTTTTGTGTTCTGTGGTTTAGGATATATAAGTGGAAGTTGTACATTCTGAAATTCAGTAATCTTGTATACTCTTGATAATGGGTTAACCACCCGAAACATATGTAGAATTTTCAATATATTCAGTGAAACTTGAGTCAAGTGTGTTAATTTTCAATTGTATAGTTTTTAACTTAATGTTTCACCCAGAGATAAGCGAAACGTACGTGTCGTATATATAATATTTAATAAGTTCTTTATTCTCAACAGGTATAATACCCAATTACAGAAAATAATAACATAATGTTGAATTCTAACTAAATAATTATAATGGAAGAGATAAATCCATAAAGAGCAAAAAAAATTAAAATAGTAACTAATAACTAAATAATAGCATTCAATGAAATATTAAAAAGAACTCGATCTACATCAATTCATTTTTTAGTCAATTTCCTACGATCACTCAACTCCTAATAATAACTTCTATGAAGTCAAAATGAATGTCACAATTATTGTCAACTCTATTGAAAGTAGACTCCATAAACCAAATGGGGGATTGTATTAGCGAGTTGGACTTGAAGTTTCCAAGTAGAATAGTTTTGTATTAGGAGAATTTTGCCTAGGAACACGAAATTTCAAAGCGGACAAGAGAGGAGGAGAATGAATTATATGATGCAGTAATTTGTACAAAAATTTGAGTGATAACGTTTCTCTCCTGCTCTGCAATGAGGTTAAACTAAATCGCCTCAATAATTCGTTATGATTGACTCCTCTCTGTGGATAAACTCTATCCTCCCTCCAAACTAAGAAGAACCTTCTCTGAATGGCCTCAAGATGGCGTTGATGGCAAATGTAAATAGGATGCCAGATCATGCTGCCATACTCAAACTTGCTACGGATTAGGGTATTAAATAGTCCTATCAATGTTGAGGAATTATTAAAATGACTGCCATTGCGCATAACGAATCCATATATTTTCGAGGCAGATAAAATAAGTTGGGTGATGTGTGGAACAACGAAATGCTTCTGATCGAAGACTACACCAAGATCTCTCACCTTATCAGAACGATAAAGAACTGACCACAGTATAAGTGTTAGAACAGAAACTTCACTAGAGCAGGGGGCTGTTTTCTGAAATTTTTTACATAAACAAGAATAAAAATACGATAATTTGAAATCTAACAGTTTAGCAATATTTTTTGTAATATCCTTCACATGCTTCGAAATCGTGTATACCACTGAGCGATCCGTTTGTTTTTTGTCGTTTTCCCTTTTTATTGTATTTCTCCTTTCTATTACCTTATCATCGCAGATTCACACTTTTTTCGAAAATTCGTAATTTTGGAAATGACTGATGTCAAATCTCTCAATAATCATATATTTTAAAGATGAAAAAATCTAACTGTGAACGTTTTTTAAATTGACTTACCTCTATTTAAAAAAGATCAAAATATATCATCGGATACAGAAAGAAGTATCCGAACGACAGTAAGATATAATGAATAATTGAATATGTTTCAATAAGCGTATATTTTATCACACCGTGTGCTTGCATATTAGAGGTGAACAACGATGTAAATTTTTCCATTTACCGGTCTGGAAAATGCAACAACATAACCATCACGTATTCCATCGCTTGGCAAATGATATCGGTTATGTTATCACAATTTATGAATATGTTATGTTCTGGGAACTCCGAAAACGAACGCATTATGTTGCTGGTTATGTGTTTGTAACGTTAAACAAGTATATATGGCGGGTCCACCTGCTGTGAATATTTGCCATCCTGTAACGTTTATCCAATGCCATTGGCTAACCACAAGTTTGCGTGTTCCAATTGATATGTACAGTGCCGAGCACTATCTCTGTATATATATTGAAGATGACCAGACAACACGTATCAATTTTACTGAGTATCAATATTCACTAAAACTTCATACATATAGGATGAACGATTTACATGTTTTCGAAATATTCCGAAGAGAAATATTCACATCTGGCAACAATGTAGATCTGTACAAAAGTTCTGTACGAAGAAGTATAAATTTATTTTGTTGTATGTCTTTGTTTTGCTTATTTTGGATGACATGGGGGTAGTGATGTCTAGTTGATGATTACGTCATCAGCAGTTATTTACTTTTTTACACATATGGCAACACTCACGTTTTCTTGGCTTGTAAACTAAACGCATTTTCTGGTATTCCCCAAAATAATTCATATGTTTAGGCACTCGCTTAGAACTGATCAGGGGAATTACCGCGAGTAAAAAGTGAACACGCACGCTAATAGCAAAGTTAGCCCTGTAAGAGTCGCTGGTTGTCGTGTTAATGAACTGATGAGCATTATTCAAAATTTATAGACCGAATAGCTCGATGAAAATGGCGTAGACATTCCAAAATTGGATGAAAGTGAGCAGACTCCCAACACTGAGCAGCAAACATCCAATGTCACCGAAAACTTAGAATCATGGATTCGGGTATCATCGTCTATGGAATGTTAATTCGAATAAATATGTGTACAAAAAATTTTGAGTAAATTTTTATGTTCGTAATATTATTAGTATTATAATATTTTTGTACCTTACTCTATGTTGAATACCGTATCAGTAAAATCTAATTTCTATTCAAAAACTATTTTATTATTTTTAGAATTATAACTTCTGCTCATGAATCATTAAAAAAATCCAAACATAAATTAAAAATGTTTACGTAAGCATGGGGTGAGGGGTAAGAGGTTTGCTTACTTTTCCGACAAGGGCGATGGAGGAGTGAATAATTGTAATAAATCTGCTTACGTAATACTTACTGATTTGACAACAATGTGAACTTACTTTAAAATGTAAAATTGACTATTTTGTTCATACTATTATTCATAAAATATAATATAAATATTTGTGAAATTTTCAACATCCTCCAACGAAATCATTCGAACCCTTATAATCCCTTATAGAAATACTAATTTTCATTTAGTTGAAATAAATTTCAGTTTCGCCTCTTCAGAATATCAAATGGTTATTAGTTTATTCGATCTCATCACTTTCGAAAATGTTCTTTGACATAAATTATCCTTTCGATGAGTTCCGAGATCGGTCTATAAAATCCCAAATTTTTGGCCCAAAAATAAACCATTTCGTTCAAATTCAGTAAACTTATTTCTTCGATCTACTTCAGTGTGATGAAAATAGACTTCTAGGAAAAATAGACCAAAAAATAATGTGCTGTTCATTCTTACCTTCAATGTAATTATTTCGAACATGACGTTCGTCGTCGAACGTCAGTTCGTACAGCTGGAGGGTATACGGTCGTATGAATTTATACCTACCTCTGGAATGCCCCAGGGATCTGATCTTGGGCCATTTTTATTCATTCTGTTTGTGAATGACATCAATACCATCTTGCAGCCATTCATATAAGGTTCTTGAAATTCTTACTTTGGAGGAATGATAAAGTTTATACACAGAAAGGAGTCAATCATGACGAATTATTGAATGGATTTAGTTTAATCTCAGTGCAGAGCAGGATAGAAACTTTATCACTCAAATTTTTGTACAAATTACTTCACAACAGTATTGTTGGTCCTCCTCTCTTGTCTGCTTTGAGGTTTCGTGGCGAAATTCTCGTACTACAGAATTATTCCACTTGAAGACTCCAAGGACCAACTCGTTAATACAATTCTCCGAAGTGTACATTCAATGTAGTTGCTATTGAATGTGACATTCACTTTGAATCTGTTGCAGGTATCATTAGGAATTATATAAACAAGTAAATTGAATAAAATCAAAAGATTCACATTGAATTCTATATTATATTTCATGTAAGTTTAATATTAGTTTCTATTATTCAACATTATGTTATCATTTCCTTTAATTGGGTATTATACCTGTTGAGAATGAAGACCTCCTTGTTATTATTATTATTAATTACAATTTTTGTTCACATTCGTTCACGAATTGAAGGGCTTTCACTACGAAAAGAAATGATTAATTGCCCTCCAGAAAATTCGTTTTCTTGAAAAAGTATCCCTTCGAAAAATTTACATTGGATCTTTTTCAGATTTTTTCGATGTTTAATGAAGAAATTTTCAATTATTCATCTATTTAAATCCAGAGTTACATAGGAACATTTACAGGCAATCTCAAGTACAATTATTAAACAAAATAAAAAAACAGAAACAGCGACGAAAAAAAATCCTGCAGAGGAAAATAATATTTCCTGTACGCAGGTCTGATTTACAAAAAAAAAAAAAGAAGAAAGAAGAATTAGAATAATAACAATAATAATAGAATAATAATGCCGATTATATTATCGTGTGTAAGCACACAAAAAATCTTCCAGCCACACATTTTCTCAAAAATAATTAGAAACTTTCAATTTAGTTCTGTATATATAAAAGGATACTCTAGAGATTTTCAACTCTGAATTCAACCCTGCACCATCTCAATACAGTCCTACCAATACATTCAAATCCCTCTGACCACTCAACATCGTTCCGCGTGTATGAGAGAGTACCCCATTAATTAGACCGATGGTTTAGGCTTTCGAGATCGATCGCGGTAGGCTGATTATCATGGTTGTCTGGTTACTCCACTTGGCCGTGCTAATCGCATAAGCCTCGATCGGCCAAATGATTCGTTTTACTAGAACGGAATCCGATAGCGCGATAATATGAAAAGTTTTGGGAACACTGGTTCCGATGTTTTGGGGTTATCCAAATCAATCTCGAATTGTTTTCTCATGGCTTAACAAATACGTGCAGCTTGTTATTGAACAATAGACGGATCTGTGATCGGGAATTGAGTATGAAATATGATTTCCATCCGCCGTAAATCAACGGAAAATTCTTGGAAGTACTTTTCGTTAATCTAACTAAATTGCTATTGACCTCTCGAAAGGTTTTGAATTTTTCAAGCTGGAATCTAATTCCAATTGTATTATTACAGGTATTTCCTTTACTGCAAAGGTTATTGCAAATCTACCAAGATTATAAAAAGAGGTAATCTATACTAATTAAAGAGGTGACGTTTGTGACGTTCTATGGCATTTATGAATAACATAGGCTATTTATTTTACTAGAAAACGAATATGAAAACTAAAGTATAGAAATGCGTGGCACTCGGAGACTACCGCGGTAAACCTGTTGCGTAATATTTGCGAAGAATCAACTTATGCAATTATAAGCATTTATTTTTTTTATTTAGAATAATTCAAATTTTTGAGCGTAAAAGAAAACAAATTTTTTTCTTTTATTGATTAAATGAGAAGTTAATATCGTTTAAAACATTTTCATTATCTTACAATACATGTAGGTTATTCAGGAATTTTTATCATTGAAACTATAGCTTAATGGTAACTGAAATAAGAAACATAAGTTTGGGACTTGATATCCTCTAAATATCTGGAAAATACCAATTCAATGGTAGTCCCATATTTTGTTGTGGATTCTTCTGGATCATTTTCAAATTCAATTTTTTCCGAAAGAAAAGTTATCAAGCGTTCTGATTTTTATCGGCGAAGTTGATGCTGAAATCGCCAGCCAAGCTAAGTGGAAATTTATTACAATTTGTATCAAGTATTTTCGACCCTTCTTCAGTGTACTCCAGTAGAGTGCGATGAATAAAATGCTCTACCTCGTCCAATTTTGGTTTCGGAGAAATGTAAATTGCTACCATGACTATGTGTAGCCCATTTCTAAGTTTGCATAAGCACGCACAAATATCTCCAACAAATGAGCGAATAACATTAACATCGCTAACGTGTACAATATTCATTTCAATATTGAGAATCATAATATTAATAACATTATTATTATTTTGGTAAATAGCTACCCCACCTTTTGGAACAGTATCTCGTTTAAATTGAATAATAAAATTGAAATTAGGTATTTCAATCGGATTATCATGCGCCATGCAAGTTTCGGTATACACAGACGTTAAGTGAACGCTCTGCTCAGCTACATGGTAGGCGGAGTGGGGGTGTTAGGTTTTATTTTCGTTACGGAATTTCTTGATTCGGTCGCCGCGCTCAAAGCCTACCAAAAAGCTATGCAATAGCTTGAAAAATTGCCATAAAATGTCATTCATCACATCCGTTGCGGAAACTATGAATGGTAGAAAAAAACACAAAAATGTACTACAATATTGAAGAATATATCCACTTCTATAAAAAACTTCGAGGTACCATATGTCCAACTATTGTATTTATGTCAGTATAACTACTCTTTGAAAGAAATGTCAACAAAAAACATACCATGCCTAAAAGACCACGTTATTTATGTATTTGTATTAATCCTTAAACAAATAAATTATTTATTATTCGAAAAATTTCAGTGCCTGAAGATTACTTTTTGAATTACTGAAACTGGACATTGCATTCAAAAGTCACGAGTTTCAAAATGTCAATCTTAACAAAATTCCACCAATATTATAAACGCGAATAAAAGTTGGTATAGATATGTGCATGGATGGATGTTTGGTGTTTAAAAAAGAAGAGTGTTCCCTGTTTACTGTATATGTATAATTTGGACGAATGGTTAAAGAGATAAAAGAACATAAATAAAATTTGGACCAATGGTTGAAGAAATAAAAGGATATAGATATGTACCCGAGACCGTATCATAATTTATTGAGTAACTTCAATTACACGATTTTTCTATTACTTCATCAACAATGAAATTCGATCTTTTATATTTTTAGATGAATTCGTTTTTTAAAGTATGTTTTTAGTTACATAGTCCAGGAGATAATTCAAAAACTGAAATACCTGTGATAGTATTCGTTAATAGATGACATGGAGGTTTCGCTGAAACATTATGTTATGAAATATATTAAAAAGTCTACATATGTTTCGGGTAGTTAACCCATTATCAAGAGTATACAATATTACTCACTCAGTAATATTGTACACTCTTGATAATGGGTTAACCACTAAAAACATATGTAGAGTTTTTAATATATTTAAGGAAACTTGAGCCAAGTGTGTTAATCTTGATTTATTGATTTTAAGTATTCGTTAAATTTCAAGATGTAGATTGAGCAGAAAAAATCATCAGGTACACATCCCAGGTTCTTGAGATGGGTATCGTTTATTCATGTATCAAATCCTTGGAGGCGTTGTAAGTCATGTAATATTCGAAGGGTGCTTGTAGTGGCGAACTGCCCTACTGATATGAGGTGATTAAAGGTCCCCTTAGGGCCCGAAGATCAATATGCATGTCGAATGCGGAAATTTACGTGAATATGTAACCATTCTATGTTCAATGACTATAATCCGCAACTCCGTGACTATTTATCGCTTCTCTATGTATATAATGCGTCACAAATCTGTTGGTCACGCTTATTAGAAGCTGAGAGACTAGAAGAACGCTGTGACCAAATTGTATCAAAATTGATTTTTCAATTTTCTTTAAACATTGTTGGGTGTATCATATAGTCAGAAACATTCGTATTAGTGTAATGACGTTTTTTGATACACTTACAAATATTTCAGGCTTATAAGTCATTATCAAGAGTTCGATACTAGTCACTTGTAGTTCATTCTAAGGTTTCTTGTAGGAAAATACATGCGTTCTTTCGACAACACCCATTCAAAATAAGAATTTTTCAAATTGAATCATATTAACCAGCTATTGGTAGTAACTCAATATGACAACTTCTGCTACAAAGAAGTTGTGGAAGTATTATTAATCAATTGGGCCGATACTTGATGAAAATCTAAATACATAATTTAAATAAAACTGGGTAGTTTTTCGATTTTCTCTATAATTAATTCAAAAACATGACAATATCGTTTCGCTAACACAGTGGCTGCATCAGAATAGACTGCTTGTAATGGGTGTTTTTTTAGAGGTATAGAACTTTTAATTGCAATTAAACAACGATGAATCATTCGATTGACAAGATTTTTTTTATTCGAAAGATAATCTTGTGGCATTACATTTTAAATATGATTTCTGGCATATGACGGCTATCTCGGATGTAGTCCAATCTGGACTTCCAATTTTCGATGACTTTTTCTAACATTTGTGGCCGTATATCGGCAATAACACGGCGAATATTGTCTTCCAAATGGTCAAGCGTTTGTGGCTTATCCGCATAGACCAATGACTTTACATAGCCCCACAGAGAGTAGTCTAGCGATGTTAAATCACAAGATCTTGGAGGCCAATTCACATGTCCAAAACGTGAAATTAAGCGAACGTCACCAAATGTGTCTTTCAATAAATCGTGGCACGAGCTGTGTGACATGTTGCGCAGTCTTTTTGAAAGCACAATTCCTGGACATCATCACTACATAGTATAAAGCAAAGTCGCTTTTTCTGCCCCTTTGTCCCTTTGTACGCTTTAATCTTTGAAACTACGCAACGGATTTTGATGCGGTTTTTTTTAATAGATAGAGTAATTCAAGAGTAAGGTTTATATGTATAATAACATCCACTAAATAGTGGAGAAGTACTGTTATTTTTGAGGTTTCTAATGTGATGTCGTAAATAATTACATTTTTTCCGCTTACATTGCAAACGCAGGCTGAACCCTACGAGTTTTATCAAAATAATGTTCTAAGTATTGTACACATTGAAAAGGTCTACAGAAAAGTCCGTGATGGTATATGTCTATCTATTATGGATAACCCACAATAACTTTTTTTTGTCATTTACTTTTTGCGACAAATAATGGCTAATTTTCGAAGCGATTTTAACCCATACAGCATTAATCCTTAACCAATTAAATACCTTGAATACATTGTTCATTTAATATAGATATATATGGCCCTTTAGACCGTATGATTTAAGTGAATATTTTCGAAGATATTACAGATTTAAAAATTGCGGGGCGTAGCGTTTGCGGCGTGCGAAGCCGGGGCGGGTCGCTAGTGATTGTTTAATTCAGGAATGAAAAAGTTAGTAATCATGGCTCTATACCGACATTACACTGAGTTCTATAGAAAATATAGAATTTCAATTTTCGAAATCTAAAGTACTCGATAATCTGCAATTTTAATTGCTTTTCTTTATTCGAGGTTCGATTTATACGACAAAAGGCGTTATAATTCAATCTTTTTCTGAAAATATCACGTACGAAATGAGGAGGATATCCGCTTTTATGCGCAATTCGGTTTTATAGTCTCCTTTGCCTTTTCTTTTCAGAAAGAGGCATTTATGGATGTTGCTTCTCGATATAAAAAATTCATCTGAATGTCTGAGGTATCTCCGACTCGTTCTCATTCAAAATTTAACACACGCGACAGTGATATATCGATAAAATTATTTCCACCATATAACACGAGATTTGGCCAGTGTTCCAGAAAAATACAGCGTATTAATTCTTAATATTCCACGCCTTATAAAGCTCGCCGAAAGGAGGAACTCATGGCCGCAGTCTATGCGGAATAAATTGAGCGAAGGACCGGCCCAAAAGCGCGGCTTTGTTCATTGTTAAATAATAATCGTGCAATTTAACGGGTCGTTTGTAGACGTTATGTCATCAAGAGTGAACTGAACGAGATATGGTAGAAGCCGTATATCTTAGCCGATGAAGAGGAGCCCGATAAATATGTCACGAGCAGAAGGGGGCCACGTTTGGTTTGAACCTGTTTGAACAGCCTGTTTACGGGAAATTGCAATTTAGATATTGTTTTCACCACAAAAGGACAATAATCCGAACAGCGAAAAATTAGAAAATGGATGAATTATGTCGAATTAAATACTGTAAGTATAATAATTTAAATAAAACTAAATATTTTTCTGATTTTCACTATAATTAATTCAAAACATGACAATGTTGTTTCCCATCAAGGAGTTTAAACATGAGTTTTCAATTTTCCGCAAAGCCTCACATTCTGATCAAACAATACATTGTTCGTTCTCACATCCGTTCCATCAAAAATCAACAGCGTACAACAGTATGATACACAGATTGATAAATATGCCTTTATCAGCAGATAATTACGTCAAAAAATTGAATATCAATAAACAAATCGCACAAAACACTGGATATCATCATCGTTTCGTCGATGATATTTTGAAGAAAAGATTATATAATAATTTAAATAAAACTAAGTAGTTTTTTTCGATTTTCACTATAACTAATTCAAAAGCATGACAATATCATTCCGCCAACACAGTGGCTTCATCAGATGTTGATGATAAACTGATGAACTAGTTGTCAGTTCATCATCAAGAGCTGATGAAGCCACTGTGTTGGCGAAACGATATTGTCATGTTTTTGAATTAATTATAGTGAAAATCGAAAAACTACTTATTTTTTTCGAATTATGTATTTAGATTTTCATCAAGTATCGGCCCAATAGATTAATGATTATATAATGAAGCCATTTTCCAAGTATATCCTAAAGTAACAGATAGTCATAAAAATTTCAGAACATTAACGTATTTAGGCAACCCTGTATCTAAAAGCTCGAAGTTTGAAAAGCTCGAAAATGCTGGTCATTGGTACCTGTAGACCAGGTGTAACGAGTATGATTGAAAAAAAAATTAATTGTGCTAAAGATAGAAAAATATTTTTTCCCAACTGTGACCATCACCATTCGAATGTCCCAGTTTCTCTTCACTTAAAGAAACAACCAAATTATGTAAAACTTTATTCCGTTTATTGTTTCTCAAAGATACTATCTTATTGTTTCTATTCGCTACTATCTTCTCTAACATTAAGTCTCGAAGGATAGAAGACGAAAACATCGCATATACCTTCCAAATTTAAGCTTTTTTCGGTTCTTATTCCATATATTTCAACTGTTAATTATCTCGATAACACCTCATTCATCTCCATCACGATGGCAGCTTGAGTGTAAGATAGGGTTAACCAAATTATATCGATTCGTTGATAAGGGTATATTTGCCTTTAACTGATGCTGAAGTACTCATACCATCCGTCTTGTCCACGTTATTTTGGTTATAATAGAGCCCAGCCGAATTATCTCGGACTATAATCACGACAGTTTGCAATATTAATGATCCTTTTGCGGGTCATACATAAAAGAATTTGATTTAAAAAAAATTCATTACCAGAAATGTTATCTAGAATTTTCAGACTAGTATTTTTTCTTTGCCGATTGGTTTATAGTCAGCTTGACGTCTGACAGAATACAAATTGCTCAATACAATTCCATTCAAAATACGTTAGATAAATGAAGAAAAATGTTACAATTTGGGTGTTACACCCAACATTAAATTCAAAGTATATTATCCTAGGCTTTCCAATTTGTTGTTTCATTGCTAACATACCGTAACCAATCTACCTAATGCATACATTTCGTGAGAGATAAAATCGCTGCCTGATTATATCGTAGATCTTAGATTTGAGAGGCAAATTGAAAACACACGTCTCGTAGAAAACAGGTCTAAACCGCTCGTTACGCTTGTTAAATCGTAAACGGTTGTCAATAAAACAGAAATGACAAATGCAGGGTATTCATAAAAATAACGTTATGCAAAATACGTGACAAAGCTAACATAGCATAATTTGGATTACAATTGCCCTAATTTCAGAAAAAAGGTTGAAATTCGAATATCTTTTTTCATTCTTTATTGTAGAGAAATTTCTTCCTTACCATTGGTAGGAGTTTGACAAATCACTTTTCCACTCCTACAAAAATAAGATTATCTTAAAATAGCAAATTGTACAAAATAGTAAATAATAAATATACACTTAATTCTAGGTGGAACTAATGATTGAAATCTAATGAATATGAACCTAATAAACATAATTAATTCATCTACAATAAAAATTTCGAAGAATACTCATAATGTACAAAATATAAAAATAGCACATAAGTTCATAAACATGTGGTGAGCTTGTACACATTAAAGACTTTGCCTTGAAGTGCTCCGAATACTCACTGACAGAATAGAATAAAAACATCAAAAAATGTTTCTTTATGTTTATTTTAAATTGATTGAAAGAAGACTCTTTACAATGTAAAAAAAGATATTGTATAAATTGTAATCAATCCAGTTTTTTTGATTTACTCATACGATATTTAATTATTCGGATATTATTTGTATTTGTTGTATTGTAATTATGTAGATCAGACTGTTGATTAACGTGTCTACATCCCAATGTATTTATACAAGAACGTTATATATCCACAGCGTAGGAATGAGCATCTTTTTATACTTTATAGGTAACATTTTGCATGATTCCAAGTAACCAATACTTGCAATTATTCGAATTCCCTTTTTCTGCAATCTGAAACCTACCAAGACATTGGCACATTTTCCCCAAAAAACAACGCCATAACACAAAAACGAATGAAATGAAGAGAAGTATGCTATTCTTAAGGTACTAATGATAGATGTTTAGTTTTCATTCGTCAAAGTAAATCTATTGATGATAGCTTAGTAGTCCGAAACATATGTCCAGTTAATCAAACATTTTTTGAGGAATTGTGATAATTTGATTACCTTTTTTCATTCTTCGTGAAATAAATTACGAACTTTTCGATTTCTCATTTTGTTAAGAAGGTGATACATAGAAAAAGAATTCTACCCGTTACCGAATAACTGATGTTCTTTGATGAATAATTAGTAGGAAAAATATATAGCTACTTTTAAAACCAGTGAAATCAACCTCTGATTTTGGCTAACCAACCATAATTGAACAATTTTCGTGAAGAAATGTTTAAAAGTTTTCTTTTCAAAAATGCACCATTAAAAGTTGTTTATACGAAGTTCATTAGCAGAATTAGTAGAATTAGCATTGTCAAAACTTGAATTCATGAAAAGTGAAACTTCATTTTCTACAGTGGAAAGGTTTTTTCAGGTTAGCATTAATTTTGTCAGAGTATAATCCCAGTAGGACGAAAAATCAAAAATGAATTCAAAATTTATTTTAATATCAAGGCACTTCGTTAAGTGAATCATAAGGCCCCTCTTTCGAAACAAATTCGATTATCACAAATGAAAGTGAGAGATATCACTGCGTTTATTAGATTTCTGTTTCAAAGATACACTCAACGAGTGTTTTCGATTGGCAGGGGTTGTTAAAATGAAGGGGATTTGGGTGAAAGGAACCGACGGCTTCGGGACGTTTCCAACTAGAACAACGTTTCCATATTCCCATTGCCTAAGGTGGAAGCTACTCGTTACAATCCCATCTGACATGCAAATGTAACATCCCTTCTCAAACAAGCATCTAGCTCATCATCATCTGAAGAAGATGAGTGAAATTCTACATTACAGTTGCTAATCTAATCAAATTAGGTGCAAATCTCCCCAAACTCCAAAAATATATTAGAATTTTCATATAATTTCACAGTTCAATAATACTTAAACCGAAAATTAATAATTATTAATTTTCATCTGCCTCGAAAATATATGGATTCGTTATACGCAATGGCAAATATTTCAATAATTCCTCAACATTCATGGGAATATTTAATGCCTTAGTCCGTAGCAAGCTGGATTATTGCAGCATGATCGAGAATCCTATTTACACTTGCCATTAACGCCATCTGTAGACCATTCAGAGAAGGTTCTTGAGATTCTTTGTTTGGAGGGAGGACAAAGTTTATCCACAGAGAGGAGTCAATCATAACGAATTATTGAGTCGATTTAGTTTAATCTCATTGCAGAGCAGGAGAGAAACTTTATCACTTAAATTTTTGTACTAATTACTGCACAACAGTATCGATTGTCCTCCTTTCTTGTCTGCTCTAAAATTTCGTCTTCCTAGGCAAAATACTACAAAATTATCCACCTAGAGACTCCAAGCACCAACTCGCTAATACAATCCCCCATTTGGTTTATGGAGTCTACATTCAATAGAGTTGCCAATAATTGTGACATTCATTTTAACTCCATAGAAGTTATTATTAGGAGTTATGTGAACAAAAGAAATTGGCTAAAATAAATTGATTTAGATTGAGTTCTTTATTTCATTAAATGCTATTATTTAGTCATTAGTCACTATTTTAGTTTTTTTAGATTAGATGGGGCTTTTTGTTATATATCTTTCATTTCAATTATTCAGTTATTATTCAACACTATATTATTATTTTCTGTAATTGGGTATTATACTTGTTGAGAATGAAGAAATTATTATTGTTATTATTATTATGATGATTTTACTTCATTGAAAAACTAAAATAGGTAAGGAAAAATTAAATGAAAATTATTCTTCATTCTTCTATTATTCTCTTCATTATTTTATTGATTTTTGGTATTGATATTCAAAACTTCCATTCCGTTCAACCTCTAGTTACTTATATCAGTTCAATAAATTGAATTATCTGGCATAACACTTAGTGGATCATAGCTCAAAAGTATTATCATACACACCTCAGAACGCTTGGCGTGATTCCAAAAAATTCTTCCATTTTCTTGGCCAATGTTTTGGTCTATTAGACTCCTCTTCTCAGTCGTTCACTCTTGACAGAGTGGTCGTGGTCGTGTCTCGGTCTTGTGCCACTGCGTCCCACGCAAACGACGCCACACTGCTCTATGCTTAGCGGCTCTAGAGTTGAGTTTTCATCAATGCTGGAATGCGTCATAGATTTTATCAGATCTGTCCATCTTGTTGGAGAGCGCCCACGCCATCTTTTGCCCTCGACTTTTCCTTAGACCACCAATCATCCGATAGAGTCTTCGTTTCGGGTTATATGTCCAAAGAATTTAAGGATTCTCAGATGCACACTCGACGATAACCTCTCTTTGATGTTTAGCTCCTTCAGAATCGAGACGTTGGTTCGATGTGCAGTCCACAGGATTCTGAGAAACCGTCTCCAGTACCACATTTCCAACGCATCAATTTTGCGACGATCTTGCATACTCAACGTCCATGTCTCAGCTCCATACAAGAAGATTAGAAAGACCAGACATCTCATAAGCCGAACCTTAGTGTTTTTGGTTATTCTGCGGTCACTTCAAATCCTTGTGAGCCTTTCCTCTGAAGATCTTGTTATGGCGCAACGCATCCGGTTTTCGTCCTCGCAGCTCCCAGCGTTTGAGATCTTGGAGCCCAGATATACGTAGCTGATGGCTACTTCACATCCCGCAATGTTTTGAACGTTTACCTGGTTGTTATTAGGGCGATCCACAATCATAATTTTGGTCTTATCGCTATTAATAGCGAGTCCAAACTCCGTAGCTGTGGTCTCCAGACGACAAAGCAGAGTCTCTATGTCATCTTTGGTTGAGGCTGAGAGAGTGGTATCATCCGCATATCGTAGATTTGACAACTTACGGCCTCCTACAGATATTCCCTTGTCCAGTCTTCGAGACTATTAGACAAATAGTCCGAAAAAAGTTGAGTTGTATGAGCTCTGGAGGTGAGTTGGCAGTCCGAAATTATTAACCCGAATTCGGGCTATTAATTTTCGGTTTGTTTTGTGGAATTCAGATAATTTGTTTACTTGTTTCATTATACTTTTGTGTCATTTTTCACTGTACGGAAAAATGTATCATATCAGTTTGGAATAATTTTTCTCGTAAAATTAATTGGCTTCACTCTTAATATTCAGTACTCATATTGTAAATCACCATGACTGTTTAACTAGTTGAAACTAGAGATATCATCAATAAAAATCCAGAATCATAAAAAACAAAAAACAATGTGTAGAAGCAACTCTATCTGGGAAGATCATACCGCTCAATGACAATGTATTCTTTTCACATAAAATAAACATAGAATCTACTAACTGAGATCGACATGAGTGTTTCATCATTCTCTATCGGTATTTAAACATTGAAATATCGTTTAAAGAAACGATGATTCAGTTTTAAACAATTCAATCAAGTATCACATGTTGCACTTCTTGGCATCATTCATTTATGACACTTGGCAGTGTATAATTTTAGAAATTATACGTTGTTTTCAGTTATATCAAATTAAAGGTTCTAGACGCTACCAGTGAGCTTCATCAGGTGAGATATTCAGCATGCATGTGTTTTCACTCAGCAGTGCTACACAAAGTCATATATTCATTGAAAATGATTGTTATAAGTGTTTGATAAACTATGTATTAGCAGATAAATTATCTCAATTTGGCTTGATGCAATAAATTCAAGTGAAAAATACGAAGGAATGGTAAATTTTTGAATTATTATGAACACTGATCATGTTGTACAAGAAATCGTATAGTACATGGGCAGCTTTAGAATCACCGAAAAAGGGGCTGTACAACGGACGTGAGTGAGTGAAGTGATTGGTACCTCCAATTAGGATCCGTATTCAGTCCATTGTTTCTCTTCGGATTTACGCGGTGGCAAATAGCGGTAGGCTGGGTGCCGGTCATACGTGACGTGGGTCTCTCGGTCTATGCAATTATTATACACCTACGTTGTATTTCAAGCGTAAAATGAAAACGGGGAACGAATAAAAGTGATCTTTGAGAAATAATGATCTAGAATGGAATCATATATAAATGATCACAATAAAATAATTTCGAATGTTTTGTGATGAATCCATTAACTTGCACCATTAATAAACCTTGTCATATAAATAAATTTACTCCTTAATAATGAAGAATGACTTCAGCGACGAGTATCAATAGAAATTGTCAATAAAATTCAAGATCAGTACGAAAAGTAATGAAACAAAAAATAAAGCTTGAAAAAGGTTTTATTTAAAACAGAAATCAGATCTTTTATATTTCAAACATATAAACGATCATATAAATAACGTTTAATGATATGAAAGTGATGAAAGTATAAAGAAGAAGTTAATCAATAAAGTAAGCATTACTCATACAAATATTGAAAAATTGATAAGAAAAGGACTGCGCTTCAATTTCCTCCTTGATCTGAATACGAATGATAATAAAAAAAATAAACATTTATTCATTACATTTAAATGAAAGCGATAAACAAACACAATTCGAATTGTTCCAATATTTAATAATTCTCCCATAAATTCAATAACTCCTTGAATACGTTACACAAGAAATACAAAGTTTTTCATAAATTTCAGTGAGTTTTTGATCATTCTGATACCATATCTGGATAACAGCCTCAAAGAGTTTCGTTCTTACTGTACAATATATTCCACGTAGTCCAGCTTTCACAAATTTTCAATCGAATTGGGATCCGGTGAATTTTCTGGCTACTTCAGGCGTTATATTTTTGTATAAAATATTTCATCATTTTGGTAGACGTACAAGAGTCTTGTTAAATAAAAGTTAGACCATAAGCATCAACTTCTCCTACTTCAAATTATAACCCACATATTGGAATCTAAGTTTGTTAATGGTTGTAATTAGCTTCCAAACTGCAGTTTTAAAACACACGGAAAAAACTGTCAGCAATACTTGAGCTAATTTTCAGAAAACCTTTCGGGATGTATCCACGATGACCATGAAATATTTTGAAGATATATAATGATGAAAATAAGTTCTTTATTCTCAACAGGAATAATACCCAATTATAGAAAATAACATGAATAAATGAAATGAAAGAGATATAACAAAGAGCTCAATCTAATCTGAAAAAACTTGAATAGTAACTAATAACTAAATAATAGTATTTAATGAAATATTACAGAGGGCTCAATATAAATCAATTCATTTCAGTCAATTTCCTTTGTTGACATAACTCCTAATAATAACTTCTATGGAGTGAAAGTGAATGTCACAATTATTGGTAACTCTATTGAATGTAACTGCATAAACCAAATGGGGGATTGTATTACCGATTTTATCCTTAGAGTCTCTAGGTGAAATAATTCTGTAGTACAAAAATTTTGCCTGAATATATGAAAAAAACAATTCTGTCGTGCAGTAACTACAAAAATTTTAGTTAAAATTTCTCAGGCCCTGAATTAAATTAAATTAAATCCCAATATTAGACTCATCTCTGTGGATAACCTTTATCCTTCCTGCAATTTCAAGAACTTATCTAATTGCCTCAGATGGCGTTATTCAATAGGATGCCAGATCATGTATACTCGGCATTAAATAGTTGTATGAATGTTGAGGAATTATTGAAACATTTGTTCCTAACCACCAAGTTAGTGACATGTGAAACATACACCATTCTTCGCCATATCAGAACGAGAAAGAACCTGACCACGGAGCTATAATCACACCTTTCCATCTTATACACATTCAAACTCAAATAATTGTGACAACATTTCCAGTGAAATCTAACTGATATAAAATCATAAATTTCAAAGCGTCCGCAAACATCAAATGTGAAGAATGAATCCATCATATCATTTACGACAAATTAACAATGGCCCAAGATTAAGCTTGAGCTTTTCACAGGCAGGTATGAACTCAGTCGTTGAATGACGTCGTCGTCAGTAAGTCCTGGTTCGGGTCTAAGGAGTCGTCAATTGGAATTTCTTCCACTAACGTTTCGCTAGCACGAGTGGCGAGCTTCTTCAGAGGTCGTTCCATTTCTGAGTCTGAAGGTTCAGTCTACTTCAGAATCAGAAATGGAACGACCTCTGAAGAAGCTCGCCACTCGTGCTAGCGAAACGTTAGAAAGAAATTCCAACTGACGACGGCCCTTAGACCCGAACCAGGACAACACTAGTTCATTAACACACTTGACTTAAGTTTCACTGAATATATAAAAAACTCTATATATGTTTCGGGTGGTTAACCCATTATCAAGAGTATACAATATTACTACAGTAATTCAGTAATATTGTATACTCTTGATAATGGGTTAACCACCCGAAACATATGTAGAGTTTTTAATATATTCAGTGAAACTTAAGAAAAATATTTGTTATAAAGGTTGGATATAAAGTTTCTATGCCTTGAATAGCCAGAAAACTTACGGGTCTTCAACCAATTGTGAATTCGTGGGTAATCGTGAAAGCTACACTACTAAAAATCAATTCTCAACATAAACAAAACACATTGAGTCTGTAAATACTGTATTCCAGATATTTTCTATACCGAACTTTTTCCCTTTCAAATGATGAACTTATATAATTATCATCATTATTTTGGTTTGGAGACGAGTAAATAACTGAAAGTTATGAAACACTCATTGATTACCACACCAAAACGTTTGTGTATGTAAATATGAACATACATATATCCAGTACATATTTCTTGTTAAAATGTTGTCATATCGCTAATCAATAATATTTCTGATAAACCTGTGAGTTACATTCTCCTTAAATGCTATTTTTGCCACAAATATCATCTCGAAAAATTCAGCGCCATCTCGGACCTCAGTCAAATATTTATTATACGCCCCTCGTATCTAATAACAAATAAAATATATAAAAACATCGAATGAAACTTTCAGATGAAAAACTCAAGATTAAATTCATTATTGAACGTAAAATTAGTTTTCTAAATGAGAAACTCTTTTCAGAAATGTTCCTTTTCATCAGAATAATTAAGGATTTTCAATTTCACGTACAACATGTGAAAATAAGTTGTATGCAGTTATAGTGTAAGTTACATTGGTACAATATAGAACAATGTGTTAATACAACACACCGCAAAATAGCATAATTAACCTAACTTCATAGCATGAATAATTCATACAATTATATGCAGATTTATGCCATGCAACGTCAGCAGGTAATGAGAAGTGAATAATAGATACCACTGTTTACAACAGGAATTTAAATGGAAGAAATTGATCGAGCTTTACGTTGAGGGAGATTTGAAAAGGTATTCAGTAATTTTTTGGATGAAGAGGGATATAGTGCCACAGAATTGTCATTTTATTATGGAAAAATGAAGTTGGGGCACATATAAACTATTTTCAAATGAAATCTGAAAATGTGTATATAGATATTCAACAGGGGTTGGTTTGGCAGGATGAAATAATCGCAATTGAAAGTATTCGACAAAATTGATGAAGAGGATTTAATCAACTATATTCTTTTAAATCAAATAAACGAATGAACTTGTGTTACTTCGTTTCGAGTTTTCAAGTCATCATGAGGAATTTTGTGGATGAGAGGGTCAAACAACATAGTGTATCTGAACTGAAGGTTCGCAGGAGGTTAGATATTGACGTTTGTATATGTCAGGAAATAGAAATATGATATATTTTATCTGATACATAATGATACAGTTATAAGCAGAAATAATCGAGAAAGAAAAATTTTCGATTACTTAAGTAAAGGTTTATTTTTCATGAAAATTCTCTCGAAAATGAGATATTAAAGTTGAGATGGTGTGAAAATTGTCTGTCTGAATTTAAGCTATTAAGACATGGAGTCCCGCAAGGATCATTTCTGGGGCCAGTGTTATTCATTATATATTTAAACAACTTACTCAACTTTATGGATCCACTGAAAACGGTATCATTCGCGGATGGCACCACTTTTGTTTACTATGATAGAAATCGTTCAGGCTTGGACGAAAAGACCACGTACGTGAATACCAAGTCTCAATTATGGTTCACGGCAAACAAACTTAAATTAGACGATCTCCATGGACTTCAGGAGGTTAAGGATGTCGGTCTGGTATTTGATCAAAAATTCTCATTCATAGCTCATATTAACCAATTTTATCATGTAGCAAAGTTTATGGTTTCATCGTTCACAATGCAAGATTCTTCTCGAATTACTCATCACTGGTTCAATTATTTAATGCTCTAGTGAGAAGCAAACTTGAGTATTGCTGTCTTGTTTGGAGACCAATATATAATTATCACGTAAACCGCCTGGAGGCACTGCAGAGGAGGTATTTGAAATGGCTCTCATTTCGAGAAGATGGTGTATATTCACCTAGGGGTTGTGATCACGCTTGTTTGCTGTCCAGGTTTGACACCAAGAGCCTCCACACCAGGGTAAGTTTGAATGCATTGAAATTCTTATTCCATTTGATCAGTGATAATCTCGACTGTCCTGAGCTTCTGGGTAAACTTAATTTCTTTTTTCCTCAGAGGTGTACTAGAATAAGCCAGTCATTTTACTCAAAAACGCGCAAAACCAATCTTTTCTCGCAATCTCCGCTCAACTTTGCATGTTTTATTGCAAACCAGGCATCAAGCTGCTGTGATTTGCACTGGGACTCACTTGTTTCTATAATGAATGTGTATTTAAATCTTAACCATTGAGGTATCTTGATTTTTTTCCTGTTTTAAATCTGAGTGATTTGTTTTCTTGTCTAGTTATTTCTCATTGTTTAGAGATTCCGTTGAATAATTGAATATATAGATATTGATATTATAGATTTAGATTATCATATTTGATAATGTTTTTCGTTATTATTATTTTTTAATATTGCATATCTATGTTATTATTGATATTTTTAGTCACCATATTTTGCATTTCATTATTCATTATGTATTTTCCTGTAATTGGGTAATCACCATATGCTTATTATTATTTTCAAAAACAATAAATTAAAATTAACACACTTGTCTTAAGTTTCACTAAATATATTAAAACTCTACGTATGTTTCGGGTGGTTAACCCATTATCAAGAATATACATTGTTACTCATTAACATTGTTACTCAATGTTACAACAATGTTACTCAGTAACATTATATACTCTTGATAATGGAATAAACACCCGAAACATATGTAGACTTTTCAATATATTCAGTGAAACTTAAACCAAGTGTGTTAATTTTAATTTATTGTTTTCAACATAATGTTTCACCAAGAGATAAACAAAACCTCCGTGCCATTTATTATTGTTATCATAAGACATTATTGAAAAGAATTGTTTGTTATATCGATATAAATAAATCGAATATAATATTTCGATATATAGAATTACTTCAAAATTATATTTATTTTCAAATATAAACAACATTTATCTAAGAAAATTAGGAGTACGAAACTAGTCAGATCAGAATTCGATAATAAATTATGAAATTTTTGAAAATATACGTATCGAATGATTGGAATTTCAATTTACGTGAAAAATAATTTCATCATTTGTGAAACACATTTTATTATTGTTGTAGAAGTCAAATCAGCTCCACGGGAATAAGAGAATAATGATCAAGCACTTCCGTTGAGGCTTCACACCCTACAATAGCAGTTCACATGTTTTTTGTTTCCGTTTTGAGTCGGCGTCTATTTTTATGTGGGACACATGCAGCGATGCATCTTGAAACGTCCCGAAATTAATGACTGGCTGACTCATTTACATAGCTGGACTACGGAAATTCAGATTTGGTTGATGGAGCAGACATTCCAGAGGGTTAAATTGAATTAGCAGGCACATTTGAAGAACAATGGTAATAAGACTTCTTCATTTCATCGCTGTATTCTGAACTCCGAACACTAAACGATATACCAGCACATATATATATATATATATATATATATATATATATATATATATATATATATATATATATATATATATATATATATATATATATATATATATATATATATATATATATATAATATATATATATATATATATATATATATATATATATATATATATATATATATATATATATATATATATATATATGTAGATATAAGAATGTTTTCAATGAACATTATTTTTTTTTCATCGCCATATTTTCATTCACGTTTAATGAAAATGAAGAAGAAAATTATGACCATTGAAATACAAATTATGTTCATTGAAAATAATATATGATTTTTCCTATGTATTTATTTCATAATAGTTCATTGAATTTATTCAATCCTTGTACTTATTGTTTAAATACGATTTATTCTACTGAAATTTGAAATAAATGAAGAATTAAATAATATTCTTAGAGCATCGTATATATGTTTATGTAAAATGTGAGGAATTTTTCACAATAAATACTCGTATTGTCATCATTTCCCGATTTCAAGTCATTATCCGCAGGGAACTTTCACTCGTCCCTGATATTATATATTAGAAGGATAAGGCTCTGTGGGGGCCCTTTCCAAGTTATCGGGCCCGTGGCGGCGGACCCCATGGCGGCAATCTTCAAGGCGGCGACCTTTACGACGTTGATTTCCGTTATGTCCTAGAAAGTACCTAACAGACTGTGGCAAACAGCACCGGTTTCTTCAATTCCTCATCGAGATTGTCTTCTAGTCTTAGATCTCTGATCTTCTTCAGGAGATTTTTTGGGATTATACCAGTGGATTCCAAGATAATTTGAGGTGGTAGTTCGGACTGCAGTAAGCTTTTTGGGCTACAAAATCGGAGAAACCTAATTATTTCGATGATATTTTAAACCGAAACATAACGAGGCGTACTGTTCATTCACACTTTCCATGCACTGACGTTAACGTAAAAAATGCAAAATATATATGTATAAGGCATTTCAATAACTTACCAAAGAATTTAATCAATATCTCTGATATAAATAAGTTCAAATCTAAAATTTTCAATTAGCTTGTTGAAATTTAACCTTATTTATTCGGTAAAAGAATTCTTATAATGTGGTCTCTGTTAATTCATAATTGATATAAGTCAAGATAATATTGGCTTTGTATTTTCCTCTTGTCTATTTTGAAGTTTCCTCTTTTCTTCTGTATTACATTTGATTTTGAAAGTAAACATTATTATTATTGGAACGTTAGTTTCTTACTTTAGGTCAGAGTGAGGGGGTCGGGACGAGAAATGAGTGATGGAATGTGGTCAGGTCATGTCATCGGAATGTGGGTGACGGAATACGGATAGAGTGGGAAAGCCGAGAAGGCGCGCCTCTAGGTCAGAGCGAGGGGAGACGCGACGAGAAATGAGTGATTCGAATGTGGTCAGGTCATGTCATCGGAATGTGGGTGACGGAAGACGAATAAAGTGGGGAGCCGAGAAGGCTCGACTCTCTCTCTCTCTTTTCATTTATTGAATAGACAATATTCGCTTCTTTTAAAATTAACTGAATAGTACTGCACTCGTACTTCAAACTCTCGATATTTTGAGATTTTTTAGCATTCTTTTCAATTAGGTTGTTAGCATTTGTAATGTCCACCTAGATAATCCCCCGTTCTTTTGTCAACCAGTACCAAATCCGGCTCTTGTGGGGAACTGTTTGATCAGTCAAGATAGTGCGGTGCCAGTAGATGCCGAAACTGGTCATTCTCCAAAATTGGCTCCAGAATGTATTTGTAATAAGGGGCCTTCCTTCCGTGGAAGATATAATTTTAAAGTCAGTTCCTGATGCACAGTATTTGCTACGGCGTCATGTCTCTCTTTGTACTCCGTTGATGCGAATTGGATTTTGTCTATTTGGCACAAGTATCGGCACCTGTCGTCAATCACTGTTGCGTCTTTAAGGATGTGTTTCAGGTAATTACGGATTGAAATAACCTGTCCTTGAATAACTAAGAGTAGGCTCTCAATTTCATTGTCGACATTTTCATTCGTGGTCTCATTAATGTGTCTCCCGTGCAGCGGTTTTTCTCTCTGTAGCTTCTCGTTGTTATATTGATGATAACTTGCAATCTGACCTTCACTCAGTTTCAGAGGAGTCGAGTTATCAATTTGATAGATCACTCTTTGCAGATGTGAGTCAACAGACTTCCTGTGGAAATAGTCACGAAGATTCCTTCTTTATTAAAATTATTATTATTATTATTATTATTATGCAGAGTAATTTTCTCATGTCCTTTCAAACTCAGATTCACATTTTTTCATATTTCGAAGTGAATGTTGAGGAGACATTTAAAATTAAAAAAAAATACGATGCTATACTTGCTTCAAAATTTTCAGACAGCGCAACGTCTCAGGACCGAGATACACTCTCTCTTCTGCTTATACTTACGCTATACCAGTGATCACTCGCACTTATCTATAAAATTTAAGGTCGTCTGGCAGGTAGAAAATTGCACTCAAATGAACTGGCTTTTTTCAATTATCAATTTTTGATGACAAGGAATGTATGAATTCTGAAGTGACTCAAATACATTCTTTGGATTTACTAAAAAGTTAACGTTGCAAACGCCTGGCAGGATATTACACCCACTTAAATAGTCCGGATTTTATATTTTTTGATATATTCAATTCGAACATTTAAAATGTTCTAGATTTGCAATTCCGAAAATATATGGCTTGGTAAACATCCACAACTTCATAACCAGGTGTCGGCATTGTATTCAGATAACACAGAAAAATTATTTTCAATTCTCAAGGTCCTCAAATGTCTCAACCTGCTCAAAAATCTCACTCAGCTTCCTTACTTTATATTTATATTTGTACAAAACATTAACGAGAACTCACAATCATTTACTGTTAATATCAGGTTTTTGATTTCTGATTAGGAATTACAAATGGAAATCTGCAATTGTAACATTTTCTAGATACATAAGGTCGAAGAGATCTGGCCTGGAAGAGGTACTCATAATTGGATGATTTTTATTGATATAGTGCCTCAAATATTAGATTGAATATATCCTGGGGTTAAAATTAATTGAATAATAATATCATCTATTGTCTAAGATCCACAAAAATAATCGAAGCTGTGGTTCACCTCCAACTTTTGAAAGCGTTTCACTTGCAGGCATATAACCCACAAATCTCACAACTAACGATGGTGCAGACAGAAAATTGATTATATGACGAAATAAGGAATTCGTTTCGAGCGAGTAGTTTGCTAAGTGTAATTAATCATAAAGTGTAATTATAAAGCTCACTTTCTCCTTGACGGCTCAAACTTTTACTAACTAATGTTCTAACTACTCTGTTAATAAGTTTAAGACTAAACTGTAATGGGTCATGTTTATATTATCTTGCTAATATTTAGTGAACCACATATTGGATAGTTTTCCTAACAAATTTTTATAATGAACACAAACCTTATGAATTTGAAATGGTTTTGCACTCTTATCTCTCAAATAGAAAACTTATATATCAAATTAAATTAAACACTTGGATTAATGTTTCACGAATATCAAAAACTCAGTTTGAGTTTTCAATATATTCAGTGGAACTCAAGTCAAGTGTGTTAATTTTTTACTTTATAGTTTTTAACATAATGCTTCACCAAGAGATAAGCGAAACCTCCGTGTCATTTATTTCACGATTATATTTAACAATATCAAACAGTCAGCATGTTTCGAGCGTGAGCTCATCTTCAAGACTGTTGACTCTGAAGAGTATTGAAGATGAGCTCGTGAAACTTTAAGCTAAATGTTTAATTTAATTTACTATTTAATTATGTTTCACCAAGAGTTGAGCGAGAATTCAATGTCAGTCAATAAAACTTAAAGATATAACTTTTAAGCATTTGTTTCTTATCTATAGAAATAAATTTTTATTACAACAATAAAATCACCGAAGTATATTCTAATTAATTTTGAAAAAAACCAACAGCGTATGTCATTTTTCGAGATGACAACGGCCAATATTTTTCACTCATTAAAATTGTCCGATGCTAGCAGTATTCCAATAGTATGTCTCCATTCATTAGTATTTTATAGGATGTATTCCAACTTTTGAATCAAAGAACGCGGAATCGCATCGCAAAGTTTTGTAATTGAAACCCGTAAGGAAACAAAGAGAGAAACCTCGCTTTCTATACAGCAGACTGATTATTTGAGGAGCATTCTCATGGAATTCGTTATTTCCAAATGAGATGAGGTCGCGGTATTCTCTTTTCGCTACAACTAAAAGATCTGTCTGTTCGCTCAATCCTGTTTGAAATTTATGACGATGCTATTTGCGTTGTTTCGGAATATCTGTGAATTATATCATAAGGTATGGATTATCTTCAATTTCAGTATCATCGTTCATTTCCAGGTTATATTACGTAATAAGGGAAGATCCAGTTCCTTTGTTGAACAGTGTCTTTCTGCAATAACTGCCATTGAAATAGATGGGAGCTTGTAATATGAAGTATGCAATCGCAAATTGAGACAAATACTGATATAATGATAGTTCATCGTCCTTATAGAGCTTAATAGAAGTGTAGGTTATCTGATCAGTTGATGGTCATTGAAAACTTTCCAAAAGCAGTAATTGACCATTGTGAGACCTGCTCATTTACATCTAGTATCATAGTGATGAATACTTCCACCCATAGAAATAGAATCTCTGATTCTGTAAGCGTATAAACCTAAACGTACAAGCATAGGTACGATAGTACGCGCTATTCTATGTAATTATTTTTCAACATGCTTTATAATCCGTGAACGAAATAATTCTATTTGACTCCTTTCGAAATCTAATCACGGCATATCTAGCTCCAAAACAAAGATCCCACACCAACAATCCATATCGAGGTACAGACTCAACCAACAAGAAATTTGGCTAAGCACTCCACTCGACACAGATCCTACCAAACTACGAAGCACAAATATACTTCTACCCAGCCAGCAGTAATGGATTCATGTGTGGCCTCCGCTTAGAGCTCTAGTCGAAATGTTTACCAAGAAACTTAGTGTCATCAGTCACATCAATATAGTTTGAGCTGAAAATCTTGCACTTTGTCTAATCATCATTCTTACTCAGAGCATTACCAGTAAATCAACGTTCAATCCTCAGATGCTTCCCTTCAAGCAATACGAATATTATTCAAATAAGATCCCTCATAATAAATGCTGCTGTCATCTGCCAATAAAATCACTCTTGAGGTAAGTAAGTACAGAAGGTCATTCATGAACACCAAAAATAAAATAGGACCAGCAATAGATCTCTTCGGTACTTCTATAGACAGGATCCTCTCATCAGTAATCTCCACAAGAATTATATGGAACATACAATCAATGTACTGAAAGCTAGAAGACCAGATATGGAGAATAAAGCTAATGATGCCACTAAGATAACAATAATGATCTTCTTGGATCATCTACAAAATTTCCTAGAGAACCTACTACATTTAATGAGAACTTACTACTCGAAATCAAATCATTATTGCCACCAAGAAACTCTCTGAAAAACTTACGTCTGGTCCTGATGAAACAACAAATTTTATTATGCAAGGTTCTATTTATGCACTTACGGATCCATTACCACATATATTTAATCTCATAATAAGCAAAGCCACTTTTCCTGAAATATGAAAATCGGCCAAGATAGTACATGTCTTGAAAAAAGGTGATCCTTCTGTTTTAAACAACTACAGGCCAATATCCATCGTATCAAACTTTTCCAAACTTTCTGAAATTGCAGTCTATAATGCAATATATCCAGCCGTCAGAAATAGCATCAAGATTGAGCAACATGGATTAATGTCAATGAACCATAATGTGAGGTTTTAGTACTCGACGCACAGATAAGCAAAAAGGTGCAACTGACACCGCCGCCACGGTCCGGATGGAACGGCTACTGAAGCTCAATTAATACTTGAAATCAGAGATGAATGATAGTTTTGCTTGAAGGAAATACAAAATCGCAGAGGTCAGCTATTTTACCGAATATAATAAATGTTATTATAATTATTTTCATTAGTGTTTTGACGCTTAAAGCTCTATATTGTTTTATTTCTCACTGAATGTCTCCCTGTAGATTCCACTCTGTAACACATGGCTATTAGATAAATAAATTAATTTATACTTTCACTTGTATTACTTTGATGTTTCAATTTCCTTTCGGCGAACCAGTCAAACCTGAATATCTTTTTTGCCAAGGATGTTTACCTTATATCCGCCATTATATTGGCTATGCCTAGTTTAAGCGTGTAACAATGTATTCAGAAACTGGCACCTAATACTTTTCGAAATGACAACAAGGACATGTAACAGATACACACACGCGGGTTAAAAACCTTTAGACCAACATCGTAGTCGCTTGTTCGTTCTACTGTGCGACGGGGAGTTCTAAACCGTGAAAATTATTCTACCGTGGTTCCTACTCTTATTCGCGTGCTCGCCTACTCCGATTACCGAACTAGCAAGTTAACGGCATTCGGATCTCACATTTATACATATCGCGTTCTTCTGAATCCTTGTTTAATTGAACAGAAGAAAACGAATGAAAGGTCGTAAACAACCGAAAATTTATCTTTTTCGTGCTATAAATAACATTATGGTTCGTGTTAAGATGATTTAAGTTTCGTTACACATTCAACAATGATTTTATGGTTATGAAAAGAGATCCAAATAGTTGCGTATAAAGTTTAGAAATGATGAATGAACTTTAGTACATACAATGATAAGTCAACCGAAAATTTTGATATTACAAGTTTGTCAGTGGCGTAACATTTGGGCAGGGATCAAACAATAAATTACCCTTGGCATACGCCAATAGTAGAAACCAGAAATGTTTATTTCATATGATTGGTAGGTTATATGGTGCCTATACTTTCGTAAATAAGTCTTTAAATCCGAGAGAGGTTTTTAGAAAAAATTTTGAATCATTCGGTAAAACACTATATAACATAGACCTTATAAGGGTCACATATTATTAAGGATATTTGGGATGAATCTACATATTTTGAGCTCAGATTTTATAGTTGTAATATTCTCAAATAATTATGAAACACACTGTTTATATATAATACCAATAATGATAATAATAATTGTTTATGTTTTAGACCACAATACACCTTAATCAAGTAATATACCGAAAAATGACACAACAATTAGGGTATGTAAAGAGATTTCACATCTCTTCAAGGCAATCAACAAACAAAGCAAGTGGAGAAACTGATGATGGCAACCTCTGGAAAAAATCAGAATACTTCTAACAAAGTTGAATAACAGCCACCCAAAAAGCGCCGTTGAAAGCACTAATTTACCAAGACATGAGGGCAGTAGAGGATAAGCAAATATCGGTAACATGTTCGACCAGAAAATAGGGAAACTCTTTGGCTACCACAGAAAGTCTGCCGACTCACATTCGCAAAGTGTGGTTTGCCAAATTGATGACTTCATTCCTCTGAAACTGAGTTAAGATCGGATTGCAAGTTACCATCAATACAACAAAGAAAAGCTACATAGTTGGAGAGAAAAACCCTTTCACGCGAGGCACATAATGAGAATACGAAGGAAAATGTCGACACAGAAGCGTCGAACTACTGCTTGATATCAAGCGAAATGTTTCCTGAAACTGGAACTAAATACATCGTTCAAGTCCTAACAGTGAGAGATGATAAGTGTCGATACGAATGCCAACTATCAGAGACAATCCAGCATACGATATTATAACAGCTATAAATAAACAGTAAAAAACAAAACGTAAAATAACAGTAGGTGTCGAACATTCGCACCTACGGAATACAAAAAGAGAGACATGACACCCCACCAAATATTTGAACCAGTATTATCAAAATTACATATTCTCAGGAGGAAATGGTGCGCTACTACAAATACCAATTTGTAGTCTACTAGACCGCACTATCTTGACTTTCTTGGATCAAACGGGTGGCCACAATAGGCCTGACCTCGTCCTGTTGACAAAAGAGCCATGAAAACTGATTTTATCAGGTGGCCATTCCGAATGCGAACAACCTGTTTGGAAAGAATGCCCATAAAATCTTTGAATATCGCAAACTTTAAGTGCGAGTGCAGAGACAGTGGCACACGAACGAAGTCAAGACCCAATCATCTTAGGATCGATCCACTGATTTATACCAAATATCCCTAAGATCTTTTAAAAAACCATCAGAGAACTAAAACTGGGCGAACATCTCTTTTTGGAACTGGAGAAAGGGCTGCTACTTGCCACAGGAAGTGTCAGAGAATAGTAACCATGAAGACCGCCACCACGGGCTTGATAATTTCGAAAAGGCCTCCACACAACTCGATAAGATATGTGTTATCTTGGATATGTGAATGTTCCCCAGAGGGAAAGTCAAAGCCGTAAGGCTTGAAATCGGGGTGTATTTATTTAACACCAGCTATTATAAGCATTCATATTGAAAAGTAATCATTTACATTTCACAGTGATTATCAACTGTGTTGATAAAATGAACTCGAGTGACAAATAAACAAATCAAAAATAAAGAATGTGGAAATAATTTTGAACTTTCTTCAACTAACATTCAAGATATTCGAAAAAACTGCATCAAAAATGAAGAATCTGGAGCAAACCTCAGAGACAATCCATCATATAACAGAAACGATACAAAGAAAGACATGACGCCGTAGCAAAGATTGTATATCAAGATTAACATTATTATCAAAATTACATGTTCTACGGAAGGAAATGGTGCCTTACTACAAATAAAATACGCATTCAATTTTGGAGAATAACCCGTTTCGGCATCTACTGGCACTGCACTACTACTGACTCCGCAGTGGGAAACTGTTTAACTGATCAAACAGTTCCCCACAATAGCCTGACCTTGTCCCATCGACAAAAAACCAGAAAAAATACTTTTATCGAAGTGACCATTCCAAATGCGAACAACCTAATGGAGAGGAATACCAATAAAATCTCTGAATGTCGAGAAGTTGAAGCTCGAATGCAGAGACATTGCCACACGAATGTAGTCAAGACTGTATCAATTGTTTTAGAACTCACTGGTATAGTCCCAAAATCCCCTGAAAACCATCAGAGAACTAGGACTCATGGTTTTTGTAGATGGAGCGAACATCTACATAAGAAATTACATAAATCGGTTCTACATGCCACAGGCTCAGCAGACTTCCCATTAACACGTTAGCAGAGCTCTTCGCCAATGATTTATAAACACTAAAATCATCATGGCCATCGTATCGGATCACAGAAGTATGTGCACGACGCTTCCCATGACCGACCTATATAGCATGAATCGTAACCAAAAAGAACGGACTTAGAATTACGCACGAGATTGGTCAGTAGTGCATCCCAAGCACAATCCTGAGTCATGAAAAACCCGGCAAAGAACTTTCTAGGGACGGAGACTACGCACAGAGAATGGCGCCGACTGCGTAATACACCCCAGGCGCCGACTGCGATATATACCGACGGCCAGTAGACAAGTCGGCACATTAAGGAAGACGACACGGCACGGTTTCCACAGTAGCTCGGGACATCGAAAGGTCCTCTGTTATTCCAAGGTGGTCACGTTTGCTTCGCCGAAAGGGATAGTTTCCTTTTTGGCCAACCTGAGAGCTCGCCACGATCTAAACGAGCGCCAAGCTGACAGGTCTCTATCCGTCGCTACTTGAACCCCCAAACGAACGACCAAGGTGTGACCTATGAGGAACTACTTGCCACAGCGAGAACTGTCAGGAATTTTCTTGGACATAACGGAAATCAACGACACGAAATTCGCCGCCGTGAGAATAGCAACCATGGGAACCGCCGCAACGGGCATGATAATTTGGAAAAGGCTCCCACACAGCTCAACAAGATATATGTCAGTAAAAGTTCCCAGTGAGGACAGAAAAGCCTTAAGGCTTGAAATCGGATGAAATTTCTTTAACATCAGCTGTTACAAAGGTTCCTATACATACTCGTATGTTCAAAAGTAAACATTTACATGAAAGGTAATAAGAAATACTTGTCTAATTACCTCTCATTTAAATATGAACTGTCACAGAGCTGATTCATCGTCCATTGAATTTATTTTGAAAAGATCTCAACTGACAAACTAAGAAATCAGCGACAAAAAATGTGGAAATAATTCGGATCTTTTTCACAGTGTTTTATTTCGTTCATGAGATGAAAGTATTTCATTTACAGGATGTCAATAATATAACATCGGTTTTTTCATTGTATTTAGATTGCGGAATAGCTGGAATCAGTGTATTAATTTACTTGAGTATTTCCTTTTCATTTCTGAAGTTTTGAAGTATTTCTTTAATCGTTTTTGCTAGGTGTATTTTGCATCCAAGATCATTTAAACAGTGTATGCACAATCGTTAGTTCGTGATCAACCCTGCAATATGTGCTACTCTTTTATAAGACAATTCAAAACAGTCTAATTGGTGAGCCCTTGTATATAAAAAAGGAACCGCCTGAAGCTACCAACAAGACATCATCGTAGATAAGCTACATGATTCAAGGTTTTTTATAACAATATAAATTGTGACGTTAAAGCTCAGATAAAATATTCGATGATGCGTTCCGTTATGTCATAACTGCTTTTTCTCGGTATTTCCTTCACAAAGGCTTTGTTTTGAATCTTATTTTCGTCAGAGTAAACTCTAATAAACGAAGACTACGAACCACAAACATTCCGGGATGAGGAAAAACGGAATAATGATCCGAAAGTCTCGTTTCATCTAGTCGTAGTTCAGACCACCTCCTGAAAATAGGTAAACTGAAAGAAATTTGTTATAGAAGCGCACGATACATTGATAAAAGTCAGCTCGACTGCTTGATTCGATTTTGTATTCTTTAAAGCGATATTTCTATCTTTTTTGATATAAAGGCGAATCAATTGACAAATTCGAATGGAACGATTTTGTATCCGAACCATTGACCATTTGAAGAATTCTCTCGATTCACATCACTCAAATGGATATGTGGTATATTTCAAAAAAGCTTAAAGAACATGAAAGATAAAATATAGGATACTTAGCTCAGAGATATATCTGGAAAAAAATAAGCTCAGATATCTATAGACATTTTCGTTTGAAGTTTTCGAACCGGAAACTGCCTTTAGTATGGTTTAAATACGTCATCCGTAATATAATATATATATGTATAAAGCGCATTTGTGAGATGAATTATTCCATAGTTAAATGTAACAATATAGTATCCCATAAAAGCTTCGGAAATATCAGATAATCTGAAAGCTGTGCATGATTCATTATTCATCAGAGGGTTTAAATATTATTCGAATATGTCAGACATAAATGGGAATTCATAAAAATACATAGATCGCACTAGATGTAATATGGATTAACTTTTCATATTCAAAGATTAAAATTAAACAAAACGACAAATTAACGGTAAAAATGAACATTTCATTTTGTTTTTAATAATTGTATAGTATATCAATTTCAGTTACGCGTGCACAACAACAGTAGAACAGAGAATTTTCAGTTATAACCAGTGGCGTCACCAACGCAGGAGCAATTTGGGTAGTGTCCCGGAATACGCGCCACTGAGGTTCTACTTGGAATTCTATGATGGAAATATAAAAAGATATAATTTGCAGAAATCTATCTAAAATGACCTATGAATATTATGAAATATAAATTTTGTATTTAGAACTTCTAAAGTTCTTTGAAGCCAAAGGGCACTTTGACACTCGTTGGTGGCCACAAAACTATTTTGCCCCTTTAGGCACTAGCAAGACCTGCTTATTTTGTAAAATAAGCACGCAATAAATTTTGTCTGATTACAATCATTATTACATTTATCGATAATTTCTCTCGTTATAATTTTTTAAAGAGAAAGCCAATTATACGTGCATGATTTGTAAACGTGATTGAACTGAAACGTATCAATTATTTATTATAACATATTGCGTGGTAAAAATAACGAATCGTGTATTGAAATAACGGACTAGCCAGGTTTTTCATACTATGAAACTGTGTATCAAGAAGGTGAATTATGTATTACATTAGGAGTGTAACTACGTGAAAATTATATTTCTTCTGTTAAACAAATCAAAAATGACCTGAATAAAAACAATACTTACCGAGAATTAACTTTAAATCTATAAATGTGCCTTTAAATACCGATTTTTTATAGAACAACCCAATATTCAATATAGTCAATGACTTAATGTTAGCTATGCATAAATAACTATCAATAAATATCTTCCACCATGTTTTGAAATTAGAAAGAGTATACATGCATAAAACGAAAGAATGCATAAAACATCTCAATTTGAGCACTCTCTCTATTATCAAAGTATTAAAATCTTCAACCATTTACCATCGAATTTAAAAGTACTGAAAGCTCATTTCTTTAAAGGGCGAGTTATATCTCTGCTCTTAACAAAGACATAATATAGTGTGGCAGAGTACTTCGATGATTTGAATGTATCAATAATGTATGAATCAATTTTTTGTGTCATATGTTTGTATATTTTTTTAACACAAATGTCCTTCATCATGTGAAATTGTCTCAAACGTTTAATATTTCTGAGGTAGTTTTTTTCTTTTCTTTTTGAATAAAGTTGTATATTATTGTGAGAATAAATTTAACCAATATTTTTGTTTGAACCAATATTTTTGTTCGAGGGCTATATGGCATTTTCATGGAATGTCAATGGAATGAAATTTCACAATGTAAGGAATTGTTATATCATTATTTTTATTATATAAATACAAAATTATATTCATATACGACTACATTTTATTCTCACTGTCATGGAAGACCGCTTGTGGGTTCGGAGATATATGAATATTAGGCCCTTGTCATATCTTCTAACGATCAGAAGATGAAAAAATCCAATGATGAAAAATATAATATTCCTCATCAGACATTTCTCAGGTCTAGTATTGGCATTACTGTACACCCTCGTCAACAGAAAATTCCATAAATCAAAGGTTTTTCATTTCGCGTTTTTGTACAAGAAACGGAAATTTGGTTTTCGCCGAAAGCAAGAGGGAACGACGATTGCTAGTTGATAAATCCGTCAAAATATCGAGGTTCTTTATTTTCATCAAATGCAAAAAAAATAATGGGTAGTTGTAGAAATCGAAAATATAACAGCATCGTTGATAACGTTGACATTCCTAAGACTAAACGTATTTTTCTTCAAGGCTTACGTATTTTGTCTCAAAAAAGACATATATTATTGTTTACATAATATATAATATGTAAACAATGTTTCATGAGGAAGAAAATTTAATTGAAAGTGCAAGTTCAAGTTGTACTAACCTGGAGATGGAAACACAAGAAAACTTAGAAATACAGACAACCTCTGAAGGAAGTCGCCACATTTCAGGCTACCGCGTTTGTTCTCTCCGGATTGGAAGATTTGGAAAACTACTTCGACCATGAGGTGACTATTTATATTATTTTGATTTATTTTTGACGAATTTAAGAGAGACCGCCAGTTGGATAGTTGTTATACCGACATATTCAACGATTTTGACCAAGTGAACCACGCTATCTTGGACCTTGATGCTGAATGGGTAGGTTTTACAGGTAGAGTTTTGAAATGGATAAACAGCTATTACAAAAATAAAAGTTAGGTTGTAAAAATTAGAAAACCTCAGATCCACGACGGTTATGGTTGCGTCAGGTGTTCCACAAGGTAGTCATCTCGGCCCTCTTTTGTTTTTTCTGCTTATTAATGATATCTTTAGTTGTTAAGAATTTTAAAGTTTTGTTGTTTCCCGATGACTTGAAACTCTATAAATCCATCTCCATCTCTATAAATCCACTCGAAGGCCATGTGGGATGGCGTTCGAGTCGTCAGCTCAATGTCAATTTTGTTAAATGTGAATGTATTACCTTCCATAGAACCAATGATCCAATATTGTATCCATATTCAATTGGTGGTGCAAGGCTTGAACGTACTAAACTCATTAATGATCTTGGAATAAACTTGGACTATAAACTCGAGTTCAAGGAGCATTTTAAAATAATTACCAACCGTGTATTGAGAGTGATGCTTCTTTAGTTCGAACTCTGCTGAATTTTCTGTCGAATCAACTAAAAATCAACTAAAATTACTCTATTTTGCCTTTTGTAGACCTATTGTTGAATATGGGTCAATTATTTAGTCACCTCATCATGAGGTGTACTCGAAGTTTATTGAACGAGTGCAGAATAAATTTCAAATTTCATTCATATATATATATATATATATATATATATATATATATATATATATAAAAACAGCGGATTTTAATTGAGCTGTTCCTAAGCCCATTCACCAAAAATAGGACGTTGTGGTGAAGTCATTCGGCTTCAATTCTTGCAGAGATTGAATTCTATCGGCTATCAAAACCAAAACAACACGTAAAATTTTCCATGTGGTTGAGTAACACATGCCCAATTGCTGAGAACGGCGACGAATTGACATTTCACGATCCTCATTAACACTGTACGCTACGGCTGCAATATTCTCTTCAGTACGCACTGTACGCATGCGAGATAATGGTTTAATGCCCAACAAAGTAATTTTGGTGCGAAATTTGGTGATAACAGCACGAATTGTTGATTCATTAGGTGGATTATGACGACCATGATATGGTCGTAACAAACGATACACTTTTTCACAGAGCACGAATTTTGGTATAAAATTTCAACAATTTGCATTCGTTGCTCGTTTGTATGTATTTCCATGATGAAATGGCAGAGTATACTGAAAACTTTTCACTTTGACAAATGACGTTTGGATGCCGTTACCAACCAGTGCCGCCAACATGAAAAACTTAACTCTTAAAAAATCACCCGTTACTCAAAAAACTTCAATCTCAAAAAATTATCATTATGGTAATCGTTATGTAAATACTAAGTTTTTCAACATCACTACTCAGTTTCGCTGTGTAATTAAGGATTTAATTAACTAAATTCAGGTATTCAGTGTTTTTTCTTATTTTTGTGAATGGGCTTTTCCGTAAGTAAATAAATAAATAAATAAACATATGTAGAGTTTTTAATATATTTAGTGAAACTTAAGCCAAGTGTGTTAACTTTAATTCATTAATTTCCATTGAAGTCATATAATGTCTCTCCGAAATCCCAAAATATGTTCCTAAAAAATGTTTTCATCAACCCTAACGGAGTTTGCACAAAGCGTTAACCCAGGATGCAATATTCGACCTCGAGGAATCTAAAATCGCTTCAGTCTGATGTTACGAACTAACGAACCTTCATTCCAAGCGAACGCAAACAAAACTGATCTAATTGTGATGAATGACTCGACAACTAGTTCCATATCGTTTCGGGGGGTGACAAAACACTAACAAAGCTGCATAATTATTCCAAGACGTGTACATAAATAGCATCTCCAGACGTGGCGGGCGAGACGCTGGAAGTGAACTCAACATTGAAACAGTGAAGCCTGGCTCCGTTCCCCACGTATCTCTGTAATTTATTTGCTTCTCCCGATACAGAAGGGGTTAATTTTAGAGACTGTTTGCGATATCTGTACTGGTACTTGCTCGTTTACTCACCGAATATGGATTGTTTCCACCGTTCGAAACATGTTGATATTTCGAAATTAAATGCAAAACTTGACGTCACGTATGGTATGCAAAATCAAAGCTTATGTTCCATTTGGTTATTCGAAACAACAATGTATATCATCAACGTCAATTTAACATATGGTGGCAGTTTGGCAACCCGATTATTCACGATCAGATTCGAACCAGTAAAAGATCCTTCGATGCATTTTTAACGTAACACAAGTCTTTGTTAACACTGCTTCGAATAGTATTCTTTATTGTAGAGAAGAAAAACTTCTTACAAATAGTAGGAGTTTGATGAATAATTCTTCCACTCCTCCACAAATAAAATGAACATAAATTAGAGAATAATACAAGATAGTAGATACAGATACAAAATTAACCAAGATGAAACTAATGATTGAAGTCTAATAAGTGTAAACTCCGTAAACTTAGTGTTTAATTCACCATAAAACTGAATAAAAACAAATATATATGATGCACAAAAAATAAGTCATGAAAAGTAACACATAAAAAGATGTGGTGGAAATGTTCATATTAAAGACTTTGCCTTGAAGTGCTCCGAATACTCCCTGACAGAATAGAATCAAAAACTCAGAAGATATTTCTTGATGTTTATTTTAAATTTATTGAAAGAAAGCTCTTTGAAATGGAAAGGTAAGATATTGTATAAATTATAATCTATCGAGTTTTTTTTGACTTATTTAGACGATACTTAGTTGTTCGGATATTATTTGCGCCTCTTGTATTATAATTATGTAGATCAGACTGTTTTATCGATGTATCTGCATCCTTATGTAATTCTAAAAGAACGTTATATATAAACAATATAGGCAAGGGCATTATTTCATATTTTATAAATAATGGTCTGCATGAATCCGAGTAACCATCGCCTGCCATTATTCGAATTGTCTTTTTCTGCAAACTGAAAACTACCAATGCGTTGGAACAATTTCTCCACAGAATAACGCCATAACTCAAAAATTAATGGAATAGAGAGAAGTATGTAATTCTTAATGTGGTATTGCTCGTTATAGTTCTCATTCGTCTAAGCAAAAATAGAGTCAATAATATAGTCTTTCCAAGTCCAATATCCCGGTTAATATTCTGGTAACATATTTTTTTAAGTTATCTTCAAATTCCAACTGATTCTCCCTCTGATAGTTATTGAAATCATTCGACTGAAATTCACAACATTGTTCAATGCTTCAGATTCATCACTTGTTGTCGTAAATTTCCATTGATTGACTTATCAACAAGTTGACAAATGTCTTGTATTGAACTCTCGATAATGGGTTAGTAACCCGCAACATACGTCAAATATATTTATAATTTTTGTGAAATTTAACTTGAAGAAGTCGTTTGTAACGACGAAACACGTCATGCTACGTAGTCAATAAAGTGTAAATCATAAGTTCAAGTGTTTGAATTTAAGTTTATATTCAATTATTTTGATCAAAAAATAAGAATCCAGTTAAATAGCTGAAGGTAAATATTCATATGAGGATGGATTTGATTTAATTGCTGACGAGTTTCATTTACGTCCCATTCTTATTTCTCTTGTTACTGTTCATTTGTAGGCTAAACAACTTCAAAGAAACAACCCTTCTTGACCCTGAAATCCTTTAACAGCCCTTTGGCGTTTAGTGTGTCTGTCTTTTTTTCAAGAATGTTAGACATGTATATTGAGGAACAATTTCAAAAATTTTCTATCGTTAGTAAATTCCATATTTTGGCTAATCTTTTACTAGAGACAAAACCACTACAACTGGTTAGTTACTGTTGTCTTACGAAGTCTTTTCCGTATAGTACAAGCGCTTCTTGATATTTCTGATATTTACCAAACTAAAATTCGATTACAAAAGTACCTATCTAACTTTTGATGGCGGCACTCGCCCAAAAGTTCTAATTCCCTACACAACTTCCATTTTCGTCGTTGAGTTAGCTTATAAAGTTATATTTACGTGACCCGACCGCCCAGGTTTTCTAGAAACTGTCCGAGAATTCCAGAGTGTATGTCCAGTCGACGTAAGTCTAAATAAGAGCATAAGAAGATTGGCGAGATTTTATTCCTCCTAGGGATTATTGCCTGAAAAACACATTACTCCCTTTTCTGTTCAGTTAAATAGAAGTCGGAAAATCATTCTGGAAGCGGAGATTTTTTACCAAGTCATCCATCACAATTTTTCTATGAGAAGTGAAATACTTAAGTTACGGTGGAGGCTTTTTATCGTTAAGAAATTTCGTAATGACTTTCTGATCGTGAACGATCTACACACTTTGAATTTCCACACTTTTTCTGAATAAAAGAGATGTTCATTTTCACACGTTTTATTCTGATAATTTCTCCCGCATGCTCACTAATGAAAAACTTTCACCTGATCATTATCAATGGTTCAAAAACAATGTGAATTTATATTTTTATTTTTTGGGATTGACGACCCAATGATAGAATTTTGAGTTAGTCCCTTTGTTTTCCACTCTAAACGCCAATGAAGAATTTTTGAGGTGAAAATCATCTCAAAAAAAACGTGAGTTTTCAACTTCTTACCGCAGAAAGATCTATAATCTTGAAACTTGGTAGAGTCTAACAATAAGTTTAAAATGCTTCACAGAAGAAAATTGTTTTTAATCTGCAAAGTTTATAACGACTTCTCCCTTCTGATGACTCCCATCAAACTCGAAACGCGTATTCCTTAGAGAGCGATACAATAGCTTTTTCATCGATTTTTCAATTTATCTAGGGTATTCATTCAAATTGTCGAATCAACATGTCCTAAACGAAATAAGTTCCCTCTGCAAGATAACTTAAATCAAATCTGCAGATTTTGTTCGAAGATAAAATGAAAATTAAGTGGATTTTGTTTGTGGTTTGATCTCCAAGTTCATACAATTCAAACTCATTTATGAGGTTCTGATGAGTTCAAACAAGCTCGAAAAAAAGTTAACTGTTTCTTCTGCATGCGAACTGTACTCACAACTTTTTCACGGTATTTCATATCATCTGTAGAAATAAATCAACTGTATTCATTGAAGTTATAGGTTTAAGCTTCCGGGGAATCAAAGTGGCTTGAGTGGGGAGGCTAGTATCGAATCTCCCAATGCGAAATGTTCTTACGGAAGGTACAACTAGGTACTTATTTCCTGCACAGGATTGGTGTGTTGATGACGAAAAAAGTTCTGACGATATCAAACAAGCGCGAAACACATGGCAACGCCTTCTTTTCTATATGAGGTATATACCAGATAACTTCTGCATTTTATTTTAGGTCTCATTTTTTTCCTCAAAATTCTTTATTGGAATACATAATTGATGATGTATTGGAAAGCAATCAAATATTAAGGATTAATTGCTAAGTCAGTATAAAATGTGAAAAAAAAACATGTTCGTATTTAGAATCAGGAGCTGTTTCTCAGTCCTCGTCGCAATATCTTCTTGCGTATTTTGTTCAAGCTTCCATAGGATGAGAGTGGTTTTCTTATCGAGGCAAGCATAAAATCTTCCAATCCGACACGTTCATACACAGACTACAAATAGATGCTTGTTTCTTGCAGGGGATTTCATTTGCTGTTGGTTGTCTATAAGTTTGTGCAACTTGCTAAGACCTTCTGATGATATCAAACAAGCTGAAAACACGTGTCAACGCTTCTTTTCTATGTGGAAAAGTCCAAAAAATTCTTGATTTTATTTTTTTTTTTTTCCCATTCAAGGGCTCACTTCTTTTTAAAATACTTGTTTCACTGTAATTAAAATGAAGAGAAACCAATCAGATTTTGCAAATTAATTGCTGAGTGGGTGTAAAAACTTGGTTTCGGTTTCCGTTATCTAGAATCAGGGGATGCTTCTCAGCCCTCATCTTAACAGCTTTCCCTGTCTTTTGTTGGATTCGGCGAAACGTTGCCCCATTTAGTGCACAACAAAGCCAGAAATCGTTCAGCATGAATAATGATCTCCGAAAAGAGAAAGGAGTAAAAGAGGCAAACACTCCGAACGACGGATATTTCGATTATTGGAGACTTATTCGTGGTTTTGCTCACGCAAACAATTAATCGACTCCGGTCCAGATAAAAGCGATAAAAATCGATCTGGACTCAATTCTATAGCAGAAATACGGTGTTTGAAATAGAATTGAATTGTGTAGAAGATTTCAATGGAAAGAAAAGAAGTATTGTGGGAGAGTTATCGAAAAAAAAATTATTAAATGAAGCCTTATTTTGTTGAATACAACAACGGCTTCCCGTTGTTCAATGGTACGAAACAAAAATAATTCTTTTGAAGATATACACTTAGCACAACCACTTAGTTAGTGGTTGTGTTAATTAGTAAATCATTATCAGCAGGTCAACATAAACTGCAACTATCGAGATGTTCAACATAACTTATAAAAATTAGACGAAGGAAATATAGTTGCAGTGTTATTTTTTTACTTGAGTCAGACATTCGACCTTATGTGTTCGAATATTGCTGTTAAGAACTTTTACAATTTCGGCTTGGGTGGTGTTTGTTGTGATTGGTTGATGTCTTATTTCAAAGATGGAAGTATAAGAGTACGTGTTGATGGGTTTATGTCTGAGGAATGTGTGGCTGCGTTGGGTGTCCCGTAGGAGTCGATACTTGGGCCACTATTGTTTGTTTCTTTTATGAGCGACCTGCCTGAATATATCCGGGATGGTGTTGCTCTTATGTATGATATAAGAGTTATGCTCTAGGGGTCCTCGACTGAAGAAGTTGAGGTAAAAATCGAGAAAGCATGTGACAATGTAGAAGCATGGTGTCAGCGCAATCGATTGATTCTCAATGAGGGTAAAACGGTGCAGCTACAGTTTCATAATACTAGACTTCCTAGTAATATGTTGGTGAATACCAATAACCATGAGATTCAATATTTGGGATGTTTTCTTGTCTCGAAGTTGATATGGGAGTCTCATGTGGACCAGGTTTGCAGAAAACTCAGTAGGGGATACTATACTCTTCTTCAGTTGAGGACTAGTATTGGGTAAAATGATCTTATGGGTGTATACTATTCAATCATACATACACACCTCATGAGAGGTAATAATAAAAACTTGTCTAAAATCTATCCTTTAATACTCTATTGTCTATTAAAAACTATCCTTTAATACTCTATTGTGGGTAATTTTCACTGATTGGAAGAGAGTTTTCATTGCGTTAAAGAGGATAATAAGGCTATCGTTTTGTCTCCAACCACTGAATCCTGTAGGAAATAATTTATACAAAATAAAATACTAACTCTACCCTCTATATTCATCCTCAAAGCAGCTATGTATGTGAGGCAAATTCTCTGAAAAAGTTCAATGTATAAAATCTATAATGTAGAGCATTACGCTTCAGGAGTTCTATAATATATAATTCTATATCTAATATGAGGGTAATGTATCTATACATTATATCAATTGTTTATTATTATATCCATATGACATGTACATGCTCATTGTAGCCTAAGTACGAATATAATTATAATTATTATTATTATTATAGTACTTTACAAATAACTATTATATGATAGTTAATCATTATAAAAAAATTACAACAAACTTTGCTATATTTCTATCATCAACTTTCGTCAAAGGACCGTTTCAGGTTCACATCCATCTTCATGAAGTATAAATAACTCACTGAACTAAATAAACACAAGTACAAAGCAAATTGCTTACTTCTGGAGCGTAGAGTATAAAATGGATCACAAAATATGAAGAAGAACAGGATGCAAATGACGTCCCTCATAGAAACGGAAAAACCACAATTGTTCTATGTCCTCCTTTGTTGTTTTTACCAATACTTTGAACAATGAAAGACGAAAGAGAGTAATGTCTCTTGCCTTGATTCAAAATTAACTAAGTACTTGGATAAACCAGGTGTTTTTTGTAAATCCATTTATACAGATTGTAAAGATATTTATATAAGTGAAATAGAAGATAATACTTATATAACTTAATACTTATGCTTTCATTGGTCGAATCCTTCACAGAGTATTCTCGCCCTTATGGTTTTTGTTTATTTTCAATCAGTTCTCTGTTTACGGAAATAAAATAAGAAATATTGGATTTGATTGAAGCGATCCTGAACAATGAAAAATAAAGTACATCAACATTTTGTGCTCACAAGCTATTAAAATTTTAATTGTCGGGAAAACTTTGCAAAGCATATTTCAGCTGGCATACTGCCTCTAAGGTTCATTTTCATTCTCAAAAATTTTGAATATATGATGCAAATTGAGTATTCCATTCGATTTAAAAAATCCATTCTTCTAATCCATTTTGCGGGTAGCTTGAAAAATAGAAATTTACAAAAAAAAAAATACAGAAAATTTTAAACATTTTGTTATCATAAGGGTTGGCAATTTTGAAACATTCCATTCGAAATCTTCATTAATTCGAAAGCCGAAAATTTAATTAGAAATCATTGGATAAGAATATTCTGTTTAACAGATATTCTCGTGCAGCACATTAAACTAATGGAATAATGGATGCAAGCTTTTAATTCGGTTTGGTTACGAAAGTACCGACTTAATTTATTCGGTAATGTCCATTTAAAATAGGTAGCGTAGTTCAGATTTTCAGTTTCATCATTCGCTATCTAGAAAGCAAACACATTAACAGAAACTGTTCAATTATTAGTGCTACTCAAATAAATTCAACCGAAAATGTTCTATACGCAAAAACAGAATGTAATATTACAATTGGGGGTCAACATTTTCAGATATGTTAAACGCAAGTGGTAAAGTTGATAAAATTATTTTTTTTTAAGCAATTTCTCAATATTTCGATAATTGTAAGGTTATTTCAATGTTCAGATAATGTTTTTCATTTTGATGTTTTGGGTGCTTTCTACTGAATTACTGCAGAACTACTCAACGGATTTTGATCAAATGTGATGCCTATGCGGAATAAAGATTGGGGTAGGACGTAATCTGCGTTTTATTCCGAATATGCGTGATTTCTGTGGACGTGAAAGGTTATTTTAGGATACATCTCAATTATAAATGTGAATGTTTGATATTTGTTAATCATATTAAATTAAATTGAACTCTTGGCTTAATGTTTCACGATTTTATTCCACAACATGAATTTGTCAACATGTTTCGAGCGTGAGCTCTTTTTCAAAAATAAACTACAGTAAGGAATGAACAACAAATTTATATCTATACAATGAATGTAAGGAGGGAGGATAATTGAAAATTTACCTGTTCATTTACGATGTCTTCTTTTTTCTTCCAAGAACTGCATATTTCAATTGCCTCTGAAAGGTCTAAACGTTTCCCTTTATTACCTGCGTGCAAGCACTTGGTTTTCTCAAAGTCTATGAAGTGGTTGGAGTTAATACAATGTTGTGAGAATCCGGTTTTATTAACATTGTACAAAATCGACCTTTTATGCTCGTCAACCCGAGTTTTTATTGTTCTACCTGTTTGGCCGATATAAAACGCTGGACATTCATTACAAAAATTTTATAAATCCCGCTTTTGTCTTCAATATTTATCTTTTCTTTATTATTCACTAAGAGTGACTCAATATTTCTTTTGTTAGTACAAATGGTTTTTATCTCTTTTTCCTTCAATCTTTCGCACATTTTTTCGCTGAGATGAGGTATGAAATTAATAAAATGATATTTTTGTTTGCTAGAAAGAAAACTTTGAAACTTCTAGCAAATAATAACGGTTATGATGGAAACATAATAGATAATCTTATAAGAAAAAAGCAACGGAAAATTCTTTTAAATTCAATTTATCCCTCTCAAATTATAAAAAGTAAACAAAAATATCATTTTATTAATTTCATACCTCATCTCAGCGAAAAAATTTGCGAAAGATTGAAGAAAAAAAAGATAAAAACCATTTGTACTAACGAAAGAAATATTAAATCAATTTTAGTGAATAATAAAGAAAAGATAAATATTGAAAACAAAAGCGGGATTTATAAAATTTTTGTAATGAATGTCCAGTGTTTTATATCGGCCAAACAGGTAGAAAAATAAAAACTCGGGTTAACGAGCATAAAAGGTCGATTTTGTACAATGTTAATAAAACCGAATTCTCAGAACATTGTATTAACTCCAACCACTTTATAGACTTTGAGAAAACCAAGTGCTTGAACGCAGGTAATAAAGGGAAACCTTTAGACTTTTTAGAAGCAATTGAAGTATGCAGTTCTTGGAAGAAAAAAGAAGACATCGTAAATGAACAGGTATATTTTCAATTATCTAGAGGATACTTACATCCATTGTATAGATATAAATTTGTTGTTCGTTCCTTACTGTATTTTAGTCTTGAAAATGATCTCACGCTCGAAAGATGTTGACAAATTAATGTTGTTAAATATAATCGTTGAACATTAAGCCAAGAGTTTAATTTAATTTAATATTTAATTATGTTTCACCAAGAGTTAAGCGAAAATTCAATATCAGTCATTTGTTAATCAATCACTCGAGAACTGTTTAACTAATATTGAGGAAATGTGTTTAGTAGATAAGTTGTAGTCTGAAGTAGGACAAAGTAGTAGGACATAGTCTACTTTTTTTTCGAAAATTCTCAATTTTTCAAGACATAAAATATTTAGGAACTTTAAGAACTTTTCAAATATTCTTCTAATATAAAAATGGTAAATAATATGCTTGATTTGAAGAAACTAGTGTTAATGAAGATTTCATATAAAATAAAATTATTACAGAACTTTTTGTTAGAAACTTCAAAATTTCCTCCTAATAGTAATTTTTATGAAAATATCGACATTTCAACGAAATGTCGATACTTTCAATCAATAGAATGAAGTGCTCACTTTTCAGTGATTTTATCTTCGTGAAATTATTAATTTTGAAATTATCGATGTTTGCTACTCAATCACTTCAGAACTACTAACCGCATATTCATCAAATTCGGTACATGGGTAGGTTGTAGTTTGGAGTAGCACATAGGATACTTTCTAGTCTAAAAATTAGACTGAATTTGTGAAAGGTTTGTTACATACTTTTCAGTGATACATTTCAATAAAATTATGAATATGAAATTTTTGACATTTTGGATGTTTGTCACTCCAAAAACTCGTGAACTGCTGAGTAAGTATATTGATGAATTTCTACATATAATTAGATTGTAGTTTGGAGTAACCTACAAGCTACTTTTCAACTCGAAAATTTATTTCATGGAAAGAAAACAAGAACAAAATATTTTGTTTTCGTTTTTCGTAAGAAAAGAGTAGTTTTTCTCATTTACAAAGTAGTAAAAACTTCCTTTCTATAATAGATAAGATCGTAGTTTTCAAATATCAACAATTAACTGACCGGTAACAATATATCTGTAACAAAGAAGAAGTATTCTGTATAATTCGTTTTTACTAATGCATATAGTGCATGGGTGAGCAGGAAGTAGACCATGAATATGGAAAGAGTTCATTACCTACCTGCCTATCTTATCGCCAACTCTCTTACAGAACATTCATGTTCCATTTCCATGAATACCAACTAAATATTATATGAATTAGGTGGAACGGTTGACCACCACATGATAATAATCAAAATAGAAATATGACCTTACCAGATACGTAATTTGAAAATGTTTGCGTGTTTTTAGTGCCTGCTGTATTACGCTTAAACTAAAAAACATCCAGGATAATGGACACCTGTAGGTATAATGTTTCATTATGGTTGCTTAGCCATGTTGGATTGCTTTTCTTCGATTATAATGTCCTCTGCAAGGTCAACAGAGTATTTAGATTGATTAGACGAGATAGGGCTTTGGAAAGAGGGTATTCAAATTAAATAACTTCCATTTTGTCTGATATATTATCAAATATTCAGTATGCCCTAGAGAATGATTGCATATATACAGAGTGTACAACTAAATATCACAAAGCGTATACTTGAAATGTGCATATTGGAACGAAAACTTTGTACTACTTTATATGAAAATTTTATCAGAATTTGTATGAAAAAACCATGTTATTTTTAGCAATAACACGCTTTTTTATCAAAAGAACCTCTACTTTAGTTGACGTTTGGTTGGGCATAGCAACTTTGTCAAAACTATTCAATAAATGAATTCAATAAAACGAATATCAAACGTCAAAATGTAATTTTGAAAATCTACCGGACTGTTTTGCCTCCTTAATATTCAGAGGAAAGTTTCTGGCTCAGCATTCGCTTCGAAAGTGAGAAACCTTGATACGAAAGAGTGTATTATTATTCTGAAAATTAAAATATACATAGTTAATTTGTTATATACTAATATTTTAATATTTATATTTGAAATATTGTTGACTTTTCTTTTTTTTTTTGAAAATTTTAGGTCTCATCAACCTCTAGGGTTATTAGAGACCACTTTTAGGTAATACAGTTTTGTCAATACATTAATATAATTTGAGAAAATTTTCACAGATTTGATATCACATGATTGGCGTAGACTGTTGTTGATATTTCCCATGTTGTGCCGATCTCGAAACTGTTGAAATGAGGGAAATAAATATATCTTCTAAAAATAGTTTTGAGATATTCTTGTGTGTTGGTTTCATTAAAAAGTTCATTGAATCGTTATAAATTGAATGAAATGTTTCTAGATAATGTTCTTTCATTCATAGTAGGTATTACCTAATTCTGACGAATCTATAACATTTCTGAAATTTCTCTCCTTTGTTCTTCTTTCTCAATTGCTAAATCTTTGTATTATTGTAATTAAAATCGTTTTCCAGTTATTTTGTGTTTATGTAGGACCGTGATTTGAGTGTTTGTATCATCATGGGCTTCAATTCGTTCTTCTAAATGTTGTGATATTTTACCTATATAACATTTATTGCAATTCTTGCAGGTTATATTTTGAGTTATTATTTCATTTTTTAACTTTATATATATTTGTTCGGCTTGATTTTGTTTTTATTTGATTACAGATGTAGTCATTATTGCATATTAAAAGAGCAAAAGTGCCGAATTGATGTTTAAAAATTACATATTGACGTTTGATATCCATATAAATTTCATAGAATTCCAATATTTTTGACAAAGTTACAATTCGCAACGAAACGTCAACTGAATTTTTTCAATCAAAAAAGACTAATATTGCTGAAAATATTCTAAACACTAAACATATCCAACAGGCAATGAAACCATACAGAAGAATATATATATATATATATATATATATATATATATATATATATATATATATATATATATATATATATATATATATATATATATATATATATATATATATATATATATATGTGAGTGTGCTAATTTCTTCTTGGGGTTATTACTGCCATACCAACCCGTACATGTTTTTTGATATTTCTTATTTTCAATTGCTATTTTCATTTATGTTTCTTATTAGGAAGCCAAATGAGCCACTTAATGATTACTAATAATCAAGTCCGGATTAACACAAATATAAAAGCAAATAGAAACCTTGAAACAACACCCTGTATATTACAATTTGCAAGGCCCGTTTGCATGTTCGAGAAGAGCACAAAAAACTGAATTCAAAAGTGTCCTTTAAATTCTTAGAATTGTCACAAAGAAGAGCACAAAAAACTGAATTCAAAAGTGTCCTTTAAATTCTTAGAATTGTCACAGAAAATTGAACTATTCAAATTTTTAACTCAAAAAAAAATTTTCAAGAACATACAACCTACAATTTTATTGTACTTTATTAACTTACAATAATGAATAATTTAAACCTTTGAATCCATACTCATTTTAATGTTAATGAATAACTGTGAACCATTCTCGTTATAATTTTTGTATTTGTATACCATTTCGGAGTTATTTTCCAAGTTAGTAATTGTAATTTTTGAATAGTTCACCCTTCAAGTATTTCCATTTAAAGAGGAAACACCCTGTAATGAAAGAAGACCTTACTTTTGTTGGACGTGGCGTAACTGAAGAGTGCCTTGTAGTACGAAACAGTTAACTGTCTTACGATTCCAATAAATGTGGGCAACGATTTCAATAATCTCAAAAATTTATCCCTAAAAGGATAATGGAATCATCACATTGTTCATTTTTCATAAAGCCCCAGCTCTGCTTTAATGCTCTTTTGAATAATTTGTCAAAAAATTATAGAAAGAAAGTTATATTGTACTTTTAATATTGAATATTTATAAGTGCGATAATATAGCACGAGAACTACAGAATTCTTTTTCTTGTAGTACATTTCTTTTTGCACACAGACATATATATATATATATATATATATATATATATATATATATATATATATATATATATATATATATATATATTATATATATATATTATATATATATAATATATATTTTCAGCAATTTCAAAAAAAAAATTTTCATATAATAAAGTCTTCAATTATTGCTAAATTATCACTAAAAAAATATAGATAATCAACAGACGAAAACATCATATAGAATAAATATATATATAAATATATATATATATATATATATATATATATATATATATATATATATATATATATATATATATATATTATAATATTTATCAATTTTATTTGGAGCCTACCTTGAATAAGAAGAACTGCAACTAATCCAAACATTCTTGAAACTCTAAAGATCACAGTCATAATAACGCCCAAACTTCCAAAAACTTTCAACGAGTCATCAAATTCTCAAAAATCACCCATCGCACTCACACAAAAACCCAGACGGCTATTCAACAAAATATTCTCGTCCTGCAGATAGACCAATAAAAATTCAAGACATATTCTTCGCCATTTCGTGTTCAAAAAAGGCGCATCAACTCGGAAATCTAATTATCCGCGACGCGGCTAACTTCGCTCCAACGACTGGAAACGGGCTGCCTCCTGCTGGTTGACGACGCCAACGTCGCGCTGTGTACTGGATCTTGGTGGCAACCAGACGCATCATCTGGTGCCGCGCTGGAGTTCTGTAACATTCGATCTTCTGGAGGGTTCGCCTGAACCTTTGTTTTTTATGGTAATATTGTAGATAATATTGCGAAGTCGCGGTTATTCATTATTGAAAACCTTTCCCTTCTTTTAATAAATGTCAATTGACTTCTCCAACCAGGGTCGTCTCTAAAATATTTGTGGCCCTGGTCAAATTAGGATAATGGGACCCTTATTACCTTGGCAGAATACTATTTTGTTAGAAAGCCACAAAAGGTAGACAAACCAGGTTATACATTTATTTTTATTTATTTAGTGACTATAAATTGATAATAAATATAAAATATAATCCACAAAAGTAACTCCTTCATTATATAATTTAAGTTGATTACAGATTATATTTAAGGGGGGCAAAATGGTCAAACACATCTTCAAGTTGGTTAATTTATCTTGAAGCATTGTACTTCTTCATACGTTTTGTCTTATCTGCAATTTGGAAAAGTAGGGCTCTCCACTGCAGATAGTTACACTAGTGCTTAAAATATTTTCAATGAAATTTTTACATTAGGAAATGAGTCTTCAATTTTTTTTTGCTTTAAAAGTTGGTGTATTTTTTAGACTGTCATGTCCTTGATTTTCTAAATATTCTGTTAAATGCAGACATTTTATCTCTAACACTTATTCAATTACATTTGCATGATATATTTCATAAATGAATCATGAAAATATAGATACAATATAAAAATTAATTTGATTTCCTCGAAATATATCTATTTTTTCCAAGGGATATATATATATATATATATATATATATATATATATATATATATATATATATATATATATATATATATATATGAAAAAGTTTATTATCCTAGTGAACTTCTATCGATTATAGGGCCTTAGGCACGTGTGCAGAGTGCCCAGTGAGAAAGGGGGGACTGTCTCTGGCAACAAACTGTGCAATTGAGTTAAAAATTATTTCTAATATAACTTGACAAAATGCGCTGTATTTTATGAAAAAAATCCAATTAATTCAAGAATGTTTGTAAAATTGTTACAAATTTTTCGAGTATTTTCTGTATATCATGAGGGGTGACTGTCTTCGACAACAAAAACAGTGCAACTGAGTTAAAAATTATTTCTAAGTAATAAGTTTAATTATTTCTATTTGTCATTGACTTTACGTTGTGATGTATTATACTGTACGTGATTTCTTCTTTATTATATCATATTATAGGTATTACAAAATTACCTGCCGGTTTATTTCTTCGTAAAGCTGCATATTGAAACGTTTAATTTCAACATTTTCTGACCAGAACTCAGGATTATATGGTTCATCCTTCCTCGCAAATGGTTCTTTTACTAATAAACTTTTTTTATTTCCTCTTTTGCTTTCAAATACTAGCTCTTTTACTTCTACATGTACCCACATCTATAAAGCCAGTTTTTTTCCGTATATACTCCTTAATTATATTTTCTGTTACGTGACTGTTTGCCCTATTTATAAAGAACCATGCCTTTTTTTCTCGACTGGTTAAATTATTTTCGGTACTTGTATCATTTTCATTTACTTTGCAAGTTCCTTACCTTATTCTGCGAGACGTCAAGAATCTTCTATTACGTTTCACTTACCATTCTTCAATTTTTGGGCTTTGTTTTTCTTTGTTTGTTTCACTGTTTTTTTTGTTTTGTATAGTTTCTTGGACAATACTAAGTTCTGATGTAGACGAATGATTGTTTAAATTTATAATTTCTGCCATTTTCGTAGCTTCGAATGAATGAATGAATAATACGTTTATTGAGATAATTGGTATTTTACATTTCATGAAATTTTACAGTGATTACAGTGGGAAGTTATAAGGTCTCGCGACCTTCTTCAACCCTAGATATTTGACATAATATGTGAAAAGAAAAAAGGAAAAAAAACAGATATTTGTATTGGATACAATTGTTTTATATCCAATACAAATATCTGTTTTTTTTTTTTTTTACATATTATGTCAAATATCTAGGGTTGAAGAAGTTTGCGAGACCTTATAACTTCCCACTGTAATCATTGTAAAATTAGCTTCTGTATTATGCATATTTTTATAAAGATCCTTAGTTACTGTATTCGAGTATCTGTTGTCATGATCGTTGTTTACAGCACACATTTCTTCAATATCTTTAGCAGTTTGTTGGTTAATTTTCGATGATGCTTGCCTTCCATTCTTATCATCTAGCATGCCTTTTTTTACAATATTTGTATTTATGTATACCATAAGGGGGACTGACTTCCACAACAATAAGCAGTGCAACTGAGATAAAAATTAATTCTAATATAACCTGACACAATGCACTCTATTTTACAAAAAATTCTAGTGAATTCAACAATTTGTGTAAAATCTACACAAATTTTTCGAGTATATTTCTGTATATCATAAGAGGGTGCTGTCTTCGACAACAATAAGCAGTGCAGCTGAGTTAATAATTATTTCTTAACATGACACAATGCGCTCTATTTTATAAACAAAATTCCAATGAGTTCAACAATTTTCGTGAAATTAATACCAATTTTTCGAGTATATTTCTGTATATCATAAGGGGGGGACTGTCTTCGACAACAAAAAGCGATCCACCTGAGATAAAAATTATTTCTAAAATAACTTGGCACAATGCATTCCATTTTACAAAAAAATTCTAGTGGATTCAACAATTTTTATAAAATTAATACAAATTTTTCTAGTAGGTATATTTCTGTATATTATAAGAGGGTGCTGTCTTCGACAACAATAAGCAGTGCAATTGAGTTAACAATTATTTCTTAACATGACACAATGCGCTCCATTTTATAAACAAAATTCCAGTGAATTCAAGAATTTTTGTAAAATTAATACAAATTTTTCGAGTATATTTCCGTATATCATAAGAGGGTGGTGTCTGCGACAACAAAAAGCAGTGCAACTGAGTAAACAATTATTTCTAAAATAACTTGACACAATGCACTCCATTTTACAAAAAAATTCTAGTGAATTCAACAATTTTTGTGAAATTAAATTTTTCGAGTATATATATATATATATATATATATATATATATATATATATATATATATATATATATATATATATATGTATTTTTTTTTTCAGTTCAGTGGACCTACAGTTTAAGGCCGATTCCGAACGGCCAATGGGCTTGTAATCAATGTACATTAACCAACAATTACCATCATTAAACAACTTGAATTTTAGACACACCCTTGTTTTCACTGGGTTGGGTGTTCTGTCTACAAAGCCACGGAGACATCTATATAATAATTTGTGAAGCTTAAATTTCAAATTTAAATTTTATATCGAGAAGAAGAAGGTACATGAAGCTATTTTTTTCCGATATACAATAAATTAACTAAAATAAACATTACACGCACTACTTTTGAATGATTCACAATCATATACATGAGTAAATCTTCGAAAAATTATAAGATTTTTTGAAATAAAGGAATACCAGTAGCCTACAAGAAAATTAAGACTAGGAATTATCATTTAATTTATATACTACTACTAAACTCGAAGTTTAATAGTGGGGAATTGTAAAATATTATTACATATTTAAATTTAGAAAGATAGATCGAGTAAGGGATCGTGCTCGTATGTTCATTTGTGAATGCGGAAAATGTTATATAAGACTGTAAAAAAGATCATTTGGCATAAGAATAAAAGAACATCGAAGAAACTAGCAAAACAAGAAATTAGACTCTTCATTCGCCAATCATTACAATGAAAACAACCATAATTTTAACAACGAATACGAAATCCTACATATTGAGGAAAAATCTTAATACTCAATTTACTAGTAGGGTTGGAAATAAACAGATATAAGAAAACTGGTGTAGCACTAAACGATCAACTAGTGGTTAACAATTCTCCATCCCTAATCATCATACTTAGTTGTTAATAGCAAAGGATTCACATCTATATTCGGTGGTCCTAATACTATTTAAATTAGATATCTGAGCCTTGTTACTAGTTTTCGTTCAGCTGATGAAGGTGTTGTACACCGAAACAATATTTTAGCGGGCAATATACACATAACTTTTGAAATTCCTAAAATTGTTTCAAATCATAAGTATGTGAAAAGGAATTTCATTGCGCAACTCACGCCTAATTTGGTCTATAAGCTTTGATGCTTATATACTCTTTGATCTTATCTATATTATATATATATATATATATATATATATATATATATATATATATATATATATATATATATATATATATATAAGCCGTTTTCCGTTGTCACGACATTACATGAAAACGGCTTGACCGATCTGGCTGATTTTTTTTTGTAGTTTTCTAATACTCTGTACAAGGTTCTTACGGAAAAAAATATAAAGAAAATCTCTCAGAAAAATTGAAAAATATACATTTAATTTTGCATATTTTGAAAAACGCGCGTAACGTATGTCAACGTCATTCAATTTAAAACAAAAAATCTGTGGTAATATGTGATGCCACATCGATAACCGCGCTAACAATAATTTTATTAAGTTTTTGATAAAGTTCGTTTTGTTTTGAAGATTAAGAAGTTTTTTGTTTGCTAATAAGTGTTTGTTAATCACAGTAAGTTCACTTCACTTCATATCGATTTTTGGTAACTTTTGGTGACTACACAATATTACAATTTTACATGGTTATACAGAAAATATATTTTCAGTTGGATTTTCGTTTTTAACAATGCCACCAACCAGACGAACAAACTTAGGCCGCAGAACTCGAAATACGGCATAATATAAAAATGAATCACAAAATGTGTAAGCGCATAACTCAACAACGCCTGGACCAATGTTGCCAATTCTTTTTTCTGAATGTTCGTTGGAGTCCAAGAATGGTTTTTACGACGAGAAAAATTCGAATAATTGCCGGAAAACCCCTTAAAACAACCCTCTTCTTTTTCGCATACAAACGTTTTCTAACTGAAATGTAGAATCAATTTGAACTTTATTGCTATTCAATGAAGTTCATGTTAAATTACAAGAATTCACTGTAATCTAAGCAATGTAGGTGTGTCTCTAATGTCAAAGAGTCAATTTGCACTTTATTACCGCTGCACAAAGTTCAAATTCAATCATATCTATCAAACCAGTGTGCGCGTGAGCGAATGTCGAGTTCCGAAACTCAACAAAAGTGATAATATCGCGAATAACACCAAATTGAATAGTCACAAAATGTAAGAGCTATAGATCATTAGTATTGATTTTCAATTTGGTCAGCTTCGCGATATAATTTTTTTTGTTTTGTTTTTGGCACGCTACAGAAAATGCATCAGTTTTCACATCATTACATCAGTCAAACACAAACCGTGTTACAAAAAGTGTTTTATTATATTTAATAAATAATTCAATGTCCCTATCTGTGCAAAATTATTTAAATACGTACTAATATTATGTAAATGAGATGAACACCGAACAAAATAATAAATATAGGAAAATGAAAACTTTACACACATACAACATTGGTATGGCTTCAAGGACTTGATTCTAAGCCATATCAAATCAAAAAGAAGTTGAAAATTGAACAACAGCAACCTGTCCATTTCAGGTGTACAGGTGTTGTGTACCATCCTATCGTCAGGGTCACGGTTATGTTCAGGAGAATTTTTTGCGCCGACTATAAAATAGGTAGGAACAAAAACTGCCTCATTCCAAATCTTTTTGACGAGACGAAGTCTGTCGGGTCCGCTAGTTGAATATGAAATAGAAAAAGAAGAAATTAAACTATGAAAATGTTTCCATTTCTAAAGTAATTTAACATTGTGATATATTTTCATATATTTGAAGTAAAAGCAAATTAAGTAATTAGAGTAAAGAGAATAATTTATAATTGTGAAATACGATTTGATTGTGAAATACAATTTGCTCGAAAGAATAATTGAAATGATAAGTGAAGGATGATATAAGAGTACTTGACAAAAAACTCTAATAAAACGCAATCGTAAAACATTAAAGAATTATGGTTCATAATTACGGATTTAGTTTGTTGAATTTTTTCTGAACATTAAAAACTAACTAAGGAAAGTTCACGAACGTCAGCCTAATCGAATTATTTCCCTTCTCAAATTTTCATATGACATCACCGTCCTTGACGAAGATGAAGGGCATCCCGCTATTTCATTTGTCAATTCCTGCAGGCGCGAATGAGAAACGAGCTCCTCATTGCAAAATAAATGGCCCGATTCTGTCACTCAGAATTTACACTATTATAAATCAAAACCATCCAAATTTTTCCCGTCAGATTCTACATAACAGATTCTCAATTGCTAACAAATTTACTCAGATTCATACAATTCCGAATTAGGATCACAATAAATATATCTTGGTAAATAAAAATATGTTACAAAATTTGACAGATTGGAGCGAGAAGCTATTAGCAGTTTTAGAGTTTTGAATTAACTCTTTTCAAATAATTTAAGTGATATATCCTCTTAATGAGGACGATCCACTGCTATATCATTCACTGAAACTTAGGATCGAATGTTTCAAAACTGCGAATAGACATTCTTTCATATCTAATCGAGTTTTTGGTATGTTTAAATCTCTAGACACCTTGGTTGTTCGTAACGTATCAATAAACTCTTTCAAAAATGGCACAATTGCAGGCACTTTACGCAGTGTCACATTGCGTAATTAATTACGCACATTTACTTACTGTCTCTTGTGAAAACATTCAAGTTATACTGTTAGGCGTAATTTGTGAAGCTGCTTTATAAAATGTTCTATGTTAAGTTTCAATTGATGGATTGAATATGGATTAATATCTATTGTCCAATATTTGTTCACTTCCTTCAGAAGTATTCCTTATTGAGTGATGTTTATCCTCCACTGTAATCCATTCATTACTAATAATGTATAATACACTCACATATACGTGTATGAACACATACACATAGTTTTTTTGCTAATTGCAATGAATGAGCATTGAAAACTAAGATGAATATTAAAATATTCAGTCGAATAATTTTTTAAAATATTGAAAGAATACCTACTTATTGATTATCGATTATTCGATTATCGAATTATTGATTATCGAATGTAAATTATTTATTGAGTGGTGTAGTATAAAGTAGCTTGAATATACTTCAATTTCTTCCTGCATTACCTTGTTACAATAAATTTGAAACCTTCTTATCTGAGGACAATCTCTAGCCTTGTTCTATTGAACAAAAAAAGTGATGAGATAATGACTATCCGAATAAACAATTACAAAATCTATTTTCTATGATTTATTATTAGATTTTAGTTCTATGACCAACTGTCACTTTGTATTTTAGAGGTTAATAAATATACATTAAATTTATATGCGATGAAAAAATACTATTCAACCATTTATTTTGCGCAAAGATTAGGAACGATAAGTTAATTTGAAAAAAGGGTGTAGCATAAAAAGTTGTATTCAAAAATGGAGTCCGATAGTGAATCTGAAAAAACTTATGCTACATTAGAGAATGTTGCTATTGAACCAATCGACACTGTAAGAATATTTTTCAAGTAATATTTTCGCTAGTATTCATAAATTCTTTAATTTCAGACAAATTATCAACTGCAGTTCGAGCAATTTGTTGTAGCTGAACGTAGTGACGATGAAACTGAAGATGTGAGGAATTTTGACATATATATTTAAGTAGTTACTCATATACAACTTTATCTAATTGACAATAATCAAAGTTAACCCTCATTTGAATAATTTTTTCAAAAAACCATTTATTACTTACTGTTTTCAAAGTTAAATTATGTTCTGATATTTTCATTCAAATAATGTCATTGTGATTTTAGGTGATTTTTTACAATTTATTGTACTCAAACAATTTTTACAAAGATAGATTCAATAACATATCTCTAAATCGATTCAATAGCTTGGAGTACCAGTTTTTGTTTTCAGTGACATCATCTGATAATAGTATTTCCGACAGTGTGGGATCTATGTGATTGATCAAATGTCCCATATAATGCATTTCAATGACACTGATATTGCCATACTTGACTGTTCCAATGCTTTTATTTAGATAGAAATATGCTCTGTTTATATATAAGATTAGAACAAAATCTGAGATAAAACAGAATATAAACCTGATCTAGAAGGATAAAATGTACCTTTATCAGATAAAATATTAGAAAGTAAAACAATGTAATAAGCATGTGTACATGAATTGATATCTAAATTTTAAAATTCACCTATAAAGAAATCTACACTATTTTATATATCAGAAATTAACCTTTGTAAGACCTTGTAACCTTTAATTAATCTTTATAAGACGTTGAAATATAGATAGTTAATTAGTTAAACCATTGTTTAACTAAAATATTATAAGATTATTTGATAATTATTGAGATAATATATTCAATATGTGTTATTCGGTCATAGGAGGAAGTTGGTGATGAACAAAACCAGGATGAAGATTTGGATGATGAGATTGGAAGTAATCTGCTGGATGATGAGATTGGAAGTCCTCTGCTGGATGATGGGATTGGAAGTCCTCTGATGGATGATACATTAGATGGTTTAGATAATTCTTTATCTCCTCAAAATTGTATATTGAAAAATCAAGATGCTAAAATAATTGAAAGTTGTGGACATGCCGAGTTGAAAAATTTACTTCTGTTAAACAGATCTAAGAATTTCATGTTGATGCAGCTATTGAAAAAAGTCAGAGATCTACTAATAACTTGCAGAAGTGATATAAGCTCTTTAAACAAGACAACTGAAAAAATTAATGGTGATCATCAGAATATGGTGTTATCTCGCCTTGCTGCACCTTATTTTAAAACAAAGAAAAATATGTTCTCTAGTGAACCTAATGCAGATATTCTGACCAAGAGACAAAATGGAGAACTTTCAATCTACCAGAATGTTATGGGCCTTAAGTGGTCCAGAAATGAATGTGACAACCTTATTAGTGGTGTTAAAATGACTTATAATCATAATAAACAGAAGACCTTGTTGCGAAGAATTTCTTCATTGAGGTTTAAGCTTGACAGAGAAAAAGAAGATTCAGTCGAGGCATTGAAAATTATCCAAGAAATAGACAGATTAGAGGAGGAACTAAGAGATGTTAATGAATTTCAAAAAGGAGAAGTACCACCATTGGGACAAGATGATTTCATTGACTGGGAACACATTTCATCTGAGTATTTGAGGGGTGAGTTTCATCCACATTATTTCATTATTATATTTCTTTAATAATTCAATATTGTCATATAATTTAAATGTCCAAACCCCCTCAGATGTTGTCGTTTTTTACTTTTTAAATAGTTCTATCTTTGCTTTTTCTCTTCTGATTCCTTTTTGAAACCCATTCAATACTTCCTCAGAAACTTCATTTCCTGTCATTCAATTTTTTGTTGTTTTTTCAGGTCGAAACTCTCACACTCATAAGTGAATACTAGTTTATATATGGTTTTATGCACAATCAACTTTGTTTCATTGGATATTCATTTATTTCTCTATATTATTTTCTTCATCGTCTTTTCTAATTGGTTATTTATTTCTGCTTCCTTTCTTACATCTCTTTGACCTCTCATTCATTATGATGAACAATAATTGTTTTTTTTTTTTTAGAAAAGCACTCTGCCTTTGAGTGTCGGGCTTTTTGGCATATATATCTCCATCCCGACATTAATAAAACAAATTGGGAACCAGATGAAAATCTAAAAATTCTTCAATTAGTTGATAAGTATAAATGTCAAGATTGGGATCAAATTGCACTAGAGCTGATGAACAATCGCAGCGGATTTTCAGTTTACTTACATTACGTAAGTGTATTATGTGAACAGTTCTGTAAATTGAGATTTACTAAAGAGGAAGATCAAAAGATATTAGAATATGTTGAGAGGTTGAAAATTGGATCCTATATACCTTGGAATGCAATAGAAGCTCATTTCCCTCATCGCTCAAGGTTCCAACTGATGCACAGGTATGCAAATCATGAGATTGCTAATACTATTCACTTTTTCTCCTATACTATTCATTACTACATATTGTATCTACATATATGATGGAATTTTTTATTTCTTCAAGATATCGGATTTCTATTATAGTTGAGAAATTATATATCACTCTATTTATTTTTTTGTAATTGCAGCCCTGCTGAATTTTCTAGTAAATCTTTGAAAGTATATTGATAAAAAACAATGTTCATTGTTTCCTGTTCATAAATGAGAAACATTTTTATAATTAAAACCTAATAAAAGACTAAAAATCATTTAAACTAGCAGCTTGTCATAATAGTAGTAGGCTAGTAGGGCTCATTTCAATAGAGAAATAGTGTGTTATTCAACCTAATGGTAATAAAATTATGATAAAAGTTTGATATACTACTTTTAAAAAGAAAGTTATATCTGAAAATATGGTTAAACATTTTAAAGAAAGGTTATGAAAAAAAAATAGAGAATTTGATATCCTCTGTTAGTAATATTATGTTTCATCATTCAACATAACTTTTTTTTAATTATGAGCATTAATTTCAAATTATTCAATAATAATATTTGGAGAAATATGTAGTAATTCAACAGTTATACAAGTAAAACCTTTAAAATTAATAAAAATAAGGATATAACTATAAAGATTAATGAACAAAAAATTAGAAGAGTGGAAACAGTAAAATATTTAGGCATTATGTTAGACTAAAAATTGAGTTTCAATAAATATGTTATTTCATATCACCTAAAATCTAAAAAAAAATCAATTTTTTGAAAAGAATAAGAAAAAATCTGTGGACATATGTGAAATTAGTGTTGTTCAAATCAATAATATTGCCACATTTCAAATATTGCTCCACTTTATTATTTGGTGTGACTAAAAAAAAAATTCAACAATTAAAAAAGTTACAGAATAGAGCCATGTGAACAATTGAATTGCAAGTGCAATAAGTATACCACTGTTAAAATTATGCTGAACTCTTTGGAATGTCTGTTTGACAAAGAATACTCCTTGCGTCATATCTATTCATATTTAAAATAAAAAATCAGTTACTTCCATGTAATGTAGTAAAAAATATAACATATACGAGAGATATGCATGGGTATAATATTAGAAAAACAGATAGTTTTTTTTATATCCAAAGTTGTAAGCTTTCTAAATTTAAAAATATCATATGCTATGACAGATTTAAGGCTTTCAATAATTTACCAATATATTGAAAACTAGTACTAGTATTAAGATATTTAAGCATGATCTAAGGAAGTATATTTTAAATAATGAGATAGGAATGCAATTCAAAATTGACATTTCAAAATGTGTAGATTTTTTGTATAGCTTCAGCTAAATAAATTATTTTTATTGTAATGTAACCATGTTCTTAACATATGGTTTTTTATATTTTTTGTAATTGAGTACTTTTGTTTCAGATACAAATATTTCTTGTCAGAAAAAACGGATGCATTTGGAACATTCACTGATGCAGAAGATATTCTTATTTTAATTTTAGTAGATAGGTTTGGGAGGTCTTATGCAAAGTTCAAGCCTTACATACCTAATAGATCATATATGCAAATAAAATATAGATATGATTCACATCTACGACAATGTGGCACAAAGGGCAATTTCACATTAGGGGAGGATCATACCCTAATGAAATACATGGCCAGTCAAAAATTTAAAAATTTAGGAGGTATAGCTACACTAATGAATCGGAATAGAGGCCAGTTACGACAACGATATAAAACTTTAAAAACCTTTTTGGAGAAAAATCCTAATGCATCATTAGCTGATGCGCCAAGACGCAACTTGAAAAAAGGCGACGTCAGTAGAAGATATGAATTTCTAAAGTATATATCTGACCAATTCAAAAATCATGATGATGTTCCAAGATTAGAAGATATTGAAGAAAGACTTGGAGTTAAATCAAAAATAAAGCATAAAAAGCGTTCAAAACATTTGGAAAATTCTAATATTGATTATTTATTAATAAATTACTTCAGTGATTCTTATAAGCTTAAACAAAAGCCAATAGATACTACAGTTCATAAAATAAAGGAGGCCGCAAATGCAATATTCCAAATATTACTGAAGTGGAAAGTAAAACTTGACATTCCTGAAGAACTTAAAAAAAACAGTCATCTGGATATTGTTGATTTAGAAATTCTAAATACATTGAGAGACAACTACCAACAACTTAACATTGATGCCTCAGCTGTAGATGACTTAATTCCTCCAAATTGGAACACTATAATTGGTCTAAGAGGATTATTATTGAAAAATAACTTGTATAAAAGGATGAAAAATAAGTCCAAAGTTACTCTGTTGGATGAATTACCACTCATTAGAAATAATTCTGATCATAATTTGGTTTCTGAACTAATTGATATGTTGAAAGATATGAATGCAAATACAAGAAATCAAATTGAAATAGAAAGATGTTTTTTTTTAGAAAGATTTATGTCTCTTTTTATGTGGCCTGCTATATTTTCCCTTCAATCACCTAGTGAAACATTACTAAATATAGAATTAGGTGTTAAACCCAAAGAAAGTAATGTGGAACCTCAGGAAAAAATTTGTAAAAAAAGGAAAAGAGCTGTTACAACTTCTAAAAATGTTTCTGAGAAACAAGAAGTTAAAAAGGCTAAATTAATAACAGAGGTTAGAGAACCTGAAACAAGATCTGCAGAAAACAGAACTGGAATGACTCTTAGACCTAGAAAATCTATCACTCGATTTAATGATAGTTATCATTCAGAAGATGAAATCAAACCCTGTGTAAGTAGTCAAAAGAAAGCAATTGTTGATAACATAAAAATAAACACAATTGGAAGCACTGAACCGGAATCATCACACAGTGATTTTGCCAATTCAGAACAGCAAACTAAAAGTACTAAAATTTTGAAGATTGTAAAGGTCAATGATGTTTTAAAGGAAAATGAAAGCCAAGAGCAAATTACTGAAGTTCCTGTGAATTTAAGAAAAGTAGAAAAAAGTGAAATTGACAATATGCTAAAAAATAAAAAACCAGTGAAAATGTTCATGATTCAGAAAATCAAAATGAAAGATGGAACATTTAAAATTGTAAGAAAACCTTACAATGTAAATGCATTACCCACTCATTCTAATCAGAATATTCAGAAAAAAATTGGAGACGATGCAAACAAGAGTGTTAAATCACAAAACCTTGTTATAAAGAAGCAATTGACTGGTGCTAGTATTGTAGATGTGGTTTCATTTGCTGAATCTGTAAAAAAGGAATATAGCATGCCTAAATCTGAGGATAATACTGACAATACTTCTCAGACTGCAAATAATTCTAATCCAGTAGACATAGAGCAATTGAACTTTGTGTTGAAGGATAATATTAAAACATATTCAAAACAGCTTTCTTCAAAATTATCCCATTCCAGTAAGGTAATAGCAAATAAAACAAATTCGCCTCCTATCAATAGTGCCCGGAAAAACATGAAAGTTTTAAAAATTCGCGTCACAAAAAAGAAAGAAAGTAGAGATAAAATAAATAATGTTAAACCTGATGATAGTATAATCGATTTGACAGGACAAGTAATTAAAAATGAAAAAGAACTGTCAAATGATTTGACTGAATATGAAGATACATTTGACTGTTTTTGAAAATCATAACCCTTATTCTATAATTTTGAAATAACTTTATAGTTTCCAGTATATATGACGAACAATTTTTTCAATGAACCAATTTCTAAGTAAAATTTATTTATTTTTTTGACATTGTATATTATTAAGTATCAATTCTTTCAGTTTTTTAAAATTGGTGTTCAAGCAAAGTAACTGAATTTGTCAAAAAGAATTACTAATAATTTCATGTATTTATGTAATATATGTTCAACCAAAAAGAATCTCTCATTATTAACTCTGTGATGTCTTTCGCATTTTTTTCAATGCATGTAATAATTGCTGAGATATGTAAATTACATTTATTAAGAAGTTAAGCACCAAATATCGTCAAGTATTATTTAAATTATTTAGAATTGAACAGTAACAAACATAAAAGTTGAGTTTATGTATTAGTTAAGCTTACTTAATAAACAAATGTTAACAAATGTATTTTTTTTTTACTCGTGTAGTTGAACATGTACACAATCCGCCAAAATATTTTTATTGTCCAAATTAGTTCTATAGAATGTTTCCAAATTCAATATTTCTATACTGCTTCAATGATTGTAATTAATAATAATATTCCTTTTTAATAATTAACTTGATACAGATCACCCTCAGGTTTCAGAATTGAACCAATGAGATAGGGGTAACTTCAATAAAATGAGACGAAATGTTTAGTGTTGTTTTTATTACAAATTAAGCTGAGAAGAATGAATTATACAAATGATGAGAATATCAAAGATTTTTAAAAATAGTTAATGGAATGCAGATATTTGAAATTTATCACATAAGACGATTTGTCACATTCTCACAGTTAGTTTTTGGATGTTGATTTATAAAACTGTGGTTATTATTTAAAACATAGTTATCAAAGAAAATATATAGTTCTGAAAAGTATTTAATTACTGTAAAATTTTTGAAATACATAACTGCCAAATATATATTTTCATATGAAAATTACAATTTCCTCAAAATGGCATTTTGTAAATGAAAAAAATAAATATCATTTTTCTTCAATGTGAAGCAATATCTAATAATCATGCACATTTATTAGCACCTATTTGTTGCATTATGGTTTAAAATAAGTGCGTAAAAGTGTTTGGCAAAAATAATTGGTTAGCTGTTAAAATATCACATATTCAAATTTTTGTAAGGCTTTTAGTGAGTCGGGTGTTTGAAGATGAACGACCCTTTGGAAGAAAATCTATACTGGAACGGGAAGTCCTTACGGGCAAAATTTTCCGTTTCTTTTCTCTGTCAATAGCAATTAAATCCATCTGTTCTGAAGTAGTTAACCCAAAGAAAACATCATGGAATTCATAACAGGCGGCTGAGACCTACAACACATAACAAATAGTTGAGATGACACGGAGGTTTCGCTATCTCTTGGTGAAGTTAAGCCAAGTTCAATTCATTGTTTTTGAATTGATAAGACACAGATTTAAGACTTAGACAATACATCAAGAAAATTAGCTAAAAATTTGAGACTGACTGTTACAATAATACCTCATTTCAGTCACTTACTTGTTGTATCAATCTCCTATGTAATTCGACATCCGCCTCTTCTATAATTTCCAATCCTTGTAATTCTAGAGCGCACAAAAGAGCATCTTGTATAGTCTGAATCAGAGTCTGAACTCGAGCTGTTCTCATCAGTCTCCTCACCAGATAACCTTTCGCATAAGCACCAATAACACTTGCAGCCTTATTCTATAATTGAAAACATCAATGAATGACATCAATAGTATTACAAAGAATAACAAATAGTTATTACTTTTATTTATTATATGAAGAACATTTTGTGCATGGATCATTTCATAACTGAATGAAAATTAAATAAAAACTATAATATAATCAGAAAATATTTTTAAAAAAATTGAATTGGGAAGTGAATTTATTGTAAGAAAAACTGATAGGGTTTATAGAGTTCCTTTCAAAAAAATGTTATAAAGTTAAACACACCAAAATTTATTTATTTATTTATTCACGAGTAATCCCTTTTATAACCAAAATAAAAAATAACTCAAGTTGAGAAGGTTACAATGTTAATCCTTATCCTATTAAAAAAAATGCAACATCCTTCATTATACAACTAAGTGAAATATGAAAAAGATCCACACCAGCAGCCCAAGCCACATTTGCATTTCTTAGCATTCTAGCTAGAGGCAAATTTCTTATATAATTGTATCTAGTGAATACAACATGAAAAAGGTTGGACTGCCTTGTGCATCTTGCAGAAACATGTATATCAATCCTACCAAGCAAATCAGAGCAGTTGATGTAAACCTTGATGATTCTGGACAAAAACATCACATCCATTCGATCTCTGCGAGCCCCAAGAGTGGGCAAATCAAGTTTAGGTCGCATCGCAGTAGCTGAGAAACTTTCACACTTATACCCAAGTCTGTACAAGATTATAGAAGAAATTTGTTTAGCACTGATTCCAATTTTTTGCAATCCTCAAATGTATATGGGGACCAAACAATTGAGTACAAACTTTAGTACAGGTCTAACAAAAGTAGTAAAAAGATACTGCAGAGTTGAAATATCCGATAAATTAGATGAGTGCCTGAATATGAATCCCAAAACTCTAAAAGCTCTGCCAGTAATCAAGTCCAAGTGAGGCATGAAACTCATAAACTCTCAATCAAACTCATATATTGGTTATCATACATGACTCTGAGGTCCTTGATTAACGAAATATGATTAAGAAAAATGTTATTTAGCAGGAAAAAAAAATCAAAATTAGCATGACCTCTAAACATCTTCATATGCTTACATTTACAGATATTCAGAGTCAGGTCATTCACCCAGCACCAATTTTCAAGTCGATCCAGGTCTGATTGAAATTGAATGATATCATTGGAGCAATCATGGATTGGAGTGGAAGATCTTCAAGTTAGCAGCAAAGAGGAGAAAATCACAAAATTTGATGCAAGAAGCAATATCATTTATATAAATTAAAAATAGAAGTGGCCCCAAGTGACTGTCCTGAGGAACACCAGAAGTAACAAAAATACACTTTGATTCAACTTCACGAACTTTAACAACGTGAGATCTGCCAGTAATATAAGATGTAAACCATTCAAGCAAAGGTGCATAAAATCCAAAAGATGTTTAGGTACCTAAATCTAGAAAATGAATTTATGTACCTGAAAATATTCATTTTATGGATTGAAATTATTCGTGAACTGACTCACTAAAATAGGTATAAACATAAATTTCCTCATGAAGAAAACAATATTTAGAATTTTCTCATAATTTTAATATAAATATGCATGACGACGTTTCGAAGTACTACTTCTTTATCAAATGCTGGATTAATACTGGATGCAATTTTTTTTTTTAAAATTGCATCCAGTATTAATCCAGCATTTGATAAAGAAGTAGTACTTCGAAACGTCGTCATGCATATTTATATTAAAATTATGAGAAAATTCTAAATATTGTTTTCATTATGGATATTAATTTTCTCCAAGTATCGGCCTCATCAATCATCAATATAAATTTCCTCATTTTTTAGATTATAAATTGAAAATGTATCATTATTTATCGGCTCTCAAAGGTCTTTCACCCTAAGATTAACTTAATTATATTCAGTAAGTAAAATATACCTCTCTTTCTCTTCGCATTATCCTATCATCAGTCAGTGATGCAATTCTGTCGAAAGAATTTTGTTTTGAATTCAATAGTTCTAAAGTATCTAGATACATATTGTTATAAACAGCCTCATTATCTGGAATATATTCTCTTTTGCTATCAATACTTTTTATTGTTCTAGAACTGAAATCATCCATTGGTTCTGAACAGGATGTTGACATATCATAATTTAAAGACTGACTTTCAGCTACAGAGTGTCTTCCTTGTTTTGAGGTATCGCTTATATTTAATGTTGTGCAATCAGACACGCTTCTGGCCTTTCTGATAATCTCAATATTTTCAGATAAAGTTTTTGGTAAAATATTTTGTGCTGAATTGAAACTATTCAATTGGCAATTATGTATTTCTTCGTCAACTTGATCTATATTAGACTTTGTATTCTGGGCATTTCTGAAATCTACAGAATCCTGTTTTGAAATTCTGTAATCCTCCAATTTTTGTTGTTGCTCAATTTTTTGTTTCTCAATTATTTCTAAAATTTTGCTAGAATACATTTCAGGAATTTGTTTCAATATAGATTTCAATTCTGTATCTGTATCTGTAGCCTGTACATCTTCAACTGAATAATTTCTTGATCTTTCATTACTATTTGTCCTCATATTCGAATTGAGATAATCTATATATTGTATCTTACTGTTATCATTTTTTATGGGAGTAGTTATATTTATTTCTTGAACTATTATGTCCGTAGTTATTAGTTCAATGGTTGGTTGATCCAATGAATAACTTTGATATGAAGAATTTTCTTTGTTGCCAGCATTACTAGTATTTATTTTAGACACGTTCGAATATTTTAAATCTGAGGAATTTTCTGGGATTGAATTTCGGAATTATTTTTCTTTTCAGCTCTGCTTTCCAATACAATACTGGAATAAAAAACTTTTAAGTAGGTGTAATATTTTTTTTTGCAAAATTGAATTGAACAAGAAAAATGTCAAAAAAATCCACAATTCATTAATTAGTACTAATACTATTAATAGTAATAATATTGAAATAAACACTACTGTAAATTTCAAAATGCATGATTAATAAAGCAAATGTGTTTGAAATAACACAATAACAAACATTTGCACATACAAAAATTGTATATGCAAATTCTAATTTGCATATGCATACTCATATATTCTACTTCTTATAATCTTAAGTTATATAATCTAAAGCACAAAATTCAAATTGAAAACACTAACCTTTCAATTTCTTCATGGGAACTATCAGTAAGACCTTGATCACTGGATAATGAAACAGAACTCTGTCTCTTGAGATGTGCTAAGAGAAGAGGGCTTGGATTATCCAAAGTGTAAGAATTACTTCTTATTAACCTTGGCTTTTCACATATATTTTTTTCATTGCCCAAATCAGATGTATCCTCTTTGAGAACAATTTCTGTACTACCACTGATAAGGTCCAATGAATCTGAATTATAATTATCCTTATGTAAAGTTGGATGACATGTATCTGTCTCAATTATTTTTACTTCAATTATGCCTTTATTTTCAGAAATCTCCTTAGTATCTGAACTGTATTCACTCACATCTATGATACTCGATGATAAATTCAACTTTTTTAAATTTTCATTTTTGAAAGGTACATATATCAATGAATTTCCAGTTTGATTTTTACTATTACATGAAATATTCGATTCTAATCCAAGAAATTCACCATGGACTGATTTACTTTCATTTCCAAATGTCTTTGAATTTAATTTCTTATTACTGTATTGTTTTTCTAGTAATAATGCTTGTCTCTTATATTCCAATAGTTCCTGTTTCCTATCACTAGTGACCTGAGGAAAATTCTAATGAGTATTATATAAATAGAAAGTTTAATATTGAACCCACCAAAGGAGGAAGAATTGGAACTCCATTTATTTTTATGCAGGATACATATGAAAAATTTTGGTCCATATTATTTGAAATAGATATGACATCAGGAGTAATCAATCCAATTATACATGAAATTGTGGAGGTTTGATTCCCCCCTAGCTTTCATCAAAAATAACAATTGGCAGCATCCGTCAATTGAAACATTATTTGTGCAACTAGTCGAGAAATTCTGAAATTGATAGTTTATATGCTCCTTTTTTAAACTAAAAGAGCAATAAAAAATTCATTTTCAATCAAAATTTAGTTTCAATTTCGTTCGTAGAGTTTGAAATTATATCATTAAAGATTAGAGGTTATAAACAAATATGACGTCATAGACAGAGGCACAGAAAATTTTTCGTTTTTCGGTGATACTGATACCTAACAAATATATTTGTCCTATGTTTTGAACCATTTCTTATTATTTTCATCTAGGTAGAAAGCTCTATTGCAGACTACCCTAATTTCGGTCTCTTCGCTTGCATTGTCTGTTTCTCTTGTTCCATCGTTTGGTATTGTAACGATTATTATTATTTTCTGCTTCTGAATTACTTTTTTCATTTTCTGTTTCGGAATCACTTTTTTCATTTGTATCAATGTAAGTTTTGTCCAAATCTGGAGTGTCTATATCTTCATTAGAATCCACGAAAAATTATTCGAGTTTTTTTGTTGATCCTCGTACGACATTCCAAATTACAATTGCAGGAACCTCGTATCCTCTATTACAATCAGTCACAATCGCAAATATAAAATATTGGAGTTTAAGTGTTCCTGGGTATCAGACACCCGACCCGACTTAGTCAAGCTATAACTTCTAGCTGGCATTAGATGTATCATATTCCAGAAACGATTCGTCTAGGCAAATCTCTAAACTGAAGCTATTGAACACTATAAGGTGCTCACTTACGAAGAAAATTAAATATACACCTTCATATGAATGGCTGAGTACGTCATATCCAAAAACACCAACGGCGGGTTAATATTCGAAATCATGTAGCTGACTTGAAAAAAATTACTTTGTCGTATTTATAATACCGAAAAATAACATTTTTCACCAAAATGATAAAATCGTTAACTATCATTTTCGAAAATAAATATTAAATTTCAATCATTTCAAGTATAACTCCTATTATTTTGCAAAAAAATATCAAGTAAAACTTATTGTTGGCGCTTTGTTTTCTATATGAAAAGAAAATATGTTTGAGAATGGTTTAGACCTTCACTCTTCCCTGACTGACATACATTCCAAAATAAATAAAACAATGAAATAAACATCATGCATTTCAATGAAATAAAATATCCACAGAAATAATATAATAATAGTTCTTATAGTTGATATAATAATAATAGTTCTTTATTGTATGCAAAGTTCATACAAAAAATTATGTATTATATCCTTCAGCATATCCACAATAATAAGTATCGAATTCAACTTCTTCAACGATTTCGTTGAACATGTAAATAATCTTGAGTGCAGATGCGATTTTGAAATAGTATTTACAAGTATTTGAGAGTGCCATAGTAAAATAAGTTCTATTTTACAACATTACTGAATTTAATACCAAACTGAAAAGTTAATATCGTTCATATTGGATTTTATTGGCAATATATTTACGAATATTCATATTTATCTGTGTTCAAAATTCAACATATTCAGAAGCCGAAAAGGCCACCGGAATCATGTAACTGACCTCTGGTCATGCTTTATGCACTATATTTTCATTTACTCTGGGAATTACTAGAATTTAGTGCTGAAACATTTTTGAGTATCTACATTTTTTTGTAAATTTTAAGTTTCAGAGTAGAATAACTACTCATAGAATCCATCACAGAAAAGTTAATTTGAGTTGAATTTCATCATATTGATTGTTAAGCTATGTTTGTTGTTATTTTACTGCTTTTGGAGTTTTGTTCATATATTTCAGTATAAATAAATATTCTAATAAATAAACATTTATAAGTGTACTTTTCTCAAAAAGTTTTTTTTCACTTCCTTAGTTTTACACAGAATAATTTTTTTTTATATTCATTTCTTGAAATTTGTCACAAATACGTTAAAAGTTCTTAAGCCATTGGTCATTGTCAGTTGTTTGTCGTTTGTCTCATCTGTCATTCCTTTGACATTGAACTATTTCTTTTCAGACTCTTCAGGTTGAGCTCTATGGCTTGTTTTAGTTTTTTAGTTAAGACACGGCCGCCATAATCAAACAAAATTATCGAATGAGAAATAAAAATTTGACTTTTTATAAACATTTAGGCAGTGAATAAGTGAGCAACTGTCACAGATGAGCGCTAAATTGGACGTAAATAGACGTGTTTTGGCAATACAAGCTAAAAAGAAGCGACATAAGCCCGGAAAGAAGAAAGGTAAAAACGAAATGAATGGCCACGGTGAAAATCGTTCAAAGAATGAGCCATCCCACAGTTCTAGCAATGAAACGATAGAAGATCCTGATGACCAGTACAGTAGTGAGGAGGAAGAGCAAGAAGATAGTACGGATTACAGGAAAGGAGGCTATCATCCTGTCAAAATAGGCGACCTCTTTTTAGGACGCTACCATGTAACTAGAAAATTGGGATGGGGTCATTTCTCTACTGTTTGGTTGTGCTGGGATCTAGTGGATAGGAGATTTGTTGCTTTGAAAATCGTAAAATCTGCAGAACATTTCACAGAAACTGCCTTGGATGAAATCAAAATTTTAAAATCGGTGAGAGAATCTGACCCATTGGATCCTAAACGAAACAAGACTGTTCAGTTGTTGAATGATTTCAAAATTAGTGGAGTTAACGGTGTTCACATCTGCATGGTCTTTGAAGTTTTGGGCCATCATTTACTGAAGTTAATTATCAAGTCTAACTATCGTGGTATTCCTCTTAACAATGTTCGTACTATTATAAGGCAAGTTTTAGAGGGTTTAGATTATCTTCACAGTAAATGTAATATTATTCATACCGATATTAAACCTGAAAATGTTCTTGTTTGTGTAACAGAAGAATATATCAGAAGATTAGCATGTGAGGCTGCTGAGATGCATCAGTTAGGATTAAAATTACCTACATCATTGGTCAGCACAGCTCCTATACAGGAAATACAACAAACTAAAATGAGTAAAAACAAAAAAAAGAAGCTCAAGAAGAAAGCTAAACGCCAGAATGAACTTCTTAAACGTCAGATGGAACAAATTATTGAAATTGAAGAACAGAAAAAAATTCAAGATAATGATGACTTAAATAAAGATCAGGAGCTAAATGAGTGTAATGGAACTTCTACCAGTCCAGATACAACCCCTGAAGAATCTGAGAATAAAATAATTATGAATTGTAATGATAATGAAGATCTCGAACCTAATGATAATGAAGCTACACTGACAGTATCTCAGGAAATAGTGGGATCAGAACCAGCTATACAAATGTCTGAAGATGATTCCCCATCTATTACTTCAAAAAGTGAGAGTAAAATTGAATTAGATCCAGCTTTTGTTGAGTGTGAGTTCGATGTTAAAATAGCAGATCTAGGCAATGCATGTTGGGTGGATAAGCATTTCACTGAAGATATTCAAACTCGTCAATATAGATCACTAGAAGTACTACTAGGTGCAGGCTATGGAACGTCTGCTGATATTTGGAGTACTGCTTGTATGGCTTTTGAATTAGCTACAGGAGATTATCTCTTTGAGCCTCATTCTGGTGAGGATTACACAAGGGATGAGGACCATCTAGCTCACATTATTGAGTTATTGGGTGACATTCCAAAAAGAATAGCCCAAAGTGGCAAAAACTCGAAAATATTTTTCAATAGAAAAAATGAACTTAGGCATATCAATAGCTTGAAACCTTGGTGTTTGGAGGATGTCCTGATAGAAAAGTATGAGTGGCCCCAAAAAGAAGCAGAGAGTTTTGCCACATTTCTGAAACCAATGCTTGATTTTGATCCAGACAAACGTGCCACTGCTGCAGAGTGCCTGCAACATCCATGGCTAGCAAAATGAACTGTGCTCTCTATAGGTGACTGATTCAAATTGCTTGTGTTGCTAAACAGTGATCAATTTCTTGGTTTTGTTTCTCAGTTCAAAAATCAACATTGTCATCGTCAAAATTGCTCTAACAATTCTTTTATAATATAATCTGACAAAGTAGGCATTTCTCAAAATTCTGAATTGAGTGATTGACATTAAAATTATGCTGTATGCATTAGATATCAAAACCACTTGCCAATTAGACACCAACATTCTAGTATTGGATTGATTCTATATGTGACCTATCAACAAATATATGAAATCAGTACGATTAGTAGTAATTGGAGAGTCACATGTGTTTCCCCAGTACCCATCAAATCTCATAGTAAATATTTGTTTGTGACTATAAAAATGCTTTAATTAGACTAATGTTCTATTTAAAAAATTAATTGAAGTATTTAGAAGCATAGATATTATGTTTATATTTATTGGTTCAGTACATTTCTGATTTTCAAATTCTGTTGAAGCATTCGATTCTTTTTTACATACCAGTAAGTCAATTATGTCAAATTAAAGATTATTTTTTCATTATCATTGATTTAGGTAATATAAGAGAGAATAATCATATTGTTTCTCTCTTTGCCAGATGAAAATTTATTTACAGATGATAGGTTATTTCATGGCATAATTTAATATGAAACATATACTTTGATAATGACAAAATATTAAAGATTTTAAATTGCTATAAATTCAGAGATTTCAAGAAGTATTTGTTTTAACATTTAGAGTTGACTATAATTAAATCTATATTGTTCTGGAATAATATTCTTGCTTTCGTTAATTAACTTTTAATTGAACATATTTTATATATTTTCAATGTAGCTGTGAATTATAACTTATCATATATGTGTTTATATGTAAACTCCATTTTCTTGTTGCTATAAAAAAGGTAACAGCTAAAGAAAATGGGGACATACCTGTCTTTGTAAATAATGAATCAAAATAATCTAGAAGAAAATTTTAGTTTGTGATAGTTGAAGCACCAATATTTCTATGATATCAAGTTCATGTAAAGAATAAAATAATGAATAATTGATTGCTACAGCAAAAAATAAAACTAAATTGGTTTCATTTCATTTTTTTCAAACATAAACTACTTTCCCAACTTGAACATGATGAAATCGAAAATACCTATTTCCTAAAAGTTTGATTTTTTTCTGTAAAAGGAATTTTCATAAAGACCTAACTACAATAGCGAATTTTCAAATTTTCATCGTAATTTAAGAATACAATGCTAATAGAATATAATTTTCAAGCAGTGTGTGGTTATACTTTTTCTTACTGGTAAATGGTATTTAGTGGAACTCGTTTTTGAGTGTTTTCCCTTCTTCACAAAAAAGAATTAAAGAAATATTCCGCATAATAATTCATACTGATAGCAGAAATGTCCGAAGATTCGTTAATCTTTCTTGGACCATAAAATGATTTTTAATTTCTTTATATTTGAGCACAATTGAGAAACCTTAATTCTACTCAATTGAATATTTTATATAAATTATTGTCAAGTACCCAAAAGTAGTTTCGATTATAGTATTGATGTATCGTGATCCCCCCACCCCATCTCATTAAAGTTTTCTTCTAAACAAATGCATTCTGTAAGTAAGAAATTCCTCTTACCACTCTGTGCTAGTCCATAAAGTTCAATCAAGTATTCATTCAATCATGTGTGTTATACTTATAGGAAAAACAACGATATTGCATTTGTGTTTTCTATCATATATTTTAGTAAATAATGAATAAAATTACTGCACAAGTGTAATTATTATCAAATTATGATGTATTACAATAATAAATAATACTTAAATTGCAATTTAATGTGAGACAGTGAAGGATAACTCTTAATGTTTTGCACCTAAATCACATCTATTATTTTCTAAAGTTCAATAATCCTTCAAACTAACTTGAAAGGAAATATTAATGAAAGTCAAATTTGTCTCAAAATCTGATGGTGCTTCTTAAACTTTTGAACTACTCAATCAAAATTCAAGTGACAAATATCAATAAAAATTTTTTGATTTTCATCATAATATGAAAAAATACTATTATTGATAATTCAGTTGAAAATTAATTATTTGTGACATTATATTCAAAATGTGTTTGCTGATATCATAGTTTGCATCTATTTCCCTTCCGAGTGATACAAATGTATGGTTGAACTAATGGATACATTTCGTGGCAGCTTTTGAAGACGGTGACATCCTGAACGATAGACGCTTTGCCTTTGATATCATTTTCATGTTCTTTTTCCGCAATTTTTCCAGCCCCTCCATCTGCCATGGATATAACTCGCACTGATAGCTTTTTTCTCCATGCTGCATCACCTTCTAGGTAAGTCTTTGGAACAAACAAAAAATTGAAATTATCAAAATATTTATGCAAGAAATTTGGATAATTCACGTTGTTGAGATTAAATAACTCATTAATCAAATTGATTGAAGTAGTGAAAATATTAATTGGGTATACAACAAGGAATACAACAAATATAAAAAAGTATTAAAAAATGGTTAAAAAAACAATTATTTTAGTTATTTTATTATAGTCCATATCTTTTATTGTATCATAAAAGATCATATAATCTTTTCATGTACAACTATGAATCGATAAATGGATCAGAGCCAAGTTCAATGTGCTCATGAATAAAACACGAATTTTCAAATGATGAGAACCAATGAACTACTTGTAACAATACATTGGAAATCTGTACATATAATACTCAAAGTTCTTAATAATTTATTTATATATCACATGATACTTTTAGATGTTAATACTGAAAATCTTACCTCATAGAAATTAATTATGTCTTGTTTAGTGAGAGTCCTTAGATATGCTACTTCAATATCAGTTCTCTCAAAATTATATTGCTGGGCAGTGATTTCCAACCAATACACGTTTGTCTGTGACGCCAGTTGCTTAGGTTTTTCCAATCTTTGCAAAGCTAAAGCTTCGCGATGTCTCAAGAATTCATCTTCCTTCATTTCAATGAGATACATCTATGGATTTATGAGAAATAGAATATGTGACAACAGAAATAAAGGAAATATTACCTTCATATCCTGTAAAAATTCCTCAATTTTCTGGTCCAAATATGTAGGATGTCTTTCAGACTGAACAATCACTCTCAAACCTTGTACTCCATTTGATTTCCTGACTCCACTGAAAACAATGTAACCCAATTGTTGCTAAAAAAAAAAGATATAGAATAATTATTATCAATAGTTGAGTTTAAAGTGTATTATATAATAAAACAAAATAGTAGCAAACACTACAACTTTTTTAGAATGTAAGAACTGGATGCACAATGCAAATGTACGTGAAAGAAATGATTTTCTGTAATAAATTCAATTTTACATACTTTATACATATTTATTCTGTACGTGATCTGATGAAATTACCTTTGTCCTTAAGATATTGAAGCATGGTTCTTGTATCAACTTTGCAAATAATTCCAATTTCATATTTGATTCAGTCGATTGCAAACCACATTGATAATACAATTCAATACAGGACGGCTTATGAATATCATTCTGGACTTCATAAATGTAGTAACATCCATTCTCCAACTTCAACTCTCTGTTCAGTAGCAACTGACGAGGTAACAAGGGGCACATGTTCAAGGCATTTACAAGCTGATTTTCGACAATATTTGCCAACTCCAATGCCTTAGACTTACTTGCATTGCCGTGAATGAGACATTCAATGTGCATTTTTGATAGTACCTGAGAAATGAAAGTCTCCAATTTTTCTATTGTCAAATCTGAAATGAAAGAGTTATTTGTTGAATACTTTCATAAAAATTCTGAAACAATTATTAGGATAACCAAAAGGCATAATTTAGCAAAATTTTTCACTATTATTGTTCTTAGTATATGTTATGTATATGTACAACACTACCTACTATGATATAATATCATCGTTGTGTAAGAAAGGGGAGTATTTGCAAACCCAAAATTTAGTTTGGAATCGAAATGGACACCTAGATCTTTATAAGATGAAACTTTTCCAAAGGGCGATTGTTTATGTTATAATTAAAATTTACCGTATTGAGGTTGAGAGTAAAAGTACAGTAACAACACTTATTCATTTCCAAGTTTTATCTGTATCTTAATCTTTTTTTCTTGACATAATTTCTCTAATACCACCCTCATCTCTGAGAATATGTATCTACTTATTCTACCTACGCTCTGTTGCTGCCAGAAGTTCTTTTTTAGTCCAGGAATGCTCAGTCAAGAGGACTGCTAAGTAGTAAACTGCATGTTGATACGGTTGTTCTGCATTGAAATTTCTCAAGTTTCTAATATACTGGAATAAAACAATTTTTTCAATGTGCTAAAAATAATTCTAATTTTATCTCACATTTTCTTTATAGATCTCGAACCTTTTTGGGTGCACCTTAAAAGTAGTTAATCTTTCTATAACTTTTTCTAAGAAAATATGTTGCTTATCATTATAGCCACCAAGTGCAAGCTGAAAAAAAAGTAAGGGATTATTTGTTTCAGTTGAAATTTGATAATTTCTTAAAGAAAATTACTCAAACGTTTACATTGATTGACTTACAATTAGGCCGTATTTTGTATTGATAAGTTCATATTTGAGACCAGCCAGCTCAGCTGCATATGCATACTCATTAAGAGCATCTCTGAATAATTGCACTAACATATGCGTCAAATTGCAGTTAAGAGGATCCAGATATGCCAGAGGACTCACAAAATCAAACATCAAGTTTGCCTTTGGTAATTTATAAACATCGTCTTGTTTGAACCAAACTCTTGTAAGTGGGGTGTCTTTGATTATATTGGGATATTCTGTCACCTAATTTGGATAATATAATAAATCTCAAAATGGTATTATTTATATCAGTGTGAAACTCACATTTTCAAGGGGGTACAACTGGAAATCATTTGGAATAAATTCATTCTTTTCTGGCAGTTTCAATTCATCACAAAGACCTGCATTTAACCAATCCTATAAAAAGGAGAGAATTATAAACTCTTGAAATTATTGAACATACAAATAGATTACATTCAATATTGCTTCACTAATTTTTCTTGTTTTATATCTTGTTCCATACCATGGCTCTACACAGTCAAGCTCTTGGTCGAATTTTTTGCCAACAATTGCTATCCTGTGGGCATCAAACAATATTAATACACACACACACACACACATATATATATATATATATATATATATATATATATATATATATATATATATATATATATATATATATATATATATATATATATATATATATATATATAGATGATTCCAGTGAAAAAACTAAACTTTTTGTCAATTTTGCAATCTTATAATATGAAGCCCTCTATCTTGAATTCACCAGATTAACATCAACCACTAAAAGTTGTTTAGATAATATCTCCACAAATATTTAATATGGCGTTTATATTTAATAATATAAACGCCAACACTATTAAATATAAAAAAAATGCATATTATATATATGTATATATATCATATATTCATATATATATATATATATATATATATATATATATATATATATATATATATATATATATATATGATTTTTATAGGCAAATATGTATTTTTAAGCTTTGAAATTTATGATATAATTTACCTGATTTTACTTGGTGTGAAATTATTCCAAATTTCTTCAATAACCTTTGGTTTCCAATCCCGTATTAAGTAGCTACAACTGAGAACATCTTCCATAGGAAAATCCTGAAAATAAGGGTAAAACATTATAAATTTAACTTCAAACACAGTAAAAATAATTGATAACTTCAACATTTGATTTAGAAAAAAGTATTTTTACATATCAAGTAATGTCTGTTCATTTAAGTTATAATTTATTGGCATGTGATACAGACACAAGCATAAGTATTTCTTGTTTCATCAATCCAAACTTCCTAACCCAAAGCATGTTTGAAATAGACTAATATAGATATTTCTTAAATATTTCAAATTGAAATGTATACATACATGTAATAAATGAACTAAAGCTGAAATATAGCTTCTTGGGGATTCTTTATCTTTAAAACGAAATGTCATGTCCCCAATATCTTTATTCTCCTCATGAATCCATTGCAGAGGGCCATTTTCTTTCAACATATTTGTATACTGCAAATAATTACATTTCATTGTTTCATATATTTTGAAAAATTAATTAATTACCTACCTGAAATATTAATTTAACGATGTCATCTGTATGTTCTATTCCTTCTTCTGTCAAATCTACTGCAACAGTAAAAAAACCAAAACCCCTAGGAGAAGGTCTTACACCTGCTATAAGACTGCTGGACCATCCTCTAGCTTTCAATGATGAGAGGATACTGCCAGGTCCTTCGTGACCCATTAGATGACTAATATAGCTGCAGGGCTATAAAAATCATAAATTAATTTGAATATATAATACAGAAAACCTGAAGCAGCTAAAAATATGTCATATGTTAAGGTCAGCTCAAATTATATGAAATCTTACCGCTGCTTTATATAGATGTCTGTAATCCTTACAAGGAAAAATAATATTGAGATTTCTCACATCTTTGACAGGATGTATGTAAGTGCATGTTGCAAAGTGTTCTTCATTGAATGGTGCATCTCCCCAAACAGGTACTTCAGCATTTCGGTTTTCTACATTATGGAATAAATCTACAACCATTGATTCCAACTCATCTAAGCTCTCTACAAATTAAAGTATAGATTACTATTATATAACAAACTTATTCATGTATAAAAATATATAGAAAAAATGCTTACCTTTTCCTAAAACAGCTAAGGACATCAAATTAGCTGAATACCAAGTTTTGTGAAATTTTAGGAGCTCATCTCTAATATTTATATTTTTGTTTCTAGGTAATGTTTCAAGAGTGTATTTGTTACCTATATTAATAATTAAAAACATATTAAAAATTATAACAAAGGGAGAGGAATAAATGCAGAAACAAAAATCAGGGAAAAAAGACTATACCTGTGCCAAAGTTATGGTATGGGTGATTAGAGTCAGCAATATGCTTATCCAACTGATCCAATCTCCACAGATCACTCTGAACATTTTTATCATGTTCAGAATTTACCGCATTCAGCTCCTTTTCAGTAGCACTTTCTGTGAACAATGGTGCTATGAAAAACTGAGCAAATCTAAAACAAAAGAAATAAACTTGGAATGATTTATAATTTTACCTGGATTTCAAATTTTTTCCAGGGTATCAATAAAAATTCTCAAAAATGATTTCTTATGATGTTAGACCTATGACCTATCTATAATCTATCTTCAGGAAAGTAAACAAATTACAGTAGATCAAAACTGCTGGTATTTTCACTAGTATGAAACAAAATTTAGTACTTAGACACATTACTAATTTAAACTTAGAACTGTTGCTATTTTTCCTCTATAATTGTAAGGAAATAAAAAATTAAAATGTTAATATATTATTCAATCTACCAAAAATGTTAAATGTCTTAATTAAAATGATGCATTATCTTTTATATTTAATTAATTTATACATGCTATTCAATTTCAAAGAAAAGAAACAAATTCTTCTAAAATACAAAATTATCACATATTTTGCATTTTACCTATCTAAGGCACTGCCCAAATGCTCAGGTACTACATCAAAATAATAATTCGTATGATCTGGATAAGTTGCTGCATTACTACCTCCTCCATGTTCACTAAGGAACTTGTTGTAATCATTTTCATTGGGATATTTCTGAGTGCCTAAGAACAGCATATGTTCACAGAAGTGAGCTAAACCTTGTAGATGTTTTGGATCACTCATATAACCTGAAATGGATGAATATTGAAATTATTATTCAGATCTGCAATTACATTTCGTGCAGGATCATTTGAAAAAATTGAATCTGAACAATTTTGCTTACCAACATTTACATCCATAGCAGCAGCAGACTTGTCAGTACTAGGATCACTAACTAATAGTACTTTCATGTGATTTGAAAGAATTAAGGCTCTGTAAGAACGCTTATCTTCCTGAGATTTAAGAATGTTATCAACACGTTTTAAAACCATCTTTGAGGTATTTGTAGTGTCTAAAGATGATGTTTTGGAAACTACTCCCAATGTCCTAAAACTTCATAAACAATAAGCAACATTAATAACGATTAAATATTCTAAAATTACCTGAACAGATATAAATGTACAGAACTGACTGAGACAAATTTGGAGAAGTTTGCAAATCGAGCCAAAATCTTCATTCGGTAATAAAAGTTTATTAAAAACTAAGAGAATTTTTCTATTAGGTTGATAATATATCGATTATCTGAATATTTATAAGATACAACCGTATTCAATCCATTATACAATACAAAAATTTTTAATGTATTTATATTAACTATGAAAGAGTAACAATTTAATGATAATGATGTGATTTACCTTATGAATTTGAAATGTAATTCAAGGTGTCACTAATGTCAGTTGTCTTGCTGACTATTGCCAAAAACCTCCTAGCTAGGTGTTCTCTCTAAACGTACACTTAAAAATCAGTACAGGTACAGGATACAAAATAACTATGAAGGAAGAAGTAGATCAATGTTCACAATGATTTTGAAAATTCAAATAGTTTTGTGAAACGAATAAAAATACTCAAAAATTAAAATGTCAAGAATTTGTAAGAACGGAATCGATCTAATCCAATCATTTAATTTGCCATATTTTTTAAATTTTAGATTCAATTCAACCACAGTAATATAGTCAATTCCATTCTGCAGAAATCTCGCAAAACTCTTTTCAATTCTGGTATCAAAGACATTTTTACTCCCAATCTGTGTTTGTCAAACTTGTTTGAAGCTCAGTATTTTCGTCATGTAATAATAACAAAATAGTAAAGATGAAAAAAACCTTCTGATGAAAATAAGTCGTTTTAGGAAAAATATATAATAATGAGTGTAAAATGAAAATTTTTGTGTTTTGAGTTTTATAAGGAAACATATAAGTTTATATCAGTGCTTCTTGATACATAAAATTAAAAAAACCAAAACTAAGCGAGTTATATCCAAAAAACTAAGTTACCTTCAAGAAATTTTTAAAATATACCTACCTATGGCATAACTAATAGGGTATTTGACTGCAATAAAAATATAGATCAAAATATTGTTAGGTTGATAGTAAATATTATTTTAAACCAATATAGCCATTACATCCTTTTGAAATTTATGTGATTTTTGAAAGAAATCAATAATAAAATTTCATATTTGATCACGTGATCGAATATGAAACTTCAATCGCGAGTGATGTCGCCGTGCAGGAAACAAAGACAACAGTCAACAAAGGCTAACGTTAATTTCTCTGATGTCTTTGTACGTGTGTATTTGAGTATTTATTTCCTGGTTTTATTAGCTATTTTATTTGTTAGAGACAAAACAGAGAAATTATTTTGAATAATTATGAATATATATTATATAAGGTGTGATGGTGAGCAATTTTGTTGAAGCTGATAGCATAAATCTCCCGAGAATAGACGCTATTATGGTTCGACAATTTTTTAAAAACAATCCTGATTTTTATGCTCTAGAATTGAAGTTCAGTATGTTTGTTTGGTTAGAAATTAGATTAATTATAAAATAACGATCTTCTGATATTCCTACATACATTAATGGTTTTTACAAATAAGATACAATATATTCTTTAAACATTGAGCTTTTTGTCTAACTATGTCAGAATCTGAAGTCATTAATGACGAAGAAGCTACAACTGATGGAAGGTAGGTAGAGTCATTATCAGATTCTTCTTTATTGAGAAAATTAATTTTCTTTCTAACATTGACAACCTGGCCTGACGGAAAAGATCTTTCATCACATTCAGTGATTATAAATGGAGATGTCATAGCCGAAGTGGTAGGAATTTTAAATGGAGAAAAGCAAATATCACTTGTACTTGATTTTGTTTGAACTACCTTGCTTCTATAAGACACTTTGCTATTTGTTTGTCCACACTACTAATAGGCTCAGCTGATTTTTCTTTGTCACAATATTTGTTATGAAAAAATATAATATTTATTAGTTTTTCCAAATAACATGATAATAAAGGATTACATGCAAATTGCGTTCCCATATATCACCGTCATCATCCAGTGCGCATTTATAAGACATTTTATCGCAGTAAACTTATGAAATCGTCAATAATCACAAAATTTAATAGCCGACAGTCATATTCAATTTTACAGTTACTGTGTTTATTGCATCGTGACGTCACCACATTTAGTAACCTGTATAGCAGTGTTTTGACGGGTTTCTTATTTATTCAAACTTCCTTTTTTATTTTCTTAAAAATTTGAAAAATTTAAAGAGAATTAATCAAATGGGAAATATGCATAAGTAAAATATGCTAAGTCTATCTATTGCATAACTAAAAATGATTAGCAGTTCAGATTCTACAACTGCTAAATCATGAGCAAACCTCGAAAAAGCCATTATACTTTTTTATTAAGTAAAATAGTGCTCAAAAATACTGAAAAATTATTTTGAAATCCAGCTCCTAAATTATTGGTGAAATTAATTCGAAATGTTTTATTTATCTTAAAGATAACAGTTGATATGCCTACCAGTCTACCGCTACCTAATATGTTTGATATGGTGAAGGTTACGATTCATGCTGCTAGACGCCAATAGTCGGTATTTTATAGTAAACATAGTAGGGCAAAAGTATTTTCACCAGTTTATTTTTCGATATTTTTTATTCTAACAAGTAATGTCAAAAGTTGTACGTTAGTATTTATACAAAGTAGAGTTAGGTTGTGGTATTTAGTGCACAAAGAAAATATTGAAAAAAAATAAATCTGATATATATATTTACACAATATTCTTAAGATTACCTACAATAGAATATATCAGGTGAATAGCTCCTGCTATATATCCTGTTTGTGGTGTTTCCAGTATAAAGTCCAATAGTTTAAATTATGTTTGAAATTTCTATTGATAAATAAATCTTGATTCGTCTCTTTCATATTGCGCTAATATATGTTTCTTTTAACAAAAAACAACTTTAAATTATCTAATAAATCTTTATGAATTATCTGAGATAAGAAGATATGCTAATTCAATATTCAAAGCAAATGTCTATATTATACGCCGAAGTTTGGATATACCTCAATGTTGGAGACCGATTTTTTCTCAAAAAATTATTAAAAAGGCGTCTTTAATTTAGCGTAGGGCTGAAAGATATATGTATAAAACAAAAAAGAAGTACATGCTGATGACCAATATGTTTGTGCATTAATCAACTTTCATTCTCTGATCAAACGTCTTTATTTTATAACCTAATAATTAAACCAAACTCTAATGGAACGGAATTATTTTATAAATATATTTCATTAAATTTTTTATCAATCTAAGTGCTTTGTTGTCTATTTGAGTCGCGTGTAGATAATTACACGACTCCTTGGCACCAAGAGAACGGTTTATCAATTTTTATTCGTCCAAAAATCGTTAGCTAAAACGACAACTAAAAATATTTTCGCTTCAAAAACCAAGCATGTGGATATAAGTAGCAATCTAATGTACCTTTCATAAATCTTTGTTTACAATTTCACCCCCAAAATAATTTCTCAATTTAAAATATTAGCTCCAATTTACATATATTGGCATCAAGATGTACTTACTATTAAAAATATTACCATGAATTGAAAACAGAATATCCTGCTTGTTTACCTTATACATGAATCTTCATTGTTTCAAATATTTCTCCTATTTTAAATCTCAGGATATTTTTTGCTCTAAAATTATCAGTCAAATTGATAATAATACAGATCTAAGTTCTAATATTGATATTTAGAAATTCAATAATGTTCACAAATTTCAGATGAAATTTAAGTTTAGTAATACTAATACAATCATTTAAATAACAAACACAGAAGTTATTAAGTTAATATATTTAAGGTTACATATGATACTTCTGTTAATACGTACATATGCTTATAAAACTCTCCGTTTATAAAATGTTACTAGAGCGTGTGTTATATTAGTTCCCCCCATCAAACTTATTACCCATATAATTAGAAATAGAGGAATTGGGGATAATATTAAATGAGTTCTCTTCAAGACATACAATGAACTATATCCTAAAAATGTTATATACATATAATACAAAACTGCTACTAGCCAAAAAGTATTACCCAGAAATCTTGAAATGAACCATTCATGATTAATCAGTCCATTATAAAAAAATAACTGAAAGAAATGAAGAAGTACTAAGGGAGGAAAGAAAGCATTCAAATGGACATCAAATGAATATCCCCATTCAACATCATCCCCTTGCTCATCAACTCTGAAATATTTATTCAAAATGAACCAAAAAATTGTAGCAATAATTAAACCTATACCTATACAATCGAAAAATACTACGTAAAGTAGAAAATGTACAAACTGTATGAAACTCAGATGTAAAATCACAGCAAATCCAATTGACGTAATACATAAACACGCTGCAAAGAGAACTAGGAACGCTGGATCATCTCTAGCAAACTGGGATTTAGTCTGTTTCCTATAATGAAAATTTCTATATACCTTCTGAGGTGCTATAAATAAATAAATCATTTGCCACAACGCAAATTCAAAATCCATTTGATTAAACTTGAATATTCGTCGCAAATATTTGTATCTCTTTGTAGCAGCAGACATACAGTCTCTGTGGGTTGCTGGATATGGTATAGGCGTATTTCTTGAACTGAAATTTAGGCTTGAAATGCTGCTAGCTGGAGAGAGAGATTTAGTCTCGTATTCTCTTTTATAATCCATTTCAATTGCTCCTTTAATTTAACATTCATAGATATTACCTAAAATATGACTATAAAAATTTGGAAAATAAATGATAATATATTAGAAACCTTCAATATGAGATATTTTGTTTATTATTAGCTTTTATTTTGATGTAACATTTTGATTTGACATTCGACAAATCTGTGGTTACAACGTTATGAGTATGATGAAGTTTGAAGTATGAAGTGGATATAGGTGAGCTCCATAAGCCAACGCAGAACGCAGGATTAGGTGTTTTCCTTAGACCTACATTAAAGAATAACTTCACAAAAGCGTAATAAGTGATTTCAGCAGGTGATAATTTACAGAAAATTAATGATTAGATATGTGTTTATCTCAATAAATATCGAAATACCGTTGATCTCTTCTGAAACTTATGGAAATATATGAAAAAGTAGTTTCATAATTTTTTTAAAATTCTTTATTTGAATTTTTAATTAGTGGATACGAATGCAATCCAACAAAAAATCTTTCATTAATTGAAAGAAAACAATTTCGCTCAGCTTCACGTATGTAATTAAATTAATTGCTTGACAATTGTTACAGGGCATTTTCAAAAGTTGAACATATAGCTTTTACTGTTAAATTTTTCTACTCTTCGAAACATTTCATTTAATCTCGTTATTGTTGATATTTTCGTAGGAGAATTTTCGACTTTTGTACTAGAAGCATTTTGCGTTCACCTCATTTTTTCGACGAAGTTCGCCTCTTTCATTACTGTTAGTACAATACGGCTTGTTACATGTAACGGAATTTGTTTCCAATTCTTAGATTTTGCCTTTACTAAATATTTAGCAAGTATGTATCTATTTTAATTCAGCTACTAATATTAATATTAATAACTAATACTAATATTAATACTAAAAGAAAATTTATAACCAGAAAGAATTTGATTTTTGAAATTTTGTCTACTATCAACCACAACCTAACTTCACTTAAGTAAGTATAGTGTGATTGTGCTACAACAATTATTTCATAATTTAAAATTAAGTCAAATTATGTTGTTAGATTTTTATAAAGTACAGTCCCAATCGATTAGTGACCTTTTATGCTATTGGTTTCTGTGAGATTAAAATTATATATCTTATACGATTTAGTCTGTCAGAGATTGTCAACCTACAAAAAAAAACGGCCGTAAAAATTGTTTACATAAATCTTCAAGTTACTATTATAATATACCTATTCTACACCAAATAAACATGTGCATTAAGAATTTAGATGTCTGATTAAAAATAACTTATAACTATAATAACATGGCTACAAAAACAAATAATCACTTTGGGAAATTAAAATCGAGTGTCCCTAATAGACAGGAAGGGGATGGACATGAAATTAAGGTAAAACCAAATATATCATTAAGTTTTGGTATAAAAAACTCGAAAGTCACATTAACAGGTGGAGGTAAGGGAGGATGAAGAACAGTCGGCAAAACTTCAGGAGATATTAGATTTGTTGATAGCTGCTGGATATTTTAAAGCTCGAATAAAGGGATTGTCTTCCTTTGATAAAGTTGTAGGCGGTATGACTTGGTGTATAGAGTCTTGTAATGTAGACGTAGATGTTGATCTATTATTTCAAGAGAATTCAACAATTGGTCAGAAAATGTAAATATTTTTTTTCTGATACTTCATTCTTGACAAGAAATGTATTGATGATTGGATTTGCAGAGCACTGACTGAGAAAATAGTAGGTGTTTTACCTAAACTACAATGCCCACATCAGATACAACCCCATCAAATTCAGGGTCTAGATTTTATACATGTATTTCCAGTTATACAAGTAAGTGAAGTGATGGTTTTATTCATTTTATTGTCATTTTTGATGTTTTCATTTTATAGTGGCTTGTGAAACGGTCAATAGAACACCGCAGTAATACAGCAAATTTTTTGTATTCCTATGCATTGAATCAATTTGAAAAAGAATTTCGTGAAAAACAAGAACCTTCAGAAAAAGAACTCAATCTTATTAAAAATATAAAAGCAGTAGAAGAAATATACAAACCTCATAGAGCATTTAGGAGAAAACATGTGTTACCTATCAAAGATTTGGACTCTAAGGTGCAATTAACATTGTTAGAATATGGTTACAAAAATGTGTCAAAACACTCTTCTGCAGAAGAAAGTTCAGGAGAATCCTATTTAGATCAACAGTTAGAAGAGGTACTTACTTATTTGTAGGAGTATATCAATTGAAAATACTCTTCACATTTTTACTCAAATAGTAAATTAAATTTATTTATAAAAATTCAGGAGTTAACTTTATTTGGTTAAAAGCATGTATATTATTTATTTCGATTTTATCAATATCATCATTGTGATTGTATCACAGCATGCCTTCAATCTTCTTGAACATGCAGTTTATTTTATTTCTGCTTTTTTATACAGCTTTTTATGTTTTGCAGCAGTTAATGAACAATTTGGTCGTAACAGTTGAGGTATGTTATTTCTGTGTTATATTAATAATCTTAATAAATAATGTTGATGTTGCATACAATATTGAAAATTTTATTCCCTAAATGAACATTAATATTATATCTTTCAGGAAACATTTGATTTTGATGATTTAACACAAGAAGATCAAAAAAAGTTATTGAATCATTATGAAAATCTAAATAAGGAGTTAAAGGTAAAATGTTTCATAATTGTTTTGAAATATCTTGTGCTTGTGTATCTTTGAAATATCAATTATGCTATTATGTTATAGATATCAGGATTCAAATCAGTGGAAAATCAGCAAAATGCAGACCTGAAAGATAGAACAAAAATGATTACCGATAAATTAAAGAAACTAGAAGAACAAAAACTAACGCTTGAAAATAAAATTGAAACAATGAATTGTGCATTAAAAGGTATTAGGCAGCGACAAATGGAAACTGATACTGCATTTAAGGAATTAGATAAAGAAGACATCAATACAGAGTAAGCACCTATGATTGATATATTTAAGAGCTGAATTTTAATGTTGAGAATATTTTTGAATTTCAGGATAGTTAATGACGTCCAAGATCTAGTGATCCAAAGTGAAAATCTGAAGAAACAAGAAATTGAATTCAGGGATAAGTGCAAAAAGGAATTGCAGCAATTGAGAAACTCTATTGAGTGAGTTTAATTCATTGTGACAATTGAATTAAAATTTACAGTGTTTAATATTCAAGGAAAGCTAAAGAAAGGAAATCCCAATCTTCAGAAGAAACAAGCAGGAACATGGAACTACAGTTGCATGAACAAAATGAAAAACTTAAAGTGTTAAGATTAAAAGTTGCAAAAAAAAGTAGAGTCATATCAGTGCTACAAAGAAGAATTGATGATGTTCCTTGTAGAGCAGAATTAGCACAGTACCAAAGGAGATTTATAGAACTGTACAATCAAAGTAATTCAAAATATTGGAGTTGAGCTAATTTGTAATTATGTTCCCTCAGTTTCAGCTAAACATAAAGAAACGAAGCAATATTATTCCCTTTATAATACTCTGGAGGATACAAGACTATATATGGAAAAGGAGCTTTCTCTTCTAAACTCTGTATCTGACAACTATCCTCAGTGAGTAGAATTAAGAATTTCTATTATAATAATAATAATATTTATTGCATAATAATATTCCAATTACACAAATATTAGGAGCTTGGCAAACCAAACTTCCACTCAAGCAACGAATTATTTCACATATACTGCTCATTTAAAAAATATATAAATTTTTTGGACATTGTTATAATTTTTATGGATAATCATTTGAATATAGATATGGTGTGTTTGGAAAATTATTGTACATGTTCTTCTTATTGTTTATCAGTAGATTCTGTAGAAATTTTAATAAGAGAGATGATTCCTAAATTTCAGAAATTCATAACAGTTTTATTTATTTTAGCTTCATTATTTTAGATTTTTTTATTGATTATTTTTATTATTTTAGCTCTCTTGTTAATATTGCTTCATTATTTTTTTCAGGGCTATCGCTTCTAAGGAAGGAAAGGAAGAATTTCTACAGCAGTTTATTCATATTATCGAGGGAGTTGGCCAATCCAAAATCAAGTTAGAGAAACGTCTTTCTCAAGAAAAGAAAAAACGCGATGAACTCAGTCAAAATCTTCATAGCCTAATTGAACTGAATAGAAAATATGTAGGTGCTATCAAGCAATTAAAACTGGAATGCCAGAAAAATGAAGCACTTCAAATGAAAATCAATGTCTGATGATTGTAACATTATATATCATATCTGAAGGGTAGATAGATATGTATATAGATATTTAAGCATTAAAAAACATAATTGTGTAAAAATTCCGTGTAATATTGTAATATTATTTAAAAAAGTGTACAGTAATATTAACTGTCACAATGTTCTTCTTTTATTTAAAAATTTTTTTTTCTATATATATAATTTGTTGAGTTATGGAAATAAATAGTTTGAAATGTTATTGGTTGGCGCATTGCTTTTTACCAAAGTTCAAATATATGTAGGTACAAGTAAATTATTTTTGGCATAATGATAAATCTCAATTTGTTTCAATTAAATAAATGGGTATATTTAATCAATATATGATGTCTTTTGTGCTGTAATCAACATAAATGCTCAAATAGAATATTGTTCTGCAGAAACTCAATGTAATTAATGAAATATATACATTTAATTTTGATATTTGTTTTATAATTTCTCCAGATAAGTTGACAAGCATATCAGGATCTATATGAATTATTTTGCCATAATATAGTTCTATTTTTACACCTCTTGTGTAAAACACCATAATATTGCAGATAGTAAGTAATCATGAAGTATTTACAGATACATCATTGTTTTCAATCTTTTTCCTTAAATAATTTAAACTAGTCGTTAGTACAGAAACTCAGTATCTATTGATAACTAATCAAAAATTTAATATAAACCACAATTTAAACAAAGTATTAATTGTAGTGTGGACACTGTAATTTAGCAATACATAATAAACTTGTATTATGTATATATCTGATAAATAATCTTATTTATCAGTGTTAGTTAATTAAATTTATTTCTTTACCTAATATTCTCCTTTTTTTATTAGTATTTTACCAGGAATTAAATGCTCCTAGGGACTAATACTATAAAACTTTCGATATACCAAACTTTTCATCAAATTGAAGTTTTTGAATAAAAAGATATAAATTTTTCACATTTCATACTTGTATGAAATAAAATCGTTCCAACACAAAATATTTTGAGTGATATTTAGTATCGCTTTTAAACGTAATAAAACAATATTGGTACAATAAATTATTATATTTATTTGAATTGAATTATGCATATTGTTTTACAATTATCATTGAAGGGAAGGGATCATTTTGATTTACGTTGATGCTTGTATTTTTGTTACATCGAGGTTATGGAAGAAATATGTCAACTATTCATTTATTAAACTTATATAAAATTGATCCAAAATTTCATAAATATATTACAAACTTAATAGCTCTAAATTTTCGTATAAAATTTGTAACTATAATTTTGATTCTTTTTTTTTTGACAACAATTAGACAGCAATAGAGTAATCTGTTGGCTGTCCGCTAGTACTTGCTGGTCGAGACCAAAGTGTAGACCTAAGACCCAATTTGAGCTTTTTCAATGTATCGATGTCACATTCAGCTTCGCTCAGTTCTGGCCTGTCTGGAGTGTTCTGTTCTGGTTGCTCTGACCTCTCCGAAAAAGTCGTTTCCGCTACTGTCAACGGAAGCATTTGCCTCTGAGATGGGCTACGGCCTTGAGATAACCACCTACGGGTAAGGTTGTCTTTTGTGAGAATTGAATGAGCATGCAATTCTTTCGCATTCATGTACCTCGAACGGTTTCTCCTCGGAAGCGATTTCTGATCGGACATCGGTGATATGTCGGAGGAAGTGCTCGATTGAGCTCCATGGTAGAGATAATCTTGAAGAAAGAAACATAATTGAATTAAAGTCTAACATCTGAGGTTACGTGAAGCTAATGTGTAGTTCGAGTGAGCGAACAAGCGCTATCTAAATGCAGGGGGTGAAAAGCTCTTATGGATAGCTCGTAGTTGATATAAATCATTTTCGAAACTAATTGCAAAATAGTAATTAAGAGTTAGAAACAATAGTTAGGGCTAATGGAATTTTGAGATTCATTGCAAGGAGTAGGTCAGTATTTTATGTAATGCAGAGAAAGCTTGCTTCAGTTTTTACATTAAAATCCATATTACATATTTATTTGGTAATTCTTTAACATTCAAAGTCCATTTGAATTAGTTAATCGCTCAATTATGTATTCTGACTGATGTTTTACTGAACTTATTTAGTATTTATTTGAGCACATATGAAAACCCTACAAATATCTATGCGAACGTAAGTTATGATGACATTTGCATACTTTTTGAAAAGGGTGGGAAAAGGTGAAAAAATACAAAAATTCTGCTTTCGTAATAGTTCAAGGGGTTCTATGATAATCGAACCTTATCCTTGAGCTCGTAGATAGTAGGAGAATAAGAAATACAAGTCATAATTTTTTCGAGAATAAAAAAATTCTATTTCGAGTCGTAAACTACAACGTATTTCTATTAAATCTGTGTAGAAATGGTAGGAACAAAACCTGGTGTCCGGAGACTAGTGGCACTACTGTGATTATAAAGGTTTATGATCCAAAAATATTTTCAAGAATTTGTTTACGGAACATACCATTATTTAGGGTTATTCTGTGACCTAGCGGTTAAGAATTTGTGTATTGAATAAAAAATAGCTTCAGCTGATTAGGTTTTCCTCTATGTGAAATTGAAATGGAACAATCGGTGACAACTAGAACGGAGAGATAGAACAAACAAAAAGTAAGAACGGAATTGTGGAGAGGGCAATGCAGGCAAAAGCTTCTATCGAATTTAATATCATTTTGATGAAAGTGAAAATTTATTATATCAACTACTTTAGGAAGAGGACAAGTGCATGAAATTTGTGCTTTCAAAAGGTATGATTGGTAAATATTAAATATACACTTTACCTTCAGTTGATCCGTACACCATTTTAATAAAATTGTATCAGATAAATGTGATTTCTATTTTCATCTTATTTTAAATAATCGAATATATGAATAATCTAAATGGTAAGTTTTTACTTTACATAAGGAACTTCTTGTATATTCTCTCAATATAATATCTACATAACAATAATTCGGAGTGAGGTTTAAGATGTTTATCAATATCTTCTTTTGAGTGTACTGTGAAAATCTGAAATGAACAAGACAATTCGATGATATCTTTTTAATATAGAAAATTAGAGATATTTTTTGTGACTGTCAGAAACCTAAAATATTATATTGAAGAAGAGGGGGTAAACTAATTCTGCATGCCCAAACACTACTACTATTGACAAGTAGTGGGGGTATAACGTGTATGTACCTGTCTTTTCGGTAGATATGAATTCAACTGAGGCACAAAAGAAACCATATATTATTATTAGTAGCCAGAAATTAATAAGTATGAACATATTTTTACTTGGGAATTTCATTTAAAAATTGATGAATAAGTTATTTGTAACTAATCCTTTTCTCAACAAATTTTCAGAACTTTTGTGATTGCATCGTGAATCGAAACTTACTATGTTTGAGCTTCATGTCAAGTTGATTGGAAGACTCCGTTCTGCTTGATGTCAACTGTTCGCCGTCAGATTCGCTTTCTTCACTATCAACATCAGCTTTTCTGCTGGCTCTCCGTCTACCATGCCCTTTCGTACTTTGGAACTTTTGCTACAAATATTTATAGAAAAGTTGTATATACTTATGTGTAGATAAGAGGAAAATATCGGGATATGTGAACGGAATGAAATTCTTCGAATTAATATTTTCATTCTTCTGCATAGACAACTATTTTGAGCTTAACAAACAGTATGCTATATGATGGTATATTTGAAAGAACCAAGTTGAAATTTACTTCCGGTATAACTAGAAATGGCTGTAATTTGTAAATATTTTAGGCGATTTGCCCCCGTAGGTTTATTGTTCAATATACTCACGATATTGTAGTAGGGAGAGTTTCGTTGTACAGATGACGTAGCCGGAGGCGGAGATGCACATCCTTCCGTCATCGGATGTTCATGGTACATAAAGCTATGCAGCATCGCCGTCGTAGCTGGCAAGGTACTGGGCTCCGATAATTGGAAAGTTGCGTATGGTGATATGTCTTCCGATGTTTCTACGAAAGTTGAACGCAATTCAAGAATACTCATGTCAAAATAAGAAAAATGAAATTTTTTAATATGATCTAATGTGTTTTTTTTTTCAAGAAAGTACCCTTTAATAGGAGCTTGCGATATTATATGATCGCATTTCACTTACATCGATCTTATTGATAATATTATTTATTTAGCAATTGATGTCTAATCCGTATTCAAATGCCGTGATTGGAATCCAGATCCCCTTAGGCTTAGCACCCTCAATCGAACCTCTATGCTATGGAGAAGATAGCAAAATAGCACCTTTAGATCTAGCAGACATCGTGCGTTAGGTAGTCAGCTGTAATTCCTGGGTTAGTTGTCCTCTCGTAACAGTAAGACAGCTGAGTGACCTTTTCGAGGAGGTATTTGAGGAAGCGTGATTATTTGATAATATTTTTTGTATTATCTTAAACACAATGCCGATACCTGCCTAAAAAGCTGTGGATATTGACCAAGCCATATATTTTTGAAATTGAAAATAGAAGATAGAAGATTTCAAAAAAAGCCAGCTCATTTGATCGTATTTTTCTACCTGCCAGACCACCGCGAATGTTCAACATAACTGCGAGTTATCAGTGCTATAGCGTAAGTATCACTGTGAGGGACAGCGTTTATTGGCTGATGTCTCGGTCATAACACGCTTGCTATAGAATCTCGCAAAGTCATCTTACTCTGAGCCGATTTTGGTTTTCTGATGATCTTGGACTTGCCTAATGAGGCTTACAGGATGGAATTTTCCGCGAAAAAATGCGGAAGAACCCACTCAAATCAGATGGCTTTCTCCTATTATTAATTTTTAAGGACAAAGAATATTTTCTACAATATTATACTGCCTCAAATATATTTTTTGGATTGAAAAAAAATTGAGAACGTCTGGCTGGTTATTAAACCGATTGAAATAGTCTGCCTTCTACATTTTTTGTATTCTTATGTATTCAATTCGAAGATATTAAAGTTTTAAAATCGCCCAGGAAATTTTTTTTTCTTCTCAAATTGCAAATTAAAAAATATATGGCTCGACCAATATCCACAACTTTTTGGCCTGGCTTCGTCATTGTGCTTAGATAACACAGAAAATGTACTTGGCAAATTCTCAAGGTGCCTCAAATACCTGCTCAAAAATGTCACTCAGTTCTTAGACTATAATAAGCTGTTCTTGAGTGAAGAAACGAATGATAGTTGGTCAAAGTTTTCGAACTAAATTTCCCCCTTTTCAAATACGAGTTTTACATATCAACGATGACGTTTCGATTTTACTTGCAGTTCTTAAGGTTTTTCCATCCTTACGAGTAGACACTGAAGACCGAAGAACAGACCAATCACAGCCGACCACTAAATGCACGCTACCAACTGAAGTCCATCACCACAATCAGGAAGTAGTCATATACCAACATAATTCAGAAACTAACAGATCTACTGACCTCAAAGATTTGTTATGAAGTGGAAATGCATATTTGAAAGAAGAATGCTTAACCAAGTTCAAAAGAAACTCCACAATATCGCATTAAATGAGAAAAAATCATCAAATATTGAACCTATTTGAACTATATCGAGCATTACTAAAATTTTAAAACATTTTTCTATGAATTACATTCAATTGTCTTAAATTCAGCTTAAACTTGAAGATTCATAGAATATCAGTAAAGTAACTTACCAGGTATTTTTTCCCCCGCTTGTAGAGCTACTTTATGTATTGTGGCATAGTATCGTTCCCGTTGTGCTTCAGCGTTTTGCAGATTTTCTAATTGTTCTTTGGCAGCTTCATTTTGGCCTTATTGTACAAAAAAATCATGTGAATGGTACTCTGTATAATACAAAATTGTATGAAATAAGATTTCACTTACGTCGTCTAAAACAGGATATCACAAGCATAGCAGTGAATAACATTCCTAAAACCACTGCAATTGCTGGAAGTATGACCTTGATATCTGTGTAGAACGCGGTAGCATCTTCTCTTTGCTTCATAAGGTCAGGTGGTGGAACGTCTGAAATTATTATTTCACTCAGATGGATGTTATATATTGTCAATTCTTAGTAAGTATAACTATATGATATTATAATGTATCATCTAGTTACGTTTATTGAACTGTGTAATACTTAGAAGAACCACAGAGATAGGAATCATGCGATTTCGTCGCTTATCGCCGATGTATCAGTCATTATTATTTGAGCTTTCATCACTTAACATTATGTGAATTTTAATTGTAATCAAACAAAGTGTTTTAATAAGATATTGTCATTATTGAATAATTTGGCTTCGTACGAACATATCATTTATTCTTTTTATATTGGTTCCTTATTTCAATGGAGAAATGTCAATTTCTTAGTGTTCATTCGAACTTTTTTATATGTTCTTTTAATTTTTAAAGGAAACTATCAAAATTGAATTACCTCCGTCTTTTGTTAGAGTCATAAACACGAACTCCTCCGTTGAATATCCGGCCACATTGTGGGCTTCCAATTTCACCACATACTGAGTTGCTGGGGTTAATCCAGTTATCGAAGTCCTACGTTGGGGTTTCAGTGCGTTGGATACTGAAAAAAAACAACGATTTCAACAGTTTCTTCGTAAATCTGAAAATTTATATCTAAATAAGTTTCATCTGATGCGAAATCTGTTTCATCTTTGAAAAAAATGTTAGAAAAAACAGCACAAATAATTTTAGAATAAATAATGTTTTTACCTTTGATAATTTTGCTGGTTTACTGATGCAAACAAAAAACATTGTTTCAAAATCTTTAGATCCATTTTACTATTGAAGATAAAAAGAGTACGCTAGTTCAAACGATAACTAATATTAATAAAATGCAGTCACAAATTTGAATAAATGAAAAACAAAATACAGAATTCTCAAATTACAATTATCGATTATTGTCTGACAAATTTCCTATCTATTTAATAAAAAATACACTATTGGTAAAATATGATGGTATTCCAGTTCATTTGATCACCACTGTAAATGTGTGCCCGTGTGTGAGTTTTATAACTCACACAATTGGTAATACTGATGAACCAGTAATCAGTGTTGCCACCTAAAATTCGCGATATTACATATGAACCTGAAATCTGAATGTCAGTTACAGATTTGTCACTTTCTTTATAGTGGAGGATCAAAATTTACTTATACGCTTATGAAAATATCTAATTATGGACTTCTTTTAATTTGCAATCTTTCGCCTCGGGCGCCATTTGAGAAATATGAAAGAAGCCGACACAAAATAATTCTTCTTACCTAATGCCCATTGGGAATCAATCGCTTTTCTATATTGTAATATGAAGTAAGAAATCGGACATCCATTGTCGGGCCAGACGTGCAACCTCAATATAACTGATGTGGAATTCGGGAAGATGAAAGAAGCGGCCGATGGTACCCCGGGAGGATGACCTTGGGTGCGCGCTTGTAGAGGATGACTGGCCGGAGAAGTACCGATTCTGTTACGAGCAGTTAAGTACAGATGATATGTAGTTCCGCAAGAAAGACCCTGAAACCACGTAAAATTTTATTGTGTGCCTGGTTTATTGTATTATGTTATATTGTGTGTAGGTTTCTAATAGGAAAACCAGAAATATTTTATTGTCGACGTTGAACAAACTGACTTCATATCAAATAATTCAAAACATCCAGTTCAAACACATAAAATTTTTTGATATACTTCACATAATGCTTCGGGCTTATGACCCATTATCAAGAGTTTGATACAACAGTTTTAATGAACCTTTGATAATGGATATACACCCCGAAACATATTCCGAGTAAATTACATAGTTAAGTGAAATTTCCAAGTGTTTTCAAATGTATCAATCAAACTGTAATGTATGCTAGGAGAGAGGTAGAAATAATAAACGTATAACTTGATACACATGTAATAACTCAACTGTAGAATTAGTGTTGGTACAACTTGATTAAACACTTGAACTTATGTTTTACACTGTATTGACTACATAGCATGATGCGTTTCGTCGTTACAAACGACTTCTTCAGATACTAACAGAATAATTAATTCTGAATAATTATTCTGTAAGCATCTGAGGAAGTCATAAATGTGTAAATCATAATTCAAGTGTTTGAATTTAAGTTTATATTCAATTATAATGAATTCACATCAAGTAAACGCCAACACTATTAAATAAAAAATCCTTATTATTTTAATAAACTGAGTTATTACGAATTTTAGGTTTCTCATATAATTAATTCATACAGGTATAAGAAAGGGAAAATATTTATCTGTTACGAAACCATGAATAAAAAGAAGAAGTAACCATAGAATTAAACTATGCGACTTCAAGCAAAGAACTGTTACTATTTGTTGTATCTAGTTGTAATAAGCTTTCGGTAATTTGTTAGACCCGAAGCCTGTGTCGAGGAAATTAAATGATTTTGTGGAATTCAGACGAATCTTTCCAATTTTAATTGTGCAAGGATTCGATTGACATATAAAAATATCAATAATTGAAGATTCCATTAATTTACACAACATTTCAATTTTCAATAATATTTTTGAAAGAAACCCAATTTTACCTTGAGCTCGTAACTAGATGCGTGTCGGGAAAGGCTGACCTCGTCCAAATTGCCGTGTTCTTTTCTGTAACTCAGCGTGTAACCGCTAATCGGGGCGCCTCCGTTACTTCCCGATTTCCAGTGAAGCAGGACGCTGCTGCTCGTGGCACTCGTGACGTACAAAATTGGGGCAGCCGGACTCACCTGCACCAGTAGATAGTATGTTATCCGGTCCGAACCCTGACCATTGTCAACCTGTCCGAAACAGAGGGCTTGTATACAAATCAGAGCATCGTTTTGATATTTTCAATGTGGAAAATTCTAGCATACTTGATGTGGGTTTATATCATGATCTTGTGATATATAATTGAATAATATCAACAAGTGTCAAAGAGTTGAACAATTTTTGAGAAAGTGTGAATTCGGGTCATATATGACTTTAAGTCTTTTGATATTTTCTTTGTACACTCTTTTTGAATGAATTTCACATACAATTTTTTGAAATTTTAGATTCTTATTTACAGAATTATGTTTATTCAATTATTATTCCCCTTTTTTTGCTATTATCTTTTTTGACTGAGATTGAATTCTCGCTTAACTCTTGGTGAAACATAATTAAATATTAAATTATATAAACTCTTGACTTCATGTTTCACGATTATCAACAACATCAATAAGAGTCTTCAAATTCAGACTTGACGATGAGCTCACGCTCGAAACATGTTGACGAATTGATGTTGTTGAATATAATCGTGAAACATTAAGCCAAGAGTTTAATTTAATTTTTAATATTTTCTTTCTTGTTTCGTTTTCAATATTTCTTTCTTGAAATCTCAATCAACTTTATCATGTGAAGGGTGTTTTTTTCAGAGGTATAAAACTTTAAATTGCAATAAAGCAACGATGGATCATTCGATTGACAAGAATTTTTTTTTATTCGAAAGATAATCTTTTATTCGAAAGATTTATTTTAAATATGATTTCTGGCATATGACCGCAACGGCTGGCTCGGATGTAGTCCAATCTGGACGTCCAATTTTCGATGACTTTTTCCAACATTTGTGGCCGTATATCGGCAATAACACTGCGAATATTGTCTTCGAAATGGTCAAGCGTTTGTGGCTTATCCCATCAGACCAATGACTTTACATAGCCCCACAGAAAGAAGTATAGCGGTGTTAAATCACAAGATCTTGGAGGCCAATTCACAGGTCCAAACCGTGAAACTAGGCGGTCCCCAAAAGTGTCTTTCAATAAATCGATTCTGGCACGAGCTGTGTGACATGTTGCGCCGTCTTGTTGAAACCACAGCTCCTGGACATCATGGTTGTTCAATTCAGGAATGAAAAAGTTAGTAATCATGACTCTATACCGATCATCATTGACTGTAACGTTCTGGCCATTATCGTTTTTGAAGAAGTACGGACCAATGATTCCACCAGCCCATAAAGCGCATCAAACAGTTAGTTTTTCTGGATGTAACGGTGTTTTGACATATACTTGAGGATTATCTTCATTTCAAATGCGGCAGTTTTGTTTGTTGGCGTTGCCATTCAACCAGAAGCGCGCTTCATCACTAAACAAAATTCGCGGGATACGTATTTCGCAAAGAACCATTACTTTCGAAATAAAATTGCACTATTTGCAAGCGTTGTTCAAGCTTGAGTCTATTCACGATGAATTGCCAAACCAAATTGAGAATAAATCACTTCTCAGCTGTTAAATCGGTCGCCATCTTCAACAGAGTTGCAACTAAGTAATGAGTTGTCAATTAAGTAATGCCAAGTTGAAGTTGTATACCTTTAAAAAACACCCATTATATGTCTTTCAAAATATAGGCAAATTGTTCGACTTATAATGGATATTGTAATTAATTCTTTGTAACTCTAAGTTAATAAAGACGTATCATTGTTATTATTATAATAAAATATTATAACTGCTTTCTCTACAATTGATATACTGTTTTACCTATTAAGTTTTTCGTGAAAATTGACAAGACCAGCAGCTTTCATCTGTATAGTTTGAACAGCATTTTTTCTTTTAAAATGTCCAGTTTAACTCCAAAAAGCCTAAAAAAACTCACCTGACAGGTATAATTCCCCGTATCGGATTTTTGGAGGTTAGAAATTATAAGCTCGCCCGTGTCCAGTAACTGTTGATTGTGATTAGCGCCCCCTTTTAAAATTTGATCGGAATGCATCCATTCCCTTCTAGGAGAACCCACCGACTCGCAAGGCAGTGTGACGGAGCTTCTCCAAGGACGAACCATCAAACCTCCAAATGATATTATTCTCGCCGGTACTACAAATAACAATATGAGTTTAACAAATAGTCATATTAAGATTAGAAACGAAGTGATATGAATTACACTGGGATTTCTAGCAGGAGATGCTCAATACGTGTTTGAATTAACAAAAGAAATCAACCTAAGTTTATGGCCTATTCAACAATAATCAAATATATAGAAAGAGAATTTCTCTTAGAATGAATATATATAAGGACAGTTTATATAATTGTACACGATCGAAGATAAAATTCCTCGGTTGATATTTCTCGTAGCTGTCAATTGATTTTTTCTAACGCGAATAAGTCATTCGACCAAAATCACCATTTAAGTATCCGTGTTAAAAAACCTGCTCCCCACTCTCTGCGTTTCTAATAGAAATAATAACGGAATTAATTTATCCTGATTTTGCGTAACGATAACAGCGTGATGGTTACAAATAATTCAAAATTCATCCTTGTTGTTAATACATCTTGCTGCCACTATATATGCGAACTATTTGAAAATTGAAGCTGGAATAATAGTGATCATTTTATCGATTATGCGACCTATAGATAAAAAAATTGATACAAGTTGAAGAAAAATACAAGTGAATTAATTGTAGAAAAATAAGACTTACCCCTCGAAGACACAACTTGAGTGACAACTTTCGAATTTGGTCCTTCACCGATTCGCGTAGATGCCGTTATCCAAAATTGGTACTCGATGTGTGGCTGTACGTTTTTCACATCGTAATCCGTATTTTGACTGGATATTGTCTGTTTGGCGTGGTCCACTTCGTTTCTTCCGTCCATGCTTTTCTTGTAGAGGCTGTACTTGGTCAAGATTCCGTTCGGTTCCACTGGTGGTAGCCACGATAATTTCAGAGATTGGGGAGAACTAACGACTACTTTAATGTCGAAGGGGGCACCGGGAACTGAAACGATTTTTGGAATTAATCTTCTTGTGGGGATTTGAAAAAAATGATAATGAATTTTTAAAATGCACACCGGCATCTTAACTGACTCCATCAAGTTAGTTACCGAATGTTTCTCAAATTTTTCGAAAAACACAAAGTGAAAGATTCAATGATAATGTGTTGTTACTCCTATGATGAAGGATTTGATTTCTCGACATTTTTTACTTTAACGGCTGCAATGAAGAGTTTATTTGAGCTACCACGAAAGAAAAAATAAGATGACTAACTCTGGAGAACGAGGAGGCTATGAAGTTTGAGATAAAAAGTTTGAGACAATTTATGTACAAGAATCGCTAAGAAACTACTGTTTTTTAAATGACTATCGTTATATTCAAACGTTCGCCACAATTGTCAAATAAAACTACGTTCATTTAGACGAATGTGTTTAGTTAGACATTGTATTGCAGAAATGCGTTTACATACAATAAAGATTAACAACATTGATGAATAACGAGGTAATCGATGGATTTGAATAATTGTAACTATTCAATTTGCAATCTACATCAAATTAATCCTGTAACGAAAAATCGTTACGTGACGATTTCTAAAATTCCAATCATTCGAGCCCCAAGAGCTCGGAAAGAAGTTCTGAAAATGATTTTTATCTTAGTTTGGAAAAAAAATAATGACAATAATAACCATTTACCCAAAATCGGGGACCATTCACTTCAAAACGGTTGATACAAGTTCAAAAAACAGAAATCCCTCGGTTCTTTTTCATATTACTGCGATATTGAAACGACGAACCAAAAATAAATGCTCAAATATTACGGATTACGAGTCGAAGCAGATGAATCGATTATTCTGTGCCCTTTCATATCGTGCAGATAATTCAGTTTGTTTACAATCTCGATATATAAAGCTTCATCAGAGACATTTGTTGCGATTGCGTTTGATTACATTTGAATACATTTTGATTTGCTGCATAAATAGACGGATCTATTTCGATAAAAGATACCTAGAACGCGGTAATTCACTTCTGCTTTCAGTATCGGTGGATTTTCTTATTAGTCTGAGTAGGCCGTGGCTAAGAGTTGGTCGATATTCAAGGTCATCAATTTATTTCCTTAATTAAATTGAATTTAAGTAGAATATTTAATGAAACGGCATTCTAGAAGCTTCTCGGTCTGCTCTGGAACGAAAGAAAGTTCAACGTTCGCTTTTCCAATCAATTACTAAGAAAAACTGAAAAAATCGAGTACCTTCTAATTATCCGTCGGACGACGTTTCCTTCAAGATTACATCTTCACAAAGTACTCACCATCTTCGCCGGTTTGGCAGTAAGCAGGGGCAGTGAGGACTCCATCTCCAACTTTCGTGTATGCCAACACTTGTAAACTGTAGTTTGTAAACTTTCTCAATCCGGTGATGACTGTCGTAAGGGCAGTAGTCTTCCTAGTTTCCATCTCGTCGTTTCCTGATGGAATTGAGATAAGGGATTGATTGAACGAGATAATCCAATGAAAAAAAAAAAAAACTAACAACACCGACAAATATTTCGTAAAATAAAGACAACTGAAAAAAAATGTACATAGTTTTTATATAATTCTTTTGAAAACGAAGAAACACAACAGACCTGAATTTATCTCGATTATTTCTCAATATTCGGGATAAGTTTATTAGTTTCAAGATTTAAACGAAAGAATGAAAACAATGTGGGTTTCGAACTTGTTGACTCTCATCAGAACGGCGTTTTTTGAATATAAATAATAGAAGGAAATAACTATTCTAGAATGAAATTAATATAATTTACAGTATTAAGTGTGGAAATAGATGTTAAACTAAAAGGTATAAAGTAAAACTGCGCTTCGCTTTTGATTTACAGAAACAAAATATAAAATGAAATTGAAAAATTTTCCGCATAGTCCGAAAAAGAAAGCAGCCGTTGTAACGAGTTTGTACCTAAAACTTAAACAAATAAAAATCAAAAGAAATCTTCAGCAAACAGGAGACATCTTTTTGTGCCTTGTACCATCAATGAAATTTCAGAGAAGTTCTGATGATAGTCAAAATGCTAGAAACACCTGCAAACTTTCGTTTTTTCCATAGATTGTAAACTCTATTCGAGTATTAAAAATTTGAAAATTTCACAAAATTAATTAGATTAACAGCCATTGCAGTTGAAATTATTAACAATAAATAAAAAACATTTTTTCTTTCTTTTGAAATGGTTGCCATCTGTAACGAAAATTTCAATGAAAATTGAAAATATTTTCTGAATCACGATCTCTTGCTTAGCTGTTGCTAAATTTAAAAAAAAACTGAAAATATTTCAACAATAATTCAGAGGTCACAGGGGAATGTGTTTTGTTTGAAATTGTTTCTGCTGTTATAGGTTTTCGAAATTTTTTTTTCGAAAAGCTATATGCACATTTAATATTATTGTTTTATTGCTCAAATATTAAATCATAAATAATTGATACTTGCCTCTCAAGCTGTCATCTAATACGGGTTCATATGTCAATTTGTATCCTTGCAGGAGGCCGTTGCAGTGCTCGGTGGGGGGTGGTTGCCAGCTCACTTGTAGTGATTGAGATGTCAATGCGGCGCATCTAACATCATCAGGAGCCATGCTGGGCACTGAAATACGTGTCGCATACTGAACATCCGCCAGACATTTCGTTCTCGTTAGATTTTTTAAAAGTATTTCTACTCTGTTTATCTATTCATATCTTCACCAGGATGCTTAAGGATATTAAATGTTGGTTTTCAATTGATTGTACAAAAAATTCAAGTCAGTTGATATACTGACGTTATTGTTATTTTGTTACACTCAATTGAGATCCAATATCCATATTCTTCATCAATCTGATGAAGCTGAAAATTGCTATCGAAACGGTGATGGAATGAACAGAGTAATCGACGTGTCTCTACGTGTTTTTACTTGGATGTCACATGTGATGTACTGATTCATCCTCTTTGATTTAATTTATTTTTTTCATATTCGTCAATGTACTGATTATGTAGTATTTTCTACTATTTCTCTTGACAGATTGGTTGAGGCTTTCGCGGCCAGTCGTTGAACTAGTGTTGTCCTGGTTCGGGTCTAAGGGCCGTCGTCGGTTGGAATTTCTTCCTAACGTTTCGCTAGCACGAGTGGCGAGCTTCTTCAGAGGTCGTTCTATTTCTGATTCTTGAAGTAGACTCTGATTCTGGAAGTACTCTACTTCCAGAATGAGAAACGGAACGACCTCTGAAGAAGCTCGCCACTCGTGCTAGCGAAACGTGAGAAAGAAATTTCAACCGACAACGGCCCTTAGACCCGAACCAGCACAACACTATTTCTCTTGATTTATTATTTTTGGAAGAAGTATTTGTAGAATATTGTCAGTCTCTTGGATGATTTATTGAGTACGAAAGAATCATTAAATGTGACACCAAGGAAACTATTTTCAACTAATGACACATCAAATGGAAATTGAGCTATAAAAAGGGCAACAAAAAAGGCATAAAACTTCACAGATTCAAAATTTAAACATATTGCTAATTTCTGTTGAAGTATTATACCGATTTGTCGAACGGAAAAAAATTTCTATAAGTTTGAAAATGTCTATATATTTATAAATAACCGTCAATTGGAATAGAAACGAGATTGTAACGTGTAATTAACTAAATCTTTTTTATTCTGTTTTCCTAATCAATATTTCGATAGATTTAGAAAATTCGTTAAACCATACGAATATCGTTATTCGCATACGAATACTTTCTTACCTTTAAAAAAATATTATGTAAATTTTATTGCCTACATTTCGAAAGAGAGAAATTTTTATTACGATATATTCCAACCAAGTTAATTCTTTGCTCCTAAATCGATCCCGCTATAAATATCGTTCACTTCAAGCCACAGACAGTAGTAATATTTGCAGTAAAAGTGTATTCCCGATGTCACCCCATCCAGCATGTTCCTGCAGAACCGACCCGAACCGCTACACCACACTAATAAATATGTACATACGTAATACCATTTGCTCAGGTTTGAGTTTGGACAAACGGTCCGCTTCCTACTCCATTTTGCGCTACGATGGACGTATTACCGATATGTTTCGCCAGATTTCGAACAATAATTCTCTTCTTACACGCCTTCACGGTTTCAATATCGGATATCCGATTCTCGAATACGTAATGCTGTATTACAAAGAGGAAAACTAGACCGTCTGATAGTTCCTTTGTTCTTTAGTGTTATTCGATTTGCGTGGATTTAATGGAAGACGTCGACGAATGTGGCAGCTAGTTTCTTTGTTCTTCAGTATTATTCGATATTGGGATTTTATAAAATTGCTAAACATCAAAGAGATGATGTTACATCAGGATTTATAATTGAGGTTCTTTACCTATGTATACTTGTAATGTGGAGAAATGTTAAAGATTACGATATGTATTTATTTTGTCGTTAATAATGGCAGGGACATCCTTATAAAGAAATTGGATGGTATCAGGGATGGCGCACTAGACTGGATCAAGCATTTTTTATCAAATAGATATCATAGGACGAAGGTTGGTAATTATGTTTCCAATAAGAGAGAAAGCAGATGGGGTGTGCCACAGGGAAGTGTGTTGGGTCCTCTTTTGTTCATAGTTTATATTAATGATATGTATAAGGTTTTGAAGAATTCATTTGTTAACTTGTTTGCTGATGACACGCTCATATCAGTCTGTGGGAAAACGGCTGATGAGATAGTTCCTGTACTTAATGTAGAATTACAATGTGTGTATAAATGGATTTGTCAGAACAAATTGAGGTTGAATTGTATAAAAACTAAATGTATGGTTATCGGATCTAAGGTTAATTGTCAAAAATTTCATGAATCGGGACATTTGTTCTATCTAGAGGGGAAAAAATTGAGACTATTTTTGGAATTAAGTATTTGGGAGTTATCTTGGTCCCACAGTTGAGTTTTAACAGTAATGTTGAATATATATGCAAGAAGATTGGTAAAAAAATTGGGTTTTTAAGCATATATCGCGTTTATTATATCAATGGACAAAAATACTAGTGTATAATACCATGATTTTTCCTCACTTTTCATATGTTTGTTCATTATTGATATCTTGTACTAATGAAAAGTTAAGTAGGTTGCAATTGCAGCAAAATAAGGTTATGAGAGTTATATTGTGATAAGTATACTTCTATTAAGAATATGCTGGACAGACTGAATTGCCTTGATGTTAGGCAGTTCATCAGAAGAGCGAATTTGATATTGGTATAACATTGAACATGATCGTCAGCCTGGCTATTTGAAATCATATTTGGAGGTAAGATCAAATTTTCATGGGTACGGGTTGAGGACAAATAAGGATTTTAATATTTCTTTAGTGATAACTTCTAACTTGCAGAAGACTTTATTTTATGATGGAATTCGCTTTTTCAATGGTCTGCCTGATGATATTAAAAGTGCGCCTACTTTGAAAGTATTTAAGAGATTGCTTGATGTGTATTTGCATAGTTGTATTGTAGTGTAAATTAAGAAAACTTTTTTTTTTGATGTAAATAGCAGAAGGTTAAATAAAGATATTATTATTATTATTATTAATTTTTTGTTTCACTAATATTTTACTAAATTAAAAACAATGCATAAATGGGAATAAGTTGGGTAAAACTAATTAAAAAATCTTTTTTCAATATAATTTGGCCTGATAAAGAATATTTTTCGCGGTTCTGTGCACACCTCAAAGTAGGTCTACATTAATCACAATTATTGCTACTTTGATTGTTTTCCGGGTCCACTCGACACTCGAAGGCGTCACTCAACTTTTCAACATTTGACTGCAACCTTGCAACACTGCAGTTAAACCCATGCAAACGGTCCATTTCGATCGCGAAGTTCTCTGCCTTGAAGTTTTTCGAACAAAATAGTCGTGGATTGAAGAAATACATGTGCAAATTCACAAGTAGGCGGCTTCGAAGCAAACTGTCAACCACCGGCGTTCGCCTTATCTGTCAACTTCATTTTTGCTTTCTATTATTAATCAACAGGCTGCATGAATTTATCGACATGAATTGAATTACATGCTATGGGTCTTTAAAGTTTCCATAAGAACTGTGAAAAATCTGAAAGAAATTTTTTTCACTCATTGACGTAACATCAAGTGTCAGAAATAAATGAATAATTGAAAGTTTGTTCTCTGTTTCTTTGACAGAGAAACAAACTGTCTAGGTCCTCTGAATCTTTGAAAAATCACGTTTGGCCAAATAATACACATTAAAACTTACTGAAGACAACTGAGTTCTTCAGATACTGTCTCATTAAATATTTCATCATTTTTGCGAAAAAATATGTCATTTTACTTTCAGATGATGCTCAAGCAACTACAATCGTTTCCGATTCATTTCGACAATCATATAAACAATTTATCATATTAGAAAAAAACAGTCACTGCAAAAAGTCACGCCGATGTATATACTGACGTGTATCGATGTATATAATATATAATGTAAGATTGAAAATTATTTGATTTAAGTAAATGGTCAATGATAAACTCACCATCTTCCATCGTCTGCTCAGTAACCGACTCCGATATCGGACCAACTCCGACCTCATTGAACGCTTGTACGACTATCGTGTACCTGGTGAATTTGGCCAGATTCCCCAACAAAAGTTCGCCGCCATCTTCGCCGTCTCCAGGTACGGAGGTGAAATTGAAAGAACCCATGGTAGAAGTTCGATAACCGATGTTGAAACCTTGTATATCGCCGTGACGCAGTTCCGGTAACGGAGGAAACCACGTGATTAGAAATTCGGTGGAGGAGACAGGTCTAACCTAAAAATTAAGAAACCAACATCATATCAACATTTCATCTTCTCGAATGGAAAAATTTTCGTAGAAGAATGTTCTGTCGTCTGTTTGAAGTACGAGTGTAAGATCACGTCGCTTAGGGGCTTTAAACCACGTATAAAATTTTTCACTCTTTAGATCTCTCTTCTCTCTCTCTCTCTCTTTTATTAAGTAAACATTCAATCGACCCCCTTCATGTCGAAGTATTCTTTTACGTATTTTTTCATCTTAGCTTTGAATAAGTCTACTCTTTTTGACGACATAGAATCGTTTATTCGAAATAACGATAAAAACAAATATTCGCTTCAAATTCCAATTCTTGGCAAACAGCGATTGTTAGGATTTCTTAAGATCCTTTAAAAGAGCAAAATATTGGAAAAAAAAGGGTGAGAGTAGAAGGGTATTAGAGCAAGATACGTTTTGGCTACTTACACAATAAATGCCGAACGGCACAGTTCGTAATAGTAGAAGAGTGTGTGAGAGCTCAACCTTCTCCATCTGATAACCAGGTGAGATCTTTTGTTTATGACATATTTTTGTTTTATAAACACACCTATGATAGTATATACGACAATAAGCAAATGGTGATTGCCGATGCAAATAAAAATTTTTTTTCGTTTGTGTCACGTAGCATGAAGCTGTATCTACTCTCTCGGCATTTAACAGTATATAATATAAGATTTTGTAAATCCCCCCTGTCGCAGGAGTTACTTGGTTTATGTATGAACCTTGGAGTTAGATGTAGGAACTCTTGAAAATGGACCGAAAATGAGCACGAAATATGTCGAAATAAAAAATGATGTTTTCGATGAAAATTTACAAATTAACAAATTAACTAAGTAATTGGAAAATTTTCGAAAAATATTCCAAGAAATGTTGAACAAATTCTCAATCAATATTAATATTTTCTATCGTACAATATAGACCAGTGTTTCCAAATCCTTTTTGTTGCATTCTCCACCTTAGCCTTTCCAATGGTGAAAAAGTTGAAATTAAGAAGTGCGGAAGAGTTAAGGTTACTCGTGTCGAGTTTATTTTCGTTGAGACACACGTTGGGAAACACTGATCCAGAACCTTGCTGTCTTTTGAAAAAGAGCAAAATCATAGATTTAAATTCATATTCAATGTTTGCAAACTTTTCCCAACTCCCAAACTATCACAAATATTCAACTTTTCGAATTCAAGGGTTTAACTTATAACTTACCGCAACGTTTAGTGGTGGGCCCGCAGGTCGTTGTGGTTCGGTCTTCAGCAGAAGTTCCGCACTGGGGCTACTTCTACCGGCCGGTCCTTCAGCCAATACCCGAAACGAATACTTCGTTGCCGGTTTCAAATCTTCAATAAGCACCGCGTAGGATAGAGGAGAGTCTAACACATCGAGATGTTTCCAGGCTTCTGTTGACAACAGGTCCATTCAATATCTACTCACTTCTAAGGGGTTACATGTCACAAAAAACATGTGCAAGACATCGTTAAAAGATATAGCTTTTTATTGGTCAACATGTGGAGGTGTATTTTTGTTGGATTTGTACAGATACGAACTGTCTTTTTTTGGGGTGTACCGCTGTTTCTAGCGACTATCTCGAATTTACAAAATTTCATTAAATCCGAATTACGATTGAATGTATTATTTGCATGTTTTATTTCACCAAATGCCTTTATTTTCCTTTAAATCTCAAAATATTTATTTGAAAAAAAAATTTTGGAATATTTTGATCCAATGTTATCACACTCGTACTGTTTATGAAAATCAATTCAAACTGATAACTGAGAAAGAACTGAGTAATAGAAAAAAATATATAGAAATTGTTGTCATACTTTCTCTATCATATCGACTTTTAAAGACAAATTGTATTGTATATTAATGAAATAGAAACTATTAAAGACGGCCATGTAGGTTTTTCGAACTAGGATGAAGCGTTTATTTGATTATTTAAGGTTGCCTAACTTGATTGATGAACTCCTTTTAGAACGAAACGGTGTGCTGAGTCGTTTAATCAGCTTTGGTAGAAATATAAAAGTTTTAAAATACTACCATGAAGAAAAAAAAATGAGAACGCTACATCGTTTGTATTCATATATCAAGATAAACATAAATAAAATAAAATAAAAAAAAATATAATAAGGTAACAAGAGTTTGAAACAAAAAACTATAAGTTTTTACTTCTTTTTCCGCTTTTGCAGTTGTTCTTAAAGATCTATAGCTGTGAAGACGCTTTATAACTAAAAACAATGAATTAACATGGAAATATCAGAGTTTTGTTTGACGTTTAGTTCGCAAAATAAAATACGTTTTCAATTTCGAAAAACAAATTAATTTAACAAATAATTCAGAAATAATTGAATGAAAAATAAATTTAGAAGGATTTTTCGAAATCCGCTTCAACTTTCATTTTAATTTTCAAAAAGGTGACAAACTAATTGAGTCAATAATTACGTTCTAAAATTTCGTTCGAATTATTAATTCCTCTCCTTCTGTTCTCGAGACGTTTCTAGAAATAAAATAAATTTGGAATTGAATTAGTCATATTCTCGTATGTACCGTAGCGACGAAGCACACTCGACTAATAAAATACTGATAAATGTAGACTGCAGGAAAATGCGTAATTAGAGAGCGCGTTGGCCATGAAAATTGCCTTTGTTATTACAGTGCTGAAATTAAGTTTCGTATGATGTATTACATACCCCAGCGAACTAATCATCTACCCGTGGTATTTAAAATAAGATAGCAAATGTAATTTCAACACCTACATTAAAAATAGTTGATGTTTTTCAGATATTCCTGAAAGCGAATTCATGTAATGAAAATTCTGAGAAAAATTATCGAATTTTGAAATAACGAATACAAATCTGAAAGAGAAGTTGTTGTCACTGTTACTTTTCTTTGTTACCAATATTATGAGATACACTTTGGAATTTTTTGAAATTTTCATAAGGAAAACTATTCACTAATATTCGAAAAATCTCAAGCTAATTTTGCGAATCCGTCCCACGAATATCGAAAACCGGAACATCAATCTTTAATATGTCAAAATCCGAATTTGAATTGAATAGCGAGAGACATAAGGAGGATTCCTGTGGTATTCCTCCAGTAATGTAGGCATATTTAACGCAGGAGATTCGAATTAGAAAAATACTTTACCAAAACCTAAATAAAAGGCGATAAGAAAAGATTTGTCGAACAAAATGAAAAAACTATAGGTATAACTAAAAATGTCGTTTAAAGAGATTATACTTCCGTAAATAGTAAGTTTGTTTGCAGCTCCAAAACGGCAACTATTCCAGCTCCAAAACTATAAAACAATCCATATTTTGACAACTTAATGTAGCTAAATTGAAAAATTGTTTCTTAGTTCCTTTTTTCGTTCGATTGTGGTCAAATTTTTTATTTCATAATATCTGTCCACTGTTTTTCAGCTATGACAATGACAAGAATTCAATTCCATCGACTTATTAAATCTAGAATACTATGAATTTGACATTGTAATTTTGTGAAAAATATATCAGTTATAACAATTTGATCATGGATATTCTGAGTATTTGAAAACACCAAACGAATACCACACAACTGATCTTGATCGTTCTATGTTTTGTCATTCAACTGTATTTTATGTATAAGTCTCCATACTACCCAAATAAAGCGATGGAAAAATAGTAGGTCAATATGATTTGAATTTTAAAAAACAATTTGAAAGAATTAGATCGAATATTACATTTATAGTATTTTTAAAATTATAGTATATAATTTACACATTATTTAGATCGTCTCCGTAAAGCAATCATTTTAAGTGAGCCAAATATATTTGATGTGATAAATTTTCATCAAACAAGGCAAGGCACCTAAAGAACACCCTTGTAGTACTCCTCCAGTAACGTAGGTATATTTGAAGATAAAATTTAGATGTGGAATAGAATAATACATCATAAAAAATAAATCAAGAGCGATAAAAACTATTCAGTAAACGAATCGCAGTGTGTTTTATTTGTTTCAATTCCTAGATAATCTCTATCTGTGCTCTTCCATATTTCTTTTCTCAATGAACCAAAGGATAAAAAACACTGATTTCGACAACATATTTGGAAGAATACTCACTATCTTGTTCTCGGTATTCAACAATGAATTTTATAACTTCGTTGGTGTCTCCCGATTTGTGCTGCCATTTGAGGTTAACAGACCTGCTCCCGATCATTGCGGCTTCTACGTTTTGCGGACTCATCGGTGGTTCTTGGACGAGAAGCTGAACCAGTTGTTGGTCTTTTCCGTACATGTTGGTTGCCTGACAAAAATACGCGCCGCTGTCGGTGGCGTCGGCGTTGATGATTTGTAATTCAGCAGCGACGCCGTCCGGTGCCACGTCTTGTTTTACGTTCACCCTGAAAGATATGACATTATAAAATATACCTACCGTATTATTCGTATCAATGCATGGAGATATACCTAGTATACTATCTAGAATCCCTATATACAATGTTTACGAACTCCCTCATCAAACTTTTCGAATCATACTTGATAGGCAGAAAGCAATACGTTTTTAGCGGGGGTATAAATCGATTGAATACCGTGCTTTATCTGGAGTGCTCCAAGGTTGCATACTTGGTCCTTTGTTTTTTACAATGCTCATAAATGTAAAATTTCATACAATCGATGTCATAGATGTTGAAGGTTTAGTGTTCGCTGATGACTTCAAGATTTTTCATTATCTGGCTGATTTGTAGATCAATTTTCCTTGATCTACAAATCAGCCAGAACAATCATATATGTGTATTCACGTACATGATTCATATGCATGTATAAGTTAAGTGAGCATTCAATTCTTGTTTTATTTCTATAATTGTATTTCACAAACTCCTTTATTTGAAATTGACTCTTAAATTTGAAAGTATGAAATTGAAACATTTATACTTCTAATTTTGTTTTCAGTATCTGTTGTCTTTCTTGTGTTGTAATTAGGACCTGTCCTGTGAAACAGTGTATGTTAAATAAAAAATCTCCCCTTTCGATAATTGTTTCTCTATTTGGTTATCGACAATAAAATTTTGAAAAAGAGTTTCTTACTCAAGTTATTACTCAGATTTTTTTCTAATTTTTTAAAATTTTGTCCCACCATGAATGAAAGGACAGATTCAACCAATGTTTCAGAAGGTGGTAACATATTTGTACAGATTCAGTGGGGTCAGGCACTTATAAAATGCTTTAAAATCATCTAAAATCTGAATAGATCAAGTCCAAGAGTGGCACTTGCTTCCCATAAACCTCAGTCGATTCTGCCGTTACGTTAATGATGACATGATATATGAAATAAGTATTTTTAATTACCTACTTAATATTGTCCTATGTAAAAATAATCAACCTAAATATAAAAATTCTAAAAATATCAAGAAAAAAATATTTTACATTCTAATTCGACATTCCTGAAAACCTAGATTTCGCTTTGTTGACCTTTCCTTGTATATAAACCTCAAAATAACTGTAGCCGGTTTTACATCTACTAGCTAGACAACTGAAAAAGTGAGTGCACTAAATATCTGATATATTTCTAATATAAACAAGTTAAATCCTTTAGTTATATATTCGTATCACAAAAAATCAGTGGAAAACATTTCACAGATAAAAAGAGTTATATACCTAATATACATACCTCTTTCTATATTTTTAATAAAATTATAACTCAAGAAAGTTATTTTCGAATACTACATAAGTATCTTCTTCATCAATTCTAATGAATTTACATAAAACGAGGAAATGTATTTATAAACAATAAATTAAAATTAACACACTTGGCTTAAGTTTCACTAAACATATTGAAAAGTCTACAAGTTTCGGGTGGTTAACCCATTATCAAAGTATACAATGTTACTGAAACAATGTTACAGTTGAATGTTCAGTAACATTATATATTCTTGATAATGGGTTAACCACCCGATACATATGTAGAGTTTTTAATATATTCAGTGAAACTTAAGCCAAGTGTGTTAATTTTAAGTGATTGTTTTAAACATATTGTTTCACCAAGCAAAACCTCCGTGCCATTTATTAGAAATGTATTTATGTTGAAAATAAACTACGTTATTAATATTTTTCACTCGAAAACGATCACCTGCTCCATAATAGCGAACTGTAATGACCAAGAGCCATTTACGAATGGATACTAATTATTTGCCTTTTTGTTTGTTGTTCAGACTATACTTTTACATATTTGTGATATCTATCTTATACCTAAAGCTATTAATCTCTATTTACTTCGACATAAAAAGTAACGAAAGCTCTAATGGGGATAAAACGGATTAACTTATGAATTATTAGTTTTACAAGAATGAATTTCGTTCCAACGATTCTTTCTGAAAAAAAATGGAATGTATTTCAATTGGAAAATTAATATAAATTCCTTCGGATTCTTGATAACTAAGTATATGAGATGAAATCTGATTCGGAGATTTGAATATTTGTGTTTTGATAAAATTGGTTCTGGGGTTCTTTCATCTAAATGCAATTTCTTTCGATTGGTCCGTAAATCTTTCTAAGAATTTTCCATTCTTGTTATTTTATTTCTCTAATTTTTGAATGACCGACATTAACCACTATTTATTTAATCTTCTACGTATATTGATTCTAGAAGAATCGAGGTGTCATATAATGCCTTAATTTTGCGCCTCTCGAAATACACTTTCTATTATAGTACCTACTACGCTGTTGTTAGCTTGTAGTCCCTTTGGACTTAGATAATTCTTGTTCGTTAGCGATTCTGTTTGAACTTGAAGACGGTATAATTTCTCCGAGATCGGCTTGTAGAATTTCACCATGTTTTGTGATTGAAGGAGATATATTTTTTGGTTGTCTTTCGTTTTGTATTTGGTATTATCATGAGAAATTTGTAGTCCGGTTTTCTGCGCAATGTCTTGTAGTTTTTCTAGGGCGAGAATCGCATCAGTTCTGCTATCTGTGCTATAGCAGTATCGGCTGCGAGAGAAAGGCATTTGACATTTAGTCGATTATTTTTTGATACTCACTCGTATAGGCTTTATATAAGGTTCTCATTCCCTAACTATTTTTTTGATGAAAATCTTCGAACTTTTATAAGGATGGGAGTCCGTCCCACTGCCGCAAACCGGTTTTGATTTTAAAGGAAACAGATACTTAACCCATGAATTTTATATTAGAAGTTGTTCCTGTAAGTGCCATATAAGTTCTGTACACGTTTTTCTATTACAATATTATTAGGGTCTTCCGATGGATCTGAAATTCTTTCATATATATATATATATATATATATATATATATATATATATATATATATATATACATATATATATATTTTCAACTGATTGATTGCCTGTTTAAGATATTTTATTTTGAATGTTTTTAGCAATAACAGGCTTTGAATATAACTTAAATTCAAACACTTGAACTTATGATTTACACTTTATTGACTACATTGCATGACGCGTTTCGTCGTTAAAACGACTTCTTCAGATATTACATTCTGTAATCTGAAGAAGTCGTTAATGCTAAAAACTAACGACGAAACGCGTTTATAATAAAGTGTAAATATATATTCAAGTGTTTGAATTTAATTGATTGATTCAATTTAAGATATTTTATTTTGAATGCCAACACTATTAAATAACAGGCTTCTTTTGATATGAAAAACTTTATTTTTGTTGACGTTTCGTTGTATATTACAACTTTGTCAAAACTAATGAATAACTGAATTTATGAATTACTATAGATATCAAAATGTCAAACTTATTTTTTAGAAAAATCAAATTAGTTTTTTTGTATTTTCACTTTTTGATTTTCATTACCAGAGGAATATTTCTGGCTCAGCATTCGCTTCGGAAGTTTCAGTCTTCTTCACCACGAGGAAACCTCTGAAAAACTCATGGTAAGCCAGGTGATTCTAATATTAGAATCACCTGAATGTTAGAGAAAATTTCTCTAACATTTATCCCTTGAAGGATAAAGGAGACATCACATCGTACACGTTCACATATCTAGCTCTTCTATAACATTCTCTTGGTTAATTTGAATTTTTCAAATGAATGTGTGTGTGTGTGTGTGTGTGTGTGTGTGATATTTCTGTGCGCATTTTCGGACACAATTCGAAGTGTATATAAAAGGCATTTGAAACCGACTCCTCCACTGACATCCCATTTATCGTATTATATTCCTAGTAAATAGAACCGACTGCAGAACATCGAGTATTATTATCGAACGGAGTCCTATTATTCGTTCCAGTTGTGATGAAAAGGTCTGTCCCATACGCGGAATACCATTCAGGTCCGAGCAGGTATTAGAGGACATTATCCGGTACCACAGAGATAATTATTGTTCGTCGCATAGTGCCCTACTATTACGTACACTCGTGAATGACACGCCGCGCGGCAGATAGAAATACGTTGGATTGCTGGTCACCGTAACGCGCTACTTCTATCTCAATAACTCATTTCGACCGTTCCATCTAGACAACGAGAATTCCGTTTCTGGAATTATCCCAACTTCCTTCCATCAGCGTTTAGTGATTAACATCGAAACGCTTGTTTCTATTGTTGGCTACGTTCGCACGAAACGAAAACTTTCGAAAGGGTTTTGATAGAATGAACGTTCGCAGCAATGAATCGGATTATATTTGGATCAATTCTACCTATACATATATCTGGGATAAAGAATGTCAGAGCCATAGCAACAATGATCTCTGGAGAAATAAGTGTTGCGTGTCCTAAATTCGAGTATCCATTCACGAATAGCAGTTATCGAGGTGGAGTTATTTATTATTTGCTTTTTAATATTGAAGAGTAGGTTCGTAGACAAATCACAATTTTATGGAGAAATTACGAAGACCACTCCTATAAGAAAATTATGGCTACGGCTACTGAATCAAATACTAAATAACCAATGAGGTACTATCAATTCTGAGTAAGAAGTTAAATTAAGGTGAAGATTGGGTTCAAAATGGATCCGCTTTCTTACGTTTTCACCTAGATTCTGTAGGCATAAACCTGATCTCAACTATCCATCTCATCGATGGAAAAATTACGAGAACCACTCCTATAAGAAAATTAAGGCTACGGCTACTGAATCAAATACTAAATAACCAATGAGATACTATCAATTCTGAGTAAAAAGTTAAGTTAAGATGAAGATTAGGTTCAAAATGGCTCCGATCTCTTACGTTTTCACCTAGATTCTGTAGGTATAAACCTAATCTCAACAATCAGCCATTATATTATAATACCGTTTGAGCAAATTATTGAAGGATGACAAGGAGGTTTCGCTTAACTCTTGGTGAAGCGTTATGTTGAGAACAATAAAATAAAATTAACACTCTTGGCTAAGTTTCACTAAAAAATATTATTAATGTTATATATATATATATATATATATATATATATATATATATATATATATATATATATATATATATAAGGTAAAATAAAAATTAAATATTAATGAAAAGAATACCAGTTCTTAAATGAAACATTTTGAAGAGTAAAAAGCCAATATAGATGATTTTGACCATTATGGAATGTTGATTGAGAATGTATTGAACACATTCATTTCTGAAGGTTTGAATTTCATCAATAGTATTTGTTAATTTGAAGTAAATGTTCACAAACTTGGGAAGACGAAACAAACAGATAAGAACCTGTGGAATGGATAATGGATTAGCATATTTCAAATGGTTTTCTCCGATTGGGAGATTTGATTTTTAATGAGTCTTTGGATCCATACAGCAACGAAGACTCCACATAGGCGAATTTCTTCATTTACAGTTTGAAGAACCAGGAATTTGAAAAAACACAAGGGAAAAAATATTTAGAATTTTCTCATAATTTAATACAAATACGCATGACGACGTTCCGAAGTACTACTTCTTTATCAAATGCTGAATTAATACTGTATTATACTGTATATACTGTATTATATAATGTATAATAACCAGTATTAATTCAGCATTTGATAAATAAGTAGTACTTCGTAACGTCTTCTTGCGTATTTGTATTAAATTATGAGAACATTCTACATATTGTTTCATTATGGATATTAATTTTCTCCAAGTAACGGCTTCATCAATCATTGGCTCTCATCAGAGCGACGTAGCCAAGTTTCGTAAGTACGAACTTGATGAAAAATAACAAAAACTACATTCCTATGAAAAAGTTACCACTTTGTAGACTTCTGGGCGAAATAAGCGATTGAATTTCCCAATTCGGAGAGAATGAAGGCAGAAGCCTTAAACGTGGCCACTTCCTTTAAATGAGCTTTCTTATTGTTTTATTTTGCATTCCCAAGTTCGTACAACATGAACTTTCGCTCTGACGAAAGCCAACAAGCCCGAAACACCTGTCAACGGCTGTTTCCATTTGTAGGTTATATCGATATTTGTTACTCTTGTGTTACTTAAATGTTGCTGCAGAGTGACTCAGTGTAGTGAGGTAAACAGATTTACTTCCTATTCTTCTTTTTCAATTATTTTGAAACGAAACTTTAATTTAAGGTGTCATGTAATTCCTACTTCGCAAGAAGTTCGCGAAACTTTCGACTCGAGTCTTTTTATACACGAAACATCTTTTTCGCGGGCAAACTGAAACCGGAAGATAAGAGAACACATCACAAAAGGTATAAATCGATGAAAGTATTCTATCGGGCACAAAATACCTGTAATTCGTCGAGGGGTTGAGTTCGTTTTTCCCTCCGCGTAGCCAAGTCACACTGATCGGCTTATCGCCGTTCACGTCGCAGTGCAGAATGGCCCTGTCGCCTTTCTTGACGGTAACCAGTCGAGAAGGTGCGGAGAAGTACGGCGAGGCTAGAAAAGAGATACTATTTTTTTTTGGCTAATTGGTTTATTAGGTATGGAATTCTAGGAGGGTTAAATTCGATTCGGACAAGCTTCTTAGAATAGAAGACAGCCCGAAGAAGGTATTGTAGTGGTGAAACGTACAAGTTATATTTATTCAGTTTCTCAATAATGTTAATTTATAATGAAACAATAATTTTAATTTAATAAACGATATGCATCACGCGCATTTCGCATAACTTCTTCAGATATTAAATAAACACCGGTACAATTTCACAGATATATGTGTTTATATATATTCTAATGTCTGAGATTGAATTCTCGTTTAACACTTGGTGAAACATAATTAAATATTAAATAAAATTAAACACTTGACTTAATGTTTCACGATTATATTTAACAATATCAAACAGTCAACATGTTTCGAGCGTGAGCTCATCTTCAAGACTAATTTACAATGAGGAACGAACAACAAATTTAAATCTATAGAAGTGAGGTATCCCCTACCTTAGATATTTGAAAATCTACCTGTTAATTTACGATGTGTTCTTTTTTCTTACAAGACCTACTTATTTCTATTGCTTATATTATTATATATAATAATTATTATTATTGTATATTATTATATATTGTATTATTTCTATAAGCAATAGAAATAAATAGCTCTTGGAAGAAAAAAGAAGATATCGTAAATGAACAGGTAGATTCTCAAATATGCCCCTACTTACCTCCATTTTATAGATTTGAATTTGTTATTCGTCCCTTATTGTATTTTATGCTTGAAGATGAGCTCACGCTCGAAACATGTTGACTATTTGATATTGTTAAAGCCAAGTGTTTAATTTAATATATTCTGACGTATCAGAACATAGAATAACAACAAAAAAAGATAAGAATCTAAAAATAAAAATTTAAATTGAACACGGAAATCGGGCGATAGAAGGTAGAAATAAAAATAAAAAAATACATTATAAAAATAATGGAAGGAATAAAAATAAAAAATTACAAAATAAAAATTACATTAGACAAAAGTTTTTCAACTTTTTTCATCTCTTATGTTTTTCTGAATGTCCTATGTTTCTACGTTTTTTTAAAACTTTCTCTTCTTCAGCGATCCTGCTAAAGAACCCTCGTGACCCTCCAGGGGTTAGCGACTCACACGTTGAAAAACACTGCACTAGAATACAGAAAAGTGAAGGGAAAAGTAGGTGTAAGTGAAAACTGAAAGGTGCATACTCCATCTGAGCTACTACTTGGGATTCTATTATGGAAAATATTGAGAGAAAAATTAAAATATAATAAAATATTAACATCTTATTGATTATAAAATGTTACTAACTCAAATAAACATAAACATAAATTACTGAAAGAAACACAATTTTTCACGATTTTTTCGAATTTAACTTAAGTCGTTGAGCATAAAAATGAATTACCTTTAACTACAACAGTTTATAATACTTATTAAAAAAAATTAGAATATTTTAAAATTTTTCTGTTTGTTTTTATTTTCATGGTGAAAATAAAACCTTTTGTTCCAATTTTCGATAAATTATCACATAAAAACGACAAAGCATATGTAATGACTTATACAAGGTAAATTTTTTCAGCACTGACATTAATATATAAATTCAAAATGTACAATTCAAAAAATTTTACATCAATATACAAATTTTTCCAAATGAATAAAAAAATGATTCTTACAATTGACCCTTAGCTGTATCACTTTTCCTATTCCAGTTCCGATTCCGTTCTCGGCTTGACAGAGATAGTATCCCTCTCTATCTTCCTTGACGTGCTGCAATAAAAGGGTGCCATTCCCCAATAATTTCGTGTACATGTGGTCTCGAACTTCCTCGTAGTCGCCGGATTTGCTTGCTGAATACATGAAATTCGATTAGGTTTCTAACACTTTCTATGAATTCCCGTTCGTATCACAAAAGATGGGAATTAGGGCGTTCGATACTGGATGGATACAAGTTCATATAACCGAAATTATAAATTGAATCACATAATTTCACATGAAATTCATATATATCACAGAAACTATATACCAGGACATTTATTTGAAAACTTTTTGAAACCATCAAAAGAATGTGAAAGCAGAGTTGGCTATTTACAAATGGATGATGTGATACTTCCAGTTTCCTTCAGGAGATGAATATTTGAGAATACCAAGAAATGCCACACTTGATGGAAGCACAAGACAGATTGTTTCGTTCTACAAGGAACTCATCAATTGTGCCATGTCTATCGTCAAGTGAGGCAATGACTCTAGCTCCCAATCATACTATGATTCCGAAGTGATAACTATGAAGTGATTCAATTACTTCAAATCCATCTATAGCAATCAACGGAAGATCATGGACACATTAAGCATCGAATAAGCATCCGTACCTGTAGGTACCTACCTACTAAATTTGCAAAATCTTTTGACAAGTACTACATCGTTTGATCTTTTTGAATGTTATTAAGTTGCCAACATTAGAGACAAAGAATATAGAGAACATAGAATATATTGTAATTTTATATCGTATTCAATCATAACAATATTCAAATGAAATAAATAAGAAATTATGAAAACAGTTAAACCTAGAAGAGTTGAGCGGACTTTTTTATTTGAACTTGTAGTTCTTTTTGCTAAATTTTTCATTTTTAGGTAAATGAGTCGTTTTCAGGTGCAAGAGGCATTAAGGAGGCATTAATTTTTACATTGATTAAATTCATTCCTGAATCATTATGAAAGCTTTAGAGGGAGCTATATCATAAACAGAGTGACCGATGTATATTTCTAACCCAAAAACCTGAGTTTCGATCTGAAAAAAATTTAATCTTAAATTACACGAAAATTGATTTTCGAAAGAATTGTTAGTTTTGGAGTGATTCTAAGATGACGTCAGTCACCTATTATAAAAAACAATATTGAAAAAATGTTGAAACGGAACCAGAATTAGAACTAGAACAATATATAGGGTGTTCAATTTCAATTTTCACATCGTTTGCAGTCTAATCGGAAGTTGATCATTCAGATTTCTCAAGTCAAAAAAATTGAAAAGTAGGTCTGATATAACTCATCCGAATTTCAATATAATCTAACAACTCATCACGAATTCAGCTACTTCTCATCCTACTTATTAACATCCGATATACCTATATTTTATAAAAATCTGACAATTATACTTCAATAAAGTCAGATTTGTGAAGATATTGATTTAATCTGATAATTTATCGTTCTGTTACTAGATTGTTTATATATTAAATAATTTTTTACAGTGAGAAATTATAATTGAATTTATTTACAACATTTTGAACGAGTAATGGGATTTGGGTGGTTTCAAGTTGAATGAATTATACTGAGCTATAGATTCAACTGACATTTCAATCAGAGTTAACGAAGTTCTGATGTCTATGTTCGAAAACCACAAATCGAATTGCATTAATTGACTTGGTGTAACTTCTTGGGAGACAAAATGGTTCAAATTCCAGACAATAGCTTACTGTATATCTTGAACACTATAGCATAACACTATAGAGAATTTTAGGTTATTTTGAACTGATATTTAGTAAATGAAATTTTTGTTATTTTTCTTCCTTTCATTAAATTTTATTTCCAATAATTTGTTCTGAGAATTCAACTTTGGCATCTGCAAAAATAAATTCTCAGAAAGATTGAATAAAGCTCAATTACTATAAAAAATTTTCGAACTTTTTTCGACTAAAAATTGATTATCATATTGATACAATAAAGACATTTATGATTATTATTATCATATTCTCATCAAAGAACACTCCGTGAAAATGAGGATATTTATGTCTAGTTTATGTTTTATGTTTACATATTGTAAAAAATTTTTCCGAAATTTTGATAAAGAGGCTGCTTATAGCAGAACATGCACTAGACACGAATTTCCTAATTTTTACAGTGTGCTATTTGCTGAGAATATCAATTTTTAGTTCACATATTATACCTCTATAGTTATTTCTATATATATATTGCTCATATTTCAATTATTTTTGTTGAAAGTGAAAGAGAAGAGCCCTAAAAGAATGATAGAAAATTTTGTTTTTGTTTGTTTGGTTTGGTATTTAACAGAGAGAGTTGGTAGTTTCTTTTTATGAAGTCAAAGCAGTCAAAAATTATCTACTTGGTTTTGTTATAGCTAAAAATATAAATTCTAAGTTTCTATTGACTTTTTATATTCTCTCTTTGTTTCACCTTTGAAATTTTTACCTATTGCAGTTATTACTGCTATTAGTACTAAAATTATTCGACAAGGAATAAAATATAAAGCAGTTCTTCGAAATCAATTCCTGAGAAAATCGAAATCGTTCTAAAATATTGAACGATACTTTTACAAATTCTCCACCGTTTCTAGTTTACAAGACCACGATGAAATGAATTTGATCACTCATTTTTTCATGTGTTTCACAAGTCGAAAAAATTTGTTAATGAAATATGTGCAATTAAGCGTGGACAACTATGAAATGTTATCATAATGCAGGTATGGGAAACGTCAAGCGTTGATGAATAATTTTCAACGAAACCGTGTCCGAGAGGTATCAAAATATAATGGAATTGTCACGTTGAAACTAGAAATAACACTGAGTGTTTCCGGGAAACTGTACGAGATAATTGGAAAACAAAACTGAGCTTAAATTGGCACTATGTTAGGCCAATGAAAAAACGTTGAAAATGAGAAATTGTGTTTGGAACGAACTAGGTACTTGTTCCATAAGTGAAACTTGCTGAAAATGAAAAAGAGGGTGGATTTAGTACGATAGAGCATCTCGATAAAAAAATAAAAATATAATTTTCTTCACCGTGCATCAGTTTCGTTTGGATGAAAATGAAATGGGTTCGAATCCAGGACAGAAATGAACGTTTGTGAGTGAATTTAAGTTGAGTGGTATGTAGAAATTACGATATATCTGATATGAAATATATATTACCTAAAAAATCAAGTGAGAAATGTACTTTTATCTCATAAGTTCGTATAATTCTTGTGTTCGTAACAAGATGGAGCCTGAAAAATATTGATTTTGGAGAAATTACTCTCAGTTTTAATCTAATTGTCAATTATTTCATTGATATTTCGTGAAGTAAGTTTTTTATTCATCTGTCTAACAAAATTCATAACAATATTTTGGCGATTGGAATTTCAAATTTCCCGCTTTCGAATTCATACTTCAATTTAATTTTATTCATGTAAAACTTCGAATTTTTAAGGGGAAAATGCTTTAATTAAGATGTCACTCTTTATAATTGATTTTTCTTTCAAACTGAAAAAATTGCGAATTCGTACTGTTTCGGAAATTATATAGAGAGATGAATTTCAAGAATGAGCATTTTTTCTTTGGCTATTCGAAAAATTTTTTGCTGAATAGAAGACCCTCATTTACGTATTCACGAAAACCTTCGCAAGTTTTTTCTTGTCATGTCTTGAATAGCAAGCCGAATCAGATGTAGTTATATAAACTCCAAGTTTCAGATGAGATGTTTGTTATGGTAATGACAAAGCGTTTCGTACATTTGAAAGTTGTTCAAATACCACCATCAAACTCATATTGTCATCCTTCAGAAATGCTTCACTGAAAATGATTGTGAAGGAATTTGTAAAATTATAGCCATCTATATGATCCCACCAAAGTTTACGGACGCCCCCATAATACCCTATTAGGACCGGGGGATACTTCAAAAAACGATAGCAACATCTTCCTAATCTTAATCATTAGAGGCTGAAGTAAGGTTGTTTGGCGAGGAAGGCAACTTCTGTATCCTGTGGAATCCTTGTCTTAATAGACAAGGGTTTGTACAGGATATCAGAGTCGCAGTGGACATCAGTGGTACGGTAGAAAGAAATCTTGGAGCATAAGAAACTGCTGAAATGGCGGAGAATCAATGAAAAACAAACATATGTACTCTAGGAAAATTCTAAACTCTCCATTGCAAGTTCCACATGTCAGTCCTTCTGAATGCTAGAACATGTTGTTAATCAGTTGATGATGGTATCGTGGACTATATACAAAAATATCCAGTGAAAAAACCCATTTAGTAGGAGAACCCGTGGAAGCTCAACCTTTACGCATTTAATACATTTTTTGTGAACAAAGATAATACATTTTCTCACAAATACCGTAGCCTGTGATGAGTACAAAGAATGTCTATTCTATTATCTAACGATCTTAGGCGTGAACTATTGATTTGAAAATTTGAATATCCGTTTGAAAATGAATAATTTTCAATTCAATTGAAAGAAATCCTAATTTTCGAAATACGAAATACGTAACTGTATGGTTCTTGTGATTTTTAATCCTAAATGTAGTACATCCAGCAGGTTATTTGCGTTTAACGAATCTTGAAATTGAATGGAAAAAATATAACGAGTTTTTATATTTCCAATTGATATCTGGCAGCTTTATGTGGAATATTTTGAAATGTATCATATAATTGAAAACATTTGGCTAAATTCCACGGAAAATGCTTGATCTACTTGTCATATGTTTCGGGCTACTATCATATGATCAAGAATTCAAAGAAATAATTTGAATACGTTGTATTGAACTCTGATTAGACCGAAACTATGCCGTTTAAGTTCTAACAATTTTAGAACAATTGGATGAAACGTTTTTAAAGAATATAATACCTTCCACATTGAGGAATTGAAATAATACATAACCTACATATCAGGTAGCTATAGGAAGAAAAGTTATTTTTCTTTCGGTATCTGATTCAGTTAAACGTTCCGTAAATTTAGTCAACTCAACCCATTAGTCGTGTACGTGACAAAAAGGCGAACATAGGAGACCTGTAGCTTCCCCTGGCGATAAGCCGGAGAATATAACATGAAGGTTCTTTCACATATAACATGACAATGTACGCGATACGTGACGTTTTCTCTAACTATTGCTTTTACTTTTTGAATATCCCTATCTACGTTTTTGCTAGGAAGAATGAAGTAACTGATAAAAAAGCGTTGCCTGTCCCGAAACGATAACGATGTTTTTCACGAATATTCTGAAAATATAATAGAATTTTGTGATGAAACTAGGGTAAATATAGACGCAAACTAAATTTCAATAATCTAGTTTCACTCTGATAACGTTTTGTGAATGTGAATAAAATGAGAAAATAATATGAAAACAGACAAATCTTCATTAGACTCATTGACGTATGAGTTGAATAATGTGCACTAACCGTTTTAAAATGAACAAAGGGTGTATGATTTCGACTGAAACAAAAACCAATACAGAAATATGTTTTCTGAAAATAAAATTCGATTGATTCATTATGACAGACATTCATGAATGACAGATGAAAGGTATCACGTCATCTATCATTTATGACGTAGAAATTTCAATCAGAAATAAAATATGAAATTATCTATTAAAATCCATTGCTAAACCCCATTTTGCGTATGATAAATGATATTCAAGTTATGGTTAGTGAAATAAGCAATACTAATGATGAAAGAAACAATAATTATGAAGAAAACTGTGATTTGAAAATATTTTCTATTTGGTAATTACTGAAAAAATACATAACTTAAGGTTTCTCATAAATGACACAGAGGTTTCGCTTATCTCTTGGTGAAACAACATTATGTTAAAAACAATAAATTTAAATTAATACACCTGGCTTAAGTTTCACTAAATATATTGAAAAACTCTACATATGTTTCGGGAGGTTAACCCATTATCAAGAGTATACAATGTTACTCAGTATCTTCATTTACTTCAATGGGTTAACCACCCGAAACATATGCAGACTTTTTCAATATACTTAGTGAAACTTAAGCCAAGTGTGCTAATTTTAATTTATTGTTTTTAATGTTTCTCGTTCTATATTCTAGTTATTTAAATGGTTTGAGGGAAAAAGTGGTATTGTAATATCAGACGTAGTTTTATAATTGAAACAGTTGAATTTTGATCACCCTGTACACGGTATAAATTTGAAGACTGAAATATGAAAAAGGAATAAAATGCATTATTTCTTCTGAATAGTAGAATTGTAAAATCTTAAAAACTCATAAAATCATCGAGCAAAGCCGAAAACGATTCGCAGGTTAATAAAATAATTCTATTTTATTTTCTCGAATTTTATAACGTTATAAGATTTTATTCACAAATTTTATTCTTAATGTCATAAAGTGGAATATTACCATCTTTTGTCGTTTTTGCTGCCTATAATTATTATCGGTATTCAATTTCACTGCTTGAAAACTGGAAATATCTTCATTCTATGAATATGCCATTAGATTGAAAAAAAGAGAGAATAAATAGGAAATATTATATGATTCATTCAAAATACGTGAAAAATATCGAACAAGAATGAATGAATTGAATATGTGGTTCAATAGAGACCTGTAGCTTTTTTCCATATCACAGTCGGCGTTGGAACACCCTGTGCTTGACAGTGCAAAGCCACGTGACGTTTTCTTTCGACGCTCACGTCGACAGGCTCCACAAGCCATCGTGGTGGCACTGAAACATGACCAATTTGATATGAACACGAGCATGCATACTCTACAATGTAACTGATTTTCGATTTTTAGCTACAACGTTGAACAAGTTTATCGAAGTTTCGTCCGATATTTCATGGAATGTCGTCGAAGTTTTCGGGTGAGATCGATTGCGAATGGACAGAATCATATTGTATACGGAAAATGTAACTCTATATTTCAAGAATAATTATCGGAATGTTAGTTAATACTCTCAATTCAAAACTTATCTAAATTTTGAAAACAGAACTGCGTTTATAATTAAATTGTTTAAAAGATGAAAAATCGAGAAATATGCGCAATAAAACGGACTTTCTGCATACAGTTGAATTGAATGTACCTATATGTCAGAAGTCCTTCAAATTTTAATTCAAGTGATTTTTCATAGTACTCTTACATTTTAAATTATTTTTCAAGAATCAGGGTGATATTTAATTTAGTACAGATGACGTGAAGCATAATTTTAAACATTCATTTGAAAAATTCAAATTAATCAAGAGAATGGTATAGTAGATCTAGTTATGTGAACGTGTACGATGTGATTTCTCCGTTATCCTTCAAGGGATAAATGTTACAGAAATATTAAAATCGATGCCACACCTGATGGAAGTGCGAGACATATATGTTTAGTTCTGCAAGGAACTCGTCAGTCGCACCACGTCCATCGAAGTGAGGCAACGATTTCATTCTCCAATCATCTTCTTGTGACTCCAAGTGGAAGACCGTAGAGTAATGAATACTCAACAATTCCATCTATAGGAATCAGTAGAAAACACCTCTCAGATTATAGACACACCAAGCATCGAAATTTCACATATCTTCTATACCCGTAGGTATCTACTATATTGCATTACTATATGTCTATTTGACAAATATCATCGAACGATGTTTTCAAATGCCAATAGGTTGCGTTAGTAGTACGCTCGTGTTCATTTTTATACTTTTTCATAGTACTCTTACTTTTTAAAATTATTTTTCAAGAATCAGGGTGATATTTAATTTAGTACAGATGAAGTGAAGCATAATTTCAATTTAAAAAAATGAAACTCACCAATTTATAGAGATCCACGAATAATTTTTTTAGAAGAAGAAGAAGATATAAATAAATTGGAGACTTAAAGAAACTATAATCTCTTGTTAACTCAAAAAAAATTACTGAGAAAACGGTATTGACGTTGATGTTTAGTTCCAAACGAAATTTAAAACCTCTCTCTATAAATTCAACAAGGAGTTTATCTAGAGCATTATTGAGCTAGTAGTGACATCTAGTACTAAAGCAGATTAAGCAGACTTTGTTTTATGACGGAATTACTCCGTTAAACTGACATTTAGCAGTGACATCTTTCATGATTCATTACAACAATAATTTTGCGTTTAATGTACTTAGGGGCACAGCTCAATGCCATTTTATAGCAGAGAAGTAATTAAACTTTAGAAATGACGTATGAAAACGGTAATCAGTCGAGATTTCATTGGGGATTTTGTCAACGCAATTATTTCCTCACGATTGTTTAGTGATCAAGTATTTATGAACTCACAATCTCTATAAGATTGAAATGAACTATCAATTGAATGAAGTTGCTAAATATGTCATTCGTTTCTGAAATCAGCAACAATGGATGATCATTTCGAGTATTCAAATTTAAACAAACTATTTTCAAAAAGTCGTTATTCACGAAAACCGGAAGCAGATTTTAAGATATCAATTTCGAATATTCCCATAATATTTCATCGTTCTAATAAACGAAAAAAACCGAACACTTCAAGCTCATTCTTACGGGAAATGATAAATGTACGAAAAAGACGTTAACACTGGAAATTTATGCTTCATTTGTTCGGCACGAGTACATTTATTTTGCGAATCGAAGCCGAAAACTTCTGGCCATTCAAAATCGATCCATTTTTCCGCGAGCTACAAGTTGGTGAACGTCGAGGACGCAATATTGTAAGTTCCTTTATACGGATATTAATCGCGAGTTCAACGGAGCAGCACTGATGAAGACCATAAAAATCAGTTGACTCGAAACACAGAGTTCTTGCATTCGGTGCCGTTGAGTGGAACACTGATACCACACTCTACACAGTTTGTTGGAGAGGTTATGGCTAACTATATCGCTGCAAGAAGCAATTGTGAGGAACAATTATCAAATTATATCCCATAACGTGTGGCGGTGGTGAGTGATTTTTATCAAGCAGCAGACCTTACGGTTTGCCAAAACTGAAAAAAAATTGTTATCTCGTTACCAATGTCAGTTTCACTTATTTCAGGTTATGTTTCAACCTTAACATTCCTTATTTTCACATTCTTTTATTTTTAAAAAGTAGATTTTGGTAATTCAGATCACGGATAAGAAAATTTCTCAGTTTTAAAATGCGAATTGTTAATGGATAAATCATTCATTGAATTAGAATGACTGCATACAATTAATTTGGATGACATATTTCAACCGATTTTGATCTTTGACATACATTGAAACGAGGAATTCAATGAGCAGCACGTAAAAATATTTTTGGAGAACATTGGGTTTGATCTTTTCGATTCTTGACTGGATAGCTTTTGCTCATACATAAATACAGTGTGATTGGTGGTAACAAAAATTTCAAATACTTTTGGTACATAGTACCTTCACAAAAATTCAGCACAAAGTTCCTGAGTGATCTAAAGGTGCAATTATATACACTTTGTGTCTCATTTGAAACATCAACGATGTTGCCACTTTTCGACATATGCGACAACGTTGCAACTTTGAAGACATTTTAGATCGATAGCCAACACTTAGAGTTAAAATAATTTTGAAGAGGTCCTTTGCCTAGTTATCCGTAAACGTCTAAGGTGCCATCGACCATCAATCACCCTGTACACTCTGTGTTTCACCCATTGCCGAGAAGATCATATTTTCCAATCTATGCCTAGTCAATTTTGAGTTGAAGATATCATATAGCATGGAAGTTGCCGCCCTAGTGAAGCGTATATTAAATCTCTCAATGCGGTGAGTTCACATGGAAGTTAAAATGAGATTTCGTGTTTTGGTGGGGACATTTGTTTCAGCTTAAGAATTTGTAATTCCAAGACTTCGTTAGAAATTGCTCGAGGTCAGCTGATGAACTTATATTGTTATGGTTTGGGTCTTACGGCCCTTGTTGGTTTTAATTTATTTTTAATGTTTCCTAATTCCGAGCGGCGAGCTTGTTCAGAGACCGTTCCAACTCCTTGTAAGTCCAGAATCAGAGTTTCTCTGGAACGAAGATGGAGTTTGGTTCTATCGACCAAATGCTTCCATCGATGATTCTGGATCGAAGATGGAACGAAAGAAGTTCATCATTCGAACTAGAAAAGCGTTAGGAGAATATTCAAACTGATGACCCTAAAACCAAACTAGAACCACACTAGTACAGCTTCATTGATGAAATTAGGTTGTAGCTGTCTCAATCAGGAGAGCCCATACAGAAATCACAAGTGCTAAGAGTTAAAATACTTCCTCGTCAAACATTTGCATATATTCTATAATAGGTAAATATACGGAATCGAATGAAATATATCTCAGCCTTCGAAATATTTTGGACCCCAACCTAAAAGGCTTCAAGATGTTTTCTTGAAACTTGAATTTACTCAAAAATTGAGAGAATACGAAATGCTAGCAAGGATATAGTGGGAAAACTGACATTGGTTAGAGATATCTTGATATCGACATATATGTTATCTAACTACTGGAAAATAGCATGCAGAGTGCTGAGTCCACTCGTCTACCTACAAAGAAGAAAAGAAGAAAGTGAAACGAACCAAAAAGAGGGTGCAACAGTACCTTGACCTTGGGGTCCGGAGGCGCATGTGCCAAAGCAACTGAAAGTGGTGTCGGGAGAGGGCTAGTTGGGAGGGAGTGGGACTAGAGGTTACGTTACCTTTGACCTGCAGCTTGGCGGTGTACCTGACCTCGGCGGCTGGATTGCTGGCCACGCAGGTAAAATCCCCCGAGTGACGGGAATCGAGACTAGAAATGCTGAGGAGACTAGAATAAGGATCAAGAGCCGAAACGTTTACGCCCAGCGACGGAGTCAGTGGCTGTCCGTCCTTGAGCCAGGAGACCACTAGTGGCGGGTCCCCAGAACTCACTCCGCAAACTGTTCGGGTGCGCTTGCCTTCGGACAGCCCGTCTTGGAAGGAAAAGGGCTCAATAATAGGGGGAACTGAGAGAAAAAAGAAACGAACATCAGAGATAGAAAGAAAAGTGTAAAAGTGCCGAAAGGCACGAACAATTACCGTTGACTAGTAATTGTTGGGTATGAGATACCTCAGCGGCAGCATTTCTTACAACACACGAATAATTGCCATTGTGATCGGGAGTCAGACTTTCGATTACTAAAATGCTGGTAAACTGATCCACTTGAGTGATAGACATCGACTGCGCCGGTTGAACCATGCGTCCGTCTTTGTGCCATGTTATGGTCAAAGGAAGATCGCCCTTCGTTACTGAGCAAGTTAAACTAGCTCTATCGCCAACGTGAAGAGTCTCTTCAGTGTAGAAAGGACTGACCTTAGGAGGAACTGTAATAAAATTTGTTAAGGCATTTTGTAAAAGATGGACAGCTGGTGAACTCTATTCTTGTCGAAGAATTCGCTGTAAATTAAGACTGTTAGGTTACGAACAAAAGTATTCAGCAAAATGAAGAAGCGAATGTCAATTTTCAAAACTGAAATAGATATACAAGAAAATATGAAAGAACTTTCTCGAAAAATAAAATTAAGCGTATTTATTTTATTTTGCTTCGCAAAAAACATGGAAATTGAATATTACTGTCAAGTTTGTTTTGTTTCTTCTGTATTGTTCATGCTATTTGAAATCTTTAGTTGCGTATACGATTTAATCTTATCTACAGATCATAAGGGTAAATTTGTTGTACAAGAGAGCTTGGGATGTGAATTTCTCAGGGTTGATCATTGAATTCGACTGGCAAAAAACTCGAGAGATTGTCTGCAATTTCTTTTTCTTTTCTCCGGGAATTCATTACCGACCGTTCTTAATGATGACTAATTTGATTGCCGTTCTACGACATTTTAGGGGATTCGACGAAGGACAATTTCTTAATTGCCAAAGAGAGATGAAGATGCCGATATTCCCAAGAAAAATAATTCAGATTATTCATTCAATGACCGTTTGCTGAAACAATGATTTTATGCAAATGTAGTCATACATTCACGAAGAAGTTTTTCTTTTCAATTAAAAACTGAATACTACGGAATATCACGGAGTTGAGAGTGATGAAATCCCAATGTTTCGCACTTCATGTTCAGTTGAAAAATAACAGATTGATCGAACAAAATGGAAAGAAGGAAGATAACCTAGAGAATTCACCAGCAGAGAATTTCGATTTGTTAAAAAGTATAAAGCTAAGAAGATAAAAGAAGAGAACTACTACCAAGATTTCAGACAGCAAAATAAGAATTAATGTGAATGAAGAAAACGTTTGTGAGACTTTAGCACGAAAAAATAGCCAGATATAAACAGATCGGAGTGAAATATAAAAATGGGTATACAGCTAGGCAAAGAACACCAAATTTAGCACGAATTGTTGTATATCAGATAGTTTTGGTATCAAATAGTTGATATCTAACAGGAAATAGTTGATTTCAACAGGAAAACAAAATGAGACCACTAAAGAAGAGATGATACGAAGACTGGACTTTAACATTCTAGATAGGAAGAATAAAAATAGTTCAAAAACAAGACGATAACCAAAATGAAGAGAAAGAAAAGAAATGAAACATTATTTGTATGAATATCAATCATTATTCAGGAAGTTTATTTGTCCGATCAAAGTAATTCGGCCAGAGTATCAGAAAGAATCACCGTTGAACAACTGCTCAAAGGAAAGCGTTTGTTCAATTTGGTCAGCAGCTTTATGTTTCTTCCCTAGCAAACTCAATACCTCGATAGAGGAACGTATTTGTAGGAGTCAAGCGTTCTTGTTCAAAATGCTAATAATTTTTTGGGCCAGATTGATTTTCTCAAAGAATGAACACAAGATTTGACCTTTTTGATCAGCTATTCTGATCAAAGTTTTACAATGACTAATACGAGAACTGAAGATATACGATTGATACCAATATATCGACAACCGCAATTGCCATCTTTCTGACAATTTTATGGACTAATTCAGAATGAAAATCTCTAATTTGCAAGAAAAATACGAATTGATAGGGTAACAAGTGACCCCGATGCTGAAAAATATGAAAACCATAATATTTCTTCGTAATTTACAAGAGTAAAAATTTTAAAATATTCAACGATAATAAAATTAACATTGGGGGAGAATGGTTGTGCTCTTACCTATGACTGTAACTTCTCCACTTCTTCTCGCGCTGTGACCTTGCTTGTTCCTCGCCCAACACGTATACACACCACTATCGGCCTTCTTTTCTACTGGATTTATGACCAATGTTCCGTCTGGCATCACCTTTTGTCTGAGATCGTCCGGCAGCTCTCTGCCACCCCGTTCCCAGTGGATCTCTTCAATTGGATATCCCGCTACCGGACATTTGAGCTGAAGTTGTTCTCCAGCCACTGCTGTCACTTTTGGAATAAGACGAATGTACGGCATACCTTCAAGAAAATGTTCAGAATGTACACTCATACGGAGTTAATCATTTCAATTTACGAACAACTCACTTTGGTGAACAGATAAATCTTGAATGTGGTAAATGAAAACGAGTTTTTTAATGAGTAAATTGTTTACGAATGAAGAATGAAGGAACATTTCAACTTGTGTTTGGTACACAATTCTTCGTTTGGTAAACAAAAACATTGTGTTTTTGCTTTTGATATACAAAAACTTCAAATTACGTTATTAATAGTTTCGCATATATTCATTTGGCAAACATATGTATGTAAGAATATTTAATTCTGATCTTTCGTCTAGACGAAGTGATCCTTTTTGGTGCCAATAGGTTGTCGCTTTATTCCATTTATGGTGTGATAAAACCTGTGTTCATTTATAGATCAAAGAGTCCCAGGAAATTTTTTACTGAAGGTCAGTTGAGAATTCGAATAGCAAAAAAGCTTCTCATTCATCTAGCTACAGAAATTTCGATTATGACAACTCCCAGCAAAAAATGTAATATTTCCACATCACATGAATGATTTTTTTGGGTGTAGAAATACTCGTTTTACACGAAGAAAATATTTATTGATTCTTATATTTGTGATATGGTGAATTCGAGATTTCCTTTTCAATTGAAACGGTAAATTGTATGAATGGGAGTGCTATTTCATTGATAATAATATTCGCAATTATCGAAAAATTGTTGAACACCTAGATTCAGTTGTATTTTGGCAGTTTAGAGATGTGCAAATATTGGCAAATAAATTTATCGTAAACTTGATAAAAAATATAACGTGAATTTTTTCCATACTGCAGAAAGTGTACCTAATTATAACATTTCTATTGATGAAAATACGTGAAAATTTCGATGGGCAACAATAAGATCAGCAAGTGATCGCCGTGTTTCATCGAAGATTATATATCTCCTCTATATAATCGTTTATTTATGATTTCCTCCAAATAATTAATAACTATAAAAAAAACCATTTTAAAATTTAATTTTTTTTCTTTCACATTCAAGACTGAAGAGTTTATAAAGAAAAATTAACCTACAGTTTGAGCTGAGTAGTATGTTTATGGGCGTTTTAGTGAGAGAGCTGAGTGACATTTTTGAGTAGGTATTTGAGGCACCTTGATAATTCGTCAATTATTTGTGTTATCTAAACACAATTCCGACGCTTGGCTACAAAGTTGTGGATATTGGCCAACTTTTGAAATTGCAATTTGAGGACAAAAAATTTTTGGAGCAGTTTGAAATGAAAAAATCATTTTAAAAATCATTGATTTTTCGAAACAATTACTTTGAGGACGTCTGGCTGAATATTAAATGAATTAAAATGGTCTGACTTTCACCTTTTCTATTTTGTCATATATTCAATTCGAATATATCAAAATTTCAAACTGCCTCAAGAATTGCTACGTAGTTTTCGCTTCATGTATCAATATATAAATATAACGGGTGGTTTTTTAAGAGTAAGTTTTTCAGGTTGGCGGCACTGCTTCAGAGTGAAAAGTTTTCAGTATACTCTGCCATTTCATCATGAAAAGACTTACAAGCTAGCAACGATTGCAAATTGTTGAAATATACTATCAAAATTCGTGCTCTGTGGAAAATGTGTGTCGTTTGTTACGACCATATTATGTCGTCATAATCGACCTGGTGAATCAACAATTCGTGCTGTTATCACCAAATTTCGCACCAAGTTTACTTTGTTGGACATTAAACCATTGTCTCGCATGCGTACAGTGCGTACTGAAGAGATTATTGTAGCTGTAGCGGTTAATGACAGTGTTAATGAGGATAGTGAAATGTCAATTTCCGCCGTGCTCAGCAATTGGGCATATATTACTCAACATGAAGTTATTTTTAAAATGTAAATGGCAAAGGATAATTATCAATTTCAAAAAATTTTTGAATATATAATGCCAATTGAGTGTTTTATTAGATTAAAAAAAAACTATGCTTAATAAATCACCCTTACACTAAAACTATATCATCTCAAATGTAACAAAGAGAGAAAATTGGAAGAATTTTTCCATAATTTCGATTGTGCAACTTCTGAATTTCTTTCACTTAATAAAATACGACATAAAAGGAGTAGTTCATTCATCCATTTTTCATTGTTTGATTTTCATTGTTTCAATTTTCGAAACAAAATATATCAAGACGAAATTATTTGAATAATTATTGCAGATAATAAGCTAAATTGAATCATAACGCTCCCATTAGTTGAATACAAGTAAGTCAAGCTGTTCTATGCATTAATTCTAAGAAAGTTAGAGTCATATGGATATCACTCAAGATTATTATTTTGATCAGTGCATTTCAATAACTTTCTATAATTTAACATGCTCGCATTACTTCAACTCGACAAACAACAAGTAGCTTTAGGTCTGCTGAAATTATACGAAAGCCGGAGTGTAATTACAGGGATAAAAGCAAAGCTATGTAAAGCGACGAATAGATGTTGCGAATCCAACAAAACCTGCCGTTACACATGAAGGGAACGCGATGCAGTACTTCCAGGTGTACGTTGAAACTTCAAATTAATATAAATGGAGGTCTCGTTCCAAGTTATTTTCCGTGGAAATTGTCAACTGGGTCAACTGAAAAACCTCGGGTTATGTCGAAATTATTTTAAAAGGGCTGAAATATATATCTTTGATTCATATGCGTTGGAGAAGTCCATATAAATGTTTTTTTCAATTAATGAAATGTGTTTATAATATACATGTATATTCATTTGAAATCAGATAAACAGAATTCCAGTTATATTCTGTATCTTTCATTAATTTTTTCCATTTTTTATTCATTCGTTCATAATAATAGTTATTTATCAAATGCTGGATTAATACTCCAGTATTAATCCAGCATTTGATAAAGAAGTAGTACTTCGAAACGTCGTCATGCGTATTTTATATTAATTTATAATAATAAATTCAATGGACGATGAATCTACTCTGTGATAGTTCATATTTAAATGAGAGGTAATAATAAAAACTTGTCTATCACTGACTTATTCTTGATTTGTAAAAGGCGAAACTAGTCGAATAAAGAATTGTTCAGTCAGTGATTTTGAGACAAGTTTTTATTATTTCCTCTCATTTAAATTATAATAGTTATTTTATCTTGTGAAGGTATTGGCAAAGTAGATTTCTCACTATTTTGTTGGACTTACATTGCCTATAAATTCAATTTGAAATTCTTGAAAAAAATTCGATTAAATGAAGAATAAATGGTAAAATTAATCCTATTAAACTGAAAATAATTAATGAGTGATTGCACTCTCATTATTTACTGTCTGGGTCGCATGAGTTCCTTTCACTGTATGTGACATTAATACAAAAAAGTACAAAAATTATTTCTCTGGGCACAACCAGAAGATCTATTACAATGAGGAACAACTTGTAACATAATTTCTGCTGACTTCGATTTTTAGAGTATTTTAAGAGTAAATGACATGCTGATCGTTTGCCCTTACTATCTAAGTGTATTATTTCGGTCTTGGGACCCAAGAAATGATTATGTTCAAAACAGTGTTCAGAAAAACCCGTATTTGGTTTATTCAATAATATTGATTTTCCATGTTAATCGATTGTTTTTTGTATAGAACGTCCAGTTTGACCTATTTAAAAACTATCACATTCACTGCAAAATGTTTTGTAAACGCCACTTCTCGAAAATAAAACAAGTTTGTTCTTGTTATCTTCCAACAATGAACCCAAATTCTTTTTGTTGGTGTATATTTTATAAAAGTTATTTTTATGTTAACTTTTACAAATTTTATTGCTCAAGTAAGGTTCATAATTAATTGAATGGAATATTTTTTGTTGTTTTTCTAAATGAATATGAAAAATTCTTTGTAATAGTATCTTCCTCTGTTTATGCTTGATTAGTTTATCCATGAAGTAGGGTTTATAACCATTGTTTATAGCAATTGTTTCTTTCATACAAACAAGTTTTCTAAAATTATCAGCAGACATCGGAAGCGAAAGTAATCTATAAACTAATGAATGAAATGAAATGAAACGAAATAATGAAAATAAAAATGAGTGTCTTTCTTTCATCAGTCCAGTTTGACCTATGTAAAAACTATCACATTCACTGCAAAATATTTTATAAACTGCCACTTCTCGAAAATAAGTCAATTTTGTCCTTGTTATTTACCAACAATGAACCCAAATTCTTTTTGTTGGTGCATATTGAATTTTGTGGTTTATGATATATAAGCTGTACATTTTGAAATTGAGTAATGTTGTATACTCTTGATAATGGCTAAACCACCCGAAACATATGTAGAGTTTTCAATATAAATGAAACTTAATCAAGTGTATTAATTTTAATTTATTGTTCTTAACATAATGTTTCACCGAGAGATAAGCAAAGCCTCCGCGTCATTTATTATTATTATTATTATAATTCAATTTTTGGCACATTGTTATCATCAGGGTGCTGAACTCTTGATAACGAGTTAGCAACCCGAAACATATGTCGAGACTCAAACCAATCTCAAGTTTTTAATTCTACAGTAGGAGGAATAAACGTGGACATGCCACAATTTTACTAACCCAATTAGAATTCAAGTTTCTCATCACGATGCTCCCGGGTTGAACACGAGCTTAGTCGTATTGTGATTACAGTTCCTATTGTAATTCCTCTCTTAATTTTAATGGGGTACTGCGTTTGGACGCATTAATTGCTCCGAATCCACGAACACATGGCGCACAGGCAACAATGAAATATCAAAGGCGACCAGAAAGGGATTTAATTAATGTCGCATATAGAAGGATGCAGAACTGAAAATTATTATGGCGGGATTCGATCTTTCTTCGCGTTTACAACATGACGAATATGGTGCCGTAGCGGAATTGTAAAGAGCGATTCACGCCTGATTATGTCCAAGTAGATATTCAAAGCCCTTTACGAGCAAAAAATCTATGAAAAATCATTCTGTATCCAAGCTGCACGAACTCGACGTGTTTCAGGGGTTGAAAAAGAATGACAGTATTCATTGAACGATATATTCATGTTTCGACAACAATTGAATCTTTGAAGTACTATTGTTCTTGCATGAAAACATAATAATGATAAAACAAATAAGTTCTATATCCTCAACATGTATAATACCGAATTACAGAAAATAATGACATATAGCAGAATAAAGAAACTATAATGAAATCATAGAATGAATTGAAACACAATGAAGAACTGAATCTAATTAAATTGATTTAGTCGATTTTACTTTTTCACGTAACGCCAAACAATAATTGCAATAGAGTCAAAGTAAATGTCACATTCATTAGAAACTGCATCAAATATAGATTCCATAAACCAAATGGGGGATTGTATTAACGAGTCGGTTCTTAAAGTCTCTAAGTGGATAATTCTGTGGTACGAGAATTTTGCTTAGGAATACGAAATTTCAAGAAGAAGAAGAATAAGAAGAGAAGGACAATCAATAATGTTGTGCGGTAATTTGTACAAGAATTTGAGTGATAAAGTTTCTTTTCTACCCTTCAATGAAATTAAACCAAATCGACTCAATAATTCGTCATGATTTTATCCTCCCTCCGAACTAAGAACTTCAAAAACCTTCTCTGAATGGGCGTGGGTATTGATGGCAAGTATAAATAGAATGCCAGATCATGCTGTCCTACTCCAACTTGCTACGGATTTGGGCATCAAATAGTTTTATAAATGTTGCAGGATAATTGAAATACTTGCCATTGCGTATAACGAATCCATATATTTTCAAATAAGTTGAGTGATGTGTGGAATGAAAAAAAGTTTCTGAACGAAGACTATACCAAAATCTCTCACCCTATCAGATGAAGAAAGAACCTGATAAACCGACGCTATAACTACACTTAATAAGATCTTTTTTCCTTGTGAATGTTACAACATTACACATTTGCACATTAAAACTGAAATAATTCTCCTCACACCAATTGGTACACCAACATTGGAATATCCATGGGATAATGATATCAAAAATTGAATGATAACAATCTGTCTACTCATAATAGGTTTAAGAACGACTCACCGTTTTCATGGTCAGAAAACCATTATAGTTTGTCTCTTGTGTGAATTTAAAAAATGGCATTTTGATTGATATTCGCACATTCTTGTTGAAACATGATTCGATATAAACTGAATGAAAAACACTTAGCTTAGTTTTGCAGAATTGAATCGAGTGTTTGATAACTGATATTATGCCAAGCAATCTTTTTCATCCACATACAAAAGAAAAAACTACTCTGGATTTTCTGGAATAATGTCTCAAAACGGAAAATGTCTGATTCACAAAGACGGCAACAACCAATAATAAACGATCAACCTAACTTCAGTTTGTCGCCATTACTACTTTCTATATTGTTATTTTCTTTGTTCAGAATTCTTCTTATTATTATTTTGTTGAATTCATTTCAAATAGTATTTTTTTGACATCTTGATCTTGGCAATTATTTCTTTTGAATTTTAATAACTTCAGGACTGAGGAATAAGTATATCCTTATCATTATATGAGTATCATAATTCATCTTAAGGTACAGTTTATAATCTAACTACCATGGAAAATATTGTGTCAACTATTTTGATAGAAATTTGTGATTCCATTTCAAAACAAGGTAATATTGCTCTTCTTGTGTGTTGACATAACGATCAACCTTCGATTGCCATTTTTCTTTACATTTCTCTCAAAAAATTTCATCAATATAGCCTATGATTTCAATGTTAATTTCTATTCAGAAAAATCGCAACCATTGACTTCATTTCAATCAATAATTAGATATTGTAAGATATTGGATGTGGTTTTCTCGAGAAATTTCGAAAATTTGCGAAGTAGAGTTCATGTTTACAGTTCAATTTTCGAAGTATAATTATAGTATTAACGAATTCAATTGTATAATAATCCGAATAAATGAGTATCGTTTCAAATAGATTTCAACATTAACATATCAATTTTTTTTAACTTAGTCATCATCTGTCATAATGCCAAAGAGATATTCACATAAAAGTCTAGATAATCATACCTAAGAACAAAATGATGTTATTGCCATTGAAAAAAAAGTTGAAATGTTTATTCATAAAATGATCAACATTTTCCAAAAACTTCTGGACAATCTAAATCTTCCATGACCCTGAGAATACCCCGGTAACCCCCTGCATTTCAACGTTACTGTGCAAGGTTACACTTACTCGTTTTTGTCAGTATTTATCTATCTCGAATGAATAGAGACAGTATTTTTGCCGAAACCATCTTGTGATAATTTTATCTCATTTTCATCGTACAAGTAAACAAATGGTTATCAGTTCATCGACGTTTAAAGCTGACTAAACTTAATTAACACCCGAGAGAATTTTTCACAAGTAAACCCGCCCCTGCAATAATTCTGCTTTAGTTCTTGCGCCGGGTAGTATATTATCACCTTCATCAATTTCAATTAGGTCAAGATGGAGAACACGTTTGTTTTAGTCCCCACAATCAAGAGGACATAATAGCTTTCCAATTATTTAGGTTGGCGATTTCTGTTGATTCCGAAGTCTCTAATTGAATGTGTACCTACGTGTGGTTGAGCAATTTTGGCGAAAAGAAGAAATGCGGGAAAATAACCCGATTTCTTTTAGAACACAACTGATATAAAACTATCGAAGGGTCTTCCAGTTGATAAAATGACTTCATTTTATGAAACATTGTATCAATTTGCTCAATGGGGAAACTAAAAAAACCTTAAAATTAAAACCGAAAGTGATAAATTTTGTAAGAAGACATAATTGGAGTTTGTGTAAAAACGAAACAATCAAAAGGTGCAAAAACTAACTATTTACTAACAAAAACTATTGAAAAGCTGTTTCAGATTTTTGAATTTTCTCAAATTCATTCATTAATTCAATAATTCTCGTTCTGATAAGGTGAGAGACCAGAAGCTTTCCATTGTCTCACACATCATCCAACTATTTCATCTGCCGCGAAAATATATGGATTCGTTATACGTAACGAAAAATTTTTCAATAATTCCTCAACATCCTATTTAATACCCTAAAACGTAGCAAGTTGGAGTATGGCAGCATTATCTGGTATCCCATTTACACTTGCCATAAACGCCATCTTGAGGCTATTCAGAGAAGGTTCTTGATATTCTTAGTTTTTAAGGAGGATAAAGTTTATCCACGAGAAAAAGTCAATCATAACGAATTATGGAGTCGATTTAGTTCAATCTCATTGCAGAGCAGAAGAGAAACTTCATCACTCAAATTTTTGTACAAATTACTGCAGAATATTATTGATTGTCCTCCTCTCTTGTCCGCTTTGAAATTTCGTGTTCCTAGGCAAAATTCTCGTAATACAGATTTATTCCACCTAGAGACTCCAAGGACCAACTCGCTAATACAATCCCCCATTTGGTTTATGGATTTTACATTCAATAGAGTTGCCAATATTTGTGACATTCACTTTGACTCCATTGAAGTTATTATCAGGATTTATGTGAACGAAGAAAATTGACTTAAATGAACTGATTTAGATTGAGTTCTTTTTAATATTCCATTGAATGCTATAATGTAGTTATTAGTTACTATTTTTTAGATTAGATTTAACTCTTTGTTACATCTTTTCCATTTCAATTATTTAGTTAGTATTCAACATCGTTATTATTTTCTGTAATTGGGTGTTATATCTGTTGAGAATAAAGAAATTATTATTATTATTATTATTAAAATAAGTCTATGAAAACATATTCATAACTGTAGATCAAGTGTTACCAAAACATTTTCGTAAACTTCTTCTTTTAGACCATAGATGATCGATTGCTTTCATAATCGTCGAGTCATCACTTGCTTTCAACATTTTTTTCGAGGTCCCTACTTTGTAGTTTTCTTATATAAGTGTTCAAGTATATAAGTTCAATTGGACATTTCATTGGACATTTAGTTCTGGTTTATACGTTTGTAATATCTTTAGATATTACAAACTTTATTTATTTAGATATTACAATCTTTAGATATTACTCCATACAAAAATTCTGTAGAGAAAAAACGTTTATTTCCATAACAAGTCATAGAACCGAAAATAACCAACAATGAAAAACGAAATATGAATGCCAATAAAATACGAACATTACAAATTAAAAACGTACAGATTTACCCAAAAATTGTTGATATTCATTTCGAATATTTCGAATTAGAATCGAATTTTAAATTATTCATGTTGGCTAATATTGAATGACTTCTTGAAATTTGAACTGATTCAATAAACAGTACCCAGACAGTGGTAAATGCAAAGGGTGAAAAAAAATACTTCAAATTTCATATACGGATATTCCTCAATTTAAAATAATGTGTTGAGTTACGAACAGTAATACCAACACTTTGTTTCAAAACAAAGGCCGTAATTTCGAGATTCATCATTCCTCATCTTATCATATTTCGGTGATGATATGAATCTCTACAGAAACTCTACGAGATGGATTAATTAAATTAGATCTGATTAGTTGCTGCAGTAATGAATGGCCGCATACGAGGAGCTCTTTTGTTATGAGCTTTGATCGTAGATATATACAGGACATAATTACATTACACACAGATATAATACATGTATATATATATATATATATATATATATATATATATATATATATATATATATATATATATATATATATATATAGGGAGTGTTACCGTAATGATAAGGCTTTCAAAAATATTTTGATTTACAATTTTTTAGAAAAAGGAAACCTACATATGACATAAGTCAATAAGCCAACAAAAACCACACAAAATTCATCCAACAGTTATTTGCAATATAAAGGCGACATTGCTCAACAACGTAAGAGATATAAATGACATGGAAAACAAACTCATAAAGTGAGGTTAAATCATAGAACGTATAGTATGACACATCAAAGTACGAATGTGTATTAACACAGAAAACAATCGCAACACGACCGATGGTCCTAGCCATTGGAAATTTGGTCAGGTTCATCCAATGATAACAGGTAGCCATAAACACAACTAGGGCTCTCAATATCAGTTCCTTTGTTGATGTTATTAGGAGTATTCTTGATATAGACATCTCCAAGAAGGCTCTTTTCTTGTAGTTTACTACTGCTCTCTCCACAGAACTGAACCCTGTCGAACTATACATAAATCATTACTTCCGGTTCAGAGCATCTTGTTTGACCTTACACAAATATGTTTATCGTATAAATAATTTTCGATTCAATCGTTCATACCGAAAAAATTATTTTTATTAGTAGATCTTTCTTTGACAATATACTTCTATATTAACTCTCTTACGTGTTTAGAGCTTCAAGGTCTTTTCATGGCTTTAGTTAAAAGCTATACAAACTGAGGAAAGAAAAAACCCATCAAAAAGGATGAATATTTTCCTAAATTGAGGCTCAGAGCCTCGAAATTAGTCATATTGGCTCCTAGGGTTCAACACGGAGTGATAAGGCACATAAATCATTCAGATACAGTACATAAATCACTCAGGTGTTTGGATGAAATGTCCACGAAGGTTAACATTTATGTATGAAAGTACGTACTAAATTTAGTCCCGAATGCATTCTACCAAACTCGAGAGAGTTTATCTCATTTCTTCGACAGAGGAAGATCAAGTGAGTATTAACGCATGCTTGATTCCATCTTTCGAAGATATAGGACTTTGGTATGCTTGGAAAGAATATCGAAACATGATTATTTCGCTACATGTCACTGATGGTTCATAAAATAGGACTGAACACCGATGTATGGCATTTCCAACGAGTTCAGTCTTATTAGGAATGCTCTAAATATTCACTGTCTCCAGTAGACAGTTCGAGTTTTTGTTGACAGAGGTCTTTTCCGCCCTGAAACCTCAAAAATGTTATTTATATTACTGAAATTTCGAATGTACTTCGAAAATACATGTAGCCGTGAACCTTCCAAGAAATCGACATACGCAAGTGAAACTAAAAAACTCTCACTTCGCAAGTGACAAAAATCGATGTGAACCAAACGCCACTTCTAATAGTGTGTGAAATCTTCGAGGAAAGAAGAAAAGATTTCCAACCTTTGATATGAGAACATCTACATAAAGCTGAAAAAGGTTACTCAAAATACGTGTAGCTTACTAACATATTGATTGTCGTGCCCAAACAGTGGCATCTCATGTTCATTTAAGAGGCGCAGCAGGGTATAAAGGTAACAATAATCAAACGTAGTTTTTATCAAGTTCTTACAAACCTCATAGCTAATTTAACACATATAGAAGCACTAAGTCAAAAATTTCACGCATTTTGAACATTTGGACTGATAGACGTTGACGGAGTTCCACTAAATCTCACGAGATCTCACCAAGCACGCAGGGTTGTTTCTTAAATCGCCAAATTCTCCTCACTAATAAATGGACACCCCTCAAGACCACCTCAGAGATATTTCGTTATGTCACGGTTTATTAGAAACAAAAGGTTAAAAATTTCATAAAAGAATGAAACACTCTGAAATATCATCGAATATCTCTCCGAGTTTTCGCTGAAAAAAAGTAATAAATACAAATGCATAGCCAGCAGAAAATTCTGCCCGATGTTTATTATGCGGCAAAATGCAACATCGACTCACCATAAACGTTCAGCCTGGCGGAATGGGAGCTCGTGCCGGCGCGGTTCTTCGCCGTGCATGTATATTCGCCTCCATCTTCGACCATTACGTGACTGATGTTTACGTGACTGATGACGTCGCCGTGTACGGTGACATACTGCCCTATTACGAATCTGAAAAAGAAACGTACGTCGATGTGAGAGATTTCGAGATGTTATCCGAATCTTAAATCGTTAGTGAGAAACGTACAGAATTCGATTCAGAATGGATTTCAGGCACATATACACGGTGTCTCTTAAAATATGACAAATATGTTGCGAGTTTATTTCTAGAAAACTGGTGGGAATTATTGTTTCCGTTTGGATCAATTTTTCCAATGACTGAATTCCAATTCCAAGATTCTAGAAAAAATCTGAAGAGAAAATATAATATCGTCAAAACTGAGTGAAATCTAGCTACACTGTAAAAATTATTATCATTCCATATATGCAGGCTATAAGTAACGAACGGCATTTCGTCATATATTTTCAGATATTCATAACAGAAGATTGAACATAATAATTTCTATAGTAAAACTATATTTTACTTATTTTCAGCGATATTGTATTGTACCTTCAGATTTTTTCATATTTATTTCCAATAATTTAACGCGAGATTCAAAAAGATGTAATATTTTGTAGTGGAAGTTGTATAACAAGATTGAATAACATTACTGAACAAAGAAACTCTGCTTCTAAAACGATAAGAAATAACCGAACAAAAATTCAATTTTATATGATAGATAACCAGGTAATCTAACCGATTTTTCTATTGATAAATAAAAAGAAGTGAAAGACAACGGTATTGTCAACACTCGAGAGAAGAGTAGTTGAAACGTTTCTCGAACTTGTTGGTTATCATCAAATGAAACTTACAAAAAAAAAATGAATAATTTTGAAAACCCAAATGGGTGCATAGTTTCGTTTGCTTCTTGTCTGCAAGTTTGAACATCTGAAATTGGACTAGGCAGGTCTGATTAGTGCCAATAATCTCGAAACACGTTTCAAAGACTGATAACAAGTGTGGGCTTTACAGTTATCTATAACGTCTATTTTAGTAATTTCTACCCCGTAAAATCTTCTAGTATCGTATATTATTTAGAATTCTAAAGTTCTCACGAACTGTATAATGTATGTATGTATATATATATATATATATATATATATATATATATATATATATATATATATATATATATCTTGAAATTGATTTATTGCCTGTTCAAGATATTTTATTTCAAATATTTTTAGCAATAACAGGCTTCTTTTGATATGAAAAAGTTCATTTTTGTTAACGTTTCGTTGTTATATTACAACTTTCTCAATATAAAAAAACCAACGAGTGAAGATACAAAAAAAATAATTTGATTTTTCTAAAAAATAATATTTTGATATCTATAGTAACTCATAAATTCAATTATTCATTAGTTTTGACAAAGTTGTAATATAACAACGAAACGTTAACAAAAAAAAACTTTTTCATATCAAAAAAAGCCTGCTATTGCTAAAAATATTCAAAATAATATATATATATATATATATATATATATATATATATATATATATATATATATATATATATATATAAAAATGTAAATTGAGAAATTACTTTTGAGTTTCATTCAATGTATCGCGAATCAATTGAATTTTACGAAAAATTTCACATGCTTGTCAAGAAACTACCCCTAAAAGAGAGCTGGTCAGATGACCTATGGATGCACATCATTTTCTTCGAAGTATTGGAAGTGAAAACATATGTTTTTCAGAACCTCGCTTCTAAAGACAATTTATCGTCAATGACAAATGGTAACGATTTCTATTTTTCGTTCTGACAGATATTTCAGAACAAATTACAATTAGGATCACGGAATAAATTACAATTCGCATTACCATACAGACAAGGAAAATAATTGGCGGAACAATCCAACCTAAATAATCAAAAGATTTTCAAAAAAACACCTTTTAGATTTCCATTCCGTTCTCGAGACTCGAATATTAATTTCATCCCTCCCATTGATACGCCAAGATCGCATCTAAACAAAGCCAAACCGAGCACAACGAAAGTGATTTTCTCACAAATTAAGCCAATTCATTCGACTCAAGGCGAGGAAAAGTTCGCCAAGATTCAGATCGTATTCCGAAACTTTACAGAGAAAAATAAAAGCGCAGCTAGGAGGTAATTCTTTCGCGCGGCTCTTCCGTATATAAATGATATAGAACAGTATGAAATTGGAATTCGAAATAAATCCACAAGTTAGCAACGTTGCTGCGAAGGTTACGCTCCATCGGAATTCCCCGATGCTATTTATTTCTGTAACCCAGAGCGATTTGGTCTAATGATTATACACTGGCTTGGACCTCCGAGATCAATTCCGTGGCTAACTACGCCGTATAAAGTTATTTATCTTAATTATCAGTAACCCTATGCTACCTCCTTTATTGTGGGTTTCTACGCTTGACAAAACGCTAATAAAAGGAGATGCCTGCTCCATTTCACGGTTATAAATTTCTTCATCAAGACTGCTCCTTCGTCTTCTACTTCTGTCCTTGTGGTGGTGACAACCTTGGCGTTCGTATTAGATGTGTTGAGAAGTTTTAAGCCGCGATTTTTGCGAACAACTAAATATTCATCGAGACTATCTTTCAATAAATTTGAATAGATATTTACTTAAGTTGGACTTTAGGAATTTTTCAATTTAAATTGCGTGAACAATATTCTTATTATAAAATCGTATTTATCGAGATATTGAGAAAATTTGTCACAAAATGAACGCAATATTCGAATCAAACAAGGGCCACAAATTTTAAGGTCGATATTTCATTCATTTTCATAATTCAATCATGAAATACATAGAATGGAGTTGTTTGTATAGGAACACATTGGTCAAATATTTGTAACCTCTACAACTTTATTGGAACATGCGTACTATTTTGTAGAAATTGCGTGACCATTCTGCATAAATCCGGATCAAAATTGTGGATGCAGTGTTTTCCTTTTTCTCTTGATTCTCAGTTCATTCTGTGCCATTCAAAACGATTTGTTGAGGTCTTGTTGACATAAACCTTCATCTGAATATAACCTAATACTGAGAAACCCAGAGGTACTGAATTCTACAATCTAGTAGGTCGATTTTCAAGATGGAAAAGTATTATAGGCAGTATATGAATTTTTTCAAAGACTATATACCATGTGATCATATAGTCTGTTATATATACTATGAAATTAGTGCAGAAGGAGATGTGTTAACATATCTCATATGTGGTAAAAGTAACAATTAGTACTTGACTAGGCTTGATTTAAACGAAAATATAGTCAAATCTTTACCCTGTCAAACCTCACTGACAACAGAGAGAAATGTGGATGTTTCTGTTCGAAATTAACATGTTGTTTCGCAGAAATAGGCTTACCAACAAGGTCATAAAATATGTACTTCATCGCTCAAAAAAATTTGCTCGCAAATCAGCTTTCGGTTATGAAAATACCCCACCATTCGATGAAATTTTTTCGCTGTGTTTAGTTTCAACTTTACTTTGTTTTGAATTTTGAAAGCTAGGAGAAGGCAGATTTGTTTTCTGAGTATACGATGTAGCTTTTAAACATGCTTTTCACGAGCTCCCAGGTTTCACAAAGTTTTCGAAGAGGCCCAAATACAGAACCTTGAGGAATTTCGAATTACATGATTTTGACATAATTTTAAATAAAGAAAAGACGTTTTGGTGTAATGTTATGATATATTCTTACTCAGCTTGAATTTTCATTTCTCAGAGTGTGTTCTTTCAGCTTTTAATAGGACAAAAATGGGCACGGATGGATGAGCTTGTATTATATTTTAAGGACTGCGAGAAACAATATAATTTTAATACATAGCTGGGTTTCTATAAAAAACAGGACCTTATTTATGATGATTTCTTAGACGCAACGAATGCTGCTATTAATTATGTGAAAAACTTTGATATTTTTGACATAATGCTATCATTACCATACGATATGTGAATAAATCCTATAAAAAGTATGCATTCAGTGGACATCTTGAAGAGATTATTCATTTTTGGGCAATGAAGAGATTATCGAAATAATTCAAAACAGGTATTAATCTTCCTACCTTTATTAATCACCACCTTTATGATATGTTAGATACCTACTAAGGTCGTTCATATCACTTCTGAAGTATATTTCACTAGAAGTGAAAACTCAGTAAAAACTGAGGTAACTCGAAAATCTCTCATATTATAGAATGCCTAAATCGTGACGTCACGAAAAGAGGCGGAGCCAATTATAGGTACTAAAGAAAAACGTTCATAACGGTAGAGTGGCGTAAGAAATATTTATTCAGTGTTTTCTCATTTTGGCGAAGCAACATTGGAAAAATTTTCAAGCCGAATTATTTGACTAAATTCGCTCACTTGGGTAGAAACGATATGATTTACTCGAAAAGCAGGCTATGAAAACATAAACACAAATTAATGTTTTTATTCTTTCTCCAAAAACAAGGAAACACTGAGAATAAAATGAAAAATGAGTGTAAAACTGCATAAAATATTTTTATGTTATTTCACACTGATAAACTTATTTATTTCGAGTGAGTATAAGTACTCCACTTATCGCCATGACGTCAGACTTAGGCTGTCCATATAATAGTCAGTAATATAATTGAGAACATTTTAGCAGTGTCAATTGATATGAAAACTCTTCACAATGCAAGCGAAGTCCAAATAAGGACGGGTTGAATGAATCGTTTTTCATCTGACGTACGAATTTGAATTATTCTATTGTACTTCAAATAATATTTCTCCAAATGCACTAGACGCCAATTGATGATAGTGTATAAATATCAGAGTTAATTCTTTCACTAGAAAGTAGAAAAGTAATTCATAACCTTCAAAAATAAATAAGACAAACTGAAAATTATGTTGTCTGCATTTTCCTCGATTTCAATCAGTCCGAATTATTTATTCGAACTGGAGAAATTCTTTCCATTCTTTTTATTACTCTTAGCGTGGATACAGAAAATACATAAAGACAGTACGTGGAGATGAACCGAGGAATGTGTTGTATATAACAAGTGCAGATCAATTCAATCACCAGCGTATTGCACCCTTAAGAAAAGAATAACCTTAGCAGAGCACGCTCTGTGATACCAATATAACGTTAATGTTCTGGGTTCTATTTCGGTACGTGTATAATTTTATTGAGATTTGAAATTGGAAGTAGAGTATCAGAGATCTCTATTGGTCATTCGTGTTGTTATCGGAAAATAAAATAATTGTAAATAAATATAACGCCTTTGTAGAAATTTTCATCTCGTGAACAAACTGATACGATTTGTTTTATTGGATAATACTTAGTACGACTTAGTAATACTTACTGTGCAATTATTTGCATGTTACTTCACCAAGATTCACACAAATTAGTAGAAAACAACTAAGCTACGTGTTTCTTGTCTCATGTTGGCTATATATGAAATGTTTCACCATTTTTTTGTTAATTAAGTTGATGTCCAATCTTCCAATACCGAAAGTTCACGCGGAACCGTGAACCAGCTCTGGTTTAATCAGAGTATTTCGTTTCATTGTTTCATATTCAAATGTTTTCACCTCAAACCTACGTTCTTGAAGATCAAAAATTCCTTGTTTTTGTCAAGGACCACCTTGGATGTCAAGAAGTATTAAAAATCCTAAAGCTTTTAATACTTGCTTTTAAAAACGTTGAAAAAAGCGATGATAACAGTCAGACGTTGAAGGGATTCTGAAATTACTTGTGTACGTTTAGCCCTAAAATTTCAATGAAACAACATGTATATCCAAAAGTATAAGGAATAATGAAGTTATCACGAGAAGTTCAGAATAATATCAACAATCAGTCGAAAAACTGATCCTGGAAAGATCCATATACGTTCAGTCACATATTTTCAATTAAACACCCTGTATATCCAAAAGTATAAGAAATAATTAAGTTATCACGAAAACTTCAGAATAATATCAACAATCAGTCGAAAAACTGATCCTGGAAAGATCCATATACGTTCAGTCACATATTTTCAATTAAACACCCTGTATACCCAAAAGTATAAGAAATAATAGAGAATATCATAAAAAATATGAAAAATTCTGACAAAATTTAAATCAAACACTCTGTATATTCAGAAGTTTAGAAATTATTAAATTTGCCCAAGAAACGTGGAAAAATGTTAACAATAACATGACGTGTTGATTCTAAATGTGTGTGTTTAGCCCCAAACTTAATGAAACACTCTTTATATCGAAAAGTATGAGAAACAGTGATGAACTGTGCTGAACCAAAGAACGTTAAAAAATGCTTTCATTGAGATGATGGGTTGATTCTAAAAATGTCTATGTTCAGCTCCAAATTTTCATTGAAACAGCCTGTATATCCATAAAAATAAAAAAATTGATTGATCATAAGAAACGTCAAAAAAGTCGAAAATCAAGCGACAATTTGTCACTTGAAGTCTATATATCCTTATATTTCCAATGAAAATACCTGTTTATCGAAAGGTATAAGAAAAATTAATTTTTCGCAAAATAAATGGAAAACTGTCAAACTGATTCTCAAATTATCTACGCGTGTTAGTTCTAGACCATCAATGAAACATCCTGTAGATCGAAAAATATAAGAAAAATCAATATTCTCCCAAATTACGTTAAAAACTTTATATTTTTAACACATCTGAATTTTGTTCCTGTATTTCGGGATACAATTTGGCTATTTTGTGTCGGACTTCGGTGCAAAGAGAAACGTCGAGACAAAAACAATACGCGAAATGTCATAAATCGTATTTTACACTCACCTTCCGTGACTTGGCAGCTGAAAGCCGTCTAAACTCCACGAAATTTCTGGCGTCGGATTACCGGAAGCACTACATTTGAGGGAGACCGCTGGACCTGGTTGTAGAGTCTGCTCTATAAACGAGTATATCAGCATTGGCGGTGCGTCTGAAGAAAAAGAGACCATTTTGTAACATCATGATAAAAATGATTTATTTATCAATGTGCTTTTAGATATCGTAAAGTAATGAAATACTGTGAAATCAATTTTTTATCAAAACATTGAATAGAACAGTATCAGTTGTCCCTAAAAAGTTTCCAAAGAAAAAAGACCCATATTTCAGTTTGAACTCTTCATTAATATTCTCTTTGCTCTCATTTGTGTTGAATCTTGCTTAATTTTACTGAAACGTGTTCCAGAAATGAAATTATTCGACAAAAACGAATATAATGTATCATTTGATACGTCATTGACCGATAATGTTATATTAAGGTTACTTTAGAGCAGTTTCAGACGTATTTTGGGCCTCACCTCATTCACTCTAAATTTCTCATGCCCTATGAAAGGGTACAAAAATTAAAATTAAGAAGTGCGAACTGGTTTAGAGTAGATACATTTTCGTATTGTCCTCCTTAACAACCAAGTGGCGCTTGCGCTCAGAAAGACTGCTTCAGAGAATAACATTGTCATAAATCGTAATTCTGCTAAGCGTCATAGAACCGAATTGATTCGACAAGCACTCCGATAGATGGCACTACTGAGTTATAGAGAAAGACAAAGTATCTGCTTATTGGCATCAAATGTTTAGTATGTCATCAATGAATATATTACAACAATGTATTCATCCAGATTTGAGTGAAATTAAAATAAATAAAGAAGTCGAACTAATTTTTGAATGATTGGAAATGATGAAAGACGTAAATTTGAAAGTATTAATTCCTCATGTATATTTAATCATATTTAGAATATATTTTGCGTTGAGAGAAGTGAAGAAAATAAGTTAAACAGGTAAACAGTTTCTTGGGTTGAAAAAATCCTCGAGGAACATAATACGGAAGAGAAAAATCAAACTTCAGTGACAAAACAATTCTCACGTTAGTCGATTAACATAATGTTTTCCAGTGATTTCCATAATGTCACACATTATTCGTTTTCAAGTCCGGAGTGTGAACATATTCACACGTTGCTACATGCAAGCATGAGGAATTATGCAAAGACCCGAATAACATTAGCATTTGGAAATAACCGAACATTTTCAGCAAAGAATAACAATGCATTCGATTTTGATATATTCGAAAAGCAACCGTTATTGGGATATAAATATATACAAATATACACCAATATATTCGATGAATTGTTAGTATAAAATTCGCACTTTAATATAATAATATGAGATTATATACTGATTATATATTATTAACATTGTTGTCAGAACTTTATTTTTCCGAAAATATAATGAATTTTGTTAAATTTTCAATTTTGAAATTCTTAACATTTACTGAATGATGTTTATTTGAAAATAGTTATTAACCAGTAATTCAATGTCGATGAGGTATAGAAAATATTTCTTGAAAAATATTCCCTGGTTTTCGAGAATTTCAGGAATAAATAAATATATAGGGGATGAGCAAGTTCATTCTTTTTCTAGTAATATATGAGGTTGTCCGTATAATAAAACCTTCGCAAATCAAAGTTTATAATAATTTTTTCCAGGCTATTGAGTTCACATTTACATTGTTCGATGATAAAACAAGATCTTTTTCAAGAACATATTTTTGTGTTGAGTATTTTTGCATTGAGTTTACAATAATGACAATAATGATGCCCGTCCTTTTCTAATAACATTGTTGTCAAATGGTCTATATCTTTCGGAAATATAATGAATTTTGTTATTCAACATACTTTATTATGCGAATATCTTTAATTCCGAAATCCTTGAATACTAACTGAGTATTTTTTTCAGAAGCAGCTGTCAAACCGCAATGATGTCATTGAGAAAGTGGAAATATTACATGCCAAATATTGCTCAATTTTACATTCACGAAGTGATTCGTTAGAAATAAAGAACTTTCTTATATTTCTGAAAAACACTATGAGGTTAGAGCTAAACCACTAGAAATATTAAAGAAAAAACCACTAGAGATTTAAAAACTTCATAACAATTATGGTAGGTGTTTCCTATATTATAGAATAATTCAGTATATTGAAAATATCGGATAATAGCGAACAAATGTTTAACAAATTGAAGATTTTTCTAATTTTTGTCAGAAACAGCTTCTCACGAATGACAGACATTTTACGAACACCATATTGGTTAAAAATGATGACAATGAAAGCAAATGATGAGAGGAACTGATTGATATCATATATAGTTCAGAATTAGGAAGCATTATTAAAAACATTAATCATAAAAATATGGCAAAAAAAAATCGAAATATATAATAGAAAACATCAGAAAATTCTCCAAAAAAAACATCAGAAACAATCTTGACAATGTCCTGAAAGGCGAAAGTAGTCGAATAAAGAACTGTTCCGTAGTGATTTTTAGACGAGTATATCTTATTACCTCTCATTTAAATATGAACTATTACAGAGTTGATTCATCGTCCATTGAATTTATCAGAGAATGAAATGAAAGATTACTATAACTTGAAGAAACTGGTGATGAATTTTACGTGTTTATATAAGATTTTTTCGATGCAAGAAAGCAAAATGAAAATTTCATCATTTGCCCATCGTGTGGTTAATCGTTACCCTGTTTAAATGTGCTCAGGCAATTTATTAGTAAAATATGCAACTTTCCACCCTTATTACAGATGATACCGCTTAATGTTGTTCTCTGTTTATATATCTTCACTTCGAAATTATGCAGGCACAGATGCCAATTTTCCAGACTTGGGTTGTTACTTCTACTTTAATTGCACTAGTTTATTTTCATCCCTTCGTACGACCCTGCAAATGTGCTCGGTTGAAAATTAACGATGTTGCAAATATTCATGACCCTCGGAAGGGAATGCATGCATTCCATTATCTCCACGTAGAGACAGCGTTTTGTGATAGGACGTGAAAAATTCATAAGTATTTTTGGTATGATTTATGTTGACAACGAAACAAATTTTTGGAATATTAATTTCGTTCGTTTATTTTTTATGCGATACTGGCGTTCATCAATGACATTCGAGATGTATCAGGTGCAGAAATTATAATTTCAAATCAGTTTGAGTTCTTTTCGATAAAAAAACACTTTGGATGCAAAATGTTATGTGGTTTCAATTTTATCTTGTCTGTTTCGTTTTGTTGTCAACTACTATCTGCAAGTGTTGAAGGTTTCCTTCGAGTTGAGATCTAGAATATTTGAATTTTTATCATTCAAATTGAATAACGTATAAAGTTTTTCTGCAGTTTAAGTGTTTTTTGTATTTCTTTTATTATATTTGTTTTTATGAAGTCTGAAAGGTATAGGATATATCTTTATTGTATAAATTTTTGAAAATAATATTTTGTAGTTAGGGAGGGAAAACTAATTAGAATATGTGAAGTTAAATGTGTTTGAAATAAATTTTGTCCGTTAAAATAGTCACGATTGATGCAAAATGGCGAATGCGCTAAATATACCTAAATTTTAATATGCATCGATCTCTATGAGCATGTGACATAAATACTGTTATAGTGTAATACGAATTGTTCCCTTTCAATATTTTCCTTCATTTTTTTTTCATTCAACGAAGTATCATATGTCATCTCTTTTATATTGAAGCGATTTGAATATCTTTAGTGTTAACGATGGATTGAAAATATGATCACGTATGTTTTCACGAGAACAAACAATGTATATAATTTTCGCATTTTTTATTGATAATTGCCTCATTTTTCAGACGTAGGATGAGAATGGTTGAAAACTCAGGAACACATAATAAATTGAATAATAAATAATAAAACACGTATGTTGAAGTTCTTTGTGTGAAATGGCGAATGAGCCGGGTATTTACGTTGATAACTAAATAAAATTTAATGTATCTACCAACGTTTGACACATTTTTGAGGTAAAAAAACCAACATCTTCGACGCCTATGGATCATTGACTCCAGAAGAAGGATATACGACTTCCGTTTGATATAAGTATATTGAAATGGTTTGAATTTATTTGAAAATTGAGTTGAGTATAAATTAAATATAATTTTATTTATCAATTTCCAATATTTTCCAGATGTTTATGACATACGATTTTCAGAAAACCTGGAAATTTCCAATTGCTGTTATAATTTTTTCTAGAAAACAATAAATGAAAATACAAGTTCATAAAACATACCAAAGATGTACGAAATGGCGAATGCGCTGGGTACTACCTTTGATAAAGTAAATTCAATTAAATTCGACATATGTTATATTCTTTGATTAAGAAGAATTGAACATTTTCGATGTCTGTAAACCATTTCGTCGACAAGTACAGTAAAACTAATTCCGTTTATCAAAAGTACATAATATGAAAATTCTTAATGAGATGGCGAATGCGCTGGGTTTTGCCAATATTTCAAGTTGAAATTTTTTGTTTCTGACAGTTTTTGGTTGAAAAATAGTACACTTCTGGTAAATAATCTGAATTTTCTCAATTCAATTCGAATTGCTCCCAGTTATTGATTGCGTTATGGACTGAACTCGACGAGAAAGGAAATCAGTACTATTTACTGAGTTTTAAAGATTCTCCTGTAACGTAACAGGCAGCAGACTTGTTGCCTCAGAAACACAAAAACCGATATAAACAATCATATAAAGATTAATTCGGAAAAAAGTTGTAAGCATTCAAAATAATTGTAGATATTCTATCAAACATCCCGATCAGCATATAACCTATAGATGTATTATTATTCATCGACAAGCGTCGGAGAGGTAAATCTGCTCTGTAAGTATGTGTGATCTGCTAGGAAGTTCAAGATAATCAGGAAAACTCATTAAAAGTTTCAACATTAATCAATGACTTAACACAAGATGGAACGCAGTTAGATTTGATATCGCTTAAATGTAATCATGGAGTAAGGAAAACGTCAAAGTGAATAACTTTCCTATTATAGTTAGTCACAAAGTTTTTTCCGATTACTGAAGTAAATTTGAACTCCCAAAGTGAGAGTCGCAATTCCGCATTGAGTGTCGCATCGAATAAAAAAGCTGAAGAGGAATCAATTTATGGACGTATATTCTTAACTCTTGTAAAATTGTTAGAAATACGCAAAAAATATTTCGTTATTCAGTTGGTTAACAAATTGTTGTTTAATCTCAAAAGTTTTCCTTTTCTGGAAAAAATAACACATACCGAAATATATATATATATATATATATATATATATATATATATATATATATACATATATATATTTTTACAATGGAGAGCCACTATCATCATCAGTATTTACAATGTGAATTAGTATAGTAAATGCTTCATGAAGACTGGCTTACACGTGGAGTGCTGCAGGGTGGTATAATAGGTCCCGTCATTTTCCCACTATATACTAATGTTAAAGATATACGACGACTTAAGATTTATTTTTGAATGGTGCAACAAGAATTGCACTTCATTTTCATTTCAGAATTAGGATTGAAATTTTTGAACCGAGTTTCCCATTCAATATCTAACAATCAAGTTGAGATGTTCGCTGAAAAAGTTTCGAGAATTACATTTCCATAGGAACGTTGCAAATGAGAAAAAATTCAACAGACAAATTTCAAGACATAGTTACAGAAACTATTCTAAAAACTTGGCAAACTCTAAAATATTAAATTTTCGTTATTATAAAACTTCCTGGGGACAGAAACAAAGTTCGCTCATTAGGAGATGCTGCCATCAAGTACCCAGTTCGCTATTCATAAAAATAAACTTTCAACAAACATTTACATGTTACCTGACAAATTAATCGAGAAGAAAAGTCGAAACTTTCTCATTGCCAGCACTCGTTCTCGAACTTGGAATGAGACGGAGTTATGTCGTCAATGAATTATGTTGCATTTTACTGTCAGTTGTGAGAACTTTTGAATGAAAAGTTAATGTTTTGCATTACGTCTTCGTGTTTAGCGATTTCAATTATTTGAGTGCTTCTACAGAATGACCAAAGAAATCAGAACGTAGAAATGTTTCTTTCATGAAATATTGATATAATTTGATTGATAATTGAAGAAAATTCTGCAGGATTTTTTTTGGTTTCCGTGTTTTATTCCCCGTAAAATATTCGACGATTCGACAATATCACGTTTGCCTTTGTTGGTAACTGCCCTTAAGAAGAAGCTTCTGCTTTAACATATGATATATCAAGGACTAATTGTTGAATGAATATCAACCAATAAATCGATTAGATTGAAAATATTTTATTTGATTTTTTTTCAGATAAATAGTTTCATTCAAATATTTGGTAGGCAATCTGAATTCTGATTGAGAAGACTACTACTTTTTGATTAATATTAAAATTCAATAAATATTTCAACATGAATAATTCAATGTTATGAGTCCTGAACAAGATTCACCGATAATTCGATACGTCGACAGAGAATTAAAGTAGTACATGATAAATTAGCCCCTCAGAAAGAGATAGAGAAAGAGAGATATTTTGTCAGAACTTGCATTTAAATTAGGAAACGAATGACGAAGTCCATCAAAATATCTTCCAGCTCTTGAGAATGTTAAAATTGTCTTCTTCTAGCTTGCAACCAAAATCTTCCGCACATTAAATGGACAAGACATTTGTGCTTTAATAGTGCTTTTTCCTAAATAATCCGCACCAAAGAAAAACAACTCGATGAAATAAAAATGGAAAAAGAAAATTTGAGCAGGTACACATAAACATCAGATGATACATTCAGGACCCCCATTTAAAAACACACATCTCTATATTTGAAACTACAAGAAGATTTATCAAAAACCGACAGAAAACTTACGACTCACAGAAAATATCATCACATTGCCTGTTGTAATAGAAGTAGGTATGTGACAATTTCAGTAGATAAAATGGAAATCTGTTATCTTGCAACTTTTCTATATTCTGCTTTATGTTTGAGTTATCTCAGTGTAATCGTTGAAAAGCACCGCACCAAGTTCGGATCTTTGTGGAATTCCACGGTTAATGAGTATCGCGTATTTTTGGCATGCTGTGAATGTAGTTAATCGACGAAACTCTTCATCCCATACATATTTTGACTAACTTTAGGCCTAGAATATTAAAACATGACATACAATACGAAATAAGTACAATAATATCTCGAGAAAATTGTGTCATTCAAACAGTTTTTTTACTCACCGCCTAGTTGTAGTTCTCCCGCTGCCTGTGCCGTATCGCCTTCAGCCCTTCTAATCACGCATTGGTACATTCCCCTATCTTCTCTTCCCACATTGTTAACCACTAGCGTCTCACTAGACCCACGTCCAGTGCTGGGGAGTTGTCTACCATCCTTGTACCATGTGACCAAATGAGGGCCACTACTCTGAGTCGACACAACGCACCTGAACTCTGCGCTGCCGCCCATGTGAACGCTGAGCATTGGAGGTGAGATCTCGACGTGTAACGGAGTCGAAACAGTTAGGCGTAATTCTGCGCTAGCTTCTCCTCCGGCGTTCGAAGCTGAACATCGGTAAAGGCCACCTTGAAACGAATTATTTTAGCCCCAGTTTGGGAGAAATTACATATAAGTAAACTACAAGAAATCAAAACTATTGAATCGAAATTGAGTGGTAAATACTATCGAGTTTTATGACATAACACTTTGCCAGAGTCATCTTTTACACCCAATGGAGATAGTTGGTGAGATTCTAGTTTACATCTAGCTTATCTGGTGAAGCTAGAGATTCTGCCAAATTGAAAAATATCATGTCAAGAGTTAAAGGTCAACAGTTCAGGTCTCAAAGCGTCGTTCGCATATTTTCATGAGTTTTGTACTATTCTGTTTGTAGAATATTCTTTGTATTGCATAACAGGTTCAACAAGTATAAACATATGGGAAACTGTACCGAAAGGAATATCTCAAAGTTCCTTATAAATAAATTACAGACGAAACAAACACGAGAATTTCCCTTCGGTGCTAGATTAGATGACTAATGGGAGCATTCAGAAGTAGGATCAAAATATTCCTGGACATTTACTATGTCTATTTAATAAGGTCTCAACTCAATCAGTTGCAGTTAGTTTTTTGAATCCGTCTACGAGTGTTTGGATAAACACTTGTTTGTGGCGGGGTTATTTGTTGATTTATCTTCGGCATTTGATTCACTATCCATTGAATTTATACCTGATAAATGCTACAATTTAGGTTTTAGAGTTGTTTTTCTAAATTGGTTATGTGGTTAACTTGAAGAAAGAACAATGGTAGTGAGAATAGGCGAGAGTTATTCTCAGAGACATGACATTGGCCTTGTGGTGCTGCAAGGCTCTGTACTCGGACCTCTTCTATTCATATTGTTTATAAACGATCTGCCTACTAAGTTGTCCCGATTTTTGGTGACATCATTTGCCGATGATTCATTGGTTGTTCTTTCTGGCAGGACTCCTAAAGAACTTCTCGAGGCATGTGAATGCATTGTGAGGGAGTTTGTAAATTGGTGTCCTAAGAACAATCTGATGGTGAACGTTTGAAACTGTATGTGTTCATTTTTGTCTGAAGGGCAATGGAATTAGTACCTTGGATGTTAAATATGAGGACAACACTAATCATCATCCCAATCAATAAAGTTTCTTGGAATATATGTAGACAGAAATTTGAGATGGACATCACATATTGATGTTTTATGTGAAAACTTGAGTAACTCATTTTTTGCAATCTCTAGAATTAAGAAAATCATACCTAGAAACTGTGTTATGAATGTGTATTAAAGTCTTGTATCTAGTCATCTCAATTATAATATTCTGGCTGCTCTACAGAAATAAATAGGGTGTTACTAACACAGAAGCGAATACTTAGATTAATATTCAATATTCATCAATGAACATCTTGTAAACCATCTTCATTAATAATTACATAATCACCTTAACGTGTTTGTATATTTATAGATGTTTGTTATATGTTGAAGAAAGTGAAGATAGGTTTATTGAATTGAATAGTAATCATGAGTATTCAACAAGGAACAGAATGTGCTACTTATTCCTTTGCATGAAACTGCTAAATTTGAGCACTCTCTCTAATCAAAGTATTAAAATTTTCAACCATTTACCATCGAATTTGAAAGTACTGAAAGCTAATTTGTTTATGAGGAGAGTTAAGTCTCTGCTCTCAACAAAGGCATACTATAGTGTATGTTTCGAATGTAGGCAATAATGTATGAATCAATTTTTTGTTTGTATATTTTTTTAACACAATTGTTTTTCACCATGTCAAATTGTCTCAAAGTTTTAATATTTCTGAGGTAATTTTTTCTCTTCTTTTCAAATAAAGTTGTATATTATTGTAAATATAAATTCAACCAATATTTTTGTTCGAAGAAATATTTTTTGCTCGAGGGCTGAATGGAAGATAAGACTCAAAACTGAATTCAGTCCTTTTGAAATCATTCTTCTTAGTTGTAATTCTTTGTATCAATAGAAATGAATGTAATTTTACAATGTAAAGAATGTTTCTCAATAAATTAATTTCTTTATTTATTATTATTATATAAGTGCTATTATCCTGAATTTTCGATGGAAATATTTTCTAATATCATTTTCGTGAAGGAGTAAGATTAGTGAAATCTGGTATTCTTTGTTCATAAAAAGCGTGTATTCATTTAAAAATCTTGCGAATTCATTCAACATTTTTGTGATTATATAGGATTTCTTCCCAAGTAATTTCAGAGCCAAAGTACCTGTTATCATCATCGAACATAACAGGATTGCTGTAATCAGTTAAGTTAGAGAGATATTCCTTGAAAAGTTACAAATATGAAGGACCGAACAGGCTCCTGAGGCACACCTATATCGATTCAATATTCAAGATATGCGTGATTCCATACAAGTAACTTGCTAGTAGTTCTTCGAGAATACTCCTCGAATATATAATATATAATTAACTTAAGAATGAAAAAACAGCTGGATTCTGTTAACTTAATCTCAATACCTAAAACTACTAACAACTTCTGCAGACAGTATACGAAAGCAGAGGAAATATTTTGTTAGGGAGATGAAAATTGAAGCGAATCATCGACAAAAAAATAAAAACACCGGAAATTCATTCGAAAAACAAATTTCGCACTAAGAGGAGTCTCATAGGAAATCCGGGTATTGATGAAAACTACTTACCATCCTCCGGAGTAACCGCTTCGATTGCTAGCACCGGTCCCAGCTGACGTACTCTTGGTCCAGGAGTAACAAGATTTGGCTCCATGCCAGAATGAGAATACCATCTGAAAAATGAAGTAATATTCGATCCTATAATTTGCTCACATGATTAAGGTGGGTTGTACGGCAAGCAACATATACGAAAAACTGTTCAAAATGAAAAATAATCAACTCAGACAAATTTTATTCTCGCTCTCTATATCCCAATTAGAGAGAATCCAATTCAATTACTGAATGCATCCATGTTATTTCTAGGAAGTGTCGAACATTTGCAATATATTGAGTCAGAAGAAAATACAAATTATCGAAAGAGTTCAAAAACATGAATTGTATCGAATGAAAACATAGTTTGAACTGTATATAGAACGCGTAGGTAGGGTAGTGTTTTCTATTCACGTTTGTCTGGAAAACACTTGCACCTATCGACTCAATTGTTTTCATCGATATTTATCCAAGGAAATTGAATACAATTTCGAAATCAATTAAACTGTCGTTGGAGTTGGAAAATGAGAAAATTCGTGAAATTTTCATGAATTAATTCATGAAAAACAATTTTCAAGTGTTTACCATCGATAATTTTTCAAGAAAACTCTTAAAAATCAAACAGTTCAGTATTTGGCAACCAAAAAGTCATTTGAAGTGGATAATTCTATTTACCCAAATATTAGGTGGAATTTTATGTAATAAATTCATAGTGTCTCAATAAAAAACGATCACGGTTAATGTAAAAAAATGTCAAAAAAATATCTATTGTTTGAAAAACGTGTAGATAACATTCGAAATGATGTGTTTCATGAATTCTGTTTTTGATAAATTTAATGAAAAACATGCGGTACCTACCGAAAATCTTTAACATTACATATTGCATAATATGTAATGTTAAAGAAGAGTCAAGACGTTCATTTTTAATTATAAATGATCCGTCAATTTCGCTTTCTAAGTCAATAATATTATGTGTATCGTGAATCGAAGATGTCTGACCAACTCAACCAACTTTTTTGAACGAATATAGTCATAAGTATTAATTTGTTTCATTCATATTTGCCATACAGTCAACAATTATTACAATTTTGCTAATAACCCATGTGGTTTACGCTTCTGAAAAAAAATGAAATAACGGTCTTATTTTGTGATTTATCTACGGCATTTGATTCACTGTCTTCTGAAACTATACTTGATAAATGCTATAATTTAGCTTTCAGAGGCGTTTTTCTGAATTAGTTGCGTAGTTATCTTAAAGATAAGACAATTGTAGTGTATATAGGCGAGAGTTATTTTCAAGAGACATGACATTGCTTTTGGGGTACCGCAAGGCTCTGTACTCGGTCCTCTTCTATTCATATTGTTCATAAACGATGTGCCTACTAAGTTGTCCCGATTTTTGGTAACATCATCTGCCGATGATTCATTGGTTGTTCCTTCTGGCAGGACTCCTAAAGAACTTCTGGAGGCATGTGAATGCATTGTGAGGGAGTTTGTAAATTGGTGTCGAATGAGCATTCTGACGATGAACGTTGACAAAACTGTACTTTTGTCAGAAAGATAATGGAATTAGTACCTTGGATGTTAAATATGTGGATAACACTATATCGTCATCCCAAGCAACAAAGTTTCTTGGAATATATGTAGGAAATTTGAGATGGACATCACACATTCATTTTTATGTAGAAAAGTCAATAAATGTTTTTTTGAAATCTCTAGAATTAAGAACATCGTACCTAGAAACTGTGTTATAAATGTGTATACAGGCTTGTATCTAAATGTATGTATGTGCTTGTATAGTCTGATATGATATGATATGAAATCATGATATTCTGCTGTGGAGCTACTCTACAGAGAAAAATAGGGTGTTTATTACACAGAAGAGAATACTTCGTTTAATATTTGATATTCATCAGCGAACATCTTGTAAACCTATCTTCATTAATAATTACATAATCACCTTACCGTGTTTATATATTTATAGATGTTTGTAATATGTTAAAGAAAGTGAAGATATGTTTATTGAAGTGAATAGTAATGATGAATATTCAACAAGGAACAGTGATGTGGTACTTATTCCTATGCATAAAACAGCTAAATTTGAGCACTCTCTCTATTATCAGAGTATCAAAATTTTCAAGCATTTATCATCGAATTTGAAAGTACTGAAAGCTCATTTGTTCAGGAGGAGAGTTCAATCTCTGCTCTTAACAAAGGCATACTATGGTGTGGCACAGTACTTCGACGATTCTAATGTAGGCACATGAATGTAGTTTCGAATGATTAATGTATGAATCAATTTTTTACTATCATATGTTTGTATATTTTTTTGACTCAAATTTCCTTCACCATGTGAAATTGTCTAAAATGTCTAATATTTGAGAGGTAATTTTTTCTTTTCTTTTCAAATAGAGTTGTATATTATTGTGAATATAAATTTAATCAATATTTTTTTGAACCAATATTTCTGCTCGAGAGCTGAATGGAAGATCAGCCTCAAAACTGAATTCAGTCCTTTTGTGAGCATTCTTCTTAGTTCCATCACAATAGTTCTTATCATATTTTGCTCAATGCGTTGAAAATATCTATTTATTAACAGAGAAAATTGAGACTGAAGATAAGATAAACGAGAAAAATCAACTATAATGAACATAATGAAATTCACACGGTATATTTACAATTCACGGTATAGTTATTTACACGATATAGTCATAATTACAATTCAAGTTATAGGTACAGCGAAATGTTCAGCTTTCACATAATTTATCATTTTATACTCTTTTTTCGAAATTTGCAACTATTCTTCGAAGAACTCGTACGAAACATCCATCTTCAACCTTGACCTTTTGAAACGACGAATTCCAAAACACAAATGAACACTTATATTCCATTTTGACAACAATAATATTTGTCTGAAAATGCCGAAACGAAATGGAAATCCCATTCGAAAATTGGACAACAAATAACTCACAAACAATAAAACCGACGAACAAAGCCTCTATTTCCACGAGGGCTTTCTACAATGCTCTCGCGTTGATTAATATTCAATTTTGAATTTCACAGAACCCATCTATCAAGCTGAATTAAACGGAGTCGAAATAATTATAATTTCGCTATAGAAATGCATGTGTAGTCGATGCTGAAATTTGATGTGCACGTAAATAATTCAGATTGATCAAGATATTCACAATGGATATACAATCGATCGACTATGACCTATTTTGATATTATCGGTAGTTTCATCGAAGAAAAAACAGCTATTGTATGATGGTTAATTATTATGAACGATAATTGGAACAAAATATTGCCGCTTGTTTACTTTCATGAAACTATATTATGGAATTTGTTTGGATTTATTTCACCTTCAGCAACTGCGAATTCTTTCACAATTAAAATCAACACAAACAGATACAATAATAATAATAAAATTTATTCAGCAATTGCTATTACAAAATTCATATATACATTTACGTGTCAAATTTATTATCAATAATCATTCGATTGAAAGGAACTTAGTTAATTTACCCTTGAATACCTTAAGGTCACTAATTGTTTTATGGAGCTAGGAGATTCATTTCATACATTGAATCCTTCATAACATATACTATTTTAACATTTAGGAAGATTACAAACTTGCATGTAGAAACTTTGGGCATTTCTTGTATTATAAGCGTGCACATCACTGAATTTGTTGAATGTTGAATTTTTCATTACTGTATATGGCAAAAATTCGTTTTTCATCTTGAGTATGAATATATATGAGGCATAAAGTATTGTTTGTTTAACTGACATTAGTTATGATCAATTTAACATGCTTTCGATTGGAGTATCAATATGACATTTCAAAATTGTTCCCATAGCTCTATTCTGCATTTTTTGTAGCTGCTGAGTTTTTCTTTGCTCAATCCAAGTAATAGAGTGAAATAATATTCGAAGGGTGACATTATTATTGACTCAAAGAGCACTAACCTCACATATGTCGTTACATTTTTTTCAATTCTTTTCAGATTTTCGTGTAGGTTTTAGGCGATATGAATGTGACGTGATCATTGAAACTCAATTTCCCATCGAACATAATGCCTAATTATTTCACAATTTCAGCCCTTTCAATGTTCTGGTTTTCAATAGTTACATTTTCCTTACTAGTTACCTTGAGAATTTGACTTGTCATTTATGAAAACTGAGAGGAGAGATGAAAATTTAAGTCAACATGCTCAGTAATTTCCGTTATGGAACATACGATGCGATGGTATAGTAAGTCTGTTGATTATTATTTAACATTGTAGATGTCCAATCGCACGAAAATCTTACATTTAGAAAATTTTTACATTTAGAAAACTTGATTGGAAGATGTGATTTTCATCTCAGATGCCACAGGCAAATATTATGTCACATGTTCCCACCTGTAGAAGCCGAAAAGAATTGTCTCTGTAGTTTTGAATATTGTGTAGACAAGATTTGTTATATAAATTCAAAACTCATAAAAGACAGAGCTGCAGGGATAGATGTGTGATAAACAAGGATGAGGACCAATTTAAGATTTACGTTAGAAGGAGAATGGATTCCCACAGAGTATAAAGCTCTTAGTTTGAAGAAACATATCTGAACAATCTCATTTACCTGTCCTTCAAAACTCGGTTGATAATGTTTGACTAATCTTAGATTTTTAGTGTAATTTACGATTCTGTTAAACAAAAAGAGGTGAATTTTGAATTTTCGTGAGCTGTGCACATTCGGTTATCGAAGTTTTTTTCGTTATGTTGGTAAACATACTTTTCTCATGTGTTGAGATTATCAGCCATTTTGCATAGTAATTTGTTTTTGACAACTGAAAAGGTTAGTCACATTTTGTGTGTTCTTAAATTTCTAACATTTGAAAAAAAGTATCGTAGAACTTGTATAAAATTTTGCGTTAAAAATGAAACACAGTGCTCCAACACACATTAAAATGTTGACTGTGACATTCGGCGAGTTTACTTGTCTCTAAAAAAAGGGTATAAGCGCGTTTACAGAAGACCGAGAAGATGTTGATGACGAAGACGATGAGATTCCTGGAATTGCAATCACGTCAATAAGCGAAGAAATCATCGAAACAGTAAAGAAAATGATTTTATAAATCATCGAATTAGTTTTAGGAGTTGCAGAGGATATTGGCATATCAATCGACTCATGCCATGCAATTTTGTCTCGGATGTTTTAGTGATCGGAAAAAGCACGCCAAGTTCGAAGAAATGTGAAGGTTTTGCTTCACAACGACATGGTACACCATGAGTTCTTTCCAGCAGATCGAACGGTTAATAAGGAACACTACAAGGAAGTTATGCAACGTTTGTGTGAAGCAATACGGCCCAAACGATAGTAATTGTGGAAAAGCATATCCTGGATTTTGAGATAATGCACCATTTTACGGCCAGAAACAACACCGTTATATTGCTGCAACCACCGTATTCACCAGAGTTAACTTGCTGCGACTTTCTCATATTCCGAAAACTGAAGAAACCTATGAAAGGAAAGCGTTTTGCTACAATGGATGAGATAAAGTCGGAGTCGAAGGACGAGCTGATGGCCATATCGAAAAGCTCATTTCAGATGTTCTTCGAGGTTTGGAAGAAGCGCTGGCATAAGTGCATTATATCTGAGGGGGGGACTTTGAAGGGGATGAAATTGATTCTGATGAATAATTAGAAACTTTTCGAAAAAATTCAAAATTCACTTCTGAAGAAACCACGTACGTCTTCCAGACATCATCGTTAATTTGAAGCTGAGATCGGAATTGGAATTTACGAAACTCCACAATTTCTGATTATCTATAAGTAATTTTGGGCTAACTGGAATACACGGAGGCCATTTTTGTTGCAACATTAAGAAATATATCGTTGTTTGAGATTGTTGTTGGTACTGTTTTATTGTGTATTTTTAAATCCGAAATAAATGTCAAATACATCAATAAAATTATTGACTTTCATCAACTGTTCCGAATTATATACTTCTTCGTAAAGCAAAATGAAAATACATTTTGTAGAGCATGCACTTTAAAAAAATTCTCAATTTTTCATGTAATTCGATGACTAAACCGGATGGAAGCAGGCCAAGTTAATATAACCTGTAAATGGAAAACGCGAACGTATTCGTTTCCATAGCAACACTGCTCATTAAACTTTATATAGTTTAACGAGTTCAGATTAATTAAGTTTACTGTGATTCTGCTAATCGAACCGTGTGAAAATGTATTTTCATTTTCAGGCGAAACGAGCAGATTTAAAATTGGCCGTTGCGTTACATATTTTAAGTTTATCGTAAAATTCGTTATATTATTCCGTTGAAATAAGTGAATAAAAATTACAGATATAAATTTAATTAGGTAGTGTGCATTTATGAATGAACAGAGGAAGTGATACTTCTCCAATGCAAAAAACAAATTAAAAACTTCAAATTATTGAAAATTAAGAAAAAAAATATTCACAGATATGTAAACATTATGAAAACGGAGCGATAAGGTACAGGGATCATTCGGAGAATCTTAAGAAATCTTTAGATGTTTCGTTGAAATGTCTACGAAGCGTGGCATCTATGTATGGAAGTACGAACAAAATTTGATCCCGAATGCTATACTCGAGAGAGTTTATCTTGTTTCTTCAACAGAGGGCGATTAAGTGAGTATTAACACTCGATTGATTCCGTCTTTTGAAAAATATGGCTTTGTTGTGTTCATAAATAACATAAAAACTCGATTGTTTGTATAAATGCCAGTTATTATTCCCAAAAAAGTTGAAACAGCGCTGTAATCTGGAATTTGTAACGATGTTTTCGAAATGGACTAAATATTCACTTTTCAGAGTTGACAGGTTGTGTTTAAGTTAACAGCATTCGTGCAGACAGCACTCTGAGATTTTTTTCAAATTATTTCAATATTTTGCATAACGTTAACACTGTGGAACAATACTGAAAGCTTACTTTTGATGAAAAAGGGCGAAAAGATTCTCACCTATATTCTGGGGAGGGGCATCCCTGAGAAATACATATAAGTGCTGCCCCCTCGTCTTGGGATACTGAGACTGCTCCAGAATTTTCAAGAATCACAGGAGGTACTATACCACGATGTTCTGTAATCAATTAATACAAATATATTATAACTCAATATATGAAATACAAAATATACTATTTAAATATATCACAATTCATCAAACTATTCTTGTAGATATTTCATATTATTTTGAGATCCCTTCAGAGGATTGAGGAGGACATTCATAGAAATGTTATTCAAGAAACTAACTTATATATAACTGAAAATATTCTTGATAAAATAGTAATCTAGTGTGAAATAAATTCAAAAAATTGACTGATGATGAATGAATATTCCTAAATAAATTCAATTCGATGCAGAAAAAGCATAATAAAAAGTCAAGTATAATATCCATTAATACAGCTCTAATATGAATAGTCGATAGTAAAACTTATGTTCTTTTTCTGTCGCGCCATTTCGAGTTAACTTCATATAACATAAATTTCAGTTCGTATCCAGACACCCCAATTGAATTATCTCATCCATATTGCAGAAAACGGAATAGAACGGGGAAATATTCAATTGATAACTCGCTGATGATAGATGAAAGGAAAGAAACTTCACTTAATCAGTAAACGCGAGGGGTTTTTGACGCATAAAAGATATTCAAATGGAACTCCGGCATGTAATCGGAGGAATATAAAATCTGTTGAACGTCATTCGATATTCCTTAAAATGTTTCCCGAGGGAGAATACAAATGTGAAGTTTTTCAGACCCTTTTGTTCACCTTCTGAATGTGCTTTTCAGCGACTGAAAACAATGTAATATCTGCATGGGCTTCGGGAGATTTTCTGCTCGAAATATCATTTCCAGAACGAATCGACTTTCGTTGTGGCTTTTTCAATCTTTCGTACGCTAAGCAATTCAGTTGAGCATTTGTAACGATACGAAAACGTTCGTAATTATTGAATCGATGACAATTTGGACGATAAAATGGAGAGAATATAAAAACGAATAAATGCTGTAATAGTACTTTCGCAAAAAACCGCAAAAAAATATAAAATTTCGATAAATTCTGTTTGTCAACATCTCCCTTGTCAAGACTGAATACAAATGAATTGTTGTACAACATTCGTTCTACAACAATTTCGTGGACTTTTCATAATGTTAAGTGATCATATATAATCAAGAATTTTGTTTTCACATAATCAAGAATTTTGTGATTTTTAGCTGGGTGTTTTCAAATATGCGATAAATTCCCAAATATTTTGAGTTTTTGTCAAGTGTCTTTGTATCTCATGAAAAGGAATTCATTACGCAAAAATCAATAATGAAACTCGCATTATCAAAAATTATCGAAACAAGTTTTAGTATGTTATCATGTTTAACTTTAAACAACCATAAATGTATTTTACATTAAAACACTAAATGGAAAGTGGAGAAAGTGACGAACAAATACAGGGCAAATAACCTCTTTCTGGAACATAGATCAGTATATAGACACTAAACCTAAGGCATTAGGTTGACCCAATTTAAGAGAACTTTTTAATAAAAAACAGGCAGTACTTCCTTTTCTTTGTTACCCAATTAATTTCCATTGTCGCAACAAAGTCATAAAAATATTGGATGTATAGACTAATGAAACACACCTGGCTATATTTTACGAAATTGCTTCATACAGTCGACAAAATTTCAGGCAACTGACCTATTTTCAAGAGTTGAACACAACACAAGTTTACAACTCTTGAAAATGTGTTAGTAACCAGAAATATATATCATGAGTATTAATTTAGTTTTGTGGAATGTATCCAAGTGTTTTTAATAACACAATACAAATGGAAATTGCAACCAAATTGTTGTGACATGAAAGAAAAATTTTATATTTTTTCTATATGAAATACTCTATTTTAACCTTTTTGTTCTTTGGTCTATATACTATTCTATGATCTATAAGGACATCACTTTCTTGTACTTGTTTATGTCTAGTTCAATGTTCATTAACACTTGCTGAAACTGGATGAGAATTCGAAACTAGTTGATTATTGAGCTGATGAAAGTTATCCATATAAACATGGTAAAAATTGTTTAAATTATTTTTATGGTGACTAACAATTATGAAGTACTTAGATATCTTCAAAGTTGCATCGAAAGAAACCTGAATTGTCAACGAACAGTATCTGAATAGATAAAAAATAAAACCTCATAGCCTATTTCTGATTCACACAAGAAAATTCAAGATTGTCATCGAAATTACTCGTAATATTCTCAATAATGTTAACTGGTTGAAATCTGAGGAGCTTTCACTACACCAATCACATAACCTCTGATTGTCTCTAAAACTCAAACAGGAACCTCTAATAAATAGTACGTATTTAAATGAAATCGAAAAATCCAAACGTCATTATCGTGCTTCGGAAGATGAAACGTAAGTAATCAAATAGAAACCAAGATTGAAAAGAGCTACGCAATTCCTTCAAGTTTAATTTTCCAGTAAAAGCTGGTCTGATCTACGAAATTTATGTGGAACGTACTGCAACTTTGTCAATAGTGGGCGAAGGCGTATCTTTACTTTTCATTTGGGCAGAGGGCATCATGCATTATTTAATAGACTAAGATACACTTTACTCACTCAACTTGATGCGATTCGATGAATTTCGCGTTATCTTGGTCGAAAAACGAGGCCGTCCTAACGCAAACTGATACGAAATTTACGTCTTTGCATTATTCAAGATAAATGCATAAATACAATATATAGGTATTAATGAATAAATAAAAAATGATGAGGCTGTACTTTTTCCAACAAATTCCACGAGAAAAAATCATCTATTTCCACAAAGTTTTCAGGTACGTATCGATTATACAGGGTGTCCCAAAACAGATCTAAAACCTTGAGGAGTAGATTCCTTGGTCAAAATAAAGGGTTGTTTGTTATATAAACGTCGGATTAAAAGCAAACTATTATGGAGATGTAACGCTACAAATATAGCAGTAAAATGATGTTCTTATTTTCCATTTTATGAAAAAAAAATAGAAAAACAAATCATTAGGGAAATTTTACTATCATAAAATAAATGTAATACTTATAGGAATGATTATTACCACTACTAGTGTTATTAATAATGAGAATAGCACACTTTTTGCATATTCTTTTGTTTTAGAAATGAGTGGAGGGTATGGAATAAGACAACCCATATCATTATTTTCATGTAAATTCAGAAAAAAACTCACGCAAATGGGAAAAATGGAAATGAAACAATAATGAAAAACATCTCAAGAAGTGACAACAACTCACTACTGTTTGCTTTATCTAATCAACTAATTGAGTTTCATGCGACATTTGCAAGATACAAAAAGTTTCTGAGTAAAAAATAAAATAATGAAAGTATTTTGTAATATTTTTATGAGTTTTGAGGTTGTCATCAAAAGAAGTTGGGAAAAATGATGAGAGTAGTCTGATTGAACTACCTCCACTCATTTTGAAAATTGAAAAATATATACAAGAAGTTTTTCATTCGATAACACTAATACTTGCAAAAAATTAATCGATTGGGACGATACTTGATGAAAATCTAAATACATAATTTAAATAAAACTAAGTAGTTTTCTGATATTCACTATAATTAAGTCAAAATACAACGATAAACTGTTTATCATCTACATCTGATGAAGCCACTGTGTTGGCGAAACACTACTGTTATGTTTCAACTTAATTATAGCGAAAACCAGAAAACTACTTAGTTTTATTTAAATTACTTCCAAAAAACTCTGTCGAATTATTTATTTTCAGTTTTGAGGTAAAAATAAAATTATTATTTATGTAGCGCGAATTCTCCTTTTTGTTGTCATTTGACAGAACGTTTACATAACAAACTACATACTAGGAAATACACCACCGCATTTGTTTCGAACCATCATAACCGTTCTGAATTGAGAGATTATGTATATATGAAATTATACAAATCCTAACTAAATCGAAAAAATATGTTAAATTTGGTTTTGTGGTAAATAAGTGAGGTCGTCTATTTTATGGTTAATTAACTTCAATACTTTGAGCACCACCATACAGTAACACAATTCGAAGTTTAACAATGAAAAATGAAGTATAAACAATGGATATCAATGGAATGTGAGTGACTGAAGAGAATTGAGAATGAATAGAATTAATGTACACTTTAAGTGTTGACTCATCAGTCATTCTCTGAGTTTGGGGGAGATATTGATTTCGCAATGTAAATATCCAGGACAAGAAGCCGTCAAGATAATAGAATGTGGAATATAAGGCCTGTGAGCGATTGTTGATGAATTCTGACTCGTTTAATTAATTTTCGTCAACATTTTGGTAACACTACTAATTCATAGAACCATGTATACATCCTGACAAGACTTATTTAACATCATTTCATTGTCAAATGTATGATATATTCACTTAATTAAATATACAAGAACAGTAAAACCTTGTAGAGCATTGGAATACTCTATCAACACATTCGTCTGAAAGTTTAATCCTATCATTTAGATATGTCTTTTACACTTTCTCTTTGCGGTTGGGTTTCCTGGTCAAACTCCTAAACTGCTGACAGTTGAGGTTAGGATCTCCGGATATTGTGTCACCCTGCCTCAATTGGGGAAGCCGGTTAGATTGTACTTAATCAATTTCACCTTAAGTGTATTGGTATAAATGTAAATATATGATAAAACAATCAAGACATGTTGAATTTCGAAAATTACAAATTATGATTATTACGATGTATTTGAAGCACAGCGTATCAAAGCACTTACAGAACAACAGCTTTTTTTCAACAGTTTGATCATTTGAAGAAAAACGACTCGAAACCGAATTCTGAGCGGAGGCAATAAAAAAAAAGATTGTATATAACATTGAGAATTGTATGTACAAAATTGCGGTAAATGCAGACATAAAAGCAGTATTTGTCAATCCAAAGATAATTTCTACACTAGAAATGATCGAAAGTATTATACCGTGAATTCATAGAAAAAGTTACTTCTGTAGCGAGCGTTGGTAGAATGTGAAATTTTGACAGCAATATAAGCGCGGGATGACAGTTTGACATAGAAGAAGTTACAAACAATAACACAATTTGTAAACAAGGCCGATAAAGAAATTAAACTCATAAACTTCTTATTTTCCACGCAGAATCTGTTCAACAACACATTTCGAAAATGAAGAAACTGGAAAATGTCGATTGGAAAAAGTATTAGTTGATTTTAATGCTGCTGAATAGGTTTGCAAATGATAACCTAAAATACATAAAAATATAACTTAATATTTGGAAACCAACAAAGGTAACAAAAGTAAAGGTGTCACATAAAGGTAGAAAAAGTATCACAGCGTAGATAGTGAATTAAGTAGAATATAAAATTCATTATCTGTTAAAATGTTCAGCATATAGATATCAAAGTTGTCTTCGGAGAGAAAGAAGTTCTAGTGGTAAATTGAAATGGAAAGACTTGAAATATAAATTCCAAAGGAAGTTTATATATAATTGATTTGAAAATTTGTGAAGATAAACATTATATTCATTTTCGTGAACCACTAAGCCAAGTGTTTATTCAAAATGGATATGATGAACATACTCAAATTTCAAAAGTACTGTAGAAGAAAAATTGATATACCTAAGAATCTCATGCATAGAAGATTGAAACTTTCTCCAGCTTATTATAGTTCAAAGAAAAAACAAATTCAAATGTTTGTACAAGACATGGAAATTCAGAGATCTTATACTTATACATTTTGTGAATATTTATCTAAATGAGAGGTAATAATAAAAACTTGTCTGAAAATCACTGACTGAACAATTCTTTATTCGACTAGTTTCGCCTTTTACAGCATTATCAAGAATGACAATGACATTCTTGATAATGCTGTAAAAGGCGAAACTAGTCGAATAAAGAATTGTTCAGTCAGTGATTTTCAGACAAGTTTTTATTATTACCTCTCATTTAAATATGAACTATCACAGAGTAGATTCATCGTCCATTGAATTTATGAATATTTATCTCATAGAGAGTGGGTATAAGCAAAGAGTGAGTATGTTGTGATAGTGTAGGCAACATTTCAATCAAAAACTAGTTAGTTTAAAGAACTTGTTAGATATGATCAAAAAGAGAAAATGTTTGGTAAATGTCAAGATAACCAGCTTTCAATTTTCATGAAATTTTCTAAAAAAATTTATGTTACTTGGCTATTTTGTGCTGAAAAGAAATATTAGCTAAGATCATGAAGAATCTGATCATTATGTGAAAGTTCAGAGTGGGTACCCAAAGAGAAATAATCAGATTTTAATTAGAAATTGGGAATTCTAAAGTGTATGTACAACTCTTGCCAAAATGATAACATTTTTATTCATCCACCCAAAGGTATAAAAGGTTGTTTATGGAGTTATGCATCTAACGTTCAATAGAGAAAATTAAATTTTTATTTATTTCACAGAAATATGTTGAGAAGTTACATGTATATCATGTTTGGCTCAAGGCCAATTATTTCTTTCGCAGTTACATATTTTAGGCAAGATGAAAATAATTTTTCAGAAGCACATTGGAAACATTCAAAATAAATTTTGAGATATTTATAAAGTTTGCAAACTCAGTAGTTTATAGGGAACCCATTGTAAAAGCTCATGAAGAGGCCAATTTTGCAACAAATTTGAATGATCGCAAAAGTATGTCTTGTCTACTAATTGAAATGAACAAGGAACTAATTTTCTGGTGATCAAAATCATCTGTGATTCATTGACTATATGCTGTTCTGAATATTTGTATTTAAAATGACTCCTAAAAAAACTAAATAACTATTGAAAAAACATCTCCCTAACTTAACTATTTCAGGGTAAGTTTTATTCGGTTTTGAAAAAAATCAAATTTCAATAAGGTACTTAAGTGGTATAAAAAATCAGAATCAGAAAGAAGGAATTACTTCTTCAATTAACGTAACCGAATGTGTAAATATCATGGAATTTGGATTGAGTAAATACGAGTAAGGTACCTTAAGATTCCTGAATCTTCCCTGTTTGAGTAGTCCAGAATTCATATTTTTGAAAAAAAGTTATATTTAATAAATGTGTTCTGCGTTCTCTTCAATTATATTCTCCAATTTTTCATGTTATTCTCGTTCGGTAATAATCTATTCCGTTCTCAATTATCACGGCGTCGTTCTCTTCGTTTTTCATTTAGGTATTCAAAGTCTCCATAGCATTCGCGGATTATCAACAACTTGAACTTTCAGCTAGTTAAATCTATGAACTCTATGATCATATCATTTCAAATTTGATTGCTCAATTGACATTGAATTTCAGACAAACTTTTAAAGTAATTTTTCATTTTAGTCTGTGTTTCGTAAATGAAATATTGTTGCTAGATTCTTTTCCTTACGATAACAACGAACAAATAATTGCAAATTTCAAATAAATAATGAATTTTTCATCTATAGTCTATATCTGGTACTTAGATTATTATCAAATAATTTTTTAATCAATGTTCAACTTAATTGCAGTAAAAATCAGAAAAATACTTAGTTTTATTTAAATTATATATCAGTTTCATATAGCTACTGATTTCTCATTTTGATTTCCTAAGTTCAAGAAAATATTAACGAAAAACATGGTTTCAGAAAATATTATATCAATTTTTCTGGCATGCTATATATTTAATAACATGAATTTAAAATTGAATTATATCATTGTCAATCAAGTTGAATCGTTATTTAAGTACAGTTTTTGAGGTATATAATTCTATTCAACTATTTTCACTGAAATTTGTATAGATTATCTTCATTTACAGAGAAAAACAAGAGCAAGAAATAAGTCATATACACACATTTAAGTAACAGGCGGTAAGTTCGCTTTTTTGTTATTCATTCTGAATAAATATTCTTCATGAAATATACACCAAAGAGTGTGGAAATATCTCTTCGGTTCAACCTTAATTATGTGTGTATTATATACTTATTCAATTTTTTATAGAACATCATTCACAAATATAAAGCAAATGAATAACTGCTACTAAAAATGTGGTTCTTTGATTTGTATTCACATTCTTGAATGTAATTGAAAGTCTCGAAATGTCTAACAATATATCGAACTACCCTGTTGGAAGTAGTTTGTTCAGAAAATTGTTTGTTTATACTTTCGAGAGAACAAGAAAATAAAAGGTTTCGATGGAAGTTACAAAAAGAACTCTAAAATTCCGTTGAAATGCTAACGACTCGGTAACAGTGAAAGCGAGGCATTATTTCATTCATTGCTTTTCATTTTGCCGTCCCTTTTCGAACCCCTTCTAATTTACATCAGACGCGATTTGAAAGACAACTTGCTAAGTATCATAAGCTGCTGGAAGCAATACGAAAGACAAAAGGTGCTTGTATACACAACCTACGTACGAATGGCACCCCAGAACGGCTTGCAGGGATAGATTACAAGCCAAATACAGGAGTTTTATAAAACAATTCCAAGGGAGAACCATCTGGGATCCAGTCTGCATACAAATTAACCCGGTGCCAGATGCGGGAATAAAATATTCAGCTGATGCAGTCGGTTTAAATATTCCAACAAAATTTCTGTAATCAAGTGTATTTTCATGTCTATCATCTGAGAGTTTAATTACAATTGGATTAACTATCTTCGTGAAAATATTGAAAGATTTAAGTTTATCTAACAATGTCTAGTTATGTACAGTGACGGCGCTTGGGGTAGTCCGTAGCCGAAGGGCAGTAACCCTCCACCATTTTCTGCGGGAATAATGACATTGTGAAACATTCAAGTTCTTTATTTGTTTATATACACAAAAATAGAAAGATCATTTTGCCGCTAGGTCTAATACTTTGTACGTGATAAACTACAGTTGACATTTCATTAATAAATACTTGAACTTTACTCATACAAAAATTATGTTAAATAAACATTAATGCTGAAATTATTTCTAGTTCCAATCCAGTGGTCAATCTAAATGAGGCAGAATTACTTCGTTACTCTTTGTTCTTATCATTCGAATTATTATCTGTTAATATAATTATTAATTGAATTAATTCCAATATTGTACTTACTTAAGTGAACTATTTTAAAAAACTGTACAATCGGCAGTTTATGAACTTTTTATGAGTAGATGTTCTTCAACATCAGTAATTGGTGACAATAATATGTTAACAATATCTTACTCAAGTTATTTCTGATCTGTTTTATTTTGAAACATTTACTCTTTGTAAAAAAGGAGTCACACTTTGGAAGACATTCTGATCACTAAGTAATTTAAGGAAAATAGATGAATTCTTAATATGCAATTTAAAGACTTGTTCAATACATTTTTTTTGCAAGGACCAAAAATGGTACGTTGAAGAACTCCTGTATTAACAAATCTATGAATAGATTATCACTTTCAATAACAGTCGTGAAAAAGTTGAGATGGCTTAAATGCCGCCTATATAGCAAGTTTATTCGTTATTCACTCTACATAATAATGTTCATCTTCCATCGAAACCTTTTATTTTTCTGTTCTCTTCAAAGTATAAACAAATGATTTTCTGAACAAACTACTTCCAACAGGGTAGTTCGATATATTGTTAGACCTTTTGAGACTTTCAATCACATTCAAGAACGAAAGAACCACATTTTTAGTAGCAGTTATTTGTTGCTTTATATCTGTGAACGATGTTCTATGAAAGATTGAATAAATATATAATACACACATATTTAAGGCGAACCAAAGAGTTCTTCCTACACTCTTTGGTGTATAATTCATGAAGAATATTCATTTCAGAATAAATACTCTTGTATTGAAAAATAAAAATACTCTTGTAATAAAAAACCAAATGAATAAGTAATTAGTGACAATAATACGTTAAAAATTATATCTTACTCAAATTATTCCTGCTCTGTTTTATGATGAAACATTTACTTTTTGTTAAAAAGGAGTAAAACTTTGGAAGACATTCTGATCGCTAAGGAATTTGAGGATTTAGCTAAATTCTTTATATGAAATAGTTACTCTTCGAAAATATCAAATATGTAATTCAAAGATTTATCCTGAGCTCAATAAATCTTTTTTAAGGGCAAGAATGGTACCTTGAGGCACTCCAGTATTAACAGTTCTATAAATAAATTTTCACTTTCAATAGTCAGTCGTGAAAAAATTGAGATGGCCTAAATGCCGCCTATATATAGAGAGTGAATAACGAATAAACTGCCAGATATGAATTGAGTAGTAAGCACCCCCAAATCTTCGAATTTTCACCACAAACAACATTAACTAACCTACTCTAATCCTCGTTTCTTGAGCATACCTTTCCTGCAAGCGATAGTGTGTAAATAAGAAAATCAATTAAACCGAGATAACGTCGTTCGTGAGATGTATCAATTCATCAATAGACTCTCTCAGTTGATAATCTAACTTGAATCATGCGCCCGTCTCAACCCGAACTCGAAAAGATTCGTGTTTGTGGAAATTTCTAGAATCCGCCCCGCTAAACGCCTTCCAATAATCGGATTCAATCTATCGGGATTCCCTATATAAATATTTGATGTGATAATGGAAAATCGGTGCATTATGACATCGCCGGATTCCTGTTTGTGAAACTCCGGTGCTGCTGTGACGCTGTTCGGGATGCTCGGATGTTTTATTTATGCCTAAATATTGCCAATCGGATCAATGTTGGCCGCTAGTTCGTGGAGATGAATAATTCTGACGTCAGCGGTGTAAAAACGTTTTCCGCACTTTGTGTAATATGATAAGTTCGGTGGAAATGCGGTGTGTAGGTATACATCGATACGATAATGGTTTATCATCGTATTATGTTCATGTCGATGTGAACCCTGGACCGTATTTCAAGTTTATTCAGATCAGGGGGTTAAACTCATTTGTTTCAAGTTTTCTTGACTGTTTTTCCATCTCTCAGTTTCAGTGAGAGTCTGCCAAACTTATTCTGAGCTGCTTTTGGTTTGACGTAGGGTTCCACAAGGGCTAGTGAAAGGTACGCTGTTTTTCACTGTTTAATGTTTTCAAGATTGAAGTTTTAAAATTGTTGAATCGAAAGTTCTTAGAAAATCCTGATGATTCCTAATGGTACATACATACATATGTAGATCCAGTGGAGTATTAGGCTGATTCCAGCTGTACCACTCTCAAAGAATTGATTCAAGAGTAATTCTGCCTGAAATTGTTTAGACTAATCCTAATATTTTTCGAGGGTTTTTGAAGAACTGAGTTAATTGTCACAGAGAAAAATACCGATGATGTGAAGTTTTCGAACGATATCACTATCTTACTGACTCTTAAGCTATGAAAATATATTTTTAACAATAGCTGAAAAACTATTCAGTATATAGTGACAGATCATACTCAGAATCTTTATTGAAAGTGGCTAGATGTTTGCTATAAAATGTTATTCGATAGTAGATAGTAGTAGATAGTAGTAGATAGTAGTAGAGATTTCTAGATTTAGTTACGAAAACGTTCAAGTTGGCTCTTATGAATTTGTCATCAATAATCCTGCCAGTTTGTCATATAAAGATCCCTTCCATTTATCACATAAGAAGATCCTGTCAGAATTTTAAAATTGTTGAATATTACATATAACCGCGCACAAGTTCTTAGAAATCATCGATCTGATGATTCACATAGATAGAATAGTATCATATGAAGAACCTGATTATTTACCACGCTTAACCCTGAAGATCCTTGAAGTTACCATTTGATGCATATGATGACCTCTTATTTTATCACATATAGATGTACCATATAAAAATTCTGTTGGTTTACCACGTATAATATTGCAGGTCATATTACCAGAGGAGATGGACAGAATATACAGAACAGAATGATTGGGAAACCTATCGAAAGATGGATGGACGACATCAAAGATGCAGTAAGCACAAATTGGTAGGTACCTAAGGTAACAAACCGAGACAGATGGAAGGAAATCGAAGGGGCTTATGTCCAGGAGTTGATAGCAGAAGGCTGCCAAAGAAGGAGGATAGTCTTGACAATTTATCATCAAATTATTTAGACACATATAATCCTGAAAGAGCACCATATTGAGAAGCAGTCTGTTCATCCCAAAATCCCTGATTTCGAAATTTTACGAAATGAAGAATACTTTTCACATATAAGGAATGCTCAAAAGGAAACGTGAATTTTGGATTTTCGCGGGTTGTGAACATTTTATTCTCGAAAATTTTTTTGCTTGTTGTTGGGACACATAAGTTTCACATTTGTTGAAATTATCAGCCATTTTGAATTAGTAGTTTGTCTTTGACAAATGAAAAGGTTAGTCACATTTTGTGTGTTCTTCAATTTCTTTCTTTTGAAGAAAATCCATCGAAGAATCTATATTACATTTTGCGTTAAAAATGGTATAAAGTGCTCCATCGCACTTAAAACATTGATTGTGGCATTCGGCGAATCTATGTTGTCCCAAAAAAAAGTTTATAAGTGGAACAAGAGCATTACAGGAGGCCGAGAAAATGTTGATGACGTGAGCGTCCTGGAGTTGCTAGCACGTCAACATACGAAAAAATATCGAAACATTGAAGAAAATGATAGTGGAGAATCGTCGAATCTCTATCAGGAAGTTGCAGAGGATGTTGGCATATCAATCATCTCATGCTACTTTCTCGGATGTTTTGAGAATGAGACTCGTGGCAGCGAAGTATGTCCAAAATTGTTAAATTTTGAGCAAAAACAACGTCGTAACATCTAGTGAATGACTGACGTCAACGACGATCCATATTTGCTCAAAACGGTCATAACTGGTGACGAAACGTGGGTATATGGTTATGGCGTCGAAACCAAGGCCTAATCATCCCCCAATGGAAGCGGCCAGAAGAGCCAAGACCGAAAAAGGCACGCCAAGTTCGATCAAATGTGAAGGTTTTCCTCACTGTTTTCTTCGACTACAACAGCGTAGTGCACCATGAGGTCTTGCCAACAGGTCGTACGATTAATTAGGACCACTATAAGGAATTATGAAACGTTTGCGTGAAGCAATACGCCTCAAATGATCAGAATTGTGAAAAAACAAATCATGGATTCTACATCATGATAAAGCATCAGCTCATACATCAATGCTTTATAATTATACACACATTAATGCTTCTTCCTGATTTTCAGGCCACATTCACCACATTTGGCTCTCTGCGATTTTTCCTTTTCTCAAATCTGAAGAGACCAGTGAAAAAAAAAGCGTTTTGCCATAATTGATGAGATAAAGTCGAAGTCAAAGAACGAGCTGATGGTATACCGAAGATCGCATTTCAAAGGTGTTTCGAAAATTGGAAGACTTGGGTGCATATCTGAGGGGAATTACTCTTGAAGGGGACATAATTTTACCAGTCAGTTTACCATATATAGGTAACTGTGCCAATTGAGCATATTAAAACGATATTGGTAGATACCACTCATAATTCCGACAGCTTAGTTTAAGAATATACTTATATACAGTTATAAAATAGCGACTAAAAATCTAATAAATGTTATTAGATTTCCACATTTACAGATTGAATCCCCTGTCAGGTCAGAAATCGTTTTATCTGTTGATTATAAACCATAATTTCAAAGTAAACTGAGAGAGCCATCTAATGAATGTAAAAGTGTAAAATCAATCTTGTTTATATTTCTCGACTTTATTTAAGAGACTGATATTGTTAAGTGTCTACGGTCTGTGAACCGTAGAAACTCCATAAATTGATGAAATTTCAATGGTACTTCCCTGAACTTCAGTCCGTCGAGATGCTCTCAAACGTCCAATTTTTCTATCTCTTTACTTTACGCCAATTTACGCCATTGTTTTCGTTTGATGAAATTCAGAGAAAAAAGCGAAAAAATGAAGTTATTTCGGGATTTCCACACGTCTACTCACTGAAAGCCGAACGGCTGCCAGGTGAAGAGAAAGGACTCGAAGAAATTGGTCCAGACGTTTCAATGCCAGAAACAATAGCGGCTCTTCTCGTTCTGCTCCCCAAATAATTAATCATCACCTACTCTTCGCCATTCCTGTTTTTCGCTCCTCCGGCCCCTGTGGTATCCATCTTGATGCAGAGCTGGCGTTTGATTTATTTAAGTAAGTTTTTTTTCCGGCGGAGAACGGAAATTAAAAGCCACGTTCGAAATATTGCCGCCTTATTTTGTCTTATATCATTAATCTGAGCAGATGGTAGGCAGTCCCTAGAGGAATTTTGTAAAGATCGAATTTGTCTTCAACAATTTTTCACATCGCGCAAAGAGATGAAAAAATATAAATTTTTTAATACCTAAGGTTCAACAGACAACGCTGACATTAATTCTCAAATTTGATGTCATGAAATGAATATACATGAACCTTATATGTTAATTTTCTGAGTGCCTATTTGAAAATTTGATAATGTAAAACTTATCAGTACGGTTCAATATATCTGACTTCTTCATTTTATGAATACCTAAAAAATTTCATATTTATTTAAAATGACTAAGATTTTTTTTTCATTATGTTTCCAGCATATTGTGTGATCCATGACTAATATTGTGTGATCTCCACAAATTAACCCTCAACATCTGCAAATGTCATATTATGTTCTCCACAAAATATAATTTGATTAATTTCAACTATGAAGTTGGTGATAATATTTTGGGAAGACCTAATACATTTATTGACCTTGGCGTAACCTTGGTTCTCAACTAACTTTCGTGCCACATATCAATGCTACAGTAACCACTGCCTGTAGAGTATATGGTTTCATTATTCGCATTGGTAAGGAATTTAGCAATATATCAAATCTGAAAACATTGTATTGTGCTTTCGTAAGATCTAAACTCGAATACGGATCAACAGTCTGGAATCCTGGCTATCAGTTACATTTTGATCAACTGGAGTCTATACAACGAAAGTTCCTGAAACTTTTGAGCTTCAGAATTGATGGAATATATCCACCTATAGGCATACAACATGAAACACTTACAAATCGACATTATGTGGACACACTCAGTGCGCGAAGGAAATGCCATGCAATAATCTTCTTGCATAAAATAATTAACAATAAAGTGTAATGTCAGGAATTATTGCAAAAGCTTAACTTTATTGTTCCAAGAGTTTCTTCCAGAAGGGAATTCACGTTCTACCTTCCAGCAGCTAGAACGAATGTTCTGTTACTGATATTAAGGCAAGCTTCCTTGATATGCATAATATCTGCTTGAACACTCATTTATGTGTATTCACGTACATGATTCATATTCACTCATATACTTGTATGTGTGTATAAGTGTTAATATATGAATGTATATCTATGTGTGTGTTTATCTTTTTATGTATGTATAAATTTGGTCAGCATTTAAGTTTTTTTATTCCTATAATTATATTTCATTTATCAGTACAAAGTTAAAACTTCTAAACTTTTGTACTTCCAATTTTGTTTTTAGTATCTGTTGTGTTTCCTGTTTTGTATTTAGGACCTGTCCTGTAGAACAGTGTATGTTGAATAAATAGATAAATGAATGAATGAATAAATAAATGAGTAACTAATAAATATATAAATAAATGAATAAATAAATAAATAAATAAATGAATAAATAAATAAAGTCACCTATGGAGATGAGATGAATTTATGAGAACTGAATAATACAATCGAGCTGTTAGGTACTCAATTTAAATTTTTCTTTATCGATATTGGATTTGTATTCCGGTACATTTCACTATCTGAAGTATTTTATATGTCAATTTGAATCAGAAACGTGAAAATAGCTTTTTGCACATCTAGAGATTCAAACTCTAATCTCCAGCTTGACAGGTCCCCACTCTACTGACAGGCTACCAAATCGATTTAAAATTCATCAATCTGCGTGTAGACTTGCTTAATCATAACACTTATATTGCAGTCATGAAAAAGTGGAAATATAATTGGAAAAAAGAGTATGCTAAAAGCGTTTGTTCGCTCTTTAATACTCTGATCGACTCTTCTAATGCATTTTAAGCCTTCGCTGTCTACGTTAATCATATCGATCTTGTACAGTGGCACCAGTGCAGAATTTTCTGCTGAACAATGTCAAAATCTTCCAATATTTAATATGTAACAAGTCGGGAAAAGTACAGAAACCCATTACATTTCCAGCAAATTTCATCCTCGCAAATTATTATTCACCTCGTTCGTTGGATTGAATAAAATCGAAGAATAGTGCGAAATTACACGCCGGAGTGAAATTCTGCACATTTTAGAAAAGGGAACTCGCCTGATACATTTGATTCAAGGATACGATTGAATACGATCCGAACGCTTTGCAGACTGGACCGAGATGGAGTCTTCGGAGAGATAGATGAAGTGAAGTGAGCGACGATAATCATCTTTACAACTTTAAGCTGCGTTTCATTCTAGGGGAAAGAGACCTCGACGAGTGAGGAAGTGTACTCGATTTGGTGGGCTATTCCGGAACACAATGCTACAAAATACTTTTAAGATGCACTTTTTATTACTGGGCGATTATCGTGGTTTTGCTACGATGATGATTAATGATCGTATACGGATATTCTAGAGAGTATTAGTTAAAAATTTATTGAGATATTAAATAAATAGCGAGCTTCAATTTATATTATTTGTCCTGATGATAATTTAGATTTTATGAAGGATTAGGTAATCGAAATAAAAACTTTGAAAAATATACAGTTTTAGTATAAACTGTAATTTTTTTTCAAAATTCGAAAATTTTCACTAATTTGGGACTTGATGATAAAAATCCATATTTTCGATAGAACTAGCCTAATTATATCAATTTGTAGGGATATTGTCATTGTCATTCGATGAAGGAAAACATATCACAGAATAGTGATACTATTCTGTGATCACATTGGAACGCCTTATCTTCAACTGTCAACATATAAATGGGCTACCAACATACAATTTCTCTTTTCTCTTCTCTGCATCTCATTTCTATGCACAACAACTGTCACTTTCGCTTCCATCGAGTAACAACAATAACAATCAATCAAATAGTGGTTCTTGTAAATAGTCATAAATATAATTTCTCAATACAAGTGTCGTTTAATATCTCCTCTCATAGAATATATCACAACCGCTATAAATTGTATTAGACTCATATTTTTTCGAAACATAACAGAAATTTCGTTAATATATTGGCATCACGAGAGTTAAATGATACACTAAATTGATACAATAGAGATTAAACTATCTCATACAGTTTAAAATTCAAGGAATGAAGAAAATGAACCTGAATCAACTGGTTTCTACAGAATGCTTGATGAATGAGAATTTTACTATATATGTTTGAACTATAGATTTATGCCGAGTATAGAGGCGTTTAACTTTCGTATAATTATCTCAGATGTGTTGAACAATTCAGAAATCTGAGACTAAAGTTTCAGCCAGATTCACTAATATACTTAGAGATATCTACCTTAAGTTACCAATTTTCATAGATGCCAGACTTATATTCTACCGAAGTTTTATCTTTCAAATTTCGGATACATATACCTACAATATTTTGTATTGTGAATGAATCGCTAGAATTGAGTTCGATTGTGTAACGATAATTATTTGAGTTTGAATGTGTCAAAGTGTAATGTCTCTTTCACAAGGAAAAAAGATCGAATTGAACGTAATTACAGATTTGGTGGTCAGGTTCTTTCCGTTCTGATAGGGTGAGAGATCTTGATTAAGTCTTCGATCAAAAACTTTCCTTCATTCCACACGTCACCCAATTTATTTAATCTGACTCGAAAATGTTTGGATTCGTTATACACAATGACAAACATTGCAGTAATTCCTCAACATTCACAGGACTATTTAATGCCTGTAGAAAGTTGGAGTATGGCAGCATGATCTGGCATCCTATTTACACTTTTCATCAACGTCATCTTGAGGCCATTCAGAAAAGCTTCTTGTAATTCTAAGTTTGGAGGGAGGATAAATTTTATCCACAGAACGAAGTCGATCATATATCATATATATAATTCGAAACTGTTATTATCATACCATACTTTTCTGGAAATATGTTCAATAATATTCCAAGACAAACGAATAAATACTTAATTACTACTTGATTTATTCAAACATCATTGACTACATATGAATTTCAGTGACTGATGGGGAAATTAACGGATTAATGAAAAGGGCATCAGTGTACTGATTTTATTTATGCCAAAGTTTCTTTTTGAATGTCATAACCATTATTTGCTTATTTGTATATAGTATTTGAAAAAATACAACAATGAACAAAAGACAGTATTTTTGAGGATTTCGAAAAACAATATTTCAAGGTATACTTGTATTAACAAATTTCATAATATTTCCGAAAAAACGGAAGATTTGACAACAATGTATATACACTGTAATAACGGTCGCATTATAAAATACATTTTCCATAAGTTAAGAATCCTATAATATATATATATATATATATATATATATATATATATATATATATATATATATATATATATATATATATATATATATATATATATATATATTCAAGTGATGGTCTGTCTACTCACCAGTTATTCTTATGTTTGCTGGAGAGCTGACGATGACTTGGCGGCTTAAACGATGCATTGTTCGACATCTGTACGCGGGAAATTGGTCGGTAAACTCTATATTGTGAATGAGCAGTTCTCCCGATGGCAGTTGGTGAAACTTTCCATCTGTAATTAAACCCCAATTAAATTAAAGTTAAACAGGAAGCAGAACATAATGAACATATGAATATATCATATGAATCAAGCATTCGTATGTCAAATCAGTTGAATATAATCAATGATGAAAACAATTCAATTATTTCGATGAAATATTTCATTAAAACCGAGTCACACAATTTATCACTCAAAACATTTCAGAGTGTTGAAGTCTCAACTTGTCAGGTCTCATATGTGTCGAATGCCAGACGTTTAGAAGAAGAAGAATGTGATAGTTCTGTGTATCAGTTAAGAAAAAGAATTATGTACTTGTTGGTCCAATAATGTAACTTGATACGATTATTTTGTTGAGTTTGAATAGGATCTTTTCAAAAGCTGTAGTGTTCGCAATTCGCAATGGAAGATGGGTGAAATTGGATCGTTGTCTTTTATTATAAAGATGGATAATATTGACTCTCCACATTTGATGTTCGAGGACGATGTGAACTATGTCATGAAATTAGATCACAGACAACTGTGTTCACCTTCAGCTCACGCTAGATCATGTTGCCAGTTCGTGTGAGGATTATTATTTGAGTTTGAATGTGTCAAAATGTAATGTTTTCTCTTTCACAAAGGAAAAAGATCGAACTGAGTGTAATTTTAGCGTCGGTGGTGAAGTTCTTTCTCGCTCTGATAAGGTGTAGTCTTCGATCAGGAACTTTCCTTTATTCCACACATCACCCAACTTATTTCATCTGCTTCGTGAATATATGGATTCGTTAAACGCAATGACAAATATTTCAATAATCCGTCAACACTCATAGGACTATTTAATGTCCTAATCCATAGCAAGTTGGAGTGTGGCAGCATGATCTGGCATCCTATTTACACTTACCACCAACGCCATCTTGAGGCAATTCAGAGAAGGTTATTAAAATTCTTAGTTGGGAGGGAGGATAAAGTTTATCTACAGAGAGGAGCCAGTCATAACGAATTATTGAGTCGATTTAGTTTTACTTCATTGCAGGAGAGAAGCTTTAGCACTAAAATTTTTGTACAAATGACTGCACAACAGTATTGATTGTCTTCCTCTCTTGCCAGATTTGAAATTTCGAGTTCCTAGGCAAAATTCTCGTACTACAGAATTATTCCATCTAGAGACCATCATTGACCAACTTGCTAATACAAATCCTCCATTTGGTTTATGGAGTCCACATTCTATAGAGTTGCTAATAATTGTGACATTCACTTTGACTCCATAGAAGTTATTATGAGGAGTTATGTGAACAAAGGAAATTGACTAAAAAGAATTGATTTAGATTGAGTTCTTTGTAATATTTAATTCAATTCTATTATTTAGTTATCTGTAACTTTTTCAGTTTTATTAGGTTAGGTTGAGCTCTTTGTTAAATTTCTTTCATTTTATTTATTTAGTTATTATTCGACATTATGTTATCATTTTCTATAATTGGATAAAGAATAGAAGAGATAAAGAATTTGCATCAAGAAGATGCCATATCCCTACAAAAACTTGAAGGCTATGGCCTGCTAAGTTCTATATAATGGCCAGAAAGGAGCATGACCCAACGTACCGAGAGTAACGAACCGAAAGTGTCATAATTTTCGAAACAAGGCACTGTTACCACTTGTAGTGAATTTCTCATCGTACAAAAACCAAACGTATTGCAAAATAATCCATTTTAATTATAGCATCTTCTTTGAGCTATACGGTGTCGCGAATTAATAGAAATAACTGCAGCTTTGAACTCCAATTAATTTCCACACTCAATTAGCCGAGTCGGCGTCGTCCTCGTTGTCTAATCGAGTTTCCCCAGGAATTTAATGTATGCAAAGGCATTCAACGAATTCCCGACCCATTGCGCGCCGAGGGCCTTGCAAAGGAAACGGAATACTTGTCTGTGTTTACGTAACCGACTTAGGCCGTCAGATTCGTACCCTGGAAGTTATCAGTATGCCTTATGTGTGCGTAAGTCCCATTTACGCTAAGGATATTGTACGGGAGAAGGGTTTGTGGAATATGTATACTGATGGGGATTGGTTGCATGAATAATAAGTCTTTTGGGTATGGCGGAATGATGGAGTTGACCGAGAGAATATGAGGATGAAGAATATGATCAAATATTTTTCAAGCTATACTTCTTCCATCTTAAGGGAAATTTGGAAGGGTGAATTTTAACAATGGTCAGACATATCGACTTCCTAAATGTTGGTTAGTAAATGTTTGTCAAGATTTGGATGTCTTCAAGTTATGTAATAAAGTGGTGAATAATATTTTTTGATAACTTATTGCGTATAGTCACGAAATTAGATTTTTGATTTGAAACTTCTTTAGGTGCGACTAAGGCGTAACTGAATGCTTTTGACAATACAACGGAAACGTGTTACAGCGATGATTCACCAGATGGTGGTGTAGCTCTAACTCTCACCTACAGATACACTCCATAATGTGACTACCATGTAAAGTATTGCACTAATTATAATCATACAAATTTCCGATCGTATTTGACAAATACGTGATATAGCTGTTGTAAGGGGGTTAATATCAACGAGCTACTTTCGATTATCTTTGTCCTTCTCATTCCAGCTATAGATACTGCATTGAAACATTTGTTTATATCTCCTTTTTTGAGTTTTGATTTGAGTGGTGAAACATTTTTGTAGAGATGCATAAAATATCTTCATCTTTAGGCAACTCCTTCACAAACTGTTGCATGACCTCATGTGAAGAGGTGGTAGCACCACAACGACTGATTGCGAAGGCTTTTAGCGCAGAATATTTTGTCACCAAAGGTTTCAAGAGTGCTACCAACGCAACGTTGTCTTACGTTGGAAAAAATAGGTTTGACAAATTATATACCAGCTTATGAAGTATATTCAGTAAAATACTTTGCTATTGTTGGTTTAGGTAATTAATCTGTTACAGCTGTGACAGATTACGAAATGTTACAGCTGTCAACAATTGTTTATAATTAAATAATGGATTCCATTTCGTAATTTGCAAGCTAGATCATTCACTGACAAGTAATGTCATTCAGCAGTTCTACCAACATAGTCTTCACACAGCACTACTGATAGTTATATATTCGAAAAACTATATAATACATGACAGAAATGAAGTCACTCGCACAAGAATGCGTGAAAAGATGTCATAATGAGAATCGCCAAATTGAAATAGAACTTGAAGGACATTAAGCCAGATTTCGAGACTCAAAATGAACCCGCAAGTTGTGAACTTAGCGACCAAGAATTGATCAGTGAAGCAGAAGAAGACCATCAACTCGGAAAATAAATGAAATCAGAATGGTATCAAAAAATTGAATCCAGAAGCGCTTTGAACAGAAACTAATAGAGGCGACTAACAGAGGCCCATGTTCAAGAAAGGTCAATGAAGTGTCTTCAGTAAAAAAATTTCATTGTTGTGTAGTCTAGAGTCACTCATCGGTGAATTACTTCAGACTATGGTGTAATAGATCTGTGACTAAATAGAATTGCACAGTTGGCAACACTGTTTTATGGTGAAACAAGTTATTCAATTTCATACTCGTATTTACAATCGACGTTGATGCTTCGAAAAAGTTTTAATGTCTATTTTAGTTTTTGATCGTAACAATACTTTTCGTATACTAAATTTCGACAGTTTTTATCAAACCCTTTCTAGAAGTGAAGGCTTCTCTAATAACTCTGGCCGACTAGACACGTATTCGAGGTCGTTGTCATTTAAAATGTCCTCTCCCACCATCAGACGCCTATACAAAACTCCATAAAAACACAAATAGGAGAAAAGACGAGATTTCTTGCCCGATATTCCAGTCATGTGTAGCTCGAATAAAGTTGTGACGTGAGACGGGTGTATCATCCCGCCCCATCTCATCTCCCTACAGGGCAAAAACGGGGCATTCAACTTCGTTTATCTAGACAAACAATAAATTCCACCCGGAACTGACGAAGTGAGATTTTTGCCTTGCTCGCAGATGAGCGGACTGATCTTCATGAAATATATTTCTTGATACCAGAATTTACTTCGTAAAAATTACTCCTTTCCAAGAAAATACTACAATCATAAGAATTCTTTTAAAAGAATGGACTCGTAGGGTTGTGAAAGCGACTGAGATTTTTCGTGATAGCAAATTATTACTGGCCGTTAAAATATTAGTGTAATTTAACGACTTCGCTAGATGTTACTGAAGGAGATTTTTCTACACAATGTAATATTTCTTTCTGGACTTTCCTGGCCTTCAACTCATCTTCTGAAGCTGTAGAACTGCTTCACAATTTATTTTAACAACTAACAATCTAGTTACACTAATTAATTAATAATATGAAACATTCTAAAGATCTTCAGAACATTACTCGAACATATTTATTTTAATATTGGCTATTTGCTTCTTTGTGCTATTTATCTTCTGGTTTAAGGAATCTGGCTTCTTTAGGTATGTTGTTAAGGTATTCCATTTGATACATTACAGACACATTTCCTTGATGATCTACTTTTCTAGGATATGGTCTTGTGTTCTTCAATTAAAATAATTTTTCCTTGCCTTTTTTTAAAGAATGAATAATAATATTGCTGGTATGGGTGATAATCTGAGGTTTCAACATGATGGAATTACTATCGCATCCAAAGACACCATCCAATTCTTGGGTATCCAAATGGACAGTGAATTTAAGATGGTGTAAGCATATTGACTCAATATGTAAGAAACTTAATGAAGCCTGTTACGCTATAGACAGGATTAGGCATTCTTTGCCTATAAATGCTGTTGTAAATGTATATTAAGGTTTATTTTATAATCATATCGGCTACAACAGTTTGCTATGGGTTAACTCTGCTGACTCAATCAGAGTTTTTGTTGCATAAAAACGTGTCTTGCGAATAATGTTTAATATGAAACCAATGGAAACATGCAAACCGTTCTTTGTTTTTAATATGTGAAAGAAAATGTCAGCAGTTTCCCTAAACTTTCTGACTTTCATTGTTACTGCACCAGAAATAAGGGGCACTTGGACTTTCTGCTTTAAAAAAATTTGTTGAAAAGTACTTGATACATAAAGCTTTTTATAGTGTAAGAGATTATTTAAATGATGTGATCACAACTGATTCATCTCATAGCTAAAATGTATTGCAACTACATAGAATTAATTGTTTTATTTCAGTATATCATTCTTCTTTTCTTCTTCCATTTTAGAATTGTATTCCATTGATTTTAGTTGGTTATTATGCCCTGTCCAACACAATTGTATATTGTCATACTGGATTAATAAAGATTATTATTGTTATTATTATTATTATTATTAAATAAAGAACATCACAATATCATTATCCATTTCGTAGTCCCTTGATTTCCAGAAATATTCATTTTGTACAAAGGTAAACATATTTGGGAATTTTTAATATGGTGTTCTTCATGTATTGCTAATATGGTGCTTTATTTTAGTGATAAAATTTGATTGGATAGTCCAATTTCATGAGAAACTTTCGTTTATGTGATTTTGCAAGGCGAGTTTCGTTATTTTGGGAATCAAATGTTGCCAACATTGGACTCTCAATAACCTTCAATCTTCGAGATCAAATGGAGTAACTCTATTTCTTCATTTCATTGTATGATTACTATTTTTTGCATCAAAATTGGTATTATAGTGTACCTACCAAAGCATCAATACCAAACTTCTATCTGAATATCTGAAACTTTTCAAAAGTGAAAATTGAATTTTACTCACCTCCTTGAAGTGAAGGATAAATGAAAAGTGTTGGATCTTGTACCCATGAAATTATACGCACCAAATCTTTGACGAAGGAAGGTATGATGCATTTTAGGACAGCAGTGCACCCTCTGGCTGCCCCTATTACTTCTACATCCACTTTGTAAGATTGTGTTACCACTGAAAAATAAATGAAATAGTTACCTACTTATATATAAAGGATTAGGTTAGGCTGATTAACAGTAAGTATATCAACCCATATAACAGCAGAATCAAGGAAACGTAAATACTAAAATAAAATATAACTATTCTTCGTGTTATCATATGCAGATATGAGATATACAGATATGAGATATGCAGGCTAGCAAGATCATCTTTGTATCTATTCGGAAAGGTTTTTGAACGGCCTTGGGACCTTCCAGATTACTTCTACGATTTATGAGACATATGTTCGACCGTTGCTGGAGTTTGAAGCCTGGTCACGCCATTCTCATCCATTCCTGACCATTCTTCATGGTCACGCCCAGTGCTAGTGCGTGACCAAAATTTTATTGAAAGTATTCAAACAAAAGGTACTGAAATGCATTATGGTATCAGTAGAAGACCTAATTACGAGTAGCCTTCACTTTTCTTCGACCTCATCATCGACATGTACAGACTGAAGAGAAAAGATATTAAAAGCACTTTGAGAGTCTTCAATTGATTCTATCTACCAATCGAGTTCTATCTATCTAAATGAGTAACTTTCTGGACTCCTCAGTTCTCAATGTCGCATCAATAACTCTATGATAAAATTTGCGACACTTTCAGTCGAGTAGGATTACATTTCAAATAACCTTACACTTAACGTTGAAGTCTAAAGACAGGTTTCGTAAAGGTAATTTTGAGTTTCACGGATAGATCTTTTCTATGATTTTCTATCGTCTGTCAATGTGAAATGAATGAGTTTCAGTCTATATTCAACATGTGAATTGAAAGGAAATTTTGAATTGAAAGGACAACAAGTGATTTATGGTTAAATGATTAGCTTCATTTAGGCAACCTTCGTTCGGCGATACAAGCCTCTGCAATGAAGTTGAAAGAGCTATAGAGACATAAAATCTGAATCTCAACTTGTACAATCTTTAGTAGGTATAGAGATAAGTTGTAGGTTGCTACTGTCATTTTGTTGTATTGTTTGCGATTGGTTGATTGGAGAATTTTGTGAACAAAGTCCAGTATGATAACTATTTCATTTATACAAAAAAGTATTCTTCGTACTGGCTGTGTCTGAAGAAGTCACTTTGATGGTCACATGTGCGCCATAATTGTGTAATTTCAGAAACAGAAATAGTGTCGTCTTTGCCATTTCATTGTGAGAATGGATTAATATCAATTAACGTCGTCTTATATTCAATTATTTTCATTTATGTTTTCTTTACATACCTGCTCTAACCTGCACGTCCCGGCTGATGATTCTACCCACAGTGTTTGACGCTACACACCTATACACTGTACTGTGTATATCCTGTCGGTACGATGCTGCAGCAAAAGGTTGAAGGAAAAGCGTACCGTTCCTGAGGACTCTTCTTATACCCGAAACGTCTCCTACCGAGGTGCCGTCTACTGATAACCAGTCGATAGAGGGTTGCGGACTACCGGAAGCTGAACAGTCCAGCCACCCCCCACTCGAATTTGAAAACTCTAATCGGGGTGGAGGTTCCATTACAAAAGAGGGTCCGCGAAGGTGAGAGTCGAAGCACATACATAATCCTGGAACAAATATAAGTCTACATTAACTTCACAACTTAACTTGAACTCTATTAGAAAATTATTGAAATTATTATATTATACTAGCTGACTCGGCGAACTTCGTAACATCCAACAGTTGATGAATGAAATGATACCTTTCATTTAAAATCAATTGACTGTTTCGATTAACGTAATGAAATTATTAAGATCTTATAATAATCAAAGTTGCTCCAAATGAAATTGGAGTAGATAACACGCCTCTGTTTTATATATTTAGATATAATTCGAAAGAGAAAAGATTATCGCTCTCACTCTGTCATTAGTAACAGTGATGAGTCAGTACTCCACTTTCATCTCCAGTCAAAATCATTTTTCATTTATGATACAGGACGATTTCTTTAGCAAATAAATATTTTTTTTTACTTCACCGCTCTTTGTCAGTAATTCGTCTAGTCGCGTTTGTTATTTTTTCGATGAATTTGAGTTTTTTACTGATTAATGTCATATTTTAATAGTCAATATTCTATTCCGGATTAAGACGAATCCAAAAACACAAAAACAATGTAAATGAGCCCAACCGCTTTTAAGATAGGTAGATATAATTTAATTACTTGTGAAATATATTAAATATTGAAAAAAAGGAAAAATAAAAAAGAAACAATGTCAGCATTGTCCTTAAGTTTGAAGCAAAGTTATTTTAAATTAAATAACACGGTATATCAACAGTTAGACGGGCTACTTATGAGATCACTTTTATCACCCCTACTAAGTGAAATATTTATGAGTAGTTTAGAGAAAAAAAAATTCAGCTCTAACATCACGCTAAGAAAAAACGTTTTTCTTGGGAGACGGTATGTAGACGATGTTTTCTGTATATGGATTGGGTCCGGCAGACCATTAGATAACTTTTTGAAATATATAAACTCATTTTATACATCCATTAAATTCACAAAAGAAATGGAAAATGACCAAAAAACATCAAACTTTTTATATTTGACCATTACTAAGAAGATGATTCTTTAACATTTGATATATACAGAAAATCTACATGCACAGATACCTTATTTACTCAAAATAGAAATCAACCATTAAATATCAAACTTTAGCTCCTTTTATTATTTTATACATAGAAAAATTTGCGAAAGATTAAAGAAAAAAGAATAAAAACTCATTTGTACTAACAAAAGAAATATTAAGTCACTTTTAGTGAATAATAAAGGAAAGATGAATGTTGAAGACAAGAGCGGGATTTATAAAATTTTTTATAATGAATGTCCAGCGTTTTATATCGGCCAAACATGTAGAAAAATACAAACTCGTGTTGACGAGCATAAAAGTTCGATTTTGTAAAATGTCAATTAAACCGGGTTCTTAGAACATTGTTTTAATTCCAACCATTTTATAGACTTTGACGAAACCAAATGCTTACACACAGATAATAAAGGGAAACGTTTAGACCTTCTAGGAGGAATTGAACTATTCAGTTCTTGAAAGAAAAAAGAGGACATCGCAAATGAACAGGTAAATTTTCAATTATTCCCCTTACTTACATCTATTGTATAGATATAAATTTGTTGTTCGTTCCTTATTGTAGTTTAGTCTTGAAGATGAGCTCATGCTCTAAATATGTTGACGAATTGATATTGTTAAATATAATCGTGAAACATTAAACCAAGTGTTTAATTTAATTTTACAATATTATATATCAGTATAATATTATTCTAATTATGGAGCGTCGATATATCAAATTACCTCATAAATTGTTTCGATGCTGCTTTGTATCTTCAGACATAGCTTAATATTACCTTCTCTGAAAATATATCAGGTAGGCATTTCATATTGTTTCTGAACTATTCCGACGAAATGATATATAGGACCGCAAAATACCACCCTGTCTTGACGAATTCCTTGCGGGGGTGTCGCTCTTAGCAGTATCGGGAAGATAGCGGGATCCAATTCCGAGATACAGGAATTCCACACTTCGAGCACAATCAATCACAGTTGGAGCTACACACAAAGGGCGGAATGTTCGAAAAACGATTCCTCCCAAATTGCGACAAAAGAGGGTTCGGACGACAGTGAAAATATGAAACTGAGTACAACAAAAGGTCATTTGTTGAGTGAACAGAATAATTGAAATTCAGATTGAGTTTACTATGCCAAGAGGTATAATTCGTTATATAGTAACTCAAAATTAAAACACTTGGGTTAAGGTTTACTGAGTATATTAACAACTTGACATATGTTTCGAGTGGTTAGCCCATTATCAAGAGAAATAACAATAACGGGGGATGAATTCTCGCTAACCTCTTGGTGAAACATGATTAAATAATATTTCAAATCGATTTCTCGGCTTACTATTTTTTTTATTTTCATTTATTTTTTTTATTTTTTATATACAAGGTCATATAATAGAGGATCACATATTATAAATGTTAATTACCTATAAACTAAGTTATATCTAATATGTATATCATATATCTTGAAATTTTTTATACATCTCATCGAAATAAATTTTTCGATGCATTTACTTAAATCTTTTCATCTACAAAAAAATACCTAATTCTACTAAAAAAGAAATTTTAAAATTCTACTACTACGGGTTTCAAAGAACATTGCATTACTTTCAATCATTGGATAAACGTCAATAAAACTGAATATTTGGGTTGCACTGAATATTACGTGAACGAAGGAAAACATTCAGACCTTTTAGAAGTCATACCAATCAGCACATCGTTGAAAAAAAAACTGATTGTTAACGAACAAATACAATTTCAACTATCCTTCCTCTTCATGTTCTGTTTATTAGATAGGTAATTTATTGTATTGTTATTCAATACAATAAAATTTGTGAAACAGCAAAGAGTTTCATTTAAATTATTACGTGATAACAATATTTTCTTTACTTAGTAATTCTACTCTAATTAAGTATTAACAATATTCCCTCTACTTCGGAGACATCGATATCAGCCGTGAGTCTACCTATTGCAGGTAACGATGTATAGGTACCTATATAAGAATGTTGGTCGAAAAGTTTTGTTCAGTTTAACTTTTGAAAATGGGTTAGCACCTCGAAAAAATTGACAAGTATTCATTATAAATTTTGTGAAACCAAGCTTAGTGTTCTTTTTTTTTGAATTGACTATATTGAACGATATTTTCATGAGAGTAAAAATATTGTTAATATTCTCAGTAAGCACCCAAACCATATGTAGAGTTCCTATATACTCAGTGCAACTTAAGCCAAGTGTGTTAATTTTAATTTACTATTCAATATAACGTTTTATCAAGTGATAAGTGAAACCTTCGCGTCATTTATTATACTTTACATGATTTAGATGTACCTATGTCCTAGCATTCCAATTGATAATTTATGAGGATTAAATAACGTACCTTTTGAATACGAGAGTTCATGCGGCAGCAACAAATTGTTCATAGTTGAAATAAATTGAATTATTTATCATATAGTTATATATATATATATATATATATATATATATATATATATATATATATATATATATATATATATATATATATATATATATATATATATATATATATATATATATATATATATATATTATATATATATTGTTATGATAATATTTATCAATTTATAATTGTTAGTATTTGATGAACAAATTTTCTAATGAATTTTCAATTTGATGTAATTTTGATGAACTGACTATTAAAATTTGAAATGGCCTTTTGTTGTAATCAATCATCAATATAATATTGAATTAAGGTACCTTTTTTCTTCGAGCTCTCTTCTTTTATCTTCTACGCTAACACTCCAAACTTCTTTATTCTAATTTTCATGAATTTTATATTCTGCTATTTATATTTCAAAATTTTATTTTCGCTACAATTTTATTTCCAACTTCCCTCTAACTGGCTTCTGAACTTCCTATGAATTTGCTATATGTACTTCTATTTTGCAAATTATTCTTACAAATTTTATTTTCAATCATCAACTCAACTTAAACTTGGCGTCCCTCTATCGATTGTTCTAAAATTCCTCTTTATTCTCAGCCTGATATATTTCAAAGCAATCTCTGATGTCAAATTTTCGAATTTCGTGCTTAACTTGATTTCTGTGATTCTGCGTCAATTTCAATTTATATTGTCTATGGTGTACTTTTGCCTCCGAACTTCACAATTGAGGTTATATTATGATTTTACAAATGTCATCAATTTCATATTCATAAATGAAATAATGTATATAATATATTCAAACATTTTAAATAAACATTGATATAAATTTTGGTAACGTGGAATATATTTGAATTATGTTTATTATATATATTTGTATTTTCAGGTTACTGTTAAAAGTTAACTATTCTTTACTATTGATTTGTTACTTAAATCAATCATGTTTACAAATGTATCATGTGAATACTATTATGTGAGAAGAAATGAGTTGTACAAGAAATGCATAATTATAAAGAATCAAAATAAATGAACATTATATATTTAACCACATGCAAGTGATCTTATTAAAATGTGATAGTATTGAACAGTGAATAACAAAATATAGATTATCAACTTTTGAAACATATTATTAAATGGAATTACCTATATCTACAAAACTGTATGTACCTATGTTCAAAATCTTTCAGAATAAAGTAAAATGCATGAAATATGACTTTGTCAAAACAATCAATTTAGCAAGTTAGAAGCATCACCTTGAGAAAAATTGAACTTTATTTCTATATCATTATAAATATTGCATAAAATTTTACCATAATAATGCATGTATATATATATATATATATATATATATATATATATATATATATATATATATATATATATATATATATATTTATAATAACTATGGTATTTGGCAAAACTATACTGAAATATACATATCTTGAAAAGTCAAACATTTTGAATTAACATACCTACTCTCTTATTGCCTGAATTTTCAAGAAACAAGCTGTATTATTGAAACAATTAAATCCTTGATAACATTCCCGATTTTGAGATTTAGAAAGCCTACAACTTCAGAGGTAAAAACTATTAATTCTTCTAGCATTATGTCTATAGATTTTATTGACAATTGTTATATTCTTCATTTCTTTACATGGAAGCAATAGATTTTCAATTTGGAATATGAATAAATATGTAGCAAAGAGTATTCTTTGTTCAACAGACATTAGTTCTAGATAGTCCAGCATATTTCTAACTGGTGTAAATTTATTTGCAATTTAGAATCATTAGCATTGCCCTAGTCTTCAATATTCCTATTTGTTGAGTTTTATCTTGCTCAAAGCGAATATGAGAGTGCAGGAACATTCATACTGTGACATTATTATTGACTTGAACAAAAATTACTTAACGAATTTATTCCAATTCGTCTTAAAAAATTGTTTTTTTCCTGATTTTAGATGAGATGAAATGAACATGATCTTTATAACTCAATTTTTTATTTGAAATATTGCCTGAATTTTGCACTGATGTAGCAACAGTGATCTTTCAATATTCTCCTCATTTATGTTTATACTCGTATCCTGCTTTTAATGGATCTTCAGGGTTTTACTTGTACCCAGAACTACGACGTTTCATTTTTTGCATTTTTAGGGATTAGCTATTGTCATTTAAACATTCATTAATTCTGTTGATATTCACGTTTGTACTTGAAGAATAACTTTGAATTTGGCACTGTCTTTCTGATGAGAACTAAGTTCAGAATACGTGCCGAATGTTTTGTTAGAATACATAAAAATAGATCTATAATAACTTTTGGAAATCAATACCTCTATGAAGTATTACAAATACTACCTATATACGTACCATTGTGTATATGTATTGTTAAAATACTGAAAATATATATACACATAGATATTTATATACTCTCTGAATGTTGCCTAGCTATCTTGTTTGGTGAAATTCAATACAACTGAAAATGAATTCTGAGGAGAATATAAAGGAGAATTAAAATAACAATAATCAGAAAATGTACATCGAAGAAAATGATTAAATATTAGCTTATCAGAAAAGACATTCGTTCCAGCAGAAATAAATGCAAAGAATTGAATGTTATTGGGCCTTGCTTACATTTCATTTTCTAATGGAAGAATTCACCCAGAAAGATAGACAATGAATGATTCTACATATGACTGAAATGTCGATTTGTTTGAGAGAGCAATTTCAATTTAGCACTGTTTATTATCATTACAAATTTATGAAGGAAGGTGGGTTATAGAAGTACTTGTAGTGTACCTATATAATGTTCATCTCCTTCATTGAGTTGGAAAAACAAGGAGAAGTCGTTGACAAATACGATGAAAATTATTCATATACATTGACATTTGTTCATATAGGCTACTGAGTTAATGCCAAGAAATAAAAGAACTGATAAAATTCTGAATTTTTGAATCTGTCACAAATATTGATTTAATTCAAAACAATTGGTTCGATTTCGTCAAAAAAAATGGAGACTATCAAATGACGAATATATAAAAAACATATCTTTATGAAATGATATGAAAAATTAGAGAAAATAAACACAAACTATGCATTGTACTTTGGAAGGTAAATGATATAAGAAAGTACTTCGTAATTACAATAATAATTTGTTCGGTAAAGTAAAAATTATTATGAATATTTAGTTCAGTCCAACTCATTTTTCTTAATTAATTCCTAGTAATTATATTGATATATTTTTTCACAATCAATCTGCAGTGTCTACTTTTGGACATATCTGGGTAACTTAATATAGCTCTCTAACTCTTCAGAGTATTTTTGTCGATGAAGTAATGAAATTCTATATTTAGAGCGATTTATTTCTTTATTTCATAATTGACGCCCCAACAAAAAGCTGCGAAATGAATATTTACAAAAAACGTCTTTAATGAAGTATCATCTTGAATTTCAAATATCTTTTCATAATACAGGGGATGAACATTCAACACGAAACAGGGGATGAATGCGTATCATCACCCACTCCCTTAATTGAGTAAATGAAATTGTAGAGTAAAGTAATGAATACAGCTTAGATAAATGAGTAATTTAATTTGAATTTGATACAGAATCGTTCGACAAACAAAGTCGGTACAGTTACAATTAGTATCATTTCCTATATCAAATGACTGGCAGAATAATGGAGGATAAAGTTTATATTACATCAGGCATTTTCGTCAAAGCCCTATTCAGAAAATTTCCACCATTTGCAATACAAAGTCAGCGAATTGACTAAGTTTGAAGTTTTCACCAAATGAAATTCAACCGTAAAAGTTTGAAATCGTGTGATAACTCGTTTGAATCTTGTGTTATGGAGAACATTTATCCATTTGCATAGTTTCATTACTTTCATACATTTTTATGAAGTTTGTTCACTCTGCAATACAATATAATTTTACTCACTTGTCGACAGATGGTACCATAATATAGTGTAATATTATATCCTTTAAGATCTGCAATGACAACTTACAAAACAATCTGAAATTAAACATTTTTAACTTCGTTATGGATAAATTACTTTTTTTAGAATATATTCATCACTTTCATCCATATCAATCTAATTATCCAGTTCTCAGCTCTCTTTTAATATTCGAGATTTCTTATTACTCTGCATTATATCATTCAATACTACAATTTTTTCAACGACATGCCGCTAGATGGCCCCATTACAAATAGTGATATTTATTTGCTTCAAGATGTAATAGCTTATTTTAAGTATCATTAAATGATAAAAAATGAATTAGAACGATTTGAGTATATGCTCCGTCATCAGACTCAACAAAAATGTTAACTAGAACACCCGACAACTCTAGTCTAATGTAACATTGGTGCCAGTTGACAAAAAAATCCCTTCACTTAGGAAAGTCTTAGACATTCTAATTCCGTGCCATGAAAATGAAAATCACTCAAATGGAATAACTGAGTTTAATGATCCTGCTCGCAGTAATTGCCCCCAGGTCCCCAATGATATTTAAAAGCTAATCCTGATGGTTTATAGCCAAGTAACCTTGGCTTGTGAATCATTTCGTCCTTCTCACATTCTGTGACTGAATTCTAGAAAATGTAGACGACTTTCCGAATGAGAAATGGTAATTTACTGAAATTAAACTGGAGGTCGTTAGAAGAGAACAAAGACAGCTTCATATTTTACGCCTTGAATTCTAAGTGCCAGATATGCTCAGTTGAAATCGAACAGACAGTAAACTATAACTTATTGAATGGCATTGGTGTTCACTTGATATAAATCCATTAGAATTAAATATAAGATAAAATTCAAAGTTGAATTTTTGATTTGCACATCTTTTTAAAAAACAAAGCATGGCGCGTTTCGTCGTTATACGACTTCTTTAGATGCTAATAGAATACTGATTGACTGAAGTAACTGAAGAAGTCGTTTATAACGACGAAATTTCGTCGTTAGCATAACGCGTCGAAAATGCTATGTTTTCAATAAAAACGTGTAAATCAAAAGTTCAACTGTTTAAGTTTTATCTAATATTTAATAATAGATTATTATACCTACACATTATTCGAATATTCATTTCGGTACTAATTTTATTCATATTGATAGTTTTCAACAAAATATAAAATTTTATTATAAATTGAAAAATTACTGCTTTTCTAGAAGACACGATTGATATAACGAAATGTCGAATGTATGAAATACGAATAGAAAACAGCTTGTCAAGATAAAACACTCAAAAGACTTAATGGAGTAATACATTTTTGAAGAATCGAATGAAGGCTATAGGTTAGGTTTTTTTCAATACCGCTGATAAATTTTTATTGTCTTTGAATATATGGACATGAGCAAATTCTTCAATGATTAATTTAAGTTTTTACTTAAGTTAAAAATGAAAATTTTATGATTGGTCACAAATTTCCATCGGCTATTAAATATCGATCAGATCTATAAAGCACCATAGTTCCACTCTTGTACACTAGATGGCTGCAATTCAGAAACGGTTATTGTGGTCCGTAACGGCGATATTGTTCACGGAGCGCTGTTATTTTCATAGCGCATTATAATTAAAAGGGCAATTTCCATAAATATTAGTTTAATGTTGGAAGTTTGTTAGGCACGTAAAATGGTTATCTAGACCTCCATGAATAAACCTGATTTGTTCTTTATCGATATAGATGCAACGTTTCGGTTTTATTGTGCATATACGGACGGTATATGCACAATAAGAACTATTTGAGCAAAAGCAAGACTAAACAAAGTTTTTTCTGCAGAACTATCTTATTTTTTGTTGCGCCCCTCCTATTACTATAGGCGGGTATTTGATTGAGGATTGGTCAGGTATGTACTCATCTAGTCTTGTAGCATCTTGACATATTGAAATAGCTCCAGAAGATTTTTTCAACTGCACGAAAAACGAAAACAGAAGAGAAATTGATAAAGTAACACAAAAAAGAGAGACAGATTTGGAAGGAATTACATAGACATATTTGAAACGAAGTAATATAATAATAAAAATGATAATGAGTTCCTTTTTTCAACAGGTATAATACCCAATAACAGAAAATAAAAACATAATGTCGAACTGAATACTCGTAATTAAAATGGAAAGAAATATAACAAAGCTCTCAATCTAATCTGTGAAAACTAAAGAAGTAACTTATAATTCAATAATAGAATTAGATGAAATATCACAAAGAACTCAATCTAAATCAAATCATATTAGTCAGTTTCCTTTGTCCACATACCTCCTGATAATAACTGCTATGGAGTCAAAAAGAACGTCACATTTATTAGCAACTGTATGGAATTTAGACTCCATAAACTAAATGGGGGATTGGTCCTTTGAGTCTTCAGGTGGAATAATTCTGTGGTACGAGAATTTTGCTAAGGAACACGAAATCTCAAAAAACGGACAAGAGAGCAGAGTATGGTGCAGTAATTTATACAAAAAGTTTAGTGATAAAGTTTTTTCCTGCGCTGCAATGAGATAAAACTAAATCGACTCAATAATTCGTTATGATTGACTCCTCTCTGTGGATAAACTTTATCTTCCCTCCAAATATACCTTCCAACATGCATTAGAAGGTAAGACTCAAACAGCAAATGCTCAGAAATTGTTTGTAGAATGAAGATATAACCCATCAAATATCACTCAATTTATAATTTCAAATGTATTATAAAATTTAAATTGATTGATATTATTCGTTACGATTTTTGATGGTAACTCTGATTGTTTTGAGCAATTTTCAAACGATGTAGAAATTCTCCCATAAAATTTCGAAATTGTTATAACGAAAAGAAGTTTGAATGAAGTTTTTTCTTAACAGGTACGTCAAATTTGACATTTATAATGTCAAAATGTTAATTTCTCGTTTTCCGCGCGACATCTAGCATCGGTCCATATTGCGAGTGCTATAAAAGAGCAAGTTGTCAACACGCCGCATCTAATATTCATTCACCGTCAACATTGTCGCAGTAATTCCTTCAATATTCAATATCCGCGCTACGAATCGAGGGCGGCGAAGCGTTATGCAAAACATATTTACCGGGAAATTGATTCATCCATACATTTCCAGGTTCAGTAAACTTGACGCCGGGCTGTTACCATCAGCACTTTCTCGAATCGTATCCGTTCAACCGGTATTATTTTTATCTTTAGACACCACAGGCGATCAACAAGGAAATCTGCTGAAATGTATCAGATATAAACGAGGAAAAAAGGGGTTCGCGACGGTTTGGGATGAATAGGTCGGCAATAGTTCTGATAGATAAAAGGATATCGAACAGTTTACTCACGAGGAAATTATATTGTCCGATCGTCAGCTGACACGTTAGGTTTTTACTAGGTCGTTTCGATGGAAGTCTCGCCTCTACTGGGGATGGCGCTAAGATACCATCCGTCGAATCATGCCTCGACGCCTCTATCTCCATGTCGCGTCTAATCGAATAAGGCAGTGATACGTTTATGGCAGAGGTTGTGGACCAAAAGATCCACTGAGCATTGGTATTCCACAGAGTGCAAATATGGGCCAGAAATATTTCAACTTTCGTTGTGAATTGCGGAAGAATTACTAATTATAGTTTGAATATTGATGATATTAGATGTATCAAATTCAGGATTTGAGGGGTAAAATTAGACCAAGTAAGTTTGGATACTTACTTGGCTTATTCAAAGAACATTCAGTTTTGAAATCAGAAATTCCAAATGATGTCTCGATCTGAATTAACTATGCACTTTAAATACCTCAATACAGTCTAAATTTGAATATGCTAGTGTTGTTTCAGTAACACCGAATACCTTGTCAATTTGATAAGGTCTTTGATGATAGGTATTTTCTCCTTTTCGTCGTAAATTTCTGTGTTTCGAAATAACCTTGTGGAAACTCAAGATTTTTAGGCTCCTCTCGCTTGTACATAAGTACGTAAGAACATAAGTTTCGTCTTTTCCCAACTGCATAACATTTTCTGCGACTTTAAGCCTTTTTATAGTGTCTTTGATATATAGTGTTTATGATATCAGACGAGTTCTTGCCTGCTTTCACTTCTCATAAATTGATGAATAGTGGTTGCAGAGGAAGAAGAACTCTATCACAAAAAGCTCGAACACACTAGAAGACACTAAGAACTCTTATAAATGTTCATTGTGGGAGAAAATTGTTACTTGTCGAAAAAGCTTCTTTTAAGCTTCAGTATTAATGAAATTACCAAGGAATCTCAAAGACAGATCAAGAAATCTACAAACTATCCATTCTGCTTCAACATGACATATTCTCCCAAGAACTCATTCATATGAAGAAGAGTTATCTTGTGCATATTTTTTCCATTTTCAATTTCTGCGGAGAACATCAATATGTCCAATTAAGAGAGGAAATAAAAGGAAGAAAGGCAGAAAAGTAGCATTTTTACACTCTTTACACTGAGAAGAATAAATAATCATTTGGGATGTACATATTAGAAAATATTGCTGAGTGTTCAAATGAATTTTTTACCTCTAACAAGCTGATCATTTAATATTCGCAATATGAAAAGCTTTCATGTTGATTAAGCACAAATTGAACCTGGGTGAGATCGAAATATTCCTTTTGAGCAGACTGTCTTTGATGCTCGTTATGGTTTACTATCTAAATAAACCAAGTTCAAACAAATTTCCGATATATTTACTCTGCAGGAATACGATGAGCATAAAGTATTCGTACGTGTTTTGATATCGGATATAAATTGAGGTATATTGAACGTTAATTACTGTTTACATAGAATAGTGAATTTGGTTGTTATAGTTCTTTAATCTGTTTACTCATTTTATGCTAAGATAATTAAATTTTCAACCAACCTTCACCTATAATATAATGTTCAATTTGTATACACTTCTTTCGAAGTACATATTCCTAAATGACTAATCCACGTTTATCCTTTCATCAGAATTATACAATTATCTAAGAGAGTACTATACTGTAGAGGTAAAACAAGTTGCATTGTTGGTACCAATACATATCTTTGAAACAGATATTTTGTCTCAAATATCAAAGATAAAGAAGCGCTGAAAGGAATTTTTTTAAAGCTGAACAATCCGAATCATCAAGATATAATTAATTTTCACCAAAACGTTATTGAGATATCATTGGAAAATAGAGTTTTCTAACCTACATTTTCACACTTTCTGAGAATCCAGCATGTTTTGGGAGGTATCAAAAGATTATATTGTAGCTCGTCAATAATGTTTACAAGTTATATAGATTTCATGAAAACCTCATTACGAAGTCCACTTTCATCAAAGAGAAAGTTGTTATCACCTTCACGATGAAGAACTGGAGTATTTTCTTTTTATACAACATTCATTCGTTTCATCGAAAGTTGAATGATAGCCTCGAGAGAATATAAACCTATCTCAATCCTTGAGAAACTTCCATTGGTTTCGAACATGTTTTCTCAATCCGACCGATTCGTTTTTATCCTCATGAAAAGTAACTTTTGATCGTCATAACTTTGTCGCCAAGACTTGTTTATCATTATGTTTTCCTCAGTATTGATATTATGTGGTCCTCTCGGAAAAGTCGATAAGCAATAAATCATATATATTCCTGCTTTTATGATATCCTTTGAAACACCTCTTCATTTTGAAAACGTTGAGCTACCAAATGTTGTATTGAACCATATTGAAGCGAATTAAACCGTAAGTTCTTGAAAGCTGCAATTTGTATGGAGTATTTTCCATATTCGAAACAATTCCAATGTGAATTTTTCACGTGGTCTTTTTTCAGGAACATAACAAGATCTCTGAATTGGAAGCGATGGGTCACGAGCATGACCCATCTTCCGATCTCCGGACTTAAATACCCTGGATAATTTTTTCCGGGAATATCTGTTATATGTTTGCACATGAAATAGTGATTTTGATCGTCATAACTTTGTCGCCAAGACTTGTTTGTCATTATGTTTTCCTCAGTGTTGACACTATGCCTACTAAGTGGTAGAAAAAGTCAATGAGCAGTATTCCTCCTTTCATAATGTTCTGTGGAACACCTCTTCATTTTGAAAACAAAGAATTACCAAATGTTGTGTCAACCATATGTAAGCGAGTTGTAGCGTAACATCTTGAAAGCTGGAATTTGTGTGGAGTATATTCAATATTCGAAACAATTCAGTTTCGAGTCTGATCTTCCATTCAGCCCTCGAGCAAAAATATTGGTTCAAACAAAAATATAGGTAAAATTTATATTTACAATAATATACAACTTTATTTGAAAAGAAAAAAATTACCTCAGAGATATTAAACACTTGGGACAATTTCACATGGAAGAACATTTGTGTTAAAAAAATATAAAAATATATGATACAAAAAATTGATTCATACATTATTGCCTACATTCGAATCATCGAAATACTCTGCCACACTATAGTATGCCTTTGTTCAGAGCAGAGATTTAACTCTTCTCTTAAACAAAATGAGTTTTCAGTATTTTCAAATTCGATGGTAAATGGTTGAAAATTTAAATACACTGATAATATAGAGAGTGCTCGAAATTAGCTGTTTTATGCATAGGAATAAGTAGCACATCCCTGTTTCTTGTTGAATACTCGTGATTACTATTCAATTTAATGAACCTCTCTTCATTTTCTTTAACGTATAACAAACATCTATAAATATATAAACACGGTCAGGTGAGTATGTAATTATTAATGAAGAAAGGTTTACAAGATGTTCCTTGATGAAAATTGAATATTAATCGAATTATTCGCTTCTGTGTAAAAAACACCCTATTTATTTCTGTAGAGCAGCCCCACAGCTGCTGGGGCTGTGGGACTGCTCATTTTCAAATGGTTGAAAGTTTTAATACTCGGATAATAGAGAGAGTGCTCAAATTTAGAGGTTTTATGCATAGGAAGAAGTAGTACATCCCTGTTCCTTGTTGAATACTCATGATTACTATTCAATTTAATAAACCTATCTTCATTTTCTTCAACATATAACAAACATCTATAAATATATAAACACGGTAAGGTGAGTATTCAATTATTAATGAAGATAGATTTACAAGATGTTCGTTGATGAATATTAATCGAAGTATTCGCTTGTGTGTAAAAAACACCCTATTTATTTCTGTAGAGCAGCCCCATAGCAGAATATTATAATTTAGATGACTATATACAAGACTGTAATACACATTCATAACACAGTTTCTAGGTACGATAGGTTCTTAATTCTAGAGATTGTAAAAAATGAGTTACTCAAGTTTTCACATAAAACATCAATGTGTGATGTCCATCTCAAATTTCTGTCTACATATATTCCAAGAAACTCTGTTGATTGGGATGATGATATAGTATTGTCCCCATATTTAACATCCAAGGTACTAATTCCATTGCCCTTCAGACAAAAATGAACACATACAGTTTTGTCAACGTTCACGATCAGATTGTTCATTCGACACCAACTTACAAACTCCCTCACAATGCATTCACATGCCTCCAGAAGTTCTTCAGGAGTCCTGCCAGAAGATTGTTCATTCGACACCAACTTACAAACTCCCTCACAATGCATTCACATGCCTCCAGAAGTTCTTCAGGAGTCCTGCCAGAAACGACCACCGATGAATCATCGGCATATAGTACCACCAAAAACCGGGACAACTTCGCAGGCATGCCTGCGAAGTTATCTGTTACGAATATCCTGTATAATTTTTTGCACAATTATAATATAATTATAATATCCTGGATAATAATTGCACAATAGGTGCATGTAACTCCATTAGAGAAACCCTAGTGTTAGAAAAAAGTATTTGGAAGTCCACGATAAATATCAAGGCTGGAAGCAATCATTTCGATCATCATTTTACGAATGAACCACTTTAGATGTACTTTTTGATATTAAATTGTGGTAACTGGTGCATAATTTTTTCGACTTGATCTTCGAAACTAATTTGTTGCTTAAAACAGTCATGGGTCTAAATATTTTTAGAATAGTTTAAAGATTGACCCCTTGGGTTTTTTCCACATATATTGAGGTAAAATCACGCTTCATTACACCAAGCAAAAATAAAAACTTTTTCACCCTTTGTGAAAGTAATGTTCTTTCGGTAATTAATTCTCTGCTGAGTCCATGAAATACGATACTCACTAATTCAACTTGATTACTTTGATCATTTACGTATTTTTTGGTGGGGCCGAACATTCGTTGATTCTTTCTGATCGATTTTTGTTCGTCGTTCATCCGCTAACCCCAGATAATGAAAACGACATCCTGGAGTAATCAATTAATGAATTGACGCATCGAAATTCCAGAACGAGACATATCTAATTATGTTGATAACTACCGAAAGTCCCTAGGTTCATATTCCGGCAAATGTGATTCGCACACATCACTCCCTCAACCCCCCGCACTCCCAATTAATCAATTAAATTTTCAACTGAAGTGGGTCACTTTGGATTACGAAGAGGCTGGCCTGATTGGGTCATTTATATTCAGTGTTGTCATACTGTCTGCTGCAAGATATCGTTCATCCAAGTTGGAAATTACGGCGTTGAACTAATCAGTTGCTCCTAGGAGTACAATTCAGTTAGGTGGAATACACAGAGCTACAGAAGTAGATGGTGCTTCTGAATTGAATGAGAACCTTCTTGATGAATTTGGGGATACTCAGAAGAATGTCAGATTGATAGGAATATTAGTTGGATGATGTTGGCATCATGAATAACTGCTACCAAAATTCTACAATGCTCGCGTTCTTATAAGTATTCATTCTATATATTATATTATATATTAAATATACGTGCTCATTGTAGCCTAAGTACGAATAAAATTATTATTAATATTGGTGTTAAATGATTTGGTAGTTTAAACTGAACTGAAATATTGTAAAATTGCATGATGCTTAATGAGAGATAACAATCTCTAGCATGAACCGTTTTTCTGTAGTTACCTTCTGAACTTCATGAATCAAAAGCATGGTATTTAATACAGAAACTACATTGCACAATTCTTCGACTTCCTCAAATTTTCTGCTTTTTAGAAAGCTAGAAACTGCAATGACCCATACAAACATATTATAATTGCAAACGCAATAGACCGAAATAACCGATAATTCAGTAACCGATTCAATAACCGAAATTCTATAAGAAAATCAAATCTAACAAAGCAACAAGAATTATTCGGACAAGATAGACAAAGGAAGAGGAAAATTCCTTCTCTAGGATAAGAATTCACATGAGAATTCTGTTGAAATACCCTCTCAATTGTTGAACATCTGTTATATAAATAATTAACAATTATGTGTTATGTCAGGAATTATTGCAAATGCTTAACTTTATGGTTCCAAGAGTTTCTTCTAGAAGCGCATTCACGTTCTACCTTCCAGCAGCTAGAATGTTCTAAAATTTTCTCTATTGCACACGATGTGTGAACAATGTAATATTTTGGGAGCTAAGGTGGTTATTTTCATCTGTTCTGTTACTGATATTAGGAAAAGTTACCTTGATATGCATAATCTCTGCTAGAACAATCATTTATGTGTATTCACAAACATAATTCATATTTACTCATATAATTATGTGTGTATAAGTGTTAATATGTGAATGTATATATATGTGTGTGTTCAAATTTATATGTATGTATAAGTTTGGTCAACATTTAATTTTTTTTTATTCCTATAATAATTATATTTTATTTTATCAGTTGTGATTCATATCACAATCTCTTTCATTTAAAATTGAACTTTAAAATTTGAAAGTACAAAATTGAAACTTTTGTATTACCAATTTTTGTTTTTTTTACCAATCTTTTTTCGGTTTTTTGTAACTGTTGTGTTTCCTGTTTTGTAATTAGGTCCTTTCCTGTAAAACAGTGTTTGTTAAATGAATGAATAAATAAATTTCACTGTTTACATCGAGAAAAAGTTCTTTGCTTCCTAGTATCGAAAAAAAATATTGATTCTTACCGTCACCATCGAAATTGAAATTGGACTATAAATTTGAAGTGGACTATACAAGCTCATAATATACGCGAATATATACAGTACCTATAACACATTGTGATACAATTTATATTCGGTCATTTACATTATACCATTAAATTTGATTAAAATTTTAGATCAATATTTTATATAGATATCCTAAATATTGGCGGAGGTTAATTCGAATAAATAAATTGATATTGGAAAATAATTGCTGTTTATTGATTTTTTGTGATGAGAAGTTGAAGTTGAAATAGTTGATTTTAGGGATTATTTTTCAATAGATAATTTGAATACAAATTTGAACTCGAAAAAAGAAAGAGATAAAAATGAAATATAAAAACTGACTGGTTTGAAATTGGTCTAGGTTTCTGTCACTTTTTCAATTCAATATCGTGAAAATGAAGAAGTGAAACGTTATACTCATCATACAAAGTCAATGTTGGCGATATGATTTTTTATTGAGGATTCAGTTCAGTAACTTTGTGGAAAATTATGTTATAGAACCATCAAACAAGCAGAATACTGATGTTGTCAAGTTCTTTTCATATAAAGACCATTCGAGTCTTTTTGCACAGGAAAGGGTTTTCTACATTTTACTTTATGGTAGGTCCTTTTCCGGTTAGCAAAAAAGTACTGACTTCATCGAAAAAATATTTCAAATGAAATAAGTCTAAGATGAAATGGGACAGTTCCTCTATAAAATGACCCATTTCCGTTATACGTAACTCCAGATAAACCATTAGTTTTGATATTTTATTGGGATTTTATGGAAATGCGGGCAGTGAATATGTTAGTTTTTGTGTGAGAGTTTGTTTATACTCGTCAATGAAAGAAATGCTCACTCATCATGAGTAGATTCATTCGGTCACAAAAGATAAATATTATTTTTCATTATACAGTTCGACAAAGAGGAAGTTTTCTTCTGAACCATTCTTGTTGATATTTGAATAAATATCGTAGTTATGAATGTTGTGAACATAAACTGGAAGATAGCGAAATCCATTCAAATTACAGGAATCGGTAATAAGCTTCAACATATCGAAGAATTGAGATTTGATTGAAAGAATATACGTCAACATAACGAAAAAAATCACCTTTGTGAAAAACTCTCGCCAAGAAAGCGATTCCGAAGTACATATGCGTGCACTTGATGACATACTTGTACGTATGTCTGTCCCAACTAAATGACAGATGTCATTCAGTTGAAGTTTGTGAAGTGTCAATATCAGTAAACTAGCAAATTCTGTATAAGGGGCAAGTTTTTGACCAAGACAATTGAAATTTGGTTGATAATTCGAACAATTAACAATGAGAAGATGTATACAATGAAAAGCACAACTATACAATCAGAGAATATAATTCTTTCGAAATTTGAGTAAATTAATGAATATATAATGTACCTAATATGATAAAAATGATCATTTCGCACCATTAGAAGCAGATATTTGCATATGGAGATGAGCTTTTACTGATATGTAGATAAGCTGATTCAGCTTTGCTATTTAGAATAAAGAAGAAAATGGAAAGAGTGTTCCATGATCTAGAAGATGCTGTAGAAAAGTATCACTAAGAATTAGCCAAGACAAAACAATATATATGGTTAAACCAGAATGTGATTAGCAGAAGAGTAAGAGAAAGTTTGTGAATTCGAATACTTAGGAGCAATATCGACAAATAGAAATGAAGAACGAAGAGAAATGAACAAAGGATAGGAAAAGGAGCAAAGTGGGATGATTGGGTATATTGTCAAGATCAAAAGAGTTATCTAGACCAGCCGAAATTGAAGCATATCGAACAATTATCTGATTAGCAGTAACATAACGAAGTGATGCGTCGGTTTTAACGACGGCGCAAGGAACAAAACTGGATATATGGGAAAGGAAGGCACTGAGAAAAATATTTGTGGAGATGAAGTCAAATGAAGAACTTTGGAGATGAAGAACTCACGAAGATCTGACGAATATGTATGAATACTCATCAGTAACACACACCAAAAGGATGTCAGCCGATGGATATACAAAAATGGTCGTTAAAGAGGTCGGAAAGGAAGTGAAAGAAGAAGTGGGAGTGCAAAAAATGCTTGGATGCAATCTGGATAATATAAGAGAGGTAGAACCGAATTGAGATGCAAAAGTTCAAAATCGCAACCTGTGGGGTTGTAAAAGCTGTTGAAAAATGATAAGTCAAGAAAAATAAGTCATGAGTCTTAATGGCTTGCAGTACGGCTTATCAATATGATAACTATTATGTACCTCATAAATTATTTCTTCGAAAATATATTCGAATAATGAAAATCAATGAACACTGCTTAATAAAATTAATTAAATTGAATTAAACACTTGGCTAAATGTTTCACGATTATATTTAACAATATCAATTCGTCCTTTCCTTAATAAAATCCTTCGATCCTCAATAAAATCTTAGTAAACATTCAGTATTGATATCAATTTCATTTCACATTGAAAAAATTTTCCAAATTCGTGTGAGGCCTTTGTGATTCGGTTCATTACCTATCACAAACGTCCTTTTATACGAAAAACTCTTCAAAATTATAATTTTGCAGACTATTTTCATTTTGTAACATCAAAGCTGCTCTGACAAAGGATTGCACTGCATCATTCATTTTAATAGTGTTGGAGGATAAATGTCCTGTACGCAGATAACGGCATTCACAGCCAAAGGCTATTCATTATTTTCTTTGTGTTTCATTTCACGATAAAAGTTTGGTCGGACAAGTTGCCCCTTTGAAAGATTGAGAGCGGAAATTTAAGTCTCCATCAATGGATACTGATGGACAAAAACGAGAACGGGATGTACCAAATAGTTAAAAACACTGTTGAGTTTCTCAACATTTTGTTTCGATCTATTTACGCATTATCAAGAGCTCATCACATCATAAATGTATTGTAGACACTACACACCCGTTTGTAGTTTTGTCACAGTCAAATAATATACCATAAGAGAGAATATAATACATGTAATTTATTTTGAACACATGCAAACCATTTTAAAAAGCTGCATTGATATCTGCGTAGAAGAATATCCTTTTTCCCGGTGATATATGCTGTTTCTCACTGCTGGTGTCTTCAATCACCCCATAAATAATGGCTGCAAACTTTCGTTAACGGTTTTCCCATTTGAGAACTAGGAAATAGAGAAAAATTTCTTTTGCATCCCACAAAAGTAATGGCACCTCGATTTTAGTAAGTAGAAGGCGTTCCGCAATTTACGGAGCTGCTTCCGCTTTTTACGATCCATTGTTCAGACGTTTCTTTCAGCTGAATTGCCTGAGCTTTTCTCCAACTATTTAGAACCTAACTAAAAAATTAACATTTCAAATAGTTCCTAAGATACCATATGTAGAATTTAAAAAACTCTACCTGTACAACAAGAATTATGTGAATAGAGCAAGAAGATATCAGAAACGAAAAACAAATATGAACGAACGGGCATGAAAGATTATGTATACTTATTACCTCACTTTTGATAACCACTCGTATTCATAGACATACGAGGGTGGGGTAAAAAGTTTCCGGTCTGACCTCGAAAAATGATGTTTAAAAATTTTTTTTCTTTATTTTTCAACATAATCTCCATCAACACTGATACATTTCTCATAACGGTGTTCTAATTTAGTTATACCAGTTTTAAACGTAGATTCGTCAAGGAAACAACAAATAGTCGCTGAAGGCTGAGTCTGGAGAGTAGGGAGGATGCGGCATTAATTCAAACTTCAGTTTGTGAATTTTGGACATGGCAATCGACGAATGCGCCGGTGCGTTATTGTGATGGAATAAAAATTTTTTCTTCGCCAAATTAGGTGGTTTAATTTGCACTTCGTCCTTCAAACGTTGCAATAACTCTGCATAGTATTGACCAGTGATAGTCTTACACTTTTTAAGATAATCAATGTATATAATTCCTCGCGCATCCAAAAAAACAAAAGCCATAACCTTGTTTGTTGTTTGCCGATTATATTGTTTTTGCATTCTTTGGAGTTGGTTCCACCTTTCCAATCCACTGTTTTGACTGCTCTTCATTTTCAGGAGTGTAGTGAAAATGTTTCAGTTGAAAATTTCGTTGATAGTGAAATGTTTAGTAGAAAAGTTTTTTCGAATCAGTTTAAGGTCGAGGTTAGAAAACGCGGCACCCATCTTGCACACAGCTTTTTCATGTTCGAATGGTCGTGCAAAATATTTTACACATGTTCAGCTGACATCCTACAGTCTCTTGGTCAGACCGGAAACTTCAGTCAAAACTAAAATGTGGCGACATCCTTCAGAGGTTGTCTTTATTTTTTGGTTTTTTTCTGTGTTTCCACCTCCAGGTTCGTAACCTGGAGGTGGACTTAACCTAACTTGAACTTGGCTACGCCGTTCTGAGGGGACCTAAAAAGCTCGAAACACGTGTTAACGGTTTATACCAATCCACGGGATATGACGACAATGTTCACTTTCATTTAAATTTTCTTCCCCATCAAACATTATTTATATATTTTTCAACGTCTCGGCTTAGAGCATCCTTGAAGGATAAATAGTCACCTCACGGGCGAAGCAGTTTTCAAAATTTCCTAATCCGGAGAGAACAAACGCGGTAGCCTGAAATGTGGCGACTTCCTTCAGAGGTTGTCTGTATTTCTTAGTTTTTTTGTGCTTACATCTCCAGGTTCGTACAACTTAAACATGGCTACGCCATTCTGAGGGGAGCCAATAAGATCGAAACACGATCGAATACTGTTTTAAACCACTGACTTACTCACTCAAGAAGGGACTGCAATACTTCCTGTTATTTCAAATCAGACGAATTATCGAAAAATTCCTATATTCACACGTTTGATGTATTGAAAGTTATTAACCTGTCCATTCTATAGTTGAACAGCATTCCTAATTTCGTATCAAGTACTTGTCCCATATATCTCATCATTAATAATATGAGATATTTGCTGGATATGTGTCAAAAAGTGTTTAGAATTAGTCCATTCCCGGAAACCAATAAATATAGTTGCTCTGGTGGTTGTACAAATAGACTACTTGAATTGACTCTTCGCGCAATATTTTGTCGCATCATTGGTAGTATTTTCTTATCGATAACAATTAAACTTTGCCTTGCATTATTGACACACAACGTTCATTGGTCCAATAGCAACAATTTGCTGTGAACCGTAATCTATTTCAACGTTATAATTGAATGCAGATCGATAGGAGTTAAACGCAACCTTTTCATATTGTTAATTTCGATTCCGTTTCAATCATCGATTCCGTTCAACTGCATTCCGAGCTTCGTGATGCTCGTCAGTTTGACTTGCTCTTTTATATCTCTGACTTGCTGTATTGCGAGTACTTGAGTTTGTACATATAATAGCTATTATTTTTAAAAACGAAATTTCAACTGCAAATGGAAAAAACTATGTATTTTCTTTATATTCAAATATACCACGTTCTATGTTAGTAACGTGTATGATAGTCTATTCAAACATACCAAAATTTTATATTAAATTGAAGTTTTAATATTAGTCGTGATAGGCCTGAACTAACCGTGATGTGTAATAAGATATTCAGTTTTTTACATCCTCTTTTTGAGAATTAATAATTATTTTTTTACTTATATTATCAATTAAGTATTATTAAATTTTCTAATTTTACATGCAATTTTTCGAATTTTCACCTGACAATAACAAACACAACAAAAAAAATTGTGAAATCGATCGAGCCGTTGACTCTACATTGTAATTAGAAAACGTTGGTATGGGAAAGAAATGGGCTGTTTTTAGGGCTTTCCCGGTAATTATTCGAATTTTTCTCGCCGTAAAAACCATCCTTGGACTTCAACGAACATTTCAAAAAAAGAATTGGCAAAATTGGCGTCATTTTTCGATTAATTTTTATATTATATTATATAAATATATATATATATATATATATATATATATATATATATATATATATATATATATATATATATATATATATATATATATATATATATATATATATATATATATATATATATATATATATATATATATATATATATATATATATATATATATATATATTTATTTATATGTATAGTATATATATATATATATATATATATATATATATATATATATATATATATATTTATTTGTGTGTGTGAGTATACGCCATCCAACATTCCGTTCATAGTAAGCCGCAAACTGGAAAATATGAAGTTCTTCTTTCACCGACAACACATCGAATATAAACAACATATTTTCAAAGAGAATTATTCGTATAATTTTAATTGAAATTCTCGAGTTTCTCGACGAAACAGTGCAAGAAAAAATCGTCATAAAGTGACAATATGTTCGCTGCATACGTTTTATAAAAAAAGGAAATCATTTTCAGCATCCGTTCTTCAGATTCTCTTTGTTGCTTGATGTGAATTTCTGCGTTCTCTTCCGAGTCAAAGAATTCAGACAGAAATGGAAAATGTACGCCAGGGTGGTATGAAAAAACACCCTCATGTACAGACAGGGACGGATTCAGGTTGAATGATAGCTATTTTGATAGAATGGAAACTGATCTAAATGTAGAAAAAGAATTTTTATAACTATCGGTTAGTTGAATGGTATATGTTAACGATTCTGAAGCATAAAGACATATAAATAATGCAATTTCAGAGGTATCAAGATTATATGATATCATCTTGCGCCGTTCTAGAAACTTCGACAGTATTTATTCTGTTTCTGCCTTATATAAAGCCTAAGTTAGGTCTTAGTTGGAATATATTTCAGTAATATGGTCTACCTGATACCGGTTGTACAACAAGAACATGGAAAAAGTTCAGCGAAGTTCTTGAAACATCTTAGCTTATGCCAGATGGCCTGTATTCAAACCAGGGTTTTCAGCAGGTTATTTTACTTGATAAACTTCACTTTTATTCATCAGTGCAACAGCGTATGTACTTTTTCCTTTAAATTCTCAAACTTGTGAATTTTTCAATTGATTGTCCGAGTTATATGATACATATGATATATGTATCACATATATAGCTACACACTGCACATATGATATATGTGCAGTGTGTAGGTGTGTAGGTGGATATCGAACTGTTGAACACTTCGATTTCTTGTATTCTACCCATCTTGCTGCCTTAGGACTCTTTGGACAGAAGGTCGTTTCGTTTGTTTCTATTCATACTTTTATTTCCTTCCTTCCTTCCTCGTATATATGCATATATTTCATTCTGTTAGCTGAGCTGTAATTAAGGTAATCATTTATTGAGTATTTCTTTTTGTTTCTTTTATAATTGTCATTTACATCAACATTTTTACTTGAGTTTGTAACTTATGGGCTTACCTCTAGTGCTAAATAAGAATTAGTGTTACTTAGCATTTGATAAAGAAGTAGTACTTCGAAACCCGTCATGTGTATTTTTATTGAATTATGGGAAAATTCTGAATATTGTTTATTGTTTCATTAAGAGAAATAAATCAATTCTTACCGTTGATGAACAATCGAGGTATTGAATCAGAAATCGAATTCACACGACGTTTCGGTTTATAAGGTATTTATAGTTAATCACTCTCAAGTGAACCCTGTGTGTAAGGCTTCTATTAATTTTCAATTTCATTTTATATACCTGTTTCAGCCCGAAGGATAATGATAATCAATCTTCTCAGTTTTTTCAGTTCAATGTGATCATTTGACTTTCATTAAATTATTGTTTTCTTTCATAATTTGAACTCGAATTCAAAGGCAATGGAAATCCGACAAAAACCTGTACAAATACGGTATTTACATATATCATAATACTTACAATATATGCATATATAAACTCAATTGATGAATTGAACACATTTCCAGAAATTTCAAAGATATTTCATATGTTGTCCACTGTAATATTGTTTCGGTATTCAATACTTTCATCAGGTGAATGAAAACTACCTTCAAATATACAACACCTTCATCAGTTTTCATTCACCTGATGAAGGTATTGTAACCGAAACAATGTTGTAATGAACAATATATAAAATATTTTTGAAATTCTTAAAAATGTTTAATTAATAATAAAAATTCATTAATAAGTTGACCTGGAATTTCAACATGTATCTCCCTCCTCAATCAAATGTACGCATATGTAAATTGATAATAATGGATGAATGAATGGATAAATAAATATCAGTTATGAGACGTAGAAGCTTACATTCAATTATTCACGAATTGAATATGTATTATTCAGTAATTTAGTTGCTATTTCAGTGATAGAGTAATTATCACAGAACGAAAACAGGGCCTTGATGTTTCGCTTTCATCCTCACCCTGTGGCAATGCTATAGCCCCAGCTATAAATGCAATATATACATAAGTATACTGCAGCTGCATTCCCATATATGCCGATAATATTCAGGTATACCATTCTTATAAAGACCTCAACCTGGCAACAACATTACCATAAATGCAATATATATATATATATAAGTATACTAGCAGCAGTATTCGCATATATAAGGATGATAATCAGTTGTACCAATCTAGAAATGCCCCAATCTGGCAAAAAAGTACAGATTATGAATTCAGAATTATCAAGATATTAACTTGGTGCTCTAGGAATCGCCTCAAACTCAATGTCTCAAAATCGAAAGTACTCCATATAGGAGATAAATCCCTTCTATTAAAATCAGATTCGTCGTGTAAAGTGGCACTGGAGGGCGTAGAGTTAGCATGGGAGTTTTGTGCTGAAAACTTGACCAAATTTTTGTGCATAGTGTTGCCCAAAAAGTCTCGCAGTCTTGCAGTCTTGGTCTTGGTCTTTCATTTTTGCGAGACCAAGACCAAGACCGCCTATTTGAATGCAAGACCAAGACCAAGACTCACCTTGCAAGACTTACGCAAGAACAAAACTGAGCTGCAAGACTCTTACACTCTTGAAGTTCAATAAGACTGACATTTGAGCCTTTTCATATGACTTTGTAATATATCATATTTTAATGTATACATGACTACATTTCAATAACTTCTGTTGACTACCTACGTGTGACTTTGTAATAGATAATATTTCACTTTCAGTTCTCTTATTCTATTTCATATAGTTATTATTTCTTCCTTAAATATGACAACACCGATTTAGCGCTTATTCTCAAGAATTAATTCTCTACATACTTCATAATATTAACAGAAAAAAAAATGAAATTTCGTACTTTTGAACTCAAGTAAGTGATAATATTTGTGTTAGAAATATGAGAAATAAGACTTAAAATTTTTCTTCGTGTTTATTTAAGGAAGCTCTTGTAATGAATTCTGGCGTAAAAGGAAATAAACGGATTATTTTTATCATTCTTTCACATATTATTCAGATATATCTCTTCCACAATTATTCAGTTCATCTTACAATCGAAGTATTATTGATAACGAAGGGTTGTACTGGCTAATTCAAAGCTAAGTGTAGAGGTTTTTTGAAAATTTTTCTGGTGTACATGACTCTTGTACTGAAAGGTTTTGATTATTCCATATGCTGCACGTATTATGATTTTGTTATTGTGTTTATCAGTTTCACATTGTGATATTTTATTTTGGATATTTTTGAATTCTTTATAATTATATTTTGAATTTATTGTTATCGAATCATTGTTGTTAATTTCAATGTATAAACAGAAAAATTTATTAGGAGTATCATCGGCTAGTTTTGCGCACTGTTAAATCTTATTCCTATGAATTTGTGCTTTCAAAAAAGACATTACTATCCATTTTTTTTCATTATAAATCAAAATTTTGTTCCGATTTTTATTATTATTATCATCATTTATGTCTACATAAACCATAAATTTCGGCCCTTTTACACTGACCGAAAATCTAAATTGAAATCTTGAATAAAAAGTACCTAAACTCTATCAAGTACTTGCAAGACTGCAAGACTTTTGCAGCAATACCAAGACCAAGACCTACTGTGCAAGATCAAGACTAAGAGCAAGACCATGTTTGCTCACGCAAGACCAAGACCAAGACTGCCTAAGTCTCGTCTTGGTCTTGCTTACTTTAGATAGATGGGGAGTTATCATTTAAGAATCATTTTTCCTCCATAAGAAAGGCCAGCTATATGAGGTTGAAGGGATTATAAGGATTTAAATATGACTTGAATGTAGCAATTAAGTTCAGACTTGTCAAAACTTTGGTCTAGCCTTTTAATGCTGTTCGGTGTACTATGGTTCATTAACCAAGAACGAAAAATATAACCTGGCCAAGGTTCAAAATTCTTGTCAGCGCTTTGTATGTTGTATTCCGTAAAAAAGTCATGTCACACCCTACCAAAATAAACTTGAAGAACTCGCATATACAGTGAAGGCTAAGTATTGGTTGGCTAGTTTTCTTGCAAAACTGATTGCCAAGTGAAACTCCTGACTATCTTTTCAATAGAGTGGAACTACGTAATGTCAATCAGTTGAATGTACGTGAGGCTGGTAATTTCAGTGTTCCTAAGCATAGAACAATTAAATTTGAGGGATATTTCGACTATATAGCCCCTCACATATTGAATGGGTTTAGGGCGTTGTTAGAGGCTGATACCTCAATAATTAATTCCAAGAGAAAACTGAAAAAGAGAGGATAGTTTTAGCTGAGTTTTAGATAGGATAAGTTGGGTTTTTATTTCGTTTCTTTGAACTTTATTTTAATGTTATTTTATTTATATCTGAATTCTACTTGATATTTATTTAATTTCAGTTTCGGGTTTATTATTAAGGCCCCTTATTACGGAATAACCTGTTCAATTTTGGATCAATTTCTATAGTTGTTGTGTTTTCTTGTTCATACCGGAGAAGTGAAAGATTAGTCTGGCTAAACTCCTGCCATTTGTAATCCTGTATGTAAGGCAATAACAATAAACTTATTATTATTATTATAAGGCCCTTCATGAAATTTTAGTTTTTTTCACTAATCAAGTTCAAAGAGTATATTGAAGGGTTTCAGAACCAGATATTTTTATATAGACATCCAAATGAAATCTGGCCAACGCCACCCCTGTGTTCCCACCACCTTTCTAGACGTAGTAAATGTATTGTATCTTGGCGGTTTTACGGCTTCCATATATCTTAACAGCACCAAAACTCTATACCGCTGCCGTATTGCGTTCACTCTACTTGATTAATCTCACGAAAACCGAACTTGTTGATTCCTATCTATTTCACATGGAAATAGCTGCGAATTTCGAACATACATTTTCAGTAAAGTTCCGGGAACTTTTTCCCACAAAGTTCGGGCATTGTGCCCATTTTTCACATTCTGTGAGTATACTTTCAAGCCCCAATGAGAGAAGTATACATTGGAATCAACAAATAATCATCTAACCGCTAGACATTTTCATCAAAGTGTACAATTTTGAAAAAATAGTAGCATTTTTTATAACACAATTCATTAATCACTAGCTGCCCCGACGAGCTTTTTAACGCTTTTGTATAGTTTAACTTATTTGATAATTTTAATGGTGTGAAATGAATACGATCTCACCTTGTCACGATGGTCAGTGATGAGTCATCATTCCACTTCCATCTTCAATTAAAGCAATCGTTCATCTAAGACTCCTGGTTGCTTCATTAGTAAATACATATTTTTTCTTACTTCTCGCTGTATATCAGAGCTTCGTTTAGTAAAAGGGCCTATATAAGTCTAGTAGTACATAATTTCATATAGACCATTATTATGAAATTTAGCAAGTGCATTAATATATTAAATAAAAAATACTTGACTTATTTTTTGGGATGTTACTCCATTTTCAAAAGTTAGACTAAACAAAATTTTTTGACCAACATTCTTATATACCCATACATCGTTACCTGCAATAGACTTGAGGCTTATATCCATGTCTCGGAAGTAGAGGGAAGGGTCAATATACAGGTAGAAGTATTAAATTAAAAAAAAGTATTATGGAATAACAAAGAAGGAAATTGAGAAAAGTAATAATAGTGATAAAGTGAAGATAAGTTGATCATTTAATATTTGTTTTTTCTTTCGGTGTGAATCAGCAATTTCCACTTGTTCTAGAAGATCTAGAGTTTTACTCTTCATCTGTGTGTGCAGCATTCCACTGAGTTTGAATCTAAGAAATGTTTATTGAGAGTGCAATGTGTTGAATGTCCCGTAGAATTTTTGTTATTTTGAGCTGCATCAGCAACCAAGCGTTGACCACGATTTTTTCAGCAGAATATTTTCGTATGTGAACGATTTCTGATCTTTTTCTGAGCTTTTAAGAAATGAGTCCATATCATTCCGATCAAGAATTCCCAGTCGCAAATTCGCGCCATCATGTTTTTTGGTGTTAATTGGTGTGTCACCCAAACATCTAGCTTCTTTTTGAATCAATCTTTGCGAGAATGATCCAAAACTGTTTTATGGGTGATCTATGGCTCTTGGGAAATGCCACGAACACTAACATGCCATATGGTCAGCTTGGATTATTTCTGTGATTTTATCAACATTTTTGGCGACGGGCCTTCCTGTGCGAGGCGCATTTGATATAAAAAATGCTCTAACTGAATCGACGAAATCGAAATTGAACGAAAGAAGATGTTACATTATTGGCAATATAAAACCTCCTGGCTTGCATTTGCGCATTTATCATAGAAAAAGTGGGAAATGTAGGTAGTTTTTCTTTGTTGATTTCGATTTTTAACACCCTGTAACATCAACTAAATGCGCCAAACAAAAACAGTGAAAACTTTATTGTCTGAAATTCCATCTTGACAATGAGCACTAATTTGAAACTTTTATTGATACTTTACAAGATATTCATCACTAAAGTCATCTACTGAAAATTTTTTTTTCCGTGCCTTTCATATTTCACATACATTGTCCATTGTCAAGAGCCATTTCAATAGCTCTGGATATTGGTTCTTTCTGTTTTATTTTCCTTTAATATCTTCAGAGTCAATACACAAATAGATGAAACTCGTTTAATCTTCAATTCATTTGCTTGAAATGGAATCAGTTTTCACCTGGCCTCTGCAATATTCATATCAGAATATTTAAATAGATTTCAACACAAGACTGCACATGGTTATGTGCAAGTACACGTAATTAGCTTTTAATTATACATGCTAAATCTAACGATATCTGTTGGTGTGGCTCTGTGATGTCTAATTGGCGACACGAGCTTACTAATTAAAGGCCTTAAATAAACCTTTGAAGGAACGTTGCATCAGTGGTTTGCCGAAAGGTGTTTATAAAAGGGATATATAATTATCATTACCGCAGTTTATGATGCTTAAACATGCTATACATATTCCCCAGAGACGGTATTTTTTCGAAAATCAATACCCCATTGAATCTCAGTTATCACCGATAGCAGAGTTTGATCAACTTAGCATCAACTTTGATTCCTATGTTTTCCAGAGGTTCTTAGACCACTTGTTTCGGAAATGAAGTGAATAAAAGTGGAGACAATACACATCCTTGTCACATCAAGATATTATTTCTTCCAGTGGCGAATATGCAAAATATTTTCGGCGAAAGGGGTGGTGCTGAATGCAAAACCAAGGTAATTTTATATTATTTAGGTAAGTAGTTATGTATACTCAATGTTGCACGTTAGTTTTCAAGGCCGATTTCAGTGGGAAAATTACAAATAGATTATTTCAATATTTTTAGGTTTATTTCAATAAATAAAGTAAATACAAAGTAAATACAAGTGATAAAAAAACGGGTCAAAAAAATTAAAATTATAAAAGTTATATACCATAAAGACTTATTGCGGTTAACAATATATACAGAGAGTATAGAACAAAGTCCAAGTTTAGTGCCAAGTCATCGTCCAAGTTTAGTGTAATTGAGAATTGATCAATAACTTCCTGGTCACCTCCAATAACATCCCTGTGGATAGAAAGTAAATCTACTCCGTTAAGACTATTTTTGGATGTGCTGGTTCTTAAGAAGGTCCTCAGTATTTTCAGTCTGGATAAAAATCTCTCCACGCTGGCAACAGAAACAGAAAGAACTGGCAGAAGTTTCAAGGGGATATAAATGTTAGAGAAGAAAGTCCTACAACAATTTGCGGGAGATCCAATAGCACTGCGGCCTCTTTCTTCAGCAAGAGGCTGTAGACGACGTTGAATTTTACTGACCGAACCGCTTACTGTTCACTTGTGGCCCGATAATGTATTAGATCTTTTAAATTACGCATTTCAACAACTCACATAAGATATAAATGAAGAAATAAAGATTTCTTTCCACTCATTCTCGTTTGTTTATTCATCAAAATGCCACATTATCCTGGTCTCATCGTTTTCACACATGTTGATATTGTATAACACTTTCTCATTTTGAAGGGGAGCCCAGGGGGGCTCCTTGGGGCCCCCTTCATATATGCCCCTGATTTCATGAAACCATATTATATGCTGAAGATTTATGGAGGACCAGATTTATGGCAATAGTTATGGAGGCAAGGGATACGTAATAAAATTCCATTTTACACACTTAACAGTAAAAACCATATCAAGAATTTCAGAAGTTGAATAAAGAGGAGAGGAAGTAGCCTAAAAGACAAATAATCCTTTTGTGGGAAATGTTGAATTGGACAATGATGAAAATCGTTTGGTGTGACAATAAAAAAACAGAAGAGAAGATCATAAAACAGGAAATCAGATTCTACATTTGATAATCATGTAATTGGAAACGACCATGATTTTCAGCAACGACGATGTGATCCTACATATGAAAAAAATGAGCTGAACACTCAATTTACTAGATAAGCTTGAAATGAACAGGTACAATAAACCAGTTAGCACTGAAAGTTGAACTAGAGAATTTCAGCATTACTGAACATTAAGCTTTGTAGGCAAACGAAATGGATCAAATTCCTTATTCGGTGGTTCTAGTAGTACCAGAATATCGAAGAAGCTCCCTAAACTTAAATCAGATTCCACATTTACCAATCAGTGCATTGAAAACAACTATCAAATTAACAGGGACGATTGGATGCCTACCTATTGAGGAAAAGAACAGCTTAAAACTCAACTTACTAGAGGGTTTTGTAGTCTAATATAGGTACCATAGAACCATTAATATTCTTGTGAAGCCAACTAGAGGTCTGTAATTCCCTACTCCTCCCCATCTTTTTAGGGGTTCTAGCAGTATTTAAATTAATTTCTTAAGATCTTTAACTATTTTTCATTCAGCTGATGGAGGCATTGTTCACCGAAACAATATTGCAGTGACAATATATAGGTACATAACTTTTGAAATTCTTCAAATTGTTTGAAGTGTTGAGTGTGTAAAATGGCGTTTAATAACGTATATCTCGCCCCAATTAACGAGGTTATATAAAGGTTGAAAATGATCGATAAAGTAGATATTTTGCGCAAAGATCCAGATAGAAAATATATTAAAGAGTCTTCGAACACATGTGAAAGCAGAATGATCAGCAGAATTTACCCTGCTAGCGAAATGTCTACGTCAATAATAACTTTATAATCCTCTTAAGCCGGCTGCTATCAGTATTGCATTAGCATGAACTTTGGCTATCTACCCAATTCATCAACGTGATTAAATTTTGACTGAATCTTCTTGACGAAGGAGGATGGTCGATATTTAACCATCTTCCTTGCACTAATAATCATTAGACGTGTATATTGAACTGATTTATTTCGAGTGTATAAAAGGAACTCAACATTCGATAAAAGACAAGATTATATATATGTATAATATATATGTATATATATATATATATATATATATATATATATATATATATATATATATATATATATATATATATATATATATATATATATATATATATATAAATTTACTACAAGAAAAAGAATTCTGTAGTTCTCGTGCTATATTATCGCACCTGTAAATATTCGCTATCAAAGTATACTATAACTTTCTTTCGATAATTTTTTGACAAATTATTCAAAAGAACATTATAGCACAGCAGGCTATGTGAAACATAAACAATGCGATGTTTCCATTATCCTTCTAGGGATATATTAGAGAGTATTGAAATCGATGCATACATTTATTGAAAGCGTAAGACAGTCACTGTTTTGTACTACAAGGTACTCATCAGTTACGTCACGTTCAAACAAATGAAAGGTAACGTTTTCAGTTCTAACAGAACCTCCTATTGATTGTGAGACAGAAATATAGAGTAAGTCGAATGCACATATAATGCATAGATTCATTATATCTCAAATCTTAGGAATCAATGAGAAGCACATGAATACATCTGACATTGGAAGTTTCACACGTCCTTATCAGTTAAGATATTACATTTTACAACTCTAGTTTTTTGGACAATTTCATGTAATTTGATGAAATAATGCGCCACCTAGGTTGATGACAACGCTCGTTGTCACTTCTCAAAACATGAAATAAATTCACTATGAAGGAAAAGAATTCTGTAGTTCTCGTGCTATATTATCGCAATTGTAGATATTCGCTATCAAAGTATACTATAACTTTCTTTCGATAATTTGTTTGATAAGGACGTGTGAAACTTCCAATGTCAGATGTATTCATGTGCTTTGCATTGATTCCTAAGACTTGAGATCCACATTAATCTATGGATTATATATGCATTCGACTTACTCTATATTTCTGTCTCACAATCGATATGTATGTAAGCGAGGGTATGTGAGAATTGAATCGTTGCCTTTCATTTGTTGAACGTGGCGTAATTGATGAGTACCTTGTAGTACGAAACAGTGATTGTCTTACGCTTTCAATTAATGTAGGCATCGATTTCAATATTCTCTAACATTTATCCCTAGAAGGATAATCTTTAAGGAAGGTATTTCATATTGAACCTACTTTTGACATTTGACAAATGAAAATTGACAGTTGGTTGTCCAGCAACAATGTTTTACTGAGAAATAAATCGTATGCTAGTTTGGTATTCAACTGGACAGAGTGCATGGTCTTTGACGAATAATTTTCGTGATTTCATGAACAGAAATGTATAGTATAGTTTTATTCGTGTTCAATTGATAATTGTGAAAAGGTTTTGATATATAGAAAATGCATACGTTCTTGCATATTACCGATAGTTGTGTTTTACAATAGTTCCACCTTTGTAGATATTTTGATACGTATTTAAACATACAGTTTAGAGGACACTTGTAACCGCAAACAAGCTCAGTATAGAGACAACCAAGAAAACTCGAGGACAACACTCTACTGAATAAGGGAGAACTAGGGGCTACTACAACAAGGGTTCTAAAAACTAGGTGTAACTTCAGCGTCTGATTATTGTTCTATCAGAAATAAGACTTCAATTTCACAAACTGATCAGTTTGTGGAATTGTGGTGTAAATTCTGTCATATTAACACAGAAAATATTCGATATTTGTAGTCAATTACGTTTGAGATGGTTCTATGCTTCGTATTAACTGGTTTGTTCGTACTAGTTGGTTTCAGAGCTCGAAATGAATGTCATTTTCATGGTTTTTTTCAATTCATTCACATATTTTTGTCTTCTGTATCACAACTGCAAGAGGACATATTCACTCACACTTAGGTATTCACTAAAAATTTGACCATGATTGAAATATCATCAGAAAAAAATAAGTAATTGATAATATGAGGTTTCTAGTTTTGACAATTATTATCATAAGTTTGTGTGAATCTTATGAAGAAGTCACAGTGTGAGTGAAAAGAATTAATGAATTTCAATATAAATATAAGTGAAAGTTTGTGTATTAATTGCACTGAAATGAATATAAAATATACTTAGACATTCATTCAAAAAATTGAAATTAATGAAAAAAATGTAATGGTTGAGAAGCTGTGTGAACCTGAACGATGTGATCTTCTTTCGAAGCATAATGTTGGAAAATATTGGAATCGATTCCATTTGAAAAGACATTGTCAGAAACGCCTTTTCGAGATTGTCAATGAAGAAAATTGTGTAAGGACACATGTTAATATAAGCAGTGACTTCATTTTTATCACAAATTAAGGCATCAAGAAAACAGTATTCAACTTTGAACTCAGAAACACTTCATATTCTTAGATCCACAAAACTTTCATAAATTCACAAGAATCATATATTTTTGCCAAGGAGTTCGAATTTACTGTCTCACGTAAATGAAAACGATTTAGTATAAAAATAAATGGGACCTGCTATATAATACGAACGAGAAGAAATTGGTTGTAAATGTCGAAACAAATTTTCTAGTTTCGTTGTATAAACGTTAGTATTTCCCGCAATATGCGAGTTGATTCATTGCAGAAGACAGAAACGCCATTCCAGTATATCACCACAGCTGCGGATTAGAATGTCTTATTAAAAAGTGAGGAAGGTAACATAATGAATTCCCCACACGTTTCACTTTCTGAGACGGAATCACAACGTTGTCTCACTCTCCCACTTATTTCTATTTAATCACAGAGGATGGTTGTTTGGATCCATCAGAGATAGGACTGTTGAGAGGAATGGCAAGGTCTATTGCGTAGGATATCCTTGGGGAACTCATTTTCGCCCGGACGGTTTTGGGTTCATTAGTACATTTCATGCTCTGTGGGCAGGTATCATTTTATGAATAGCCGAATATCTAGTCGGGAAACCAGAGATATAACTAAAAGTGTAATATACGACCCACGTAGGAAGTGATGTGATATCTTAATGGATTTCTATGAAAATGGAATTTTGTAACAGGTGATGAGAATATCTTAACAGATTGGGATGACAGAGGATTGTGTATGGAAATGGAAGATATAATAACTAATAGTATTCGCAAGTTTAGTACAAAACAGTGACTGAAAGATTTTGGAATTCGTATATTTTCGTATATTTTGTATATTCGTATATTTTGAATAACACTACATAAAATTCCATGTTTTTCACAAAAACCACGCTGCAGACTTATTGAGCGTTGAAAACTTCTTCCAGTAGCTTCGAAGAACAGAAATACTCTATTTTATGCATATACTCAGAAAAATACGTGGAAAATTCTTCGAACTCCTAATGGAAAGTCAGATCGAGAAAATCGTGGCAGAAAATAGAGAATATCAAAGTTTGGCATGGTTTCATGGCCATCAACTCTTGAAATCCTACAGAAATTTTGGTTATTCGGTTCGTTTACTCCCATCTTTCTTTAGGAAAACTTGTGTCATCGTTGATTTCATTGATCAAATCCTATATCAAGAATTGAATGACTAGTATCAACACCATTTGATTCGAAATAATATATCAGATGTAGTATTTTTTCTGAAAAAAAGTCGCTGGTAGCAGAAAAAAGTGAAATCCTCACATTTCAATTATTACTGAGAGAAAAAATTTGTGTAAGAATTCTTGGTGATGGAAAACACCAAGAGATATATTTTTGATCGAAATAAACTCTCAACTGTCAAATATCTTGAAAATATGCTCTCAGAACTGACAGTATTTTTCATAGAAAACGCTTTGTTCGAAAATATTACATTTGAATAGAAATATTTGAGTTATTTCGTTGTGTGAACCAGTGTTATCGCAGTGTTTACCATATTTTTTTGTGCCATACCGCAGCTGAGCCTACTAAGATTCACATTCCTCCCCGAAGGAGCGAAGAAATTAAAAATCGCGAGGGGGTAAAACTCGAATCGAATCCATTTTTGAGTAGCTACCCTTAAAAATCAAATGGCCCCACTGTAAAGCCTTACGTTGGGAAACACTGGTCTATGGTGTTGAAACTATATCCCAGAAAGAGAAAAATCAAATTGTGATATGTTTTTTCACAGTCTGTTGGAGATTATATCATATCCCCATTTCAGTTGGAGGGTTGAACTGTTTTCTAGATCAACCTGGCGTTCAAAAATTTTCGGTAGTTTATATTTCACTACGATTTGTACATTTGTGATGATTTTTCACTGCAGTTCTGATTTTAAACTCGATTTAAATCAAAAATACAATTGCTCCATTGTTTTAAATTCTGAAATATTTCATGAAGTGGAAATTATGCATCCTTCATCTGGAATTATCTATTTTTTTGTGTCCTATTTTGTTTCTTAGTTCTTTTTAATAGATATCCATACCAATTCAAACTCTTTATATTTATTATTAACCGAGAAATATGTGTTAATAACTTTACTCTACCAAATGTGAAAAGACTTTTCCTTGGTAAAATATTTTATAATGTAACTTTTTATGTCCGAAAACCCTCTAAAATCTCGGAAGCCATTATTTTTCATATTTCGTTTGAAACGCACATTCAATTTAGTTCAGAAAAATATCTTCCAACTTATTCACGGGTCAAGGTATTTCTTTTCGGTGTGTTATCGTTGTTTGGTAGCACAATACTTTTTATACCTTCTATTGAGTGCGCTCAAATTCTTCGTGAACCGTATTTTATCTTTATCTCTGCGGGTTTCATTGATGCCGGGTTTGGGGACGTTGACATCAAGAAAATATTTCATTTGATTATTATTGTATCCACAATACAATTATCAACAGAACAACGTGATTTGAATAGCTATTTCTCTATACTAGAGGTAGCAATAATTCAATAAGAGCAAGAATAATTAAATTTTGGAAGCCTACATACAATAATTAATTTACACGTTTACCATAGAGGAAGTATGGTATGGATGTGTGTGTATTTTGTGTGTTTTTTGAACAGTACTTCGTGCAAGGTTTATTTCGAATACCTTGATGAATTCCTAATGCAATTTAATTGAAGAAGAAAAAGGATGAATGTACAACTTCTCCATATGAATTTTAACTGCCTCAAATTCTATATCTACATATAAATCTATATATATATATATATATATATATATATATATATATATATATATATATTATATATATATATATATATATATATATATATATATTTGAAACAAAACTCTGAGGGAACTGTCTACACAAATGTTGTCAACGAGAAAGAACCTATTCACTTTCGAGAATAAATATTAAGTGCGCTTCGAGTAGTATGAATCTTCATAAATTATGAAAGCTTCACTAGTATGAATGATTCGTGAATCTTGATACTAGCTATCTTCTTGCCCACCGGGGCGTGATCTGGAGTGATAAGGCATGGGACCATTCTTAAACATTGCAGACAGATTTCTGCAGCGATCGAATGAATCGTCTACGAAGCCTCAGGTACTCGCACTAATGTTGTCATGAGTAATCTAGAATGCTAGGGAGAGTGTATACGTCTTCTCTTCAATAGAGGAGCTCACATGAATATTCACAAAGTGTGATTTCCCTCATTCGAGCATAGGACCTGTTTTGGTTCTGAAAGTCATCGATCGTTTTGAAAGTCATCGATTGTTGATTGATCTATTAAATACGGACTGATGATTCATAAAAACCATGAAACAATTGTATCTTATTATCATTCAACAATATCGATGATTTTTTCGATGCGCACTCAATATTCACTCTCGAAAGTGATAAGTTCGTTCTCGGTGAGAACATTTGTGTAGACAGCTCCCTGAGAGTTTTTCGATTTATGTCAGAACGATGTATTTCAGTTTGAAATGTGAAGACATTCGAAAACATAGAAAAGAACAGAAGAACAGTCCTGTAAATGGATGAATAATCATTCTTAGTTTCGGCCTGAACTCATTGAATTCAAGTTTCATATGCTCTATAATCGTAAAACTGAAAAAATCACAATAGAATACCTTCCGAATAGAATATGGAACATGGAACACCTGGACGAGTGAAGCTCAAGCCTTCCAATTAGAAGAATTCATGCGGGCATCAAAAGCTTTCACCTGTTCTTTCGTAGAGAATTTCACTTTTTTCTACTTCCAAGTTTTCATTCCATATATATATATATATATATATATATATATATATATATATATATATATATATATATATATATATATATATATATATATAAAGGAGAACAAAGGACAATCTTGTCCTGGGATAACCTCCAATGTAACGCAAAACCCCGTTCTGTTCACAGGATATAAATAAAAATGATTAATGAAAGGCATTATTAATATCCCAATATTTCCACATCGAACACATTTTTCCCCGATTTTTGATATAAATAACCGCATCCCTCTTTTCGATATCGTGCTTTTCCCGATGAAATTCAAAACAAGCTGTGAAAATAGGATCCTGTAACGAACCTCAGGGGGAAACATCATGAATTATGGCTTGAGAGAAATTATCCTTTATCTTAGTTTACGTCACGTAGATAACTGGGCTATATTTTCCCACGGACAATATTATAAGCAACTTTTCGTGTATGAATTTGCATTACGACACCCGCTTATTTATTCAAGAGTTGCTAGACCCAATTTTTCTCCTGATAATTAGATTTTTGATACAATATTAATAAGATCGCATGGATGAACGTGAAGTCATTTTGTCCCAGGATTATTAATTTGACGTGAATGTTTCAGCAAGGATGAAACATATTTCCTACCTTGACAAGGGTTGGATGTAATTTGAAATTCAGTTTGAACCCCTGGACTTGAAAACTTAAATTTTGTGTCTTTTTGCTCTCACAAACTCCTGAAAAAACTTATATTCTTGTTCAAGTTGAAATTAACAAACGGCGTCTTCAGATATGACAGATTTACAGAAGAGTGAATTATCAAAAATTCCAATTGAACACGCGATGGGTGTTCCACAAGGATCAGTACTCGAACCGCTTATATTTGATGATGAAACGGTTATAAAATAATCATTGAAATCTCAGGAAAGAAAAAGAAAATCAATAAATTTCCGAGCAAATATACAAACAACCATAAATTCTGAATGAACTCATAACAAAAAATACCATGTTTATGAAAAATGTGCTGGTACAAATTTAATATTTTTCACATCTTTTTCTTTGATGTATTTCGCACTATGTGTTTCAGGTATATGAATTTTATAATCAGATTTCATCATTCGGAATGAATATATAATGAAGAATATGACAAGAATGGTATGGAAGAAAATTGAAAAACAGTTTTATATAATAATAAATAAATAATAAAATTCATTGAGAAACATTTCTTACATTGTAAAATTACATTCATCAATTGATACAATAATTACAACTAAAAAGAATGCTCTCAAAAGGTCTGAATTCAGTTTTGAGTCTGATCTTCCTTTCAGCCCTCGAACAAAAATATTGTTTCAAACAAAATTATTGGTTCAGTTTATATTCACAATAATATACAACTATATTTGAAAATAAAAAAAAAATTACCTTAGAATTATTAAATATTTGAGACAACTTCACATGGTGAGGGACATTCGTAGTAAAAAAATAAACAAACATATGATACAAAAAATTGATTCATACATTATTGCCTACATTCGAATCATCAAAGTACTCTGCCACACTATAGTATGCCTTTGTTAACATCAATGACTTACCACCTTCTTAAACAAATGAGCTTTCAGTAACATCAAATTTGACGTTAAATTGTTGAAGGTTTTGATATTGATAATAGAGTAAGTGCTCAAATTTAGCTATGTTATGCTTAGGAATAAGTAGCATACCACTGTTCCTTGTTGAATAATCGTGATTACTATTCACTTCAATGAACCTATCTTCATTTTCTTTAACATATAGAAAACATATCGAATTCATTGAAATAACTGGATTCAATATTCCTCTCAGTGAAGTTGATATTGACATAGTTTTTATATATAGTGATGCTGATGACTAATTCATTTGTGTTATCCTAGACGTTTTTTCTCTGGTTTCCATCCTTCATAAACGTTCAACTTGAGTACAGTGTATTTGATGGCTATAAAACGAGATAAAAGTGATTTGGAACTCTGCCGGATTTTTTGTTACAACCATACCTCCCAGAAACTCCTCATAACTTGTTTATAGCATGTGGCCTCTAGGAAATAACAAAATTTGATAACCAAAAAGAATAACTTCTTTAATGCAATCCATATATATTGCTTTAGCTGATACTGAAAATGTTCTGCACCCTCTTCTTGGCATTCTTCCAAGCATTGTTAAGAACCTATAAAATACACACTATATTCTGCATCTAGAAGAATATGCAGTCGCAAAATCTGATATTAATCGAAATACTGGAAGTTGAGAAAATTGACATGAAAACCATTTTTTTGTGTCATGCAATAACTGAAACTATAAGTTACTGTTTCATTGGGTTTTTAATCAATATAAGTACTGAAGAACCATTCATTATTTTTCATTCAGAAAGAATTTCAATTTCAAAAATGAGATAGTGTATTCCAGACCAAAATGATTTTTTAATAATCAAAAGAGCAGATAATTACTCGAGTTCAAAGGTTTGATTCTGTGGTGTACTTCGAAACATCTTATAGCGTGGTTGCTATATTATTCTATGCGTGGAAATATTAAAGACACTTGTATTGAGAATATATATTTGATTATTTACAAGAAACGAACTATTGAACATATGGTTATTGTTGTTGTTACTCGATGGAAGTTAGAATGACAGATGTTGAACATAGAACTGACTGTCAGAGAAAAGCTCTGACAGAAGGGAGATTGGATGTTGGTAGCCCTTTTTATATGCTGACAGTTGAAGGTGGGACGTCCCAATGTGATCACAGAATAGTGATATTATTCTGTGATATGTTTTTTTCCATCGAATGTCAATGACAATTTCGTACAAACTTTTTATACATTTTAGGTTAGGTTGTTTTATTCATGTTTCAGTTCTCTTATATAAATGCAGACAATGTTTTCATGGAATTGAATGATCTCCAATCTTCGTGAAATTGAAATTGAAGGAACTTCAATTTCAAATTGAAGATATCAATATGAGTGGAAATAATCTTTCTCCTATCAGGATTATTGAACTTCTTGGTTAAAGGCCAATTGGTGATGACCAATTGATTGACCAGTTTTTTGCGAGAGGACAATGAAATTTTAGAATTTTTCAAATTGTAAACCATTAAGAATAACATGGATATTTGTTGATATTTTAGAGAAAGAAACGATCCCACACGTTATTTTTGAAATTGTCAGCGGCATCGAGAACTGTTTCTCAAACATTCCTGCAGATTCAACTTACCTGGAGCGAATTAAAATAGTAAAAGTGTTTTCAAACGGTGAAACGTGTATGTTATCCAAAATTTCCTCGCATTGAAGACTTTCTCGACTACGAGCTCCGCTATATTTTCTGAAGTAAGCTTGTTTATTTTGCACTCATGTGGACACATAAAACCACAATTTCCGGGAATTTTCTCCCGCAAGGTTTTTCAGTGCGTACTTAATTCAACAGAGCGGAAATAAATAGCGCATCTCTCAAATGCGAATCTGATGTTTAATTGGGACTTTTCCTTCTGCACGTGATGAAAATATGAACGAGAAATTCCATTAGGAATTAGATTGGTATATGGGCCTGTTTTATTTAACGATTCACTTTAAATAAAGACCTTGAACTTCGAAATATATAGTGTGTCGCATTTAAAATGAAGACACCCGCGTATTTTAGTTATTTGAAGGAATACATATTTGAATTTTCGCACATATATAAATGAAAGGTCGCATTGTTCAAGGTACCTCACAGAATTTCGAGAATTTTTAATCTCAGCGCACTACGAATTGACGAATAAGTCCTCTCAATATTTTGTCTCACGTACTTTTGTTTTTTCTGCAGTTCTCTAGTTTTGTACGGATTGCGCAGAAAATACTATGTGTCCTGTGTCGGAATGCTTCCAATTTTTGAATGAGGTATTTTATTTCCTTAAATTCTACGAGAATTGATTGAAAACTTAGAAATCTTCAACACAAAGTTGCAACTTAATGAACAAACGCTGATGACGATAAACCAAAAATGTTTCTATATCTATATTTATTATACTTGGCAACTTTGAGATAATCAAATTCTCTCTTTCATTGTAGCCTACAAGCTGCTTATTTATTCATTCTCGATTAATGTCTTCATGTCTGTTCATAAGTAGCATGGACTGGAGCAGCAAGAATTGAAAAAATTCTTATGAAAACAGAAAAAATTAACTTCATTACAGTGGAAACAGTGTTGAAATAGTAGGATTGGCAACAGTCCGACATAAAATGTCTCTGATTGACATTGAAGTGTTGCCAACTTGAATATTTTGAAGAAATCAAGTTTACTAATTTTTACATAGTTTCTTTTTTCAGAATTCAGCTTATTCTTCACTTTCTTCAACCTCTAATTTACCCTATTAATATTCGTTAAAAGTGGATAAGTATACTAAAAGTGTCAACTTTCTTGGAATAACTCTAATGGAATAAATTTGCCATATCAATAAGTAAAAATTTGATGAGTATGTTTTATTATGATCATCAAGATACTTCAACGATTCACCAATTGTTTCTTGTAAGAGGACAACTGAAAGTATCGATTTGGCACAATAGGAATTTTCCAGCTTGCGAAATAATTTCTAAGATATGAAGAGTACTCAGGATATTTGTGGATGCTTTGAGAACAAGTTCTCCACGCGAATTTCCTTGAAATTGTCAAATATATTGAAAACTGTTTCTTTAACATTTTTGCAGTTTGGACTCAGAAGGAATTTTAAAAATAATAATTTTGTTTTCAAACGGTGGAAACTAGTGCTAAAAGAGTGAGGTTGGCAACAAAGCGACATCAAATCTTTACGATTGACATATTGACAATGAAGTTTACGTCAATCATAGAAATTTCACCTCAACTAAGTGGTACCAACCTTAATCTTTCAGAGAATTGAAGTTTGGTAATATTTGAATAGTTTTTCTCAGATTACTGGTCATTCTCAACGTTTTCAAATCTCGAATCCATCCTTCGAGGACTCGTTAGAAGTGACTGGCGTATACTAAAAGCGTCCACTTTCCTGGAATAACTCGGGCACAGAAGAATTGAATCTGATTTGCATTGCATAGATTCGTTAGCCGTTTGACCTTTACAGGACCGAGAGATGTATGTTGACATAGTTGTCCAGGCCTGTACAATAAATAGGTCAATGTGCTTTGCATAATGCGCAGGATTGGACCCGGTCCCTATACATTGATCCCATTAACGAGAATTGAATGATTGTATTGAGCGGGGAACGCATCCTAATTGCTGGAGGCGAATGCATCCGAATATACGTACGTGCTTCGCGAAATTTCGGCAATACCGAAACCGTTGTACGGGATAATGAGGATATGGAATTGTTCGCCGCCAATCAGCTGGAAGTTTCGATTTACTCGAATGATTTGTTACCGTTTCTGTATGAATTCATGTTGCCGTAGTCGAAATGGAGATTATTAGCTCGAGATGTAAGGAATTACCATCAATTCGTTATTGTAATTCCGCGGTTTATGTAAGTTTCCGTTCGTACTTGCAGATATTGGAAGCCAAGAGATTCCCCAACTTTGTATAAATTATAATAGTAAATTCAGAACATTTGGCTGTATATTCCACAAGTCCCACTCAATCTACTTGATTTCTTACTTTGTTTAGGGTACCTACCTCATTTTCAAGGGTCAATAAAAATGATCAAGAATGGTTGAAGAATCCTTTGATTTATTTGAAGAAAAATTACACATGGAATTTTTCCATTATTGCATATGATTTTTTTTGCCAACTGTGAGTTCATTTTTTTTTCCTTGGATCGAACATTTGAAACTCTTCGTTTTATTGGGGTCTATAATGTGAATATTCTTCTGGTTGTTGAATTTGATTCACATAATGGAATTTTTGATTTCGAAGTTTCTTTCAGTTGTTTCTCAGGTACCATATCCAGTTTTAGAGAATATTTCAAAACATTGATCGATTGGGTCGATACTTGATGAAAATCTGAATACATAATTTAAATAAAACTAAGTAGTTTTCTGATTTTCTCTATAATTTAGTCAAACATAACAATATTGTTTCTCCAACACAGCGGCTTTATCAGATGTAGATGACTGTTTATCATCTACATATTGATGAAAAACAGTTATCTCAGTTGTCAGATGAAGCCACTACCATGATGAGGGGTTCATTCGAGATAGCCGGAATATTTTGAATGGTTGACCATTGCCTCCTAGGAAATTCTAGGAGTATTTTCGATTTTACCAGCTCATCAAATTCCACACTAGACTCATAAGTGGTAAGCTGAAGCACAAAACCATAACTCAAATACAATTGGATATATTTCCGTGTAAACACCTATCAAGAGTTTAATTCAATTTTTTCATCGAACTCCTTATAATAGGTTGGTAACTTGAAACATATGTTCAGTGTATTGATTAATTTTGTGATATTTAACCGAATGTTTCAATTTTTCGTCAAATGTACAAATGTTCTACCTTGTATTTTTCTCGTGAAATCGGCTGACAAGGATGAATTGCATTCCAATCAATCCATTTCAGTTTATACATCACTGATTGTGAGATGCAGTTTGTTTTTCCGTGACGTTCAAAATATTTCTGTTTATATTTATAATTTGTTTCTCTCTCCTGTGACGTAATAATCGAAACATTTGAGTTTGTACAACCCTGATTATCAGAGGTTTTCTCTGTTATCTGAGAAACCGACACTGAGAATCGACACATTTCTATTGCCGATTGTCAATATTTTGTACACCCCTGATTGTCAAGGACAGTTTGTTCCTCTTTGTAATCGACTAACAATCGAAACATTTCAGTTTGTACACCCTTGATATTCAAGAAAAGGTTCTTTTTTTGTTGCCATGTAACAATAAATAGTCGAATATACGATTTTAAGCGAAGATTTCTTTTGGACTTTTCGTAGCCATTTCTTTCTCATGGTTGTCTCTAGACAACGATAACAATGAGAGTTTCTGTACAAAAGGAGACAACTTATCTGTTGAATTTTTTTATTATGTGAGATGTACTGTTTTGATGCAATAAATATCTCCATCTGTCTCTATGAATCAGATTGAAATTTCTATGGCGTTGATGGAATCATTCAAATACAGAATTGCTGACACAGATTTTTTCATTCTCAAACAATAAGAATTCAGAGAACTGAAATAGATAGATATTCTTATTATAGTGAATTATGTACATCCGAATGAACTCTGATAACGTTTTTTGTTGATAAAGATGGAACATTCTCCTGAAACTTTTCAGGAGAAACATTTTCTCCTGAAGATTAATTGGAAATTTAGATTTTTTCCAGAGAACTTCGGATATGCTATAGTTTTAAGCATTATTGAAACCAAAATTTCAATTTGGAGTCTCAAGATTTCATTCAGCAAATCATATTCTGATGAAAATTTTGTCTACTGATCATTTTTCAATGCAATTTTCCAAGATATATTTTTTTAGGAGGAAGTATTCATCAAGCTGATGAAGGAATTGTATACCCTAACTGTATTGTTTCGGTTGACAATAAATATAAATTTTTCGAAATTTCCGAATATAAATTAATTTCGCAATATTTAAAAAAACCAAGAAAAATTAATACTTCTTCAATTTATCAGTTTTCAAAACCACATTTTTCATCTGGTGATTTAATTTCAGGATTTGAATGAATGGTATTGTATGGTTTGATTGATATAGAAGACTGAATCGTAGCATAGCTTCATATTTTTTCTTTTTTTAGTAGACGTGTTCGTAATATTTGTTGTGGCGTCTGCAACTTGGGAGATAGCAAAAGCAAACCCCTTAACCTTAAAGCGCTTACCGCTAGTCGGGAAATTGAAAATAAAAATGAGTTGGTGTAGATGAGATTGAAATTGAATTTTCCTAAACGGCCTGTAATAACCTGCAGGGTCCTATGGCCTCAGTTGTGGCTAGCCGTAGCCAACCGGAATTTGTCTCCAACATTTTCGTTATTTCTTTTTCTCAAATAAGTATGCCTTCAATGAATGGAATTCCGATGAAATATGAATGCGAATAACGAGTTATTTCACTTTTGAATTAATGCGACTGGCGATGTGTATATATATATTCTTTACATCAATCCTATTTGAATTTTTGAATTCTCTGAATTTCAAAAAATTTTGAATGACTCTTCGCGCAATATTTTGTCGCATCATTGGTAGTATTTTCTTATCAATAACAAATAAACCTTGCCTTGCAATATTGACACACAACGTTCATTGGTACAATAGCAACGATTTGCTGTGAATTGTAATCTACTTCAACGTTATAATTTAATGCAGGTCGATAGGAGTTAAACGCAAACTTTTTTTCATTCCGAGCTTCGCGTTGCTCGTCAGTTTGACTTGCTATTTTATATCTTCAACTTGCTGCATGCAAGTTCTGCGACTTAAGTTTGTACATCGCTATCATTTTTAAAAACGGAATTTCAACTGCAAATTAAAGAAAACTATGTATTTCTTTACAATAAAATATACCACGTGCTATGTTAGTAACGGGTATGTAAGTTAAACTTACCCAAATTTCATCTTAAATTGAAGTTTTATTATTAGTCCTGATAGCTCTGAACTAACCGAGATGTGTGATAAGATATTCAGTTTTTTTACATTCTCTTTTTGGGAATTAATAATTATTTCTTACTCATATTATTAATTAAATATTATCAGATTTTCTAATTTTACACGCAATTTTTTGAGTTTTTTCGGTAAAAACCATCCTCGGACTTCAACGAACATTTTGAAAAAAGCATTGGCAAAATTGGTCCAGACGTTGTTGAGTTATGCGTTAACCAACACATTTTGCGATTCATTTTCATATTATAAATTGAAGGCGACTCATGATTATTTCCGTATTGAGAATTGATAATTGATGAGACCGACACTAGGAGAAAATTAAAATCCAAGATTAAACAATGCTTATAAAACAATTCCATGTATTTGATATGAAAAACTTTCAAGCATTGTTTCGATGTTCATATCCGTAAATTAACAAAAACGTAGAATTAAAAGGAATATTCTTGAAAATTCCGAAGGTCATTAGACAATACATACAGCATAAGATAAGAAGGAGTGAAAAATATGACTATTTCATATTGTTAAATAAATCGTGAAACATTAAGCCAAGAGTTTAATTTAATTTGATATTTAATTTGATATTTAATGTGAAAAATATGAGTAGAAATCAAGTAGTGAAACAGCAAACATTATCAGCAATTAAAAACCATACACAGAGATATTCTAGAAACAAAATCGAGATAAAAAAGAACTTAAGAGCCTGATATATACTGTAAATGCATAGAATGAGAGAAAAAATATACAAACATGTAGAAGCACTCGAATTTTTACAACAAGTTGCTTCAATTATTTGGAGGTTATGTGAAAGAACTCATTGAGATGAGAGTTGCTGAAACGAGGTCACTAATACAGAAATACTGAAAATACCGAACTCGAAATACTGATACAGATATGAAACTCGGGGAGATGGTCGTTTCGGAAAACAGTTAATTTCCTGCGTTGCTCTGGTACATGGCCGCCATGATCTATAATCTCGCTTTTATTGCCTTTAACATCCACCCTTGCTTCATATACCGTGTATTTCATCGAGTGTTCAGAAAATGATAACAGTGTGCGGATAGAATCGTTACAGTTATTATCAGTGAAGAGTTGGAACGAAGATCTTGATATAATGTACTCCAAAAGTTTAACATGATAAAGATCAGTTCCATATACGTTTTCCAAATATTTTCATTTAGTTTATATTATGTGACAACTTTCTCTGAATGTGCAAAAATAGAACTTCATAATCTCGTGTACAAGTGAAACCCTGGAGATGACACAAATGGAAATAAAATGATGAAAGTAAATAGATGGATAATCAAAACAGTAAAAATAGTTTAATATTCATTAGTTTGCAGTATGTCAAACAAGAATTGGTTTGAAGGACCATGTTGATTCATGCCATCTAATATCTACGAATAAATTAATTTTTGTAACAAATTATATATAAATACTCTTCAATATTGCTACGCTTGTTATTAGGTTCAATCGATGTTGAAAACTCAGTATGTATAAGAATGACAAGATGTAGTAAAATTAAATTTCAATATATGAAACGGATGATTTTTTAAGAGTTAAGTTCTTAAGGTTGGCGGCACTGGTTTGTAATGGCATCCAAACGTCACCTGTCAAAGTAAATCGTTTTAAGTATACTCTGCCATTAAATCGTGGAAAGACTTACAAACAGACAACGATTGCAAATTGTTGAAATTAACTATCGAAATTAGTGCTCTGTGAAAAATGTGTATCGTTTGTTACGACCATATCATGGTCGTCACAATCGACCTGGTGAATCAACAATTCGTCCTGTTATCACCAAATTTCGCACCAAGTTTACTTTGTTGGGCATTAAACTATTGTCTCGCATGCGTACAGTGCGTACTGAAGAGAATATTGCAACAAGAGAAATATGTATTTATTTCCATGGAAATAAATCGGCTTAAAAATTCTGGAAATTTGCTCAATGAACAAATAGAATTAAACAATTCACCCTTGTTAACCCTTTTCAGGTAATAGAAATTATTTTTCAGAATGGAATATTTTAGGTAAAACCAAAACCATAGAATCCCAAAATTCCCTGATATTTATACCTGTGTTTTTCAAAATGTTGTTATTATTCTGCAAGCATCTGAAGAAGTCGTTTGTAACGACGAAACGCGTCATGCTATGTAGTCAATAAAGTGTAAATCATAAAGTTTTTTAAATGAAATTTGAAATCATCATATGATGACATTTGTCAAATAGACATTGCAATTTAGTAGATACCTAAAAGTACCTATAGATGGAATTGTGGAGTATTCATTTCTATATGGTATTCCATTTGGAGTCATGAAAACGTGCTTGGGGATTGAAATCGTTGCCTCACTTCGCTTGACGTGGTGCAACTGACGAGTTCCTTGCAGAACAAAATATTTGTCTCGCACTTTCATCAGGTTTGGCATCGATTTCAATATATCCCTAACAATTATCCTTTGAAGTATAATGGACGCATCACATCGTAAACGTTCACATATTTAGCTCTACTATAATATTCTTTGGTTAATTTCAATTTTTCGAATGAATGTTCTAGTGTACATTTTCTTAAATATTCAATTCAGTGGCATAAGCACAAAAGCTTAATTTTCTTCCAAGACAACGAACATGAAATTTTATGAGTAAATACTAACTCACCCATCTCAGTTATCTACTAACTGAGTTTTTCAATGAAAATATCGAAAATATATTTCGTTGTTGTAAAATAACGACTTCAGCTTCTTCAAGCAACGTAATACACCACACAATCTCCCATAAAGTACCAATTGAAGTGTTGTATGCTCGAAAATCTTTCGCAGACTGCAAACATCGGATATACAAGATAACGTTTAGTTGAAGTGGCGAACGATTCGAAAATCCAACTAAGAAGCAGTCGCTTTCGCGATAAGAAGGAAACCATTTAGATGAGTGTCTTGTATTCATCGCCAATGCTGTCACCCAGATTAGGTTCGAACGTGCCAACAAGGACTTTTTCCACCACACCCTCCTTGTACATCCCTTTTTTGAGCGCGATATCTGACGGGAGAAAAAACACTTGTGCTAGTTGTCCAGAATTTCAAAGACATTTGAGAAATAATTGGACAAGCAGGAATACCGAATATTTACATCTTCTCTGCCACAAATTTATGAATAGGGTTCGTTAAATTTTTGGGGAGTCACTCTGAAACTCACCGGAAAATTGTAATTCTGGTATGACTGATTGTGATTTCTCCAGAGGTTCATTATTTCTCTTCATTTATCCTCACAATAAATTAATTTTAACAAATAATAAGTCAAACTAAAAATTGTTACACAAAAAGTCATATTGATTTCTCATTCTGTTTTTCATGTATTCGTTGAAGGAAGATATAATTGACAAACTGAAAATTATAGATTTTTAGATTTATGGAATAGATTTTGGATTATGGAAGATTCTCACGTCGTCAACTAATAACAAAATTTCAGAATGCTCAACAACTAAAGATGAATCTTCAACAATCAGAGACAGCAGAAAGGGAACGAGATGACTACCCTGCAGAATACCACACATAATGAGAACTGTCTTGGATTTGATGTTTTTAACCTTTATTGTTGGAGTTTTCAAGTTCCGCTACCAACAATTCTATAAATGACTTGATCTTGATCCTCGATAGTTGGCACATTTTTTCTCATCCCTTGAAGGAATGTAACAATTACAATTCATTTATGTCTGAGGGAAGTCATTTGCGATACAATCATTGATTCATCTGTCGTTCTGTAAGATGGAGTTTTTAGGTTCTCTGTTCTCTTGAAGATATCTCTCAGTTTCTCCTGTGAAAAAAGCGTTACAACCCAAGCAAATATAATTTGAAATATTTATAATAATATATTAATTCCATTCTGAATTCCCCTCAAATATCCCACACAATCCGAGAAAATTACCGGAATTATTTGAAAATTTTGTAATGATATTTCATTCTCACTTTGTATCGACTATTCAAAAAATGTTGTATCAACATTATCTCTCTGATATTTTCCCGAATTCTGTGGAACTTGCCAAAAGGTAGCATAACATAACATAAGGGTTCGTTAAATTTTTGTGAAATCGCTCTGAAACACACCAGAGAATTGTAATTCTAGTATAACAAATTTTGATTTCTCCAGAGGTACATAATTTTCCTATATTCATCCTCAAAATATTCGTAAATAAAAAAAGATATTCGAACAACTAATAGGTCAAACTGAAAATTGTTTCACAGGAAGTCATATTGATTTTTCCTTCTGTTTTTCGTGTATTTATTCACAGCAGATGTAATTTACATTCTGAATAATTATAGAGTTTTGATTTATGGACTTATAGATTCTCAAGTCGTCGACAAAACTTCAGAATACTCAACAACTTAAGATCAATCATTAACGATCAGAGAGAACAGAAAGGGACCGAGATGACTACTCTGCAGAATACCTGACACAATCAGAACTATCTTGGTTTTGATGTTTTCAACTTTTATATCTGGAGTTTTTATTGTCCACTACCCACATTTCTGTTGATTTTAATCGTCTGCAGTGAGCTCATTCCTTCTCATATCTTGAAGAAATATAAAAATTACAGTTCATTCAGGTCAAAGGAGGTTATTTTCGGTGAAATCATCAAATTTTCAGCAGTCGTTCTGTAAGATGGAGTTTTCACGTTCTGTATTCTCCTGAAGATTTCTCTAAGTTTCTCCTATGAAAATGGCGTTACAATTCAAGCTAATATTGATTGAATTATTCGTAACAATATCCAATATTCAAAATTCACTTCAACTTCCCCACATAATTCGAGCAAATTACCGGAATTAATTGAAACTTTTAATATGACGTGTCGAATATTCCATAAATGTGATCAACATTCGCTCCCTAATATTTCCCCCAATTCTGTAGAACATGCCAAAATATGATGCACAGATGAAGTTATAAAAACCATCCAATTTTTTCCGAATTTAGTTTTTATGTTTTCTTCAACGAAAATACAGACGTACTTTTGAGTGCTTTATCTTCGGTGTCACATTTCTGAAGAACCATTTTTAACTTGTCATTTCAACTTCTTGACTATCTCATCGTATCTACGTTTGAACCGGGTGATGCTATAACATTCTTCAAACGAAACTTCGTAATGAAAGGTGAGGCAGCTATTCGGTTAGAAAGGAACAAACATCACCGAATTCAAGTCGTGCGTTGTACTTTATGAAAAAAGGGCAGGCAATACCACCCAGATAGGTCCCGGGCTTGCGATGAAGGGACGACGACGCTGCTGATTTCCCCGGGGAGGCCCGATCCGACGCCTTCCTTTGCCGTACCTGTCGTGTGTCAATTACAGGGCCTTATCGATATCCGCACACACGGAGCGTATTTCGTGACGTGTCATAACGCGCATTGACATCCAATCACAAGTTCTTTCTTATTAGAAGTTATATTTGAATATGCAAGCAAATATTGAGTGGAAACAGAAAGCACATAAAGATTTCTATGAATAGGAATAGCGTACTTGTCAATTAATATAAAAAATCGAATTCAATTGAACAGACTCCTAAGAGGGTGCTGAAAACACCCTCCATAGTGTGTTCCACAGTATGTTCTCTTCACACCCTTAAACGTAAATGAAGAAAATCATAGTTCAAACACTAGGCTTAAATTCGTACTTCCAAGTATTTTCATTAGAGTTTGGTCAGTTACCAAGTATATTAACCATCAACACTATGATCTTCTGATTCCAAAGTACACGTATCTGAATATAATACTCCACCTACCTTTTTTTTCCATCTTTGTTTTGAGGAGTTCTCAAAGATGCTCTCATCTCGTTGGGAGTTTTGAGGATGCAGCGCAGCATCCTTACTTATCCAGTGAGTTTTCAGCTTCGACTGGAAGCTCCAAATATTTTATCCCCTCTCTGGAAATAGTGAAATATGACCTATTCGCTTTCCGGTTGTTGTATTTCTCTCTTCATTTATTATTTATCAACGGGCTAGGGTTGCTGTCCTTTCTGCTCTATTGTTGGTTTCCTGAAGTATCTCTCTTTTTGAAGTATCTCTCTTCTCTTATCTCTTTTTCATTTTGAAGATTTTTTGAAGTATTTCTTTTTTTGAAGATACTTCACCAGTCCAATTATCTTACTGTTCATGTTAAAAACGCAGCTTTTTTAAAATGAAACTATTGATTCTGCGTATTCTTATGTGAGAGCTGAGCTTTCGCCTAACCTTCACAGTTCCATTTTACCTAATTCGAGGTGGATTTAAAGAATCGAAGAAAGGACAAACCTTAATGCTGAGCTGTGAAATCTCTTTCCATTTGTTGCCTTACCAGTAAATGTTCGAAAGAACACCCAGAACAAAGCGAAGCACTGATTTGAAATCAAAATAGCCAAACTTCCAAGCAATACTCTAACTAATCTATATAATTGACAAAACTGTCAATAGAAATTTTCAAACGTTTTCTTCTTATAGAGTTGATATCATGTATAATTATGTTATCATAAACCAACAAAACCTTGAAACGAATAATGTGTAATTTACAGTTGTATGGACTTCGACAGCGGTTTCAACACTGCCCGCTAGGGTGCGAAATGGAGCGATAAGACACATCGATCGTTCGAAAACACTACAGAAAACTCAGAAGTGTTCGGGTGAAATGTCCATAGAGCCTGTGTCTTCATGGACATCATGTCCATGACATGAATGTCCAAGACATAGATGACATGAATTCATGTCATCTATGTCTTCCAGAATGCATTCTCCTACACTTGAGAGAGTTCATCTTGTCTCTGTGACAGGGGAAGATCACCTGATTATTAACACTTACTTGATTTCGTGTTTTAAAGAGATAGAAATTTGGTGCTTTGGAAAGAACATCGAAATTCATTTGTTTGGATAACTGCCACTGATGATTCTCAACAGAGGGTCAAACAGTGCTGCAGGGTATGTACCACTTAGATGCTCGAAATACATTAAATTATCACACTTGATAATATATTTAATCGAATATATTTATTTCGAATTTTTAATATATCTCTTTATAATATATTTAATCGAATATATTTTTATCGAAATATATAAATTATCACTGCATTTATAAAATTCTTCATATACGAGACTGCATTCATATATAGAGAAAATAATTTTTCTAGAAAAAAAAAGAAATTCGACTATTCAAGACACACAGCCCATTTGTTTGCTGTGTCTGTATTTCGGATAATAATTTCAACCTGTCATCAGGGTTCTTGAAAATCACAATATTATATAACAACAAAAAATTGAAAAACACCAACAATTAAAGCTTAACTAGAATGAAAATAATTGAAACCAATATTCGGAATGTGTGAAGGGGGGTAAGTAATTCATACCAACAACAAAAAAATTACTAATAGATCGTTATTGAAAGGCTATCTTTGCAGTAAACACATATAATACAAAACAGTGAGAAGGTTTAAATAGGTATATATCGCTGTAATCTAGAGAAAAATGATGGAAATAATAACAGATATATGAGTTTTCAAACCTTCTCACTGTATTATGTGTGTTTATTACAGAGAAGACGTTGTAGAGAATTTTGATTCCCAATGATACACAACTTCGAGAAAAATGTCACTATCTGTAGGTTCATGGTACTCAACTTCTTCAATTATCACATTGTTACCATATTCAATTTTCAATTCACGTTTTGAAGAAATCGTGATCAATAGGAAAATATATTTCCGAAAGCTCTAGTTAAGATAAAATTGTGTAACCTACCCTCCTGCTGCTTACCCCAAATAATTAAATATTTGAGTATATATATATATATATATATATATATATATATATATATATATATATATCTTGAAATTGATTTATTGCCTGTTTGAGGTATTTATTTTGAACACATTTATTTATTTAATTAATAATTAATAATTTTATGTATTTATTTAACAGAAAAACATGATTTTGATTACAAAAATACGAAAATTTTGGCAACTGAAAGAGACAAAAAATGTAGAGAAATTTTAGAAATGTTACACATTCGTAAAAATTTGGAAAACACAGTCAATGAAAGAACGGACATTAAACATCTAAATTCTATCTACAACAACTTAATAAACCTCACAAAAAACACTCGCAAAATAAACACACAACAATCACAAAACATCACATCTCACAACTCATTCTTTCCAGATCTACCTTCAATTTCACACATAAACGAACAATATACACATACATCTGGATAAGTATATAAAAAACTATATGTAATTGTATATATGTAAATATAATCACACTTAAGAATCACCTGGCTTACCATGAGTTTTTCAGAGGTTTCCTCATGGTGAAGAAGACTAAAACTTCCGAAGCGAATGCTGAGCCAGAAATATTCCTCTGATAATGAAAATCAATAAGTGAATATACAAAAAAACTAATTTGATTTTTCTAAAAATTAAGTTTGACATTTGATATCCATAGTAACTCATAAATTCAATTATTCATTAGTTTTGACAAAGTTGTGATATAACAACGAAACGTCAACAGAAATAAACTTTTTCATATTAAAAAAGCCTGTTAATGCTAAAAACTTTCAAAATATATATATATATATATATATATATATATATATATATATATATATATATATATATATATACAGAAATTTTTTCGTGTTAATCTACCACGTGCGCATATGAAGAAATGTATTATTTTATAGTGAAAATTGAGAATTGAAGTCACCTCTAAAAAGTTTTGAACTCGACTGGGATCGAATCCCAGAACTTTCAAGTGAAAAGAACTTTTACAGGTGACTTCAATTCTCAATTTTCACTTCAAAATAATACATTTCTATATATACACAGATTCTTGAAAATCAGTTGAATGAGGGAGAAGTTGTTTTACAGTATTTCATAAATTGTCCAGTGGACAATATATGAAATATTTTCGAAATTTTGAAAAGTGTTCAATTTATTATAAGTCCTTGAAAATAAGTTGAAATGATTGAACCCCTAAATCTTTATACCTGATGGATATTCATTAGAATTAGAGCACAGGTGACTTGAAGTGTTGAGAATGTCGCTTAATATTGTTCCTTCGTCAAATCTTTATAGCGTCAAAGTAAATATTGACATTCCAGGAACCCTTGGGAGAGCACCGCGCGAAACTTGCAGAAAGTTAAAGATTGACCCACTCGTTTAATTCCATATAGCTCCGGGCGATTTCTCCGGAATCACTTAGTACGCGGGACAGAAATAAAGGAAAGTGATTTTCCGAGGTCACTTGGAATAATCAGGTCCATTCTCAGAATTTATCGTTCCTCCAATCGAAATCTCAGATGAGAGTGGGAGAAGGTTCAGAGTGAAGTGATTTTATTGAATGGTAGAGATAAAAAACCTTTTATTTTCGTCAGCTTTTGAGTATGTGGATTTTTATTGTTTCTGGATATTTCAAGCAATTGCAGAATTTTCGGATGAAAGCATTTTTGGTGATCGATACTTCGCAGATCATATATTTCAACTGATAATATTTTTCAATCTTTTTTCAGACTTTTATTCGAATTATTCTGTGTTCTCATTATTTTCTGAATATACAATTAGCGGCAGTATATGTTTAGAGAACATTTCGTTTTCTATATCACGTTTTTCCAGTCAACTCGAAAAAACTTTCCTTAAAAAGTTTCATTTCGTACCTAAGTATTCGAGGGTCGTCTTTATTCGAGGATTTCGTTAGGAATTTGTAATTAAGATGAAAAAATGCTTCAGAATTTAGTAGCATACATCCCAAATATTTTTCACCAATTAATTTTCTATATTTCAAACCCATATTTTTGATTGAGGAGAAAGATACTTGTTGAAATACCATGTCAAACTGGCAATGAATTTAACTCTTGAACCTATTACTTTCGAGAGTGAATATCAAGTGCGCTTTGAAAAATCGTTGAACTCTCTGAATGATAACAGGATACAATTGTTTCATCATTATTATGAATCATCAGTCCTTATTTAATCAATCAATAAAGAATCGATCACTTTCAAAAGGCCCCCGGGTTCAGTATCCGAATGAGGAGAACATCAGTTTGTGAACTATTTACTTGAGCTCCCTCTGTCGGAGAAAAGACGAATGAACTCTACGTAGCATTCTAGATTCCTACTCAAGACGTTATTAGTAATAGTACGTAGACGCTTTGTAGCCGTTTCATTCGAACACAACAGAACGAATAACGCCCAGGCGGTCAAAAATATAGTTAGTTTCAAGATTCAAGAAGAAATTTCTACAAAGGCACTACGTACCCTAACTAATGTTGTCATGAGTAGAAATCTTGAATTATAGGGAGAGTTTCTACGTCTTTCCTCCGACAGAGGGAACTCAAGTGATTTGTTTAATAACTGATGTTCTCCTTATTCGGAAACAGGACCTGGAAACTTTTTGAAAGTTATCGACTTATTCATTCATACTCCAAAGTGATATGTTCGTTTTCATTGACACTATTTGTGTAGACAGCTCCCTGAGAGAATCGTTTTTTTTCAGTATTTCCTATCATCATTACATTCAATATTGAAGGCTTAAATCTGTTATACTTGTTTTTGTCTGGTATATGTTTACAAAATCTTAAAATCTCTCAACTCGATTCTGGATTTTTTGCAAGCTATCAATACAACTTCTTTTGCGGATTGAAACACAGTTGAGAACAATATTCAATGTGACGAAGTGATTCAAAAAACAGCAATTGGTTTCATTCTTATCGCATCTATTTTTACTGTAGCGATGAAATTGAATATTTTAAATTCGATCGATCATAATACCCAGATAATTCATCTTCATGGAGAAATAATCGTTTAGTTATAAAAAATCATACATAATTCAATTCAATTATGTTACACAACGTGTAAACTGGGATCAAAACAGAATATCATCAATATGTAGTCCATCTTCATTCAGAAAAAAATTATTTTAAAATCACCTTGGAATGAATCAAGTTGTTTACAATTTGAATTGTATTATGAAACTCATAAGTTTGTTCATTCAGCCAAGCTGAACGAACAAACTGACTTCCGATCGATATTTTCCAATGAAATTCGTGAATTGTCAATTTGGCGATTGATTGATAGTACGAACGAACATTGTTCAGAGGGTGGAGGGTTGAAGCATTCTATTTTCGGAACGAAAATTAATCATACTCTGATGTCATAATTTTTCATAATTCAGAACGTATAAAACAAAGAACCTTCGTGGAAAAACATCATCTTTTGAATATCTTTCGAATTATTCTATACGCCACGATGTAAATGAGGAGCATTTTGTAGTTGAAAAACCTTAAATAACGAACAACTATCATTATGAATAATTCTTAGGAGTATGGTATACTGACATTTTTTGTGATAGTTTCTTTGAATCATATCCTTAAACATAATTTTCAATTGCGAAGCAATACGGGGCAACTGAGAATTGAAAATATTACTTCCATATAAAGTATTTTGTTTACGACCTCTTCTGATGGTACTAGAATACTCGTGTTTCAATACAAGTATTATAGTAGCATCTGGAGAAGTTGTTTGTAACCACGAAACGCGTATATGTCAGAGTCCATTCCAGATAAATTCAGAATGAAAAATACACGTACAAGTATTCACTTTAATAAAAAGAAACAATTTTTAATACATATTTTTCACATAGATTGATTCACAAGTATTATCTCTATTTGTTTAATCTTGCTCTGAAAAATACATTTCAATGCTTGATTCTTTTCATGGTGGAGGTCAATCAATGAAGAAAACATGTTTTCTTCTTTTGCGAAAACAACTTTCGCTAAATTTATATGAAAATATTCATATCATATCATAATATTCCTATCAATTTCATCACAATTATTATAATAATACGTTAATTTAAATTCATTGATTTAGTGGACATAAATTGATGCATTTCACAAAAAATTTTTAATGGTTGAAAACAGAAACTTGCGCAAACTGAACAGTATCGTAACCATATATTCTTCACTATTTTATGACAGAATAACAGAAAATAAAGTTTCGAACTTATTTTTATTGGACATTAATATACTGCCAGCTAAGTTTGAATATTGAGTCCTCAGATTGATGATTGAAAAAGAATTTATAGATTATTTATGAGTGTTCCTGAAACTGCTGATCCAATATTTCGTTTCTACGTAAAAATTATTACGTTTATGGAGAATTTTTCAAACTTTCCATATTTCTCAACATTCGAGTTGTTAGAACTCGTGTATTTTCATAAATGAATTCAAACTTTTCTTTTATTCTGTGTTTATGTAGGGTGGTTATTCCGGCATTCGCATATGGGCTTCCAGTGTTTGAAATTTCGAAGAAACTCGTTTCGTTCATGATGTTCCTCACAATAATTATAATAAAACGGAGTACTGTTATTGTTTCTATCTGTGCGGTTAATTCATTGGTCGTATATTTTTTTTAAGGATTATCGGAAAAATACTGAAAAGCAGAAGATAAGAGAATTTGTTGAAAACCAATAAAGTGCTCTTCAAAAGCGAATTAGTAGGTTGGGTCAATATTTGATGAAACTCAAATAATATAATCCAAATGAGAGAAAGTATCATGCTACTTTATGAATGAAGAAGACTGTATCATTCACATCTGAAAAAGCAACTGTGTTGTGCAAAAAATATTTCGAATCTAGAAAATATTGTGGAAAATATAAAATACATTCTTTTGTTTCATTTCATTTCAGGATCTCAATTTTTAGCAAGTTCGACGTGAAAATCGTTGAAAAATAGTTTCATGAGGTAACGCCTGAGGCTTCGAAATGAAAGAGTCCCAAATTCCGTATATCTTTACCTGGTGTTCTTCAAGGTTCTGTACTTGAACCTCTTTCATTCATATTATTTATAATCGATCCGCCTGATTGTTTTGATTTTTAGGAACTCATTTGGCTGATAATGCATCAGTTGTTGTTCCTGCCAGGAGTCTTGAGGAACTTTTGAAAACCTGCGAAATCATAGTGAGGAAGTTTGTGAATTGGTGTCGATTGATTGATTTGATGGTAAACGTTGTTGAAACTACATCTGCTTATTTTTAACTGAATGTAATGGAATCAGTAGCTAGAATGTTAAATGTTGGGACTATCTCATTATCCACATCAATCTAGTTTCTTGGAATATATGTCGACAGAAATTCAAGATGGACAACTCACTTTGATGATTTTGTGAAAAGTAAGGTAAGTCATGTTTTGCCTTTAACAAAGTACTTACCTATAAAATATTCTATGATTGTGTATTATAGTCTTGTATATAGTTATCTATAATATTCTGCCGTGTGTCTGCTATACAGAAATGAATAGGGTGTTTATTACACAGAGGTGAATAGGTTCGTTTAATATTCGATATCTATCGACGAACTTCTTGTGAACCTATCTTCATTAGAAATACTTACTTGCCCTACTTTGTTTATTTATTTATAAATGTTTGATATATGTTGAAGAGAATGAAGATGAATTTATTGAATTGAATTGTTATCATTGGTATTCCACAAGGAACTGTAATGTGTTACTCATTCCAAAGCACAAAACATCTGCATATGGGCACTCACTTTTACCAGAGTATTTAAATCTTCAACCATTTACCGTTAAATTAGAATACAATAAATGTTTATTTGTTCAAGAAGATAGTTAACAAACGCAGAGTATAATGTGGCAGAGTACTTTGATGATTCGAATGTAGACAGTAACGTATGATCACCTACCTTTTTATCACATCTCTGTTCATTGTTCCTTACTATTACTTAGACTACACAATGTTGAATTGTCTCACAGGATAATTAACAGATGACTATTATAAATTTGGTAGTCCGAGATGAGAAGGACACTATTTTTATCTTATAGTTATTTATTTTCCAAATGTCGTTTACTCTTGTGAATTTGACATAAATTTGAAGTCATATTTTTGTTCTTAAACTGAATTCAATCTTTCTGTGAGCACTCTTCTTTGTTGTAATTACTGTAATCATTGAATGAAAATACACCAATGTGAGGAATGTTTAACAATGAATATTATTATCATTATAACTGAATTATATTTATAAATTCAATGAATGAATCTATTATAATCATCATTATGACTAGAATGATATTTGTTTGAAATGCTGTAAAAGGCGAAACTAGCTGTTCACTTACGATAAAAGGTTTAATTATTATTGAAAGGAAAATGCGGAAATTTGAGAACGTTACACTCTGTCAGATCTAAATCTTGTCAATTTTTCCATTTTGTCGAATTTAGGTCAATTCTCTCCATTAAGTCGGGTAGGCACAGTGTTCAATTTCACCTGAATTATCAGGGAGATCGAAATTCGACGGTTGAACGAATATCACAGAGTGAAAATGGCTTGAAACTGCCTTTCACATGACAGCCAATCTGGTATACAGTAGACAGAAAATCGATGGCGGCGGATATTCAAAAACAAACTTCAGGATTGAAAGGCCGGTGAAATCGGTTCATTGAGGGGTTCATATGCAGGACTTTGAGAGCCCACTAGGGCCGGTTTAATGCCGAGATGGCTCTTCAAAGGGTGAATGATGACGTAACGTGCGAGCGATATCACTTAGTTTTACTTTTGGTTCGTGTAATCCTAGAAAGACAATGGCCCCTCTTATGTTGCAAAATACAATGCCCTTTGTACCACAATGAAGTTTGTTACACAGCTAGGCAGCGCGATAGCTCAAACATCGGTATACGGATTAAATTCGTGTGGTTTGGGAATCGTACTCATTCGAGAAATCTTCCTGCATTCTTCTCTAATGATGATGAATGTAACATTTGATAACTAGATAGAAACTGAAAGAGATTAATCGCAATGAAACGTAGGAGGCACGTTGTTTTTTCTTTTGGAGTTGAGATTCCTCAATATACCGATAGATGGCAATTGAAGTAACTTTTCACTATTGTAGAGTGTCTTCCGATGGACTGAGTTTAATGAGAAAAGCTTGGCGGCAACCATGCTTGGTTTGAAGGATGGAGACTACGGCCTACCCATGAAAGGACAAAATATGTCGTTTTCGTCAGGCTTGTTGTCCTTTATCATTGATTCGAAAGAATCTCTGGACTATATGACTATAATATGTGAATTCAGTGGTGAATATAAGATTTCATTGCTAGCATTGCGGATGAGATATACACTCAAACTATAGAGAAAAAGTTTCTTTGTAACAAAATATTCTTTTTGGTATCAAATCTTCTTTTTGTTTTGAGTCATAAAATTATTGAATGTTAATTATATTCATAATTTATATTGAAATAAACTCCGTTCTTCATCAAGGATTGGACCTCAACTGATAGAATTTCCTAGGTACTTAGTTTTGATTGTTCTCCATTCTTTTTCGTAATTTGCATGGACTTCATGTTTATCCGTTCCAGTGTCACCTACTTGAGCAATTTTCACAGATACATTCAAGTGCAGAATCGAAAAAAAATGAATGAAATGCACCTCCAAGAAGGCACAGTGAATTCTTTTCCGTATGCTTTCTATTGGTTCTCAAGGCATGGTACCTTGACCATCTAGAAGAAAGAGTTGTTTGTGGAATTTTTCTTTAGTTTGTATCCACAATTCGTCTGAAGTGGCAAAATGGGTTTGAAGCATATTGGTGGTCATTAGACTCAGTTATGGTACAAATACAGACCCAATGTTTATATTTAGAAGTCTCTGGAAAAAGTGATACCAAGCAGGAATTTTTTGGAGAGAAAAATGTGACAGTTTTGCGTTTTCATCAGATGTAATGGTAATATTATGACCTTCCTTACGGTTTTTCATGGAAAAATAGTCGGTTAGGACCGTTTCTCTGAAATTTTCTCTGTTTAATATATATTTAGCGACTCTCTAGAATTTCATCGATGATTTTATGTCTGTATATATGCCTACATATCAATTTTCAATCACAAAGTGAAATTTACGGCTATTTTAAGGATATTCAAATTTTAAATTCTTCTCTTATCTATGAGAATCTTATCTTTTAATATTGAAAATAGAATTGGAGTACATTGAAAGTATTTACTCATGCTGTTTTTCTGCCATTTCTACCTGAACCGACTAGCTCTTCCACCTGTTAAATTTATATTCTCGCCCTTGTGTCTGCGTACGCAATAATATCAAAAAAATTGAACTCATTTATGCGAAAGGGGAGCGAAAGCCAACAAGTCATGAGCCAATTTCATTTTCGACGCTCTAATTTAGTACGTCTCACTTTTCTCATCACTATTCACAGCGCGCATACCTTCTGAAGAAAGTGCCTTCCTTACCTTCTCGTATCTTACGTCGCATACTTCACGAAGCAGACGATTTTGCTTTCGATAAAATGACGTGTAACTTAGCGAGGTCTTGATTTCGACAGTTTAACTATGATATGAAGATCAACCTTGAAAGTAAATATTCAACATAATACACAAAGCAGTTGTATTTCGTTCTGTTTAATTCCAATTCAAATTGAAGGATGAAAAAGTTAAGATGTGCAATTTGACGTGAGTTTCGAATGCTACAAGAGTTCGTGTACATAAGGACAATTGAATATTGTAACACAAGGACTATGGAAAATTGTGATGATCTAATCAAAACGTAATAAACTGTTCTCTAGACTTTTCTGACGTCTTTGTTTCTTTGGAGCTTCTTCGTATTCAATCATATTGACCATCTCTTCTAAACAATGTAATAATTTATTGATTATTCTTGGAGCTAAAAACTTAGGAAAGTCTTGATAAATTTCTTATTTGACCTGTGGTATTCCGCGAGATGTACTCCGCGATTATTTACTAGGGCTGAAGTCTTTGAAAACGGTATAAAATGAACAAAATTATGATAGAATGAAACCCATTAGAAAAGAGTTATCTTGTAGTATCTTATCGTAGTTATCTTGAAGAAAAAGCAATGGTTGTGTAAATAGGTGAGAGTTATTCTCAGACACATGACATTGCTCTTGGGGTGCCGCAAGGCTTTGTACTCGGACCTCTTCAATTTATATTGTTTATAAATGATTCTCCTGCGAAGTTGTCCTGGTTTTTGGTGACAGTAGTTGCCGATGATCCATCGGTGGTTGTTTCTGGTAGGACTCCTGAAGAACTTCTGGAGGCATGTGAATGCATTGTAAGGGAGTTTGTAAGTTGGTGTCGAATGAACAATCTGATAGTGAACGTTGACAAAACCGTATGTGTTAATTTTTGTCTGAAGGGCTATGGAATTAGTACCTTGGATGAATATATGGTGACAATACTATATCATCATCTCAGTCAACAAAGTTTCTTGGAATACATGTAGACAGAAATTTGAGATGGACATCACACATTTGTGAAAAATTTGTCTTTTGTAAAAAATTGAATACCAAATTTTTTGCAATCTCTAGAATTAAGAACATCGTACAGAAACTGTGTTATGAATGTGTATTACAGTCTTGTATATAGTCATCTAAGTTATAATATTTTGCTGTGGGGCTGCTCTACAGAAATAAATAGGGTGTTTATTACACAGAAGCGAATACTTCAATTAATATTCAATATTCAACAACGAACATCTTGTAAACCTATCTTCATTATTTACATACTCACCTTACCGTGTTTAAATATTTATAGATGTTTGTTATATGTTAAGGAAAATGAAGATAGGTTTATCAATTGAAATAGTAATCATGAGTAATCAACAAGGATCAGTGATGTGCTACTTATTCCTATACATAGAACAGCTAAATTTGAGAACTTTGAATTATCAGAATATTAAAATCTTCAACCATTTACCATCGAATTTGAAAGTACTGAATGCTCATTTGTTTAAGAGGAGAGTTAAATCCCTTTTCTTAGCAAAGAAAGGCATATTATAGTGTGGCAAAGTACTTCGATGATTTGAATGTAGGCAATAATGTATGATTCAATTTTTTCTATCGTGTATTTGTATATTTTTTTAACACAAATGTTCTTCACCATGTGAAATTGTCTCAAATGTTTAATAATTCTGCGGTAATTTTTTTCGTTTCTTTTCAAATGAAGTTGTTTATTATTGTGAATATAAATTTAATCAATATTTTTTGGAACCAATATTTTTGCTCGAGGTCTGAATGGAAGATCGGACTCAAAACTGAATTCAATACTTTTGAGAGCATTCTTCTTAGTTGAAATTATTGTATCAATTGAAATGAATGTAATTTTACAATGTGAGGAATGTTTCTCAATAAATTCATTTTATTATTATCATATTATTATATAAAGGAAGATAAAATAACGATAATGAAAGAAGAAATAATTCATTGAGATTAAAGGTGGAAAGTGGAAGGGGTGAGTTTTTGATGGTGAATACAGTTCATCTCGATTTTCGGCAAAACTAAAAATCCTATGGAAAAAAAGTCGAATGAAAAAACATTAGGTGATACAGAGATAACACAAGATGGTCATGTGTTTAATCTTTTCTTATTTAACCTCAAAATTTGAATAACAAAGTTTTTTGTTTTCAATTTTTTCAAGGGAAAAATATTTCAATGAATCTTTGTGAAAACTCACTTTTTCATGGCTCAAATATATTGTTATTACTTTTATTCGGAATATTTATTTTTTCATCTTATTTTAAGTTGATATTAAAAAACCATCCAAATTTTCAATTGGAAATTCTTACAAAATTTATAAATTTTTAAAGATGTCGGTTAACTTTCTGTTCGTTGAAATTTTGACTTTCTATTGGTGTTAATTTTCTCAGAAGATTTATACAGTTCGTCTCTATTCTCTTGAAATAACTCAGCATGAACCTGCAATTTCATGAACAATGTTGTTCACTGCTATGTATTGTAATACTAGTTTTTATTCTTAATTACAGCTGCTACGAAATGGAAGGTATATAAATATACTTCATCGTAGAATGTATTTTTTAACACCTTCTGAAATGAGAGATTCCAGTGAACAAGAAGCCAACCAATTTTTTCTGAGAAGCATTTATTTTGACGGGAAAATTTTTGGGTGAAAATAATGGACGCTTATTCAATATCAATTCAGAATGAGAATTTATGATATTAATCAGAATATTAATATTGAATTCAATGAAATATTGAATTCAAAAATGAATTATTCAATTCAATATTAATTCAATAATCTGAATGAAGAAAGTGTCTGATTGTTCTACACATAAAACGATGAGTTTCAATCATATTTTGTAGGAGAATTATTTATGAAAAAAATAAAATAAAAATCCAAAACTTGGTTATTTGAACTTTCGAAATAAATTTCGAGGTTATTGGTAAAAGAGGTGAATACAAAAGATGTGAAACTTTTTAGCACCTGCAACTTTTTCCTCCGAATTTTTTTCATAGGACTTGAAGTTTTGGCAGAAATCTGGAAAACCCTCAGAACTCCCAAAAAATTTCTCTTCCATTTCCCGACGTCAGATCGCTCGTAAATTATTTTTATCTTCATTTTCGTTATATTCGCTTCCATTTCCAACTGGTTTCATTCTTCTATAAGTTTTCTTCGTTCAAAAAATTGTCGACCTTGTTATTCAAATTGGTATGTGCAAGATTTTCAGAATATATCTGATTTGTATATTCTCATTTCAAGCAAAATCACCTTTGGACGATTCTAATAAAATCCATACACAATTTTATCTGAATATGAAAAAAAAAAAACTTGAAAAAAAAACGTTCGTACTAGAAAAAGCGACATCTATAGCGACATTTCGCCATGTACTTTTGGTGATAAATGGAAATTATAATTTTCGGTACGCAAGTCTGCTCTTCAACCGTGTCTCTCCGCCTTTGCAAACATCCTGCAAATGAGGTCATTCATCTTTTCTGAGTGCCAAGTAATGAGCTACCATCATATTCCAACTTGCAAATTTCTAAATAAAATGTAGATGGAATTTTAGCATGATAAAAACGCTGAAATTGAAGAGCCGCATATTCCGTTGATAATTTTAATTAATACCTGCAATTAATACTGGAAAAAAAATTCAACAAAACAACACAGTGAGAACGGAGAAACAAAGAATTTTTTTGAAGATGATATTTTCGTTCTCGTAGAATTGAAGCAATTTGTCGAATAAAATTATGTTAAATTTTATGAAAGACTATGTCAAAGCTAGCATAAAAACGATCTTCATAACCTCACTTGGCTAAAAAATGCCGAAACTGCATACAGTGTCTAACAAATAGGCATCTCAACTCACTCATCATTAACGGTTTTACCAAAATAATGACAAAAAAACACTGTTTTCACGATTTAAAAAACTTTCATTCGAAACCTAACTCCTACGACGTATATTTCTTCATCATAAGAATTTTTTACTACCCGGAATATACCGCTCACCATCAGGACCGGATAATGAAGTAGAATTGAAGCAATTTGTTTCTCATCAGTTTAAATTTTTATGTGAAAAAAATCATGTAAAATTTTATGATAGACTATGTCAAAGCTAGCACAAAAATGCGCTTTATTACCTCATTTAGCGGCTAAAAAGTTCCAACACACAGCATGTAGTGTCTAGCAAAAAAGGCAATTCAATTCACTCCTCTATTAACGATTCTATCAAAATAATGACAAAAAATACTGTTTCCACGATTTACAACACTTTTATTCGAAGTTTTAGTCTTTTGAATTATTTTTTTTTCTAATAAGAACATTTCACCCTAATCGGAATATACCGTTCACCATGAGAACCGGATAATAAATTTTTCGATTGGAGAGTTAATTCAAGATCTGCTACTAGAAGGTATATTTTAGTTAATGAGATAGTTATTCGATTCAAAATTGACTTTTCAAAGAGTTCTTATATAGCTTCCGCTAAATATATTGATCTATTTATTTATATTATTTACGATATTAATCATATTGATGAATAGTTGAATGAAGATTATTATTATTATAGATAAAAACTCTTTCAACGATGTTATAATCACATATAATCAGTGTATTTGATCATATCCTCTGTTAGGTAGTTCAAAATTTTGTCGAATTGTTGAAAACACAGATGTTGGAAAACCTCTCCAATTTTTCAACACTAAATACAGAACTCCAAACTTTTCCACCAACCAAATGAGAGAACATCAGGTACAACTTCTCCTATGGAAAAACTCGACCTAGACTATTTGTTTCGAGATAAAACGTTGCAGAAACAGAAACTGAGCAAAAAGTTCATTATAGGATTTCGATTTGGCTTCAATGAAGCCTAATGGACTATTTCAAACTTCAAATTATACCTAAATTAAAATTTATCTACAGAGCGAACTGTTGGGTTTTGAAAATGTACCTATTCAGTTTTAATATATCGTGGAGTGAACGAAGTCATTTTATAATATAATAATAATAAAGCAATTAATATATTACAATGACTTTGTTACAAAATACATGATATTATGATGTTTTTTACACAGCAATATAGTATCTGACGTTTGTTCTATAATCAATTCTATATGAAATTATTGTTACATGAAATAAAAATGTCAAGAACTAATGTCAAACAAATTGGTAAGTTGCTTCGATTTTCATACAGAAAATTTCAATTTTATTCAAATATGATTCTGTACTTTATGTATGATTCTGTATGGTTTTTTCTCTCATAATACATATTAGTCTGTCGAACTTCACTTTTGGAAAACAGAATACAGTAGGAATATCACGGGTAGAAATTGAAATATAGTTGATTGTTGTTGTAACCTAGAGGACTGAGTAAAGGCATCTCGTCAGGAGATCTTGGTTCGAATCCCGGATGAAGAAAAGACATTATTGTCTACGTAAATATGAAATTTTTTGTGATTATAAATCGAATTAAGTGGTGATACATGATGATGATTATATTCGATGTACAATAATATGAACTCACAATAACTGGAATAAAAAACTTTTGAAGATGTTTTCGTGAATCGAAGTGTCAACAAAGTTTCTTCGTGTACATAAAACTGCAAACTAAGTTATTCTGTTTATAATTATAACAGTTCTTAAATTCGAAAACATTTTAAATGTGGAGCATTCATTGAAATTTACAGTCCTCCGGTGAATTCCACAGTAATTCTTAATATATTCGAAATATGTTTCGAGAATATTAAGATATATTGACATATCATCTAGAGTTCAATACAGAAAAACTCCAAACCCTTGATGATAAGTTAGTAGTCCGAAACATATGTCGAATGTTTTCAAGTATTTTGGGTAATTTAGCTATGTATTTTTCCTTTGCGATATTCAATTGGTAATGTGATCATTGATCGCTAAAATTTTTGAGTGGGTACATTGATTCATATAGTTGGTCTGTCAAAAAATATTTCAAGCTCACAAGGATATTTCCTCTGAATATATTTATGCCAGAACTATTTAAAATTCATCTAGGACAAAACGAAAATCACGAAACGCTCTTCTACCTTTTGTTCATTTCGAACTACGAACGCGTAATAAATTTAAATTTTCTATTCAACGTGAAAAGTCTGACTAAGCTAATGGCCTTCTCTCATAAAATAATGAAATTGCTCATACTCACTGGAAGCTACATTCTCGAATGCGTTGTTGGCCATTCTTTTTGTCCACTATAAAAGTTCCATCTCGGTTTTATGACCGGATTTATTCAGACAAAAAATGTCTGCGGTACAGATAAAGGCGCTATAGTGGAAATTCTATTCGATGTATGTTTTCGTACGAATGCTATCGATATAATGATATAACAAGATGCATGAAAGTGAAAATTATGAAAACTAGAGTGGGAGTCAACGGCAAGTCCCGCACTTTGAAGTAGAAGTTTACATGTGTTTCTAGCTTATTAGTTCCCATCAGAAAATAGTGGCCAATTTTCAGATATATGAACTTTTTTACGCACGAGATGGAAAAAACAGACGAATGTGCCTGCAAAGAAAGTGACAATTTGCGTCATCTGCATGAACTCTCCGAATTTGTGAGATTTAAAGATAGGGATATAAAGAGTGTATATAGAAAAAATTTTTTTATTACTGTATTCATTATTTTTGCAACTGCAATTTCCTAGTATCATTTTCACGGATATTAATGAAGAGAATATTTGTGAAAATAATAAATATATTGATGGAAAACAAACTAGGCATTGAAAGTCTTAATAACTATAAAGTGAAAAAAACTAAGTAGGAGTCTCTAATAAAGGGTGATTTTTTAACAGTTAAGTTTTTCAGGTTGGCGGCACTGGCTGGTAATGGCATCCAAACGTCATATGTCAAAGTGAAAAGTTTTCAGTATACTCTGCCATTTCATCGTGAAAAGACTTACAAACGAGCAACGATTGCAAACTGTTGAAATTTACTATCAAAATTCGTGCTCTGTAAAAAATATGTATCGTTAGTTATAACGATATTATAGTCGTCATAATCGACCTGGTGAATCAACAATTCATGCTGTTCTCACCAAATTTTGCACCAAGTTCACTCTTTTGGACATTAAACTATTGTCTTGCATGCGTACAGTGCGTACTGAAGAGAATATTGCAGCCGTAGCGTACAGTGTTAATGAGGATCGTGAAATGTCAATTCGTCGCCATTTTCAGCAATTGGGTATGTGTTACCTTCTCAACCGAATGGAAAATTTTACGTGTTGAATTGGGTTTGAAAGCCTATAAAATTCAACTTCTGCAAGAATTGAAGCCGAATGACCTACCACAACGTCTAATTTTTGATGAATCGGCCTTAGAACAGCTCAATGAAAATTCGCTGTTTTATCAAAAAATTGTGTTCAGCGATCAGGCTCATTTCTGACTTAACGAATATGTAAATATTAACATAAGTCAATACTGAAATATCTGAAAATAACACTTCAGAAACAACAGTATTACCTCTAATGACTCATTGAAACAGCAAGAATAATGAAAATGCCTAAATAATAGGAATTATTTTTGAACTACAGTTACACACGTCAATGTCATTTTTTGTGTGTTTTTATCTCCAGGTTCATACAACTTGAACTTGGCTACACCTTTCTGAGGAGAGCCAATAAGCTCGAAACACGTGCTAAGGACTGCTACCAATCTGCGGGATATGCCGACAATTTTTACTTTCATTTAAATTTTCTTCCACATCAAACATTGTTATATATTGTTCAACGTTTCGGCTTAGAGCATCCTTGAAGCATAAATAGAAACCTCACGAGCGAAGTAGTTTTCCAAATCTCTCAATCCAGAGAGAACATTTCAGCGATAGCCTGAAATGTGGCGACTTCCTTCAGAGGTTGTCTGTATTTCTTGGGTTTTTTTTCTGTCGTTCTGAGGAGAACCAATAAGCTCGAAACACGTGTCAACGGCTGATGCCAATCTGCGGGATAAATATGCCGACAATTTTCACTTTCATCTTAATTTTCTTCCGCATCAAGCATTGTTTATATATATATATATATATATATATATATATATATATATATATATATATATATATATATATATATATATATATATATATATATATGTATATGTGAAAACCTGCGGCTTCTCTTTTTATATCTTGCAATCCGCTCTCTAACGAGAAGAAAGTAGACACCAGTATAGCGCTGCAGATGCAATTCTTGGCTAGAAAATCGCATTATCCATGCAGTACTGATTTTGCTAACACATCTGGCGCAATTTTCAGTTTAAATTTACGACATTGGCAATTCCCTATCGACTTGACGACAAGGCATGGCCTCACTTGATATTTCCAACTCCTGTATATACTATTATGTGTTTATATCATTTGTCATATCATTTTTGCTCCATTTTTTATTTTTCAATTTGTTTTTTCAAGTTGACATTGGGATATATGAGGTGTGAAAAGTGGAATTAAAAATAAATTAAATAAATTTTCGATTATTTCAGTTCGTTATATTTTTCTCATTCATGACTTATCTCCTACACGATGTGAAATTGTCTTGAAGGATAATTAAACGCCTATCTGTCACTTTATAAATAGATTTATTTTAAGATTTTGCCAGCATTCGTTGGTTAGTCGGGAAAACACCCGACTTTTCTGCGGTAGGATTTGGATTCGAGCCCCTCATGGATGCGTCATTGTTATGGTCATAAAATAAGAAGTGTTCAGTTATCCATATCACGTGTAATATAATTGATGATGTTTACAATCATATTTGAATTATTCGTTGAAGAAAGACGGTGATGTCAAAAATGTCATATTTTTTGTAATATTTCATTAAACCTCAAAGTTCGTCTTTGATGAAATTCACAATATCGCTTTTCATATCGTATACCGTGTTTTATCAGCTCTAATAACATACATATAAGCTCTTGATATCCAAATCTAAGCAGAACTAGATGGTGCATTTTATATCAAAGGAAAAAAGAAATCGTTCTTCGAGCTCCCGATTTTTCCTCATTTAAAATTCAGTAAAGCATGTCATCGAATTCACAAACAGATTCATAAAGTAAAGCTCGTATTTTACTTCGAAAATTATGCTTTTTGCTATCTAACCGAATGAACGAGGAAAATGTCATTGCTGTAAAATCTCAACTGTAAAATTCAATTTCAAAAAAAATATCGAATAATTTAGTCGAACATGAGTTTTCAGCGGTTTCTTCATGGTGAAGAAGACTAAGAAGCTTCCAAAGCGAATGTTGAGCAAAAATATTCTAAAGGGGCGAAGAAGCCAAGTTTTCGAAAAATTACGTTTGCGTTTTGATATCCATAGTAATTTTCAAAATTCAATTGTTCATTAGTTTCGACAAAGTTGTAATCACCACACTTCAAAATCACGAAACTTCAACAAGAATGAAGATTATTAAATGAATGAAGATTAAGTAGTATTACAAACAAGCTGTGTTCACTAAAAATATTATAAACATATATATTATATTTATTGAAGAAGATTCAATATTCATATATTATTATCATATCAAGTACATATTGAGATTTCGCATGAAATTCTCGACGAGTTGTCGAAAACAGAAATCATTGAAGTACAAAAAAGTGTACACATATCTACTTTATATTTAATCTAATATCTAGTATATCTCATATTTATATCATATATTTAGGGCATTCCGAAGAATATCGAAAAAAATTGGAATAACCATACAGTTCTGTTTCATTCTATTATGGGAATCACCAGGGTCATGCATCTAAACAATCCAGTTTCAATGTTCTTTTCAAACGCACAAAGGCCCAATATCCTTGAAATATTACTGTCAGTGAACTACTCACTAGAGCTCCTGTTGGAGTTTTTTCTATTGAAAAAACAGGATAGAGTCTCTTCGTGTGGAATAACGCATTAATCTTGTCGGAAACTGTGTAACCATATTAAAGAGAGTTTGCTTTCGATAGAGGGAGCTCACCTTAGTAGTTCACTGATTGATTCCCGTATTTTGAAGACATGGTGACTTGGTGTTCTGAAAGAAACTTGGTTGTTTGGATACATCCACTGATGATTCTCATAATAGAATGAAACAGCAGTGTGTGGTAGTCCCGATGAATTCATTGTACTTAAAAGTACGAAACATTCATCGGTGAAATTGAAGGGTTCTTTCCGTTGACAAAATTTGTGTAGGCGAGTGTGGATATATATATATATATATATATATATATATATATATATATATATATATATATATATATATGTGTGTGTGTGTGTGTGTGTGTGTTTATCTGAAAAGTTAGTCGTATATAATCCGTAATTGTGCAGCCATATGAGATTGTGTTATAAGAAGACATACGATCTAAAACATCTATTCTTCCAGCTTCAATACAACATGAAGACCTATTCAAAAAATCTATGGTATTACTCTCACGATACTTTTTTCGAACAATACGCTGTTCCATGTTATATTCAATATGAAAACTACAACAAAAACACACAAATAGGCAAGCTCATGCAATCCGAGGCATTCATTCAGAAGGAACTCACATTCATTCAGACTCGCCCATTGTAAAAATCCATTTTACCCTCTCATCCTTCAGCAATTGTAGCATCGCATATTTCATGTATACTGTAGACTTTAATTACGTCATACATTGTTTGGGGAGACTTTCGTGCTAAGGGGCTCTCCCATTCGGCATGTTTGCACAATTTTTTCCTTTCTGTCTGGAGCGAATATATGAAAAGTATTCCTGATGATGTTGCAATTAGTGCATATCCTGGAATCACGCTTGAAAATTGAATCTAGCAAACTATAAAATAATAATTCGAAACTCCTGGCTAAATCTAGAAAATGTCCATCTGAGTAGACATGATTCGGGCTACTTACAAAATTTCGAGAGTCCCATATTCAACTTCAATTTCAATTTCCAATTCAATTTCAGTAAAAAGTAATAAAAAACAAATATATTCACATAAAACAAAATACAAACATTTTTTATTATGATAAACTACATGTGATAATCTGCAAAGCAGTTCTTGGATGAGAACATCGCAGTCTCTACATACCGTTTCTGTTTTTGTTTGCTTTTAGTTTCCGGTGCATCTCTTACAATATCTTCTGCTTTCGTCTTCGTACGGTTAATGTGAGGACACATTTTCCATTTTGGATGCTATCATAACCGAAGTTGTTTTGATTCCTTCTGTCACCAGTTCTTCAGATAGGTCCACGAGTAGTCCTTTGAAAGGAATTTTTTTTGAATCAAAATGGCGGTGTATTAGCCACGAATATACAGCTGTCATCATCATGAGCCTATGAAACACTTTCTTTCAGCCGTTTGTGGACTATCTAATTCATACAGCCATGCCATTTGGTCCGCTAGGTCAACTCTACCCATTATTTCATTGTACATTGTCATAACTGTGTACAACACTCTTGTACAGAGTTACAGTACATTGCCTTTTGGGACACGGACAATTGTTTTCGTACCGTCTTCTTGAGTTTTTTGAGTTTGATTATTAAGGTTAAAATGAGTATTGAGTTAAATTTGGATTATTTAACACTACGGAACGGAATGGTACACATTGAATCGACCACAAAGGCAAGTAGGTGAATTAGTCTCTTCTGAAATGTGATGGTATATATGAATACCAATCGGTTCGAGAGGGTTAATCAGGTACTTAGAATTGTGGACACAATTGTTCCAGATATTGTTTTTGTTTGTTTGAAGAGGTTCCTCGATATTGTACCCCGTCAAAAATGGTTTTAAGATTGTCACAGAAGTTGAGCCAACAATTGATGAAGCTAATACTTGGTGAAGATAAATTTGAACTGCCAACAAGGATATTCTGGGGCACTATACAAAGTTCAAATAGAAGAGTGGTTTCACTAAGATTCGTTCGACTCTAGTAAGAACTTCTATTCGTACCCAAACCACTTGGTCGTCCAAAGGAATATCCTATTCTTCATTCTCCTACACTACTTTTTTCTTCTTCTACATCTATATCACTCCTTTTACATCCATTCGACTTCTACATCAATCATTTGCCAACAAGATCATTGATTCGCAATCAGCATTGCCGGATTCTTTGTGAAATTTGTTACCTTTCTGGTTTCTTCAGAATTATTACAACCATAACAATTGGATATATTTGAAGGTGGAATCACCCAGAGATTTTGATATGGTTCCGATGGTTTGTTTCCAAGATTTGCCTCTCTTGTTGTATCCTTTTTCGAAACGCACATCTCATTATTATCTATACTTCTGAAGGAAGTGTACACAAGTTGGATGTGAAATCAAGCAATATCAAATTCGAAATCAAAACTGAACAAATTATATCTGATGAAACAACAAACAACCCTAAGAGCATATCGCAAATATTTTGACGGAAGACACAATAAATGAGTGAAAGTGGGTTTGTGGTTATAATAGCTGACAATTGAAAGACCTGCATCTATGCCAATTTCTTAAGCACTTTTGAAGAAAGCCTTTCTGCTTTTGTTCTGAACCTCTGCACCCTAGTTTCAGTGAATGAATTCGCAGTCAATTGAGCAAACTAAAAGTGAATATATCACTCAAATCGAATGCAGTTTGGAGTTAATCCAAAACTCCAGAAGAGGAAATGATGTCTTCTCGCTTCATTCTGTCTATTTTCGCGATAAAATGCAGAAGTACCGACGCTGCTTGGAATGGGCTTAATTGATACTATATGGCATTCTATAGCCTTCGAAAAATATTGGTCACTAGTACTGGGTACCAAGAGAAGGAACCAAATGCTAGTTACCGTTGAATATATTACTTTCGAGCCGTAAAAGCAATCTTAACTGAGGTAAGTTTGAGATGGATCCTCTCCGAATATACGCAGAGATGAATTTGCTTTCCTGCATCGCACATACTTGGGGGGTTACCTCTGACGAGAGTAACTGATCAGAAGTGAATCAACACTGTGGAAAAACCTGCAGATTTGTAACGATAATATGAGCTTTAGGGTATATTAATATCAAGACAATGCTTGTACCTAACTTCAGTTTGAAACATTTCGATCAGACTTCCGTTAGCGTAAAAATTACGCTCATTAAAATGGCGACGAGGGCGACAGGAAATTGAAGAACGAAACGTAAAAAAGCGATTGCGAGATCCTCAGAAATTGCCCTCGAAAATAACCCTCAGCTAATTACTTTCAAGGAAATGTCTGACGTTGGGATTATTTTCAGATGACAAATTCCAGCGCGGAAAGATTGCAGATTCGTCTCTTTTACCGTCTGTTCGTACCCGAAGAATTCAATAACGTCGAATGCAATCCGGGAATGTGCCGGAGACCGGGCTTCCTTGATTGGACACGCCGCTAGGTGGTACACGTGCCCCGACGGTGTAAACAAGATCGGCCAGAGGAAGATCCGTATCTAGGGTTGCTATGTCGCCCTCTTTGACACAAAGGCGCAATCAGTCTCATTTCGTAGAGTTTCTAGAACTAGGGATGCCACTTTCACATTCGTGAAGTTTCATCGATATACGGCGAAAGGATGAGCAGAATTGTTTCAGAATTCGTCATTGATCTACCCACTATCAGTTGAGAACATTGGAGTTAAGCATTAGTTAATTTCAATCAGAAACGAATATTTATGCAAAGAGTGGCCACAAAAATATTTATTAATTTTTTAAAGAATGCATTCAGAAAAATTATGACTACCAAGACTAAGTAAAAGAGACAGGATTTGTTTCGTTTCTCTAGGGACATAATAATAATAATAGTAAGTTCTTTATTATCAACAGGTATAATACCCAATTACAGAAAATAATAACACAATGTTGAATAATGACTATATAATTAAAATTAAAGAGATATAACAAAGAGCTCAATCTACTCTAAAAAAATTAGTAACTACTAACTAAATCTAAAGTAAATAGTAAATAATAACTAAATAATAGCATTCAATGAAATATTATGAAAAACTCAATCTAAATCAATTCATTTTAGTCAATTTCCTTTGTTCACATAACTCCTAATTACAACTTATATGGAGTCAAAGTGAATGTCACCATTATTGGCAACTCTATTGAATGTAGACTCCATTAACCAAATGGGGGATTGTATTAGGGAGTTGGTCCTCGGAGTCTCTAGGTGGAATAATTCTGTATTACAAGAATTTTGCCTAGGATCACGAAATTTCAAAGCGGACAAGAGAGGAAGACAATCAATACTATTGTGCAGTAATTTGTACAAAAATTTGAGTGATAAAATTTCTCTTCTGCTCTGCAATGAGATTAAACTAAATCGACTCAGTGATTCCTTATGATTGACTCCTCTCTGTGGATAAACTCTATCCTCCCTCCAAACTAAGAATTTCAAGAACCTTCTGTGAATAGCCTCAAGATGGCGTTGATGGCAAGTGTAAATAGGATGTCAGATCATGCTGCCATACTTCAACTTGCTACGGATTAAGGTATTAAATAGTCCTATGAATGTTGAGAAATTATTGAAATATTTGCCATTGCGTATAACGATTCTATATATTTTTGATGCAGATGAAATAAGTTGGGTGATGTGTGGAACAAAGGAAAGCTTCTGATGGAAGACTACACCAAAATCTCTCACCTTATCAGAACGAGAAAGAACCTGACCACCGACTGTATCACAGTCAATTCGGTCACTTTGAAACATTCAAACTCAAATAATTGTCCTCACATCAACTAGCAACATGGTCCAGCGCGAGCTGAAGTTGAACACAGTTGTCCTGTGATCTAACTTCATGATATAGTTTCAAATCGTCTGCGAATATCAAATGTGGAGAATGAATATTATCCATCAGATCATTTACGAACAGAGTAAATAACAGTGGACCAAGATTAGACCCTTGAGGTATTCCAGAGGTAGGTATCAACTCAGACGACTGTATATCCTCCAGCTGTACGAATTGACGTCGGTCAACCAGGTGAGAATGACGAAGGTTGGTGAGGCTATCAGAGAATGAAAATTTCTTGCATAATTTCTGTACAAGGAGCGCATGAGCAACTTTATCAAAAGCTTTCTGGAAATCTGTGTAAATCCATCAACCTCACCGGTGGAGTAGAATACTTCAGAAACGTACTGAGAAAACAGCATTAGACAGAAAGTGATTATAACAGCATTAAATAGAAAGTGTCTATCCTTCGACGAAGAAGGGTGACCATGTAGATTCCTCTTAACTGACCTATTATATCCGAATAAGCATTACAGTTATGAAGAGAACTATTAACGCCATCTATTAGACGTTATATTGATGAATCAAGTTCATAATATATCATCTATCGGTTGATTGTGAGATCACAACCACTAAAATGCAGAAGACGTATGTTGACAAAGAACTCTTTGGTTCAAACGTGCAGCCTTAGACGCTTCAACACAATCAGAATTATATATCTGTATTTCTCGTGGCGAAAAACATCTCAAATAGTAGATGGATGGTTATAAAGTTTACGTTTACGATATTCCTTGTGTCATCTTTTTGAAGTTTTCTTGTTGTCGATTGGAATATATAATTCGTACTAATTTTTCAGTAGTTATTCTCATTTAACAATAAGAAGGCCAAGTTCTGAAGATATAATATGTCTTAGGCCCTGATGACCGTATTATGTTAGAAATACTTCACTATATTGAACTTATTATAAATGAGAGGTAATAATAAATACTTGTCTAAAAATCACTTTATGAACTTGTTCATAAACCTTTATGAAGTTCATGAATTTATGAACTTTTTATGTACAAAAAATGTTAAATCAAACCGAATAATGTGATATGTTTTCCAATCTGAGAAGTCAATTCTCTTATATCACGCAAGAGATCAATGTTAGTGAAATGATGAGCAAAACAATGTAGAAATGTTGACATCGAACTATAGAAATTCAAATAATCAAATGTATTTGAGCTTCAAAAAAGAAAAAAATTACTTTGTTTTCATCATTTAATTTGTTTTTGCGATTGAAATTCCGTTTTTCTCGTTCAATTCTGAGAAAAATTTTTCTTTGCTTTCTATTTTTTTTTTGTTAGATACTGTATCAGGAATGAATGAATTTTTGTTTTATTTATGATTGAAACTGTCTGACCAAGGCAATATCGACGGATTGACCTAATAATCTGAAAAGATTGAAACAAATCAATCGGACAAATATCATTTATTCTATCAATTTTTTTTCTTTTCAATTTAGAGTTTTCTATAATGAATTTAAAATTTGATGTCCTTGTGGAGTAGTTTAGCAATGTTACAATTGTTATCCTGCTATTCGAGATTTTGAAGAATCGAAAAAACTTAATATCATAACATAATAGCACAATTTTTCAGTGGTAAGTGTGGTAACTTACCCGATTTTGTTTCTTACCAATAAATGCATAATCTTCGAAAACGAATAAATTCATGTATAATATCGATTGATAAATTGATGAAAACTCAATTTATTCGGTAATTCAAATTTTTCTCTAGTACCTTGACATATGAATCTAATAAGGAACACCTATATGTGGAAATACATATGCTTTTACCCATCCTTTTTCGTATTCTGTGATTTTCTTTATGAGGCTTCAATTCTGGAGAATTGGAGATGTGTCGATATACCATGCCTTCGTCTGAATGGATGATTCAATTTGAATGCGAGATGAAATTCTCGGTATATCGGTAATGTGAGGTGGCAATTCGATATCGACAGGGGTGTCCAACATCCAACATCAAAAGTAATGTAACTTAGTATAATTTTCGTTTTCCCGAATAGAGTTACTGAGAAATTTTGAAGCGAGATGATTGCTTGAGAATTTTCAACTCAAACTCCAAAGATCTGATGTGTTTAAGACAGTCTTCATCCGGTAGGTCCGCATCTGTACCGATTCGATCCCGTCTTCACTTTCCGCCGGGTAATTTCCGTCGAGTAGTCCCTGACAGCTTTTTCCTGATTCCCTGTCATAACTCGGTTCGTGAAATAACTAAGGCTGAATGAGGAAACGTGACAAACCCGCTTACCCTCTATTTGATGTAGTTCTGCTTCGCGTACAGAATACTGGATGAATTCTGTACTGAATGGACTTTCTTTGATTCAAATTAATGCTAGGATTTGGGGTATTTTTGTTGTTTTGCAGAATTTGTACGAATTCCATTTGGGTTTTGATAAAAACATCACAACATATGCTACTCGAATTCAGTTCAGACATTTTAACGTATCCGCCTGGTTATTTAGGAAGATCATCATTTGAATATGGCAATTGTAAAAATGAGAAAAGTGAACAGCTTTGAAAGCATTCTGTTCTCTGAAATCCATATATTATTAGGAGGAAATCCTTGTATGGTGTTTTGAAAAACTAAAAGGACGCGACAAGTGCTACTCGTGTGAGAAACCGTGTCAACTGCTATTCATTCAGCGAAAAGAGATATTGACAGTGGAAAAATTATTATTAGTGTTTTTGTGGACATTAAACGATCTTTTGAGACAATTGACAGAGTGGCTTACAAAAGCGTGAAACCCTTGGAATTGGAGGAGTAGTATAATTGTCATGGTTTTTGACGGGAAGATTTCAGAAGATAGTAATTTCTCTGAGCAAAGAGAGGTAAAATATGCTGTACCGCAGGGCAGTGCACTCGGCCCTCTCCTCTCTGTTGTTTACATGAATGACTCAAATAGGTATTTGGAACAATGTTTTGTTAATTTGTTCTCGAATTGTTCAATGATTTCTGTCTCAGGAAGTCACTTCGAGGAAGTGGTTGGTGTGATAAATGTGGAATTGGAAATCATGAATAACTGAATGATGTTCAATAAACTGAAGCTATATAGTAACCAAACTGAATGTACATTCTAAAGTTATTTGCAGTAAGTTTGTGAGTGAAAGCTACGTTTTGAAAATTATTGATAAGTAACTCAAATTTGTAACTGAAATTGAATTTTTGGGGGTGACTATTGATACTCAATTGAATCTATCTCAACATGTATATGTTTTGTGCAGAAAACTTCGAAAAAAAATGGGTTATCTTTCTACTGTGCAAGCAACTTTCACCTTGGAGAAAAATAATTGTATATAATTGTATGATCTTTCCAAGCTTCATTCATTGTGCTTGCCTGTTGAGTGTATGCAACAGCAGTGATATCCAAAAGATACAATTCCTTCAGAATAAGTGTATGAGATTTTTGTTATCCTGTGATAGCGTACCCCGATAAATTTTATGCTCAGTGAACTGAAATTCCTGAGTGTTTGACAGCTTGTGAATCAATCGTATCTGGTTCTCATTTACAAAACGTTGAAAAAAGAAAACTTTTTTGTTCAACGTTTTGTATTTGAAACAATTTCTGAAACGAAGATCGGAGCTCTATGAAAAAGACATTATTTATAGAAGATCTGAAAAATTATAATAAGAGGCCATTGTTTGTATGTCATCTGTTCGGAGAGAATTTTCAAAATTAGATTGTAAAAAATGTTTTTTTGTATTTAGAATTACCTATCCGTATTTTGTGCTGATATTCTTCATGTTACACTGTTTTGTAGTAACAATTCACTAAATAAACATTATATTATTATAATGGTTTGAGTATTTTTTATTTCTCAAAAAAAATTTAAATTCATTTTGAATAAAAGTGAAAAAAGTCTTCAATTTCGATACTTTGGAACGACATAAAAATCTAAATAGACTGAATTGGGGGGTGATGAAATGAGACAGTTTAGACGTTTCGTAATCTCTGAACGAGTATCACTAGATACCGTAAGACGGTTTGTAAGAAGTTCAACTTCCGTGAAGAGTATTGTGTTCACCTTTTTCAACACAAGTCATTGAACGACATTAAATAACTGGAAAAAAGAGATAGTGAATTCAACTCCGATATCTTCTTTGACAAATGAGAAAAGAACACTGTATTGGGAAAAAGATGATCAAGAAGTTCTTCGGACAACCAAAAAAGAAGTTGAATGATTCAGTGTTCATTCAAGGAAACCAAGACATGATATGTCGTATGGACGAGTTGTAGGAATACTTTATATCACATTTGATAGCCGCATGACTCTACAAGCAGAGTTGATCGAAGTTCAGGAGATACAAGAGTGTGTGGAAGCACTTTTGAGTCAGTTCCTGCACCTTCACTCTGCTTCGGTAGATTTCGGTTCTTGGTCCCGAGACGATAAACTCGAAGTTCTACCAGTTTTGTACTTCAGCAGGCTTCAGTCGATTCAAAGAAGTACTTCGAGAGAGATGCAGTGAATGTACACCCTGTATAAGATGAAATTTTCTAAAATAAATATATTAAGATTTTGAGATATGATAATTTTAATCGTTAATGAACTTAAAATTTACCTTAAAGGTGCAGGAACATTTTAGGATTTCAAACGTGAAAATTGAGATATGTAGAATGTAAAAAGCTCTTCATTTTTGAAAATGTGAAATATAAAGCAAACGAAGATACAACATGGGTATAACGAGTATGTATAACGTGTATGCAACTTTATTCTAACCTACATCGTATAAAATTCATCAAACTCAAATTTATATTTTGATGCGCAAATAATTCAAAGGATGGTAAACTTTTGAAATGAATTGTAAGAATTATTGGCAATCGATCAACAAGCTGAAATATGAAGTGAGTGAAATGAATAATTTGAAGAAAGTGTTCTCAGTTATAAGTATCAATATATTTTCTCATCTATATTCTACAAGTTTCTGTCTGAGAGATGGATAAAAACTATGAAATTCCATATGTTTTTCGAAGGAATTCATTGAAGCTTTGTGAAGCATTGTTAATCTAGATTATATAATATATATCATTCTGAAACTTTCCTGATTTTACGCTTACGTGATTCCGCTTTCCACTCAATTTGTCCCCATGTTTCCCCCTTCGTATATCGTTCAGTAGAACTAATTAATTTGTAGAAATATTTTATGAAATTAGCTGTACACGTGTTGCAAATTGCTTTCCACTTCTTAGTCTTTCTCTTTGTTACAAAGTGCCAGTTACTCTGTGTTGGAAATATTCATCAAATAATTCATTCAGTTGAAAGAAAAATCATAATTCAATGAAAACTTTCTAGAATCTAATGTAAAATCCATTAATTTTACACCTAATTGCGATCATTTTGGATTAGTCGATACCTACAATAATAACAAATACTGACACAAAATGCAATAGGTTATTTTTTGCATTTATTAGAATATTTCATCCTTTGATGAGTCTCAAGAAAACCCTCGAAGATGCATGTTAAATAGGATTTCCGTTACTTTATATAAGAAATATATGTGAAGTTGCTCAATGAACAATGAAACTTCATCTCAAATAGAAGTAATCAATTTGATTGTCATTGACTATAGCACATTTCAAAGACACCAGAGTCGGTTTTTATTGAAGTACACCATATTCATCTCATTTTGAAAAGCGTGCAAATTCTCCACATATAAACTTTGACTTCAGTGATTGCCACAGAGAATAATGTAGCGAATAAGACAACTTTCTTCATATATTGCTATCGGAACCTGTAATATGGTATTTACCATCAAACATAAACCACATTGCAACTCTTATTGCGTATAGTACATCTGCTAGAAACTCAGATATCGTTGCTTTCAATAAGTTTCGATATATTCCGAGAGTAAGTCTCCATGTGACATATATTGGTCGAATCAGAAAACTAGACATAATTTCAATACAATAATTCAAAAAGAATTTATACAGGAAAAGATTTTCACATACCTCATGCGCCCACATATGAATATAATGAAAACTCCTTATCGGATTTCTTGAGAAAGTGCCTCTATCTGTAAATGGCTGTATCTTTGACACAAAGAAATTTTTAAAATGACTATAAAACAGATTATCTTGCGAAAAGGTCAAAAAATATTTCCTTGAAGTTGATCCACTTGATCTTTACACTCTATATTACGAGGATTCTCAACAAATCAACCAGTAGGTAGGGTTATACTTTCCTCCTTGAAATTGACAATATCACACTGTTTTTTTCTTCTGTGAGGAACCTGAATAATGAATTTCAACCACCATTGAATTCATTACCGCTGGTTTGCGTAAAGTCTAAGTGTAATATCATGATAAAAGATTATAATGAGTGTAGTTATTCAGGAATGCATTCAGATTATTATATCGAATAGTATACATTAAAAGTATAAATCACAGTTTTCCTTTCAATTATTTTCAAATGTTAATTTATTATACTAAAAGACATCGAATATTGTGAAATACAATATCTAGTTTTGAGCATAAAATGTTCAAGAGTTTCATTTATCTGTGATCTTCAAAGCAGCCACAGTAGGAAAACAAAATATCCCTAGAATCCTCTCAAGAGGATTGCTTTAAAACACACCGTCATGAATGCTAGACGAAGCAGTTCCCATCGAATAGAGTGAAGTTGATACCCTAGGGTTTCAAAATATATATTCACTCTTCGAGGGAATACGATCTGACCTACTGGGAGTTTGAGTTCTGTGACAAGTGGATCTCTAAACTTCATCAGAATCTTTTCAACCCTAAACGCGTCAAGGAATTTGAGATTCCTCCGGATAGATCGAAGTTGGTTATATTATAGTGAAGTATTTTTTAAGCAGAAAAAAGATTTTGTTGTGCAGTTGGTAGATTTTATGATTCACAGAAACTCTCATCCCTATGTTCTTGGATGTATGAAGAGTTTTTCGATTAAAAATATTCAGATAATAATAATAATAATTATACGTTTATTCCCAACATATATACATCAAATTACAGAGAAAAAATAACAAATTGTACACAAATAATAATAATAATAAATAAAAAAAACTTAAGGAGACACAAACCAAAAAAACAGAGTATAAGCAAATATATACAACGAGAAAATCAAATAAAAAATGAATTGAAATAGTATGGAACAATAAGCAGATGGAAGAAACTAAAAATAAAAATGTCTATCAAAAAGTTACTTACATATGGTCAGCAGAAGTTGACCATATAGTAACGAAATATATTCGATGAATAAAAATTGAATTGAAATCGATTGCAATAGTACTATAAAGTAAACATAAGAAACAACTAGAATTAAAAATTTTTTATAACTAAATCATATGTAGACAACAGATGTTCATGAAAATATCACGACATCCTTTGACCTTCCAATGTATAACAATGATGAATTGGAGTCAATTATCAGAAAATGATATATTTCATAATTTTTAGAACCAGCGCATATTCTCTAGATAGAAACTGCAACTGTTACTCCTTGGCATTTATTGATTTAGTACCCTCTAAGGAATAAGGAAGTATAACTTCTGCAGGACCAAAGTCGCATCCTCGGAATTCTGCTATTTGGTAATTCATCCTGAGAGAATTTCTGCCCCTCAGGCACAACAGTCGTAAACTTGATTTCAAACATTTACAAGAAAACAGTGTTCGAAGTTTTGGATCGTATGTCCATTATTTGCTTCGAGTTGAAAATCAGGACACATAACTTGTGAACTTTCAGTTTCTTGTACAAATTGTTTTCCATTCATTTGAAAAATGAGTCAAAATTGGGGAAACGCTCACAACGTCTTCAATTATCAATTTGTCTTTTAAAATGTTGCAACTATAATTTTGATACTTGTAGATAAGCGTTTTTCATGACTCTTTTTCATAAGCTCTTTTCATGACTTTTGAATACGTATAAATTTGGTTGATGTTTATTTTCTGAATGTAAGTAGTTGTGTTACTCAACATTTTTTTCTAAAGGAGCGATTTTACTGGTGAAACATACGTTAAAATTGTTCAATAAAGTTATATTAATATATAAAACACTTCCCTCCGTAACTACCTTTTCCTAATGAATTGTCACTACTACTACTACTTTACCTAATGAATTGTCAGTAAGAAACGGTTGGCAAGATTGAAATAAATCCTGTTACTTTGAACTACAGATTTTATAGAAAACATGTTTTCAAATAGTAACCAAGTAATAAGGAAGAATTTATTATTTAATGCCAGGCGTTATGGAGAATGACCAAGCATTATGAAAAATGACCGAAAAGAAGATTCAAATTAATCAACAATTTTCAAATAATAATTGATTTATTATGAGTAATAAAAAACAGGTTTCGTGAATATTTATCTCGATTTTCAACAATGAAAACAATGCTTTGAAAACAATACAACTCAAACTCAATGAACTTAGTACCTACTGAAAATATTAACACAAAACAATTTTTTTCTGAATAATAATCAAGGACTTCCACATTTAAATTCCCATAGTTTTCAGCTAGGATCTCAACTCGGATACTTACAGTATTACCAGTTGCTACCATAGGATATTTAGCGTTTGATACATAAAGAAATTTTTTAATGTTTCCGGTGGTTACTTGATGTGAATTCACTTCAAATAATTTAATGATCTCTTCTCTAGATTCGCTTAATTTTATTAAACAATTACCTAGTACGTTTCATAATAACGAAGCCTTCTTCAGGCAGTCGGAATTAGATTTTTATCAAATTACCCAAGGATCACGTGGATAATGATAATGACCCAATATAATGAATGATAAAATTTTGATAAACATTAATCACTTGTTTTAATGAATCTAGTCATTATTCATAATGCCGGACATTATGAATAATGTCCTGAATAATCACTTGATTAACATATAAATGTGAGCATATGAATATAGTTTCTACATACAGTGACAATTTTCTCAGATGTGAAATCATGACGAGAAGCATAGAAAATTGTTCGCACTGTGATGCCGTTTGTCAATTCTGTCTGTCGGATTATTGATCCATTGAAATACACAGCTGGCAATTCATGTTTAGAGGCGGCATGAGGAATCCTGTGAGACGGATCTCGATGTCCAATGTCGTGCTACGAGCTTTGGGGAAGATAATTACCTAGAATACTAATGAAAGAAACAACAAACAGAAGGCTTCTCTATCTTCTTTTCGATCCCTTTTGCTTCATCGTCCTCTCATTCGCCAAACTTGAATATTTTCTACGTTCATCTTATTGTATTAATAATGTAGCTGATAATGAATTGAATATAAGGTGTTATGTACTTTTTCGAATGGATATATAGTTCAACGTTTTTGGAACAAAATTTCTTGAAAGTTGAACATCAATTGAATTCGCCTTAAACCTGAATTGTGACTTTAAATTAGGTATTTGGAAAACTAATACGCTGGCTATACGTTTATGTGAATTGTCGGTTCACTTTAGAAGACGAAATTTTCAAACCTCTCTGAAAATAACAATAATAACTAATGAAAGATATTATGATGAAAATAAAGCATGATTGAATATTAACTTATTCGTAGGTGAAACATGGCTTAAATATTCAATAAAGAACACGTTGCTTGGCTTCACAAAATAATATTCTTTGATGATTGATGAGGCCGATACTTGGAGAAAATTAATATCCAAAATGAAACAATATTTTCTCATAATTTTGATACAAATACGCATGACGACGTTTCGAAGTACTACTTCTTTATCAAATGCTGAATTAATACTGAAATTAATATCTACTCCAGATTTATTAATCCAGCATTTGATAAAGAAGTAGTATTTCGAAACGTCGTCACGCGTATTTGTTTTAAAATTATGAGAAAATTGAATCTTGACGTCTGTTTGGACGTATTGAGGCAGTATCGAGTGTTAAACTCTTCCAGATCATTTTTCAAATTGTCTAGCAACAAAATTGTTCTATAAAACTAACACAAGTATTCTTTATCTAATGAAACAATTAAACATCAATTTTCGATACAAAAATATATTCGGACCTACATACTTTCATCAGCTATATGATAACCTCGCTGTTCATCATGTCATTTTTTCAGTTCTGTCTTTTTCAAGAATTGAGGAATATATTGCACTAGTTCTATATATTTCAAGAGCCTGAATATTTTCTCTTGCCTCTAACTATTATCGCTCAATACCGATAACATCGATTGAATTTGATGGATTCGAACCCTGGCATACAAGGATGTGCAGCCATAATTACCTCTCACGTCAAACATAATCGGTTATTCTATTGATTACGTTGAGAAATTGAAGAATCTCACACAATTTTTTTTTTTAAATAAAACTTTCACTATAATCAATTCAAAACATGACAATATCGTTTCGCCAACACAGTACATTGTGGACTGCTTATATTTATCCAAAAGTGCGTGGGGTGGGAATGACCATAGAACACTGTTCTTCTTTTACAGGGGGATGACTATAGAACATATTTCTTTTGAATTGCGGGGGATGACCATAGACTACTTTTCTTCGATTGCATTTTTACCGGTACATTTTTAAATTATGTGTTTAGATTTTCATCAAGTAACGGCCCAATAGATTAATAATCCCACACAAATCTCACTACTTGGAAAAAGAGAATCTCACACAATCTCACGACTTACGTACACCTATGATTTTACGCACACTTGTCATTTGCCAAGATACTAGATTTACCAAGATCTACGTGCACAGGGTACACGCAGATCTTGGCAAATTACATCCACATAGTTTTTTTTTCAGAGAGCAATGTGAAATTATAAGGAAATTGGAAATTACTCAATTTTGAGCTACTGTGATCGTGTGGTTTAAGGGGACTTAACCAAAGCGAAATTGAAGAATCAAATCGTTTCACCGAAAAATCTCTATCAGATTATCTTCTCAATGAATCCGAAAAAACTCACGCTAAAAGCACGCCGTATTTTCTGAGGAAATTGAAGATTTTTCAATAAAATCATCTCAACTCATCAATATACCAATTTAAATCCCTTGAAATACTTCAAGGTGGTCAAAAAGTATCCACAAAACCTGTGGGGTAAATGAGTACTTAGGTATCCTAAAAAGGGATCTACAAATCAAACATAAAATGGAGAAATTGCAGTATGTGTTGCACAAACTCAAATACTTGGAGAATAAATCAACATCCCACCTTAGCATACTAGAATTTGTCGAAAGTCATCAGAAGATGATTTTTTTCAGACCATCTACCTATTCATCAGATGAGTTAATTAATGAGAATAGTATACATTTTCTCAACAAAAAATACTCGTTATCTGCTTCTATCAGATACCGCTGTTCAAAAGGAGTGTGTATCCTTCCACCTCATAGTTATGGTACTAAACAGTGACCGTTTTGCAATCTTCTCAGAACGTTTAAATCAATCAGTCGAAGACCTTTTTAATTTTTGGGCATAGGGCGCTGATGTCCCGCTGAAATCTGATGGTGTAATACAAAGTTAACTTATAAGTAGAGGAAAATGTGGAATTTTGATGAATAAACAAATGTGGATGAGAGTAGAGGTATCATTATTTTTTCATTCAGCTTCACATCAACTTATAAGAGTTGTTGAAATGGATAATTTAAAAGATCTAATGGATGATTGGATCACCAGTGAGCGGTAAGTGGTTTGTTTGGTAAAGTTTAACGTCGTCTATGGCCTCTTCCTGCGGCAAGAAGGAAGAGGCCGTAGTGTTATTGGATATCCCGCAAATTGTGATAGGACTTTTTTCCCAAACTTTCATATCCTCTTGAAACTTCCAGTAGTTCTTTCTGTTTGTGTTTCCAACTAGGCGAGATTTTTCTTCAGTCTGAGAAGACTGAAGACCTACTTAAGAAACAGCACATCCAAAACTAGGCTTTATGGACTAGCTTTATTTTCCATCCACCGGGATATTATTGTGGAAGACCTGGAAGTTATTGATAAATTCCCAAGTACACTAGAAACTTGGGCTTTGGTCTGTAATCTGTCTAAATATTGTTAACCTCAATAAGTCTTTACAATAAATGATTTTTTCGACCTGTTTTTTCCTTCACTTGGATTTACTTTGTTTCGTCGTTGTCTTGGTCTTGGATTTCTTGGTTTCACTGGTCTTGCCCCCTCCCAAAATGTTATGTATATCCACCAGTGGGTGAATAAATGAATTAGTTCTGAAAATCATAAATGCGACATTTTCCCGTACACTACACATGTTTTGTTTCAACTGAACTGTGTTAAATTACAGATGTGGAGGGTATCAAAGAATTCTTGAGGAATTTAGTATGAGGTCTCATAACATTTAATCGGGGGGCTAGGGGGGTCGAATAATCGCCAAAACTATCGTAGAAGGTATATCGATATCTCCTCGAATTCATGAATTGAAAGTTTCATCATATTAACACTTATATATTCATGATACGTCCAAATTAATACAAAACTTTCAAGTTTCTAAGTTTCCAACTCAATTGCAAATCTTGAATTCGTGACCTTTCGATAATAACCGGGAAAGTAAAGCGAAATTTTTCACGAGAAAAAATCTGGGATAATATTCCGCGGTGTTCTGTTGAAAGCCGGGCTGATTTATTCCTCACGTTCCACTATTTGCTCAAACTTTTCAGTAGACTGCTGACGCATCGGATCTTTGAAATTACTTCGTATAGATGTTCGAGGGTTGGCGCGCTTTGTCTGAATGAGGTGGGTTGAATTTGAAGAGCACTTCTCTTTTGTGAAGATAATCCACATGTACTGCTTATTCATTAGCAAACTTTTTAAATATCATATAACTCGGATTTCGTAACAAAAAAGTTTATTCCCCCTAGAGAATATTAATATTTTCAAGGGTTTTAAAGAGCTGATAACGCAGGTTCAGAGTACATAATGCCAGTATCGGATTCAGTTTTGAATATACCCCATAGTCCGAGGAATCAATAAGCGTATTGCTCTTCATGTGACGTGGGAATGTTTTGATGAAGATCATCCAATTTTTGAGAGAGCAAATTATAATTATATATTAATTATTATACTTTAATTACCTCAAAAAAGTTTACAATTGTACATAGGATATTTGATTAAGGACGGAGATATATTATAAAATTCCATTTCAATCTACTGATAAACTAAACACATTTTCAAAAATTTTCAGAGTTATTTCATATTTTGTCCACTGAAATATTAAATTCAATGGAAGATGAATCTACTCTGTGATAGTTCATATTTAAATGAGAGGTAATAATAAAAACTTGTCTAAAAATCACTGACTGAACAATTCTTTATTCGACTAGTTTCGCTTTCCACAGCATTATCAAGAATTCATTCATTCTTGATAATGCTGTAAAAGGCGAAACTAGTCGAATAAAGAATTGTTCAGTCAGTGATTTTTAGACAAGTTTTTATTATTACCTCTCATTCACTGAAATATTGTTGTGTTTTTTCGATGAAAACTTTATCCACCTGATGAAGGTATTTTATGCCGAAACGATATTCTACTGGACAATGTATGAAACATTTTCGAAATTTTCATAGGTGTTTAATTTATTGATAAGTTTATATAGGATACTCATAAAATATAATTGATATAAAATATAAACGATAGTTTAAAATTGTTGGACAATGTGGTTTCTTCACTTCTTTGTCGGACTTCCATTGCCTATAAATTTGATTTCAAACTCTGAAATTCCGATAAATTTTACCATTTAATTTCTATTTATTTAAGAATGATTTCAGAATTTGAAATTAAATTTAAAGGCAATTGAGTACGACAAAATAGTGCGGAGATATTTGTCAAAACGTATGAAAATTATTGAAAATTTTCCTGTACTACTTGTCAAAACTATTGAGTGTATACAAAACGAAATTGAATACACACATTTTCATCTTCTCTATTCTCTTATTGAGTATTTTTTTCATATTTTTCTGCACTAAAATTTTTGTCGATAGAATGTTGAAGGTTTGTTGTATTATTAAGTACTTCATTTCATTTTATTAGTTCAATTTATTCTACATTCAACTCTTGATGCCTCAAACTTTTCTAATTTCCTCACCTTTTGTTCACCACAAGAATGTCACTTATTTTGACCAAAAGTTGGCGAATAGTTGATTCTATTGAGAATTCATATTAATATTGATATTGTAGAAACAAAACAATTGAAATATTCTCAATATTTGATGATATATGCTGTTATATATATATATATATATATATATATATATATATATATATATATATATATATATATATGAAGGTTTCTTGGGAATGATACAGTTTAAAATTGATGGAGTAATTATTTATTCGACATATGTTTCGGCTTTAGGCCTTTTTCAAGAATATTATAGGTTTATTGTTGGTTGGAAATTGACTTCAATTTCACAAATCTTTCGTGAAACTGAATAGTGCGAGAATTGTGAAATTAAAGTCAATTTCCAACCAACAATAAACCTATAATATTCTTGAAAAAGGTCTAGAGCCGAAACATATGTCGAATAAATAATTACTCCATCAATTTTAAAGTGTACTCATTCCCAAGAAACCTTCACACTTATGTTATTAAGCAAAGCACAAGAAAACTAAACTAGATTTTAATCAATTATCGCCCCAATCGATTAATGACCAGAACGTTCATTCGGCAATTCAAGTTAATCAAAAGAATGTTAGAGTTGAGCTAGATAGGTGAATGTGTATGATGTGATGCCTCCATTATCCTTCAAGAGATAACTTCCAGCAGGTGTGGCATCTATTTCAATAATTCCGTTACAGTTATCCCTTGATAAATAATGGTGGCATCACATCGTAGAACTCACAGAGCTAGTCAATCCACAATATTCTTTTGATTGATTTCAATTTTTCGAATGAATTTTCTGTTATTCATTTCCTTAAATATGTCATTCAGTGCAGTTAGCACAAAAACTATATGTATGTGTGTATGCATATATATGTATTCATAGATATTTGTATATTATTCAAACATATTTTAAATTGCAAGAAAATATCGCCGAGCGTACTATTAACGCTATCTATTGAAATTTGAAAATATCATATGTTGACAGTTGTCTAAGAGAAGTTGCAATTCAGTAGATACTTAAGGTTATAGAAGACGTGTGAGCGTTCGATGCTTGGTGCGTCTGTGATCTGAGAGATGATTTCCATTGATTCTTATAGATAGAATGCTTTTGTCTTGCATTGAACTTTATATAAAAATTTGTATATATACAATGTTTATGTAATCAATAGCCGAGCAAGAGTTTGAAACTGTCCCTTCCTAACCTCAGATATAATCCACCATATTAATATAATTATTTGATAATAAATTGGGAATTTTAATTGAAATAGAGATATGCCTATGGATCTGCAGGTCATCATAGTGAGCCTGGAAATGCAAATATTCTGAATATATTAGGTTAGATAACTCATGAATAGTAACTGAGGTTTCACGACATATCTCCAACATTATATTACCACGGCATGAATAATGAGAGGCAAATTTGCATATGGCCCATATTTGAGAGGAATAGTTGCTATCAAACATTTCAACCAGATAATATCATTCCTATTGTAGACAAAAATTGAAACTATAATTTCTATAGCAGATATCTCAGTTTTTAGGATAATTGAGTCGCTATACATATTTTAAGTTATTTGTGTATTTTTACAATAATCTCGTTAAATTGAACCGGGTGTTTTGGCTACAACAAAAATTGATAGATTCAGAAATTTTCAGAATTCAGAATATTCAGATTTTCAGAAGTCTTTTAGGATACTGTACCCGCATATCAGTAGAAGCCTTGGAATTCTTCCCGAATCACTGTATATATTTATCTGTACATTCAATTCGTAATTTAGAGATACTTTCCAGCAGAATATTATGAAAAAAATTGATAGTTAGAAAGTTCACAATTATTCCGATGTATTCTCAGCTGAAGTTTTGTAGAGTTTAATTCGAAACGTCGACAACAAAAAACGCAATATATCACCTGGGTGGTTCGTTATCGTCAATATCTTTTTTTAGACTTTCCAGAAAATATTGAGATAATTCGAGAAAATTAACCAATACTTTTTCAAATGGAATACTTTTCGAAAAATATTATGATTCGAGAAAATGAAGCAATACTCTTTCAATTTGAATACTTTTCGGAAAAGTATTGAAATAATTCAAGAAAATAATTCAATACTCTTCCAACCGAAATACTTCTCGAAAAATATCACAATAATTCAGGAAAATGAAACAATTAATTTTCAACTGAAAAACCTCAGGATTTTTGAAGATTCAATCAGGAAATCTATACCACATTTCATTAAAATCTTTCCCACATAAATCATAGTTCCTAACTGCGTTAATATTTCTTTATTTGATTAAAATTACCGCAGAATTCAGAAACTTTTGACATAATGAGAACTGCGGGGTAAAAGTTACGGCATGTCCACCCTGATTTTACGAGGAATTCACAACGCGGCCGATCCCAAGGCATTAATTATGAAAAAGCCACGTACACTCGTCAGCCTAGGTTTACTGCCCTTTGTTTATGGAAAATAAAACTGGGTTCTCATTCAGATTGGCAACGGTTGACAAGCAGACGAATTGCTCTGACCGAAATTACAGCAGATGTGAAATAATTACTGAAATCAATTTCGCGTTTTTTCAGGTTTTGTGACACGAAATGTAATTTTTCAACTGTGTTCTATATATCACTGTATAGAACACTTGTTCGTAAAATTTTACGAAATTAAAAAGATTAAATTTTTCTGTTTGTTTTAGGCTTGAAGGCTGTATTCAATTACTCATCAAATGATTTGTAATTTTAAGTTATAAGAAGAACTCCTTTTCATACATAACACTTTATTGCTGCATGTAAATAAGCCTAATTCATAGTTTTGGGTACGAATAAAATTCTGAAGGTAAATAGTAACGAAAATAAAGCTATCAAAATTGAAAACCAGAACATTGAAAGGGTAAAAGTTGTTAAATATTTAGGAACTATGTTAGATGAGATATTGAGTTAAAATAATAACGTCGATTCCATATCGTCTGATATCCCCAAGGAAATCAACTTTATGGAAATAATTGGAAAAAATCTGACAAAATATGTGAAGTTATTGCTCTTTAAATCAAAAATAATGCCACACTTTGAATATTGTTCCACCCGGATTGAGCAAAGAAAAAACTGAGCAACTACAAAAGTTGCAGAATAGAAATATGCAAAGAATTTCGAAAGGTAAAATAAATATTCCAATCGAAAGCATGTTAAATTGTTCAAAACTAATGCCAGTCAAACAGAAAATACTTTATGTTGCATATAAATATATTTTTTATTTCAGTGAACCTTCAGTTTGACACCTGTTCCAAAATGTACCCAACAATTATCATCACATTAAATAATTTAAATCATAGACTATCACATACCCCATGCATTACCTGAGCTGGAACCTGAACCCAACCCAACGCATATTTAAAATTATAAAAAATTCTTTTGATATCAATAATGATAGCAATAAAAAATGAAACTTGTGTCAGTGATGTGCCAAGTTATAATAAAAGCAATGATGACAATTTCTCCATGCAAGTTTGTAAGCGTTCTAAATCTAGAAATAGCATATTTAATAAAGAATTCAATGCATTTAACGAATTGCCTAGCTCCATAAAAAGAGTTAGTGACCTTAAAATTTTTTTTTTGAGGTTATAATGAGTTCTTTATTCTCAACAGGTATAACACCCAATTACAGAAAATATTAACAATTTTGAATACATATCTAAATAATTAGAAAACAAATTCAACAAAATTGAAAAAAAAAAGATTTAACAAAGAGCTCAATATAATCTAAAAAAAATAGTAACTTATAACTACATTATAGCATTCAATGAAATATTACAAAGAACTCAATCTAAATCAATTCATTTTAGTCAATTTTCGTGGTTCACATAACTCCTGATAATAAATTCTATGGAGTTACAGTGAATGTCACAATTATTGGCAACTCTATTGAATGTAGACTCCATAAACCAAATGGGTGATTGTATTAACGCGTTGGTCCTCGGAATCTCTAGGTGGAGTAATTCTGTGTTACGAGAATTTGGCCTAGGAACACGAAATTTCAAAGCGGACAAGAGAGGAGGCCAATGAATACTATTGTGCAGTAATTTGTACAAGAATTTGAGTGATAAAGTTTCTCTCCTGCTCTACAATGAGATAAAACTAAATCGAACCAATAATTCGTACTGATTGACTCCTTTCTGTGGATAAACTTTATCCTCCCTCGAAACTAAGAATTTCAAGAACCTTCTCTGAATAGCCTCAAGATGGCGTTGATGGCAAGTGTTAATGGGATGCCAGATCGTGCTGCCATACTCCAACTTGCTACGGATTAGGGTATTGAATAGTCCCATGAATGTAGATGAATTATTAAAATATTTGCTATTACGTATAACGAATCCGCATATTTTCGCAGCAGATGAAATAAGTTGGGTGATGTGTGGGACAAAGGAAAGCTAATGGTCGAAGACAACACCAAGATCTCTCGCCTTATCTGAACGAGATAGAACCTGACCACCGACGCTATAATCACATTCAATTCGGTCTCTTTTCCTTGTAAAAGAAACAACATTACATTTTGACACATTCAAACTCAAATAATTGTCCTCACATCAACTAGCAACACGGTCCAGCGCGAGCTAAGTTGAACACAGTTGTCCTGTGATCCAATTCATGATATAAATACAAATCGTCTGCGAACATCAAATGTGGAGAATAAATATTATCCATCAGTTCATTTACGAACAGAATAAATATCAGTGGTCCAAGATTAGACCCTTGAGGTATTCCAGAGGTAGGTATGAACTCAGACGTCTGTATACCCTCCAGCTGTACGAATTGACGTCGGTCAACCAGGTAAGAAAGAAACAGGTTGGTGAGGCTATCAAAGAATCTTTTTAAGCGTAAATAAGCTTAGTTCGTTTTGAACGAACAATTCTTAATAATATATTTTGATCGTTAATTTATATATGAATTCTGTTATAGCTATTGCTACATAAATATTATTATAATTATAAACGTCAATATGTGCTGTCGGGAATTTGAAGATTACCATAGAGAATATATTATCACTAGACTTTATATTACTGAAAATAAGTCGTAACTTCATTAAACTACGGAGATATTTTCGAGTAGATATTTTTTTATCACAATCATTAAACTTTTTTTTATAATAAGTTAGCATCAATAAAATATTCGAGATGAAGAGAGAAAATGTTAAGTTCCTACATCATTCAGAGGTAATTGTTATAAATGTAAATGTAAATTGGTATAAATTGTAAATGTCGCTATCCAATGAAGTTATTATTTGTTCATGTTGAAATTTAAAATGTCAATAGATTGAGTTAAATCATGTTAATAGATTGAGTAGCCAAAAATCTGAACTGGGAAATGCCTAAACTTGTGGTAAAATAATTGAATAAATGGGTTTTTTGTTGACAGATGCAAACTTCTATACTTTCAGTAGTTCATGAACTGAAGTATGATCTTTTCTGGTATTCAAATGATGCATTCTTATGTATCACATAATAATCGTCTATTCATAAAAAATTGTGTCCGTTCAGATTTTCACTTTGGAATTCTTCAGATGAAAATGATGAAAGCTCCGTTTAGTTCTGTAGTTGATAGTAACAAGAATCAGTTTGTTTTACTTGTTGAGGATTCCGTTTGTTACTATCATCATCTGCAACTTCGTAATAGACTGATAAGAACCGAACGGCTCCACTTCTAAAAAACTGTTTTATATTAATGAAATATTCATGTAGTTGATAGTAACAAGAATCAGTTTGTTTTACTTGTTGAGGATTCCGTTTGTTACTATCATCATCTGCAACTTCGTAATAGTACTGATAAGAACCGAACGGCTCGAAACACTTCTAAAAAACTGCTCCATTTTATGAGTTATATTAATGAAATATTCATATACGGAAAGATATGAATATATATATATATATATATATATATATATATATATATATATATATATATATATATATATATATATATATATATATATATATATATATATATATATATATCATATATATATATATATATTTCTTAAAGTTTTCTTCAGAGTAGTAAACTTTCAGAAAGAGACGTTTTGCATTCAGATTATATTGAATATTTTTCGCGTTATTTACGAAATTAGTTCATGAGAATAACAATACAGATTAACATTATCAGTTGCATTGCCAATAATGAAAAATTGTAGCGCACTTTAGCTCTAAAATAACTCTACCTCTGAAAAACCTACTCTATTGTGAGTAAAACACATGATGCAGTAATATCCGAATTGAAACCAAGTCGTTGATTTTTTGAATTTTGAAACAACGAAATTTCAGAACTCACCGAAAAACAAAGTGACATGTATAATTATTTGAAATTTTTACCTTAAAGAATGATCTGAAATATTATATCAGAAAACGTATGTAGGTCCAATTCATATATACATAATTGAACGTTTATTTTCAATTCTAACAAAAATATGATTTTAAAATCTCAGAAAAGCTCAAATCTAAAAAGCATGAGAGAAATATTATTTTGTTGCTCATGTTTCCCAAAATGCTTAACGCTCCTTCAAAAAGAATAATATATTTCAAAATTTCGGAACAATTTCAAATCTCACTGGAATATTTTTATATTTTTAAACTCAATTATATTTTTAATATAATTTAGAGAATAGTTTTGTGGCTGTTGGATATAATTAGTGGCCGTGATGTTTTTAGCAATATAAGGATTTTTTATATGAAAATTTTCAATTTTATTAACGTTTAGTTTCGAAGACAATCTAAAATTAAATTGTTTTCAATCAAAAAAGCCTGTCATTACTAAAAAGACCATAAAAATCATTCATATATATATATATATATATATATATATATATATATATATATATATATATATATATATATATATATATATATATATATATATATATATATATATATATATATATATATATATATATATATATATATATATATATATATATGAATATTTTCAGCAATAACAGGCTTCTTTTAATATGAAAAACCTTATTTTCGTTGACGTTTCGTTGTATACTACAACTTTGTCAAAACTAATGAATAAACAATTAATTAAATGATTAATAATGAATAATTGATGAATTTAATGTGAAACATCAACGAAAATAAAGTTTTATATATTGAAAGAACCTGTTATTTCCGAAAACATTCAAAATAAACTATTTTAACAGGCAATAAATCAATTTCAAATATATATATATATATATATATATATATATATATATATATATATATATATATATATATATATATATATATATATATATATATATATATCTTCGAACAGATTCAAAGGAATTCACTTCTATGTCAAACATTGCAACTGAGAACAGTTTTTCGTGGAAAACTACACGAATAAACATAAATCAATTTTCTCTCAAAAATTTCGAAAAACTTCAAGAGTAAAATTTTGACTCTCTAATTCCAGCTAAAATGATTGACAAACAAAAGAATTCCTATTCTACAATAAAGATAATTCAAGTTTCGAATTTTGGTTTCCTGATCTCTGAATTATTTATAGTTATAACGTTCATTTGAGGCTTTATTTTAGTTCATTCTATGAACAAGTTGTCATAGGTCATGCCTCAACCTCACAGTGTATTCTCTACTCAAAAAAATCAAAATTCTTGTCATTTCGTCACTAACCTGAAAAAATTCCTATTCCAAAATAAACAAGCAGCATGTTCTCAGTTCTGACTCCACAATTCAACCCACGATATCTTTGTTCAAAACATGGCATCGAAACAGAAAAACGCACGTGTTCGAAGAAACGACAGCGACAACTTACGGTGGTGCCGGAAAGTCTAGAGCGTGCCAAGATTTGATAAGATTACAGCGACGCTCGACGTCGCCATATTACTCCAGCTTCGGCCGATGCCTTCGCCAAACTGCCATCGTCCTATTGAGTTGCACTTGCGCCCCGCGAATCGCCGGAGGGTGGGCTATCTTTTTGCGCGCCACAGGCCCGATTTTCGAAATTGGGGTGGTTATGTAACTGGTGCACCAAATGCAGCCGAACATGCAGAATTGTGATTTTTGTATCAGCGGCCTGGTATGTACGACGAAATAATTGACTCAATAAACCTCTGACATTGCTACACGGCTGTTGAAACCAGTTTCATCTGCAGTAATGGTAATTGTTTCAAAAAATGAAGCATCTCTTGGAATCGCACAGCTCATTCAGTTTTTTATTTCTGAAATACGCGAGTTGCAGAGTTTCATTATAAAATTTCCTCAACAATGATGTTTGTTTCAACTGAAACTTGTATTAACACAAAAATAAAAATGATAATGAAAATATTAATAAGTAGTCTTTATTAGGTACTATAATAATACAATACAACGGTACACAAAGAGGTAAAGTCTAGCATAAGCAACTAAACTCAACCCCTATGAAAAAAAAACATAAGAAAAAAAATAAATAAACAAAATTAGTTCCTAACTAACTCAAATGAAATAAAATGTTGTCAATACTCAATACACACTGAGCCTCCAGCAAAGAACCACGGTAAAAGAGCTCGAAAGAAATTAAGGTAATAAATGCCATAACTGGAAATTTATTGATATCACTGGGGAACAGCAGTTTTGTTGTCTCAGATCTGTGACTTGTTTTTGTCTAAATTTTGATCTCTGATTTCAAAAATATTATCAATTTTTTCTATCGTGTCAAGTTTTTAAATTACAGGATACCCTCTCTCTACCCTAAAAGTCATATAAAATGTGCATACAGAGAAAATAAAGTTGATACTAACCAAACATTTTAGAATATTTTATTCATACAAATGTTATTATAACATCAAAAGTTAAATTGTGTTTATTCAAAAAATGAAACAAGATATTAAGGTAAAAATTTTTACTTATAACTTATCCTAGAATGTTCAATATGGGAACATATTCTCTTGATGTTCCAACAGTAAGCAGCCATCATCGGAGATCCCATCTTCCTTGATACCTTGCCTCCATAACCTTCAAATCTTGGTGGAATCGCTCACCCTGTTCATCACTAACAGCGCCATGATTTTCTGGAAAGTTAGCTAGAGAGATATGTAAGAAATACAGTTTGGTGCTCAAGTTACAGCCAAGCTTTCTAAAGCTTTCTAAGAGTTGTTGAACAATTTCGACGTAATTCTCGGCTCGTGTGTTTCCAAGAAAGTCCTTGACAATACTTTTAAATGCAGAGCAACAATTCTTTTCAAGTTCGGTCATTGTTTCAAACGTTCATCTCTAATAAGTTTAAAAATCCTCTATTATAGGACAGTTTTAAACTGTCTGTTGAGTGAGCCCTTGTGTGTAAAAAAATAGCTGAAAAAAATTAAACGCCGCACACAAAATGTGTTGAGTATAACCACATATATATATATATATATATATATATATATATATATATATATATATATATATATATATATATATATATATATATATATATATATATATATATATATATATATTTATATATAATAAACTTTTTCATATATTTATATATTTATATATATATATATATATATATATATATATATATATATATATATATATATCTATTTATTGCCTGTTTAAGATATTTTATATAGTTGTAATATAACAACGAAACGTCAACAAAAATGACCTTTTTCATATCAAGAAAATCCTGTTATATATATTTGAATAGGTAAAATAGTAGGTGAAAAGGACTCCATCCTCTAGATTTACACTCATTATAAAAGGTGAAAAACTAAAAAAAATATAAATTTGAAGTAACATTGAAACTAGTATTTCTTATTCGAATAAAACATGGTGTCACGTACTTTATATATACTAAATCAATTCAATGTATCAACAATGAAATTCTCAGGTAAGTCGTTCTTTCTGCTTCATATACTGCTGATATTTAGCATTTTGAAAATACCACATTTACTGAAATAACAAGATTTTCATAATTAACCGAATAATTTCAGCTTCCTCTATGAAACGATTTTCATGAATTGTTCAAGTTCAACATAATTTTCAATTCGTATGTTATGTACGTACATAGCGAAAACAAGTTATTGTTAAAACATCAAAAGCCCACAACCGTTTGTCACCGAGTTTGTCACTTTGATCACCCCATATGTGAAGTTTCCTCATTTCAGAAAGTCAGGAAACAAACGAACTCACGCCTACTTTAAAGCTAAAGGAATTTCTTTCAGTAGGTGTCTGAAAAGAGTGCGTAGAGTAGGTTTCAAGACTTTCACACGACAACAAAGAGATTCAATTAATTTACGTTGAAAGTTCTTACGAACAGCCAAAGATTCTGTGATTTCATTTCAAGGTCAAAGATAAACAGAATAAATGGAAAGTATTGTTTGAAACTTCGATAAATCAATGCTAGTTCAGTATCCAACTCTGACAAAGAGATGAGAATGAGGAAAACGTTACTATTTAATTTGTAATGAGAGGTAATAAGATATACTCGTCTAAAAATCACTAACTGAACAATTCATTATTCGACTAGTTTCGCCTTTTACGGCATTATCAAGAATGAATACATATTACAAATACAACCTTTAAATATTTGCAAATCAGTTCGGTCCACAGCATGCACCCTAAATTGGGTATGTTCTGTGATTCGGTCCCTGGAGGTAGTAGAATATAGAACATCAATATCAACTCCGTTCTATGTTCCTTATCCATAGAACATAGAAATGGGGATTTCCAAACTATCAGAGATTTAACAATGGGTAGTGGTTTAGGTCTAACTGGTCATTGAGAAGATTGTAATTATCGGACTTTTGGAGTTTATTTATTTCCATGGCTTCCAGTGTACATTTATATAGACCACACTTCATCAATAATCTATAATATGAAAATGAATCGCAAAATGCGTTGGTAAGCGCTCAACAACGCCTGGACCAATTTTGCCAATTCTTTTTTTTTATGTTCGCTGAAGTCCAATGATGGTTTTACGTCGAAAATTCGAATAATGGCCGAAAACCCCTAAAACAGCGCATTTCTCTTTCCTATACAAACATTCTCTAATTAAAATGATTAGTCAACGGTTGGACCAATTTCACTATATTTTTTCGTTGGGATTGTTATTGTCAGGGAAAAATTTCAAGAATTGAAGAACATATCAGTTAGCTTAGAACTATCATGACTAATATTGAAACTTCAATTGTATATAAAATTTTTAGTTTGAATTCAAGTTAGAACAGACCAATATACACTTTACTAACATAGCACGTGGTGTATTTGATTATAAAGAAGAATACATTGCTTTCTTCAATTTACATTTGAAATAAAGTTTTCAAAAACAATAGCTATTAGATAGAAGTACAAACTTAAGTCGCAGAACTCGCATTGCAGCAAGCTAAAGATATAAAAGAGCAAGTCAAACTTACGAGCAACGCGAAGCTCGGTATGAAATTGAACGGAATCGATGGAATCGAAATTAACAATATTAAAAGATTGCGTTTAACTCATGAACCTGCATTCAATTATAACGTTGAAATAATTACAGTTCATGGCAAATCGTTGCTTTTGGGCCAATAAACGTTGTGTGTCAATATTGCAAGGCATTGTTGTTGATAAGAAAATACTACCAAGGATGCGACAAAATATTGCGTGAATTCAAATAGACGCTAATGGTACAGTCACCAGAGCCACTATATTCATTGGTTTCCGAGAATGGACTAAATTCTGAATATTTTTGACTTTATTCAGCAAATATCTCATATTTCATAAATATCATCATCAATTGTTGATGAGATATATGGGACAACTACTTGATATTAAATTAGGAATATACCGTTCAACTATAGAACGGACAGGTTAACTATAACTTCATACATCGAACTTGTTAATATAGGAATTTTTTGATACTTCGACTGATTTGAAATGACAGGAAGTATTGCAGTCCCTTCGTGAGTGAGTAAGTCCCTGACTCCACACGGGATAAATATTGAAAACAAGATAGTGTAGAACAAATAACGGAACATGTCTTTTCGATTTTTTGAAACTATTCAGAGAAAAATAAATGGGCGTACAAAGTTCGCCTGGTCAGCTAGTAATAATGATGAAAATGAATTACGTTATGTGAGCATCCCTTCCTAGACACGTCCTAGATTCGAAAATCATTAAATTCTTCATAAAGAATAATTTGAATATAGCTTTTTCAAGTTACAGCAGATTGGATAGAAATGGTTTTTAAGAACAAATTGTACAAACCAGACCCAATGAAAAAGCCTGGATTTAATAGACTGGACTGTGAACAATGTAAGTCATCATTATGTAGGTAATATCGGAAAATGTTTTGAAACTATGCTAAAATAACACTTAAAAAACGGACAATCTGCTTTTCGGGAACATCTAGAGTCGACAGGACATAAGATCTCACCCTGTTTCATTCCAAATATTCTCCATTACTGAAAAAGGTATGAAAATGAACTACCTGGAAGTCATGGAAACGAATTAACTCCAAAAATCCACTCCCCACTGTTGAATCTCTGATGGTTTGGTAATCCCCACCTCTATGTTCACTTTATGTTTTATGGATAACGAACATAGAACGGAGTTGTTATTGAGTTATTGATGTTCTGTATTCTACTACCTTCAGGTACCGAACCACAGAACATGAAAAAGTTAGGGTGTATTCTGTGGACCGAACTGATCTGCAAATATTTAAAGGTTGTCTTTGTAATATATACTCATTCTTGATAATGCCGTAAAAGGCGAAACTAGTGGAATAAAGAATTGTTGAGTTAATGATTTTTAGACAAGTATATCTTATTACCTCTCATTTAAATATGAACTATCACAGAGCTGATTCATCGTCCATTGAATTTGTTTATTTTGTATATTATAATGTGCTAATAGTTCATTTGACCTACGAATTCGAGGCCATCTATGACATTAAGGTTTCCAGTCTTTGCAAAGAACTCATTTTAAGGCTTCCCTCCAGTCACGTGTTTCTTAGTGAAGTTTAATTGGTTTGATCGTTCATCAGTTGTTAGCGTTGGGCCAAATAAGGCATAGCGGAGACGCAACTCATATTCCTCATCTCGATGTTTAGCGGTATAAACTGTTGAAAACTGGCTTTAGTAAGGTTTCGTGACCACGTGGAAGATTTATGTCTATTCCAAGCTTCAAAACTAATCACACGTGGCATCAATGGAAAAAACACCTTTCCATCAAAATGTCTAATTTTTAAATTGATGATTGATTAGGCCGATACTTGGAGCAAATTAATATCCATAATGAAACAATATTTAGAATTTTCTCACAATTTCAATACAAATACGCATGACGACGCGACGTTTCGAAGTACTTTGTAAAGAAGTAGTACTTCGAAACGTCGTCATGCGTATTTGTATTAAAATTATGAGAAAATTCTAAATATTGTTTCATTATGTCTAATTTTCATCCTTCTTTTCTGACAAATTCAAATATTATATCAAAACATCTGTCTGATCCAGCATTTATTCGAGTTTTTCATCGAAGTTTATTGGACAATAAGAGTTATCCGTTCTGAAGGGTGTGAAAATGTTGGTAGCACTGCTGAAGCAATACTCAGTAGAAAAATGTTGGCTATGTTCTTGAAAAGTTACTGTTTCGTTTATAGTCAATCTAACCTTTTTGATGTTGGCACCACCTGCACTATGGTTAAATTGTGAGGTCTGCATTCGTAGTTTAAGTAGTGCATTAAGTTGAAAATTGATTAGCTATTGGAGTTTGTTTCATTGAACTCCTCTACGATATGAATAGGTCAAAACGTGAAATTCCGATTCACAATTTTCAAATCATAATTTTTATATTCTCACTGTTTGAATAATCAGGATTTTACCTTTCAAAAAAATTGTTTTGCTGTTTGGTAGATTGTCAGATGTATAGAAATAAGAACGCTTTGATATCCGAGAAATTATAAAGTCTGTTGATGTTGATAACGTGTTGCCTGTCATAGTGTTATAATAGTAATATAATAACTAAGTAAATCCTGAGTCCGTATTCAATCATTTTTTAATTACATTTTGTATAAAACTGCAAAATAAAGTGAGAACTGTTAACCGCAGTCTTCAGTCAGAAATGAAAGGATATTCTGAGAGTTCAACTTCTTTAGATCATTCAATTAATATTCCTTGGCCTTCTTCTCAACAAATTGCCTTGTATAAAGAAAATATGAACGAATTGAATAGATTTCCACGGTTCAAATACGAAATGCGTTACATTTTTAATGCCACCATTTGATTTTCAGCAGAAAAATACCATTGGGATTTGAAAAAATATCTATCTGTATTTTACATACGTTATACAAGATAACATTCTCAAACTCTCGAAATTTTAATATTTCTCATGTCAAGTACAAATAAATTTTTCCAAAACCTTCAGTCATCTGGTACTTCAAATGCCCGACAAAATACTACAAGAACGGCAAAACAAGTGAGATCAAGAAAAAAATCTCTGAAATAATATTATAAATCGTCGACTTCGAAAAAATAAGTCCATTTGACCACCGTTTGAGGTGCTAACCGATTGTCAAGATTTAGTTGAACTCTATTGAAGAAACAATTAATCAGAGAAAATTTGGGACTGAATGAGAAAGCAGGTGTTTAGCTACTGAAAATAGGGTAGCACCCCGTAACATTGGATGAACAGTGATTTAATACAAATGAATGAACGAAGAAGTGTTGGCGTTTACTTGATGTAAATCCATTATAATTGAATATAAACTTAAATTCAAACACTTGAACTTATGATTTACACTTTATTAACTACACATTTGGCGCGTTTCGTCGTTACAAACGACTTCTTCAGATGCTTACAGAATTATTCTGATTCTGATTTTGAGTAATAGAGACTTGAACAAAAAGCGACAAAATAAATTGAGGTCCTATTTATTTTTCTATAAGCAGTACATTTTTATGTTAATTTTGATCACTGTTCCATGACGAAATTATTGTTTATCATCAGGTAGTTAAAATGATTCTTATTGAGAAAACAAATGAATAGGAAAATCGAAATTGGAAAATCTTAAAGGAAATGAAGTAATTGAAGAGTTCAATTAATCATTGTTTTTGATTCTGATATTGAAGAAGATTCTGATATTGAGTAAAAGACACTTGAACCAAAAGCGACAAAATAAATTCAGGTCCTATTTATTTTTCTATAAGCACTATATTTTATGTTAATTTTGATCACTTTTCCACGAAGAAATTATTGTTTATCATCAGGTAGTTAAAATGATTCTTATTGAGAAAACAAATGAATAGAAAAATCAAAATTGGAAAATCTTAAAGGAAATGAAGTAACTGAAGAGTTCAATTAATCATTCTTTTTGATTCTGTTATTGAAGACGAGGTCCTATTCATTTTTCTATAAGCAGTAGATATATTTTATGTTAATTTTGATCACTGTTCCAAGCGGAATTATTGTTTATCTTCAGGTAGTTAAAATGATTCTTATTGTGAAAACCAATGAACAGGAAAATCGAAATTACAAAATCTTTAAGGAAATGAAGTAACTGAAGAGTTCAATTATTCAATTTTTTCGATTCTGATATTGAAGAAGATTCTGATATTGAGTAATAGAGATTTGAACAAAAAGCGACAAAATAAATTGAGGTCCTATTTATTTGTCTAGAAGCAGTTTATTTTCATGTTAATTCTGATCACTGTTCAACGAAATTAATGTTTATCATCAGGTAGTTAAAATGATTATTATTAAGAGAACAAATGAATAGGAAAATCGAAATTAAAAATCCTAAAAGAAATGAAGTACCTGAAGAGTTCAGTTATTCATTGATTTCGATTCTGATATTGAAAAAATTATGATATTAAGATTATGAGTAACAGAGACTTGGACGAAAGGCAACAAAATACGAGGTAAAATTGAGGTCCTATTTTACTTTCCATAAGCTGTATATTTTCATGTTAATTTTGATCACTGTTCCACGAGGAAATTATATTGTTTTATATTCAGGTAGTTAAAATGATTCTCATCGAATGCCAGTTTTTTTTTGAAAAAAAAAGAAGAAAGCTGGCAGTGCAGTTCGTTAATTAGTGAAGTAATTTGCTCTGTATACGATATGGTGCATTTCTACTCTGAATACTCCAAATGAATATTGATATATAAAAAAAAAAGTCGTGATGACGCAAATGATTTTGTCAGCCAGTATAACTCAATTGTGTAGGCCGTTTCAAAAATACAATGCTGCAAACATATTTATTGCTGATCCATCTGTGGCTTCATTCAATGTTGCCAGAATTGGAGACAAAAACTGCAGTAAAAATTTCGAGTTCAGGAGCACCTTTACATCAATTATTTCCAATATTCAAAATTATATTGAGAGTTCGTCAACGGATGCTCTGAAGCTCGGTATTAATAAAGTATCACATTCCGTGCTTTCGAGACGTCAGCCTGTCAAAAGCTCCGCGTTCCGTGGTTTATGTTCGAAACTAAATCATATTTATGACAGAAAAGTAATGTATTATTTATGAAAACGCTGCACCCACGCAAAGGCATCCCCGGAGTTCATTAAGGGAGGCGTGACTAACCTGAATTGATTTTTTCTCACGTTCGTCGCAAGCTGAGCGACGTTGCCAGGTGATGGATTCATTTAGGTCAGGAACTGGTGACTATTAGTTCGGTTTTGTGATCGAAAATCCGTTACCGGAAGTTCTGATGACAGATTAGCTTTGTGCACTTCCTACGTGCCAAGCGACAGAAGATATTTAACATTAGAAATATTAAAGCATCTCTCTTGAATTTATTCAAGCGAAAATGTATTAAAAGTATATCAGTGAGTGTTTTGTTATTTCAGAAAAGTTTCGAGTTTATTTCTCATTACGAAAGAGATAATCGGACATTAGCTTTATATCTGCTTTGTTTTCGCTAAGGGTGTTATTTAAAAGTTATGATTTATATAAAATTCTGTAACGTATGCTCATAGGAATTGGTAATGATATTTGGTTAAAGAAATACAACTGAAAAATTGGTACATGAGTGAAGTCTAGTGACTTTATGAGGGTTTTTTTAACATCAGAAAAAAACCAAAAATTCGAGCTATCCTACACGAAAAATGGACGAAAAATCAAAAAAAATTTCATTTTTGACAAAAACAACACCAATGACTTTACATATATACATACTTCATACTTCCATATGACTTTACATACATACTTCAGTATTAATTGGACCGAGAATAGTTTTTTCATTATTTTTGCTCCAACTAATTATCTTCTCTATAGTCTTATGACAAGAGCACAATTCCTACATGACTGCGAAGTTGATCGCTTCTCAATATCTATCTTTTCCCACAAAGCATATTTCATTGCACAGAAGCTGAATTGAAAGTTTATATATTTTCTGTTTATTATCGATACGTACAGGAGTAAGCGGAAAAATAGCGTTGCAGTAATTGTTAAGTAGCATGTCGGTATAATGAGCTGAATGAATTAATAGTTATACGTATTCAACGAAATCATAGACCAAAATTTGACGCAACAACATTGTTTTAATTATTGTAAAAATTATTACAGTTTACTTTTTTAATGGTAAACTAAAGTTTTTGATGTTAGTATTGTAGATCTGGATTCGCAATGAATTTGTGCTGCCATCTATTAAACTCTAGCCAAAAGCTTTTATTTTCGACGAACGATTTCTGAACAGTTTTCTGTATATCGTTTACATTTACATTTTACTCACTCAATTATAGAAATCTATAAAGTACAGTTTGTTACGTAGGTGCCTGTAAGTACGTTAGTAAAAAAGCCATGAAAATATTTAGATTTCAGATTCCTTCCAGAGAGCGCTTTACTATTCCCCCTATGGGTCGACACTGAAACAGGAATTGAATGTGGCGAAATTCTTAGTTTTCTACATTCTCGTAGTTTTAACTTTGAAGGGAAGTCAACAACCATTAAAACTGTTTCAATTCATTAGAAATATCAATATGAATATACACCTGAAAGCTCAATTTAACATATAAGCTCCATATACCACTTAGTGAATAGGATGAATTCGAATTGAAATCAATTGCGACATGTATATTGAATATTTATATCAGTTAATAGTTATTACTTGTGAAACTATATTTGTAAGTGCTGACATCGATACTTGCTGAAGATTACTAATGAATCTACAATTATATTAAATTGTAGATGAAGGTTACTCAGTTTCTAGAAATGGTTTCGAGATCAACACCTACGTAAATTACAGAATAGGGCTAAACGAACAAATTGGAAATGTATAGATATACTCCAATCGCAAGCATAATGACTTGCAACTTATGCCAGTTAAACAGAGGATAGTTTAAGCCACAGAAAAATAAATTCTTTCTATGTAAAGGAATGAAAAATGCAACATGTGTCAGTGATGTGCTTGCTTATAACATTAGAAATGCTGGGAGTTTTTACAATTTAAGTTTGTACGCTTTTTAAGTTTATAAATTTTATATTCTATGCAGGATTCAGTGCATACAAAGAATTGTCAAGCTATATAAAGACTGTAATTAGCCATGGTATTTGCGAGAATTAGCGATTGTTCATTTCAGACAATAATGTATGAATGATGATGAATATTGAAAATAAATGTTGACTTTGTAGCATATGTGAATTTTATAAATATGGGTGCTATAAATAAACATTATTGTTTATTTTTCGTTTTGTTTTTAATGGTAGTGGTCTGAGTGGTTAATTTTGAACTTTGCTTTTTCTCACGTTGAAATTGAAAAGTATAGTCCTCAATGAAGGCAAGTTATCATTATCATCACTTTTATTATCTTTTTTATGAAGACAATTCATATTCAATGGCGCTGATAGTGAACAATATTCGAGGGCCCATATCGGTGGTTTTTCTCCGGAAAATTCCTGAATTTTAGATGGAAAATAGTTAATTGTCGAAGTTAATAATCGAAGTTTTTTCGAGCATTTGAGAATCATACGATCAATATTAAAACAAAATATACGAACTAACTTTCCTGATTCCCACAAAGCATAACTGATATATTTTTTCAATAAATTTTTTATTGGGGGCAATTTTAAAGCGAATTTTTGACCCAATGGAGCATAAAATCACATCGTTCATAAAACTGTATAATCTAACACAGTCATTGGTCCAGAAAAGGCACTATTTCTGCATAAAATGGAGAAATTTATAGTCGTAAAAAATTTTCAAAATACAACTTGATTTTCAATTCGTATCACACGTAACAAAGCATATATGATTGAATTGACACTTACATAAAATGACTTATAGAATGGTCAATATAATAAAATAGTTAAATGCACTATTTGTACAATCTCTTTCTCGGACAGTTATCAATGACTGGATAAATATGGAAATCGGTCAAGATAGTAACTGTCTTGAAAAAAGGTGATCCTTCTGTTGTGAACAACTACATGCCAATATCCTTCTTATCAAACTCTTCCAAACTTTTTGAAATTGTAGTCTATAATGCTATATATCCAGCCGTCAGAAACAGCATCAAGATTGAGCAATATGGATTCATGTCAATGAGATATTGTTCAAGCAATCTAATGCTGTTTTCTCAGTACGTTTCTGAAGTACTCGACTCCACCGGTCAAGTTGATGTGATTTACACAGATTTTCAGAAAGCATTTGATAAAGTTGATCATACGCTCCTTGTACAGAAATTACGCAACAAATTTGGATTCTCTGATAGCCTCACCAATCTTCTTCATTCTTACCTGGTTGACCGACGTCAATTCGTACAGCTGGAGGGTACACAGATGTCTGAGTTCATACCTACCTCTGGAATAACTCAAGGGTCTAATCTTGGACAACTGTTATTTATTCTGTTCGTAAATAATCTGCTGGACAATATTCACTCTCCACATTTGATGTTCGCAGACAATTTGAAACTATATCATGAAATTAGATCAAAGGACAACTGTGTTCAACTTCAGCTTGCGCTGGACCATGTTGCTAGTTGGCGCGAGAAAATTATTTGAGTTTGAATGTGTCAAGGTGTAATGTTGTTTCTTTCACAAGGAAAAGAGACCAAATTGACTGTGATTACAGCGTCGGTGGTCAGGTTCTTTCTCGTTCTGATAAGGTGGAAGATCTTGAAGTAGTCTTCGACCAGAAGCATTCCTTTGTCCCACACAAATTATTTCATCTGCTGCGAAAATATATGGATTCATTATACGTAATGCAAATATATTAATAATTCCTCAACATTCATATTCAATACCCTAATCCGTAACAAGTTGGAGTATGGCAGCATGATCTGACATCCTATTTACACTTGCCATCAACGCCATCTTGAGACTATTCAGAGAAGGTTCTTGAAATTCTTAGTTTGAAGGAGGATAAAGTTTACTCACAGAGAGGAGTCAATCATAACGAATTATTGAGTCGATTTAGTTTTATCTCATTGCAGAGCATAAGAGAAGCTTTATCACTCAAATTTTTGTTCAAATTACTGCACAATAGTATTGATTGTCCTCCTCTCTTGTCCTCTCTTTGAAATTTCGTGTTCCTAGGCAAAATTCTCGAAACACAGAATTATTCCATCTAGAGACTGTGAGGACCAACTCCCTAATACAATCCCCCATTTGGTTTATGGAGTCTACATTCAATAGAGTTACCAATAATTGTGACATTCACTTTGACTCCAAAGAATTTATTATCAGGAGTTATGTGAACAAGAAAATCGACTAAAATTAATTTGATTTAGATTGAGTTCTTTGTAATATTTCGTTGAATGCTATAATGTAGTTATTAGTTACTATTTTTGTAGATTAGATTGAGCTCTTTGTTAAATCGGTTCCATTTTAATTATTCAGTTTTTATTCAACTTTGTTATTTTTTTCTGTAATTGGGTGTTATACCTGTTGAGAATAAAGAACTTATTTTAGTATTATTATGACAATCAGCATATACATAATGTGAAACTTTTAGTGCAATTCTCTACTGTTAAAGTCATTTGAAGTTTACGTCAACCGAACGTCAGTTATTCAATTTCAATCATAACAATTAGCTACGAGTTTCATTTATCGAGTGAATAGATAGATTATTCACTGTCATAGCTCTTATATATATATTAGCACAATATTACATCGTTCATCTTTGAGATGTAATGTTTGGTGCAGTATTCAGGAAAACTAATAACGTGTGAAAATTGTTTGAAACAGGCCTGATCCTTTCTCGATAAGCAAATTGGGCGTGAGAATATGTAAAATAGAAGTGGCGTCACGGAGTCTTGTCTGAACAGTACAAAAGCCAAAGGGCGGAGAAGTGGAAGCATCAATACTTCATTTACATCTCCAATTAAGGTGAAATAAAACAAAGCGAGTATGTTTCTCGAACGGTAATTAGTTTCTCAGTGAATCTCATTTAAGCTTAATAAAGTTGATGTAGCGATGCATACGAACGTATAACAAGCAGCTGCGGTACTCATTTTGCTACATACAAAAGGGAGGTACAAATCCCTTGAAATGCTGTTCGTTTAAATTCTTGTTTAGTGTTTCAAGCGATTCTCTTTCTCAGTCGCAGCAAGATATAAACTAGTCAATCTTATACGTTTTAGTAATGAAGATTAATGAAAAACATTGAAAAATTCAAAATGAATTTGTTCATTTTGAATAGGCCTTTTCTTAAATTTTTTTGTGCGCATGCATTAGCATAATTCATCTTCTTCGTACTGTTTTTTGTGAACAAACATATTGAAGAGACAATATGCAAAAATTGAGATGAAACAATATCCATTCAACTATATTTATATTAAAAATAATTGGAATTGAAATAAAGCAACAGGTGATACAATTGAAAAAAATTCAAAATATCATGAAATTAGATCACAGGATAACTGTGTTCAACTTCAGCTTGCCCTGGACCATGTTGGTAGTTGGTGTGAGGACAATTATTTGTGTTTGAAGGTGTAATGTTGTCTCTTTCATAAGGAAAATAGATCGAATTGAGTGTGATTTCAGCGTCGGTGGTAAAGTTCGTTCTCGTTCTGATAAGTCGAGAGATCTTGGTGTAATCTTCGATCAGAAGCTTTCCTTTGTTTCACATCTCAACCAACTTATTTCATCTGCCTCGAAAATATATCGATTCGTTATACGCAATGGCAAATATTTCAGTAATTCCTCAATATTCATACAGCTGGAGGGTATACACTCGTCTGAGCCCATACCTACCTCTGAAATACCTCAAGGATCTAATCTTGGACAACTGTTATTTATTCTGTTCGTAAATAATCTGCTGGACAATATTCATTCTCCATATTTGATGGTCGCAGACGATTTGAAACTATATCGTGAAATTAAATCACCGGACAACAGTGTTCAACTTCAGCTCGCGCTGAACCATGTTGCTAGTTGGTGTTAGGACAATTATTTGAGTTTGAATGCGTCAAGGTGTATTGTTGTTTCTTTCACAAGGAAAAGAGACCAAATTGACTGTGATTATAGCGTCGATGGTCAGGTTCTTTCTCGTTCAGATAAGGCGAGAGATCTTGGTGTAGTCTTCGACCAGAAGCTTTCGTTTGTCCCACACATCACCCAACTTATTTCATCTGCATCGAAAATATATGGATTCGTTATACGTAATGGCTAATATATTAATAATTCCTCAACATTCATAGGACTATTTAATACCCTAATCCGTAGCAAGTTGGAGTATGGCAGCAAGATCTGGCATCCCATTTACACTTGCAATAAACACCATCTTGGGGCTATTCAGAGAAGGTTCTTGAAACTCTTAGTTTGGAGGGAGGATAAAGTTCATCCACAGAGAGGAGCCAATCATAAAGAATTATTGAGTCGATTTAGTTTAATCTCATTGCAGAGCAGGAGAGAAACTTTATCACTCAAATTTTTGTACAAATTACTGCACAATAGTTTTGATTGTCCTACTCTCTTGTCAGCTTTGAAATTTTGTGTTCCTTGGCATAAATTCTCGTACTACAGAATTATTCTACCTAGAGACTCCGACGATCAACTTCCTAATACAATCCTCCATTTGGTTTATGGTGTCTACGTTCAATAGAGTTGCCAATAATCGTGACATTTACTTTGACTGCATAGAAGTTTTATTAGAAATTATGTGAACAAGGGGAATTGATGGATTGTTATATCTCTTTCATCTTTAATTATTTAAATTCATTATTTAACAATGTTTTCATTTTCTGTAATGGGGTGATATACCTGTTGAGAACAAAGAACTTATTATTATATATGATATATATTTTGCCTGTACGAGAAGCAACAACAGGATGATGTTTTTTCGGTACATAAAGAATATACATGGAGTGAATTATTCGAAACCAATTCAAATCATTTTATTGATTTTCTCATGCCTTGTCTGTAATATCGAAAAACAAAACAAATAAATCATCAAAAAAATTACATATTACTATATGTTCAAAATGCGTTAGATGTAAATTATGGGTGGAAAAATATGGCTGAAGTAACCGGCATTTTAGATCTATTGATAATATTATCAAGGATACTCAATTTCCTCACTACCTTTTCCTGGAGAAAGTGGTTCACCTGAACAAAATCCGAATATCTTCAAAATATCCCTGAATCCATTTGAGTTATCAAAAGTTTCAACAAATTGACAAGTCAGTCTTTAAAAATATTTTTTTCCTTCGAAATTCAATGAGTTCTTTAATATTAACACGAATCAAACATTTCATTCGAATAAAAACTACCGAATATCTTCAATTCATTTGTCTCATTGAAAGATTGATGTCATCACTCATTTCATTAATCATCTAAATATAAATGTTAACTAAACTATATAATCTGAAACATTTTTACAACTAAGTAGTGAAAATTAGGTACTTAAACAATAAAGTGATATTTTTTCAGTTTTTCAACGTTGTGTGAAGAACTGGTGCTTCGTATGAATATATTATATCGATAATTATCATGAATGTTTCGTTTTCCAATGATATTGTAAATTTCAACCTGAATTCTAGTTGCTAAATTACTTTCGATGTAACTTCAAATCGGAATATTTAAATGAGGACGGAAATAATTCAATTCACGTAGCATGATTCTCCGCTTATCAATAAAGCTATATAACGCAAAATAAACAAAGAATTCATTAATTTGTTACGAACTGTGCTCTAAGGGTTTCCATTTATTGAGTAAACAGTGTTGGCAATTAGATCAACAAGTAAAGCACCCTTTATTCAAGTTGGTTAGGTAAAGGAAGTGAGATTGTTTAATATTGTGGAGCTCTAATATTTGGTTCTATATTTGGATGTCGGAATTTTCTACAAATAGCTTTTAGAGACTAGAAATTTGAAACTGGGGCTGAAATTTTCAAGGACTTTCAAAACAAGCAATACATCTTGTTCAACTTTGAAATACTGTCTGGTTAAATTCATTTTGTTTCTAGGAAATATAAAATTCTTCAATTTTCCTGTCAGTTAATACTGAGAAACCGTTTAGTTTTTCTTAATTTTACGAGAACAGAATCTAGAGTGAAATTAGAAAAAAATTAGTTTGAGTTGCTCGATTTTCAGAATACTAAACAAGATTTCCTATAATGAAAAAAGAACAACTTTCGTGTGAGCTCTCTGGATTAGAAGATTCGATTGTTTCGAAACCGATGAAATGATCGGCGAAAGAGGCAAAGCTTAGTGAAACACGCCAAATGAAAAAACATTACTTACGAGTTTTTTTGTCAGTAGTATTGAAGTTACTCAGAACTGAGTTGTTATTTTCAATGTTGTGTTTTATTTTCGAATAAAACTCAATAAATAAATATTCATGAATTAGCATCTAGCTCATCTACCTTCAAAACCAAAACAAGTTTTTCAATTCTTTCTAATGGGTATTACATACGTAAATGAAAGTCTTTTGATCGATAACTATTTGGCAAAGAATACAATGAACATTTGCAATTCAACAACCCTTTATGTCGTTCTTCAAAGAAAGTAATGGTTGATATATCACAAATTCCAAAATATACACTCGAATTCAATTAGGTTAATTCACTCCTCCTTTTCACTACTACAATTTTCATGAAATATATTCTCCTTTATCTTTTCTCATATTTCGATTTAGTGAGAAACCTAATCTTAACTGTATAGTATATTGAATAAAATACACTAGACTCAGTTTCACAAAAATTATTGTGAAAGTCTTGAATATTCCGAACAGATTAACATAGTTGAAATAAGGAAATACTTTATAATAATGTATTAGGCAATAAGTAAGTTAACGCAACTATTGCGAACATCATCGCAAAAAAGTTTAATGATTAAGCAGTTTTAATGTATGTATACATTCGGTAATATTTTCTTAATAAAATCCATCAGTCAGACAACTCATTCACTTGACGAGGAGTAGGCAGATTGAGACCTTGTCAGCAACCAATACTTTCATACCGAATCGAAGGAATCAGTCGGCAACTAATCAACCCCCTGACAAGGAGTAGGCAGGGCCTACTGAGGCCTATTGAGGCCTTGTCAGAGGGAAATTTCTTTGTGAGGAAAAAATACTCCATATTTCTATACAATAATATTGAATTGATTGGCAGACAATTGATTCAAAAACAAGACTTCAGCCTTGTTCCAATTATATACAAATAAGTGTACTCAAATTCGCTTCCTTTGTTCGACTGCGTATACTGTAAAAATTGGGTTATGGTGAATGTTTATTTAAGAACAAATGATCAAGTTTCAAAGCGGCCAGTCATTCGATTTCCATAAGTAAATTCTCTCGAATGAAACTACAGTTTTCCACATTCGAAGCTGATGCCTGTAAGTCTATTTTTTACTGTACTTTTGAGTAAAATGATTAGTTTAGGAGTAACTGAACTTTCATGTATCTAAATGAACGAACGGTGTGTGTTGGTGAAACAGTGATGTAGATGATGTGTACTCGAACCAGATAACAAGATCGAATGGATAGGTAACAAGATCGAATAGAGGGATATCCAGGGTTATGCATTACTGCATCGAAAATCACCAACTCCACTAACTATAGAGGAAACGGATATATATATATATATATATATATATATATATATATATATATATATATATATATATATATATATATATATTGAAATTGATTTATTGCCTGTTTAAGATATTTATTTTGAAAGTTTTCAGCAATAACAGGCTTTTTGAATATGAAAAAGTTTATTTTTGTTGACGTTTCGTTGTTATATTACAACTTTGTCAAAACTAATGAATAATTGAATTTATGAGTTACTATGGATATCAAATGTCAAACTTATTTTTTAGAAAAATCAAATTAGTTTTTTTAGTATCTTCACTCATTGATTTTCATTATCAGAGGAATATTTCTGGCTTAGCATTTGCTTCGGAAGTTTTAGTCTTCTTCACCATGAGGAAACCTCTGAAAAACTCATGGTAAGCCAGGTGATTCTATAAGTGTGATTCATATTTACATATATATATATATATATATATATATATATATATATATATATATATATATATATATATATATATATATATATATACAATTACATATAGTTTTTTATATACTTATCCAGAATGTGTATATTGTTCGTTTATGTGTGTGAAATTGAAGGTAGATCTGGAAAAAATGAGTTGTGAGATGTGATGTTTGGTAATTATTGTGTGTTTATTTTACGAGTGTTATTTGTGAGGTTTATTGAGTTGTTGTAGATGGAATTTAGATGTTTAATGTCTGTTCTTTCATTTACTGTGTTTTCTAAATTTTTACGAATGTGTAACATTTCTAAAATTTCTCTACTTTTTTTGTCCCTTTCAGTTGCCAAAATTTTCGTATTTTTGTAATCAAAATCATGTTTTTCTGTTATTTTATGTTTATGTAAGGCAGTGATTTGAGTTTTTGCGTATTTATGCGCTTTGATTCTTTCTTCGAGATTCTGTGCTGTTTTTCCGATATAGATTTTATTGCAATTGTTATACGAAATATTATAAACTTTATGAGTTTTTCTCTGAGTTACAGTTTTACTTTTTAATTTTGTATATATTTCTTCGATTTGATTTTTGGCAGTATGTGCTATTCTTAAATTATAAGGTTTTAATATTTTAGCAATATTTGTACTTAATTTTGGAATATATGGTAAGGGAATGTAATTATTTTCGTTAGATTTATTTCTTTTTGAATGTAAAGTATTATATAATTTATGAATTCTGTTTTTCATGATTTTGTTGATTAAATTTAATGGGTAATTATTTTTCATGAGAAGAGTACGAACTTCTTCAAGTATTTCATGTCGTAAACATGATGATGTTAATTTTAGTGATCTATCTATAAAATTAATTATTATACCTTTTTTCTGGGAATAGTGATGATTACTTATATAATTTATGGTTCGTTGTGAATTTATTTCTTTTCTGTACCATCTTGTGAAAATTTTGTGTTGTTTTGTTCTGTGGTTTTTCTTTTCAATCAACTTTCAAGTGTGAACATCTAATAACTTGAACACGCCGTTCTGATGAGAGCCAATTAGCTTGAAACATATGTAAGCGGATGTTACAAATAAACAAGCAACGTAAATCTCAGGTATATATATATATATATATATATATATATATATATATATATATATATATATATATATATATATATATATATATATATATATATATATATATATATATATATATATATATATAATTCTATGTCTATCTTTGTCCAGGTAATGATTCCAAATGAATAAATGAGTGATGAGATGACGTATTCATAGACTTTACTAGGTGTCTGGTATTTAACTTAGTGTTCAAGACAGCTCTCAACCTATCTGTAAATTTTTTCGTTAGAAATTTCTTGAAATATTAAAAAATTATAATTATTTTGTAAAAAATTTGTTTGAATTATTATTATTGATATTGATATTTTTCTGGTTATTCTCAGCTCCGGCACTGGTTTCAAAGTTGAATTACGGGGCTAAACCTAAGCAACTCAACAATCTGTCGGTCACTTTATCTTTACAGGAATTTTATTATTATTATTATCATTCTATTATGTACGCCGCATCCCACATACTAAGTATCTCACATTTCAGGTCCGTATATCTCCTGATTTTTTTTTAATGTTGTTCATCAAGTTAGATTTATATTTATCATCATTATTATTATTATTATTGTTATAAATACTTTTATTATCATTATCATTATTATTATTATTATTATCATATTATTATTATTATTATTATTATTATTATTATTATTATTATTATTATTATTATTATTATTATTATTATTATTATTATTATTATTATTATTATTATTATTATTATTATTATTATTATTATTATTATTATTATTATTATTATTATTATTATTATTATTATTATTACTATTATTATTATTATTATTATTGAAAACTAGTACTAGTATGAAGATATTCAAGCGTAAACTGAGAAAGTGTTTCTATAATAATAAGATAGGTATGTAATTCAAAATTGACAATTCGAAATAGGTAAATTTTTTGTATAGCTTCTTCTAAATGAAAATAATTGTTATTATATTATTCATTTCAGGCAGTAGTTTTTTTTTTCGCTTTCACAACGTGACTTTTCACTATTTTCTGGGTTTTAAAGCTATTGTGCATTCTCATTCGAACGACAATTCGAATTGAACATTAAAAAACACTTGGCTTGGTTTCACAAACTGATTTGGTTGATGAGGTTCAACTTTCGAAAATGTGGTAACACCCTGAAACAATAGCCAAATATTCATTATAAATTTTCTGAAAAAAAGCCAAGTGTTTTTTTGACAGATTATGAGTTGTATAAATTTTCATCATTGAAATCCGATTAAGCTACATTATTGCAAATTGACATCAAACATTGTGACAAATCACAAACAACTCAGTTTTATTTCGATAATATTTCGCATAAATATTTCAAGACTTGCTATACATTCTAAATGAAATTAGAGTAGACATTTTATGTTTATTTATAGAATATATAGCATAGAATATATAAAAAATATATGTTCCATGTTCAATGGAACTGAAATGTCAACCATTTACAACTGAGTAGCAGTACTCAATACAAATGAATGAAATGAAATAAATCTTTCATCTTGAGTAGAGAAATATTCTTGCAGCCCCAAAGGCAGCGAGAAGTTTAGCGAAAAGGAACTTGCGTTTGTTTGTTCCATTACTTCAGATCTTCAAATAACAAGAAGGTCTGAGTTTTCGCCCTGGATCAGTTCCAATTAAGAAAATGTTCGGCATTGTAGAAAAGATGTCTATTACACAAATAACAAACTGACTTCCACATTTGATTCGTCATCGTGATATCTGCAACTAGAAACTTCAAATTGATATTATACGAAAGATGAACCTCATTTCATTATGTTTGTTTCACTCAAAATCAGTTGAATACTTGAAACAAAAGCGAATTTTCTTCTATCCTTTAAGTGACCTAGTGACTATTTTCCTATAAAAATAGCACGTTTCATGAAATTGAGACGTTTCGTTCGATATCAAGGATATCATCAAGGTGAAAATAGATGTTTGTATTTTTGTATATAAGAGAAACAGAGTACCACAAATATATTTTACGGTATAACTGACGCGTTTATGATCATAGGTAACTTATTTAACTTACTTCATGGTAATAAGACATCGAGCAAACTGCAGAAAAATTCAGTTGTTTCGAAACTTCATGAATTCAAACTCATTAATACACATATATGACTGAGATTGAATTCTCGCATAACTCTTGGTGAAACATAATTGAATATTGAATTAAATGAAACAATTGGCTTAATGTTTCAAGATTATATTTAACAATATCAAATATTAAATAGTCAACATTCTTCGAGCGTGAGCTCATCTACAAGACTAATGAGTTGAATATAATCGTGGAACATTAAGCCAAGTGTTTAATTAAATAAGATATATATATATATATATATATATATATATATATATATATATATATATATATATATATATATATATATATATATATATATATATATATATATATATATATATATATATATATATATGTGTGTGTGTGTGTGTTCAGCAATAACAGAATTCATTCAATATGAAAAACTTTATTCACGTTGACGTTCCGTTGTATATCACAACTTTGTCAAAAATAATGAATAATTGAATTTTATGAATTACTATAGATATCAAAATGTCAAACTCTTGTTTTTGTCGCATCAGGAAGGATGAATAGCCATATGCCATACTAGAATTACCGATGCATCCCGAAAAAACGACAGTTTGGTGTGGTTTATGGGCTGGTGGCATCATCGGTCCACTTTTCTTTCGAGGAAGAAACGTTATCATCAACGGCAAAAAATATCCAGCCATGATACGCAACTTTTTTGCCCGAGTTGAACTTGGCCATTTTTGCCTCGAATTGGCCGCCAAGATCATGTGATTTGACGCCTCTGGATTATTTCTTGTGGGGTTATATAAAGTCGTTAGTGTACGTGGACAAGCCGAACACGATTGAAGCCTTACAGGTATACATAACACGCGTAACTCGCTGGATACAGGCCGAAATGTTCGAAAATTGACGCAAAATTGGACCTTCCAAATAGACCATTTGATACGGAGCCGCGGACATTTACATAGAGTTATCTTTGAAATCTAAATGGCAAAGGGCCAGTTATATTTCGATAGAAATTTTCAATATATGATGCAAATTGAGTGTTTTATTCGATTTAAAAAAAACTACGCTTGAAAAATCACTCATTATATATATATATATATATATATATATATATATATATATATATATATATATATATATATATATATATATATATATATATATATATATATATATATATATATATATATATATATATATATATATATATATATATATATATATATATATATATATATATATATATATATATATATATATATATATATATATATATATATATATATATATATATATATATATATATATATATATTGCCACAATTCAATTGGTAAACACAAGATTTTTCTTCGATTTTTATTTCACTTTCATTGGTTTTGATATGTTTCGATAAATTATTGATTGTTCTGAATGAAACTGAAAATGTTTCTGTAAACTTCCTACTTATGGCTGTTTTCTCAAATTTGTTTTAGACAGTATTCTATTAGCCTGCGAAGTATGTATTCAATAAAAGTATAAATCAAATGTTCAATTACTTGAATTTTATCTTACATTCAATTTGGAAATAAAAATTTGTGCATACCACAGTAACGATCACTTATTGCTAATTCTTTCAGGCAAATTTTAGTATCAATAAATAACAATTTGCAACACTACGCGATATTCAAACTCATTAGTAACGAATACGTCTTGTTAGTAACAAAACGTCTCTTTTGATCGACATTCTCGTTATCTCAATCCCTCTTCTTGGATTGGGGTTCGTTTATTTTTCCCCTACCTCATTTATATTTAATTATCAGTGAAATCGCGTCGTTCACAAAGACAATGAAAAACCCGTAATAAAAGGCATTTCAGCTTGGAAAATTGTACGATTCGGTCTAAAATTAATTACCAACTTTCACAACCAAATATATTTTCGTTGCGGTACCTTAAATGAGTAGTAATAATATTAATAGTTCTTCGTTATATGAAAAATTCATACAAAAGATATTGACCTCAGGTCCCTCAGCCTATTCAATATAAAGCGTTATTTTAATTTTTTTTAGTCGAAAAGAAATGGCCTATATATCATAAGCAACACACACTACATATGATATATATATATATATATATATATATATATATATATATATATATATATATATATATATATATATATATATATATATATATATATATTTATATAACTATATACAAAATATCATTCAATTGATGTATCCGAAAATTTATTTGCTATGATATTTTTATGAAACTAAAATCAGAAATTACAGAAATATTATACGTTTTGAAAGAATATAATGATGAGCTGAATTCGCTTGTTACATAATAACAAAGACATAAATTGATTCGTTATAGTTATTTATATTTAATGAAGAATAAAGACGAATCTATACCTGAAACTCAAGAATTGTAAAAATAGAGAAGTGAACAAAATGGTGAATGCGACGGAAAAGTCGAACCTTTTATTGTTAACTCGGTACTCGAGAATTCTCCCACATATTTTGCAGAGAACTGTTTTCTCTTAGTTAAATCACTAAGTAAATTTTTGCGTAGCTGATTCTTGTTACCTGTCTCTGTCAAAACAATTGAATGGATTCGAAATTCAAACTTCAATATTTTGAAACAACTGAATTAAATATTTTATTTATATTATATATATATATATATATATATATATATATATATATATATATATATATATATATATATATATATATATATATATATATATATATATATATGTATATCAGAATAAACAAGATGAAGTGTTGAAGTCGCAGCAGTTCTTTCATTCCTAGCTTTATTTTCGCTGGGCACGACTTATTAATTTTGCTGAGACTCCCTAACCTCTAGCGAACAAACAATAAAGATAACAAATAGGTGGACATTTATAACCCTGCATCTCTGATAAGCTCTAAAAGGTTTCATGTTTTTCGAAACCATCAGCTGAAATATGTTTCTTCTGACTTTCCATTTCTATATACATACATACATATATATATATATATATATATATATATATATATATATATATATATATATATATATATATATATATATATATATATATATATATATAAATGAATCCTAGAACATTCATTAGAAAAATTCAAATTAACCAAGAGAATGTTATACTAGAGCTAGATATGTTACGTGTACGATGTGTTGTCTCTATTATCCTTCAAGGGATAAATGTAAGAGAAATATTGAAATCGATGCCACACCTGTTGGAAGTGCGAGAAATATGTTTCGTTCTGCAATAATATTGAACGCTTCCTGAAAATGATCGAACTTATATTCATATCTGATGACTTCGTCATACCTACATAATTCACTCTGTGTTTCATTCTGTGTATTAGAAATCGAAGTTTTTGTATATTTATTAGTTGCCCAGAACCAGTTTGCCACGAAGATTGAATATCGGCTGATTTTTTTTTGTTTTTAATTCATTGGACCTACAGTCTAAGGCCGATTCCGAACGGCCATTGGGCTTGTATTCAATGTACATTACCCAGAATGTTTTAATATGTAAACAACTTAAATAATAGACGAACCCAAACGTCATGCCTTCAGCGGGGCTCGAACCCAGTTCCACCGCACCATAGTCGGTTGTTCATCCAACTAGCTACGGAGATCTGCTTTGCTGATTTCTTGGTGAAATATGTCTCCATATATTGAATAAGAAAGTTTTGACCAGAAAGTATGAAAATGTTCTTCAAGAGAAAAGGTGTAAGAAAGAAAAATATCCCGAAGCAAATCTTATTTGCTTCGGGATGTTTTCCAGTCTTATTTGCTTCGGGTATTGTATACAACAATAGAATTATATGGAGCTAGATCAAGTGTTTTTTAATCAGTTTATAAATGGAGAAACTCTAAAAAATATGAAATAAAATGTGAAAGTGAAGTTATGTTTGGCGTCTCAGTTCGAAGTCAAGTTCTTGAATTCATCAGTTTTTATTGTGAGTTCTAGTGCTAGCATTCACAATGAAACTAAAAGCAATCTATTCAGTTTTGAAGCGATTTAATTTCTTTGAAACTTATTCTAACATTTTCAATATAATTTACAATTATGTAACCTAAATTTTGGATTGTTTTACACAATTCAATGAATTATTCTGTGTGAAACATTCTTTATATTGTACATATCAATTACTTAATATTCAATTATTCAATTAATATAGTAATTGCAACTAGAAATAATACACACCAAAGGACTGAATTCAGTTTTGAGTCTGGTTTTTATTTTAGTCCTCGAACAAAAATATTGCTTCAATTTCGCATGAAATTCACAATAGTATACAGTTTGAGCAAGGGAAATTACTTTAAAATATCAATTCTTCAGAAAATTTCAACTTGTGAAGGATACTAAAAGCGTAGTCAAAAACATATTGTTTCGTAAGAATATTATAGTTTCAGAAACTTTTGAACGTGGAGATATATCAAGATATTCCGGTAGATTGAAAGTTGGTATATAAGAATAGCCGAATATAATTTGAAATGTTGTTATTTCGGCGGATTACCAGAAATCCGGCTAATAGTATAGCAGGCATCCCTGGACCTTGATCCTTCCTTTATTCGTGACCCATTTTCAGTCAGTTTTCCACTAACCTACTTTGTAGCATATAGCTTGATAAATTCGGGAAATCGGTGACGTCCTCCCAGGTAGTCAAAACGGCGGAGGAGCCTTCGGTGGCGGAATCATTTGGCGTTAGAGTAAGCGGGAGCAGGCGCATTGGTGCGAGCCAGGTGGAGAACAGGGAATCGGCTGCTCTGGCCGGGCAACAGACTGTTCGCGCACTTCATCAAGTTCTCTAGCGAAAACATCGCTACAGGTTTCAACCCGTTCGCCGAAACAATCGCAACAGGTAGCCAACTCGATCTCTTTCTCGTGTACTTCGCTCTCGCGGTTCTCGTTGAGCGTATCACTTGCGATACGTTTACGTTGAATTTTCGGATCGGGTATTCCTCACTGTGCGAATTTAATTGAGTTAATCAAACTTACTACGAAGAACGAGAAAGTGCCACTTTGAAACTTTGAAATTTTGCGAGTGGTAAGTAAGTTAATTCAAAAGATTGATAATGTTGTGTGCGGTTCGAAGATGCTAATGGTGCTGATTATGTCGAGAATATATTGAAAAGTTTAGATTCATTTTTGAAATTCGAAAGTGTATTACTTAACTCAATTCATCAAGACCCGCATAATATCCTTTGTATTTCATTTACTGAAAGTAAAACATAAGTTTTCATAGGTTTTGTTTCTGGAATATAAATTGGCATTATAAAATTTTCAATGAATTTCCAGAAATAAAATTCTTACAAAATGATAACATACCGCTGTTAATATATGAAACATCATAATATATCATATAATATTAATTCAATTACCCATTGAAATGAATATTTGAAAAAACTTCCAATGACTCTCTAAAGTAAAAGGTAGACGCGTTCACTGAATGCAGATTTAATTTTGCATCTGAGACAACCGAAAAAAAAAGATTTCTCGAGATTTCATTTCATTATTATTTTTTCAATTTGTTGACATTTATAAATGAGATGTTTGTATTATGTTATATAATTACACATATAGGTCTCTTATATTTAGGTATATCTCATTAATTGTATAAAGAATACTTTTCTTGAATTGAAAAGAGTACGCTTGATTTCAAATGCGATACATGTAAAGAATATATATATATATATATATATATATATATATATATATATATATATATATATATATATATATATATATATATATATATATATATATATATATATATATATATATATATATATATATATATATATATATATATATATATATATATATATATATATATATATATATATATATATAATATATGTATAAAAGTTTAACAAAAATGTGATATACAACAAAACGTCAACGAAAATAACGTTTTTAGTATTGAAAATAGCCTGTTATTGCTAGAAATTTTGAAAATTATATATATATATATATATATATATATATATATATATATATATATATATATATATATATATATATATATATATATATATATATAAATATATCCAGGAATACACCATTCAATAGCTTAAGTCATCTACTGGGTGGAAAAAGTTCAATAAGGTTTTCAACTGTAATATCAAACTGAAAAAAAACAAAAAGCTCACAAATGATATAAATCTGTGGACGAACTGAAATTGAAGTTCACCTACAAATCTCATATCTTAATTACTTGTACATATCTGAATTACTTCAATATAAATTTATATGTAGAAAACAGACAGGAAAGATTTTGTCTGATATCAGTAGGCCAGCATACTAGTACGAGTATATCAAAGACATCATGGAAAGACTCAAAATCATAAAAAAAGAGTTCAAATGTAAGAACATTTGCAGGATTTGGAGGTGAATACAAAAACTTCCGTTTTATGTTTCGACAAGCTAATCGCGGAATACGGAAATTTATGAGGAAAAGAAGAAAAGAACAACACAAATTTAACCAACTTGTGAAGGAACATAATTTCCAAATATTTCTAACGTGTTTCAAGTGATACGTTTTTAAATCTGGTAGTTAGTAACTCGTAAGATATACTTCATTGTGGATGAACACTATCACAGCAAAACCATAAATATTCGAAAAAAAGTTCTTGAAGGATTCAAGATTTCCGATATAATACATGTATTCTAAATTCTAAATAACACTCGTCAACTATTCTAGTTTCAATCTTGAGGTATTGTTGAAGCATAATTGATTCAGTAAATTATGCTTTAGCAAAATCTAAGAAATTGAAAGAGTGTTATCTTTGTGAGTAGCAAAGGTTAATTTTGTGTCAAAAGCCACTCCTGATTCCCTGAATCCGGTATATCAATTATTTGCAATACTAAAACGTTTTAACAGAAATAAAATATATTCTCTCCAAAATATTCATGTATTTTATCAAAAATTTATAAAATATTGAAAACTGATACTTATAACTTTTATTAAAATGAAATGTTGAATGAAATTGTTACTCATCCTTCAGTGTTGTGTTTTCATTGATGTTTAGCGATCTATAATCAACTATTTCTCGCCCACAAATCCACGCAACTGTAGACGTAGGTGTCCAATATTAGTTCTTAATATTCGTAGCCTTTGACGATTTTAGGCTCCATCGATTTCACCTCAATCAGTCCAAATTGAAATTACTCATTACTTGAACATTCTTTCAAGTTAGAAGTTCAAGCGTACGTTAAATAACAAGTTGAGAGATATGTAACAAAGAGAACTATCACACGTGGGGCAAAATTATATTGGAGGACAGATATAATAATGAAAACAAAAATAATTAGAGAAAAAACTTATCAATATGAAAAGTTAATAACAAAATTGTGGAGAAGCGAACAAAAAAACTATAAAAATGTGTAACACTATTAAATTTCATTTTACAACCATTTCAGCTTTCACAAGTTCACCAGTTGATAAATGGTATATCTGTCATTTGTTTTCATCCAGTTCTTTATGGCAGATTTGAATTTTTTAGTATAATAGTTTTCAATTCAAGTGGCAATTCATTATAAATTCTTGGTGCCAAATAGGAGTATCTACGGAGACATATGGATTTAATGTATTGCGGAATTGATAAAGAGTTCCTGTCCAATAAAGTAACAACTGTCTATCTTTTTTTTCGTGAAGTTTAGCAGAGATTGAACAAACAGCTGGCGTATATCCAGTATGTCAGATTCCTTATACAGAATTTCAGTAGAATATCTGATATCTTTTTTGTGAAGATTTTCAGCAGCCATTTCTGTTCTATTCCGAACTTTTTATTGCTGTATTATAAGCACCACCCCACGCAACAATACCATATCGTATCAGAGACTCCGCTAGAGTTTTGTAGATTATTGGTAGATGTTTAACGTCTATACTAATTGAAAGTTCTTTGAATTTGGATATTAATCCTCTAAGCTTAACAATTAAGCTTCTGACGTGAGAATCCAATTTTTTCTACATTCGAATGTGGAAGGAATGGTAAATATATTTTCTGCTATTTTAATTATCAGTGGTTCACTGGGTGGAAGTAAGCGCTTATCTACAGCAAAAGGAATATATTTAGTTTTATCAATATTGATACTTAATAGATGATGCTTTAACAATTTACAGATATTCACCAAATCGGATTCAGTTTTGGCTTCGATATCGCTCCAGTTTGCTCCTGAGTAAACTATCGCAGTATCGTCTGCAAAACTGATAATTTTACCTTCACTCTCCGACAACAAAAGTTTATTCATATATATTTTAGATAGAATTGGACCTAATATTGTTCCCTGAGGTACCCCATATTATACCATCGTTATATACTGAACGTATTGTTCACCTTCACTGTTTAAATCAAATCAAGTTGAATCTATAGTAAGACATTCTTTATGCTACAATTTTGCCCGTTTAAGTGGAGACCTAATCCAACTTGATGTTAATATGGAGTTAAATTATAACCCTAGTTGTAATGCACTAGTCATTATCGGTTAGTAACCCGAAACATGTGAAGTAGTGTACTCAAAAGTTTGTGGATTTTATATAAATGTTTTCGATTATTCGATACATTTGAAAGTGTGTCAATAAAGAATCAATTCGAATAAGTATTATTCTATTGATTCTGTTAATACCCTCAATTGTATCTGTAATTTTTCCCTAATGAGTTATCAAGCAGAAAATTCGTTGCAAATTTTCATGAGCTTGAATCTCGGTGAAGTCTCAAGTTACGTTCAATTTTCAGTTTTCTTGGGCGCATCTCAGGAGATCAATGAAAACGAAAGTTGAGGAAAACCGTGAATATACTGTTGCAATTTACTTTCCCAAATTTTATGAGGCTATTAATACCCAGCGATCACTTTTCCAAACTTTAATGGATTCTTGTCTTCACAAATGAGTTTCGCATAATTTTTTCACAATCTCATTACTCATTTATCTTCTTTCAACAATATTCTTCCACTTTTTTCAATTTTTTTCCACTGTTTGGCACGAATCAACTCTGGATTTTAAATCCGAATTTTCACGATTCAGGAAATATTCCAATAATTGTTTACTCCTTCATTGCATCAATTTTTCGTCGATTTATATTTCGATATCAAATTCAATACGATGTTTCCACAACTCGCATGTATCAATGTCAGGGGTGTACAAAATTCAATGTGGTAAATTCAAATTAAGAATATTTCAACGAATATCGAAATTGAAATAACAAAAGTTTATTCATATATATTTTAGATAGAATTGGACCTAATATTGTTCCCTGAGGTACCCCATATTATACCATCGTTATCAACTGAACGTATTGTTCACCTTCACTGTTTAAATCAAATCAAGTTGAATCTATAGTTTGACATTCTTTATACTACTATTTTGCACGTTAAATTGGAGACCTAATCCAACTTGATGTTAATATGGAGTTAAATTATAACCTTAGTTGTACTGCACTAGTGATTATCGGTTAGTAAGCCGAAACATGTGAAGTATTGTACTCAAAAGTTTGTGGATTTTATATAAATGTTTTCGATTATTCGATACATTTGAAAGTGCGTCAATGAAGAATCAATTCGAATAAGTATTATTCTATTGATTCTGTTAATATCCTCAATTGTATCTGTAATTTTTTCCTAATGAGTTATCAAGCAGAAAATTCGTTGCAAATTTTCATGAGCTTGAATCTCGGTGAAGTCTCAAGTTACGTTCAATTTTCAGTTTTCTTGGGCGCATCTCAGGAGATCAATGAAAATGAAAGTTGGGGAAAACCGTGAATATACTGTTGCAATTTACTTTCCCAAATTTTATGAGGCTATTAATACCCAGCGATCACTTTTCCAAACTTTAATGGATTCTTGTCTTCACAAATGAGTTTCGCATAATTTTTTCACAATCTCATTACTCATTTATCTTCTTTCAACAATATTCTTCCACTTTTTCAATTTTTTTCCACTGTTTGGCACTAATCAACTCTGGATTTTAAATCCGAATTTTCACGATTCAGGAAATATTCCAATAATTGTTTATTCCTTCATTGCATCAATTTTTCGTTGATTCATAGTTCGATATCAAATTCAATACGATGATTCCACAACTCGCATGTATCAATGTCAGGGGTGTACAAAATTCAATGTGGTAAATTCAAATTGAGAATATTTCAACGAATATCGAAATTGAAATATCCGAAAAAAGTTTGTTATCCGAAATGAAGAATTCCAAATAGTAGACTTCCTCATTTTGTTCAAAAAGGCACTTCTTAATAGGGGTGAGATTCAACTGGTCAATTGTTGTCATATATTTTAATATTCCATAGATTTTTGTCTTATAACAGGAAGTACTTCAATGTTTTGCACATCCGCCATATATAAATATCAGGGGTGTACAAAATTTATTGCAGTCAAGTTTTATTGGGAATATTTCAAGGAATATCGAAATTGAAATATCGGAAAATAGTTCGTTCTCCGAAATAAAGAATGTGAAGATATGAGTCTTCCTCATTTTTTTCAATAATTCTTGTCATACCTTCTAATATTTTCAATACTTTGTGATTGTTTGTTTCTGTTATTTTCACTTCCTTTTGATGATTTTCATGACGTTTTGTTCAAAATTTATATGTGGCTAAGTGAAAACGATTTATGTATCAACTATTACAAGAATGAGTACTTACATGAAAATTGAAAACAGGTGTTACAGGGGATTTAAAATAGGGTTATGTGATATATTTTGAGTTGAAAAGTACTAAATCCATTTTGGATATTTAATTGAATGTTTGAAACCTTTTTTCAGTTGAACAAAGAATTACGGATGTATAAAACACTCGAGTTTATATTTAAAATCAACTTGAAACATCTCCATCCTACCTGCATGAAAACATAAAAAATGAGACTGCAGTGTATAATCGTAATACAAGAAATTTTAATGAATTCAACGTTAATTTTTGCAACAAAGCAGAAGCTGTGTAAAGTTTATTTATAGAGTTTTGAAAATTCAGCACCAAACCAAATCAAAAATTGTGAGAAATGAAAGTTATTCAGAAAACTGTATTTTCAATACGTGAAAAAAATTTCTGATATGTAGAAAACTTGAATATGTAGAAAGATGTAAATAGCAAAGCTAAATGAACATTAATTATACTTTTTTGTGGCTCAATTGTTATTATATCCTACTGATTTTCTTTTTTCCTTGTTCAGTTATTTGAAATTCTTCATCACTATCTTTGTGTGTTGTTGCTTTTGTTCATACCAGATACATGTATAAGTATCTGTATTCTTTGAATTGAAGTATTTTCATTTTAGTATGCAATGATGAAGAAATACAAATCTATAAAAAATATAGATTAACTCTCTTTAATTATTTCATTATTGTTAAAAAATACGAATTGATGAATGTATCTGTTCAGTAGCATTAGCAAACTTTTCGGAAATATACAACTGTGACAGCTGTCTCAATCAAGATATAACGTCGTTTGACAAAAGCAAAGTTGGTGAAGATTCAGCTATCGATTTCTGCAACGTTGCTACAAAAAAAATATTTCAAAAACTGTATTGTTTAGTTAACCTTCATTCTCGTTCTATAATAAATATGATTTGAAAATTTATATTGAGGGGAGAATATAATTCTAAATACATGAAATCTTTCATTTTATTGAGTACTTTGAAAATTTGGCTCCATGCATTTTTAAAATATTGCTCTTCTGAGCTGATTACCCAACTAATAAACTGAATATTACCAGATAGTTTCTTCATTAGGTACTAAAGTGAATGCTTGCATGGTTTCTTACCAAGTCCCAACAGTGGTCTTCTATATTGTTTACTCATACCAATTGAAAAATTACCTTATTTTTGCTTCAATAGATCCTCAATGTTAATTGAAGCACAAAGAGAATGAAACAATGACCTTTATGTTTGTGTGTATGTATAACAAAATTTTAACGAAGTTCTCCATGTTATCATTGAATACTAACATAAAACCACCGACTGGTTTCGTCTTTATATTCATATTCAGCAGTTTTATAATTTTACAATTTTATGAACAATTTTTGATTATAAAACCTGGAACTTTCTATTTTCAATTTGATTTGTTTATAATGATTAATCATCTTATGAAATTAATGTTGGAAAGTACTGATAATATTTCATATCATCTATTATATTCGTTTGTGTGTAGTAATAAAATTTATTCTCTTTTTTTTCATTTGTGTATTGGGATTTTGTTGAAATATTCTCAAAATATCGAATAAACGGGTGAACTGAAATTCTCCCATCTTTTTATTTTGCAATATTTTTTCACCAACGTATTCTTTCACTTCCTCAAAAGAGAAAGATTCTTCATAAGTCTGCAGTGGAAAAAAACGAGAATATTTGGATTTTATCATTTTCTTTCAGGTTATTCGTTTCGGTTTTTATTTCATCTGAGTAACTAGTCAGGTCGGTTTATCTGCTGCGCCTTGGGGCAATATCATTAACTCGGAAAATTTCTATAAATAAGTTAGTTGAAGTTTCCCCGGGTCCAATATAATTTATCGTATTTTAGGGGTAAAAGTTTACGCAGGTATATTATAATTAGTGTCGACTAAATAAACGCACACGTGAGGCCCAGGTAGACTCTGAAGTTAAATTTCATAGTAAATAGATACGGCAACATCTCATGTGGTCTGTAAATTGTTTGGAGAATTCGTCTCAGTGTTACAAAAATTTTAGAGAACACTCTATATATAACCTACTATGCATATATCCCTCAGCGAGAACAAGAGAAGCCCCAGGGTTGCTCCCAGGTGAAGAATATTAATAGTTGACCAAATAATACAGGGTGTCCAAAAAGAGTATCGGGTATGTGTAAGTTCAATAAAACAAAAACTACCTGTAAATAAAAAAAAGGTTATCATTGATAATACTAATATTGGATGGAAAATTATTTGGAAAAGATCATGTTATCTAAATGGTGACCGTTACGTTGCTTGCACTCTTCTAATCGGACACGAAGATTACCGATGAAACGCTGACACATAGCTCTGGATATTGCTGCCATTTCGGACCTCATGGTTTGCTTCAGCTGTTTAAGGTTTGTTGGTTTGTTCTCGTAAACCTTACTTTCAGATATCATCATACGAAATAGTCAAACGGGCTAAGATGTGATTTTCTGGAAGGCCAGTTGATGTTACCTCTACGCGAAATCACTTTATTCGGGAATAACTTATTGACAACTTCCATCGCTGCATTCGATGTATGGCAAGTGGCTCCATCTTGTTGAAACCATGTTCTTGAGTTCAAACCATCAAACTGATTTTCTTTGATGATTTTTTATGATTAATGCTTGTCTGCGCTTACGGATGGAAAACGACTGAACTGGGCAACACGAGTTCTTGATTTTTACTGTCACAACTGTATTTTCGAACGTATAGATCTATTTTCTAATGCTATCTTCACTTGGTACGTGGTGTGTACGGTATTTTGCACGATACATACGTTGAGCATTCACTACTGAATTACCATTACGATGATACTTTTGTACGCAAAAAGCCGGGTACCACTCCATCGCGACTGAAACTCCACAAAATGGCAGATGCTACGAACCCCTTCCCGCTCATTACCATCCCACCGTTTCAAATACAGCGTGAAAACAAATACCCGATACTCTTTTTGAACACTCTATACTTTTTACCTTCTTATATTCCAATTACTTACAGGATAAAATTAGTGATTTTTATTCAGAACTTCAGACATCAATTCTCTCATTTACCAACATGTTACCTGGAAATGTATAAGTCAATATTTTGGAACCCTTTTTCATTCACGAAACATTAACCTACACTTAGTCACGATGAACTAGACTTCTGAAGTTTGCTTCGCCAAACTGATGATAATATATTTTTCAATGCCGTCTTCATGTATAAAACTACAATTCAATGATCATGAATAATTAGTTTTTTTAAATATCAACGTAAAACAACTCACAGTTTTGTAGCAGCACGAATAATAATGTTCAGTTTTGTGAGAAACAAGTTATTGAACATATAATACATTTGGAATTGATCCAGAAATTTCATTTAGAACTTATTTGATGAAGTACTCTTAAGATCCAGTTTCAGTTTCAGTAAGAACCTTGAGGTTAATATCTTAATTTAATAATATACCCTATTATCGTCTTGAAAAGTCTCAGGTAGAGAACAAATTTGATGTGAGAGACGCTTCTAAATGCAACAAATGTAGGGAGCAGAGGAGGCATTATTGAATCTATGGTTTCCTTCAACATCCTCTAATACTTCTTCAACAATGAAATTCGAAATTATGGGCTATAGATGTCTAATCATCCGATATCAACAGTTCTAATCATCTGATGTCTAATCATGTGATTCAACAGTTGCTTTCATTATTCGGGTTTGCTTGGACTATTTTCATGAATAGTGAATTCTGAAGTAAGCCATAATCTCATTGTCTATTATTTATTATTATAACTTTCTTTATTGATAATCATTTTATAAACGTTTGTATTATATCTTTAGGTGTTCATACTGTATATATTTTGTGAATGTTTCCTGTATCTGGGTGTTTTTATCTGTAAGAAAATGAAGACTTATTATTATTATTATAAGACTTCCATACAGTTAGATGGGGACTTGGTAAGTCCCCATACAGAATATTCTGAATTCCTGTTGTTTAAAATTTTTCAAGTTACCTCTATATGTGGGGAATGCTTATCAAGACAAATATCAAAAACACATCGAAGGGTTTTTTTGTAGTAGAGCTACTGCTCAGGTTATGAAGTTGTAACCTTGTTCCTTGTTGTTTTTTCTGATATGTAAAATAATATAGCTGCTCTTGAATATTCATATAGTTGACCTGTGTTCTGTGTTACAGATGTAATAATTGAGTTCCATCAATAAATATCTATCAATCATTTATTCATCAAATCACTAACATCTCTCATTTCATTCGGTCTTTATAAGACTAATTTTGCGTATCAAATGAACTCTACTAAAAAATTCGGTTACTATCTTCAACTTTCTTGAGTTTACATATAACTTTAATTTACATGATGGAAGCTACTCTAACCTTCTGATTTAAGGTTTCGATTTCGATATGACAAGAATTCCAATTAATTTCGTTTCATTGAGTTCCAATTTATGAGTCGAGTAATTCCTGATCGCTATCACAAAAACATGGGCTGTGGAGGAAAATAATGATAATCTAGATTCCCCCTTCGCTTCGAATGGTACAGAAAAGTGGGGACGAAGAGAAATTCAATAATTTCTGATGACGACGTATCGGTAACCAAAAATGTGATCCAAATTCAATTTCGGAGATTGTGCCCAATTCATAGCGAGGATTTAGAACCTTCAAGATTCTGGTTCGAGAAATCTCATCATGCTTGTCGAAAGGAACGGAGGTATTCAATTCTCATATAAGGTGTAGATGGCGAATCTCGAAGTATCATTATACCAACAATATCTTGAGGAATAAAGAAACAACATTATGGACATATCAGAAAATTGAAATTCTTGAATTGAATCACTTAAACCTTCATGAATATTTTTGCAAGCTTTCACTACATTTAGAATGCATCGTGATATTTCATACGCACTGAAAAAGGTTTATGCTAACTCAACACCAAATATTCAATTCGAAATGGCAGTACTCCAAGTTGTGAAAAAAGCAATCAGCAACAATAATTCAAATCAAACGCTTGGCTTAATGCTTCACCAAAACTAGCAAGAAATAACAGCTATGAAAAAATCTAATAGATAAAATTTCACGGAAAAGCGTAAGTTTAATTTTTAAAAATTGATCTGTTCGACACCATCATACAAATTGGAAAATAAATATTATTTCATAAACTTTATACCACTTTAGATAGAAAATATGTGAAAGATTTAGGAAAACACGAAATTAAAACAATTTTTACGAATAAAAGAAATATTGAGTCACATTGAGTAAATAATAAGAAAAGCGGTAATGTTGAAGAAAACAGTGGCATTCATAAAATTTTCTGTAATGAATTTCCTCCTTTCTATATCGGACAAAAAAGTAAAAATATCCAAACCCGAGTAAATTCTCAAAACATTGCATCAGTTCTAATCACTTCATAGATTTTGATGAAACTGAATATTGGCTGAATATTGTTTTATCATATTTGTGGAACATCAAGTCAAGTGTTTAATTCCAATTACTTAACATGTTTCACCGAGAGATAAGCGAGAATTCAATTCCACTTATTAAACATTAACCTAATAAAATAAAAACATCGAATGATATTCATAGAAATCTTATCGAGTATGAAGGAGTATAACCTGAGAATTTAAAGTTCAAAAATTGTTGCAAACACTCTGTATTCAATATTGAAATCAACAAGCGCATGAAATCAATACTTGTTCCCATATTTCTCTACATAATTGTCATTTAACATAATTCCAATGAACTATTCGTCGAATTATAATATTAAAATTAATTATAATACATGAAGGCGAAACTAATACCTGTTGAAAATTATTTAGTCACGTTCTGCGAAAGGTTTGATATAAAAAACCCACCTCTATCTATATTACCTACCTATCTATGAAAAATTAATCAATAAATATCGTTCATCCGCCTATGTATCTTAAAAGTACACACATATACATTGTTGATAGTTCATTGTCATTAATACGGAAGAGGTTTGTTGATAAAGCAAGGTTGCATTCATTATTCTGAATTTTAACATCCTTTCTCAAGGAGACATAAAATTTCATCGAAGATGTCTTTATTGTCACTTAAGAGACATTCACAAATCTACTTGATGTTGTCGATAAATGTCGCGCATTCACTTCTTAAATTTATTGTCTATTCTGAACGAATTCGAAACACACGATAATTGTTTGAATTATTTAAATATTCAATTAGAATGAGAGATGTCGAATCCCCCAAATTGGAGACTTCATGCGGATGCCTTGAATTATTAACTTTTCCGGGAAAATCATTCGTCTTCATCATCTCCAAGTTTACACATACAATTTGAACTTTGCCTTGTCATTATAATGAAGCAAACGATCAAACGAGGTCGTAACAAGCTGTCTAATACAATATGAGCCTTGAAAATTGAGAAAGCACATATAATTATTTATCCATATGCACATATTATACATACAATATTAGACAATAGAGGCTATTGTTTTCACTTCAGTATATCTTCGGATCTTATTTGTTGTTAGCAGCGTTTCTAATGAATGATATGCCTTGACACTCTTGGCTGTTGAAATCAATTTCAATCCCTTTTACTCAATAATCGTAATCTGCGAGAAGCCTACCAACTCGAAAAGGGATTTGCCCATCTAGAAAGGCCTACGATAATAATTAACACACTCAAACCGGCTCAGTAGGCTATGTATAAACTAGATATGATTCGCCTTATTCAAGATGATCGTCCTAGCATAGTTATCTGAGGTTTGATTGGTTATTATTCAAGTCCCGCTGTACCTCTACGTAGGATTATTGACTCTCTCTAATGATATATTTGGAAGGGTTATACAACGGGGTTACGAAAAGAAAGGATATTGATCGGTAGATAATTTCTGGGGCTCACCAAGAAACCAATAGGCTTGCCATACTGTTGACTGCCGAACAATCTTCAGCTAGAAGACTTATCTACTTTTAACTTATAATTTCATTTCAATCAAACTTATATTTTCTCAATATATTGAGCAATTAAATGTGAAGTGCGATTCGTAGTACTAAATCATCTTCGAATGCTAAGGAAACAAAGTTACAATACAATAAATGAGAGAACTTAGGTCTATTTGAAGTGACAACCCAAGTGGTCAAGAAATGACTAGAAAAAAATTACTGAAAAATAAAGGAAAAAGATGAAACCTCAGAACAAAAAATATACAACCACAGGATCTCAGGATAATGAAAATTGGTAAAACAAAAAAAAATTAATCTGAAATGTCACTTGGAGTAACCTTACAGAAAATATTCGGGTTTCTCCTTTTCTATACATTCATCAGGAGTGGAAGACTTTTTTAGTTTTTTTCTCCAGTAGTATTTAGCGAAAGTTAAGGTATCAAAATAAAGATTCAACAAATAGGATGCTTGAATCTATGTGCAGTGACAAAACATTGTATGGAATCGATTAGGAAAGAACGAAACTGTCAAAAAACGAAAAAAAAGATAAAACCATAGAAAAAAAATGAAAACATAGAATCACAGAATAGAAGACAATTGTTGGGTATAACGAATTGTTGGGTGTTACTAGGAATAACAAAATTGGAATCTCTCCTATACCTTGCAATTTTACAGCAAAAAGAATTGATAAAAGAAAGTGTTCTTTTTACATTAGATATACGTTATCCTTTCTTTCATGTTTTCAGTTCCATAATTTATAAAAACTCCTGAGTGATTACACCGCATTGCTCACATTCTTTGAGGTAGTCATTATTCGTTTTATGAAGGATATATACATAGTGGTACATCTTGCTACGTGATATATAGGAAAAATAGGTATGTCACTCAGAGAAGAAGAAAAGAAGTATAAGTCAGAAACTCACTAAGGTTGATAAAAATGATAATTATAATTATAAAATTCATATTATATTACACAATTATTTTTTAATGGCAACAGCTTTTACAAAATCTATATATACATCAACCTTCAAAATACATCATTGGTAATTGAAAAAACTTGTTTAAGACGAACTACCTATAAATGTTCAAGTATTTTGAGGTATCTAATTGTTTTTGTGAAGGTTGGCAGTTCATTGAATGCATTGAAGCCTTCTCAATAAATATACTTAATCTAGATTGAGAAAGCTTACAAACTTGCATGTAGAAACTGTCGTCATTTTTTTTGTCATAAACCTGCATGTCACTATACATGCTACAATTTTTTATCACTCTACATGGAAACAATTTGTTTTCAATTTTGAAAATTGTTCTGCAATTTTTATAGCTGCTGAGGTTTTTCGTCGCTCAATTCGAATAACAGAGTGGATCAATATTCGAAGTGTACCATAATTATTGACTTAAAAAGCAATAACTTCAATAATATCGTCAAATTTTTTCCATTTCTTCTCAGAAATTGAATAAAAACTTAAATTTAAACACTTGAACTTATGATTAACACTTTATTGACTACATAGCATGACGCGTTTCGTCGTTACAAACGACTTCTTCAGTTGCAAACAGAATAATCTATCATTATTCCTATTATGTTGAATTCAAGTTTATATTCAATTATAATGGATTTACATCAAGTAAAGGTCAACAGTATTAAATATCTTCTCAGGAAGTTGATTTTCTTAGGATTTTAGACCATATGAAGTGACGTGATTATTGAACCTCAATTTCTCTTGTAATATAATGCCGAAATATTCAACAACTCTTGCCCTTTCATTGTTTCAGTTTTCAATTTTGGTAGTTATATTCTCGTTACTATTTATCTTCAGAATTCACCTGTACATAAAACTATGAATTTAGATTCGTTTAATTTCAGCGATAAACTGTTATCGCTTAGCCATTCATTCATTGCTGCTTAATCTCAATTGTTCCTTCATTATTCATTGCAAATGAATAATTGTACAGAAAACAATAGTCATAAAGCGACTCAAAGCTTTCTTGTTCCCCACAATAACTACCCCGATTCATGACTGAATTATTTATTTTACTTTCTAACAAAAAAATTTCATTTACAAATTCAAAAAGTAACCAGTGACTCGTTGGGTGTGAAATTATTCATCAAATTATTCCATAGAGCAGCGATAAAAATTCACTGATTAATACTTTCGTTTGGACATCAAAAAACGTCGAAAAACCTGGCTGAAATCATAGTAATCCTTGCCGTAGGTACAGCTCTTTGGATGTGATTTGAATATTTCACAGATTGTCAAGTTAAACTCCCAGCTCTGAAATTCACGAAGGCACGTTACATCCACAGACTGTCAGACTGTGAATAAAATATTCTTAGAACGACATAGATTTCTTGGGTGACAGCACGATATTCACGAATGAATAACAAGATCTTCACGCAAGACCTCTTCCGCTTTGTTTTCAATACCTGTAGGACTTGTGAATAGCGGGCATGAATAAAACAATGACGAAAAGGCAATATATCCGCCGCGCAACATGCATGTAAGTGATTGATTACACTAAGGTTTTTCGATTTTGATAAAATGGATGTGGAACGTGAATTTCCTTAGAGTTGAATTCTCGAACGCAGTTGCCCGAAGCTTTATCGAATCAAAATATCTAAGGGGTGTTTCCTTTCATTTGCAGAAGTTTGAAACCAATTCACCAAAGCAATATCGAAATTGTACGTTTCAACTGAGTTAAAGGAAAATCGTATTCATTTTTCGTATCTTAAGATTGAAATAATTTCGAAATAGCACAAGAACTCAACAAATACATGGTTTCTAAATTTTTAAAAAATAAACATATACTTTCTGCTTTATATTTGATAATTTTGTATACATTTGATTCATTGTTCGTTTTCTTCGTGGAACGTTGTTGAATTAAATTTTAATGAAACTAGGTACTTTTTATGATTTTCACTATAATTTATTCAAGCATGACAATATTGTTTCGACAACACAGTGGCTTCATCAGATGTAGATGAAACTGTGCTGATACATTATGGAGCGTTCCTATTTATGCTGAGATGTGGAGAAATCACCTTGCCTCATATCTCATTTTTTCCCCTTCTTCTTTTTCTTCTTTTACTGGGATAAATTTAATAATGGAAAATTGATTGATATTTGGTCCTTCAATAAACTATTCAATTCCTTCGTATTATTAATCATCCTGGCCTTTAATAGGGTCAGTTTGTAGCCTTTTCTGAACGAGAAAGACAAGAAGAAGAGGTAAATGAAGAACCGTATTCATATTTTATGGTAATTTCCTCACACCTCACCATAGAAACATGCGGTCCAAAATATATCAGCACATTTTATCATTTACATCTGATGAAGCCACTGTGTTGGCGAAACAATATTCTAATGTTCGACTGAGTATAGTGAAAATCACAAAACTTATTCAAACTATTTAATTAAAATTCAATGTTTGTTGATCAGATTTTCCAATTTTAATTATCGAAAATCCAGATATTCTACCAAGGATTGATTGAAAATATAGTACACTACCGCTCAAAAGTATTTGGCCACCTAATAAAATACATTTTGTGAAAGTCTGATTGAGTGAAACGACGTCGTAATTATTTTGGCATGTTGATTCAAGTCTTCATGAGATGTGGGACAATGTTTTCGCACCTGCCTATCTAGCTGATTCCACGGTAGTTTGATAGGGTTTAAGTCAGGGGACTCTTGGGAAACTCATAATAAACCCATGTTATGAGTTTCAACACCTGTTGTTCTTTTCGTTTCAAAAAGTCCTTGCATAGTCTTGATGTGTGCTTCGGGTCATTATCCTGTTGAAATATGAATCCCACACCAATTAAATGGGAACTCCACAAGGAACTGCACTATTCTCTATCATCTTTTTGTATCGTTTTTTTTTAAGATTCTTGTATTTGCACAAGATCTCCAACGCCGGAGCCACCAAAGCTGCCCCAAACCATCACAGACCCTCCTCCGTATTGAACGGATGCCTCAGTACTAGCGTCATTGACCCTTCATTTCGACTTTTGCCTTACAAAAGCTCTCCGTTTGGTTCCAATAATTTTGAACTCTCACTCGTCCGACCAAAGGACCTTTTCCCAATCTGCTGTTGTCCAATTCTTGTGTTCTCTCGCCAAATTCAGTCTCTTCTTTGTATTATCGATTTGAAAAGTGTTTTTGAAACCACCATGCACCCCTTCCCCCCGCGTCAAAATGTCTTCTTTTAACTGTAGATACACTGATTGGTTTATCACGACCCACATTAAACTCTAGTGGTATTTCTGGTGCAATTAATTGCCTATTTCGTTTACTATTTACAACTATAGCCAAATCTTCACTCAAAGTTGTAGCTTTTGGTTTGACTGGACGAGATTTGTTGCAAATTGTTCCTTCAGCCTCAAACTTCTTAACGATTAAGTCAACAGTTTGTCTTGGTATCTTCTGTAGTCTTGAAATCTCACGATTACTTTTACCTGATTCATGAAGACCGATTATTATGCCTCTGGTCTCTTGGGAATATTCCTTAGTTTTACCCCTATTCTTTCAAAAATTTAACTCAAACGTGAAAAACAAAGAAATATTGGTAGACTCTAAGTACTGAGCTGGGGATACGTGATTTTAGTTCGAATGACATCAGATGACTAACGCAAAATATTTGTAGTGGTTATTTAATATTATAATTGTGTTTATTTCCCGGTAACTAAATAAAAACAAAATTGCGACTTCAAAGATTAACTTTAAATAATTTCCGACGATAACACTATTATGGTTTTATGTTCGAGAGCCAGCAAATACCAAATAAGATGTACACTATTTTACTGAAGATAATTATTTTAGGGTGTTATACAATCAATGAAACCTAATAAATGATCTAATTAAAATTAATTGCTTGTAACTTGAACAAATTGAAGGTGACCAAATACTTTTGAGCGGTAGGTACATATTCGCATTCATTTAACTGGCACAATTACATCTAATATTTTCCTTTCCTAAATTCTCTCAAATATTCATTCTTTTTCATAATGAACTAATTTTGAAAATCCTGAAATGACACAACAGCAAATCGTGAAACTGAAATCTGAAAAACGTAAAGTTTTCAAGCTCAAAACCTACTACGTGATTATTCTTCCAAAAAGCTTCTTTATAGCAAAAAAATCCGTCGGGAAAGTTGTTGCTTTCCGTGTGGGAGCGGTATGGAAACAGTAATTTGCGTAACAAGCTCGGAAAATGATGTTTTTTGAATAAGTAGACGAGATGCCTGCTAGGCCGTAGAAAAGGTCGTGATATTAACATTGTTTCGTCCTCTATTTCAAAGGAAAAAATTGAAAACATTCCTAAAATATCTCATTCGTTTAAGGAATCATATTGAGAATACCGTTATTTTTATTTACGTAAAAAATTCTTTCTGAGTTGTCAATTTTAATTGCCAGGGAATGATCAATCTATTTACGTGATAATTATTCATTTCATTGGAAGAAGAAATCCATCGCTTTTGACTTACCTCTGAAACTCAACTTGAATTTATTCAGTTTCACCATCATTAGATCTTTTTTGGAAATTCCTTCACTATGATATACTCTATGAGATTGCTACATCTTCTATGTTGACTGAAACTGGAACCGTTCCATCTTTCCCATAAGTTAATGTCTATGCCTTCGTAAAGCCCTACTCTAGCTGAGTTATTTCAACAACACAATGTGATAACTTAAATAAGGACTTCACTGCCTCAAGGGACACTGATACAGAAAGCACTCTGATTAGAAATTGTATACATGACTGTTAGCAGACGGTCGACGTTCTCAAGAAGTTCTAGGGAAACCTCCTTCAACGTAAGAAGCGCAATAAAAAGTAAGATTACCCAGTCAGCCTTGCTCACGTTGAGTTCAGGAGTGGCTTGCTAGATTTGAATCCTACTGAGATACCTGAAAATATCGCTTCAAGAATGAAATAAAAGGTAAACTGTTCATTTGGTTTCAATTTGTTGATACAAAGAATGAGTAGAAAATGCCTCAAAATATTAAGGCCTTTTGTTAGATAAAAAATTGAGTTTCAATGATCATGTTGATTTCATATCACCTTAAGCTATAAAAAAATCAAGTTTTAGAAAAAAATAGGAAAAAAACCTGTTGAAATATGTGAGATTATTGTTGTTCGAATCAATAATAATGCCACATTTTGATTATTGCTCCACATTATTATTTCGTTCCACTGAAGAAAAAATTACAAAAGTTACAGAATAGAGCCATGCGAACCATTTCAAAGTGCAATAAGTATACCCCTGTTAAAATTATGCTGAATTCTTCGCAACTAATGTCTGTTAAACACAGAATACCTGTTTTATATATATTAATAATAATAATAATAATAATGATAATAATAAAAATAAAAATTATAATAATAATAATAATAATAATAATAATAATAATAATAATATAATAATAATAATAATAATAATAATAATAATAATAATAATAATAATAATAATAATAATAATGAAATAATAATAATAATAATAATAATAATAATAATAATAATAATCATCATCATAATAATCATCATCTTTATTTGAAATTCTCGTAATAAAATTAAATAGGTAAAACAATAGTAACTATTCTAATTTTGAGATTTATCTCGTCAATTATGTTGCCTAAACAAAGATAACACATTTTCTCACAAAGTCCGTAGCCTTTGTTGAGTACGAATAATGTCTATTTATATTCTGCAATATTTAATGCCTACATATATATCAAGGTATCTATTTTAAGTATTTGAGAAAAAACTTATCAATCTAAAAATTTGATAACAATATTGGGAAGGAGCGAATATCAATATTATAAAAATGTGTAACACTATAATATACTGTTTTACAACCATTAACTTTTTAATGTTCACCAGTCGATGAATCATATATCTGTCCTTTGTTTGCATCCAGTTCTTTAAGGCAGACTTGAATTTTTTAATGTTAATCGTATTTCTCAATTCAAATGGCAATTCATTATAGATTCTTGATGCCAAATAGAAATAGCTACGAAGACATATAGATTTACAGAATTCCGATTGATAAAGAGTTTCTGCTTTATCTGGTATTCACGCTATGTTCTGAAAAGTAACAAGCGTCTATTTCTAGAAACACAATCCTGAAACGATTGAACAAACAGCTGTGGTATATCCAGCATGTCAGCATCTTTATACAGAAAGTCAGTAGGATATCTGATATCCTGTTTATGAAGGACTTTCAGCAGCCATTTTTGTTGTATTTTGAGATTTTTTATTACTGTATCATAGGCACCACCCCACGCAACAATACCATATGTTATCAGAAACTCCGCCAGTGCTTTGTAGATAATTGTTAGATGTTTTATGTCTAGAATAATTGTCAGTTCTTTAAATTTGGATATTAATCCTCCAAGCTTACCAATTAAGCTTCTGACGTGGGAATCCCATTCAAGGTGCCAATCTAGTATAATTCCTAAGTATTTTCATTCGTTCGTGCAAGGAATGTTAAATGTCTTTTCTGCTATTTTAATTCTCAGTGGTTCACTGGATGGGAGTAAGCGCTTATCTACAGCAAAAGGAATGTATTTCGTTTTATCTATATTGATAGTTAAGAGGTGAAGCTTTAACCAATTAAAGATATTCACAAAATCAAATTCAGCTTTGGTTTTGATATTGCTCCAGTTTGCTCTTTAGTAAACTATCGCAGTATCGTCTGCAAAACTGATTATCTTATCTTCTCTCTCCGACAACAAAAGTTTATTCATATAGATTGTGAATAGTATTGGCCCTAATATTGTTCCCTGGGGTACTCCATATTCTATCATCCTTGTATTACTGAATGTATTGCTCACCTTCACTGTTTGGTTTCTATTTGATAATGAGCTTTCAAATAATCTCAGATGGACACCATTAATTCAAATCACTTTTAGAAGGCTTAAAAGTGTTGTATGGTCAACAGTATCGAACGCCTTTGCTAAGTCTATTGATATACACAAGGCAACGTCGCTATATATTCATATTTAAAATAAAAAATCAGTTGCTTCCATATAGTGTGATAAAAAATGTTACATATGTCAGTGATGTGCATGGATATAATACTACAAATACTGATAGTTTTTATATCCAAAGTTGTAAGCTTTCTGAATCTAAAAATAGCATATACTATCACGGATTTAAGGCTCTCAATAACCTACAAAATATATTTGAAACTAGTACTAGTATTGAGATATTTGAGGGTGATCTTAAAAAGTATATTTTAAATAATGAGATAGGTATATAATTGAAAATTGACAGTTCAATATATTTGGATTTTTTGTACAGTTTCAGATGAATAAATATAATTATTATTATTATTATAACAATCTGTGAGTTATTATGAATAAACGTAATTAGTATTTTTTCACTTAAGAAACAATATCCTTTATATATGAGGAGAACAACAACGAACCTAAGGCAGTTCCTTGAGTTACGCCAAAATCTACTCTCATGTTATTCAGAAACCATTCTATTGAACAAAATTCACTAATTTCACGTTTGCAAATCCAATAAGCATCTGAACACATTATTTTCTACTCCCTCAAAGTCAATTTTAGTTCAAGGTTTCAATGAACGATGATACTATACAAAGTGTAAAGAAACGAGAATATTCAGAATAGATATCTTCAAAACTGAAGCAAGTATTCAAACTATTTTCATTTCATTTTCTGTGAGAATACATGAAAAGTTGAATATACAACTACCTAATTACATGGCAAATGAGGAAACTGAAAACATGAACTGTGAGTGGAAATTTCTCAGCATGAAAAACTCATCAAAAACCAGTAAAATCATTCAGAAATTAAAAAGAAAACAAAACTCGTTTTATGAATCGACCTGCCACCTGAAACTTAGTTAACTTCATTAAAAGTTAGAAATATTTCTCCATGCCTCATCTTCAGTTTAAAAGTATCTGAACAAATAGAAGGAAGTAATTCAAGTTTTCACGGAATGAAAGGAACCTTCAGTTTCAGTTGAACTAAAAACAACTCTTGATTGTCAATTTATATTAACAACTGTAACCTGAGCAAGAATGAAGTTGAAATTCATGATATGTCTTGACATGAAATATGAAAATGAAGACCTTCATGGTATTTTGTCGTTCGATTCATTATTTTTACTAAGGAAAAATTGAAAATTCGATTTCACCTTCTCTAAGTATGAGCTTCAAACTCCTCCAAATTTCCTCTCAAGGAAGCTCTCAATTCGCACATTAACGAAAGAAACAAGTTTTTGTATGAAAAAAAAGAATTTAGAAGAGATTTACCTGAGTGTTCCGCAGGGCTCGATACTTGGCCCGTTGCTCTTCTTTTCATACATGAATTATCTGCATGAAATTCCATAATTCTCGCGAAATTAGCAATCATTCGCATACATTCGCGGATTAAATATCCAGTTGAGGGAGTTGAAATATTTCTCGTATCGAATATTTTACATACCGGTCCCAGAATATGAGTAAAGAGAATCAAAATTAATTATCTTAGAGCACAGGGAATTTATTGATTGAGTTCGTGGTTTCGAATATTTAAACAGAAATTACATGTTTGTAATTTGAATAAATTTCATTCATCATCGGTTTTTAATCAATAAAATTATACGAGTATCATATAAGAAAAAACACAAAGGCAGAGTTGGAACAACTCGCACAACAGCAATATTTTTGAACTATAGGGAAGCTCATAATATTTTCAGTAAAATTCCGAATATCTGGCTAAATTCTACGAAATCGTTCAATCTATGCAACATATATTTGAAACTAACAATAAGTCGAAGATATTGAGCGATTTCTAGGAATTCTTCTATCGGTGTTATTGTTTTGTTTCCTTTTCTGCATTCACATAAATTCAAAAAATGAGCTCTATTGGTGGAGGTGGCAATGATGTTGAGACTATTGTGCCCACATAATTCAGCTTCGAATACAGAGAAAACGGTCGCACTTTCATCCTCTTTGAGACATATTTTTGTGCATATTTATCCTACTGATTGAATGAAATTTGTTAGTGTTTCTTTTTGATGTTGGTTTCCCTTGAAAGAGACATGTGCGTCATTGCACAAGCTTGTGGAGAGTATATTTTTCATTTGCAATTCTTCTGGCTCTGGGTCTTTCCATGCTTTCAGAACTTCCTACTTTGCATGGATGCAGTCATACGTAAGACGAATACTTCTTTAGGGCTGCTCTCCTGGAACTATGACTATTTTTGGCCTTGTCAGAATGGGTATTAGATTACAATTACAAATTATGCCAATTTGTAACATAATTTCTGTTGACTTGGATTTTTAAGCTGTTTTGGAGGTAAATTGACATGCTGAATACAAAACTTTAATTATTTTTGTTCTATCACTTCAATTTTACTGTAATAACTGTACGCGAATTATAGAAAGACTTACTGCACTCCTGCCCACGGAACTTTTTACATTAAGGACTAGAGATTCGTATTGTCTAGATTAATTTGGTCAGGTTTGGTATTTGAGCAGTACTAGTTTTGGGACTATCCAAAAAAGCGTCAGATCCAAAAAAGCATCAAGACTGCACGAAGAAAACTTGTTAGAAGAAGGAGCTGAAGTCGCCTACTTCCGATCGAACTGCATTTCTGCAGTTCTTTCGGAGTACTGATAGATTTGTGTATTGCCATAACATACCTGGTTCAATGAAAAAATTGGGAATTTCAGACTATAACGCAACTAAATGGCGATTATTTGTAGATAACTCAAAACGTGACTTGAAGAGTGTTCTCCACAAAAGACATTTTTGTGGATCATAGGTCATTCAGTTTCTTTGCATGAAGAATACGAATACATAAAGAAGGTCATTGACTTGTTGCAATCATTTGTGTTGACCTTAAAGTGGTTTGTTTTTTTGTTGGCCAGCAACGCGGATATACACAGTCCCTTATTGGTTTATATGTGGGATAGCAGAGCTTGTGAGAAAGATTGGGTGCAGTCAAAGTGGCTGCCAAGATCTGACCGGAAACCTGGTGATCCAAACAGTCTAAATAAGCCACTTGTCGACAGAAAAAACATCATATTTCCACGTTTGCATATAAAACTTGGTCTCATGAGGAAATCTGTTAAAGCTTTGTCAACTGAAGGGGACTGTTTTAAGTATATCATTTCGGCTTTTTCTAACTTGTCATATGAGAAGATGAAGGCTGGTGTTTTTGATGGGACACAGATTCGGCAACTTATTAATGATGAAGGTTTCATTGAAGCAATGAAAACAATGAATCGAACTTGAAAAGAATGCTTGGTTAACATTAAAAATATTGTCAAGGAGTTTCTTGGAAACACACGAGCCAAGAATTACGTCGAAATGGTTCAACAACTCTTGTAATCTGCAACTTTCCAGAAAATCTTGGCGCTGTCAGTGATGAATAGGGTGAGCGATTCCACCAAGATTTGAGTTCATGTTGGCAAGGTACCAAAGTAGATGGCATGTCAGTATGATGGCTGACTACTGTTGGAGCATTAAGCCAGAATGTGCTTAGATTGAACATTCTAGGAAAAGCTTTAAGCAAAAATCTTTACCCTAACATCTCTTTTTATTTGTTGTATAAACACATTTTAACTTTATTTTGATATTATAAAAACATTTGCATGAATAAAATATTCTTATATGTTTGGTTAGTACCCACTTTATTTTCCTCTGTATACTCATTTTATATGATTTTCAGGGCAAAGAGATGGTTAATACTAAAATAAATGAAACTCTTGGCTTAATGTTTCACGATATATTTAACAATATGTATAGTCAACATGTTTCGAGCGTAAGCTCATTTTCAAGACTGAAATTTTCAGTCTTTTCATTTTCAGTCTTGAAAATGAGCTAACGCTCGAAACATGTTGACTATACATATTGTTAAATATATCGTGAAACATTAAGCCAAGAGTTTAATTTATTTTAATATTCAATTATGTTTCACCAAGAGTTAAGCGAGAATTCAATCTCATTCAAAGAGATGGTACCCTGTAGTTTAAAAACTTGACGCGATAGACAAAAATTGTTTTCATTTCTGAATTGGGAGACCAAAATTCAGTCGAAAATAAAACACAGATCTAAGACAACAAAATTGCTGTTCCCCAGTGTCATTAGAACAAAATAACGCAACATTCTGATGCAGAAAACCTTTTTCAAAGCTAGAAGACAACTTTAAGTTGTCTTCAATAATGAATGCCTGAATTATTATCACCAGGTGAAAATACATAACAATGTTGAATCAAATGCAGATCTTTACATATTCGAGAGGAAAAACAAACAAGACCTACGTGCAGGATGATGCAGACTGGCCAAATGATCATAATTTTTTTCGATTAAAATCTAATAACAAGTTATCTCTTTGTATGAGGATTGATGAAAGCCAAATTTGGAAAACAAATCGACAGGTTTTCATTGCGGAAGAGCTGTTACTCTAGATATGAATTTTCAGAATACTCTGTACTGAAAATTTAATTATCCATCTTTCATTTCTGATTTTTTTTCAATGAAAATCTGAAAATGTATCAATTTAAATTGCATCAACAAATATCTTCCACAGATGCAGTCACATATTACATAACAATAAATAAAATGGCCCCATAAAATTCGCGAATTTTCCCCATCTAGTATTTTCAACTTTTCATGAGGATACAAGAATATATTTCGCACATTTCCAACTCATTTAACCTCTCCAATGGAGGTGAAATTAATCGGATTTGCGAGCCGGTTCAATGTTGATAATGAGAATTCATGGTAATTCTCAAAGAATGACGAGCTCCGAAGAGTCTGAATGGGTTTTAATGGGATACCATTTTGCATATTCGAAGGAAAATAAATAACATTTCACTATTTCTATAGAAATTTGATACGATTCGAAATGTTCACCTGGGCTGTTTTCAAATTCGGGGTAATTTGATAGCAAATTAGTTTTATAAACAGAATTAATGAAGATGAAGTCATGACTAACTTCCATTACCGTGTTTTCTATTCTTTCATTATAAATATAAATTTTGTCAACTCTATCATATGATTTTGTGCTAACGGATCAGCAATGAAAATGCGTATAGAATGAACCGTCAAGATCACATTAGTAATAATGACAATAATATCAATACATTTATTCCCAAGAGATATACATCCAATGAGAGTATTGTTACCGAGGACTTCATAACAATCGTCAGAAGCACAACGTCAGTTTATTCGAAAAAAGTTCATCAAGTGTTTCTATACTTTTTCACAACAGACTACCAGAAATCCTGAAGCGTATCAACTCAAGATCATTCAGAAGGGTGTTCATGCAATATTTAATTGTGGTCGAATCGTATTCAATTGACGAATATCTTGAAGCCAAATTCTGAATGATGGATATTACGAGTATAATTGTTTCTATGTTCTGAATATCAACGACATAATGGATAGATTTTCATTTTTAATTGCTCTGTGAATTGTTGATATTGATTATTATTATTTCATATTTTTCTCTTTTTTTTTTGACTTCATCTCTTTGCTATTGTAGCACTGTTTGTAGTCAACATTTTTGAGGAAATATATCTACTATTATTATTATTATTATTATTATTATTATTATCATTATTATTATTATTATTATTATTATTATTATTATTATTATTATTATTATTATTATTATTATTATTATTATTATTATTATTATTATTATTATTATTATTATTATTATTATTATTATTATTATTATTATTATTATTATTATTATTATTATTATTATTATTATTATTATTATTATTATTATTATTATTATTATTATTATTATTATTATTATTATTATTATTATTAATATTAATATTATTATTATTATTATTATTATTATTATTATTATTATTATTATTATTATTATTATTATTATTATTATTATTATTATTATTATTATTATTATTATTGATGAGGACGGAGTGGTCGGAGCCTTTGGAGAGATATGGCCATCAACATCTGAAATACATATTTCAAACATTTTCTCTGAACTCTCTTCAAGTCGACGATGAAACATCTTTACATAGGAGATCAAATTGAAGAGGAATATTCCGATTCAATACGAATAAAAGAATAGTTGAGCGTTTTCATCATGCTAAGATTAACTGAGCTGCTCCAATTTCTGACAAAATAACTCAGTACTCAGGAGGCAGAAGCCGTGAGTAAACTGCGAAACACTTGAGAAAGTCATGTTTTATGAACAAGAGACTTATAGTCAAAAACCATCCCTGTATTACTAAACCCAACACCACTTTCTGGAATCTTCTAACTGGACTTTCTGGGCTCTCTGGATTTTTCCAATACATAGCCGTGATAATCAACTTTGGAGAAAATGATGGAAATTATTTACATTTACTAACTATAATTTCTGTATATATATAACTATAAGTAATATAATTTAATATAATATGTAACTATAAGTCTGCACGTAGCATTTCAAAAGGTGAATCTCATCGAAACGTGCGTCATGCAGTATTCTTTTTAATATATGTGTAAATCAGTTTAACAATTGTTTTATTATTTTTATAAAAACTATTTTACTTACTATAAATTTTAGTCCTCTGGTGGTAAACCATAAATAAACGTTATTCAAGTGACCTATAATCTTACACAATCATAAAGATGATTATAACAGTTAATATTTCCAAATCATCAGCAAATTCAGATGCATTTAGTTCAGTTGTAGAGACAGATCATTAATGTATATGAGGAATTATATCGTGCCTTAATTGGACCACTGTGGCACACCGAATGAGAAATAGTGAATATTTACAAACTCCATGCTTACCGTTATGACAACCATCTGAAATAGAATTCTTCAAGGTTCACAGAGGTCTCACATTGTATATGGTGATATATCGAGTTCAACTTTGACACCTCCTCATTGAAACTGCCTTTCTTGTTCTTATAACCCATATTATTTCGATATGACACCAAATTCGATAGGACATTCAGTAGGATATTTCTGATATTTCAATTGAATATCTCACAATATGCCTGATCATTTCATGAATTATAAAAAAACTTCTGTCCATTGATGATAATTTCTTCAAATTGACTGTTTTATTCATTATATATTTATGTTGGAAGATTTATATCACACCGATATTGAAAAGTTCCACGTCATATTCCGTAGATACTCTTAGTAGCCAAGCATGTTTATTTTTATAGACAATCACGTTTATGAGTTCAGTAATATAAGCGTAAGTATAACTTTGGGGGAATATTACAGCAAGGCAGAAGTGCTATTCAGAATTGCTGTTTTTCACTGCGATAATAAAATATGCTCAATACTAATCAACTTTTGATGACATTATCCAGGAATCTGTGGAAGTAATTGTAGATATCTTGTTAAGAAAAGCGGTTTGATGGTTCATTATAAAAATATGACCGAGACGCTCATTTTGTTGGACACTTAACAAAAGTTCTGAAGACCTCAACTCATAAACCTGGACTTAATGTCTAGACTTTGATGATAAATTATGGGAGAATTATTCAGGATGAAATTAGGGATATAGCTTTTTCTTATTTTAAAAACGATATAGTTTGTGAAATAAGTTATACAAGACATGATGTCATCTGCACATATTTTTCTCAGGGTTTATCTAATTTCATGTGTCTAAATTATATCAATGTATCTATAGACCTGTGAACAACACACAGGGACCTCTGTAGAGATAAATCGATATTTTTTCTCTGTATTTGACATGGAATGACGTGTGTATAATTTCCTTGAAAATAATATTCTTATCCTGTAATCATATTAGAAATTGAAACGAGTATAGGTTTACATTAAAGTGGTGGAGCTCAAGGAATGATGGTTGATTCGAAAAGTTTCCTCAAGTTTCGTAGATAACAGCAAGGTAAGACAGATTTATATTCAGAGGGCGCTGTTGGCGTCTAGACATCTTGTCAGGTTAGATTCATTCTAGTTGGTGTGGAATAACGATCAGATCGACCCAAAGCTCCTCAATTATGGATGGATTTTTCACCCTTGAATGACGCTTTGAGCCAAACAATGAACGATTTATGATATCCGACATAATATATTAAACATGCGCATACAATAACAGGAAAATGTTATTCCCTGAATTTGATGTTCGAATTTATGGACTTGAAAGGGTTTAGCTTTGTCAAAATTCAGCAATTTTGGGAATAAATATTCTGTTTGGATTCTGGAATTAAACCAAATTTTATCCGTGCTTTTTGAAGTCTAACCATGAATTGAATTTCAGTTAGATTGTTATTGCAGGAAAAATTTCATTTTGTGGATATTGCTGTCGATTCTATAATAATATATGATGGATTTCTTGTATAATATCTACTGAACATTTTCAAATTAATTGCCACTTATGACTAGTTGACGTTGCCGAATATACGTTCAATAAGGATGAATTCAATAAAGCTTATTATGAAGATTATTATTATGAAGATTACACACTTATTGCATTTTTGTACACTGAAATACATGTATAAAATACGACACTAAAACTAATCTGCGTCAAAGTGGTTCCTGTATTATTATTTGCATCCAACTTAATGATCTTTCCAATTTATATCCCTCGGAATTTGAAATATTACATTATGTTTCAAATAAGCTGTAACTAATGAGTCTCACAAATTTTCCTTATTCCGCACTATGTACATCATTATCCGATGAAGTACTTTCCGGTGAATCCGGTGAATATGTGGCATATTTTGTTTTGTAATATGTTCCAAGAAGATTTATTATCAATGTAAATCTCCACCAAGTGTACCCAGTTATTAATTCAAAATTTTGCAAATATTGACAAAGAATTTCGTTTTTCCTCCAATGTCTTTTGGAATCCATTAAGATAAAAAACTATGTGCATGCCTACTTCGAAAATACCAGATACCATAAAATACCTTGAGAGTTCTCTGAACTTATCTGAGAGATAAAGAGGTGCAATACGTAATTGTTCGAAATTCAACGAGTCGCATTCTTCAAATGCTTAATGAATTTTTCATAAGTACACTCTCTACGGGAGAAATTCTGCACTGAAATATCTGAATAATTATTCCTCTATTCTCAATTCCTCCAAGTTATATTGATTTAATTCTAAAGATTAATTTCTCCATGTGGTGAACAGTGCTATGGGGAACAAAATCTTATTGAAACTGTTCAAAAAAAGGCTACTAGAAAGCTTTATTGTATCAATACACATAATTGCGACCAGTATTTACGCCTTTTTGAGTTTTTCAAACGGATATCTCAACAAATTCAGAAGTATTGCCCATAGAGTCAAAAGATAACTGCGATTGAAGCAATAAACCATGAATCAAAGGATTTTCATCATCCCCTCCAATCCTTTTTTGCAATGATAATAATAATAATAACAAATTGAAGAAAAAAATGATTGAATTGAATAACGAATTTAACGAACGTTTAGGAACAATTGAAATTTCAGCACATGTAAAAAATGACATTCTTCAGATGTTCATTTTAGAAATTTGAAAAGCTTAATATGAAAACCTATAAATATTCTTCTATTGAATCTATAAACATTATGATACATATCCATTTTTTGAGTGTTACCGTCACCACTTGTTGAATAGATCGTTCTATTTTCAGCTTTCTTGCTTTCTATTTCGATTAATATTGAAAATGGAAGTTAAATCAATTTCCCATCGCTGAATATGATGTTGACACATTAATATTTCAATTCATTCACGGCAAAAGTTCATGAATAGAAATTCAAGTTCAATGACAAAATGTTAATATTTTACATGATATTTTCATATGACAAATTCACAGTTGTCATATAAAGACCTCTATATCTCATGGTAAGCCAGGTGATTCTTATGATTGTGATTTTTATATGCATATATAAAATTACATATAGTTGAGTTTTATACTTATCCAGAATATGTATATTATATATATATATATATATATATATATATATATATATATATATATATATATATATATATATATATATATATATATATATATATATATATATATATATATATATATATATATATATATATATATATATGCTGTATATATATATATATATATATATATATATATATATTACCTATATATATATATATATATATATATATATTGAATTTATATATAAATGAGGTTTCCTCATGGTGAAGGAGACTGAAACTTCAGAAGCGAATTTTAAGCCAGAAATATTCCTCTGATACTTAAAATTAATAAATGAATATGTGAAAATACGAATAACTAATTTAATTCTCTTCTTATATATTATAAAGTCTTTTGAATATAATGTAAAGTCATATGCATTTATAATAAAAAAGAAAAATTGAAATTTATTTTTGTTATTCTAAATTGCATGCCAATTTAATTTTTTTCGAAAAAATAAGTTTGACGTTTTGATATGTATAGAAATTCACAAAATTGAATTCATTACTTTTCAAAAAGTTATGATATACAATGAAACGTCAACGAGAATATAGTTTTTAACATTAAAATAAGCCTTTTATTTCTAAAAACATTGAAAGAAACTATCTCAAATAGGCAATAAATCAATTTAATACAAAAAAAAAATATATATATATATATATATATATATATATATATATATATTATTTCGAAAGTTTTTAGCAATAACTGGCTTTTTCTGATATAAAAGAGTTTATTTCTGTTGACGTTTCGTTGTTATATTACAACTTTGTCAAAACTATATATTCGAGAAATATATATATATATATATATATATATATATATATATATATATATATATATATATATATATATATATATAGGGCTTCATTGAAATATATAATCATTTCATAACAGCAAAAATGTATCAAAAATAAGACAAATTCATCAATTCTTAAAGAATCATGAAACAACGTAAAAACAATCTCAGGGCGGAGTTCAGATGGTATGCAACGATACATCTGTTCTGCTACTCAAACCCTAATGAAAAATTTATTTTTTCAAAAACAATATATATATCCAAAGAGAAGAAAAAACTGACAAAGACATAACCGAATTAAACATAAACAGTTCAGTTATAAAAAACTAAATATAACCAGTCATAAGCAGAAAACATTTTACAGAGAACTGTGCGAAAAAAACAACGAATTTTAAATTGAGGTACAGAATAAAAAAATTATTCTGTGAGCATCTGAAGAAGTCGTTTGTAACGACGAAATGCGTCATGCTATGTAGTCAATAAAGTGTAAATCATAAGTTCAAGTGTTTGAATTTAAGTTTATATTCAATTATAATGGATTTACATCACACACTATTAAATAGATAATAGGGTGAGTACTCTAATTTTGCTGTTCAATGTGTAGGAATAAGAAGCACATCACTGTTCCTTGCTGAATGCTCATGATTACTTTTCGATGTAATGAACCTATTTTCATTTTCTTCAATATAAAATGAACATTTATAAACATGTAGAAAATATAGGGCGAGTGAGTAACTTTTGATGAGGACCGCCTTTAAAGATGTTCGTCAGAGCATATCGAATAATAAACGAAGTATAAGCTTCTGTGTAGTGAATACCTTATTTGTTTATGTGGACTAGACCCTCAGCAGAATACTATAGTTCAGATATCTATAAACAAGAGTGTAATACAAATTCATAACACAGTTTTCGGTACAATGTTCTTATTCCTGGAGATTCTTAGAGAATTAGAGATAAAGAATTAGTTAGTCAATTTTTTACATCGAAATTGAGTAACGATCAATGTGAGTTGCCCATCTTAAATTTCTGTCGGCATCCCAAGAAATTCAATTCATTCAGATGATGTGATTATTTTGTTTCCATATTAAACATCCAAAGTACTGGTGCCATTACCTTTCAGACAAAAACGAACACATACAGTTTTACCAACATTCACCATCAAATTGTTCCATTGGCACCAATTCACAAACTCCCTCCAGCAGTTCCTCAGGAATCTTGCCAGAAACAACCACCGATGAATCATCGGCAAAAAGTGTTACCAAGAATCGGACATACGCAGAAAGATCGCTCATAAATATTATAAATGGAAAGGGCCAAGTAATTACGCTTGAGGCACCCCAATACCAATATAATATGAGTATCTATCACCTATTCTCACTGTTATCGGTTTTTCTTCGAAGTAACTACGTATCCAATCCAGAAAACACATAATAACTCTCATAAATTAATTGACTCAAGTTGTTGAGAATACATTGTTAATAAAGAAAAGATGTACTAGTATGAGCCCTGATCGAATTCCTTTAGTTCTATTTCGACATACAGGTTCAATGTGGAAAAGATCAATTTAAGTCTGCACTTATAGCATTCAAAACAATTTCTGAATTGTCATATTTTTTCAGCCCTCATCCCTTATTGCAACAAATCCTATTATTTATCGTTGTTTCGGCATAATTTATATACAGTTCTCAATGAAATATCGTTCAATTTATAGAATAAAAAACACTTGGCTTAGTTTCAGAAGTTCTGATACTAAACAAGGTTGTACGTTAATGACTTCAGTGTGTTGGTTGTGTTTTGGTACAAAGTTTAATGTCTCTTGTAACGTTTTCAATCACGATTTATTACAACAATAATGATGATTGTCGTAAATCAGTGGGAAAAGGAAATGGCTTAATATTGGATACACGTAAACACGACGTTATAATTAACCTTAAAACGAATAATGCATACAGTTCCCATAAAGTTCATATTATACGTCGCTTTTGAAACCAACATTGTAATCGGTACGTTCATCTGAATTTCAACCCTAAAGACCTCGACTCCTGGTATTTATAAGCCTGTAAGTGCGGCATATGTTCTGGATTAAGTTACTTTTCGGACCTGTTGACACAAGGGCCGCATTACAAGTCTGATTAGTTTGACGTTGGAATTACCGTATGCGAACGGGACGGAGGGCCAGACCATTCAACGTCAGCTTAGGATCCGTGGGTTTCCTACATTTGCGACATAAATGAAACTCTAAATTAATGGCAGTCCTCTCCGAATATAATTTCTTAATGGTGCCGAAGGAGAAACATCATTCAAGTGCTAGATTGGATTGGACTATTACTCAACGCAATTAGGAATCTGATGATCATTAAAATGGAAGAAACTTCTCGAGATTGAGTGGTTATTTCAATCTATTTCAATGAAGTAAATTTCACAAGTGGGGTATCAAATTTAAGGAGTATGAGAATACTTCAAATGGGTTTATTGAAATGGAAATCTCAAACAAACTTTCTCCAAGCGTTTTCTATATAACTCGTAAAAAATATTCTTTTTACATTATATGTTAAACATCTTTAATCAATTGGGCCGATACTTGATGAAAATCTAAATACATAAATCAAATAAAACTAAGTGGTTTTGTGATTTTCCTTATAATTATAATTATAATTATAGTGGAAATCACAAAACTACTTAGTTTTATTTAAGTTATATTTCAAACATTTTCGGTTAATAACAAAACTTCAAATATTGTGCCAAACTCAATAACACCGGTTGCGTAATTGAAACAATTTTTTTCAAATTTGGAGAGATTTTGAATATTAACAATATAGCCTTCAGAAAACCTGTTTAAAATCACAGAATTCTATATGCGAAAGACTGAAAATGGAAAAAGACAGAGAATAATTTTTCTCGAATATTATGATTTCAAATAGATTGAAACAATATACAGAAATACAGAATTCGATAGATAAATAACCTTTTAGATTATAGAAACACCTAATACTCCTAACGTATAAATATTTGATATTCGACATTCTGTGGTTTTATGAAAGATATTTAGACAGTATGCCGCTAGATGGAGCAGTGATGTATTCATTACTTGATAACTTCATCTTTGGGATAGTAAACGTTCTGTAGAGTTGAAATCGATACCTGCCTTGTGTCAGACTTTGAACATGAAATAATTCAATCCTGATTTAGGAATAATAAACCTTCGAATGAATGTCCTGATATTTTCTTTGATTATTGGTTGTAATCGTCTGTCACTTTGTGATAATGCATAGGTTTACAAAGAACAGAATACACTTTTGTTTTTATCGCTATATTTATCAATTTGCGAGTGCAGTTTCGTACATTACTACATTTTCAAGCCTACGCCACGATGTTTTCTTCGTCACAGAATGATGAAATCCTTGAATTCATTTGATAATTGACAGCGGTCAAAGCAGAATCACTTTTATCCGACTATTTGATGTCCTGAGCTGTAGCAAGTTGGAGTATGGCAGCATGATCTGGCATCCTATTTAAACTTGCCATCAACGCCATCTTGAGACCATTCAGAGAAGGTTCTTGAAATTCTTAGTTTGGAGTGGACAAAGTTTATTCAGAGAGAGGAGTCAATGATGACAAAGTTTTGAGTCCATTAAGTTTAATCTCATTGCAGGGAAGGAGAGAAACTTTATCACTCAAATTTTGGCACAAATTGCTGCAAAACAATATTGATTGTCCTCCTCTTTTGTCAAAAGTCCTAGTCTTGTCAAGTCTCGTACTACAGAATAATTCCACCTAGAAACTCGAAGGACCAACTCTCTAATACAATCCGCCATTTGGTTTATGGAGTCTACATTCGATACAGTTGCTAATAAATGTGACATTCCCTTTGACTCCACAGCAGTAGTTATTAGGAGTTATACGAACAAGGAAAATCGACTCAAATGAATTGAATTGGACTGAGTTCTTTGTGATTTCCATTTAATTTCATTATCTAGTAATTAGTTCTTTTTTAGTTCTTTTAGAATATATTGTGCTCTTTGTTATATCTTCATTTTATTTATTTAGTTATGATTCAACATCTTGTTATTATTTTCTGTAATTGGCCATCATACCTGTTGAGAAAAAATAACTTTTTATTACTTTTATCATTGGAAGGCAAAACAAGAGATATTTTAATCTTCAAAAATCTATGAACATCACAAAAATACTCTCCTTTCAATTTTTTAAATGATCAATTTAGGGTTTTACCACTCTATGAACTTATATCATGGAGAAGAAAACACATCGAGTCAGACATACTCAAAAGAAAAGAAAAATGCAAACTCTTTGATTATTCAACTCTGTATTTCTTTTCAGATGATCCCAATTTAGTTATTTTTCTGTTTGAAAATGAAGTAGCGAATTGAAGAATATAGTGACAGATTGTATTTTTCTCTATAATTTTTCATATATATATATATATATATATATATATATATATATATATATATATATATATATATATATATATATATATATATATATATATATATATATACACACCTTTTGTTCAGTCACGTTTTTTTTATCAGTTGCGGAACAATACAGAAAATTTGTGGGGAATATTCAGGAATATTTTATATCCTGTTATTGTGTACAGAACACGGTCGAATATCATTACTGAAAAGAGAATCAGGCTTCCGTTGTATACACAATCAACATCAAGCACTCGCACAAATATAAAGTTGAAAGTTAAAAACGAGTAGTCAAAGATTACTCTAACGAACTCTCCGTTTTGTTTCCAAGAAGCTTTTCAGCTGAATGAAAACTGTGTTTCATGACAAAGCAAAAGTTTTGCTACCCATTTGAAAATTTCGCAACCTCTGAAAGTTTTTGTTTAGAATCATTTGCACTGAAAATTGAAACCGGGACTAAATTTCCTATCGTGTGAAGTATCATTCGTTAATTAGAAGGCATTTAAAATTTGTTTGTTGTTGGTGAAATGCGTCATCCTTTGATGTTTTAAGTTTACCCTTATTTTGAATAGAGTTTGGTTTTTTCAATGGAATGATTTTGAGCTATTATATGATGCTCTATATATATATATATATATATATATATATATATATATATATATATATATATATATATATATATATATATATATATATATATATTCATATAAATATATATATATATATATATATATATATATATATATATATATATATATATATATATATATATATATATATATATATATATATATATATATATATATATATATATAAGAAAATGAACACTAGAACATTCATTTGAAAAATTCAAATTAATCAGGAGAATGTTATAGTAGAGCTAGATATGTGAACGTGTACGATGTGATGTCTCCATTATCCTTCAAGGGATAAATGTTAGAGAAATATTGAAATCGATGCCACACCTGATGGAAGTGCGAGACATATATGTTTCGTTCTGCAAGAACTCGTCAGTCGCACCACGAGTGTCACTTCCATCAGGTGTGGCATCGATTTCAATATTATGGGAATATTGGTTGGAATTTCCAACCAACAATGAACCTATAATATTCTTGAAAAAGGCCTAGAGCCGAAACATATGTCGAATAAATAATTACTCCATCAAGTTTAAACTGTGCTCATTCCCAAGAAACCTTCACACTTATATATATATATATATATATATATATATATATATATATATATATATATATATATATATATATATATATATATATATATATATATATATATATATATATATATATATATATATATATATATATATATATATATATATTCAATATTTGAATAATATATAAGGTATATATATATATATATATATATATATATATATATATATATTCTGGCACTGAATGAAATATTTAAGAAAATGAACACTAGAACATTCATTTGAAAAATTGAAATTAATCAAGAGAATGTTATAGCAGAGCTAGATATGTGAACGTGTACGATGTGATGTCTCCATTATCCTTCAAGGGATAAATGTTAGAGAAATATTGAAATCGATGCCACACTTGATGGAAGTGCGAGACATATATGTTTCGTTCTGCAAGGAACTCGTCAGTCGCACCACGTCCATCGAAGTGAGGCAACGATTTCAACCTCCAAGTCTTCAATCTTCTTGTGACTTCAAGTGGAAGATCGTAGAGTAATGAATACTCTACAATTCCATCTATAGAAATCAGTAGACAACACCTCTCTCAGATTACAGAGTCACCAAGCATCGAAATTGAGACCAATGAGACGAGTTCCTTGCAGAACGAAACATATATGTCTCGCACTTCCATCAGGTGTGGCATCGATTTCAATATTTCTCTAACATTTATCCCTTGAAGGATAATGGAGACATCACATCGTACACATTCACATATCTAGCTCTGCTATAACATTCTCTTGATTAATTTCAATTTTTCAAATGAATGTTCTAGTGTTCATTTTCTTAAATATTTCATTCAGTGCCATAAGCACAAAAAATTTCATTTCCTTAAAAATATCGCCGAATTGGCCCCTGAAATACGGGAATAAACGCGAGCGTACTACTAACGCAATCTATTGACATTTAAAAACATAGTTCGATGATATTTGTCAAATAGACATTGCAATTTAGTAGATACCTACGGGTAAAGAAGATATGTGAAATTTCGATGCTTGGTGACTCTGTAATCTGAGAGAAGTGTTTTCTACTGATTTCTATAGATGGAATTGTAGAGTATTCATTACTCTACGATCTTCCACTTGAAGTCACAAGAAGATGCTTGAGGTTGAAATCGTTGCCTCACTTCGATGGACGTGGTGCGACTGACGAGTTCCTTGCAGAACGAAACATATATGTCTCGCACTTCCATCAGGTATGGCATCGATTTCAATATTTCTCTAACATTTATCCCTTGAAGATAATGGAGACATCACATCGTACACGTTCACATATCTAGCTCTGCTATAACATTCTCTTGATTAATTTCAATTTTTCAAATGAATGTTCTAGTGTTCATTTTCTTATATATATATATATATATATATATATATATATATATATATATATATATATATATATATAAATATTTATTTGAATATATATTTGAAATAAAAAAAATATCAATATAAATATATATATTTTTTCTAAATATATTTGATATACAAAGAAACGTCAACGAATATTATTTCATCATGTTTCACGAAGAAGTAAGTGAGAATTCAATCTCAGTTATTTTTTTTATTTGTTTTCAAATTTTGCAAATTTTCCATTTGTTTTTATTTTATTTCAGTTCATTTTGTGAACGAAAAGATTCTGTTTTTCAGAAGAATTTTCAGAATGTCAGTAATTTGTCTATATATTCTCACAAAATCGAAGAACACAAAGATATCGAAACGAACTCTTATGATCGTGATATGAACTCGTATGAGTAGACGAAACATTTCTGAATGTTTCAAAACGTAAATGAACATATAAATCGATCACATTCAAAAACCGAATATTAATTATTTTCACACTTAACGATAAAAAAATTTTAAAATCATTGAGATATTTTGTGAGGTTATTTAACCGTTTTTCATGTTCATTGACGGTAAATGCTTATAATTATTATTTATCCTCATTTTATCTAACCTAATTTGGGAACGTTATTATATCGCTTTACTATACGCAGTCATAATATTGTCTCATAATTATAGGGTAACTTTCCAGCATAATTGCAATCTGCCGGAAACCATCAACGTATTACGGAAAAATGACAGAAGACGATAAAGCTGACCTGGAAATTGAATTATTGCCTCCAAGGCGCGTTTGAAGTAATGTTCTAATGAATCCATCACAGAGGAAAAAACTCCGGCCTGTTGAGTGTTCAGAATGTCAATAAAATATAAGCAGTTGGCTTTTTCGCTGTTTCTCCAATTTAGTGTTATGAGTTCTCTCGAAAAAAGCACGAAGGGAAACGCGGAAAAATAATGTGAAGTCGAATTCGTTTACGTCGAATGATTTTTAGAATGGAAGAAATGTTAAACACTTTATTTCAATGACAATTGAGATTGCATAATATAACTTAAGAACACGGGACTTAATTCTACTAGTATATACTACTAGTATAATTATACTAGTATAAGAATTGTTCAATTTGATCAACAAGTTTGACGACTTCTAACAATTATTGAGAATTAACACATCATGAAGAAACGATAACAAACAACATTGACTTGAATTTCATAATTAACACTGCGATACTTCATCGTGGTCTACTATACTTAGAATAAAAGTAGAATACATCTGATTTGGTGGAGACGATAGCATTCATGGTCGAAATGAATTATCCTGGATTTGAGAGGAATGAACTCAAATGGTTAAGTAACTATTTCACGTGTAGAAAACTAACACTTAAGATGGATAGGTAAAATAATCTGCAGTACTGTCGACTTGCATTTGGGGTTCCTCAAGGTTGTGTCCTGGGGCCGATATGTTTTTAATATATACTTTTTATCTACATTTGAGAGTTCTCAGAAACTCCCAAATGCACTTGGATATTGATGATTTGTAGATCTATTGTTTATTCAAACCGGACAGTTTTCAAGAAACCCTAAACCTAGTTAACAGCGATCTTAAGAATTAATCTGAATGGTGTAGTAGCAATGGACTGGGAGTGCATGCTGAAAAGTCGAAAGACATAATCAAAGACAACGCGACACGTACAAAAAGCAGGCAAAAAGTATATCTGAACACAAATTAGGTACTCTTGCTAACGATTTGTTGGTGAATTTCCATATCGGGAAACAATGCAACATACGGAACCATGGATGTCCAATTAATTAGAGGGAGATATGAATATCTCCCTCTATAATAGGCAAAGATATGAATATCTATATCTAAAGATAAATCGAGAGGTGTGTTGTATGAGGTTAACACTTGAAGCAAGAGCAGTTATTCTAGGTTCTCGAAGACCAGAAACTCTAGGAAGTTTCAGGGCAATATCGACTTTGCAGACCTACACTTTCAGCTTTCGAATAAGTATAAGGAGATTTTCAAGCAAAGAATTTCAGTTTGTGCTTCCAGAAAAAACCTGGAACAATGCATTACGTTGGAGATATGAAAGAGATTGTTTTTCGTCGATATATGATATATGGGGTTATTTATCTAGTTATTGTGTAATATTTAGAATTTTTGATGTCTTATTTCGTTTGTTCTTGGAGAGTTCTTGGAAGAATGACACGTCAAAATTGAAGTACTCTGAATTTCCATACAATAAAGATCATCATGAAATAAATGGGTGATTTTTTGAGCGCAGTTTTTTTTGTTGATTGAATAAAACACTCACTTTGCATCACATGTTCAAATTTTTATTGAAATTGATAACTTGGCCTTTGCCATTTACATTTTAAAGATAACTTCATGTAAATGTTGTCTGCATCTCCGTATCAAATGGTCCATTCGAAAGGTCCAATTTTGCGTCACTTTTTCGAGCATTTCGGCCTGTATCCCACGAATTACGCGTGTTATGTTATACTGTAAGGCTTCAAACGTGTTCGACTTGTCCACATACACTAACGACTTTACATAACCCCACAAGAAATAATCCAGAGGCGTCAAATCACATGATCTTGGCGGCCAATTCACAGGACCATTTCGAGAGATAAGCTGCTCACCAAATTCATCCTTCAACATTTCCATTGTTTCACGAGCTGTGTGGCATGTGGCACCGTCTTGATGAAACCACATGTCAACCAAGTTCAACTCGGCCAACTGGGGCAAAAAAGTTGCGTATCATGGCTCGATATCGTTCGCCGTTGACGGTAACGTTACTTCGTCTCTGAAGAAAAATGGACCGATGATGCCACCAGCCCATAAACCACACTAAACTGTCGTTTTTTCGGGATGCATAGGTAATTCTTGCATGGCATTTGGCTGTTCATCACTCCAGATGCGACAGTTTTGTTTATTTACATATCCGTTAAGCATGTGGTTGAGTATCACATCCCATTTGCTGAGAACAGCGACGAATTGACATTTCGCGATCCTCATTAACACTGTACGCTACAGCTGCAATATTCTCTTCCGTACGCACTGTACGCATGCGAGACAATGCATTAATGTCCAACAAAGTAAACTTGGTGCGAAATTTGGTGATAACAGCATGAATTGTTGATTCACCAGGTCGATTATGACGACCATAATATGGTCGTAACAAGCGATACACATTTTTCACAGAGCACGAATTTTGATAGTAAATTTCAAGAATTTGCAATCGTTGCTCGTTTGTAAGTCTTTCCATGATGACATGGCAGAGTATACTGAAAACTTTTCACCTTGACAGATGACGTTTGGATGCCATTACTATCCAGTGCCGCCAACCTGAAAACTTAACTCTCAAAAAATCACCCGTTATTATTATTGAAATGAAAATACGTAAATTTGTAGCAGCTAGCTGTATACTGCTCATTTTCTCACTTTTTGAAAGTAAAATCTGTATGTATTGCCATATTCATTGTTGAGTTGGTTTCTATGTCCATGTAGGTCAAAATTTCCATGTTTGATTTGTGGGAAACTTGATTGGATATAGACTCCCTTATTGATCGGGTTTATCTAGGATCGAATTCTTTCATAAATGATTGTGAAAAAGGTTCCCGGTATACTCATCTGCTCTGCTATTAACTTCCCTGGGTGTATATGAATAGGGTCGATTGTAATGCAGCCTTTTCGGAATCCAGGTCATCCTCATAACTGGGATGCATCAGATCTATTTGTTTTTTAATAAATAATTCACGATCATCGAATTTCACATTGGCCATTGATATTATTTGACGCAGTTTTTAGTACTGTGTTTATAGATTCGAAGCAAGCACTTATGATTCTAAGAATTCATGATTTTTTTTTCACTGATTTTGAAAAAATCACTAAATTTTATGTACTCGTATCCTATTTTTCTATTTAGAAAATACAGATTTCGTTACAATTATAAAAAATATTATAACTAATGGAAATTTATATTCTACAGTTATTTCGCTTATCAACTCAAGTAAAAATAAATTCACACAAAAAATTTTTATTCATAAAAATAGAAAGAGAACACAGATAACAAAAAACAGAGAAACAGAAAAATGGAGACAAACGTAGCATAAAACAAATTCAGTAAAAAACAATAAGCTTGGTTGCACAACATTTATAATGATGAATACTTGACAATTGTTTCGGGGTGTTACCCCGTTTTCAAATTTGAACTGAACAACATTTTTCAACATTCTTATATACCTATACATCGATACCTGAAATATACTTAAGACTGATATCGATGTCTCCGAAGTAGAGGCACATGGCAATACACAGGTAAAAGTATTAAATTGAATTTAAGAATTATGGAATTCAAAGAAGATATCAAATTAAGTAATTGAAGAAATGAAAAATGGTGATAAACTGAGGGTGAGTTGATCGTTTATTATTGGTTTTTTTCGACCAATAATAAACTTGATCAATAAACTTGATTAGATTCGTGTGAATCAGAAATTTCCAGTTGTGCAAGAAGATCCAGAGTTTTACTCCTCATCTGTGGGTGCAGCAATTTCACTGAGTTTAAATCTATGAAATGGTTATTGTGAATGCAATGTGTTGAAAGTCCCGTAGAATTTTTGTTATTTAATATGGAGAATTTATGTTCTTTCATTGTGGCTTTGATGCTTCGTCTGTTTGGCGGGACAAGGACGAAATATTTTGTGAAAACAAGCCAACTGTTTCTATTTAATATATTAAACAATGTTTCACCAAGAGATTACCGAACATTCAATCAACTTTATAGCATAAAACTTTCCCTTTATAGTTTTTTTGTTCAGATTTCCATAGTTCTTCCATTATTTTTTTTATTCTTCTCAATATTGAAACACTTTTTCGTATTCATACATGACTTAATTAGTGAAATTTCTGGTTACTGAATACTGAAACAAAAACTTGGAGAAGATACGTATCTTAAAGCTCCTTTTATTTCAACCCAGTAAGGGTAGCTATTTAAAAATGTAAAAAGATTAATAATTGAAAATTTTTTCGAAATATTCGATTTAATCACGACAAATAAAGATGTCCTCTGTTGAAGTAGACAATAAATATATATATATATATATAATAATAGAAAATATATATTTGGGATAGCAGTCTTCAGGTTGAAATAAGTGTACTCTTTTCTTTGTATCTCAAGCTTTCGAGAATTATATTTATCTCTTCATCAGGAGCAACTAGAATATTGAAAGTGAGAAAATGTCAAATATACATAGATATGTGGTAACTTACGAATTGAGGTTGTATCAAAAAGATGCTGAAATTTACTGAAAATTCATATAAAAGATACTCAAAATGAAAACAAACGCATAACATGTAGGGATGGAGTATCAAAAATGATCTAGACAAGGTTATAGTTGAATCCGAAAACAAAGAATGACACTTATAGGTTAACGTTCCATCATAGAAAAATCGCGAATTACGCGATGTCTCCATCATTCACAGAACTACCAACCCACACACGTTATGATGGAACGTTAACCTATAAGTGTCATTCTTTGTTTTCGGATTCAACTATAACCTTGTCTAGATCATTTTTGATACTCCATCCCTACATGTTATGCGTTTGTTTTCATTTTGAGTATCTTTTATATGAATTTTCAGTAAATTTCAGCATCTTTTTGATACAACCTCAATTCGTAAGTTACCACATATCTATGTATATTTGACATTTTCTCACTTTCAATATTCTAGTTGCTCCTGATGAAGAGATAAATATAATTCTCGAAAGCTTGAGATACAAAGAAAAGAGTACACTTATTTCAACCTGAAGACTGCTATCCCAAATATATATTTTCTATTATTATATTATCAAACCAGTCAAAATATATTTGTTATATATATATATATATATGACAAAAGACACAATTATCGGTATAGCCCGCAACTCAATTGGAAGCAGCCGTTGACACGTGTTTCGAGCTTATTGGCTCTCCTCAGAACGGCGTAGCCAAGTTCAAGATGTACGAACCTGGAGATGGAATCCACAACAAAAGAACACATCTGCAAAGGAAGTCTCCACTGCTAGGCTTCCACGTGAACTCTCCGGGTTTGGAGATTTGATCAACGTATCGCCAATGTGGAAGCCTAGCAGTGGAGACTTCCTTTGCAGATGTGTTCTTTTGTTGTGGATTCCATCTCCAGGTTCGTACACCTTGAACTTGGCTACGCCGTTCTGAGGAGAGCCAATAAGCTCGAAACACGTGTCAACGGCTGCTTCCAATTGAGTTGCGGGCTATACCGATAATTGTGTCTTTTGTCATTTATACTTTTCACCGCAAGATTATATATATATATATATATATATATATATATATATATATATATATATATATATATATATATATATATATATATATATATATATAATTTTTTGATGACATTCTCAAAATATGTTCAATTTATTGATAATTTGACATAAAATTTACATTTCGCTTATCTGTTGGTGAAAGTTTCACTAAATATATTTACACTCTACTTATGTTTCGGGTGCTTAACCTCAAATCACTCAGTATTGTTTATTGTTATCGTAATATTGTTTAATTAATTAATCTTTAATTAAAATTAAAGAATACCCAATTGATAATATAAGTAAGGAATAATTATTAATTCTCAGAAAGAGGATGTAAATAAACTGAATTTCTTATCGAACATCATGTTCGTTCAGAGCTATCAAGACTAATATTAAAACTTGAATTAAATATAAAATTTTGTATAGACTAACATACACTTTACTAACATAGCACGTGGTATATTTGGTTATAAAGAAGAATAGATGGTTATCTTTAATTGACAGTTGAAATTTCCCTTTTAAAAATGCTAATTATTATATGTACAAACTTGAGTCGCAGAACTCGCAATGCAGCAAGTCAAAGATAAAAAAGAGCAAGTCAAACTGACGAACATCGCGAAGCTCGAAATGAAGTCGAACAGAATCGATGGAATCGAAATAAACAATATTAAAAGTTTGCGGTTAACTCCTATCGACCTGCATTAAATTATAACGTTGAAATAGATAACAGTTCACAGCCAATCGTTGCTATTGGACCAATGATCGTTGTGTGCCAATATTGCAAGGCAATGTTTAATGTTATTGATAAGAAAATATTACCAATGATGCGACAAAATATTGCGCGAAGAGTCAATTCAAATAGACGCTATTGGTACAGCCACCAGAGCCACTACATTCGTTGTTTTCCGGGAATGGACTAAATTCTGAACAATATCTCATATAATTAATGATGAGATATATGCGACAATTGCTTGCTACGAAATTAGGAACATGCCGTTCAACTATAGAACGGACAGGTTAATCACTTTCAATACATCAAACGTGTTAATATAGGAATTTCTTGATAATTCGACTGATTTGAAATAACAGGAAGTATTGCAGTTCCTTCGAAGGTGAGTAAGTCCCTGGATACACACGGGATAAATATTAAAAACAAGATAGTGCGGCACAAATGGTATCAATATTCAGAGAAAAATAAATGGGCGTACAAAGTTCGCCAGGTCAGCTAGTAATCAATAAAATCAATATATAACAAAAATAAATATCGTTCCTCAAATTGTGTAGTATATTTGAGAAGTATTCCATTGTAAAAGATATGGAGAATTTAATTTCTCGAAGTCAGTCTTCTTCTCATACCTACTTCTATTTACCAAAATTTCTCGATTACTCGAAAATTCAAACATTAACACTTCATACATTTCGAAATTTGAAATACGCACTGAAGTGCCAATGTGATGATTAAATTCACGATCCAACGAACTATCGTTGTTTCAATTTCACGCTCAGATCCTCCATAAAGGGATTTGGTAGGACGCGTATATCGGAGTTCCGATATGATAAAATAATGTCCGTCGGGTATTTCACGTTCATTGGCAAACAAACTGTTGCACGAACGAAGGCGTCGGCGACTCCAGAGACGGGAGCAGCGTATCGACGTTCTCCGTGTTCAACAGGCAGCGACGATCATCCACCGACTTTCATTACGATAATAATGCGGGGGAGGCCACCTTTTCGAATAAAGTGCGCACCCACGTCGCGATTTGCCCGATGGAAATCAGACGGAGCCCGCAGAGCAACTGAATATAGTGGGCGTATAAACGACTCTTTTTGCCGGCAGACATACGTATAGAGACGTTATTATGCTGCATACCTGGTTCATATAAGCTCAGTATCTGGGCATTTATTGCCGCACTAGTTATTACAAATAGTAGTGGTCTTTATAAACCCTAACTTCAACTTGCGGGTGGTCTTTGAGAATGAAAATATAATTTGAGTTATTGGAATGGCTTGGAAACGTGTCTAATTATAGAAAACGCCTTGTAAAAAGCAATATTAAACATACATAAGTAACACTTATTCTCTTGACTTGTTTGGTGAGTTTTTATTTCAGAATCTCTCAGTTGGAAACGGACAATTAAGAAAGCTTTCACTAAGTATTGGATAAAAATATTCTACTCAATTATCACATAGGATATCAGCATATACTTCTACGTGATAAGACATGAAGTGTTCGAACCCGGAGTTTTCGTTTGTATGAATACTGTCTAGTTTTGGAACTACAGAAGTCGTTACTGAAAAGATTTAATTCAAAAACAAATCACTTGATTCATTTGATATCTTCTTCATCTATTAGTAACTTCATTTTGTAAGTGCAGACTTACAAAAAAGTTGATGTATTTGGATCAATCATTGTATCAATCAAATTGAGCTCTATTTTATTCTTTGAATATATTACTTGGTTCAGTCTGATACGGATATACAACAATATAACAAACACATTGAAAAAAATAGTCAAACCATGGAAAGCATAAAGTGGAAACGACAGATTCTGTAAAAATTATTTAGTTTTAAAAAACGTTTTACTATCAAAATAAGTCACTTGCTTCATATGAAAGTAACTTCTTTCAATTGGGGAACTCAAAAATGAATCATTTTGTTTCTGTTTTTCAATGAAAAATTTTTCTCGAAGTTTTGACGAAGCTACAATTTTGAGCGAGACGTCAACTGGAAATGATTTTTTCAATGAGGTGACTTCCATCTTCCAAGAAATTTACTCCAAGAAGTATAATATGGTCTTTCAAAAGGAAAAATATCGAATTGAGTATTATTATGGTGTCGGTGGTCGGATTCTTTCTCGTTCTGCTAGGATGAGAGATCTTGGTATATTCTTCGATCATAAACTTTCCTTCATTCCGCACATCACCGAATTTATTTCATCTGCGTCGAAAATATATGGATTCTCTATACAAAAAGGCAAATAATTCCATCATTCCTCAACATTCATAAGACTATTCATTGCCCTAATCCGTAGCAAGTTGGAGTATGGCAGCATGATCTGGTGTCCTATTTGAACTTACCATCAATGCCATTTTGAGGCCATTCAGAGAGGGTTCTTGAAATTCTTAGTTTGGAGGGAGGATGAAGTTTATCAACAGAGAGGAGTTAATCAGGCGAATTATTGAAGGGATTAAAATTAATCCAATGCCAGGGGAAGAGAGGAACTTTATCACATGAAATATTTGTACAAATAACTGCATAACGGTTTTGATTGTCCTCCTCTTTTGCCTGCTTTGAAATTTCGTGTTCCTTGGCAAAATTCTCGTACCACTGCATTATTCCACCTAGAGACTCCAAGGACGAACTTGCTTATACAATCCCTCAATTGGTTTGTGGAGGTTTCATTCACTCAAGGTGCTAATAAATGTTACATTGGCTTCGACTCCACAACAGTTATTATTAGGAGTTATGTGACAACAAGGAAAATTGACTAAAATGAAAATTAGATTGAGTTCTTTTTAATATTTAATTCAATTTTATTAAGTAAAAGAAGAAACTTACGTTGAAAACCTACACAATTTTTTTTTTATATAACAGCCGTTTACATATGTTTCAAGGTTATTGCCTATCGTCAGAACGGCGTAGTTCAAGTTAAAGATGAAAGTACTTGAAGAGATATATAAAAAATTAATATATAAAACACGAAACACAGTTTCGTACACGTTTTATACACCCAAAACATTTGGGAAGAGTCAACACAACGTTGCAGACGACAATGAAATACCGTCCGGCTATTATGAGACTTTTATAGCTTCTGGAACTACCCAGATAATCTTAACAATAAAATAATTATTCTAAGAATTATATTTAATGCAGGCAAACTAAAATTAAGTAAAAGAAGAAACTTACGTTGAAAACCTACCTATTCTTAGAATAATTATTTTATTGTTAAGATTATCTGGGTAGTTCCAGAAGCTATAAAAGTCTCATAATAGCCGGACGGTATTTCATTGTCGTCTGCAACGTTGTGTTGACTCTTCCCAAATGTTTTGGGTGTATAAAACGTGTACGAAACTGTGTTTCGTGTTTTATATATTAATTTTTTATATATCTCTTCAAGTACTTTCATCTTTAACTTGAACTACGCCGTTCTGACGAAAGGCAATAACCTTGAAACATATGTAAACGGCTGTTATATAAAAAAAAAATTGTGTAGGTTTTCAACGTAAGTTTCTTCTTTACTTAATTTTAGTTTGCCTGCATTAAATATAATTCTTAGAATAATTATTTTATTGTTAAGATTATCTGGGTAGTTCCAGAAGCTATAAAAGTCTCATAATAGCCGGACGGTATTTCATTGTCGTCTGCAACGTTGTGTTGACTCTTCCCAAATGTTTTGGGTGTATAAAACGTGTACGAAACTGTTTAATTTTTTATATATCTCTTCAAGTACTTTCATCTTTAACTTGAACTACGCCGTTCTGACGATAGGCAATAACCTTGAAACATATGTAAACGGCTGTTATATAAAAAAAAAATTGTGTAGGTTTTCAACGTAAGTTTCTTCTTTTACTTAATTTTAGTTTGCCTGCATTAAATATAATTCTTAGAATAATTATTTTATTGTCAATTTTATTATTCAGTTACAAGTTGCTTTTTTATTTTTTATATCAGATTGAGCTCAAAGTTAATTTCTCTTCATCTCATTCATTTAGGTATTTGGTTATTATTCAATATTATGTTATTATCCTCTCTAATTAGTTACTATACTGGTTGAGAATGGAGAACTCATTAGTATTATCATTATTATTCTTCCTCTTGGATTTTCTATTTGTTTTTTCGTTCTCAAGTTCGTAGATCTGAAATTTGACTAGGCCTTTCTGATGAGAGCCAACATGCTCGAAACATGTGCCAACAGCTACTTCTAATTGCGCGCTATATTATGATCTACAATTTTTGTTCATAAATCAATTTAATTTTAGTATTTTTTCGTTTAGTTTTCTCCGAAATTATTTTCAAGTATCAAACGAGATAAGTTCACGTCGTGTGGAACCTTTAGGTCGTTCCGAATTAAAATCAGGTTAACGTGTTTGGAATAGATTATTTCAGCATTCACCACAATTTATATTTGTTTTACATGGCCATTTGGATTCGTATTATTTATCGTATCCTACCATGCGCTCTATATTTGAAACTTTCATTCGCATAATGTAAATTTATGGAATATCTGTTGAATGTACCAATTATTGAAATAAAATGTAATAAACATGTTATATACATTGATAGGAATGTTAGTTGTGTGGGCAAATGTAATAAATATGTAAAAAGGGTTGTTCGAAAACCGAAATAATAATTTGGATAACAATTTACTCAAACAAACATCATAGAATATTAAACAGAAGCCACATGTCTGACTATTTTGATGTTGAGATACATATATCGATTCATTCGAAAAAGATTAAACTGGTGATAAGCTTCAGTTCGCATTTTCATCTATCATCTCCTGACGATATATTATAACTCGCAAAAATATGCGGTATTCAGGTGGAATGAAGTGTCTAGTATTTTGAGCTTAAGTCGAAGTGTTGCTTTGGAAATTTTTTACCATAAGAACGACAGAAAATAGAACGATAGACAGAAAAAGAATCACCTGCGGGAACAAAGTTTGCAGAAAGAAGAAGAAGAATATTATTTCCACTGTATATCACCGTAGCTGTTCGCAGTTTTACCTCCATATCTGAGAAAATGCAAAATGTATGAATACAATTGTATTAACAATTTGAATATGTAAAAGTAACGTTTGCTACTCGTTTAATGTGACTTTTGAACTTCTTCGTGACTTCTGCCTACTTATTTGATGTGATTTTTGAACTTGCTTGTGACTTGTACCCGCGTAATCAATGTCACTTTTGAATTACCTGATTTGACACTGTTTCAACTAGCATAGAGTTTGGTTCTTATTAATGAAATTTTACATTTTATCAACAAAACACGCCCAGGTAATTGTTTCTTGAAATATATCCCCAGTGGTTCACTGAGTTTTTCTGTATCTTTAATTCGACATGTACTTTTTATCATCTTTATCTTATTCAACTTGGTTGAGATAATAATGAGAGCCTTGGAGGCGGGCGATATACCACTCAGTATACTCTTGGATTTTATACTCTTGGTTTTCAGAATCAAAGGCCTTTGACTCTGTTGATCATGTTGTTCTTTTGAAAAAATTGGAAGCTTATGGAATAAGAGGCAATCAACTGAAGCTGATAAAATCATATCTGGAAAATAGAATTCAAAGAACTGTTATAGACAGTAATGGTGAGATTTATGCTTCTAAAAATGGGAAGGTGAAAACTGGAGTCCCGCAGGCAGTATTTTGGGCCCACTTCTTTTTATTATATATATAAACGATCTTCCAGGTTTCCTAGGTTTGTTGGTCATTGTCCTGTATGCAGATGATTCAAACTTCATAGTATCAGGAAGGGATGTTCGGACAGCCGAAGTTTCAGCCCAAACTCATTTGGTAGACGTGATGAAATGGTATGAGAGAACCAAATAAAGCTCAATATGGATAAAACTGAAGCGATGTTTTATCAGACTAATCGTTCCTATAAAATATTTCAGATACACTATCAATGAAAGATGGAGAAATAACTGTGTGCTCTTCTGTCAAATTTCTTGGGATATATATTGACCAAAACATGAGATGGGATACTCATTGTACATCTCTCAGTAAGCGCCTACATTCGGTTATATTTACGTTGAATGTACTAAGAGATAAATTAGCTGAGCCTGTACTGGAGCTGATCTATTTATCAAATTGTATATCTCAAATTACTTATGGCACTATTTTCTGGGGCAACAGTGGTTTCTCCAATAAAATTTTTGTGGACCAGAAGTGGGCTATCAGGACAATTTTTCATCTAAAGAGTAGAACAAGCTGTCGTGGTATTTCCAGAAAGCATGGTTATATGACATTAATTGACTTTATATATATAAGTGCTTAATGTTCGTTCAACAGAATCGAGAATTGTTTATGAAAAACGAAATTTATATCAATACTACGAAGATGGATTGTTATTTTTTGCCTGAAAGTCGTCTTGCATTAACTCAAAACCAGGTTGAATTCATGTGCCTTAAGCTCTACAATAGATTGCCTAAAGGCGATTGTACTTTCTCAGAAGATAAAAATTTCAAGAACAGGATACGAAAGTTTATAATCGAGTGTGAACCTTATACTGTTGATGAATTCTATGAGTACTGCTCTTCAGTAGTATAGATCTCTTAAATTGTTTCTGTTGACATATTTTCATTTTATTGTATTTCAATAATTGTGAAAGAATAACTTATTATTATTATTCGATTATTTTTATAGTTGAAATTCTTCAGAAATTCCGTGATAATAAAGCTAGTGAAAATGCAATAAAATGTTTCTCATAATACCAACTCTTTTTTGCGTGAAAAATACCTAACTCAATCTCCTTTCTTTTCAGAAATGGGAAAATTCAATATCTATCACTCTCGACGATAGCTCGAGTGCATCAGAGGCCTAATTTTGGGCAAGAGCTCATCAATCAATCGACCAAATACACCTAATATTTTGGAAGCAATCGAAAATAGATCCGTTCAAGCTGCAGCAAATGAAAGAAACCTTCAAGTTCTCGATGCCGGCCACTACGATGTTTTCTAAATTCAAAAGTGGTGGAGGGGCACAGAACTCCTTAGAGACCAACCCTATCGGGCAACACTTTGAAATTGGAAAACAGGTGGCTAGTGCTGGACCGGAACTTGTTTGGAAAATTCACGACGCCTATAGGAAAAGCGACGGAAAGGTTAGTAATTTCCCCACCTTTGCATAGCTTGAAGTTTGTAGGAGCTCGTACTTTAGAATACCAAAAATTCACAAATTCAGTGTTATCTTCATTTTTGTATCAGTTGTTTTGAAATGAAATATCAATAATAATTTCATCGAATAATTTAACTTACTATTTATTTCGTTCTGAAGGTTTTTTGAGCATTCAGAAAATGATATCACAATTGGTACTGAATTTATTCACTCTGTATTGTGATTTTCTCGAATTTACCGGAGAATATACCTATAGGGTGTTTTTTTAGAGGTATAGAATTTTGAATTGCAATAAAACAACGATGGATCATTCGATTGACAAGAATTTTTTTTTATTCGAAAGATAATCTTGTGGCATTACTGGCATATTAGACGGATGGGTCGGATGAATCTAGTCCAATTTTCGATGACTTTTTCCAACATTTGTGGCCGTATATCGGCAATAACACGGCGAATATTGTCTTCCAAATGGTCAAGCGTTTGTGGCTTATCCGCATAGACCAATGACTTCACATAGCCCCACAGAAAGTAGTCAAGCGGTGTTAAATCACAAGATCTTGGAGGTCAATTCACAGGTCCAAAACGTGAAATTAGGCGATCAGCAAAGGTGTCTTTCAATAAATCGATTATGGCACAAGCTGTGTGACATGTTGCGCCGTCTTGTTGAAACCACAGCTCCTGGACACCATGGTTGTTCAATTCAGGAATGAAAAAGTTAGTAATCATGGCTCTATACCGACCATTGACTGTAACGTTCTGGCCATCATCGTTTTTGAAGAAGTACGGACCAATGATTTCACGAGCCCATAAAGCGCACCAAACAGTCAGTTTTTCTGGATGTAACAGTGTTTTGACATACACTTGAGGATTATCTTCACTCCAAATGCGGCAGTTTTGTTTGTTGACGTAGCCATTCAACCAGAAGTGCGCTTCATCGCTAAACAAAATTCGCTTATGAAAATCGGGAACAACGGCAACATCGTTTTGGGTCCATTCGACGAATCTACGCCTTGCTTGATGATCGTTTGGCTTCAATTCTTGCACGAGTTGGATTTTATAAGCACGCAAACCAAGATCCTTCCGCAAAATTTTCCATAAAGTGGATGGACACAGATCCAATTCCTGTGCTCGATGGCGGATGGACTCATTCGTGTCTTCCTCAATGCTACGCTCTACAGTAGCAATAGCTTCTTCTGTACGCACCGTACGGCGTCTCTGGGGATGCGAGTTATCAATAAGAGTAAACGTGGTGCGAAAACGTTCCATGGTTAATAGAATTAACTGCTCTGATGGACGATTTTGTCGACGATAAATGGATGTAGTGCGCGATACGTATTCCGCACAGAACCATTATTTTCGAAATAAAATTGCACTATTTGCAAGCGTTGTTCAGGCGTGAGTCTATTCATGATGAATTGCCAAACCAAACTGAGAATAAATCACTTCTCAGCTAATAAATCGGTTGCCATCTTCAACAGTAATGCCAACTTAAACTTCTATACCTCTATAAAAAAAACCCATTATAAGCATCAATTTTCTTCACAAATTTCTTTCATTAGGCTGTTCGATTCCACAGAAAACCATTCATCGAAATGGAGGATCAAAACAAATCCTTTGATTAAAGTACGCCAAACAGTTTGCATATACAACTATCCTGAAATAATTATCTCAATTTGAGTTCCAACAAATATTCGAATAAATATGCGTACTTAATGATTTGAACATTAACGAAATAGGGGTCACAGCAAAAATTGAGGTGGTACAATTGACATTTCTAGAACAGTAGACGTTTCTAACAACAGAAACACTCTGAAAGTTTGAATTGATAATTCCAAGATATTCAAGAAAATCAAGTTGATTGAATCATCGCTGATCTCTTGGTGAAAAATAGTTCAAGTATATTGACTGAAAAAAAACTTGGTTTACTTTCACAAAATTGTATATTGCTTGACAATCGTTTCGGTTATAACCCCATTTCAAAAGTTAAACTGTACACTTATTTTCTCTACTAATCTTTTCATATACAAATTTCTACATCTAAGTATACCTTCTGCTAAAGAAGAGTGATGGGAGATAAAATAGGTATGAACGATTATGGTTCTATCAGTTCCCTTCTTTCAAAGACGTCGATACCTAGAACCGTATTCGTTTTTATTTATATGAAGACGATTTTTCTATTTCCACCTTTGTGTCTATAGCTGATAAGAATGTAATAGTTTATTAAAGTGTCAGTGGAGAAAACAGAAGTCGAGCAGCACCCGGAAACAAACATCAAGCAATTAATATAATTTTCTAAAACTCATTCAAAGTGCTCATTATTCAATACTTAATTTCGAATAAAGAATTGATCAGTCAGTGATTTTTAGACAAGTTTTTATTATTACCTCTCATTCAAATATGAACTATCACAAAGTAGATTCATTGAATTTATTTCGATACATCTATCTTAACTAACGTAATTGTTTAATTACTAATTTAATTATTCTCTTATTCTTTTACCATCATCTACATCAAGGTGTTTTTATTCGATATATTTCAGAGAATATCAGTTTGTTCAATATACTACACTACAGAAGAAGAATATAGGTAATATTTTCAAAATAATGAATATAAAAAACGGTTACAATTAGAAGAATTATACTTATTTATTCTGATAAGTTTCTATAGAAGTACAATATAGATACTTACATCATTTCAGCATAAATATAAGATATATAAATTACCTATTCTCCATAATTTCGAATGAAATAATAATTTATATATTAATTATTGATAGTAACGAAGCGGTCAATGAACTCTGAATGAAATCTGAAAGTTGGAGTGAATTGTTGTAATTCTGGATTATGTTTTAATTAAATAAATTCGAGAAAATTTGATCTCTGATTTCATAGAAAGACTATTTTTTCACACTTTCGTTTTCACTTTGAGTCTAATTTATATTCCCTACTTATATGTAGGTATTCATTATTGTTATATAATGAAGACTATACAAGTTTTTATTGATCATTACGAGTGATATGTTTGTATTTTCTATGTTCATGAAAGTGTTTGCTACTCATTCCTGTAGATGGAACTGTGATGTATGCATCACTTTACAATTTAATTTTTATTGTCATGAAGCGGCACAATTGATGAACGAAGAGGTTCATATCCTCTTTGAGTTGTTGATATTTTTCTCTGAAGTTTCAGTTCTGGACCGTTAAACCCGATTGTGTCTGCCCTGCTCAATTATTCTGAGTTTTGTCTTATGACATTCCGTTTTGTCTCGTTATGCTCCCTGGTTATTATCTCTGTATTCTACCACGACATCGTTATAGCCTGAACGACACTTAAATTCTCGTGATGCTTGAATTTCCATTAGTACTGAAGATATTTTTCGACACCTGCTATCTATTTGTTTTTGTCCTCCATTTTTTTCATCATTCTATTCGAATCAATTATTGTCCATACCTCAATTACTAATTTTTGAAATGAGATGAAAGGAAGAATCATTTTACAGCTAACAGTTGAAATAATTGCTCGCAGACTTTTTCATTAGTCGATAAATGTTTTTGAAACTTTTTACCAATGATTTCTTAAGTTTGACATTTATTGTACAGTTACGGTTATTCCGTGAATTATTTCGTTAAATAATATTGACGGATTTTAGGTTTCATTGCCTTCGATGGTAAAACAAATGGAGATGTAGAAATCTTTCTTCAATGTTAAAGTGTTGAAAATGTTCATTTAAAATTTGAAGGATTTTGTAATACATTTTGACACAATTCAGTCTGTTCGATTAACGTTTCGTGATTTGTGAAAATTATCAGAAGCTTTCTTATTACCGTTTGATTATTTTCCTTCTCTCAGCTACATTATGGTGGATGCTTAAGTAATCTTACAACAGTTGCAATTTATTTTAGATGACTTATCTTGGTAATTCATGAGCTATAAATTTATTATATGGAATATATACCTAAACAGTGAACCATGCTTATATTGATAAGGCATAATTCAGCTTCATTGTTTCCAAATATTCAGTTTTTTCAGTCCATGATTTTTATAGGTGTATCTACCATGAATCTGTACCTACTAAATGCCTTGAAAATACTCTTGAACAGCTGAAAAATACACTCTGATTTGTCGTAGTATACGAGATGAAAGGTGTTTCAGTTTTCAGTCAAGTAGACGAACAAAAACCCTACATTTGATTTCAGAATGATACATTTAAAAACATCGGATTACAAATCAAGATGTAAACCCCACCACTATAATTTATGTGAATTTATGGAATCCCAGCCAATGAGACTTACGCTCGCTAATCGAAGCCACGCCTCCTTAGTATCCTCAGATATATTAACATGTCTTCCTCGGTTTTGAACAGTTTCGATGAGGCTTGCAGTCTGATATGTTGAGAGTTCAAAATGTTTAAATTGAATGGCTTCAGGTCCTTAAACAAGGTGAGAAAGCTGCGAAGCATAACACCATATTTCATTGAAATATGGAGTGGAGAATTACGGACACCTGAAATGGATGTTCTGATACGCCTCTTGCACTAAATAATGTTTTAATTAGTCGAATGTTTCATCGGAATCTTGGGAAAATAACTCATTTACTAATTTAACTGCGGCCCTGTGCTACAAAATCTTAGCTGAAACAACTTCGCTGGTCCAAGGGGCTGCCCTCAAAAGCTACTAGCATAGAAAGGGCGGAAATTCTTCGTGATAGGTTAGAGAAATGAGGTCATTAGTGCAGTAGTTATCGAGGATGGTTTGATATTCGAAAGATTCAATTAATAAAACCTTAAGAAAACTGAAATCGAGATATCTGACCAATTTACAACCCTGCCAGTTCTCCGTGATCTAGAAAAAGCTGCAAAAAATTATGGACTGTGAATTAACCAAGAGAAAACAGAATATATGATGCTCAGTCAAAATATCATTGGTAGAAGTAAATACATACAGTTTGAAGTGGAAGGAGACAGAAAAACCTGATATAGAAAAAGATTTTGAATTCGAACACTTGGGAGCAACAATGACAAATAAAAATGTAGAACGGACAGAAACAAACAGAAGTTTAGCAAATAAGAGTAAATCCGTGGGATTATTGAGTCGAAAGAGTCATTACATCGAAAAAGTTATTTAGAGTAGGCAAAGTTAGAATATATCGAACAATAATCCGACCAACAATAACATAGGAAGTTAAACATGGGTCTCAACAAAGGTGCAAGAAACAAAATTGGATATGTGGTAGAAAAAGTAAGGTACTGAGGAAAATATTCGGAGAAATGATGTTAAATGAAGAACTTCAGAGAAGAACCAACAGCAAACTGACACGGTGTCTATAACACGGTAATCTATAACATCAGTAACGCGCTTTATAAAAGCTCGAAGAATGAAATGCTTGAAGCACACAAAAAGGACCCCAGAAAATAGATATACGAGAAAAGCTTCTGAAAAAGAGGAGGAAGGTAAAAGAAGAAGAGGAGGCCGGAGAAAAAATGATTGGAGGCAGTGTTGGACGATACAGAACCGAATTGGGTTGCAAAAGTCCTAAAACACAACCTCTTGGGAAGAATTGTAGAAGCTGTTAGAGACCGATAAGACAAGACAAATAAGTCATGGACCTTAAAGACCTGCAGTAATGCTTATTGTTATTATAACCTAGAAGATCAGTTCCTGATAACACGCAAACAAAAGATGTCTTTACTGTCATTATGAAACGGAAACAAACAATTATCAGAACAATTTTGTGGTGTCGATGTTGATGAACTCTGTTCATGACTTGTGCCAACTGTTACAGAAGTATTATAACTGTAAAAATGAAAATGAGTTTTTATACATTGCATCATGTGTGAATATTATAATCAAATAGTTTCATAGAAATTTCCTTCGGTTATGATAGTCATCATTACTAACCACCTCAATCTTCACCAACTGATTCAATCACATCACAACAGCTCTGTAAACAGATAAAGTCGGCTATCCGATCAGTGCAAGATCAATGCATCAACTACCCTCCCCTCTGGCTACAATGTCCCAATTTATATTCAGAGTAAACTGATACATCAGTTATGTGGGCCAGGGATGTAAACATTAATGACCTTCTGCATTGACATTATTCGTATGGATGTCGGTCAATATTGACGTTTCTGTTGTCGACCCAGCCGCAAACTTCGCAAACAGAGTCGGCGAATCTGACGAATATGCAGTTTTTCAGTTTTGATCGTTCATTTCACTTTGTTTGTATTTGAGGCTTTTACGCGAATATCCGATAGAAATCTGGATATGGAATTATTTTTTGGTTTGATTACATGACAGGGTGTTTCGATTGGATTTGTTTCTTCTTTTCCTTGAATCATAGTCCACTTTAGATGTTACTTTGCATCAACTGCCAGTAGAATAAAATAAATTTCATTATGAAATATTTAGAATCCACAAAGATTAATTGAAATTCTTGTTTCAAGTTACATTTTTTCCTATATGTAGGTGTTCAACAACCTGTTAATAATAATAATAATACGTTAATTTTTCTCAACAGATGTAATACCCAATTGCAGTAAATAATAACAAAATGTTGATTATTACTGAATAATATAACTAAATGATTAAAATGAAAGAGATATAACAAAGAGCTCAATCTAATCTAAAAAAACTAAAATAGTTACTATTAACTGAATAATAACATTCAATGAAATATTAAAAAGATTTCAATCTAAATCAATTCATTTTAGTCAATTCCTCTTGTTCACATAACTCCTTTCAATAACTTCTACGTAGACTCCATAAACCAAATGGGGGATTGTATGAGGGAGTTGGTCCTCGAAGTCTCTAAGTGGAATAATTCTGTGCTACGAGAATTTTGCCAAGAAACACGAAATTTCAAAGCGGACAAGAGAGGAGGACAATAAATACTATGTGCAGTAATTTGTATAAATATTCGAGATAAAGTCTCTCTCCTGCTCTACAATGAGAGATTAAACTGAATCGACTCAATAATTCGTTATAATTGATTCTTCTCTGTGGACAAACTTTGTCGACCCTCCAAACTAAGAATTTCAAGAACCTTCTCGGAAGAGCCTCAAGATGGCGTTGATGGCAAGTGTAAATAGGATGCCACATCACGATGCCATACTCCAACTTGCTACGGATTTGGGTATTAAATAGTCCTATGTTTGTTGAAGAATTATTAAGATATTTGCCATTGTGTATAACGAATCCATATATTTTCGAGGCAGATGAAATAATTTGGGTAATGTGTGGAACGGAGGAAAGCTTCTGATCGAAGACTACACCAAGATCTGTCAGCCTATCAGACCGAGAAATAACCTGACCACCGACGCTATAATCACACTCAATTTTTTTTTCTTGTGAAAGAGACATTACACTTTGACACATTTAAACTCAAATAATTATCTTCAAGCCAACTGGAAACATGATCCAGCGCGAGCTGAAGTTGAACACAGTTCTCCTGTGATAAACTTCATGATATAGTTTCAAATCGTCGTTTCTTTTTCGTCGTCATGTTTTTTGTGGTGTTCTTTATAATGAATACATTTACTCAGTTAAAGTGCACATAGCGATCTCAAGACAAAAACATTTTCATCGTATAATAATCGTATTGGATGCTGTTTATATAAGTAATGAAATATAAATATAAGTTATAGAATGAGAGAATAATTAACTTAGTAAATTGTTAAATTAACAATTAAATTGTTTAAGAAAGGATGTACTAAAATTGAGTAATGAATAAAAATCACTTCGCTTATTCTCACAAAATTATCTAAATAGCTTGAAAACTGTTTCGGGGTAACACCAGTGGGAGTTAAACCAATGTGTGAAAGTCGAGAAGAGTTTGCGAGAAAAGAAGAGTTTGAATTTCAAAAATGAGATAACACCCCGAAACAATTGTCAAGCAATTGATAAGCTTGTGGAACTACGTCAAGGTTTTATACAATATATCAAACGATTGTTCTCTGAAAGATCAGCGAATATACAATCAACTGCATCAAAATTGAGAAAATTTTTAGAACATGTAGAGAAATATTTGAAAATCTCACGATTTGTGAAATGATTGAGTGAAATGTCAATATATTGACATTGACTTCGACATTAAATTGTCAATTGAATATAACTCAAATTCAAACACTTGAACTTATGATTTACACTTTATTGACTACATAGCATGACGCGTTTCGTCGTTACAAACGACTTCTTCAGATGCTTACAGAATAATAACAACATTTTGAAAAATACAGGTATATATATCAGGGAATTTTGGTGTTCTATGGTTTTGGTTTTACCTAAGATATTCCATTCTGAGAATAATTTCTATTACCTGAAAAGGTTTAACAAGGGTGAATTGTTTAATTCTATCTGTTCATTGAGCAAGTTTGCAGAATTTTCAAGCCGATTTATTTCCACTACTTCCCAATAATCTAATTGACTACTTCTCTCTATATTGTGTAGAATTTTGAAATTCGTATCAAAAGTATGGTTTTCTGTTAATAAATGGTTAGCATAATTCGAATTACTTTTATTATGGGCGAAGCTATATTTATGTTCCTGTATTCTAGTACCGAAATTTCTACTAGTTTTACCTATATATATATATATATATATATATATATATATATATATATATATATATATATATATATATATATATATATATATATATATATATATATATATATATATATATATATATATATATATATATATATATATATATATATATATATATATATATACCGGGACATGTTCCACAATTCAATTGGTAATATATATATATATATATATTCAATTGGTATATATATATAGGTAAAACTAGTAGAAATTTCGGTACTAGAATACAGGAACATAAATATAGCTTCGCCCATAATAAAAGTAATTCGAATTATGCTAACCATTTATTAACAGAAAACCATACTTTTGATACGAATTTCAAAATTCTACACAATATAAAGAGAAGTAGTCAATTAGATTATTGGGAAGTAGTGGAAATAAATCGGCTTAAAAATTCTGGAAACTTGCTCAATGAACAAATAGAATCAAACAATTCACCCTTGTTAAACCTTTTCAGGTAATAGAAATTATTCTCAGAATGGAATATCTCAGGTAAAACCAAAACCATAGAACACCAAAATTCCCTGATATATATACCTGTATTTTTCAAAATGTTGTTTTATTCTGTAAGCATCTGAAGAAGTCGTTTGTAACGACGAAACGCGTCATGCTATATAGTCAATAAAGTGTAAATCATAAGTTCAAGTGTTTGAATTTAAGTTATATTCACTTATAATGGATTTACATCCAGTAAACGCCAACACTATTAAATATTAAATTGTCAACTTCAATAATTGACATTATTTCATATTAAATTTTTTTTTGTGAAAGTACGACGTTATTTCCTGTACAATGAAGTGAATTTGGAGGCAATAAATTGAAATTAACACTCTTTACTTCACTGAATATATTAAAAAACTCCTGAATATATTTCGGGTAGTTAACCCAGTATCAAGAGTATACAATGTTACTAAATAAGTTTGTTAGCTGATTGTTAGTGGGTAAGATGTTACTCAGTAACATTGAATACTCTTGATAATGGGTTAACCACCCGACACATATGTACAGTTTTTACTATATTCAGTAAAACTTCAGTCAAGTGTGTAATTTTAATTTATTGTTTTTACACTAATATTTCACCAAGAGATAAGCGATACCTCCGTGTCATTGTCCATTTAGAGGTTAGGAACGTCGTGTTATTTATTGTCATAGATAAGAAAATGCTTTTGCCTCAAAATATTGTAAGTGTTAAGTATTACAAATTGAAGATAAAAAATCTACCTAATATACAGTTTTCAATAAATGAGGTTTTCCAGATTCTCAACGAATTACGGAGTTCAGGATTTCCGTATGAGATATTATAATATAAGTTAATCAGAGATATAAGAAATGATTACCTGCTACTAAACAACGAATACTCAGTTCAACTAAAGAACTCACCAGTTAATCACTTTTGATGCGTCAAACGTGTTTATTTGTAGAATTATAGATAATCCGATCGATTTGAAATTACTGAAAGTGTTACATTTCTTTATAGGTGAAGCGCCCCCTCAGTTTCCTTGAGGTGTCCCCCTCATTCACAGGGAATGAATATAAAAATATCTCTAGTGCCCCACACGAAATAAGTGATAAAAAAATCTAAATACTGAAGCAATAATAGGGGAACACGTTTTTCAGTATTCTAGAAATTATTTTTGGGCTTACAAAATTCGCCGAATCCGCGAGTTTCAATAAAATAGAATCAAAATTGATAACTGGAATTTTGTATCATTTTAATGCAACTTACGAGGCTTGAACTAAGCGAATTGAACTATTTATTTTTGATCTACATTTCCGAAACTTCCTCATTTAATCGATATTGGTACTACAGTTTGTAATATCCCGGTTGGAAGTGCTCTACTGGCAATTAATTACATCGTCAGCACTTTGGTTATATGAGAATGAATTCCACATTCACATACAATGTTCATTTATGTTTATAGGTTATTCGATGATGGCCATGATCCTGGATATGAAAACAATACAAACACTTCCTAAATATCGGTTTATGATGCCATCATTTTCATTTAACGACAACGTTGGGGTATTTTATAGATTCTTGGAACACAGTATTCCTAAATTTAGATAGAGTGTTTCGGTTGAGTGAAAAAGAATTGACGGGATATTTAATACCTGTGCTCATTTTTATTTGTTTTTCCAATATGGGATATTTGATCTGGTTTGAAACAATTCGATATTTTTCTCGAATTTGATCACCCGTTACTATTATTACTGTAATGAAATTTTCTTTAGAATTTTCTCATAATTCAATAAAAATACGCATGTGCAGTACTATAGTTATTTCCTATTGTTATTTAGCATTTGATAAAGAAGTAGTACTTCGAAACGCGTCATGTGTATTTTTATTAATTTATGAGAATATTCTAAATATTTTTTCATTATGTATATCAATTTTCTCAAGTATCGGCCTCATCAATAATCAACTTATTACTGTGTTTTTCTGAAAAAATTTTTGATCTTTCTTTCTATTTTTGAATGAAATATGCAGCACGTAGGTAATTCAGGCCTTGATTCGATATATTGATATTGATCAATCTCTCTCTTTCTTTCCTGTTTTTGTTTTGAGCTTCTAGTTCTAAATCTCTGCTCTTTATAGCTTTTGCTTTGCTTCATTGTATGCTGTTTTATGGACCTTCTTCTCTTCATTGTTTCTCGTAGATGTAAACCATCTGAGGATTGGTTATTCTGAACATTTACTTCATATTATACTGCTCATTTCTTACTCCCCATATAGGTATTTGCTGGTTTGTGCTTCTCAGCCATGCACCGTCCTGGTTTTTCCTTCTTACATCATTCAGTGTATTTTTCTCACCAAATCTCTATCTCCTTTTCCTCTTCGTCATTCTATATCGATGATTCTCTACCTCTGAGGAAGAGAATCATCGATATCGAGGTCTTCAAACATTATTATAGCTCTAATACCCCAACTGTCTAATATAAGTGTATTGACACTGAAATAATAATTTTTAGGGCTTTTGACTCTAGTTCTTTGCTTCTCAAAAACAATCCACCCTCTCAGAATGCTTCTTCTTCAGTTCATTTTTGTCAGGTTAGCGCCATGTTTCTGCTCAAGCTTGACATGTACGAATTCACTGCGACACTCGGTCCGATCTTCTTTTCGTAAAATATTTTTTTACTACTTTTAGACTTTTTGTGACGCATTTACTGCAAGTTTTTTTTTCTAGTGTATAAGTATATGAAATTTTGATGCATTGTCTTTCGAAAGAGTTATCCTGAAGTATTTCCTTCCAAATAGTGTATATTTATTACTCCATGATTTTTTCTGAAAATTCGTTGTTCTCGTTTATGTTTTCCTTTTCATCTTTCCAGTGAATCACCATTGTTTCGGCTGTCTATACTATCTAGAGAATCGTTGTGTTATTATGCCTGTATGCTGTGTATTTGAGTACGATCTTATCAACTCGTAGGCCCTTTGAAGCTTGGTAATGCTTCATTGGTATATTTATGCCAAGCGTCATACAATATTTTGACATAAATGAAAATTTTTTGATATTCTGTTGGAAACAGATGATGATAATAAATAAATCTCCATTCGTCCTGAATGTTTTCAACGAATTTTAAAGCGATGTATTTTCTGTTATTATATGATAAATATTTAGATCTAATCTAATTCGAATATTCTTCAAATTTCGACTGATATAACTTGTTAAAATGTTTCCCGTTTTATACTAATGAGGTATTCAAATCAGCTAATAATATGGAAAGTCTATTCAACGAAAGTTCCTGAAACTTTTGAGCTTCAGAATTGATGGAATATATCACCTATATGCATACAACATGAAACACTTACAAGTCACTTACACTATGCCATAATCTTCTGCTATGAAATAATTAACAATAAAGTGAAATGTCAGGAATTATTGCAAAAATTTAACTTCATTGTTCCAAGAGTTTCTTCGACAAGCGAATCTACGTTCTACCTTCCAGAAGCTAGAACGAATGTTCTGTTACTGATATTAAGGCAAGTTTCCTTGATATCCATAATCTCTGCTAGAACAATGGTTGCACTCCGGGAGTGCCGGCAGAAGTGAAAACTTGAATATTAATGTTGTGCATTTTTGATATTTTGGAATGGTTAGAGAATAATTTTGTACGAATTGCTTTCATTATCAGTATGAAAGTATTATTATTTATGTGGTGGAATACAATATTCATTTATTGTACTATCGTACACAAACATGACAATTTATATTACATTAAAAATTTAACACTTCAGAACTATTACAATTATTTTACATTAAAAAGTTTATCTCTTAGGAAAATCAACTTCCATCCATAATTTCAACGACTTTTTTATCATCATTTTTACCAGAACCATCATCGCTAATCTCTAAAACTGATACGATAGGTTTATGATAGCTGAAGTAAGAAACGAACAGTTTTGATTCGAACCTATTTAAGTGTCTAATAAAGACCGCATCAATATCAGTTTTGTATTTCGTTGTGTTAAGATTGCGATCATTTGACATAGTTAAACCAAATTATTTGAAAATTCAATTGATTTTTATCGTCTGCAAAGTTTATGTTGAAATCTCCACTCAAAATCATTGGCAATTCATCAAAGCTCTTTCCAATTTTTTTTGAAGCAATGCAGATGTGTCATGAGAATGAATGAATAAATTTTCGTACCAGAAGTCTCGTATAGCACGCAATGACTTATCTGGAGAGATGTAAACGGCAACCATAATAAACAGATTATCACCAGAGTGGCAACGACTTATACAAATATCACCGATATCAGAAACAGTAGCATTAAACATGATGTTGTATTTCACATGCACATTCATATAATTTGTACAATAATGAACTGTGTTCATTTTGATGAATAGCTTCTCCTCCCGCTGGACGATTATTTCTTCTGAAACTCGCAACAAAGTTGAAATTCGGAATGTCAATTATTTCATCGTTACCCATATGAGTTTCTGATAAAATTAACACATTCATCTTTTCAACAAGAGCGTCAATTGCTAGATCATTTACATGCGCACGTAAACTTTGACAATTGAATGAAAAATACACACGAACATTCGCGCAAGCGCCTTGCGCCGCGTGCCCTCTCTCCATCCGTCTTACGAATTCTCGATCAGGTCACGTGTCCTGACGCGAGTTTAGAAATTTTTACCCATTCCAAAAAAAATACACAGCGACGCTAAAGAAGTTTTCACTTAAAAATAAAAAAAATCACTGCCTTTTTCGAAAAGCGAATTGTTTGAATTAGATTCGAAGTTCGAGGTACTTTTTCTTCAGGAAATAGCTAAATGGGGCCTAATTCATCTTTAATTTTCATATCCATTATGAAAAGAAGTTCAGTTATTTTTATCCCGTGAAAGATAATATCTCAAACTGAAACCTATTCGTTATTTTTGTGGAAATTAAAGTAACGATTCATTCTGCACGTGTATACATCAAATTAAATCGGAATGAAAGACAAGATTGCGAGAATTATCAAAGTAGATATCTCGTAAAATATTTAATTCTCGTAAAGCAAAAAACTCCATCCTCAAAATTAAATTTTACGTGTTGAAACTTTGGGAGGGTGCGAAGGGATGACAATTGGCTTATAAGGCAATTCTGTAAGACCGTTGACATGCTTGGTACTTTTTCCGAGTGTTTTGTATTCCACTGCAAATTGCACACGTATTCAGCATTCCGAGCGTTTTCGCATCCAGTTGCTGATTTAGAATGGAATATATCTACCCCCTTTCATCGTTATCGTTTTCGATTTGCTGGTCTTTTGTTGGATCCACATTTCTTCAGTTATTGAGCGAAACGTGAAATGTAAAATGCGGATGAAATTCGTTCTAATTTGGTATACGTAGCTTTTGAGAGGAACTCTACCAACTAATGGGGAATTTTAGTTCATTTTTATATCAGAATAGTACGGAAATTTTCAAAGTAGTTGAAATATGAGTGAAAGAAATCAGAAGTTTAGATAGACAGAAATTTTAGAAGTTTAGATTAGAAAAAAATTTTAAATAATTGTGACTGAATCTTTTGTGTATTGATCATGAAAATCTCAATACCTTCATCGAAAAAATAATACAAATATATTTTTATTCGTCATAATATTATACGTGACGCTTACAATATTTTGACACGTCATTCGTGGCATTTTCTTATGAATATAGTGAAAAACATGACAATCTGAGTCTGTAAATACACAAAAACACACAGGAACTACCATCCTTATCCTGCTTAAAACAGAAAACTGAATATGAATTTGTGCCAATCTATACGTACCCTCAATATTCTTGAAGCTATCAACTGCTACCCTCAATACTTCTTTTACAAAATCGGGGTATATAGAATAATAAGCTATCAACTGTATGTATTCCACGATGAGTAAGGGGCTTGTATTATACAATAAACTGCCCATAAATAAAAGTGGACTTAATATATCTTATAAATAATAAATATCATATATTATTATCATATGCGATATCTCCTTTTTCCTCTTAGGAATAAATGTTAGAGAATATTGAAATCGATGCCTACATTTATTGAAAGCGTAAGACAGTTAGTTACTGTTTCGTACTACAAGGTATTCATCTGCTACGCCACGTTCAACAAATGAAAGGCAACGACTTCAATCCTCACATACCCTTCTATTGATTGTAAGATAGAAATATACAGTAAATCGTATGCATATATAATGCAGAATTCAACTGACATCTCAAATCTTAGAAATCAATGAAAAGTATATAAATACATCTAACATTGAAAGTTTCACACGAACTTATCAATAAATATATATATATATATATATATATATATATATATATATATATATACATATATATATTATCTGCTATAGAACTATAATCAATAGAATATATATATATATATATATATATATATATATATATATATATATATATATATATATATATATATATATATATATATATATATATATATATATATATATATATATATATATATATATATATATATATATATATATATATATATATATATATATATATATATATATGCAATGAAGTTAACCAAACGCAGTACGATTGCTCCTTCATCTCTAAATTGCCCAATGTCATTCACAGAATGACTAACAAAAATTTTTCTATTCGATAGAGATTCCCCTTATAAAATGCTTGGAATTTTTTTGCAGGAATGTTCGATATTTATATTCGAAAAACGCTGTGCCGAGAAACTCCACAAGCCGAAGCGCAAGGAAACAGTAACAGAAATTCTTCGTGCCTCGGTCAGACAACTGGAGCGTTTCCGGCATCCAAAAATACTTCACGTGTTGCATCCGATCGAAGAGTGCGCCGACACGTTAGCTTTCGCCTCCGAGCCAGTCCTCGCTAGCCTGGCGAATATTTTAGCTTATCACGACGTCAACGGAAGCCAGAGTGGCATAAATACAGCCTCTAATCAGCAATTACCCCAAAGGCCAGCTCACGCAAAGGAGTACAACTTCCTGGACATCGAGTACAAGTATGGAATCCTACAGGTGAGACTTTGAGCTTCACAACTCAATATTTATATATATATATATATATATATATATATATATATATATATATATATATATATATATATATATATATATATATATATATATATATAAATAAATACTGACACTTATTTCGAAATATTTCGAATAAAGCACAAATATTGTCAACGAGAACGAACTCATCACTTTATCACTTTCGAGAGTGAATATTAAGAGCGTTTCGAAAAATTCATCGAATTATAATTAATTGAATGATAATAGCATACAATTGTTTCATTATCATTATGAATCATCACTCCATATTTGATCTATCAATCAAGAATCGATGACTTTCAAAACGAACATAGGCCCTATACCAAATTGAGGGGAATTTTTCCTAGTGAAATATTCATGTGGCCTCCTTCTATCGGAGAAAAGACGTATAAACTCTCTCTAGCGGTCAAGATTCTTACTCAATATAACAGTAGCTCGAGTGAAAGGCTTTCAAGATGTTTCATTTCAACACTACAGTAAATTGTCCGCAATGTGTACAAATAGTCCCATGCCTAATCGCTCCAGATCACGCCCCGGCGGGCGGACAAAAGTATAGCTGGTTTCAAGATTCAAAAATCATTCATTACTAGTAAATACCGGTACTCCTTAGAACCACTTTCTGAAGATTTGTTCGTATGTTGGTTATATTGTTTCACACCTTTATGATAATTCACAGACACTATTATGTTATAGCTTGTAAAGCAGTTCAGATTTTCTGAAAAATTATTGACGCAATCTCACAGAACAAAGGATATCAATTATATCTGTTATTATTCGAAACTACGCTGAACAATTTAAACTGTCAAGCTTCTGGTCTACTGATGTTACGCTCACTCCCAAAGAGAGCTAATATGTATTCAAATGTCTATGACATGCTGAAATCGAATTCTATTCTCATGTTTCTGGTTTGATTTTGCCCCATTTCATCAGAAACGAGTATGAGTTACTCAAATTGTCGATATACTTTTCGAAGTTCATTTCAATTAGTGCAACGAATTCAAGCGGCATGTAAAATATTCATTCATCCGTCGATATTAATTTTGTTCACCTCAAAGTGACGCTCCTCAATTACAAACACTCTGGACCACGCTTTGCTCAATCCTCGAAGGGCTCCTGATGAGCATTAGTTAATATAGCCTTCAGCTTATCCGGAGATGGATCTTCATGTTTTCAATCATTGCAAAATGTTGTTTTCTCATTGGTTCAATGGATTTGAGGTACAGAAAAAATCAATAAGTGGGCTAAATCCAGTGAATACTGTAGCTCAAAATTTAACATTTTGGGAACTTACTTCGCTGACACGCGTTTCTTTCCTAAAGCGAATCACCAGTTAAATTTGGTTTTCCCGGACCAAATCAAATGCCGATATCATCAGTAACTTCTCTTATGGTAATTCGACGATTCCTCAGCATTATTTCTTCCATTTCTCCAATGTTCTATTGATCACTAGCTGACGCAACCAACACACCAAGTTCTTGAAAAATTCGTCAATTCAATGATATGCTTATTTTTATACTTATATTTATATTATGAATTACTGATAGAGAACACATACAAACTCTAAAAATCAATGAAAGTAATTTCATGTATTCAAACATCAAATACTTAAACCTTTCATAATCATTCTTCTCACTCTAAGTTCGTACATAGGCGCTCACTTCTCTTTCTTCTAAACTTCTCTCTATGAGTAGTACTGATAATAATAATATAATTTGATCCGAATAAGTATTTTCAATACATAAGAAACAAGTCAAAATTAAGTTGATACAAAAGACAAAAAAGGTTGAAAGTTTAAACCATATACTCATAGAAATAGCCTGAACTATTACAGGAAACAATAAAGTCATTAATAGTATCAATAAGTTGTTTATAAAGTATCTTTTTGAAGACCTCATAGCTCTCAGTCACCCGCAGACACTTAGGCAACAGGCTATAAAGGGCTATTGGCAAACCTGAAGCTATAGTGAACCGCTAAGTGAAACGTTAATATTCGTCGCCTCGAATTTTCATTTCTATATTTATTAAAAAAATGTGGAAGCTGTTTTAAAAAGATCATAAGTCTATAAATGTATAAACCATGGAACGTTAAAATATTACTAGACTTAAAAATACCCCGACAAAATTGTCTGTAACCTAAAGTAAACATAATTCTAATAGCACTTTTCTGAGTTAAGAAAATATCATTCGCAGAATGCGAACTACCCTTGAAAATAATACCATATGACATAACGGACTAAAAATTGGCAAAATATAAAGTGCGAACAGCATCAGAGTTTATCTTGCTTTTGATGATCACAAGAGTGTATATTACCGAGTTCAATTTTTGTACATGCGGGGACCATCGCATGTGCCTGTCGAGTGTAATACCCAGGAAATGAACCATTTCTCCAAGAATGATATCGCAGTCACCATTAATACAAAAAATTGATGAGCAATTCAATTTGGAATAATTACTACGGAAAATATTACCCCGAGTTTTGCTCTTATTCATGACCAAGCCACTGTTGCTACACCATCTATCCATCTCTGCAACCATCGTCCTAGCAACTCTTATGCACGATTCAACACCAGAAGAAGCAATGAGGAAGTTGCTATCGTCAGCGATATTCTAGAGTTATGGCCAATCTTATCAGTTTATTGTGAATTATATCTTGAGTTCAATTGCATAAATAGCAACTGATGTCTTTCAAAAACGTAATAGACTAAAAACTTCAACCTGGAGTGGGGCTATTAAATGTGAATTCAGTTTAGATTTATGAGATTTACATCAATCGGGTGGATTTTATTGAAAAATCAAGGGAAAAATAATAACGGTGACTAGAACAACAGGAGTTCAATTATGTATCGATTTTCATTTCAGTAATTTCCTCTTAATATCTCTAGATTCAAGTATGCGTTCCAAACAATAATTTTGAAGATTCAGTTCGTTCAGTTTCAACATTTCCTCAGCAAAAAATGTTTCTCATTTTGCGAAATCACATCAGTAGTAATTGATGAGAAGTTAATATTTAGGCAGATTTTTGTTCGATATTTTCTGTTAACGTTTCGCTACAAATTGTTGTTTCGTCGAAACACTGAATGAGCAATTATCACAAAAACTATTTTTGCAACATATAATAATAGTATCCATCATTTCGCTGAGTATTATGAGTACAAGTACACCTTCCAAGCACTAAGTATATTCCAACAAACTGGAGTCACAACTGCAACACATAGAATATAACGCCATCTATTGGATTATCATAGTGGTAACAATGAAAACGTGAACTTCCGTAGTCCAATTCAATACAATATCATATTTTCGAAGCGAAATCGAGCTTTTCATATTTTTTGCTCGGTATATAAACTTTAATTTCAATTATTTTACTCCAATCATGGAAGAAAAGGAACATAACGTTTCTGCTGTTACCATAATCATATTGATAAAAATAATGGTGCCGGAGATTTTTACACGTTATGCGTATCTCCTTTCAGATGCTCATTTAAAACGAGCTGTGCAATTTGGATGATGAAAATTTCAGGTTGCTTCAGACGCGAACACTAAATCTCAATTGCTCTCTCAGCAAAACTTAATCACAAAAGAGCACAGATCCCATTAAAAAAACATTTAAGAGAAAATTGCCTGTATGAAAACCAAGATATATAATTTCAGCAATTCTCTACTTCTTGAAATGTATTAAAAACCACAATAAAATTGAATTCGTTCTGATTCTGGTTATTTCTTGAATTGCGTCATAAAAAAAGATATATAGATATTTATTCATGCAATCAAATCGTTTTATTTAAGCAGAGGTACAAGAAAAGTTAGAATGAGTAGAATGAATATTATGAAAGTGAAAAATAAAAAAGTGAATTATGTTCCCATTATAAGTAGAATCTATTGTAACTTTGTACAGAGGTACGAAAAAATTTAGAACATTATGAGCATTGTTCTCCAATCCTGGGATTCGAACCCAATGAACTTGCTTCAATTACTATTCACATGACATCTGAACCTCTCGTCCAAAAACGTTCAAAAACTATCACGAAAAAAATATCTTAACTTTATATAGGAAAAAATAAATTTCAAACGGATTAACTTTTTTCAGAAGTGATCGACCGATTAATAAATTTCTGCTATTCTCATTTCATTCTGACTGTTGAAACATCAATTCGTCCAGTTTATTTTCTCCAGAAATCCAATAAACATATTGTCAAGTACCTGAGCGATATCGTATTTGTTACTTCACAAAGGACACGTCAACTATCCGAAAGTGTTCAATTTCAAACCTTCAACAAATATTTGAACTTGAGAATCCTCTTCACGATTCACGAGGATACGAAATAACACTCAAAGACTTATACAAAGAATACGAAGATGCTGTTCAGAATTATTTGATTTTGTAGCTTGTGATTCTTCCAAATTTCATCTCGGAGAATTTTTATTTCCTGAAATGAAGGAATATAGTGCTATTAGTTTCGTATCACTAATGGAATGTATGTATTTCGTATAAATAAATATAAACGTTTTCATTTCTCACCCCTCTGTCTTTTCGTGGAAAATTATTTTTGTGCACCTCAGGTACTGTAATATTGCTGTAAATAAGCTTCGTAAATATTCTGCTATTTCCTGGTTTTTCAGTAAAATATGAAACTATTACTGTTTACCTAATCAGTTTGATTCGATAAACAATGGAGTCAAAGTGAGTTCAGTATAAAATGAATATGAAAGAAGAAAAGTCTAAATAAAACAAGGACCGCACTCATATTTATTTCGAAGTTTCTGAAAACTTGAACGATATTAACCAACCAACTTCCTAGTGTCGAAATGCGCCGTGAAAAGTCACTCTTATATCTGTTCCTTGCACAACAGAAGGAGTATAACCTCAAATATCATCATCACAACATCTCTTTGATGATATCACTACCAAATGCGAATTCAAATGATTTTTCGATCATTATAGGATAATATATTGACTAATATATAATAATTTGAATGAAACTAAATAGTTTTATGATTTTCACTATAATTTAGTGAAATATAACAATATTGTTTTGCCAACACAGTGGCTTCATCAAATGTAGATCATAAACCGAGCTAATACATTGTGGACAGCCAACATTTTTCCTGAAGTATGGGGAATGGCCATAGAACAGTTTTCTTCTGCAGTAGGGGAATGACCACAGAACAAATTTTTTCTTCTGAAGTGTGGAGAATAACATTATACATAGAATACTTTTCTTCAATTGGTTTTTACTGGAATAAATTTAATAAAGGAGAATTATTCATTGAAAATATGTCTTTCAATAAACTATTCTATTTCTTTCTCTTATTAATCCTCATGGCTTCTAACAGGGTTTGTTTATAACGTTTTTGCAATATTTGGAAGTCGTTGAAGACATAGTTGTCTTCTATAAGGTGTGTTGCATACGTCGAATCAGTTATTTCCTTTTCAAATCATCTTCTGTGTTAAGATAATCCAGTTTAACCGACATATACCTTGGGACAGGTACCGCAACTCAACTCATAGATACCCGATTTTTAAGTTATATATTAAGTTCAAAGAACTTTTTATTCTATGGGAATTCAACGATAGCTTTCGAAACTCCGAATATCATGGGTAGGCACATCAGAAAACGAAAGATAAAATTTCGCCTGAAGATAAACCAGGCATCTACGATTTGTGTTGAGGTACTTGTCCCGAGGTATAAGTTACTCAATTTGGTAGAAATTTCAGACTTGGAAATCTAAACACAAAAGATGCTATGATAAAGAAAAAACCGATTCGACGTATACAACACACCATATAGAAGAGGACCATTAGAACCAAAACAACAACTTCAAAATATTGCATACCGTACAAGAAGGTTTTAAACTAACTCTATTAGAAGACGTGGAGGTTAATAAGAGGAAGAAATTCAATAGATTATTGAATGATCAACTTTCAATAAATAATTCTGCTTTATTAAATTCATTCCAAAAAAAGACAATCGAAGTAAAGTACACACTTCAGAAGAAATATGTTCTATAGTCATTCCCCTACTTCAAGATAAATTCTGGCAGTCCACAATGTATTAGCTCAGTTTATCATATACATCTGATGAATCCACGGTGCTGGCGAAGCAATATTGTTATGTTTAACTCAATTACAGTGAAAATCAAAAAACTACTTACTTTCGTTTCAATTATGTATTTAGATTCCGATACTATGGCAACCCTAAATTGAGTAAATCTCATTCCCACGTTCTATTTCATTCACTTTTATTATTCTCTCAAAACGATCTTGATGGAAATGAGAAAAAAGTTACCTGTGATTCGTGTGTAGACCAAAGTGGGGATTGTTGATGTTTGCGAATTATCCAAATAGATTGGACCGATGAGTTTATTTGATGATTGAAGAGAGCATCGCCTGAAGGTTTTATGAAAATCACATGTTAACTTTTCTAATGGATATGTATTAAATGAGGTGTGAAGGTCACTTTCTAATATATCATTCCCACGTTCAGATAGCTTATCTGGTAATTTTTTCACGCTAGTGTACTCGTTAAAAGCGACGATGTTGAATTGGTCGCAAAATAATGAACTCTGTACGCTTGATACAACCCGTGATCGTGATTCCCATTTACAAAGCTTACATGTGCTAACATACAGGCCCCAATCACTTTTGATGAAAGCCCCATTCCGCAGAACGCAGCATACACAATCAAAACACATTTCCCTATAGTCAGATTGACGTTGGCATTGTTTCAGATAACAGAAGCGTTATCATTCCTGCATTACACGGGACATGTATTACACAGAAACGTGTGCCCTGCAAGTATCTTGATTACAAAGAAAGGAACATGGAAGCTGGCTGGTCTCGAGTTTACAGGTGAGAATATTCATACTACACAATTGCCTAGACGATATAGAAATTGGAATATTGGTGATTATTAAGTTACAACACGTTTTTGTTCATTCGCGAAGTGCATTCATAAGACGTGAAATAATAAGGCATGATACACGAATGGTTTATTTGATGATTGATGGGGCCGATACTTGGAAAAAATTAATATCCATAATGAAACAATATTTAAAGTTTTCTCATAATTTTAATACAAATACGCATGACGACGTTTCGAAGTACTACTTCTTTATCAAATGCTGGATTAATATTAGGTATAATTTCACAAACTCAATACTTATAGCTATTTTCACTTGGCCAACTTGGAGTGAGGACCATAGAATACAACTGACATATAACAAAAAGGATCGTATACCTGGAAATGAACACAGAAAATCAATTTCTAAAGTCAGGTATACCAACTAAATGTAGGAAAAGATACAAATAATATACGACTAAGATTTCTAAGATCAAATTAAGGAAAACTGAAATTTTTTTGATCATGAAACATAAAATTGAAAGTAAATCAACTATAACCTAGGTAATCAATCTGATCTGCTACCTGGAATATTCTTATTGAACATATTAAGTAGAGGGCTACTTAACATCTAACTGGCTAAAAAGTAAATTTTCGAATTCATCAATCTGTAATGATTCTAGGAGATTTAGCCTGGAACCTTTATTCTCTCTATTTAATATTTGAAACTCTGAACAAAATCTATGACTTTCCTCTACCAAATGGTTAGCATAATGAGAATCTATTTTCTTTTTTTCAAGACTACGTTTATGTTCCGATAATCTAATATGGAAATTTCTGGAAATTCTTCCTATATAAAATTTCTCACAACTACCATATTCAATTTTGTATACCCCACACATTTGATTTTTATTAATTTTTGATTTATTATTTCTGATTATTACTTATTCTTTTCGGACCACTAGTAATGTTGGTAACATAACACTATATGTTTCGGGGGCGAAAGATGAAGTTATACACTAATTGATACTTTCAAATGTCTATATAGAAAAACTGAATTCATATATTTATTTTTCCATATAGTTGAGTGACCTGATATAAAAAATCCACTGAACTAGATATGGACAGCTAAAAATAAAGTGGCAACTCTGAGTGCGTTCTAAATACACCTTACGAAAAGAAGAAACATGTTGGATATGTTTGTAAATTGATGCTTTTTTTATGCAGACAAGGTGGAGATCGTTACCGTTCATAGAAATAGATCTTCTTCGGTTTTCTTCATATAAGATTGCAAAAAAATTTTACTGCACAAAATAACTCCAAATATCTGTATTCAAGTCAATATATTGCTTGTCTGAAATGACTTGTGAATTCAAACCATATCATCATCATCAGATGATGTGAATAAGAAAAATCAGAATGATCAGCATCAGTAGGATCAGCAAATCATTATAAAAAATGCCAGCAATATGTTATAGCAGTCGAACTTAGTAGGTAGTATTCAAAGTCCAATCAACATGAAAATGATGTATAGTTTGAATGACGAAGAGCTAGCTTTTCTTTTCGAAATTCAGGTGCTATAGAAATTTACTCGACATATTCTGCAAAAATAGTGGTTCGGCTACTTAGCTAGTAGAAATCTCTGCAACATTTGATGTTTTGACAGTTTATGCGCCAAACGATCTTCGCATTTGAAAACAGCTCTAACAAATGCAAAAGATATCTGCAACGTCGGAAAATGATGCTTTGATGCAAGGCGATCAAAGCCTGTTAGAAGAGTTGTTAGTGTAAACCAGATCATTCATGAAGATCCAAACAGGCAATAAACTTATTCAAATACTTTCAGATCATCATGAAACTGTTTTGCGTAATTGTGTAGTAAGTTTTGCCTGAAAAAATTCTATTTCTACAAAAATCGAAGCTCCAGGAAGCCAGTAGTGAGCTTGAGAAACTCAAATGAGCAAATTGAAACTTTTGAAGTTCTGAAATATTCTAGATTCTAATGCAGCTCATTCCCATCCTAATGGGCACCTGAGTCAGCAGACCTGTAGGCATTGGTGTACAATGCAATGGAAATAAAATCATGAGCAGTCGAATCATTAACGGAATTAGCTGTATGGGCTGCGTATTGACACGATGAATCATTACCTCCATTTTTTCCCGGATTGCAGAGAAACCAAAGCGTTATATGAACATATTAGACAATTTGTTGGTGCCAAAGGTGCTAATGCTCTTTGGGCTGAGACCATTAGTCCTGAAAGACTGATCAATTCTGATCAAGAAGCGGAAGCAGAAAAACTGAAAAAAAACTCTATAATTTCAACAACAAACCTTGTGATATTTGGAAGAGATCAGGGAATACTGATTTCCAAAAAGAGTTTCGAAAATTGAGACTTTCGTACACTAAAACTGGTTTGCTATATATCTTCGATTTATTCTCCAATTTTCAACTAAACGTACAAGCAGTCGAAGCGATTTTTTCGGAATGTGAAAAGCAACATCACCGAAGACATCGTCTTTAAATAAAATCACTCGAGGCAAAAGAGGGATACTCTGTCATAGCGAATTTTTGCCGTCATATAGAACCAACAGACACATCAAAGAAAAATTTCATCAGTCGCGGATGAATCAATATCGAAAAGGACGGAATCTCCAGGGAGACTTGGGTCTGAATTTTACCAGAATATCACGTCTGGGCGCGCTTCCTATAAAAGGGTAATTGGCTCTAAATAATGTGAGTCGATGTTCGGAAATATTCACAATATCACGCTTTCTCCGCCTCCGTCCCACTTTCATTTTATAATCGAATACCGCTCTCTTCCTTCGTTTTCTTTCTGAGGGAGTTGGCTTAATTTGCCGTCATAATGGCTTTCTGAGGATAAGCCAAACAGTGATTATTTTTCGAGAAATTCAGACACATTTTGTAATTTCTTGAATGAAATTATTTGTCACAAGTTCAGGAAAATCTGTCACTCATTTATTGGTTCAATACTCAATGAAAATAGGAGAATCATAACGACTGTTTTGTCAATACGTTGACATCGTCAGTGATATCAATCAATGATAATAGAAATAATCTCCATTCAGTACATACTATTACGAAATATATATTTATTATAAACACATTTTTCAGAAATGTTTCAATTGACATTCAAAAATCAGTTATGTTTGGTACTATCTTTGACAATATAAAGACTATATTGAATAATAAGAATAAGTCTTTTATTGTCAACGCGTATAATACCCTATTATAGAAAATGATAACATATTGAATGTTATTGGCGTTTACTTGATATAAATCCGTTAGAATTAATTTTATTCTTTTAGTTATTTAGTTATCATGTTGTTATTTCTGAATATAGGTAAAAATTCAAACACCTGAACTTCTGATTTACACTTTCATTGAAAACATAAATTGACGCGTTTCGTCGTTATAAACGACTTCTTCAGACGCTAACCACCGATAACCTACAACACCGAAACTTGGACCTGAAATCTGCTCACATCCAGAAACTTCGAACAACCCAGCGGAGTATAGAAAAATACATGATTGGCCTAACCATACCAGATAGAATACAGCAGGATGAGAGGTCAAACAAAGCTGAAGGAAGTCGTGGAGTGGGTAAAAAGGTCAAAGTGGAAATAGGCAGGCCATCTAGCCCGAACAAGAGATGAGCGTTAGCCAGCTGTGGTTGGTGATGGGAGCCTAGAGGGTAAGACCAAGAAAGTGCCCTCACTATCGAGGGTATAAGGAGCTTGTGCATTGGCTGGCCGTTGCCTGGAAGACTGAGACTGCCGATAGGGAATCTTGGCGAAGACAGAGAAAGGCCTTCGTTCTGGAGTGGACGGACAGAGGTTAATGATGATGATAATATATATATATATATATATATATATATATATATATATATATATATATATATATATATATATATATATATATAAGTGTGAAGGTTTCTTTGGAATGAGCACAGTTTAAAATTGATGGAGTAATTATTTATTCGACATATGTTTTGGCTCTAGACCTTTTTCAAGAATATTATAGGTTTATTGTTGGTTGGAAATTGACTTCAATTTCACAAATCTTTGGTAAAACTGAATAGTGCCTTTTCCAGTTCCAGTGCACTATTCAGTTTCACGAAAGATTTGTGAAATTGAAGTCAATTTCCAACCAACAATAAACCTATAATATTCTTGAAAAAGGTCTAGAGCCGGAACATATGTCGAATAAATAACTACCCCATCAATTTTAAACTGTGCTCATTCCAAAGAAACCTTCACACTTTTGTTATTAAGCAAAGCACAAGAAAACAAAACGAATTATATATATATATATATATATATATATATATATATATATATATATATATATATATATATATATATATATATATATATATATATATATATATATATATATATATATGTGTGTGTGTGTGTGTGTGTGTGTGTGTGTGTGTGTGTGTGTAGGTGCGTGAAGAAAATACTTGAGAACCATTCGAAAATTTGAAATGATTCATAACAATGTTATTGTAGAGGTGGCTATGAGAACTTGTACGATGTTCTCATTCAATATTCCCACGAGAATTTTGAAATGGATGCCACACTGGAGGAAAGCACAAGGCAGACTGTTTCGTTCTACAAGGAACTCGTTAGTATATTAGTATTGCTTGCAAGATTTCATACATTTTATATATAGGAATCACTAGAAAAACATGTACACATCAAGCATCGAATGTTCACACGTCCGAACCTTCTATCGCTACAGGTATCTACCGAATTTGCAATGTATATTGCGACAGTTATAGCTAGTTTGAGGTTTAATGTCACTTAGTTGGCCTAGTAGTACCCGTTCATTTGAATATTGAAGATAATATAAAATTCAAATACTTGAATTTTTATTTTACACTATTATTGATGAAAACATAGCATGACGCGTTTCGTCGTTATAAACGACTTTTTCAGATGCTTTCAGAATACTGACTTACTAACTCGTTCATCTTTCGGTCGCGCAGGTTGACACTAGGTATACTTAGTATGAATGAATCCCTATGAATACATACGGAGACATACATATAGATATCGTGCTTATTGCACTTCGTAATAATTAAATATGTAATAAAGTAAAATGAAAAATAATAAAGAATATGCTCGCACATTCTTCTGAAAAATTTCTCGAATCAATCAAACGAATATCACAGCAGAGTGTGATATGTGAACTTATACGATGGATACCTCTATTATCCTTCAAGGAATGATTATTAGAAAATATGAATTCTCAATTCGAAATCCCTTCAAACATAGAAATCATTTTCATTCAGAGCAAAAACACGGTATAAATCTGCAAATGAGCAATATCAAACGAATGAATAATTTCCATCTGAGATAAATTTCCAATAAATAATATTGCGGAGATTGAAGCAATAAAGACTCACATTTCGAGTAATCCTTTCTAAGAATGCAATTTCTATTCGAGATCTATCGGAAGGTTGGTCTTTTTCCTGTTCCCTTAATCTGAACTGAATGAGTTTTCTCGAGAAAATTCATCCTAAACAGGAAACTACTGCCGCTGGCTCAATTGAGTCGTCTGGCTTTATTGAATGTTGGGGAGGTCAGACCTTCTGTTTCTGTTGTAAAATAATTTAATGGCTAATTGATAAGCCTTTCTACCTACGAACTTGGCGATGTGCTGTTTTACCTTCGAAATGAGGTTGGAAATTATTCGGAATCAAGAAATTGCTTTATGAGATGTTGTATTGTATTTCTATCAGTGAATAACGTTTATTCTCCCATTATGTAGATAGAAAATTGAAGCAAAAATGCCATCAAAATGCAACTTCGAATTCATTTCGTTCGAAAATGCATTAACGTCCTATCAAATTAATCAGTCAGCGCATATTAAAAAACCATTTTTCTCAAATCGAGAGGCATTCTGAAGCCTCAGTTATCGAAAATCAGGGGTATACTGCGACTTTTTCAATATTACGAAAGTAAATCTCATCATTTCAAACAAATAACTTAGCGTTCTAAGGGCAGATAAAACTGCGATAAAACCTATGAAATCTAGAATTCGAAGAATCAATTGCTCCAGATAGTTTTGATACTTTATGTTAGAAATCCTCCATTATCTCTTCTTGACCTTTGTCTTTCTTTATTTTCGTAAATCCAGACCATCGGTCTTTCAAGCGGACCGTGGTTCGATTTCGACTGTGTCTCTCATGATATTCTACTAGAAAAACTTCCATTTCACGGCGTCGAAAGTACTCCTTCGACGCTAGTAGAACCTTATCTAACTGATAGGCACCAGTCGGTCTGGTAAGAAAATCGTTTGTCTGAATTTAAACTGGTAAGACATGGAGTCCCGCAACTATCAGTTCTGGGGCCGTGTTATTCATTATATATGTAAATGACTTACCCAACTTCATGACTCCACTCAAAACGGTATTATTCGAGAAAGATACCACTTTTGTTTACTCTGATAGCAATCATTCAGTTTCAGGATAAAAACCATGTACGTAAATACCATATCTCAATTGTGGTTCACTGCCAACAAACTCAAACTGAATGATGAAAAAACTCAAAATATAGTCTTTTCATCTAATAACTATGATAATACTGCGGAAAAAAGTACTGTAAATGTGATTGGTATATTGAACAACTGAAATGAAAACTTTCTGGTACTCCATATTTGTTTAGACGAATGTGAACAATAGCGAGCGTTACCACATTAAGAACTACATACTTTTCTCTATTCGTTTCATTTTTGAGTTATGGCGTTGTTCTGTGTGGAAATTCAGGTTGCAAAAAAAGGAAATTCGAATAATGGCAGGCGTTGGTTATTTGGATTCATGCAGACCATTATTTATGAAATAAGAAATAATGCCTTCGCCTACATTGTGGATATATAAAGTTTTTTTAGATACATCGGGATACAGATACGTTGATCAAAGAGTCTGATCTACATAATTATAATACAAGAGGCACAAATAATATCCGAACAATTGAATATCGTCTAAGTAAGTCAAAAAAAATTCGATTGATTATAATTTATACAATATCTTACCCTCCCATATCAAAGAGCTTTCTTTCAATAAATTCAAAATAAACATCAAGAAATATCTTCTGAGATTTTGTTTTTATTCTGTCAGCAAGTATTCGGAGCACTTCAAGACAAAGTCTTCAATATGAACATGCTCACTATATCTTTTTATGCGTTGCTCTTTATGTGTTATTTTTTGTGCAATATATGTATTAATTTTTCAGTTTTATGGTGAATTTATAACTTAAGTTTACTAATTTTATACTAATTAGACTTCAAACACTAGTTTACCTAGGATTAAGGGTATCTTTACCTACAATTGTATATGATTCTCTAATTTATGTTAGTTTTATTTTGAAGGAGTGGAAGAATGATTCGCCAAACTCCTACCACTCGAAAGAAGGCCATTTGTTTTCTGTAGAATAAAGATTCTCTCTATTTCTGACCAAAAACCTATTGCGGACTTTGATTCGAAATACAATATATTCAACATTATATAACCTATGTAGCTAAGTAATTTGACCTATGTAGCTGAGTAATTCGATGATGGAGGTTCGTCTTTGTTGCCGTCGATTTGCTGATGATAGCAAACGCTTATTCAAGTTTTCTTAGTGAAAATGAAAACGTTACTTGCATTATTTATCAGTAATATAATATGCAATGAAGAAAGGATTGAGAAGTTGGAAAAGACTGTTCTTATACTGGAGACCATTTTGAAATTTCATGCAAAATTGAACACGTAATCTAAGGTTCATAAATACTGTTAAAGAGAAAAATAATCGATGAAATAATCAATAATTCGAAATACGCACCGCTTGCAAGAGCACTTTAAATTTATGAAGGTAAAAGATATATTTAACAACCTGAAAACTAATCAGTAGCAACACTCTATACGAGTATCCAATATCGGAATGAATTTATATCCGGGATATCATGCTTATTCGAACTTCGATTATTTCATGCGATGCTGTCTGAATATTTATCTCTTCAACGAGTAGTATTTTGAAACGTTACCAAGTATCTGTTGGTAACGGGGGAATTTTTAAGAGTAAAGTTTTTCAGGTTGGAGGCACTGGTTGGTAATGGCATCCAAACGTCATCTGTCAAGGTGAAAAGTTTTCAGTATACTCTGCCATTTCATCATGGAAAGACTTTCAAACGAGCAAGTATTGCAAATTGTTGAAATTTACTATCAAAATTCCTGCTCTGTGAAAAATGTGTGTCGTTTGTTACGACCATATTATGCTCGTCATAATCGACCTGGTGAATCCACAATTCGTGCTGTTATCACCAAATTTCGCACCAAGTTTACTCTGTTGGACATTAAACCATTGTCTCGCAAGCGTACAGTGCGTACTAAAGAGAATATTGCAGGCGTAGCGTACAGTGTTAATGAGGATCGTGAAATGTCAATTTCCGCTGTGCTCAGTAATTGGGCATGTGTTACTCATCCACATAGAAAATTTTAAGTGTTGATTTGGCTTTGAAAGTCTATAAAGTTCAACTTCTGCAAGAATTGAAGTCGAATTTTGGTGAATGGGCCTTAGAACAGCTTAACGAAAATACGCTGTTTTATCGAAAAATTGTGTTCAGCGATGAGGCTCATTTCTGGCTTAAAGTAATTCACAAGTAAAGTAAAGTAAGTAAACAAAATGGTGGCATCTGGAGTGATACCCGGTGAAACAGCCACATGCCATACAAGAATTACCGATGCATCCCGAAAAAACGACAGTTTGGTGTGGTTTATGGTCTGTTGGCAACATCGGTCCATTTTTCTTCAAAGACGACCGTTAAGAAGAAACGTTACGACAACGGCGAACGATATCGAGCCATGATACGCAACTTTTTTTTGCCCCAGTTGGCCGAGTTGAACTTGGTTGACATGTGATTTCATCAAGACGGTGCCACATGCCACACAGCTCGTGAGACAATTGACATGTTGAAGGATGAATTTGGTGAGCAGCTTATCTTTCAAAATGGCCTTGTGAATTGGCAGCCGAGATCATGCGATTTGACGCCTCTGGATTATTTCTTGAGGGGTTATGTGGAGTCGTTAGTGTATGTGGACAAGCCGAACACGATTGAAGCCTACACTGAAGACTGAACAGGCGTAATTCGTGAGATACAGGCCGAAATGCTCGAGAAAGTGACGCAACATTGGACCTTCCGAATGGACCATTTGATACGGAGCCGCGGACAACATTTATATAAAGTTATCTTCAAAATATAAATGGCAAAAACCAAGTTATCAATTTCAATAATAAGTTTGAATATATGATGCAAATTGAGTGTTTTGTTCATTTTGAGTGTTTTATTCATTTAAAAAAAACGCTGCGCTTAAAAAATCACCCATTATATAACGTATATTGCATCAGTTATTAATGTCGCATCGAAAGAAGACTCAGTACACAGAAAAGTACGTCGTGCTCATTCCTGTCAATCTGAGGAAAAGTTGAATATTGTTTCACGATGCAATACTTCTTGTGAAATTTCAGCCAAGCCTATGAATGATATATCATTCACGTATCGCTTTTCCATTTGAAAATTGAAAGGAATTCCGAATTTGAGTCCTCCATACCGCCCACAGCCATTCATTATATCGAATCGACCATGTGAATAGCGAAATACAGATTCAGTCGGCAAATAAACGTCACGGGAGCATAACCGATCGTATTCGACAAAAGGAAACTGGAATAAAGGCACAACGGCGTTCGCCTGTGGCATGACCGCAGCACGCGTATGTCCAAGGAGGTATTCCTAACTAGGAGAAGTTCTACAGTCGCGGAAACATTTATGCCCTAATATCCTCGCTCGTACGAGTATATTGTCGGTTGAGTATAATTCCGGAGAGCCAGTAACGAACTCCGGTCCGGATTAATTCCCGACTTTACAATGCAACGGATTTAGCGGACCTACTTCTACGTGAAACGTAATCTCTACGTGGCTCTAAGAGCTTCTAGAAAATTTATATCGGCGATGCTGTTGCGTTATATGTTCGACGTCATTGCGAAATGTTCGTGGAAATTAGAATCAATTGATTGAGGTTACGTGTACTAACTCTAATTGAATTTTCGTAGAACGTATATCAGTGCTTTTAGTGCCGAAGCGAAATTTCACTTCGTAGTATCGTTCCTTTCGTAACTTCCACGTTTTTATGGCATTACGGGAATAAGATTGTAGACTACAGGAAGTTCGATGATATCAATTGATAAAGTTGATCGAATCTTTCATCCTGTGATAAATTTATAAATATTAAATTAAATTAAACTATTGGCTCAATATCTTGGCATTAAGCCAAGAGTTAAATTTAAATTCTCAAAAAATTTTGGACAGATTTTATTCGAATATATATCAAATAAAATAGGCGAATTGAATCAACAATCTAGGGATGAAGAAAGTAAGAAGATTCAAAGATTTTCCTTTCATTTGTAGGTGCAGCAATTTCAATGAGTTCGAATCTATGTTGTGGTTATTATATTATGAATACATGTTTTGAATGTACAGTACAATTTTTATTATGTTAAATGGAGAATTTATTTTACTCATTCGGATTTCGATATTTAGGTTTTACTATAGATTTTATATAGAATGCGTCACAATCAGCACAATTTATTTGATATACCCTACGTTTTTCACTGGCTGTTTTCTTCATTTTCAACTAAAAACGCACTTGAACTTTTTCTGTTGTTGTTAATGGTAATAATATTGGGCTTCCTTGATTTATGGTCGATATTATCAGTGAAATTTGGTATGTTATTGATACTATGAAATTTTTTATCGATATCTTCCATATTTGTAACCGCAAGAGTTACATTGGTAGTGTATGACGCTCTTCAATTATGTTTCCAAGTAACCATTATTCTTTGCTAATTGCTTAATAATTAGACTTTTGTACAGTTATTTTCCCAAGAAGATGGAATTCAAAGTGAACTGTGGACGAAAGTATGGAATGCACCGAGTTTAATCTTGTAAGACTGAGCGCTGCAAGAACTGATAAGAGTATCCGTATATGTAGGTTTTCCAGAGTCGAACTGGGACGAAAGGCCCGGCTTGCTCCCCATAATCTTGAAATGAAGATATATGGGAAAATAATGGAATAAAACTCGGTAGTAATTCTTGGATTTAATTCCAAGAGATCTTATCGATGAACTAACTAACTTCATGAAAATGCAAACCTAGCCAATCATTATTTCATTGAAAGAGGGGAAGTTTCAGTTGAGCAAATAGTCAGACGTTTGTGATAGCAGCTATGATCATCATCATTTATCGTACCTGGCTATGTGTCGAATTTAATCTAACAGTTCTTGTCCCAGTGAAGACTATAGTAGCACCTTAAGGTGCATGAGCGCAGTCAAACCTCTCTCACAAGTCACGTGTGTGAAGGAAATAGTGAGGAGTGCACTAGTATCGTACAAATTGGAGTACGCACTGAGGTGTATGTCTTATGGGCACAAAAGTTCACATGCACATGGAATGGAACTTTTGAAGGCACCTGAGCCGCTTCAGGAAACACAACTGAGTACTTTGCGGTTTGGTCTTAGACATCTACATCATGTTTGTTAACTTCTTCCTTACCATGGGAATTTGAGTCATTAGTTTTTTGTTGCCTAGGTGAAACATATTCATTCCGAAAAGTTTCAGATTTATTGAGTCTTCTTGCGAAATATTCACAATTTAGCGAACAAATCACATACTTGTGAATTCATTTGAATTTTTTCGGGTCCAAATACGCAGCATCCTTCATCGTTCGTTGCAGTGAAAGTTTTTAGTTATTTGAACTAAAGTATTCAAACTAAAAATGTTGAATCAAAACTGATATGAATAACAGAACAAAATATAGTATTAAAAACTGAAGATTCATTTTTGCACGAAGAATTCAACATATACGTTCCATATCTGGTAATTTATAAAGCTTTATGGTCAACTTTACATGTAGGATAGTTCGTAACTCTATGGAGTAGGTTAGGAAGGGAACAAGTATTTGCCGACTGTCAGTCATGCAATGCAGCCAATTCAACTATATTGCCAGTCTCACCCTGAGTTTTGCTATATATACTACAATAACAATATCTCTTCTTCTTTGTCCAAGTCATGTTCCCATTTTATCTGGGGTCGGGTCTCAATATACATGAAGAATTAACTCTATTCTGGGTGATCTGATTAATCAGATTGTCTTGGTCCATCTCTTTGTTGATGTCGTTCCATCAGCATGCCTCTTCTACTGATTCGGTTTGGTATGTTAAGTACTTTCTTAACAACATAGTCATCTTCGCGTCTTTGGAAATGACCATACCAGAGGCACCACAGGCATACGGGCAGAGGCACCATTTATGGGCATTACCCCACCTGTGACCACCTCACTCTAACTAACGAAATAATGCGTACTAGTTCTTTATTTCGATGAATATTGATAACGAGCATTTTATTACGCGATCATTATTCGATTGACGATAATTGAGTGAGGAATTTTGAAGTTTGTGATAAATCTGCATTAACACTAGATTTTCTGAAAGAGCAGATCTTGCAACATAAATGACGTTCAGCAAAAATGTCATCCCAAAATTTTGCTTTGATATTTGAAAGATTGAAAAACCTCAAGTTGCGCCTCAATAAAAACAAAATTAAAAGAGAAGACAAATCATGTGTTTGCCAATTGAATTTGTGGAACATGTCCCGGTGTATATATATATATATATATATATATATATATATATATATATATATATATATATATATATATATACAGTATTAACACCTAATGATATGTTCGAAAAAAGATTATCAATGAAAAATGAAAAAAGTAAGTACAATAAATAATAGAATGGGATTATGGCTTACTTCTGAGTTTACTATGCATGAAAACAGTCAAGTAAACCCGACTTATGAAGGCAAATGAGCCACTGTTGATATCGCATTTGTCAGACACATCCTCGAATAGCGAGCACATATATCTAGTAGGTAATTGTACGAAGGAATTAGTTTTCGGGGTGCCAATGAGAAAAATTTACTTGAAAGTGAACATTGTCTAGCAACATGAAAATCAATAGAGCCAATAAGGGTAGAACAGTCTATATAACCATCTAAGAGGTTATATAAAACCTTCAGAGACAGCAAGTCCCTGCCAACTTCGAGTGATTTAGCCCAAACCTGTTTAAGAGATCAGTTTGGCTATATCCTCTGGCCGGATAAACGTGATCTCCCCTCCAAATCAGATATTTGAAAAATTTTCGTTGTATCGACTCTAAATGATTTTTATGATAATTGTAAATGGGGCGCCATATCAAACATGCGAAACCTATTTTACTCATTACGAGCGCATTAAATAATTGTATAAGTGTTTTTGTCATCGAAAGATGTCCAGCATTACGCTCAATCAATCCATAAGATTCGAATACTTGTTTCATTCATATGAGGTACAAAATTTCTGATCAAATATTATACCGAGGTCTCGAATTTCAGAGTCCCTGGTCAGAATGGTTTCGTTAATTGTGTAATTAAATTGTATAGGCCGTTTCCTTTTAGTGAATGTGACATTGTTACATTTAGTTACATAATATTGTGTCTATTGTGGTAACACCAATCTGTCCTCATATGGTTCGATTTTGCGATATATTCTTGAATCATCAGTATACACGAGACTCTGAACTGCTAGGCAGTCTATTAGATCTTTTACAGAAGAAAAAACAACAGTGGACCTAAATTAAAGCCTTGTGGTACACCCGAAAAGTCTGCATATACATATGAGTTATGACCCTCAAAGAAACTAGATCTTTGGAGAAACCTGACTTGGATTTCATTTTAACTTTACAATATAACTTTATGATTCATTTGGTCAAACGCTTTCAGTAAATCGGTATATATATATCGGTATCTACCTGACTCCTCTCATCAAGATTCTTTAACACAAAATGTGAGAATGTTGTAAGTTTAGTCATGAAAGATCTATGGGACATAAATCCGTGTTGCTCAATCTTCACTTATTTTTTTACTTTGGGATAAATATTATTAAATACCATGATCTCAAATAATTTTGATGGAAAGTTGCAAAGAATAGATATAGATCTATAATTGCTGATAACTGTTGCTTCACTTTTCTTCAGTGCAGGTACTATTTTTGATACTATATATATATATATATATATATATATATATATATATATATATATATATATATATATATATATATATATATATATATATATATATATATATATATATATATATATATATATATATATATATATATATATATATATATATATATATATATAGTTCATTCATAATTCATACTAGTAAATACTGAGATATTAATCGAAATATCGAAATATTTCAAATAAAACTCTCAGGGAGCTGTCTACACAAATGTTGTCAACGAGAACGAACCCATCACTTTCGAGAGTGAATATTAAGAGCGTTTCGAAAAATTCATCGATCTTGTTGAATGATAATAGGATACAATTGTTTCATCATTATTATGAATCATCAGTCCATATTTAATCTATCAATCAAGAATCGATGACTTTCAAAACGAACATAGGTCCCATACCAAATTAAGAGAAGTTCTAGAGAGTGAAATACTCACGTAGGCTCCTCTATCGGCGAAAGGACGTATAAACACTCCCTAGCGTTCACGATTCCTACTCATGACAACAAGAGTGCGAGTGGAAGGCTTTGTAGATATTTCATTCGAACACAACAGAAAATTGTCTGAAATGTGTACGAATGATCCCATGCCTAATCGCTCCAGATCACGCCCAGGCGGGCAAAAGTGTAGCTAGTTCAAAGATTCACAGGTAATTCAATACTAGTAAATACTGAGACTCTTAATCGAAATATCGAAATATTTCAAATAAAACTCTCAGGGAGCTGTCTACACAAATGTTGTCAACGAGAACGAACCCATCACTTTCGAGAGTGAATATTAAGAGCGTTTCGAAAAATTCATCGATCTTGTTGAATGATAATAGGATACAATTGTTTCATCATTATTATGAATTCTCGTATATCTGAATATATATATTCTCGTTGACAACATTTGTGTAGACAGCTCCCTGAGAGTATTATTTGAAATATTTCGATATTTCGATTAAGAGTCTCAGTATTTACTAGTATTGAATTACCTGTGAATCTTTGAACTAGCTACACTTTTGCCCGCCTGGGCGTGATCTGGAGCGATTAGGCATGGGATCATTCGTACACATTTCAGACAATTTTCTGTTGTGTTCGAATGAAATATCTACAAAGCCTTCCACTCGCACTCTTGTTGTCTTGAGTAGGAATCTTGAACGCTAGGGAGTGTTTATACCAGTCCTTTCGCCGATAGAGGGAGCCTACGTGAGTATTTCACTCTCTAGAACTTCTCTTAATTTGGTATGGGACCTATGTTCGTTTTGAAAGTCATCGATTCTTGATTGATAGATTAAATATGGACTGATGATTCATAATAATGATGAAACAATTGTATCCTATTATCATTCAACAAGATCGATGAATTTTTCGAAACGCTCTTAATATTCACTCTCGAAAGTGATGGGTTCGTTCTCGTTGACAACATTTGTGTAGACAGCTCCCTGAGAGTTTTATTTGAAATATTTCGATATTTCGATTAAGAGTCTCAGTATTTACTATATATATATATATATATATATATATATATATATATATATATATATATATATATATATATATATATATATATAAAAACTGACAAAGAAAGATTACAGCGTCTCCAAAATAAAGGAATGCGTATAATCCTGAGTTGTGACAGGTATACAAGAATTAAAAATATGTTGGAGGAGTTAAAGTGGGTACAAATAAGTGATTATATAGAAATGCTGGCAATGAAGTTCATATATAAATGCATAGTAAAGAAAATGCCCAATTATTGTAATGAAAGACTTACAACATTCCAAGAAGTCCATAACTACGGGACGAGAAATAAAATGAATTTCATTGTTGGACACAGAAACAAGACGACAACTCAGAATTCATTATTTCATGGAGCACTATTGAAGTATAATAGTTTACCAAAATTTAAATCATTTAACAAACAATTATTTGATTATTATTTGAATAGAATGTAATTCCTTTATATACAGTTTATAATATAATATAATACAGTTTAATAGGGTAAATATGCAGGTAAAATATTAAAATATAATTATGTACTTATACATGTAAAGAGAAGAAAATTGTACAGCTACTAGCTAATAAAGATGTTATTATTATTATATATATATATATATATATATATATATATATATATATATATATATATATATATATATATATATATATATATATATATATATATATATATATACCTTCCTCTTGTTCGATAAAAGTGAGTAAACCTATAAAATTATGGTTTCTTTACCAGTTCAATTTCTAAATGTATTTATATCCAGTGAGGTTATCGAATTGAGTAGAATTTATCGAGGTTAGAACTGAGTAGAACAATTTGAACACGATTATTTTCTGACCTACACTTCAAGTCTTTCACTTTTATGATCATACTCTTCAACAATGTTACTTTGTCCATACAAATACATATCTTTGAGATACAAGAGCATTCACAATTAAATATAGTGAAACTTCGGACAATATATGTTTTAATTCTTTTTTACCATTTTTTATCGAATATGCAATAGTTCATTTCGTTCCATCGAAAATGTGAGTTTTATTGGAATTTATTTTTGATATATTGGAAGCTCATATGCGCTGGAACATGTAGGATGTTATCCCAAATCAATGTTTGAGGGATAATCTAGGCTCAGAGGTAAATTAATGTACCATTAATTGAATAGGCAAGGTTATCTCTGGAGAAAATGACGATGTTTGGGCGCTTCGCACTTATAATTGGTGTAATTTCTAACGTTATAACATGTAAGAGGTACATGAGTGATATAATCTTCCTGTATGAATCGAGAACATTATCCTAATCCTTATAATCCACCCTCGTTTCAGAACGTATAAATGACGCTGATGGGGTGGAACCTGTGCCTTGTCAACCTTGGACATCGAGATTGTCCAAAATGGCTCAACCCAATCTAGATTATACTGGTAAGTTCTCCATTTTAATTGGATTGAATTGTTATGAATCCCTTGTTATTTTGATAGAACTTTTCGTAGAAAAATCTTACCATATTCATCCTATGAATCTCAAAAGACACGAGAATTGTCCTACAATATATTCAATATGCGAATAAAAAGGTATAGTAGTGAAGTAAACACTGTATTCGAAGTTTATACACTTTCAATCTATATATTGAGTATATATCAAGATAATAAATTTAACATTTGAATATCTATCTGATTCAAAAACCATTTTATTTATAGTGTAAAAATTCGATTCTTGGGACATGACAATATTGTTTCACCAACACAGTGGCTTCATCAGGTTCTGATGGTATATACATTCTTCTTGTTTTTTGGTTCAATGAAAACAAAATGATGTTAAATTTATTCGAATTACGTTTCATAAAGATTATAATCTGCTACAAAACAATTTCAGCAGACTAAAAAGTAGTATTCCAACGGATAAAAAAACCCAAACAATATATCCGATTCCATGTTCAGACTGTACAGAAATATGTATTGGACAAAGTAGCCAATACTTGAAAAATAGGTTAATTGGGCATAGGTATGATGAAAAAAACACCACTGCCCTCACAAATCACCAACAAACATTGGACCATAAGTTTGATTTTTGCGCTACAAAAATCCTTAAAACTGAGCAGCATCTTGCGAAATCCAGGAAATAATCTATATAATGAAAAATCAATAAGAATTAGTATTATTACAGACGTGATCAGCCTCAAGTCCAGTCAGATATTTACAATATGCTTTGAGAGACGAACGTGTTATTGTTCTTTGAAAAGTTTTCGAATATTTTGAGTATAATTGTCAATAAAACTGTTATTTCTTTACCTATGAACTTTTGTGTCTGAGGTATTCGACTATAATTGTCAATAAAACTGTTATTTCTTCACCTATGAACTTTTGTGTCTGAGGTGTTTATGCTTGTGGTAAGGTTTAAAATCATTACTGCGTTTGTAAGCATTATTTTTATATTCATTTTGTTATAGCGATCATATGACATATATCAATTTGATAAAGGTTTTAATAATAACCGAAACGTAATTGGAAAAATTTTAACATCATTTTGTTTTAATTGAACCAAAAAACCCAAGAATCGAATTTTATACATCGAGAGAAACTATCAATATGACGAAACATGAACTTTATAAAACGGATAGATATCTATTAGACATTCATTTGGATATTGAAAACTCCATGAACAATATCCTTTGGGATGCCGTAGAAAAGTTAGCATTTTGGCGAGCTACAACCAACTTTGAGCTAACAACTAAACGAAAAATTGAATAATTCTCGGAACTTCGTCGAAAATTCATAAAAATTCAGTTATATTTGAAGGGTATTCTGGTTTCTCTGGAATATGAACAAACAGATATTTTCATATTCAACACTCCTTAATGTTTAGTGCAACGAGAAACAACTTTGTTGAAGTATTTTGCACACTTTGACAATATCTAACTGGGTTTGTTCATGAAACCTCTCAACATCTTCTGCATATAGCTAACATTTTCCAAAAATAAGCATTTTTTCGAAACAATTTCGAGCAAACATTTTCGAAAAACATGGGACCCAAGTAGGATCCCTGTGCCATTCCCGATATAGCTGAAATTAGCTCAAATTAACACTTTACAATCGACCTATCTTGTGAATAGGAATATTGTCATGCTTTTTCATTGATCGAAAGTATTACTTGGAATGTATTCCATTTTTTCACATATTTAATCTCTTTTGATGAACCCATTTTCGTATTTCATCTGGGGTTAGGTATCTCAATACCTTCGCACCAAAGAAATCTGTTCTTGTTAGTCTAAGTAATCAGATTGTCGTTTTCCGTCTCATTCGTGATGTTGTCTCACCAAGTGGTGAGCAATATTCCCCTTCTTTTAGTGGGGTTAGGTATGTTGAGTACTTTCTTAACAGCATAGTCATCCTCGCATCTTTAGATATGACCATACCAGTCTAAACGACCTCGTCCCACTTTATCTTGTATCGGAGCTACTTTGAAAGAACCTTTGATGAACCTGTAATGAACCTTTTCGTAGTCTAGTATTTTACTCCTTATTTTAAGACTGGTCGCACCACTGTCTTATACACCTTCGCCTTGATCTTGATGGGCAATTGGGGATCTCAAATGAGTAACCTCCATTCGAGCCATTCAGTATTTATTCGATAATTGACATCTTTCCCAGCATTGGCATCAGGTTTAATGACGTAAGGAAGCTGAAGCTATTTTCGAAAAAATAACCGGTACAATTTCAAATGAATTTGGGTAAACAACTTTCGTAGGTTCTCCTTCACCATTGAATTCTGTGATTGATTCAGATGGTAAGCGCCAAATCTTTCCCGCCTTGACTGACAAGACAACATACCAGAAATGATAAGTTCCTTTCTCTGTGTCTGTCCGCTGTCATGTTGCGTCATAAAAAGACTCCGACTTTCTCTCGTACGATATAAAATCGGATGATCCCACATCGAATTTAGGACGTGTCTTTCACTCCGGGCAAGATTTTCAGCGAAATCGAAAAAAATCCCGATCGTAATGAAGTGACGTGTGAGTGAGAGAATCGCAGTGAATGAAATGGAATGGAGGGGATTCAAGTGGAAGTGTAGATTTCCGAGTCTCCCTCGAGAGAGGATGACTGGCTATTTCGCCGTCGGAATCGGAAAAGAAAACTTCTGTCGGATGTTCGTGACAGCCTTAACGATACAATGCCGGTTGATTACGAGTCTATTTGGTTCAATTTTTGTACACAGCAGAAACAGCCTTGTTGAAGAGGACACAAGCTACAACTGTTAGGATACTTGTTGGCATTGTTTCACTTCTTCACTTCGGTTATCCATCAAAGACTTGACTAGTTGATATTGATATTCAAATGAGAGGTATTAATAAAAACTTGTCTAAAAATCACTGACTGAACAATTCTTTATTCGACTAGTTTCGCCTTTTACAGCATTATCAAGAATTCTTGATAATGCTGTAAAAGGCGAAACTAGTCGAATAAAGAATTCTTCAGTCAGTGATTTTTAGACAAGTTTTTATTATTACCTCTCATTTAAATATGAACTATCACAGAGTAGATTCATCGTCCATTGAATTTATTGATATTGATATTAATGGAAAATTTCACAGTCATTGAAGTATCCGAAGACTATGAACTCTAGTAGTTTTCTAGGTATATTTTTTGATACAGCTATAATTTTGTTTCATAGTCAACTAGAACCTATCCTTCAACTCTAGTTCAAAACGGCAATGAGTCTCGTAATGTTTGTTCAAAGATGTAGATTCTTCACGATTTTGCTGGACTTCCATTAGCTATAAATTCAAGTTCAAATTAAGTAACCAAGCTACGATTTAACGAAGATTTGAATGATAACATTGAACATTCAATTCAAAATGAAATTTAATTTAATTTCAAATCGCGCTACATATTCTTCATCTCAGCACCATATGAAGCGAAAAAGAGGAAAAAGAATCCTTGATAGATGCAGCAAATAACGAACCTGGTCGATACTGGAAATTTATTCATTTATATTATGAACATATTCATTAATAAATACGTTAACTACATATGAACATGTGTAATGAAATAATTCAGAACCAACAGAATATGAGAATGTAAAATGAAAACAAATCATAATATACTCGTATATAAAACATATAAATTATCCAAAATATGCAGGACACGAAGAGAAATACATGAGGAGGAACAAAGCACTGACAACCAAAATTCGTGAATTATATATTCCAAAAATTATAACTATCGAATGCGTTTCAGATATCATCGAACTTGTTGAATAGAAATAACATACAGTTGTTTCATCCTCATTAGGAATCGTCAGTGGCATACATCCAAACAATGAAATGTCGATGGTTTTTCAAACGCAACCCAGACCTATTTCTAAAATAAGACGAACATTCATGCAAAAGAAAAGTTCTGAGGTGTTTGAATGATGCTTCTACAACGAATCAACGTACTATCGCTTGTCGTATCACGAGAAAGCGATCTGCAACGCTCGAAAGAATTAATCTCTTCTATTCGAAAATGGGAGATCAAGTGATTAGTTCACGGATGAATATTCGCCTCATTTTGAAGATAGGACCTTGGTGCGTATGGAAAACCATCGAAACTTCATTGTTTGGTTGTAGGCCACTGACGATTCTACATGAGGATCAAAGAATTGCATGATATGTCCACTCAACAAGTTCGATAATTTTGGGAACGCACTCGACATTCACTCCACAAAGTGATATGTTGTGTTTTCGTTGACAACATTTTCGTAGACTGATATGTATGATAGACTGATAGATATGTAAATACTGAGACTCTTAATCGGAATATCACAATATTTCAAATAAAACTTTCAAGGAGCTGTCTACACGAATGTTGTCAACGAGAACGAACCCATCACTGTCTAGAGTGAATATTAATTAATATTAATGAGTGAATATTAATTAATACTATTGTTTCATCATTATTATGAATCATTAGTCCGAATTTAATCAATCAATCAAGAATCGGTGACTTTCAAAACGCCCTTAGGTCCTATATCCGGATGAGGAGAACATCATCTCGTCGACTATTCACCTCATCTCTCTCTATCGACGAAAAGACGTAAAAACTTTTCCTAGCATTCTAGATTCCTACTCATGACAAGATTAGTAAGAGTACGTAGAGGCTTTATAGACATTTCATTCGAACACAACAAAACTTTGTCTGCAATGTTTAAGATTGGTCCCATGATCGCTTCAAATCACGCCCAGGCAGCAAAAAGATCTGCCCACTTTGAGAATAATTTATTTTTTATCGCCCCCATTTTTTCACCTACTTCAAAACCACTATAACTTAAAATAAGGCTAATCAATTATCGTGAGCTATATCATCGAAGATTAAACATTATCTTAACATAATATCTCAACACAATCTCTTGATTAATATTAGTTGATATTCACAAGTTGTAGTCGAGAGCTCAGTCGGTGTGTAAAAGTCTTCCAAATCGCATTACGAAATGAAATTACAAATCGCCCCCCAAACTTTTACACAACACCCCCATTTTTTTCTGGGTCTCTTACCGCTCCCCTTAAGCCTGCAGCGCCCACCAGGGAGCGCCCACTTTGGGAAGGGGCTGCTCTAAGGAAAAGCTAGTGCGTGAGATTATATACAAATATATATATATATATATATATATATATATATATATATATATATATATATATATATATATATATATATATATATGTGTGTTATATAGATTTGAATATAAAATAAAATTCAAACACTTGAACTTTTGATTTGCACTTCATTGACAACATAGATGACGCGTTTCGTCGTTACAAACGACTTCTTCAGATGCTAACAGAATACTGGAGTCGTTTGTAACGACGAATCGCGTCATTTATGTTGTCATTGTAGTGCAAATCAAAAGTTCAAGTGTTTGAATTTCAGTTTATATCACTAGATAGTATAAAAAAGTAGCTTTCTCAGTCCCTGTATCCCTATGTAAGCTTAAATCTCCGAATCTTCGCAACGGATTATGATGAAGTTTTTTTTAATAGATAGAGTGATTGAAGAGGAAGGTTTATGTGTATTATAACATTCTTTAAATAGTGGAGAAATACTGTTATGTTTGGGGTTTCTAATGTGATGTCGTAAATGATTACCTTTTTTCCACTGACATTGCAAACGCAAGCTGAAATCTACGAGATTTATCAAAATAATCCACTAAGTATTTTACACATCGAAGAGGTCTACAGAAAATTCCGCTATGGTATATGTCTATATTTCATAGATATCCCACAATAACATTTTTTTTTCATTTCGTTTTTACGACAAATAATGGCTAATTTTCGTAGCGATTTTAGCCAAAATAGCATTAATCCTTATCCAATTAAATACCTTTAATACATTGTCGATTTAATATAGATCTATATGGCCCTTTACAGAATATGATTTAAATGAATATTTTCGAAGATATATATATATATATATATATATATATATATATTATGTAACTATATATATATATATATATATATATATATATGTATACTAGATATATAGTTATGTGGAGTTACAAAGAATGACAAATGACACGTCGACTCCTGAACAACGTTCGTTCATTCCGTGTGATATAAAATATTTTTCACTTGCATGTTTTATCTTAGTCACGCTTCTCTTCTCTTCGCCTCCGGTCGATAAATTCCATTCAGGTGAATTCTTCCGGGACTTTCTACAAAAGTTTCGAAGTATATTATTATAGTTCACGTCGCCTTTCGAAATAACGATAAGGGAGTATAGTAAAACTCTCGTAAATTGTTGATAAGCGTAGAACTGTTTGCGGAGACTTTTCCAAGAATGGAACCTATTGAAATATTTTCCAACAAACGAATTGATGAATTGGAGTAGGAAATATATGTGTAGTTCAAGATTGAAACATTTCATTCGGTTCCGATAGTTTATTTATATTCTCCTCTTCTATTTTTCGAATAAAATATTGGAACCCACAGACAACAATAATCCTACAGTTTCACAATTGAGTAAATATGGTACATCTGTCATATATTCATATTATATAGTTCATAAATTTCAACCCAATCAATTTTCCCGTTCAAAAGGGTTCAAATTTTTTACTTTCGAGTTATAAAAATACACTTAGAATTTTTCTAATACAAAAAACGTTCGAACTAAAATTATCTGTGTACTCATGGAATCGGACTGAATATCTCTTCATTCTAGTATTTTCAGTATTAGTTCCAAAATAATTCAACGAAGTATTCATAATTAAAAAGCATTAGAACGTTTTGACATAAAAAAATTTAATATAAACTGAAATTCAAACACATGAACTTATGATTTACACTCTATTGACTACATAGCATGACGCGTTTCGTCGTTACAAACGACTTCTTCAGATGCTTACAGAATAATAACAACATTTTGAAAGACACATGTTTAAATATCGAATAAATATTTAATATTTATTTTCGATGATATTTAACTTCTTGCGAAACAAATTCTTCAATTTCTTCTATTAATACTCATTAAGTAATTTCTCTTTTCTTCCAGCTCCCGAAACTCAGACTCAATCCGTTTGCAGTATACTGAGTGATATGTTCTCTCTTGGCATGGTTATATGTTCCATTTTCAATTATGGAAAGCCGCTAATTCAATCTGGAAACTCCACTTCTGCCTATCTGAAGCAACTGGAACTTGTGAGTTATCATTTGATATAACGATCTGTTGCTTCACAGTATCTTATTTTACTCTCATTATCCAGATCTAAAAACGGAAAGCCAGGAATATTGAAAGCTTCTTGTGACGTTAAGAATAACAATCACTTTTTTATAGTACGCCAACGTAATTATGTTTGTTATTGTTGTATTGATAACCCCTGAGTAATCGATAATTTATATCTAGACTGTCGGGTGACGCATGAATTTATGTCAGAATTTACCATGAGTGGAATGTCATTACGAAATTCCCTCCGATATTATTTTTGTGGTTATTATCGCCCGTATTCGAAAGAATATAATTGCTCTTCACTTGGAAAGATAGATAGAATCATTGGAAATGATTCTATCTATCAAACTTCATATCCATTAAATACGTGTATCTGTTTATGTGTCTATTTATCTCTCAATATATCTATAAAATTCGTTAATCGATGGGGCCGATTCTTGATGAAAATCTGAATACATAATTCAAATAAAACTAAGTAATTTTTTGATTTTCACTATATTCAAGTTAAACATAACAATATTGTTTCGCCAACACAGTGGCTTCATCAGCTGTAGATGATACACTACCGGTTTTCCAGTTGATCATCTACATCTGAAATGTATCATGAAATCACTGTGTTCGCAAATATTGTAATGTTTAACTTAATTGTAGTGAAAATCATCTATATAATTATTTGTCCATCAATCAATTTCTCTATCTGCTTATATATCCATTTATCTATCTCTCTATCTGTCTATCTTTCATTCTATCTATTTATGTGCCTCTCTATCTATCTATACATCTACCTATATATTTTCTATTATGTCTATTGTATTATTTATTGTATTACATGTATCATCCATCAATCCATTCTATCATTCCATCATAAATTGAAATTAACACACTTGCCTTAGGTTTCACTAAATTTATTGAAAACTCTACATATGTTCCGGCTGGTTAACCCATTATCGAGAGTATACGATGTTACTCTATCAAGAGTTAACCACCCGAAATATATGTGGACTTTTTTATATGTTTACTGTGTTAATTTCAATTTATTATTAAATGACACGGAGGTTTCGCTCATCTCTCGGTGAAACATTTTGTTAAAAACTATAAAATTAAAAATTAACACACTCGATTTAAGTTTCACTGAATATATTAAAAACTCTACATATGTTTCGGGTGGTTAACCCATGATCAAGAGTATACAATTTTGCTGATGTTGTAATGTAATTACTCATTACTGTACTGTAATATTGTATACTCTTTTATTGTAGACTTTTTAATATATTCAGTGAAACTTGAGTCAAGTCCAGTGTGATAATTTTTAATTTTATAGTTTTTAATTAATTGTTTCTAACATAAGGTTTCACCAAGAGATGAGCAAAACCTCCATGTTAGTTATTCCATTTATCTGCCTAACTATTAATCTTTTTATCGATATATCTATCATTCAATCAACCTTTTTCTATTTTTCTATCTATATATTTAGCTATCTATCTTTCTGTCTATCATTCAAACTTGTTTTTTATCCTCTTTTTTATAATATATTTTCCTTTTTTTATATATTTTTGTATCTATTCATTCATGAATATATCTATATACCTATCTATCTATTGTCTTACATTCCATTTACCTATTAATATGCCTATCTATCAATCTATTTATCGGTATATCTACCTATCAATCTGTCTACATATCTATCTACCTATTCGTCTATCTATCTATCAATATGTTTATCTATCTTATCTATATATCTTTCTATCAATCTGCCTTATCGTCTATTCTTCAATCAGTTTTTCTATCAATCGATCCATTTATCTAATTATCTATCCGTTAATTTATCTTTCTATCTGTCTATTTTTCGATTAAGAAATATATCCTTATATCTATCAATCCATTTATTGATCTATTTCTCCGTCAATCGATTTTTCTATCTATATATTTTTCTATCTGTCATTCTATCTATCTTCATATAAGTTTAGATTCATATTAACTCATAAATTTTCCCAATTCCTGAAACTCGTCTTTCTCTCGTTATAAATATTTTTCGTTGATATCTAGGAAATCATAGTACTATCAAGATTCAATGTTTGAAAGGTAAAATTGAAAACACGTTGCTGAATCTGACGAAGGTCTTCAATATACTCGACTTATTTCTCGGTGTACTAAGTCATAATCAATATTCTATTACAATTCAATTTGTTGTGTTATTTGTTATATTTGATTTCGGTTCACAGCTTTATTAATGGAATAACTCTGAACTGCCTCAGCTGGAGTTTCCCAAGGTTCTGTACTTGCCTCTTTGCTATTTACAATGGTTATCATTGATATAATTGATGCCATAGATATTAATGGTTTATTGTATGCTGATAACTTCAAAATTGCCGATTATATTTTCAGCACATGAATTTTCTTGTCCCTGCTTTTTCCTTCTCTTTCTGTTGTTTCTCTATAAAATAAATTTCAAACAGGGAAGGGCGAAACCAGAATTCATATTTTACGCCCCTTGTCTTCAGAAATCTTATATAATAAGAGTATGAAATGCATAATTTATTTTTGTATATTCCAAGTGCATCTTGCTGTACGGTCCTAATTGAAGAATTCCTGCGGGACACATTCCACTCACTTCCGTAGCTTATTGAAATTTAGAAGTTCTAGTACAGGTTTTCTCATTTACTTGACTTTTTTTCAGAACTGCACAATAGTTTTTTATTTAGAATTTATGAAATCACTCCGATAGGTTCGTATTTCTGTTATATAATTCATTGTGCAATGCTTATAACGTATTCTTTTTCCAATTCACGCTGTTCTATCATAAAAATAAATTAACATTTTCCAGAAGTCCAATAAATGATATTATTGGATTTTAATTTAACACAAATATTAGAAGATATAATATTCATTCACACTTGGATGGACAATTCAAATAAGTAAAAACATATCTCGAAAAATGAATATAATTACTGTTTTTCAATAAGTGTCATCTACTTACATAGAACTAGTATCAATAATTTTTATTTCTATATTCTATGAAATGTTCAATTGAATTTTGATAATTATTTCAATGATTTTAGTAATACCCCACAATTTAACGAAATTATCGAATATATTTAACAGTGAAGAGAAAAATCTCGCTAATATTTTTCTCGGTTACATTCTCCCAATTTTTTAGATAGATGATATTACTTTCGCTTGATCGGTTTGACGAGGTAGAAATCGAGAATTTTTCAACCTGATATCACTGGCGGATCACAAATGAAATTGTTTAAAAAGCTATTCATAGTACATAAAATTCTATGATAATTTTATTTTCTATGTTAATCATTCAATATGACACTCTTTGTTCTTGAGAAAAACCTTTTTTGTGTACTTATTTTTATCGACTATTTATGTCATTCAATCTTCTGACGTTGAATGAATTCATTATTCTGTAAGCATCTGAAGAAGTCGTTTGTACCGACGAAACGCGTCATACTATGTAGTCAATAAAGTGTAAATCGTAAGTTCAAGTGTTTGAATTTAAGTTTATATTCAATCTGCATTTAAACCAATCATCATAAAAGAACTATTCCCCCCACCTTGTTCAGACATTGATACGTTTCACAATACTTCAAACTATTTAATAGTTTTGGCGTTTACTTGATGTAAATCCATTATAATTGAATATAACTTAAATTCAAACACTTGAACTTATAATTTACACTTTATTGACTACATAGCATGACGCGTTTCGTCGTTACAAACGACTTCTTCAGATTCTTACAGAATAATGTAATTCTTCATTATTCTGTTAGCATCTGAAGAAGTCGTTTGTAACGACGAAATGCGTCATGCTATGTAGTCAATAAAGTGTAAATCATAAGTTCAAGTGTTTGAATTTAAGTTATATTCAAATAATTCAAACTAGTTGAAGAGATAATTGTTAAGACCTCATCGCATGAAATAATCGTAGATCGAGATGCTTCGATTTAAGTATTCATATTCGGGTTAAATATTCATTTCGATATGTTTCTGATCAATTTTTCTGATTGTTTAATATAATATCCTTCATCTTCATAAATTTTAAGAGCGCTTGTGAGCGCGATATCCCCTGTTTCAAATAAGGGCTTCACAGTATTCACAATATTCACAATATTTCCCGTAGTTTCAAATTTCAAAGTTTCAAACCACCGGATTCAGATGAGAGATATTTTCCATCTGAATTTGTTCGTAATCTTGAATCATAAAGATATTGAATAGACATTTTAAATAGAATCATCTAGTTTCACTGTCTATATCGTACATAAATCAGGTGAATTTATGTACGTCTCTCAAAATTTTAGAGCTAGCCGGTGCGATCACCAACAATTTACAGAGAAGTACGATATAATATTCATAGATGTTTTTCATATGTTGAAGAAAATGTGGAAAGGTTTATTTAAGTGGGCAGTAATCATGAAAATTCAACAAGCAACTACATCTACTACATATATATTCTCAAGCATAAAGCAGCAACATTTTATTGACAGAGTGTCAAAATCTTCAACCATTTATCGTCAAATTTGCACTGACTGAATGTTTATTTGAGTAAAAATCTTCGATTACAACGAACGCATACCATTGTGTGGCAGACTACTTCGATGATGCGAATGAAGACAGTAATCTATGAATAAAGTTTTTGTGTGGTATGTTTGTTCATTTTTTTATTACGGTTGTCTTTCACAATGCGAAGTCGTCTCAAACCATTTTTCTTCTTCAAATGTTGTTGTCTACTATTGTAAATTCCACATGTGAAATTGAACTAATATTTTTGTTCGGGGACTGCATACAAGATCAGACCTAAAATTTTATTCAGTCTTTTTTAAGCCTTCTTCTTAATTGTAATTAGTATATCAATTGAATGAATGACATAGTACAATGTCAGGAATGTTTTACAATAAATATTATTATTATGATATATATATATATATATATATATATATATATATATATATATATATATATATAAAATGATGTTAATTTATTTCCAAATTACGAATCGGTTATTATTTTAACCTTTATCAAACTGATATATGTCATATGATCGGGTTATGTATTAATCTTGTATCAGTTGAAATTTCTGAAGCAATTGTTGTAAATTACTACTTTTCCTACTTCTATTTTATAGCGCAAATTGCAACCTAATGAAAATCCCCATAACCTCTACATTCAAAACTACAGTACAGCTACCAGTACTTGTCCCTGCATTCAAATTGTTCAAAACATTCGAAATAAAATGGTTCACGAATCAAATATATTGTCAAATGTATATGTATATATATATATATATATATATATATATATATATATATATATATATATATATATATATATATATATATATTTCATTTATTATTAATTCATTATTCATTAAATTCAAAACACTCGAAACTTAAATTGAATTGAACATTTTTACCCTCCCTAGGTCAAGAATGAAATTCAATCGAGAAAATATATGAAATATGGGTTAATTTCTTTTTATTTATAAGTTAAATTTTCATCGTATTATTTCATTCAGTGTTTCCTAACAGTTCTTTCTGATTTCGAATGGCAATTTTAAACAAGCCTGACGCTCGACAGAATGTTAGAGTCCCGTTCGACATTTTTATTGAATAAAATCTCCATTTCACGTGATGTTCATTACACCATTTCATTTCAGTTCTCTAAACTTGAAAATTGAGACATTTCATGTACATTCACAAGATTTTGGAAGCACGGTAGAAATTACCCTCATGTTTCAGTTCCACGATTCCGTAAGAACAAGCATGAATATTAATTCGCTACCCTTCAAATCGGAGTAACATCACGTACAGAGTACGTGCTGTATATCTCCTAGAACGTTTATCTCAAACAACAACTTATCAAAGGTGTTAACATGATGTTAAACATGATTATGTCAGGTGTTAAAGCCACTCAGCAGTTCAATAATGGATCAGAATTCCAAGATCCTGGAATAATGAAATAGTTAGTATTCCTTCCTCGAGGAATATACCAATTCAAAAATTGACATTCAATGCAGTATATACTGAAAATTTTTCATAGTTATATTCCGCATCTATATATAATAATAAACTTCAGAAAGAAATATTATTTCTGATATAAAGTCGTCTTCCGTACAACGTATTAATGACTATTGTATATATATATATATATATATATATATATATATATATATATATATATATATATATATATATATATATATATATATATATATATATATATATATATATATATATATATATATATATATATATATATATATATATATATATATATATATATATATAAATCTACAATAATCGAATGAGCTATATCGGGTGGAAATTTTGGTCCATTAAGAAGAATTGTGGATGAATTGTACCAACATCTAGTTGCTTGAAATACGTCCTAATTGGAGAATCGATTTAGCGATTCTGGAAAATTCAATCCCGATGTTTTCCTTTAATTCAGTGCATCGTCCTCCACCCCGAAATTTACTACTCGAGTATTCACCAAAGGAAGCCGGTTACTTGTTGATGGAGCAAAGTAATTTAAATTTAATGAGAAATGCAGCCCGAATTCTCATATTAAGTGTTTGAATTCAGGCTATATTTTCTGATCCATTACCCAAAAGATGCCGAATGAAATTCGCCTGGAGGCAAACAATTTTCCACCGCGAAATGGAGTGGATCTAGCTTGGTGGGTTTTTCCAACTGTTGAGTGTACTCAACAGTTACGAATCATACGGGCACGATGTCAGACAGATCTATTCGAAATTTGAAATACGACAAGCTCTCCATTTCAGTTAGACGTTATTCTTCATTTATTGTCAATGATTCAGCTCCAACAGTGGGTAAAACATTGATAGAAACTACGTTATAACTCAGACCCTTCCGTTTATATTAACAGTCACGAGATCCTATAATATAACTCAGACACTTCCGTTTATATAAACAGTCAGGAGCTCACATACGAGAGTAGGGTGAAAAGTTTCCAGCCGGACCAAGAAAAACGATGTTTCAAAGTTTTTTGCTTTATTTTTCAACATAATCTGCATCAACACTGATACATTTCTCATTACGGTGTTCTAATTTAGTTATACCTGTTTTAAACGTAGATTCGTCAAGCTCTCAAAATTCTGATTAATAACTTCAATAACTTCTTCGTTGCTCTCAAATCTTCTTCCACCAAGCCATTTTTTGAGGTTAGGAAACAGGTTATAGTCGCTGGGGCTAAGTCTGGAGTGTAGAAAGGATGCGGAATCAATTCAAACTTCAATTCGTGGATTTTGGACATGTCAACAATCGACGAATGCGCTGGTGCGTTATCGTGATGAAACAAAAATTTTTTTATCGATAGATGAGGTCATTTAAATTGCACCTCGTCCTTCAAACGTTGCAATAAGTCTGCATAGTATTGACTAGTCTAACCCTTTTTGAAATAATCAATGTATATAATTCCTCTCGCATTCCAAATAAAAGTAGCCATAACATGGTGAAATGATCTTCCGGGCTGATTGGCCGTGGTCAACTGGAACTCCTCCTCTTCCAGACGTTTCGTCCCTAACTGCGAGAGACATCTTCAGTGGCGGCGAGTGCTTCGACGTAGTGGTGTACTGGGCGACGACTCTGGAGCAACTGATCATCAGTTAATTAATCAGATATCATTAATATAAACTATAAACAAAAGGGGACCCAATAATAATGATGAAAACAATTGTATCCTATTATCATTCAACAAGATCGGTGATTTTTTCGAAGCGCCCTCAATATTTACTCTCCAAAGTGATAGGTTCGTTCTCGTTGACAAACAGCTCCCCAACAAGATCGGTGATATTTTTCGAAGCGCCCTCAATATTTACTCTCCAAAGTGATATTTCTCGTTGATTTGTGATAGCTCCCCAAAAGTTTTATTTGAAATATATATATATATATATATATATATATATATATATATATATATATATATATATATATATATATATATATATATATATATATATATATATATATATATATATATATATATATATATATATATATATATATATATATATATATATATATATATATATATATATATATATATATATATATATATATATATATTTACCTAATTGGTTCTTCGATTCGTATAATGTCGAAGCAATTAAGATTATCCATTTGCATTAAATCTTATCTCTTGAATGGAATAAATCCATTCTAAATGTTTCACAAAGTAACCCTCATTTGAAATGGATAGAACAAATGTCACCATTCATCCCCAAACCATTATCACAAAAGGAGTATATCGCTGTTAAAATAATAGCGGTCTCCGGTTTGAACTTGAAGACATATTCAATTCCTTCCGTACTAGCAATGGAATTCCCAACATCAAATTCTCCGTTCAGTCACTCGAAGATTCTTGAAGTCGGTTTCTCGCAAACCACAAATCATAATTATACCAGACAAGCAAAGTTTCTTGTAAGAGGCACCCCCCAAAATACGTGGCTTGGATAATAGTATACCCTGTCTGGAATTATATGAGAAAACTTTGCTGCCACTTTCACGCAGACATGATAATTCATTCTGGGCTGTGGAGCAATAATTGCACCCTGGGGAGGAAAGGGGATGGTTTCATTGCATTCCGAAGTATGGGTATATCAATTCTCACGCTAGTATGAGTTTACCTATCGTGAGTTAGATTTTATATCCACTATAAAGTCGTATTTGTCTAAAATTGGAAAATCTATTTCTGCTAACTTTGCACTTTGTATTTTTGGATTGACTGATCGTATTATGAAGAATACCAGCAATGAGAGAGGTGCCAATGAAATCATGACCCTTCTAGAATTAATGGAATATATTTCTGTACAGGGGTGACTAATAGAGGGTGTATACTTTTTTTCATCTCTATTTACGATGTATTGGTTGTATTAGGTGGATCTATATTTTCATGTATTTAGGTAATTTAGGTAGATATACTGTTTCAGGGATTATTCTTCTCAAATTGATGTGGCCATTACTGGTTTCAATGTATGGTTTTCTTGAATATCTCTTGTTTTGTCGAAAAATGCTGGAACATTTTGAGATATTTCCAAAACAGCTAAATTTCATACCATTTTTGTAGTGAAACTCGTCCAGGTGGACTCAGGAGTAACTGGATGCTTCGGACAACGACAACGTAACGAAAAATCGTTACGTCGATAAGTCAACAACCACAGTCAGTCATCTACAGATACACTTCATTATGTAACTACCATGCAGAACATTGCGCCAACTATTTCAATGGGAATGTCGGATTCGATTTCACAAATAGGTGTATTGCTTTTGTTCGATATTTTATGATATGCCATAAAACTTTGATTCTCATTTTTCTTTACATTTCTCTGAACAATAAAAATGTAGAACTAGTATGAAATGTCTCCGTCAGCATTGCTCCCTTCTAATATTGAAAGTAAGAGTCTTCCAAAAACCAATTACCATTTAGAACTTGGGAAAAGTCAACTAGTCACTTGCCCCAGTCGCACGCCCCTGGTTGTAGACAGAAATGTCAACTCACTATGTTTTAGTGGGGCGTTGTACCATATTTCTTGGTAAATGTGAAAATGATTCACCAAATGATTCAAAAGTACTCAGCACAAATCGTTTTTAATTTTCGATATAAATACGCTGTATAAACAATTATGCTGACATTTTACCTAGGTGTTTTTAGTAATAATAAGAAGCATATAAGCATATATTTCCAACAAGTAACTACCCAAGTAGAGGAGAATACATAATGAATAATGAAGTTCAAAATTTGGTGACTAAAAATATCAATAATAACATAGATATACAATATTAAAAAATAATAATAATAATAAATTATCAAATATCATAATCTGAATCTATAATATCAATATCTGAATAAACAATTATTCAACTGAATCTCGAAACAATAAGTTATAACTATACAAGAAAACAAATCACTCAGAACTCAAACCGAAAGAAATCAAGAAACCTCATTGGTTCAGATTTGAATACACATTAATGATGAAAACAAGTGAGTCCCAGTGAAATCACAGCAACTTTGATACCTGGTTTGCAATAGAACAGCGGTTCTCAACCTGTGGGCCGCGAACAGTGTGGTACTGGGCCGCAGGTTCTGCTCAAAAGAATAATAAAGTATTAAAATATTGAAGAAAAATAAAATAAAGTTCTTTTATCTATGACTTCTCAAAATTGTTGTTTATTTAATCCTTGTATAGGTACACATTTAACTAAGAGATACACGTCATAGGCCATAGATAGGGTATACTGGTTATAATATATATTCTCCTTATCAGTTCCAGTTTTTATTTATTTTTCTTGTGTATTTAGTCGGTGGGCCTTAAAGTTTAATTTTCAGAATAGGTGGTCCCAACAATTAAAAAGGTTGGGAACTGCTGCAATAGAGCATGCAACGCTAAGCGGCGATTGTGAGAGGAGATTGGTTCTGTGGGTTTTTGGGTAAAATGTCTGGCTTATTTTAGTATACCTCTGAGGAACAAAGCAATTAATTTTATCCATTTTGATTCAATCTTCCTAATTTGAAGACAAAATTCTGATGTTCTTTTGTTTTCAATCAGTAATGACAACATATATAATAATAATAATAAAATAAAATTTATTGAGAAACATTCCTTACATTGTAAAATTACATTCATTTCTATTGATACAATAATTACAACTAAGAAGAATGCTCTCAAAAGGACTGAATTCAGTTTTGAGTCTGATCTTCCATTCAGCTCTCGAACAAAAATATTGGTTCAGTTTATATTCACAATAATATACAATTTTATTTGAAAAGAAAAGAACAAAACAACCTCAGAAATATAAACATTTGAGACAATTTCACATGGTGAAGAACATTTGTGGTAAAAAAATATACAAACATATGATAAAAAAAATTGACTCGTACATTATTGCCTACATTCGAATCATCGAAGTACTCTGCCACACTATAGTATGCCTTTGTTAAGAGCAGATATTTAATTCTCCTCTTAAAAAAATGGGCTTTCAGTACTTTCAAATTCGAAGGTAAATGGTTGAAGATTTTAAAACTCTGATGATAGAGAAAATGCTCAAATTTAGCTGTTTAGCATAGGAATAAGTAGCTTATCACTGTTCCTTGCTGAATACTCATGAGTCAATTCAATAAACCTATCTTCATTTTCTTCAACATATAACAAACATCTATAAATATATAAACACGTTAAAACGAGTATTCAATTATTAATGGAGATAGGTTTACAAGATGTTCGTTGATGAATATTAATATTAATCGAAGTATTAAATTGAAAAAACTTCTGGCTCAATGTTTCAGATTATCGTGAAATCGTGAAACATTAAGCCAAGAGTTTAATTTAATTTAATATTTAATTATGTTTCATCAAGAGTTAAGCGAGAATTCAATCTCAGTCATAAATCGAAGTATTCGCTTCTGTGTAATAAACACCTATTTATTTCTGTAAAGGAGCCCCACAACAGAATATTATAATTTAGATGACTATATACAAGACTGTTATACACATTCATAACGAGGTACGATGTTCTTGATTCTAGAGATTGCAAGAAATGAGTAAGTCAATTTTTTACATAAGACATCAATGTGTGATGTCCATCTCAAATTTCTGTCTACATATATTACAAGAAACATTGTTGTTTGGGATGATGATATAGTGTTGTCCCCATATTTAACATCCAAGATACTAATCTCATTGCCCTTCAGACAAAAATGAACCCATACAATTTTGTCGAAAATAGACAAACATAGACAAATAAGCTTTTTTTTCAAATTTACACAAAAAAATTTTTCTTTAAGTTGTGTTTCATTGCGAAACATATATATCTCTTCATTTTTCATAATAAAATTAATGGCTAAACAAGTTATACCGCACTCGAAAAGGTCCGATAATTCTTTCGGAATTATCACGTCCAACAAACGTTATAATAACGTTCAATTTGTTAAAGAATGGTGATATATCAAGAGCATTCTTGACAAAAATATCCCATTGTGGCCATATTCTCTATTACGTGAGGGATATAAAACCGTTTTTCAGGATACACATCCTTTCCTTCATTAAATTATATGAGGTCCTTTCACACAGATAACTTGTATTTATTCGGCGTGAGCAGGACTTTTCACAGCCTCACAGCTGTTGTAATTGGTTTTCGGCAGCCAGAAAGCTGAGGAAAATTGAAAAAAACACTTGGAGTTCGCGTTATTTATCACTATATAAAAATATAATGTATTTTCATAAACCGTAGGAGTTGGTGATATTTCTTATATTTCGTCTATTGATTCTTTTCCTTCATTTCCATTTTCGAGAACTCAGCAAATCGGTTAAATGTCTGTATAATATTTCATAGAAATATTCAATATAGTTATTATGATGATGAAAAATTTATTTATTTTCTGTGTAAATTTGAACACTGAAATACTCTACGGAATGAGTGATCGTTAAAGCGTTCCTCTACCCTTCAATAAATCGGAATACATTACACAAAAACCATGATTAAGACAAAAAAAAAGAACATAAGAAACAAAAAAAAAGAAAAACTCTGAGACGACATGCTATATGATATGAATATGAATAAATACATATGTAAGATATGAAAGAAATATATTAATATATAAGCAATTATTCGTGATTTTGTGGCTCTATTCTGTGTATTGAAAATATTTGTTTTCATTGTTCAATATGTACACACTTTAGCAGCAAAATTTCGAACAGACTGTTTCATTCGCCGCTAAAGAAACATTCACAAACATCAACATCCTTTTTTCCATTCTGGCGCTAGACCTTATTCAGTAGTGTTCGTTAAGTATTCCTCTATGATTGGTTGGTTCTTTGTGCTACAATTCTATGCTCCATGTATTTCGCTTTCGTCCCTTGTGGTTGCATCATAAATATTAAACCTTGTTCGTAGAGGTTTTAAAATTCTTGCCAACATATTCGAATTCAAGTAGCATCAACTTGCTCTGTTCATATTGGTATTCGTTAGTTTACAACTAGTCTGCCAAATCTTTTTCACTGATGATGACATTTAAATATTACACAAATACATATACATTGACATATTAACACTTATACACACACAATTATATGAGTGAATATGAATTCTTTTCGTGAATACATACAATAGATTGTTTTATCAGAGATTATGTATATCAAGGAAACTTGCCTTAATATCAGTAACATAACAGTTGAAAATATCCACCTTAGCTCCCAAAATATTACATTGTTCACACATCGTGTGCAATGGCGACAACTTTAGAACACTCGTTCTAGCTGCTTGAAGGTAGAACGTGAATGCGCTTCTGGAAGAAACTCTTGGGACAATAAAATTAAGCTTTTGCAATAATTCCTGACATTTCACTTTATTGTTAATTATTTTATACAAGAAGATTATTGCATGGCATTTCCTTCGCGCACTGAGTGTATCCACATTATGTCGACTTGTAAATCTTTCATGTTGTATGTTTATATGTGGATATATTTCATCAATTCTGAAGCTCAAAAGTTTCAGGAACTTTCGTTGTATAGACTTCAGTTGATCAATGTGTAACTGATAATCAGGATTCCAAACTGTTGATCCGTATTCGAGTTTAGATCTTACGAAAGCACAATACAATGTTTTCAGAGTTGATATATTGCTAAATTCCTTTCCAATGCGAATAATGAAACCATATACTCTACAGGCAGCGGTTACTGGAGCATTGATATGTTGCACGAAAGTTAGTTGAGAATCAAAGATTACGCCAAGGTCAATAAATGTATTTGGTCTTCCCAAAACATTTTCACCAATTTCATAGTTGAAATTAATCAAATTATATTTTGTGGAGAACGACATAACATAACATTTGGAGATGTTGAGATTCCATTTGTTGAAATCACACCAATTCACAATATTACGCAAGTTTCTTGCAATGCATTCACAGTCACCGTTGCTGGAAACATAATGAAGAATCTCTAGGACATCTGCGAACAATAAACGCTCAACATCTATGAAATCGCTTATATCATTAATGAACATTGTAAAAAGCAGAGGACCAAGTATGGAACCTTGGGGCACTCCAGATGTAACACAGTATTCTATCGATGTATACCCACGGCTAAAAACGCGTTGCTTTCTGCCTATCAAGCACGATTCTAAAAGTTTGATCAGGGAGGTCGAAAGCCCGAATGTGCCAAGTTTATTCAATAGAATACTGTGGTCAAGCCTGTCAAACGCTTTAGAGAAGTCCATGTATAGAGTTTCCATTGTTATACATTGGAAGGTCAAATTCTAGAGAGATGTGTTGAGTTTAAGGATCTGGGTGTACTTTTCTGATAAAAGCTGTCCTTCTCTGAACATAACTTGTATCACGGCTTCTGCTTCTAGGTCGGTCCGATCAGAAATTGGGGCAGCTTTGTTAATCACGGCACAACGAAAACGTTGTACTACTTCTGTATTCGCAGTAAACTGGAATAAGCGTCTATAATTTTGTCTTATGCGTACATTAATTCTATTATATCCATGGAGGAGGTTCACAGGAAATGTTTAAAGTATATGGTCTCAAGATGTTATGGACAATATACTTCGAGAGACTTCGACCATTCCATCCTAACCGATAGTCTATATATTGAAACATTGAAGTTGAGGCGTGAACAGTTCTCAGTTATGTCACGTTCTCCTATCAACTATATGTATATGTAATCTTAACGATTGGTGTTGCGGTCGATGTGATACCTATTTTGATCGGCTAATCAGTGAACTTGCCATGCCACTCAGAAGAGCGCAATGGTATGTTGTGATATTTTCATGAACTTCTGTTGTCTACATATGACTTAGTTATACATAATATTTTAATTTTAGTTTGTTTCATTTATTTACTATATATTACTATTGCAATGGATTTTAATTTCATTTTTATTCCTCAAATATATTTCGTTACTACATGGTCAACTTCTGCTGACCATATGTAACTTTGTAATAGACAATATTTTATTTTTAGTTTGTTCCATCTGATTATTGTTCAATACTATTTCAATTTATTTTAATTTAATTTTTTGAAAAGATTAAGTGTATTCGAATTCAATGTACCTGAATTAGCCGTGAATCAATGTAGAAACAAGTGTTTCTGCAGGTTTTCTTCAAATCCTTCGATTGTCGCTTTTGCTCTTAGAAAAAAGCATTCCTACTATTATAACAGTTTTTATTGTTATTGCGAAACTCTAGTCGAGTTGTGTTTCATTTCTAATTTGCTTTTCATCATGTTTTCGCAAACTGTTACGAACCAATTTCCCATTCCAGTTGACAATTGAATAAAACAATATTCGCCGAGAAAAAGTCTTCAACAAGAAGAAAAGAAAACGGGAAATCATGCGACTTCAAATTGGCAACAAAAATGCAAATAAAAACATGCGGCAACTTTCTTGAAAGGAATTTCTGAAGGCGCATAACTCGTAACCAACTTAGAAGTTTGTCCCGCTGTAAACGTTCGGCTTTATTTCGCGCTCAGTTCCCCAGGGAAACACTGGAAACTATTCGATGAAACCATAGAAGAACGTACGTGCGAACTAAAATTTTTCTCGTTCTGCAGATTCACCTTGGTAGAAAGAACATGTTCAGTGGAATCTCATAAGATAGTAATTCCTGTGTTTATTTAAACTATTTCGGAACTGTGGATTTCCGGTTTTCGAATGGGAATATTCCGGTGGCAAAAATATAATAGAAATAATAAAGTAAAATATATATATATATATATATATATATATATATATATATATATATATAAAATAATAATAAAATATATATATATATATTAAAGTGAATTATATTAGCTCAGTTATTTGATTTTCTTTATATCAGTGGTCCTCGGTGTTCAGTATATAGTGGTGTGGTTGGATATTTTTCATATTCGAGATATTGCAGTAAATATTGCTTGATTGACCAGTGTCAGTTTATAGTTCACATAGTTCTCATTTTTTTGTGACACATTTCAAGGAAGAGGCTAATCTTATAATTACAATGCTGGCCAAGAATCTTAACATTGGAAACGTCAAACGTATGTCCCGATTTTCAAAGTTTCTGAAATTGGAAAGTTATAAAAAAGTTCATGAGAGCCATTCTTTTGTACATTTGTTTTCGAAAATATAATTCGTGGAATATGGGGTTATAGATGATGAAAGATAATTAAAAAATTATGAAGACATAAAAAAAGAATTAAAATATCCTAAAAACACGATTTTTATCGAAATTTTTCTGTTATTTCTTGTTTATGTGATGCTGTTATTTGAGTTTTTGCGTATTTATGCGCTTTTATTCTTCATTATTGATTTTGATAATAACAATACAAAGATTTCAGCAACTGAGAAAGACAAAAAATGTAGAAAATTTTAGAAATGTTACACATTCATGAAAATTTGGAAAACACAGTAAATGAAAGAACAGACATTAAACATCTTAATTCTATTGACAACGATTCAATAAACCTCACAAATAACAATAATGAAATTGATACACAACAATCACCAAACATCACATCTCAAAACTCATTTTTTCCAGATCTACCTTCCATTTCACACACATATACCAATTAATATACATATTCTAAGTATAAAACTCAACTATATATAATTATATATATATATATATATATATATATATATATATATATATATATATATATATATATATATATATATATATATATATATATAAATCACACTCGTTAGAATCACCTGGCTTTCCATGAGTTTTTCAGAGGTTTCCTCATGGTGAAGAAGACTAATACTTCCGAAGCGAATTCTAAGCCAGAAATATTTCCATGATACTAAAAATCAATATGCGAAAATACAAAAAAAAGTAATTTGATTTTCTAACAAATAAGTTTGACATTTTGTTATCTATAGTAATTCATAAAATGCAATTATTCATTAGTTTCGACAAATTTGTGATATACAACGAAACGTCAACGAAAATAAAGTTTTTCTCATTAAAAGAAGCCTTTTATTGCTTAAAACATTCAACAAAAAGAAATATATATATATATATATATATATATATATATATATATATATATATATATATATATATATATATATATATATATATATATATATATATATATATATCATATATAAATGAGTTGTTGAAAATATTAGATGTTCAGCTAATATATAAGTTTCATAACTATGATATATTGAATTTTTCCAAAGGTTTCATGCATGGTTCAGCAATTTCCATCGAGCTCAAACTCTCTTCATTTCAAAGTGGAATTCTCGAATTATTTCATCTTTATGTATTGATCAAAAGATGAAATTCCATTAGTCCTTTTTTCGTCCTTTAAATTACTTAATTGACAAAAGAAACTCCCAGTGATAGACGATAATAATTTTCTTTATGAGAGAAAAGTCGGAGTAATGACCTGAAAATTCAGATCAGAGAGATTTGATATTACTCATTATATCACTTGGTCTGTGGATAAAATGAAAGCATGATATTATTTATCGAAATCTCATATTGGACTAGAAAAAATTGAAGAATATGTATTATTCAACATTGAATTGGAAATAACTTGATAATATTCGGGATTTCGATTGATGTCAGAAATATTAATGGTCAATTCGTTTGTTATTATCGTCACATTATTCCAGTATTAATTGATGTTCATTTATTGAGGCTCATAAATTTCAAATTGAGGCCTTTATATAGAGGCTTCATCATTACCGCATATGCATTCAAGTCTTCGAACTACAGACTACGTGTCAGTGGTTTTTCTATGTGAAATTATATGAGTAGTTTTTTCCAATTTACGAAAAGTGTTGGACAATGTGTTGAAGCAACATTCCAAAGTTTCGTTCATTAATTTATTCTTCCATTTATTTACCATATATACCTTACAGGTTGATACACCCAATTATAAGGTATAATTAAATATAAGTGATACAATTATTTGAGCCAAATACAGGTCACACCATTAAGTTGTCGAAAAAGAATATAAACATACATTCGAAGCCAGAAAAATTTAAAAAAACACAACTTCCTGTACAAACCACTTTGTAACGTGTTTTCTCTTCTACCCCCACCTATAGAGTATATGTTTTCATTATTCGCATTGGTAAGCAATTTAGCAATATATCAACTCTGAAAACATTGTATTGTGCTTTCGTAAAATGCAAAATTGAATACGGATCAACAGTCTGGAATCCGGATTATCAGTTATATATTGATGAACTGGAGTCTATACAACGAAAGTTCCTGAAACTTTTGAGCTTCAGAATGGATGGAATATATCCACCTATAGGCATACAACATGAAACGCTTACAAGTCGACATAATGTGGTCACACTCAGTGCGAGAATGAAATGCCAGGCAATAATTTTCTTGCATAAAATAATTTAACAATAAAGTGAAATGTCAGGAATTATTGCAAAAAGCTCAACTTATTTTTAGCTTTTTTGTCTTTAAGCTAATTTGTCTTCCATAAGCGAATTCGCGTTCTACCTTCTAGCAGCTAGAACTAATATTCTAAAATTTTATCCATTGCACACGATGTGTGAACAATGTAATATTTTGGAAGCCAAGGTGGATATTTTCAACTGTTCTGTTACTGATAGTAAGGCAAGTGTTCTTGATATGTATAATCTTTGCTAAAACAATCATTCATGTGTATTCACGTACAGGATTCATATTCACGCATATACTTGTATGTGTGTATATTTGTTAATATCTGAATGAATATGCTTGTGTGTGTGTGTGTTATTTTTATATGTATGTATAGGTTTGGTCAGCATTTGATTTTTTTTTATTCCTATAATTGTATTTCATTTATCAGTTGTGATTTCATATCACAAATTCTTTCTTTTAAAACATATTTGATATATTTAATAGTGTTGGCGTTTACTTGATGTAAATCCATTTTAATTGAATATAACTTAAATTCAAACACTTGAACTTATGATTTACACTTTATTGACTACATTGCATGACGCGTTTCGTCGTTACAAACGACTTCTTCAGATGCTTACAGAATGATTCTGTGAGCATCTGAGATTCTGTAATTTCCATTTTAATTGAATGATTCTGAATTTAATTGAATGATTCTGTAATTTCCATTTTAATTGAATATAACTTAAATTCAAACACTTGAACTTATGATTTACACTTTATTGACTACATTGCATGACGCGTTTCGTCGTTACAAACGACTTCTTCAGATGCTTACAGAATGATTCTGTGAGCATCTGAGATTCTGTAATTTCCATTTCAATTGAATGATTCTGAATTTAATTGAATGATTCTGTAATTTCTATTTTAATTGAATATAACTTAAATTCAAACACTTGAACTTATGATTTACACTTTATTGACTACATTGCATGACGCGTTTCGTCGTTACAAACGACTTCTTCAGATGCTTACAGAATGATTCTGTGAGCATCTGAGATTCTGTGAGCATCTGAAGAAGTCGTTTGTAACGACGAAACGCGTCATGCAATGTAGTCAATAAAGTGTAAATCATAAGTTCAAGTGTTTGAATTTAAGTTATATTCAAACATATTTGATAATTTGAAAGTACAAAATCGAAACTTTTGAACTACAAATTCTGTTTTTAGTATCTGTTGTGTTTTCTGTTTCTCAATTAGGACTTGTCCTGTTAAACAGTGTATAAATAAAAAAACAAATATTCATTAGGGCCTTCGACGCAACATGCGTTAAATGTTAGAAATCAAAATATTGAACGATATAACTACTTCCGCGTAACACATTTTATATAGGTTATGTAAAATTTGTGTTTGATGATTGAAGATCAAATCTAAATCCTCCTACTGTATACACAAGGTACATGAATGTTAAGTCTGCATAGCAAATTCAAAGATTCGATAGGAAATTTCACAAGTTTGAAAATTCTAAAGGAGTACATACGCAGCTACACTCTTGAATAAAATATCCTGCGGAAGACCCTTTCTTTGATAGAAGAAGTAGCCATGGAAGACCAATATCCTATCTCAAAAATTTGAGCTATTCATTCGGGATGAACTGCCAACAATCTCTTAATTGTCTATAATGTTATTGACTTTCAGTATAAGACAGAACGGAAAGAAGAAGAACACTCATAGACATACCACAAGTTCATACATATCCTGAAATGCATAATTGCTTCTGCTATGGCACAGTAACTTCACATCTATATATTCTGATTCAGTTTTTTCAAATTAATCAAAATATTCAATGAAATTCCCAATACGATGGGACGCCACTGGGTATGTTTTCAATTCACTCGAAAGGAAGCATATGTTTGTGATATTTGTATTCTCTGCGTTCGTTGTCAGAAAATTCACTGTGAGAAAAGAGAAATAAGACGATGTGTATCATCCATCAAGTTGATGGTTGTTCTTAACAACATTAATGCTAGTGTTCATCAGCAGCGTGAAGATGAATGTGTATTTAAGGTGTACTACACTGTCTGCAATGTTGATTTGACATTGTTGAAGTAGAAAATTTGTTAGCAGTGGTGAAACGAGAAGAAGGTTGTTGTTTACTGTGGGGAATATAAGATAAGTTCACAACGAATTAATTAGAAAAACTGATGATTTCTATTCGAAATTATGACTTTGATCGATTTAGAACGATGATGTAGTATTTTCTTATGAAAGTATCAAAACGAGTACAGAAGATCTTTCATTGTGAAGAATGCAGGAGTGATGAGTGAAGAAAAAGCGGTCACATATGGAGTGCCCCAAGGAAATATTTTGAATCCAGTCCCATTTGAAATATATAGGTATATAAATATATGAAATATATAACTGGATTTACTGACGATGCAGCGATTGTATATGCATCTGACGACTGGTATGATTGGTATCTAATAACGAGGAAAGTGGAAATGATTTGTTGCAATAAGAACTTGGTTTGACTACAGAATACTAACGATAAACTTCAACAAAACTCGTTCCTTACGGTTTTCTTGTGGTAAAGTTACTGACGAATACTTCAAGATGGTCAGAAGTTTTTTATAGAACCTGTGGTGTATAATAAGTACTTCGGTACTATTATCGATATCAATTTGAAATTAGATCTACAAATCAAACATATAATGAAATTAGAGTATGTGCTGTACAAATTTAAAGAGTTGAAGTAATGTATACCAACGTCCCACCTCAAAACACTTTGCTCTGGACTTTCATGTCAAAAATCATCTTCATTGCACGATCATCTTCATCCACGATTTTATCGTGGGGTGGTAAATTTGAAATTCATATAAAACCTATCGAGGATATCCAAAAACTATTCCTCGAAATAATATTTTCCTGACCACATAGGTTCCTATCCATCAGATCAGTTATTTCATTTAAATAGTATATTGATTCTAACCAAAAATACTTCTCAACTACTTCGATCAAATATCACGTTTCAAAAGAAATGGGCATACTTCCACCTCATATAATGATGGTAATAGACGGAGACTGTTGTGAAATTCTGCAAAAATGTTCTCTGAAAATAACATTCTTCATATCATCAGCGACATATTACCAATTAACATTGTTTTTCACATACTAAACAATATCGTTCGGATTTGAGATTTTGGAGAATGTATTCCTAATGATGATTAAAATCATTTCAATTACCTGAGAGGTAATAAGAAATACTTGTCTAAAAATCACTGACTGAACAATTCTTTATTCGACTAGTTTCGCGTTTCACGGCATTATCAAGAATGAACACAGATTACAAAGACAACCTCTGAATATTTGCAGATCAGTTCGGACCACAGAATACACCCTAAATTTGGTATGTTCTGTGGTTCGGTCCCTGGAGGTGGTAGAATATAGAACATCAATATCAACTCCGTCCTATGTTCGTTATCCATAGAACATAGAGTGAACATAGAGCAGGGGATTTCCAAACTATCAGAGATTTAACAGTGGGGAGTGCTTAAGGTCTAACTAGTCATTGAGAAGATTGTAATTATCGGATTTTTGGAGTTTATTTTTTTCTATGGCTTCCAGGTATTTCATTTTTATACCTTTTCCACAGTGATGGAGAATATTAGGTTTAAAACAGGGTGATATTATACGTCTTGTCGACCCTAGATGTTCCCGAAAAGCAGATTGTCCGTTTTTTTAGTGATCTTTTAGTCTAGTTTCAGAACATCTTCCAATCTGTCCTACATATGATGACTTACATTCTTCGCAGTCCATTCTATAAATTTTATAGATTTTTCGGACTATTCTGTGGTCCGAACTGATCTGCAAATATTTAAATATTTTCTGAATATTTGCCGAATAAGTCGAATAAAAAATTGTTCAGTCCGTGATTTTTGGACTAAATTTAAATTTCTCATTTAATGAGAAAATAAAATGTCTCAATCAAATATGAACTATCAAAGAGTTGATTCATCGTCATTTAATAATTTCAATTATTTCGAAAATAGTCATTGTAGTATTTTAGAAACTTTGAATTTATTATATACATATTTTCTTGTTGTGAAGACCTTCCTTCAATTTGTTCGAGTGGTTGTCTAATACAACTAAGCGATGCAAAATGAACTGGTCTTGATTCTTGAGTGTCTTGTTTCATCCAAAATGTCTCCAGTTTAGTCTCATTGAGTATTTAATTTCAGCTCGAAGACCAAGTACATAATATCCTGCCGAGAATACCGCTGCCACTTCAGGAAGCAACAGTGAGGCTCTTAAACAAGGATACAAGGCAACGTCCAACAGCACAATTACTAACTCTCATCAAGTATTTCAGGTAAGCCCTAGTTCGATCAAATTTACATTTAACCTCATCAAGCTGGGACTTAACTGAAATTCTAGCATCACAAAGGGATGTTTAGGAATAATTTGTTTGGTTTCTGGCACTTCTCTGCGAAAGGTTGAAATTATGATATGAAAATTGATTAATGTATCTGACAAGAGTTCTGCTTTCCTTCAAATTACAACGGTCATCATTTTGGAATTAGTCGTTTTCGCTTCTGTTTTAAAAGAGTTAAGCCTGTTATTTATGATAATTTCAAGAGCAATAATCTCGCGAGTATGTCTTAATTTGTGGCATAACTTGGAAACTTCAGTAATTATGGAACTTAATGAAATATGAAACTTTTTTCTTTAGAAGATACTCGCGAAATAATATCCTTGGTGGTTATATTCTGAATAATTGCATAAATAAACGCTTATAATACTGGGTAAAAGCAGTTTTGCTGTCTTAGATCTGTGACTTGTCTTTGACTAAATTTTGGTCTCTGAATTCGAATTTTCTCTATCGCGTCAAGTTTTCAAACTACAAGATCCCCTCTTTTTCCCTTAAAAGTTATACAAAATGAGCATACAGAGGAAAATAAAGTGAGTACTAACCAAACATATTAGAATATTTTACTCATACAAAGGTTATTATAATATTAAAAGTTACATTCTGTTTATACAAAAAAAAGATATTAGATTAAAAATTTTCGCTTATAACTTTTCGGATAGTATTCAATCTGGGGACATTCTCACTCAATGCTCCAACAGTAGTCAGCCATCATACTGACATCTCAAACACCTTGAATCCTTGCCTCCATGACCTTCAAATCTTGGTGGAATCGCTCACCCTGTTCATCACTAAGAGCGCCAAGATTTTCTGGAAAGTTAGGAAGATGTAAGAAATGCATTTTGATAGTCATGCTATAGCCAAGCTTTTTGAATCTTTCTAAGAGTTGTTGAACAATTTCGACGTAATTCTGGGAAAAAAGTCCTTGACAATACTTTTGAATGTCAACCAAGCATTCTTTTCAAGTTTGGTCATTGTTTCAATGAAACGTTCATCTTTATTAAGTGTCGAATCTGTAGCCCATCAAAGACACCAGCCTTTGTCATTTCTCAAATGACAAGCTAGAAAATACCGAAGTGACATACTTAAAACAATCCTTTTCGATTCGGACTGAAGGAAAAAGCCAATAATGAATGACCAACTTATCTTCAGTTTGTAGCTATTATTAGTTTCTTCGTCATTTGTCTTGAATCAAATTTTTTTTTTGCTTCCACTTATCTATCGGCGAGTTTTCAATCTATTTCACACCGAAGCAATCGTCAAGAAATAATTTAAAAAAATTTATGTGTAACCAAGACAAGTGTTATTTATTCCATATATTCAACAATTTTTCACCAAAAGATCAGGAAACATCAAATCAACCTTAGGTATTATGAACTTATAATATGTGCCTAAGGGTGGTATGTAGTATTACATATGCTAAAATCTGTATATGTTGTAGTCAGTTCTCACCAACCTGATGATGGTATTTTCTACCGCAACAATATGTAGTGGACAACATACATGAAATTTTTCAGATTTCAATGTGTCCTCGCTCATTTATAGTGTGAAATAGAAGAATTTAAACACGTATTTCTCACCCCAAGCAACGAGTATCTCCCTCTGAATAGATTCAAGAGGCTGAAGTGAAAACATTTATCACGAAATTGAAGAAATATTATACCAAACTTCAACTATACTTCTCGGATTTCTGAAGCCTGTTAATGCTTAAAATCAAGACAAACAGCTATAGATATTCAACAAGCAATAGAAACAGTATAAAGATTCAAACGATATCAGTTTCAATAACAAACTACATTCAGTGTAACATTTCTTCCAAGACATCTCTCTTGATTCGATTTCAATTCCACTGTTATCTTGAGATCGTGTGTTGAATCTTGAAATAATAACGAAAGAAATAACAGTTCTTGTGATTTAGTTACATTCGATCAACCCCTCGGCTAAAACTGAAGGTCTTTATTTTGTTTCCATATGGCCTAAAGGACTTCCGTATATTGGTTCGGAATATCAATTCGCTAAAAATACAATAGTTATAAGCATTTGCATGCGTAGTATGTCTACTGAATATGAAACTTGATATCATTATGCATATAATGTGTATATAAATTGAAATGTGTATTTAGTTTAAATCAGCTCATCTATTTAGAATTCAACTCAAATTGTTTCTCACTTTTTTTCAAATTTATGACTTTGAATTGTTAATCAATAAGAATAAATATTTAGTAGAGGGTTGTACCACATTTGTTGTTTTGAATTGATTCACAGAACTTTAAATAGACTGAAACGAGGTTCATTTTTGGACGTACATTTCGGGATATTAACTTTATGATTAAGAGGTTCAATGTTCGTATCAAAACGTGTGAATTTTGTCATTCATTTTACAACCCTAATGATTCGAAAAATCTCGAAATGCCTCCGTATGATGACATAATATCACAGGAACAGTTTTATTATAGCTGCCATCTATTTGAAATACAGTTTTTTGGCTGATGAAAAATCTCGAAAATATACGAAGTCATTGTAAAATCAAATCGATATACTTGAAACTGTAAAATGAGGGTGGCACGTAAAGCATCCCTTATCCGAAATGAATTTTTCATTGGATTTTTAGGCCATTATTTAGGGAAAACCAATCTATAACACTGAACAAGACCGACATTTTGACCGAGCCAATAATGGAAGGAAATTTGCTAAAGGTAATAGAAGCAATTTGCAACGCAGTTTCGTGAAGGTGAACTTAAATTCATTACTCCAGTCGAATACAATGTCAGCGCGCTCTTTTTGAAGCATTGAGGATCTATGAGAATGAAATGGCTGCCGGATAAAATGATCCAATACAAAAGTCAACTTAAAAGGAAATTTCGAAGGTTATCTCGAAGAAAGAAAAGATGAAAAGTTTATTATGATAATAATAATAGTCCAGCGTTACTGAACTACTTAACAGAGTTACAAATTATAATGGCACAAATAATATAATACAAAATATACGACTAGTTAGTCGTACACACCAATAATGCAGAAAATAGAAAACACAGAAAATTGAAATTACGAATTGATTCAAATCCATTATAATTATTCGACAATTCAAAGACTTTAGTTTGATTCACAGTTTTATGATCATAAAGTGTCACGTTTCGTCTCCATAAACGACTTCTTCAGAAGTTAACATAATATGATTCACACAATAAATCAGACCGTACAAATTTTCTTGAACAATAATCGTAGATATAATAATAAGAGCATGCAGTCAGAGTAATTAGTCATAAGATGAAACAAACTACCATAGTTTATCCAACCTGAAAGCCCAGTCAAAAACTCGTCAACTGGAATTAAAACTTCTTGTGAAAATTAGCTCACTTTGTAAATAAATAAATCAATACAAACCTTTGAGCAATTACTTACAACCACATTCTTCCCAAGCGATCATTCGAGATTTCTGATAGGTACAGACGTTAGCGATATGTATGGTTCATACTGAAGCTCAGATATTATATTCATTCAGTCCACATCTTCAAATGCGCCCAATTTACTCGAAAACTCTCATCGGGCGTATTACGATTCCGTTCTCGAAATATCTATTATTCCGTTTACATAATTGAAAAAGCCATTTGCATAACAGGAACAACTACGAATTGTACCGTCGGTTCGCCGTCTAACCCAATAAATGTCCGTCCGTTCTTGCTCGCAAGACTAGCGGTAAGCGTCAGATACATAATCATAATTGTATACAAAGCCGAAGGCACAATGTCCTTCCGATATAACCGCAGGTTCACCTAACCTGTCCGCTCTCACGAACAGCCGTATGTTTCCCGTAATATGCGGTGGCTTTAGCAGGCGGTTTTGTGAGCTCCTAATTTAGGATTGGTGTTTCAGATGATAAAAAGTAACGTTCTATATTCCGTCGTATTAGACTGTTCAAGATGGAAAGTGTGGTTGGAACATTTGACATTCAAATTGTGCCACATATAATTAGTAAAATTTTACATTTTGCTCGAATTCATATTTCTCTGTAATAAAGTCTTTTTCGTAACGAGTTCCATGTTCGTATTCAGATACAAATTGGGGTTTTGGCAAGTGAATCATTTCGGAGGAAACTGCTTAATGCGGTCTGTATATTTAATTGGAAATTTCCAATTTCCATATGAGGAAAAATATAAAAAACCACTAGAATGTAGGTAACAACAACGGGATATACCGACAGTGTTTACTTTTGATAGAAATTTTTCCCCGTTGAACATTATTCATATATCATATATACATATATATATATATATATATATATATATATATATATATATATATATATATATATATATATATATATATATATATATATATATATATATATATATATATATATATATATATATATATGCTATCAAAATACACTATACTTTCTTTCGATAATTTTTGACAAATTATTCAAAAGAACATTATAGCAGTGGCTATGTGAAACATGGACAATGCCGTTCAACAGTTAAAACTACTCGTATTAAAAGCGTGAGACAGTAACGCTTTCAATAACATCAATTACAACTTATCAATATAAAACTTGGTTCTCGGAATGAACCGCGTTCTAGATTTATATACCCTCAACGTTTCGGCTTCCGTTGTGAAGCCATCTTCAGGAGTTGGAATAAATTAGTAAAGATAAGGGTTACTCGGTTACGTGACCTCAATCTGCCTACTCCACTAACTGAATGAAGCAAAATGAGGGAAAGGTTACCTGGTTACGTGGCCTCAATCTGCCTACTTCACGAACCAAATGAGGGAAACTAGAAACGATAAGAAATAATTCGGTTGCGTGGCCTCAATCTGCCTACTCCACGAGCCAAATCGTTTCCATTTGTTAACACCGAAGTCTCAACCTGCCTACGCTTCGAGACTTGAGACTTTCTCTTATGTTTAGGTATCACAAAAATATCTGTATTTCTGGTCATTCAATTTTGCACTTGTGAAAAAATCCAAGCTTTTCGAATATATGAGAAGGCTCTTTACGGTTTAAAACCCTATGTTTCATACAAGCAATATGCAATTTTCGTCTGTTTGAACGTACTGATCCAATTTAATTCCTCAAAGCGATTGGAGTCATGACTCTACTGCAATAAATCTCGTACAAAAATTTTGAATCATTCGAATAATCAGGGGGTTGTATCTCGAATTATATCATACCAATATTATTTAAATATATAAATCTGATGGAGAATACTAAAAATAATATCCACAATCACAAAAATCAATATCAAGTGTTCCAGCACAGTTTTCCTCTCGAGACGTATTTCCCGATAGCAAATAAAAAAATCGAGAAAATAAACGTCGTTAGACATCGATGATATTTCAGGGTAAAAACGCTCAACAAGTTCTGAGGGTAACTTTGTTAAGTTCAAATGAAAACGTCCTTGACATATTGGAACGTTTACGATGTCAAATTGCATTTCTTTTTTTGTCGTAACTGGTTTATAAAAAGTGGCAGTATAGCAGTTGACCTCTCCAAGGTTTTCAGTGAGCTACGTAGATGAATGAATGGTATCAACCATAGGCCATAACTTCCAGATCAATAGCAAGAATTGTTGGAGCATACAGAATGTTTTTGCTCATCGTTAATGATAAGACTGGAAAGGATAGTCACCATCGAAGCCAAACATCCTTCAGACTTTCACGTAACTGAATTTTAATAACCTCTTTCATGAACTTTTTGAATCTAAACCTCTAGATCGGACAATTTAGACATAAGAATAGTGGTTAAATAACCTGAGCTGGGGATTGCCATTACAAATGAATCCCCATCGATCTTATGTGTGCTACAAAAGTTATTCGGGGTTAAAGGTCAAAATTTGAAATTTTTGGAGTTTTGCCGAGAACGGTAAGCTTTATCGAAACAAACCTGTAGTTGTAGATCTCAAAACTCTTTACGAAAATGGTCTGTATGATTTTTTTAAGAGTTACCATTCGTAAGATATCACTTCCAAGAATCACATTATACACGAAATGCACATATAAGTTATGTATAGTATACATATCAGGCACAAGTATAAATATTTATTTGAGTCTCTTTCATTTATATAATACTATCCTAAAAACATTTATTCAAAAAATAGTCAGTCCCTAACTGAATCCTCTCTACCTCGTGGCCTTGAAAAACTTCTGAAAACTTAATGCAATAAACACAACATTTGTAGGTGGTGAAGATGTTGATTTGTAAGTACTACGCACTGCAATGACTCCAATAAATAAGATTGTTCATTTTCCGAAACCTGGAAAGGTTCAACAGCGAACAGAAATATATTCTACAAAAAGTGTATCTGCTCATCCCAAATGCCTACACTTAGAAAATTGAGAGATACTACTCTGGAACCGATTAAAACTTTCCTCCAACCTGCTCCAGAAAAACTTCTCATTACTATTTTCTGCAATTGCAAAAGAGGTTGTAATGCCAAATGTGGCTGTAAAAAAGTCGAGTTGCTGTGTTGTCCAGCGTGTACCAATTGCCTGGTCAGTCTTGCTAAAATGTCCAGTTGAGTACAATAGAAGAAAATTCCTGTGATTTTAATGAAGAGACCAATCACTCAGCCACATTTGAACAATTTATGAACATCAAGCAAGAGGAAGAGAAAGAGAAGGAATCAAAGAATACATGACGGTCGAATTAGACTCTCAAGAGTATGAATCTGATTAAAAAATCTAAGAAAATCACAACAATAGTTAACCCAATAATCAATAGTAATATCAATAATAAGGTGATATCTAGAACTTGACGGGTATTGTTGAATTCAATTATCATGACAGTTGAGTAGGCGTGCATAGAAAACCACCGTAAAAAACGTGCCGAGTACACTACCTCACAAGTGGCGTGGAAATGTTGTATATCATGTATATGTGACTCTTAAAATCGCGATATCTCACGAACTCTAAGGGACAAAATCATAAGAACCATTTTGGTAACGAATTTTAATATCTACACCATTTGTTTGCGATTTTTGTTGAGAAAGCTCAGTGTTCTCGGGAAAATCCAAAAAAACTCAAATTTTGACATTTGATTCCGACTAACTTTTGTACCACACATAGGATCGATGATGATTTTTGAAACTTCATTTGTAATAGTAATCCGCTGCTCTCCATCATTATTCGGCTTTCCGGGAACTTTTGTCATTTCAAATGTCTATTTTGACCAGACTACCTTGGGATGCGAATCAAGAACACACATTTGGAAGGATTTCACTTCAGTCTCCATATTCTCGAAATATAAATTTCACCACCGTTTTCCAAACGGAGACAAAGTGAAAATAAACAAAATAACTTGATATGAAATAAACATTCCATAACACATGTTCTGATTTTGCTTAAAGAAATATCATTTTTCAGTCGAATCTCCAGTGGTATCACTCCAATAGAAAAACCAGATTTTTTCAATAAACTTTTATATGAGTAGGAACAAACAAATACGCAACTTTCTGCATAAATATATTTTCTACGGAAAATTTCATTCATTCACCCTCGAGGTTTTTTTTTTCTCGCGCGCGAGAATAAAAGGAAAGGATATTTTCCGCCATCTCAGACGCCGAAATATTTCATCATAATCCACGTTTCTCATAAAACACGAAATGAATTTTCGTTTTCAATATAAAATACATATATCTCGACATCAATATTGAAGTAGAGTCATTCATCATCGACGTCAGGAGAAACCTTGTAGAATGTGAAGTGTCTGAATGTACGTCACGTACACAGGAAATAGAAGAAACGAGACGGGAACAGAGTTCGAATGCGGCAGCTCAACCAGAACCTAGACAAAAGTTTTATCAGGGAATTTTATAGCATGATTTTCGCAAGCAAGACATCTATTGCGAAATTTATGAACAGAAAGAAAAATAGAAACTGTTTTTCTTCTCTTTATAAAATATATATATATATATATATATATATATATATATATATATATATATATATATATATATATATATATATATATATATATATATATATATATATTTGTTTTTTTGGGGTACTGGAATTATTATTGGTGGAATTATTATTATTACTGGAATTATTGGATAACTATTTGAAGAAGGTTTCGTAGAAGATCTTTGAGCCTAAAGCTGGAAGATTGAGAACGCTTGGTGAGAGTATTCCAGTACATAGTTTGCAGAGACAATTTATATTTTATTTTCATTTTATTAACCTTGAGTTTACATTAATTTAATAACTTTTCAATTTATATGCTGAAGATTCTTTTTCTTTTATTTAAACATTTATTATATATATATATATATATATATATATATATATATATATTTTTTTTTCCATTGTGACGATTAAGTCCTCTTAGCTAAGGGAGAATTAATTTACCTTCTATTTGTTTCAATTTCTTTTTTTTCAGTATTTCAAATTATTAATTTTATTTTATATTTAATATATATCTATATATATATATATATATATATATATATATATATATATATATATATATATATTATCATATTATCATTTATCAAACCAAGTGGATATTACTGTTAGGGAGAACTAAGATTAAGAACTGTTAGATCTGGTGGAGTTGTTGTTTGATCCTCCAGAAAACCAATTGAATTGTACCGAGAACTTTCAAACCTCTGGCGCCTGGCATTAAATTTTTCTTACAAATTAACCCACCCCATCTTCACTGTAGCTAACTGTGGTGTGGTACAATTCATTTAACTTTCAGTTCTCGCTTAGCAGTCACTCAGGTTTTGAACCAGAGGTTAAGCGCAGGTATACATCTTGTGTGTGTGAGATCAAAGTTGTATACAATCTATAACTAGATAGTAAAAGTAAGTTATAGATATTGGCGACCATAATGTGGGGCAGATCAAAAAGTTTTTTTCATTTCATTTATTTTTGATTAGATTTTTTATTTTTTCATTCAGAGAGTAAATTTCTGCTGTTCTGTTTTTGATTGTGACAGTAGTTTGAGGATTTAGATATAGTATTGTATATTGCATACAAAGGTGGTATATTTTGTGATTGGAAAAGGTGTTGACACAAGTGTATTTCACCTTAAAGTGGTTATCTTGAAGGAAACAATATGAATATCGATGAATAAATGAATGTTTTTTGATCAAGATGAAGTCACTGTACTTTTTGATCAGACCTCGTAATCCGATCTTATTTAACTATCACTGTGTAATTCGGTTTCGAATACTCTGAAAACTTATTCAATAATCTATTTCCCTGTTCCGATATTCAATACTCAACTCGGAATTCAGTTTTCACTAATCTATCAGTTTGGTCCAGATTGATATAGAGGTTCAATTTATCGAAACATTAAACACGTTGAAACTTTGATAAACTTTCACTTTGGTCAAACAGTTTCTATTGCTTTCAGTGATCCAGCGGTGCACGCGCTCCAGTTCCTCGACGTGATAAACATGAAAGATCCGACGCAAAAGGCCCATTTCTACCGAAATACGCTGAAGGAGGCCCTTCCTTTCATTCCCAAGGTATGGTTCTATTGAGAAAAATGTTGAATATCTGCCTTAGAGATTATTCTGTATAACGTAGGATTAATAACCGGGAAATACGTTCTTATGATCTATACTCGTATTTTCTTCTTCATATAAATAGAGGTTCGGGGAATATCCTCCCATGAATGTTCTTCATTTCATTAAATATATATATATATATATATATATATATATATATATATATATATATATATATATATATATATATGTACTGCGGAACTTCAACGATACTACTATGACGCAAAAACTTTGCATCTGAAGCATCTGAAGAAGTCGTTTGTAACGACGAAACGCGTCATGCTATGTAGTCAATAAAGTGTAAATCATAAGTTCAAGTGTTTGAATATTTAAGTTTATATTCAAAAATCAAATCGTCAACCTGGAGTAAAGTGGACAGATGAACGGAAGAAAGAGCATTCAGAGAGGATGAAGCGTTTTTGGAAAGCAAGAAAGATGAAGCAAAATTCCTAATGATTGCGAATTCAAGTTCAGTCGCTCTCCTCATGGGGAACAATCGTCAAAAGACAAATACGATAACGAAAGAAATCAGAAAACGACGAGCAAAGTTCTATGCACATAGTAGATTACCTGAGAAACTACTCGATAAGATCGCACTGAATGTCGCTATAAAATCGCATATAGATTGAAGTGGATATAATGATTGCGAATTCAAGTTCAGTCGCTCTCCTCATGGGGAACAATCGTCATAATAATAATAATAATATATATATATATATATATATATATATATATATATATATATATATATATATATATATATATATATATATATATATGAACCATAACTTTTTTTTGATATTGTCTTACAAATTATTCCAAAGAATATCATAGCAGAACTGGCTATGTGAAACAAGCACAATGTGGTGTCTTCGTTATTCTTCAAGAGATAAATGTTAGAGAATATTGAGATCGGTGCCTACATTCACTAGCAACTCAAGGCAGTTACTGTTTCGTGCTACAAGGCAATCTTCAGTTGCGTCTCGTCCAACAAACAGAAGGAATCGACTTCAATCTTCAAAATTGCTGTTATGAATCAGAGGACAGAAACATATTGTGAAGTCGTATGCATATATATGCATACAGTACCATGCATCTCAAATCTTATCATTCAATAAATGAACATAAACACATCAAACATTGAAAGTCTCACACGTCCTCATCAACTCAGTTTCCACATTCTACAACTCTAGTTTATGAGCAATTTCATCTAATTTGATGAACTAATGCCATCTAGATTGCGATAGTAGAAACGTTCGGTTTTGCCTTTCTAGAGGTTGCCATCAAGGGCTACTAAAAACATGAAGAAATCCACTGTGAGATAATTAATTCTATAATTATCGTGCTCATAACATTGTACTTGTAAATATTCATTATTTTAAATATACCATAATTTCCATTCAATAATGTTGTCGAATTATTCAATAGAATATCATAGCATAGCTGGCTATGTAAAACATTCAAGTGTGGAACTTTCAGTGTTTGATGTATTTATGTTTTTTTCATTGATTCCTTAAATTTGAGATGTAAAGTAATCTTTGCATCATAAATGCATACAACTTTACAATATATTTCTGTCTTCTGATTCATAAGAGGATTTTCGAGGAATGAAGTCGATGCATTTGGCTCAATGGATCAGAAGCAACTTAAGAGTGTCTTGTAGCACTAAACAGTGACTGTCTCGCGTTTCAATAAATGTAGGCACCGATTTCAATATTATTTATTATTTGATGGATAATGAAGACATCACATTGTTCATGTTTCACATAGCTGGCTCTGCCATAATATTCTTTTGAATAATACGTGAAAAATTATCGAAAAAAAGTTATGGTATACTTTCAGTTTTGACTATTTACATGTGCTATGATATGAGCACGATAACTATAGAATTCATTTTATTATAGTAGATTTCTTTAGAATACATCGAACAATATGAAATTGTCTGGTCTCATAGAATCCTAGAATATTCAATGTCTTGTGCGTCTATGATCTGTTTTCTATTGATTACATTAAATTCGTATAATTGTAAAGTTTTTATTTCTTGGTCATGTATTGATTTCTTTCACTTTACAGTCATAATAAGCATTTAAATATTTAATAGTGTTGGCGTTTACTTGATGTAAATCCATTATAATTGAATATAACTTAAATTCAAACACTTGAACTTATGATTTACACTTTATTGACTACATAGCATGACGCGTTTCGTCGTTACAAACGACTTCTTCAGATGCTTACAGAATAATGTATGTCATTATTTTGTTAATAAGCTGTTTCTACATTTATTTTCCTGAAATTATTCAAATTCATTGCAGAAACTGTGGTATCAACATATATGGCCATCTTTACAACAAGAAATGCGAAGCCAAGAAGTTTTAGCAGCAGTTTTACAACCAGTATTATATTTAATTCAAGACTCGACTGTAGAAGAGTACGAATCAATATTGCTTCCGTCCTTTAGGTAAGTTAATTAATGATCAATAGACAGAAATATATTTGTTCAGAAAACTTATGAATACAATCCTAAATAGAGCTTCGAAAATAAAACTTCGGTTTATTTTCCGTTAAATTACTATTCTTGTGAAATATATTCAGATCAATGCTCGTTAATATATTTTAAGATTAACGTCCTGCAAATACTTCTTTATGATCATTGTTCAAGAATCTTTGTTCTATTCTAGAAACCCTTCTGTTAATTTTTCAAATATTTATACAATCCACTTCATACGATTCTTTATATTGATTTGAAAGGAGAAAAAGTTACTGTGCTATTGCGTCCACGTTTTCTTCTGAGAAATGCTCTCATGTTTCCTATTACCCCACGAAAAACGACCCTTGCCGCCTGCACGATGAAGGTATTTGTAACATGATCATTTTATGACTTATAAAATAAAAACCCTATTATTTCTGTCATGTTCTGGGTGAATTATGGCACAACAAAATGGACTTTTTGATATTGTTGTTCATTCAGAAATAATTGCAAGGTTTTTCTAATATTCTCATATACACATATTACTAGTGTAAAGGCTCATTATGGAATAATATGGAATTGCATTTCAATTTGTTGGGATGGAGGGTTTGTCCAGCTAATAAATTTTATGATGACTTTCAAATGAAATGAAAAAATTGAAAACTTGAATAAATTCATAAAAATAAGTTCGTAATAAGACTATTTATCATATTCATTCATAGAGCAAATATAGAAATTCATGATTTATTATGAATTCATAATACAATCTCCATGATACTTCTATAATATATTGAAAAATACAAAATGTTCGAGTTAATGTAAAAATAGAATGTAAATTGAAAATTTTTCTCAACAATTTCAATTTTTCATATGATATTATGAAGCCACCAAAATCCATTTTAATTAAGCTCTGAGAAGCACAGTATTTCAATCCGCAAAAATTTCAGTCTTTGATTGTACAAAAATTTCAATTAGTTTACAAATATTTTCGCAAAAACCTCTCTGAAGAATAAACTTTCGAAATGCTTCTCGATTAACTTGAAAATTCCTCTCACTCATTTCAAACAAGGAGAAAAAATATTGTATATGAACACTCAAAGCCATTAGATAAATAAAAATTTTTTATTCATTTGAACTTTTTTTTGCTTTATCTCTTCCAGTTGAAGTTAAATTTTGTGTTTAATTTCAGGAGTGTCTTTTCCTCGCCCAAGACAGTGCAGGCAACTGTAACGCTTCTGGAGAATTTACATATAATATTAGAAAAAACTCCTCGGGATGACATTCGGACAGAAGTTTTACCAATGTTGTACAATGCTTTCGAAAGCAACACTATACAAGTCCAGGTTAGTACATTTTATTATCTTCGAGATGGTAGACCTGTTTTCAATCGGTTTCTCGACAGTTGAGCTGTCCTCTGTGGACACGGTTTGGTTATTATTGATTAATATATATTATCAATCAATAAATTAATATATATTAATTATAAATAAATTGATATATATTGGAATATCTGTGATTTAAATTGTACCGTGAATCTACCTCAAAGTGGAAAACAACTGGGAAACTTGTTTCGCAATACGAAATACGTAATAATATCAGTTGACCTTTTGCTAAGTTGGTGGAAAATTGTTGGAAGTATATAATAATAAAATAATAATATGCGCATTGGCTATATATCACAGAAAAATATTAATGAGAAAAAACACAACTGTATCAATGTCTATCACATAAAAATGTAGATAGTGATAACTGATAATGCATGCCTGCTGAAATGTGTTAATAGTTTTAGTACTGAATTTTAATTCAAATGAAAAAAAAATAATCTCATTTCACAGACTTATATTTTAGTGCTGCAAGTCAGAGTCCAACTTTGATACTAGATTATGTAGATTGGGGAATATATAGAATGAAATTCAGGATATCACGATCGCATTTTATATGTGACGAAATAACTTTATGCTGCAGGAGTAGGTATAATTGAAAGGGCCAACAATCATGCGGTAGGAGTTTGTGTCAAATAACGGAGTTAATTGAAAATGGGTATGTCGTATGAACTAAATAAACTCTGGGTATGAACTGAATAAACTCTGCAAAACCTCGTTTAACATTTGCTCCATTTCCCTTGACCGCCAGGGAAAGCCGCTCAATTGGTTTTGACAGAAATAAATAGGTAAAACCGCTTCCACCAACCCACGTTATATACATATACATAGAGAATGAAAACTTTTCTTGCGGTGAAGAGTACAAATGACAAAAAACACAACTATCGGTATAGCCCGCAACTCAATTGGGAGCAGCCGTTGACACGTGTTTCGAGCTTATTGGCTCTCCTCAGAACGGCGTAGACAAGTTCAATGTGTACGAACCTGGAGATGGAATCAACAACAAAAGAACACCGCATTTTTCGCCGCAAGAAAATTTTTCATTCCTTATTTACTTAGTCGGTTGAAGACTCCGTAAAGGATAAATAGTCGCCACATTGGCGATACGTTGACCAAATCTCCAAACCCGCAGAGTTCACGTGGAAGCCTAGCAGTGGAGACTTCCTTTGCAGGTGTGTTCATTTGTTGTTGATTCCATCTCCAGGTTCGTACACCTTGAACTTGGCTACGCCGTTCTGAGGAGAGCCAATAAGCTCGAAACAAATGTCAACGGCTGCTTCCAATTGAGTTACGGGCTATACCGATAGTTGTATTTTTTGTCAAACAGCTCTTCTCTGCACATCATAGTGGTTCATTCTCTCAAAATTCCATTCAATACGATAATAAATATCACAGTCACAAAATGAACGTTTTAAATCAAACTCGAGTTTGATATAAAACGTTCATTTTGTGACTGTGATATTTATTATCGTATTGTATGAAATTTTAAAAAAATGTAACACTATGATGTGCAGAGAAGAGCTGTTCTAATGAAAAAAATTTTCTGAGGAAGACAACATTGGTTTGTCGAAACGTAAAAAACAGTATATAAATAAAATATAGAGTTACCAACAGTTACTAATTGACTTAATAACCCAAGAAATCCATACAATAAAATATATATGTATATAAGTCTAAGAAATAAAGGAAAAATTCAATTAAATATAGATATATATATATATATATATATATATATATATATATATATATATATATATATATATATATATTATATATATAGTATTTAGGAAAATGAACTAGAGAATCATAAAAATTGAAATTAATCAAGATGTTATATAGAGCTAAATGTGAACATGTAATGTCTCCATTATCCTTCAATGAATGTTAAAGATATTGATATGTATATATATATATATATATATATATATATATATATATATATATATATATATATAGATTACAGAGCCACCAAGCATCGAAATGATATTTATAAGATATTATATTTTATATATATATATATATATATATAGCGTTGGCGACACTGGTTGGTAATGGCATCCAAACGTCATCTGTCAGAGTGAAAATTTTCAGTATACTCTGCTATTTCATCATGGAAAGACTTACAATCGAGCAACTATGTGTTGTTAAAATTCGTTTGTTACGACCATATTATGGTCGTCATAATGGACCTGGTGGGGTAATCAACAATTCGTGCTGTTATTAACAAATTTCGCACTAAGTTTACTTTGTTGGACTTTAAACCATTGTCTCGCATGCGTACAGTGCGTATTGGGGTGAAATAAAGTCCAATATGTGAGGGAAACTGCACTGTAATTGTAAACGGCTAGATTGATCTAGAAAAGATAATAATATTGGTAATGTGACAATCGCAACATACCGAGTCAAACAACCGACTCCCAAGTATTCAGTAATTGAAAAACAGCGGCTAGAAAATCTCATTCGCTTCACAAGACTCGCAATAAGAACATTGCGAGTTTGTCAATTGTAACTACTCTCTAGTCAACAAGTATCTAGCCTATTTCAGCCTCAGACGGCTTCAAAAAGCAAGAGCAACGCATGAATGAAGTAATAAACGACAACTACGTTAGCTATTGACTCGAGTTACGATGCGCCGCTTCCATCTCACAAATTGGGCAACTTGAACCATAATATCATATCAACTGACACATTCCTAATAATAACACCTTTGAAACTTGAAACGACGTCTACAACAATCAAAGTTTCGCAATTTTATGTTATATGTATTTGTTTTCTTATCAAAACGAGTGTACTCAAGGATACAAGAGGGTTTATATATTTAGTGAACCTCAGAATATTCTGAATCGTTCGTTCAACGCTGGTATCGCCCAAAACGTCACGTTAACCTATAAAATTGACACCGACCTAATAGATGTTTCATAAAATTTCCCAATAAAATTCGAGATACGAAGAAAGTGAATTGTTGTTCCAATATTTTCGTAATCATTAACTACAGCACAGTGATGAAGTAAACTACCAAATGAAATGTTCATTTTTGTGTTGAATCATTCGTACTTTTCCATAATATGTTCGGTTTGGAATTCTATTCATAGCTACCTCAGTTATAATTGAATTTTGTTGCGATGTTTGCATTTAAATTGTGTAATGAATATCGTAAAATGCATGTGGATGTACTATAACTGAAATAAATGCAAACGGCATATGTAGTCATAAATTGAATGAAAAAGTTCATACACCAAATAATGAACTTACCACGTTTATTGTATTATGCAAATTTCAGCAGAAAAGAGAGCACGATTATTATTTTTGACGTCAAATTCTGAACACCTGCAATAGATTATTCCTCGTGAAAGCTATTTTTGAAAATCGGAAGATATTTCGACAAATATAAGGAACATATTTTTGTATATACTGATGCTTCCAAAAATGAAGCTATCAATCATAGTGATCTATTGATAGTAACTCCTTCTGTAGTAAATATGCACCGCATAGAAAGTGTTCTATATTCACTGGTGAACTGATGGCTATATATTAAACACTAGTCTACATTTCAGACAAAAACACCTCAGCAAAGAATTATTGTGTCTATACAGGCTCTCTATCCTATATGGACTCACTCCAGAGAATGTACAGCAACAACAACATAGTAATTCAGATCAAAAACCTACGAAATTGAATATTCTGGCAGTTAAATCATTTTCATTTACACTCCTCCACACACCGGAATTGCTGGAAACTCTCAGGCAGATGTTGCAGCCAAATTAATTTTTTCTCATATATGTAGGTTTTAAATATTGCATAATATAAATAGACATTATTTGTACTCACCATAGGTTATCTCAGGCAACATAATCGACAAGAGAGATCTTAAAATTAGAATAGTTACTATTGTTTTACCTATATAATTGTATGGCGAGAACCTTAAATGAAGATTATTATTATTATTAATATTATTATTATTATTTTTATTATTATTATTATTATTATTATTATTATTATCATTATTATTATTATTATTATTATTATTATTATTATTATATTATTATTATTATTATTATTATTATTATTATTATTATTATTATTATTATTATTATTATTATTATTATTATTTTTATTTTTATTATTATTATTATTATTAACCATCAAGGAATGCAGAAAGATGGCTTCAGATTCATACAATGGAAGATATAAAAGTATCTGCATCGTATAAGGTAGAATGTTTATGGAAAGCACATTGGTTACAAACAAATACATTTTTGAAGCAAATCAAACCTGATTCACTTCAAGTGATGACTCTACCCAATAATCGACTACACCAAGTCAAAATATCTCGACTTCGACTAGGCTGTACCAGGTACACATGTTCACTTCCTCAAAAAGAAAACTCTCCAATGTGCAGTGAATGCAACCAAAGTATAAACGCAATCACATCCTCCTGAATTTCCAAAGTACCAACTGTTTCGGCAAAATGAATAATTCAATTATTCTCAAAATAGTGGAATATCATTATTTGCTTTTTTTTCATTTAAAGTGTTGGCGTTTACTTGATGTAAATACACAATCAACAGACAGCAGATGTATAGCACAATAACTCACCTTTAAAAATGTAGATTTTCTGCTACTATTACTGATGTAATTATCTTCCTTCAATACAAGGGGAACGTAGGAGAGGAGAATTGAGGACACAGTGGTATTGAAAAATTGGCAGTATGCAGTGGTCACTAACGTGGTACAAACTAATCTCTATGAAAAATATCTAAAGTGTCAAAGACTTAAATGAAATTATCTACCAAAAACTGACTCAACCAATGAATGCAATCCTTATCATTCAATCGCTGTCCGAAAACTCTAATGTATCTCGCATATAGCAACCCGAATCACCATCTGTCTAACATAACTTGAAAAAAATGCTAGGAAATATAGAAGAGTAAACACGAACTGGAACAGGAACACCAATTCTTGCAAACAACAGTTGAACTACAACAGGCTCTAGGACAAGAATATGAAAAACTGTAATCCGCAATCCACTGTCAAATTTCTAGAAAGCATTAATCTTCTCAGCTTACTTTGAAAGTCATATATAATACACTTTCTTTTATGCGATAATATGTGAAATGTATTGAAAATATGATGTGAAAATGTACCATAGTGCTAATGATCTAAGTTATCGAAGCACACTAAGATTTAATAAAAAAAACTGAAAAATTGTTCCGAGGAAAATTACCGTAAAGTTTGGTTACTTTTATTTGTATAGGTTATGTTCGGAAAAATGATTGAATAAAGTGGTTGGTGAAGAACGAATCTGTCATTTTCGAGATACATCTTAACAGTTTTGAAAAAATTGTGCCCAGTGGTTTCAAATGAATGTGGCAATTTTGTATGAAATTTCAAATGTGCTAACTAAACATTTCGTGCAGAGTCCCTCGTGTCTGTAATTTTGAAATTATTATTGGGAATTTAAATTTTATCTCCATAACTATTTGAAAAAAAAAACATTACAGTTCTAAACGGAAAAAGCTAACATTTTCAAGGGAGTGTGAAACTTTGAAAATTCGAAAACTTTAGAAAACGTTTTGAGTTTAAGTTATTATGATGAAGTAATTTTCGGAAACGATTTCTCAGTTTACGGTTGTCCACCCTGTATATCAAGATATTGAAATTTATGAAGACTCCATTTTTGGAAAATACTCAAAATCGTTTTCGGAAAAATTTGTGTTATAAGAGTCTAATCTATATCTTGTTCAATCGATAACAGCAACCAGATCTAAATCGTCATTTTATCAACCTTCTTTTACTTCCTCTATTCCCATCAGTAGGAAAGACAGAGTCATGTTAAAAAACTAGCTTAATATCGAAATAATTTTGTTATTGAATTATTTCTGTTTTTATACTACTATACTAATCATATCATAAAAAAATTATAATGCTAATGCATAAGAATTTTGTTGAATGTTGGAAAATAAGATTGAATACTCGTTTGGATGAATGATATATAATTTTTACCGTAAGTTTTTTCACTTTTGAGAATAAATATTATTTCTATCTCCAGCTTTCAAGTCATTGAACTCACAACTCATACACGTAAAAATTTGTATATAAAACCCCAAAAAATTAAATTACTTTCTCCAAAAAAGCAAATTTCTGTTATTTTTCCACTAAAAACAGGCCAGAAACGTTTCAAATATTTTAAAAGGGAACAAATGTTATTCAATGTAGCATCTAGTAATTAAATGTGACATCTCAGTACAGCTTTATCGTTTTGGACCTACGAACAATTTGAAGTTTATCGAACAAATACGTCATAATTCTGGAGTTGAGGCAGCCTTGCACGTTTTATTGTTCATTACACGCAACGCTTTTACGAGGTTGTTCGACAACGTCCAATTACATTAGCAAACATTAAACGACTGTTCAACACCCCATTTTTTTCAAGTCGGTTTGCACTTTCCATCCATTTCAAACACGCAGTAATGTTTCAGGTTGTAGGGTTTTGTCAGCAGAGTCAACACCCCGCATTCGTGAATATGTATATATATATATATATATATATATATATATATATATATATATATATATATATATATATATATATATATATATATATATATATATATATATATATATATATATATATATATATAAATTTTATATCAAATGTAATTTAATAAAAGAATTAGATTCTACTAATGATAAGAAATACTCTTTTCTCTTTGCCAAACTTTCGCAATTCTGTCATTGCATCATCAGGACTTCAGTACAAAATACAATAATATATTGGAAAATATTCAATCTCAAACAGTTTGAATATTCTTACTGAACATTGAGTTTACTTACGAAGCATTACTTGCTAAAAAGATGACAATTTTTTAGAAGAGTTTAATGTTAGTTTTGTTTCGATTTTCTACTTTATATTACTATTGCATTTGACTTCAAATTTATTTTCGTTGACTTCATCAACTACTTTTCATTCATTTCTCTTGACTACGTGTAACTTTGAAATAGGTAATATTTCATTTTCAGTTTATTCCATTTAGTTATTGTTTATCACTATTTCAATTCATTTCAATTTTATTTTCGTTGAATATATTCGCTTATGCTGTTATTTTTTTCCTGTAATTGGATGTTGGTTGTAATTGGATAATGAATGTATCATTATTATTATTATCATTAATCTTATTATCATTTTAATTATCATTATCAGTTTTATTATTATTATCAATATTATTATTATTTTTTTATTATTATTATTTTTATGAAAACGAAAACTGAAATAAAATAAAACTCCTCTTCGTCAATTTTACACAATGTATTCAAATTATACGACCAGTTTCGATTAGAACGTCATTGTCAAGTAAAAACTTTTTTATCAAAACAAGTAAAAAAATTTCACTGTACAATGACGTTATAGTGACGTTATAAAAACCGTTGATGAATTTTCATGAAATAAATAGTTTTATCTATTGTCATCAATATCTTTAATTAGAACTAACACCCTCAATATAGAAAGACGTTATCATCATAAATTATAGAGATTTAGTATCACAAAATTAAAGATTTTTTATTAAAATTTGTAGGTTGTGTAAAAATGTCAAATATCACGTTACGCTGTCAACGGTTTTCGAGACTTCAAGATGTGACTTCCTGCTGTTTTTTCTCTCATAATTCCATTTGTCAGTCATATTTTTCTCTCAAAAACTGAGCACCATTTATTCTTACTTATTTACAACTTTGAAAGAAGAAGGCAAATATGATGGATAACTGTATGAATAAGCGAAAAAGCACAACTCATAACCTGAAGGCACGAGGAACCTTGACAGCATAACTCATGCTGTTAATATCATGTAAACATAACATATTCTGACATGTTCATACAACTCACACAATCGCTGAAAGATCATTCATTTCGTAATACTCACACAATAAAATAATTGCGAAAGCTGGTCAAAGACACAAGAATATTTCTCAGCATTAATCGAATCTGATATACTGATATATATATATATATATATATATATATATATATATATATATATATATATATATATATAGACAGTATATTTGTTTATTTATTAGAATATTATTTATAATATTTGTAAAAATATTTGATATATTTTTTGCAGAGTGCCGCTTTAGTAGCTGTAACGAACGTTTCGGACTATTTAGACGATACATCGATAAGGAGAATCATTCTCACAAAAACCAAAGCAATCTACGAGAAGAATCAAACGGATTTGAAAATCGTCTCCAATGTGCTGTCTTGTGTGGAGAGAACCTTGGGAAGACTGGACAAGGGTCAGATCATCGATGAAGTGGTGCCACTTCTCTATGACATACGTTTAGCTGATCCTCAAATAACACTTAGGGTCGTAAGTAAGTTGACAAACTGTAGAATTCATCCTTAGATTCAAGTAAATATGAATGTTGTTGTTTTATATGTGCATTATCCACCGAAAACTGATCGATAGTAAATTGAATCGTCGCTACATTTTAATCTCTTTGAGCATATTTGTGAACTGCATATCTCGTGCGTATTTGGAATTACAGAAATCTGTAATTTTGATGAATTTTGGGAGGTAAACTGAATTCCAGAGTGGATTTAATTGCAGTTTTTCCAAGGGTTTCCATGTTCAGATATTCATATAGCCAAATATAACGAAATGAAGCGAATTCAATAAAGTACATCATCTCGGATACATTAATTGCGAGCATCAACTTTTTCCCAGAGGTACAATACAGGAAACAGGGACAATTTCATATATCTTCAACATATATACTATCATTTTAAACACTCACGTAATGATCTTATTCGTATCATCAATCATATATGCAATATATATATATATATATATATATATATATATATATATATATATATATATATATATATATATATATATATATATATATACAGGAGAAGGTGATATTACACCGGAGATCATTGAAAAAACCAGAACAGCATGGGGTACAGTTGGCCGACTGAAACACATCTTCAAATCAGATATGCCACTATCCTCAAAGAGTAAAGTGTTTGATCAATACGTATTACCAGCGATGACCTACGCCATCGAAACTTGGACTCTGAAATCTGCTCACCTTCAGAAGCTTCGAGGTGAGCAGCGGAGTATAGCGAAAGATACATGATGTTCCTAACCATACGAGATAGAATGCGCTGCTGCTGTATAAGAGAGATGTCTTGGAGTGTGTAAAAAGGTCAAAGTGGAAATTGGCAGGCCATCTAGCTCGAACAAGAGATGAGCGTTGGTCAGCTGTGGTTGGTGATTGGGAGCCCAGAGACAGGGTAAGACCAAGAAAGCGCCCTCATGAACGATGGAATAAGGAGCTTGTGGATTGGCTGGGCGTTGCCTGGAAGAGAGAGACTGCCGATAGGGAATCTTGACAAAGACAGTAGGATGCCTTGGTTCTGTAGTAGACGGACAGAGGCTGATGATGATGAGGATGATATATATCAAGATATTTGTAGTAATAATACACTTTTCGATGACAAAACTCAATTCAGAATGAAATTTCGTTTGGAACTACAACTCAATCGAAACTTTCGTAAGTGTATATATTATATATATATATATATATATATATATATATATATATATATATATATATATATATATATATATATATATATATATATATATATATATATATATATATATATATATATATTGACAATACTGAATTAAAAGTTTATTTTTGTATCTAGAAAAACTAATTTAGATTAGTTTTGACAAGTTGATTACCTGAACAAAAAAACTGTATATAAAATAAAATATTGCAGGCAATACAATTTCAAGAAATGATAATATATGAACTTTTATATATACGATGCAATGGACCTCTGTATAGAATGAATATATTTACAACTTTCAAGAAAGATTGCTTCACGTGCAAAATTAAATTACTCTTTTTCGTGTATCTACCCTTGCTACTGCCATCCGAGATGATTTTCGTGATTATTAGATTTCAGAAATACTTTCGCTTCGTTTTATGAATTTTAAATCTGCAGTTGCCGTTCCTTTTAGTTAGTCGAAATCTAGAGAAGTAGAATTCCTTAATTCTCAAATGAAAAGTCAACTCAAAATTCAAATACATCAAATGTTACATGAAACAAAAATTATTTGTTTTTGATACGTTCAATATAACAAAATCAAAAATTTAGTTTTTCAACTCATATTCTCATTATTGTCGCACTGCATCTTCTGGCAATTCTGGTAAAATTTTGGGTACAAGATCGCAAACGTACTACTAACGCCACCTATTGCGTGTAAAAACATCATATTGTGATGACACTTGTCAAAATGGACGTTGCAATTCTAAATAGATAAATGAGAGTAGAGACGTGAGATCATTAAGTGTTTGACATTTCCTTCATTCGAATGATGTTTTTTATTGAGTCTGACAGATGGAATTATGAGGTATTCATTACTTGGCAATTTCCATCTCGGTGTCATAAGACGGCTATTGGAAATTGAAGCCATAACGGATGAGTTACTTATAGAACGAAACAGTCTGCATGGTTCCATAAAATCTGGCATCGATTTCTATATTGTCTTACATTATTCCTTTCTTTGGTATCGATATATACCGATTTATTCAACGAAGCTCTTTTTTAGAAAATTGTGCCGACTCTAACCCCTCTCTTTTTTTTCCTACGAATTAGAGGAGCTATTCTACTGCAAAACCCGTAATCAATACCGTTAATTTATTTATTTATTTAATTTTTTTCAACTCAGTTAGAAGCGTACGATTCAATTCCCAATGGAATTAATTTAATATGAACAATGGAACTTTGAGCTTTCAAACTGGAGCTCATTTGATCCCAGAGGATCCTCCATTCGTTTAGCGTATTCCGTTGGAACAAATAAAACTCTTCATTATTTTCAACCTGATATTTTAATGTTTTGCACAGTGGTAGAGTATTACATAATACGAATAATCAATTCTTAATAAATGTTTGAGTTGTACTGCCAGTATTCATTTTATTCAGTCTGGAATATCTTGTAGATCTCCAGGAATTCTCTTCATACCACAGAAAAGATTTCGAGGTCCAATTTAACTTTTCTATGAGATTTCATGAAACTGCTCTAGCGAGTAGATAAACAAAATTGAACGAGTTTCATTTTTATCAATTGAAAGATACTTATCCACGTATCAGTTGACATTGTAGAGTACTAAGACAGTTTACAACAGTGAGGTACATTCGCAAGCGACACCTACCGAATCATTTCATATCAAAATTGTATAGACTACATGGAACATGCGTCAAGATTTAACTAATTTATTCAGTGTATTCAGTAACAAAGCTATATCTAACGAGTGTACTTATTTGATCTGTCTAACACTTGAAGGTTTCGGCTAAATTTTCAACTATCTTATTCGGATTCATGTACGAAAATTGTTTTCATTTCTTATCTCCAATCTAGAAAGATGGAAAAAAGTAGTTTGCTCTTGCTGAGGCCCTCCGGCGTTTCAGATACCAATGAATGCGTACACACTTTGGGTTCAATTTTTGAATATAGCCCATTATGCCCAAGGATCTCCTTGATATTCTCCGTAATCTCAGGGTTTGTTATTGTCACCGGACCGGACGGTAGATAGCGCTTGTTGCACTTCACTTGTCAACTTTTCCTCGAAGAGATAGGCCAATTCGAAATAATATTTGTGGTCTTCAATCTTTGTTGAAAACAGGCAATACTGTGAGGCGCCAAGAAGGATAGCGAGTTCGTGTCTACTGCACTGATCATAACAATGTTAAATTAACATACCACTCTAATAACTTCCATTAATAAATGTAATGCGTGTTTTTTTTAAAGGTATAGAACTTTGAGTTGGCATTACTGTTGAAGATGGCGACCGATTTAACAGCTGAGAAGTGATTTATTCTCAGTTTGGGTTGGCAATTCATCATGAATAGACTCACGCCTGAACAACGCTTGCAAATAGTGTAATGGTTCTGCGCAGAATAAGTATCGCGCACTACGTCGTAAAATGTTGTTTAGCGATAAAGCGCACTCTGGTTGAATGGCTACATCGACAAACAAAACTGCCGCATTTGGAGTGAAGATAATCCTTAAGTGTATGTCAAAACACGTTGCATCCAGAAAAACTGACTGTTTGGTGCGCTTTATGGGCTGGTGGAATCATTGGTCCGTACTTCTTCAAAAACGATGATGGCCAGAACGTTACAGTCAATGGTGATCGGTATAGTGCCATGATTTCTAACTTCTTCATTCCTGAATTGAACAACCATGATGTCCAGGAGCTGTGGTTTCAACAAGACGGCGCAACATGTCACACAGCTCGTGCCACAATCGATTTATTGAAAGGCACGTTTGGTGACCGTCTAATTTCACGTCTTGAACCTGTGAATTGGCCTCCAAGATCTTGTGATTTAACACCGCTAGACTACTTTATGTGGGGATATGTAAAGTCATTGGTCTATGCGGATAAGCCACAAACGCTTGACCATGTGGAAGACAATATTCGCCGTGTTATTGCCGATATACGGCCACAAATTTTGGAGAAAGTCATCGAAAATTGGACGTCCAGATTGTACTACATCCGAGCCAGCCGTGGCGGTCATATGCCAAAAATCATATTTCAAATGTAATGCCTCAAGATTATCTTTCGAATAAAAAAATTCTTGTCAATCGAATGATCCATCGTTGTTTTATTGCAATTTAAATTTCTATACCTCTAAAAAAACACCCTTTATATCAGAAGGTAAATGTCAAATCTTACAATCTCTAAAGCGCAACGAAGTGTTAAATCATATATTATCGGCAATTCATTCAAAGTGGCGTTGAATACATCAGAACCGTTTCCTAGCAATTGATTTTCATCAAGCTACAGGCACGTGGACGTATACAAATCAGATTAGAGACGGATTACATTCAACTTGAAATTCTCTTGTTTGCTCTTTCGGTGGTTTCCCGCCTATTCAACTGTCTGATTGGGTTCGGTAAATAAATTCGAAATAGATATTGTAAATACCTGTGGCAAAATGAGTCAACCGGTATCAGATTTCAGTTATGAATATGCTCAAGGTAATGAGTAAATTAATGAAATTCTTACGGTTATTTGTTGAATTAAAAAATTTGAAATTCACAGATTTTTAACGTCCACACAAAATTGTTGGGGACGTTATCTAAGTATTACATAATTTGCACAGCAATTTTGTAGAAATAATTGTCATTTTATTATGTTAGTTTGCCTAATTGAATACATATTCAAACCTTCAATGAAAAGAAAAACTTTCAGAACAATATTTTCAATAAAATAAATTCATTGAGAAACATTCCTCACATTGTAAAATTACATTCATTGAATTCATACAATAATTCAACTAAGAAAAATGCTCTCAAAAGTCTGATCTTACATTCAGCCCTAGAGAAAAAATATTGGTTCAAACAAAAATATTGGTTAAATTTATATTTACAATAATATACAACTTCATTTGAAAAAAAAAAATTACCTCAGAAATATTAAACATTTGAGACAATTTAACATGGTGAAGAACATTTGTGTTAAAAAAATATACAAACATGTTGATACAAAATATTGATTCATACATTATTGCCTTCATTCAAATCATCGAAGTACTCTGCCACACTATAGCATGTCTTTGTTAAGATAAGTGCAGAGATTCAACTCTCCTCTTAATCAAATGAGCTTTCAGTACTTTCAAATTCGATGGTAAATGGTTGAAAGTTTCAATACTCTGATAATAGGGAGAGTGCTCAAATTTAGATGTTTTATGCTTCGGAATAAGTAGCACATCACTGTTCCTTGTCGAATACTCATGATTTCTATTCAATTTAATAAACCTATTTTCGTTTTCTTTTTAACATATAACAAACATCTTTAAATATATAAACACAGTAAGGTGAGTATGTAATTATTGATGAAGATAGGTTTACAAGATGTTCTTGATGAATATTGAATATTAATCGAAGTATTCGCTTAATTGTAATAAATTCCCTATTTATTTCTGTAGAACAGCCCCACAGCAGAACATTATAATTTAGATCACTTATAGACAAGACTGTAATATACATTCATAACACAAATTCTAGCTACGATTTTCTTAATGCATGAGATTGCAAAAAATTTGTTATTCAATTTTTTGACATCAATGTGTGATGTACATCTCAAATTTCTGTTTACATATATTCCAAGAAACTTTGTTGATTGGGATGATGATATAGTGATGTCCCCATATTTATCATCCAAGGTACTAATTCCATTGCCCTTCAGACAAAAATGAACACATACAGTTTTGTCAACGTTCACCATCAGATCATTCAATCGACACCAATTTACAAACTTCCTCACAATGCTTTCACATGCCTTCAGAAGTTCTTCAGGAGTCCTGCCAGAAACAACTAAAATAGTTTTATCGTTACGAGAAATAATTTCAAATAGTTTCAACAATCTGAACTAATTTCATGATGAATTTCATTCAAACACGTACCAGATTTGCATATTAGTCTAAGATCTGAGTGACATTTTTAAGCAGGTATTTGAGGCACCTGGAGAATTTTTTAAATACATTTTCTGTGTTATCTAAACACAATACCGACACCTGGCCACAGAAATGTGGATATTGGCCGAGACAATAATACTTTTGAACTTGCAATTTTACAAGGAAAAAAAATTTTTTAGACAATTTCAAATTTTGATATGTTCGATTCGAATATAAAAGAAAATAGAAAATATAGAAGTCAGATCATTTATTGGGTTCAGTTTTATAATATTAAAAATATTATTTAATCACTTCAAGATAATATTCATAATATTATTTTCCATCAAAAATTATTGACTAGAAAAGCCAGCTCATTTGAGTGGATTCTTCTATCTGCCAGAAAATTAAAGTCAGAGTGATCAGTGTTTTCATTCATTTCAAAATGAGAACAAAAGTTGATCTAAGTTCTCATCGAAGATGAAGAAGGAAGTGATTGCAAAAATAAACAAATTAATCTAATTAATCAATAATGAACGCACTCACTTACACTACGTTATAGCACTGGTCACTCGCACTTTTCTACAAATTTCAAGGTTGCTTGGTTGGTAAAAGAATCTTCCCAAATGAGCTCCCTTTTCCTAATTATAATTTTTGTATGACAAAGAATATTATGTATACATCTCGAGGAGCCTAAAAAATATTCTTTATTATTCTTCAAAAAATAACTTCGAAGACGTCAGTGACAGCGAAGTGACGTTTTCCTTCTGTTCTATAGATTGATTGATTGGTGTACTCACTATATTTGATCGAATAATGACATCCAAAAATGGTGAGATATATATTTCCATTGTTTTCAATGTGGTGGCCTTAATAATTTTTTCATATCATTGATTTGTGACGTATCGGGAATATATTTGTTGAGAACTAGCAACGTTTTTGAATGAGAATTTCAGGTCCACCAGTTTTTAGAAATGCTATCTCTCTCTATCTGTCTAACTGGTGGGAGTGGTTGCGTTCATCAGGGCGCATCCTACCTGTACAGATAAACTATCGATTTCTCAAATCATTTCAAGAAGTTTTTTATTATTATTTATTATTAGTTGTGTTATTGTTTTTATTGAACTTTTTGCAACATGAATCTATTATTGCCAGATATTTTTATTGCTGATTAAACCGCGCCACACGCCAATTTTGAATTGAAAAAAAAATTGTTTTCAAAATATTTCAGTATATGACTGGAGAGTGAGAGCGATAACATATTTAAAACCTGGCTTACCTGAAATGCTTGTTTTCCCGACATTGCTAGCTCTCCTACTATATTGCCGCCGAGACTTATATAGTCAGCTTTGGACCAACTGAGAGAAGTTTTTCCAATTATTTTCGATTATGTCTAATATATCAATATTTCCTGATATTTGTTCTCTGAATACTAAAACTTTTCCGAAGTAAAGCAAAAGTACTCTGTTCGTGAAACCAACTGAGAGGCGAAATATAGGTACAGGAAGAAGAACGTTATGAGTTTATCTCAAGTTATGCGACATTTTACGTTCTGCTAGATTCACAAATCGCATTTACAATCGCAAGAAATCTTGACATCTCGAAAATATTGATAATTCAACTTTTCTATATTTTATGCTGAACGTGCTGGGTATCGACTTTTCGGAATGTTTCGCCCTTCAGAAATATAGTTGACGTAAGATCTATACTTTCACGAACCGCGGAATGTATGTTTCTTTCGAGTTATATAATATTATGTTTCACGAAGTCGATGAAAATAGTTTAAATTTTGTCTTCAAATTCAATTTTTCATTAGTGTTTCTTTTCTGTTCTGAAATTCGAAATAGTTCGCTTCTCATTAGGAAAATTTAGGGAGAAAATTGGTAATTATTGGTCACCTAAACTGGAATAATATCGAACCGGTCCGACCCAAGTGTCGGACCGGTTCACCTAAACTTGAATAATGTCGAACTAGGTCCGACCCAAGAGTCGAGACGTTTCCAAATTTATATGATATCTTTTCTTCCTCGCCGAAAAACTACAGATTTAATGCTGCAGTTAATATTCTGTAACTAAAAAACTTCGAATTATTTCATGAGTAACAATTTTCATTCACATTTGTTTCGATGGAACTACTATGCATGTGAGTTTTGCCCTTCCAGATTTCGCCTCTCTCATCGTTCTAGAGACAAGTTAAAACGGTGAGGTGAAATTATGGACGCCATCTACCGAAATGTCCTGGTATTAAAATGTTCAAAAATACAGAATACATACTCGTACATCATTTTTCAATTGAAACGACACAAAAGGTCTCTCTGTACATTATTTGTTGTTTCTTCAATAATTCGTGATTGAAAATCATTGAATAGTTTTTCCGCGCATGGTACTCGATCATTTCACGGTACTTATAAACAAGAACAGCAAAGTAAATAATATCTAACGTCCAATATGATGAAGTATCAAGGTAAACTAAGATCACGATTCGTAACTCAATTTCTTTTTCACTCAAACATAAAACTGAGAATTTTTGCCGCCTTGATAAATGAGATGAATTTATATAGTTTGAATATCCAGTCAAATGAAAATCTACATTCATATAAATTCTAGAACATCTGTGGGAGGACTGTCATAGTAATCACAATTACGGAAATTCTTGGCAAAGACAAATTATCCAGGATATTATACTATTCGAAGAAAAATTTCATTTTCCCCAGCATAATGCAATTATCTTCGAACCTCTTGAGTAAACTTTGGGGAACACCGAGATTCATTTTTTAAAAAGAATACCGGAGACTTCCAGTGAATTCAAATGAAAAATCGATTTCACTTCCAGGGTCTACATTGATTCAAGAAAGGATCATGTGTTTGTCGGGATATCTAGTTTTTTTACTTTCAAAGTATCCTGGCGATCAAGATTAGCTGTGAATTTTTTTGATAATTAAAACGCACTAGGCAAATTAGACTGAGGACTTGAAAATGTTCCATTACCGTAATGAGTGTATGCGTCCATCAGTTCAAAAGATTTAAGCTGACTGGAATTAATATCGTGATATCTCTGCTGACAAAAAATTTCGCTATACTAATGCCTTTCAAATACCTTCGGGATTTTTATCCTCTTGAAGGATTATATGAGATTTTCAGCGTTATTAATTAATAATGCTTTTTTGTGCGTTTTCTTTCTTGTTATGTATTATGACATAAAAACAAGAGTAGTGAACAACACCCAACTGTTTTCATATAAAGAGACCTCAAAAATTTCTTCCTCCATGTGGCTACAAAGAATTGTAGTGAGAATTTTTTGCTCGGTAACGAAATTTTCAGCTTTATTTTATTTCTCCACATATTCACGAACAACTGCTGTTTCTACTATTCGATATTTTGAAAATCTGAACACAAATCAAATTCAATAGTTCAAATAAAAAAATAGATCGAGTTCCAACAATAAAATATTGTTGAAACAATAACATCAACAATATTTCAGATGAAAATACAAGTCATGTATATGTTTTCATTTCTATATAAGTTCACTGACGAATTCTTCATCAATGAAATCATTCGCTTGAGACGTAGTATGGAGCCCTGTGGTACTCCACCCTACTATGTGAATTCTGAAAATTGCATCGTCTTTTCAGATATATATCGTTTGATGCTTAGCGATAAGAAGTACGGTCTATCCATCAACCTAATGGCGACTAAAGTTATGCCTTCGCTACTTCCCCAAACAGTCAATCCCTCTTTAGACCTTGAGCAGTTTACCATTCTTATGGAAGTACTGCAAGAAATGCTGGACCAAATCGACAGGAACCAAAGAAACAAACTGAAATTAGACAATCTATCTCTGACAAATCACGACATAAGGCCCTTGAGACACCAATTTAGTTCGGATAATATGCATGTGCCACCATTCAACATTCCAAATTTGAGAATTGAACAGAGGAAGACGTCTAGTGCGGAAGATATGGCGAGGAAGAATTCTACAGGTAAGGAGAACGATTGATATGTGTCTGAAAAACTAGTGCTGAAAGGGATATCTCAATTAGATCAGAATTTATATCACTGGATGGAGGATAATTGCTAATTTCTATGTTTTAATAAAAAAAAGTTACAAGATAAATAACAACAATTTATAATGTAACTAATACTAATGTATATAAATATAGTTGCCTCATTCGAGGCTAAAAACAGTAACGAAATTACATTATATGATTGGCGAACATATGCAATGTTTTTTCGAAACGTTTTTAAAAACGTTCTGAAATTTTTTGTTTTTCTCATTTCATAGCGTAAGATTGGCTGGTTTTTTTAAAGCGTATAATAATAACAACAATTAATTAAAATTAACACACTTGACTTGAGTTTCACTGAATATATTAAAAACTCTACATATGTTTCGAGTGGTTAGCCCATTATCAAGAGTATACAATGTTACTGTATTTCAAAATATTTTCACTTATATATTCTGAACCACAGAATTTAACATTGGATCAACAAATTTTTAGTTTAGAATTTTGGTTAGTTCATTAGTTCATAGATCACTTTCGCTTTGTTGTCTGCTGATAATTTTAGAACAGAAGTTTGAATAATAAAAACAATTGCTATTAACATTGGTTATAAACTCTTCTTTATTGATAAACTAATCGAAAATAAACTGAGAAAGATACTAATACAAAGAGTTTTCCTTGGAAAAACAACAAAAAAAATTTCATTTAATTAATTGTATATCTAACTTGAGCAATAAAATTCGTAAAAGATTACATAAAAATATCGTGAATACAATATGCACCAACAAAAAGAATTTGGGTTCATTGTTGGTGAATAACAAGGACAAATTTTATTTATTTTCGAGAAGTGGCGTTCACAAAATATTTTGCAGTGAATGTGATAGCTTTTACATAGGTCAAACTGGAGGTTCTATACAAAAAGGAATCGTGAACATAGAAGAACAATATTATTGAATAAACCTAATATAGATTTTTCTGAACACTGTATTGAAACATAATCATTTCTTGGATCCCAAGAATACCGAAATAGTACACTCACGTAGTAAGGGCAAAAAATTAGATACCCTTGAAGTTTTCAAAATTTCGATAGCCAAAAAAAAATTTACCTACTTGCAATGACCAAGTGGTTTTCTCTGTGAAACCAGTGGTAAATTCTGTGGTTTAGGATATATAAGTGAAAGCTGTACATTTTGAAAATCAGTAACATTGTATACTCTTGATAATGGGTTAACCACCCGACACATACGTAAAGTTTTTAACAGTGAAACTGTTAAGTGTGTCAAATTTTAATCTATTGTTTTCATTATAATGTTTCACTAAGAGATAAGCGAAAACTCCGTGTCATTTATAATATATTTGTTTCAATATTCTCTTTCATTATGATATACGTTTATATACTACCGACAATACTTTGTGCTTTCGTATTTTTATGCTCTTATACTAAAATCTCGATTTTTTTTCTCACTAAGTACTATTTATATTCAGTCATACACATAAATATATCCACTTGCATTGCATGTTCACCCTATTTCACTGTTCTACTTCAAAATAAAAATTTGGGAAGCAGATTCAATTGAAACAGAAACGGTGTTCATTAATAATAGGACCAAAGTTCAAGGAACATTTTGAGAATATTTTTTCCCTTCATTATTCTTGAAATCTGGTTTTCTCTTAAAATAGGAAGCAGAAAAATTTCGTTAATCATTGATGAATTCTCAAAATAAGTTACTTCTTTGAATAAAGCATTCAGCCTTCTAAACTTTTATAAATATATAGAGATTGTTTTTTATCGCAGCACCGAAGTTCACTGGACGTTGACTGTATTTTCTCAAATATTTCAAAAAATTTAGTCATTGGAAATAATCCAAGATCATTTCATTTCGGGTGATTAAGCAGGCCATTTTCAGGAATAACAGAAATGAGTCAACCGTGAGTTTTGCAGTTGAAAAACCAAAAAAGGCAACACAAAAGAGAAAACTTCGAGATATATTACGTAATAAAATGAAATATTAGGAAAGAAATACAAGTTTTTATAGTTAAACAAGACATTTCTGTATTCACATAATTCAAAATTGTATTTTTCAAAACACCATCAAATAATTGAGATGTCTCAATGCGCATTTTTCATGACATTATGAATAACTGTCTTAGAAACATCTTGTTCCAATTAGTTTTTAATGTTAGATAATAAAATCAACTCAATTTAAAATTTCTCTAGATTGTCTCTTTAGCGGAAGTAGAGGACTGACATTTATCACGTCTCTCACTTAACTTCCGTTGAATATAATTTGCATCAATTACCGCATATTTTTGAAAATTCAACACCTTTGAAGGTTTTACGTATAATTTCTCGAATGTACTGATAAAAATATCTCAACGCTCCTAGGACGAGTATGTGTGTTAATCCGTTACTATCCTTAACTATTCATTTGCGTCTTCTGCCACCACTTGCAGGATATATGCATAGGATAGGACAGAGGAAAACATCGAGCGCTGAGAATATGACCAGAAAGAATTCAGGTAAGCCGGGAAATCCCGTGGAATGGAAGACTTCGTGTTTCACAATCCCATGTTGTATACGTCTCCATAGGTGTTGTTTTATGTGTGCAGTTCCTAAATTTTTGATGTTCAGAGCCTTGCGTGTAAATACATATAAGCTCCCGTCACAATTGTTTACGTACCGGATAAAAGCTAACTAGATAACACTTTCCGTCGAAAAACGAAATGAAAGAATGAATTCGTAATTAAAACATAATGGGACGACGTGTAATTTATCAGGCATTGAAAAATACATCGATAAAGCAAGAAATTCAAGTCAAACTTTCATTCAAACTTGTACTCATTATTTTCCTTCGTTACTTCTTAACTTTCGAACGATTTTTCGGAATTTTTCTATACTCTTTCGATAATTCTCATGGAAGAAAATTCAGATTACAATTCAGAAAATTGTAATTCGACAATATTTTTGCTGCGAATTCAATTGAACAGCTGAGAGTTGAGTAGCCAGCTATGATAACAGGTTGTATCTTTCAATCAAACAAAATAATAACACTGGGTAACAGCAATTTTGTTGTCTTAGATCTGTGAGTTGTTTTTCACTTTTTTGAATTTTGGTCTCTGAATTCGAAAATTTCATCTTTTTTTCGCTATCGAGTCAAGTTTTAAACTACAGAATACCCTCGTTTAACCCTAAAAGTCATACAAAATGGGCCTTTTGACCAAACTACTGACCAAACATATAAGAATATTTTATTCATACAAAGGCCATTTTAATATTAATAGTCAAATTGTGTTTATACAAAAAATGAAAAAGATATTAGGGTACAAATTTTCGCCTATAACTTTTCCTAGAATGTTCGGACATTCTTGCTTGATGCTCCAACAGTAATTATCCTGACGTCCCATCTAGCTTGACACCTTGCCTCCATGACTTCAAATTTTACTCTAATCTCTCACCCTGTTCATCACTAACCCCGCCAAGATTTTCTAGAAAGTTAGCAAGATGGATATAAAAGATATTCAGTTTGATACTCATGTTACAGCCAAGCTTTCTAAGAGTTATTGAACAATTTCGACTTAATTCTGGGCTTGTGTGTTTCCAAGAAAGTCCTTGACAATACTTTCGAATGCTAGCCAAGCATTATTCTCAAGTTCAGTCATTGTTTCAATGAAACATTGAATATTCAATAAGAAAGGACCAAATATGTGGCCCATCAAACACACCAGCTCTTATCGTCTCATATGACAAGCTAGGAAATGCTGAAATGATATACTTTAAACAGTCCCCTTCAGTTGACAAAGCTTCAACAAATTGCTTCATGAGACCTAGTTTTATATGCAAAGGCGGAAATATAATATTTTTTCTGTCGACAAGTGGCTGATTTAGAATGTTTGGATCACCAGGTTTCAGGTCAGATCATAGCGGCCACTTTGACTGCACCCAATGCTTCTCACGATCTCTGATGTCCCACATACATAGAAAACAGGGATACTCGGTATATCCGCGTTGGGGACCAAGAAGGAAACAAACCATTTTAAGGTCAACACAGATGATCCATTGGTGTAAGTTATATTGCAGCAAGTCGGAGACTTTCTTTATGTCTTCGTTTTCTTCATGCAAAGAAACTGAATGACCTATTGGTACTGAATCATATACATTTCCATTGTGGAGAAGAACACACTTCAAGTTACGTTTTGAACTATCTATAAACATTCGCCATTCAGTTGCGTTATAGTCTGGAATTCCCAATTCTTTCAATGAACCAGCTATGTTATGGAAATGCACAAATCTGTCACAAGTTTCTTTCGTGCAGTCTTGATGCTGATGGCTTTTTGGATAGTCCCAAATCTCATACCAAGTCATTTAATTCATGCTGATTGAATCCCTTACGAACAGAATCATCGTCAACTTCAAAATATTTGTCACTGTGGTCACTTGGATCGTCGCTCAACTCATCTTCTTGTATTAAAAGTAACTGTACAAAAGTAACAATCATTGGAGTGGTCTTTGAGTTCTCGTCAAATCATTGGTATAAAAAACGGAAGCTTACCACGTGTTCCATTTGTCCACATTCTCAAACACTCCAGTATAGTATGAGCAACAACTGTAGTGATAGAAAAAACTGATTAAAATGAATCAGCATGTCAATTTACCTCTGAAGCATCCTAAAAATCGAATTCAGCAGAAATTTTGTTACAAATTGTTCCCCAATGATAATCAATGCATTCTTTTTCTTCTTGAAAAGTACACTTTCCTCCATTCATTCATTACCAACGTTTATCTGATCTATAGCCACAAAGCGCGGTCTGCTTCCGAAAAACGTTCCATAGCGAATGAATTCGCATAAGCAGAACTACCAATTAGAAGGTTAATAGGTAGCTCGACCCAGTTAACAAAAAAATTTGATAGAAAATTCATATCTTTGCTGAAGGATTTGTAATATAGTTTCCTTGAACTAACAGTTATTAAGAAAGTATTAAATGATTTCAACCCCATTTAAAGTAATCAATTAAGGCTCACAGAAAGCCTATAAGTTTTATAGTTTTATAGTTCTATAGCTTCAAAACATACGTGATATATTTTAAGGTTCATTAGTGTTAAATTTTGATTTGAAATCATCAAATCAAGAAATACTTCGGTTCTCTATTATGAAAATATTCGTTCCGTTATTATTTTTTTCAATTACTGACTGAAAATGTTGAATAGTTAGTTTTTCTTTGGTATGTGAGCATATTCTTCAATCTGGATGTATAAGGAACAACCCAAAAAGGCTGAGAAGATATTTTGAATGAATTTGAAGCAAAGTTGGTTAAACTGGAAATTCAAGTGAAGAAAAGTACAATATAAGGTTCGAAGTGTTTGAAGACAATGGTGGCAACCTATTGATCTATGTGATTATGTATTGTTCGTTTTCTGGCATCACTTTATGTATGTATATAGTTTATGACTTGAAAATGCTAATATATCATTTATTTGAACATTAATCTCCCTGTGTATATAATCTCTGTCTGTTTCATTGATTGGATGATAATATTGATGAAGTTTCATTACTCATTTCATGAACTGGTCATAATGCTTATTTATAAAATACAAATAAATAACTTATTTATATCTACACACATATTTCCTGATAACAGCTTGTTCTTTGAACGATTTTTACCCAAATTAAAAAGAAAACATCTCCAGTTTTTGTGTTATGTCGGAACGCATCATAGAGTGAGGATGACATATGTCATTGTGTCACACCTCTATATGGTGCGTTCCAATACAAATGCTGCCAGGCAGTCGGAACAGATTTTTCATGAATAGTATTAAATAAATGTTCTCAATTCATTGTTTCTTTCACAATTTTTATGATATCGTACCTTTTTAGTTGGAAAAAAAATCAATTCCATTATTTTCCGACTGCTGGGTCTCAATATTTTCGTTCTATTCCTGAGTTTTTCAGTTCAACATGGATTGGAGTGTAAGAAACTAATAATTTTCATCTCCATCGGTTTTCACCTTATTCTATTTCCCAAACTTTCCTCAATGTAATCTCGGAGATACTTGAGTCAGTAAAATAACGTAACAGGTGAATGAATCCTCAAGTGGTTGTCTAAAAATAGATAAAATCAATAACTCCAGTTCATCCTAATATTTCATTTTCTATGTATTCGTCTCCTCTAAATATTTTATTCTATGAACTGACGATTTCAAGGTCAATAATTTAATCTCGTCTGGCCTTGAGACAGAAATATTTGTTGGAAAATACTTGAAACTACTAAAAAAGAATTCCACCTGCTATATAATTACTATTGTGAAGAATCGTTCATTAAATTTAAGACTCTTAGCCTAGATATAGAATTCTGTTGTTAATATTATAACTTCTAATTTTGTTTCTTTCTTGAAATATTTTTATCAAAGTCTTCATGATGTCAAGTTGTTCGAAACATATAACGAGTAGGTTGAACAGTTTGCTTGTATTTCAACCATGTATTTCTCTTCAAATAATTCGAATAGTATCTACATAAGCTGAATATGGCATTGAGCAAAAATTTAATGAAACTGAAAGAACTTGATAAAATTCAATAATCTCCAATTTCTATCATTCTGATCGGCCATTTTATTTAATAATCATATAGTTTCTCTTTAATATATTTTAAAAATTAAAACACTTGGCTTGGTTTCACAAAACTTATAATGAATTCTTGGCAATTGCTTTGACCTTGTTTTCAAAAGTTAAACTTTTGAGTTTAACTTTTTAAAATTGTTGTTCAAACAATTTTCAAGTTTGAAAATTTGTTCAAACGTTTGACAGTTGTCAAGTATTTATTATAAGTTTTGTGAAACCAAGACAAGTGTTTTTATTCAATATATATAACTATGTTTCACCAAGAGATCAGCGAACATTCAGTCGACATTTTTTTCACTCAAGATCAATTGAATCTCGGTTTCTTTGATTCATCTGCACTAGTTAAAATTTTGTCATTTTACACAACAATTTTTTCCAGTTTGATTTTGAATTTCAACAAAAAAATTATGATTATAAAGATATTCGTTAGTAGTGAGGATTTTGATTTTACGAAGCATCTGAATTCATTTCTTTAGTAATAAAATGAAACTTTTTAATACAAAAATTTCATCAGAAGAAAATGCAAAACAGGTGAAAGTATAGGTTTTGAAACTTGAATGGTATTCATTTTTGTAATCAATTTGTTGTAATCAAGAAGCAAACATACTGTGTCATTTCAGAGCATAGCTCTCATGGTATTTCTACAGCGTATTGTGAAATTGAAATTAAAATTGAGAGTAATATGCAGAAGTTACTTTCGGCGTGAATACAAAGGTTTCTTCTTTGGTCTCTTCTGAGAATAATTTGATCATCGAAAAATATCTCCATGAGATTTCGAAAAACTTCTTCATTTCTAAGATACACTTATTGCTATGCCTAGAGCAATGACAATAATATGTTTGCACTTTGGCAATAAATTATGAGTGACCATACACAACAATCTTTGCAATTTTGTTTATGCATGACGTTTTACCATCATATGTCAATTTTTCGATTCTCGTAATTCCTCAACAACGTATAAAAATTTATGTACAGGTCAAGGTGGGCTAGGCAAAAGGCCTTGTCGATTCCCAGACTTAAACTCGATAGATTATTGTGATTATTGAGATCTGTGAAGTAATTTATTAACGAAACTGTGATAAAGAATCAAAAACAAAGGCGAAACTGCTTTGTTCTAAACATTTTCGAAACAAACAGGTTGTTTAAAAATTATCATAGGACAAAATATTCTGAAACTAGGCATTACTCCTCAAATTTTTTATAATTTGTGCCACATTAAAGAAAAAACACTCAATTGACATTCATTAAAGCTTGTGTTGATTATTTATGAATATATCATTAAGTCTGCCTCATGCAACCATCCATAATGCATTCTTTGATTGCGGTGAATTTTCGATTTTTTTTTCATTTTATTCTCACTTTGTGGAATTTTGCAGGAGGAATGCTTGGCGGATGGTGGTTTGGAGGCTCGCCATCTTCGCCTGATAGTAATTTCCTACGTGTTGTGAATGCCTTCCCGAACAGAAGATTGTCTGATAATACCCTAATGACCCCAAAGATTCGAATAGCTCCATCGTGTGCCTCGTCTCCTGGTGGAACTCCTGGGGGAGGTTTGCCAATCAGAAGGCATTCTAGCATCGGTCCCCAAGAAAGAAGGGGATCAACGGTTAACTTATCACCACCAACGGTAAGTTTCAATACTGAGATTATACATAATTAATGTATTTTCAAACTTATATGTAAATAACTGCAACTTGGAAAAGTTATCAGCAAAAAATATGAAATGATCTGCTAATATCATGAGTATAATGATATATTAATTCGAACGTATTTGGCAATAGATTCGAATATTTTGCTTCCTGAAATTGAAATGAAAATTGAAATACTAATAACACTAAAGAAGCTAAAACAAAATTCCCTAATAATCAAAAAACAGTCGAAGAAATTATTGTTATCATTAACTCAATACAAGTATCATTGTTAATAAGATCAACCAAAATGAACGCCATAAACTCATATTCATTTCATACGTCAAAGAACCTTATTATATTCTTCTTCTTTTCTAGCAAGTGATTACTTCAAGATAACAAAGTCTTAGAGATTTGGGAAGAATGAAATTTGATATAATAAGAGAAAAGAATGACTTTCACAAATCGATCTTTTCAAAAATATTTTGTGAAACTCAAAGGTGAATACTTAAAGTACTTTAATCAGTACTTCTGATCAAATCTATTTTGATTCCGCAGACAATTTGTGATTAATTTGGAGTTCATTTCCTGAAATTCGCGAAATATGATCTACAATGTTGACTACAAATACGTCATGTATAAAAATTGACGATCATCGAATATTATCTAGTTCTCATATACGTAAATATAACGAAAAGGTGTGTTTAACATTGTAGTTCTCTGATTATGTGATTAATTATTTCTCTGGTCAAGGAGGTTATAAAAACACTACCACAGAATCGAATGAAATTTATTCTGATTGCGAATGTCAAACATAATATTCTATTTATCGAGTAGCTTTTATAACTGCAGATAATTCTTGTCATTTTCCATCCTGTCATAAATCATCATCTTCTAAATTTTCCATCCATAACATCTTATGAACACGAATTACTTAAGAAGTCGTAGAAACTATGGGTTTATTTTCGAAGAAGAAAAAACCCGAAGAAAAGAAAGTCAAAGGAAGGAGAGCAAGTTTTGATGAAGAAAGCGAAGACGAGACGGTAAACATCAATCACGATTGTGGAGCTTTTATGACTAGAAAAGTGTTCAACAAATCCTTCGATGATACAATATGGGACGCCATGTTAGTCATGACAGATTTTATGGAAAATATCAAAGAATGTGCAGACGATCCAAACTTTTATTTGAACGAAGTTTTTCAAGATCCTTGCCCCAAAGGACCGATGTTTGATAAAACGAAGAAACAAAACGAACCTGCAAATGACGGATATGACGATCTACCTCCTCATCTTCGAAGAAGCAAAAAATGAATTATCATAAATAAACATCATTCATTTTGATAGTATCATTATTGAGAACAACTTTGATCACTATCGAGAACAAATAATTGTAGCTAATTTCTTTATGGGTCATACCCCGATAAAATTAGAAACTGCTAGAAACCAAAAATTAGACTAAAAAACTGAAAACTGATTAAAACAGAGCCCTTAAGTTGAAACGTTTCTATATTGACAGTTTGTCAAACCAAAGTGCTAGAGAAAATGAATCATTATTCCAATAACACGAATATACGACATAAAATAGAAATTTTGTTTCAAATTTGACACCACACAAGGGTAAAAATAAATTGACGAGTAGCAAACTCTTCTTGGTACACTTCTCCTTCTTCACATGTCCTATCACGTCTGTTTGATGTTAGCCATTACATGCTGAGTCTTCACGATCCTCTGCAAACTGAATCAGTGCCTCGGCTCTACATATGCTATTCAAGTAATGGATATTTCTTAATCAAGAAAGTGATCGTCTCAATCCATCACGTTGCCCATCATAATGAGCTTCATACTGCTATCCCCTCAACGTAAATACTCCAAATTAAAAATTTGTTTGCATTCCACCTCATTCAGCAGGAAGTTATATCTCCTTGGTCTGCATATCCATCCAGGTTAATCATTTTTTAAGCGTCCAACCCATTCATTAATGCAGCCTGATTTGTCCAAGTCTTCACTTTGTGGAGAAGCAATGACCACACATAGGATTTCAGCATTATGTCTAAAACCTTTGAGTTGCAAAGTAAAAGATTTCATGTTTTGGAAATTCTTGCCGACAATTTCTATTCTTTACCTCTTCTCTTCATCTCATTTTTCCAAAATAGTTCTTTTATACATGCTGTTTCTAATCAGTAATTCAAATCACCTTGATTTTCACCTTCAATTGTACTAATAGTTCTCATATTGTGTTCTTCAACTGGAGATAGAGAAAGATTTCATAGTTTTCTTCTGGACAGATGAAATCAAAGAGTGTTTTCAAGTGGATCAGTGCACCATTGATATTTCACAAAATTCACGAGCATTCGAGAAACCATAGATTCGAATTTATTTATAATAAGCCTCGAGTCCTTTCGTTATAGATGCATGTCTTTTCAAACGTCATTTCATAACATTCTGGAAAAATGTCATGATTAGTATTCCTTCCTTCCTCATACTTCACTCATTCATAACAAATCATACACGTACAACTTAAAACCATCTATAAACATCCTTCAACAAAATGGGAGGATTCTTCAAGAAGAAAAATCCAGATGAAAATAAAACGAAGGGCAAAAAATCAATTGTGGAGGAAGAAAGCGAAGGGGGTAGTATGGAGGTCAATGATAACGCGTGTGGAGCTTTCTTGACTAGGAAAGTATTCAAGAAATCATTTGATGATACAATATGGGATGCACTAATGGTTATGGAAGATCTTATGGAAAATATGAAAGAATGTGCTGATGGTCCGAACTTTTATATGAATGAAGTTTTTCAAGATCCATGCCCGAAAGGGCCGATGAAAGAAAAAATGAAAAAACAAAACGAACAAAAGAACGATGGGCATGATGACCTCCCGCCTCACCTCCGACGACGCAAAACATGAAGGTTTATCAATAAAGATCTCATTTCATTTATCGTAGTTTATTTAGGTTCCAACTAGTTGCTATCTAGTCCTCTAGTGAACATTTTGTTCCACAGCATCAGGCATATCTAGATCAGACTCATCGATGATAGATACCATTTCTGAAATTTCATTATTTTTCCCATGGTTAATAAAAGATCACAATGTCTCCTACTGTGCCCTCACTTCCAAAAGAAAAAAATTCTTTTGAAGATTTTACTCTAGAAAAAAAATATCTCATTCTAACTATAAAATAGCGCTGTGTTCTGTTATTTATTCTCTTCAGGATCCAATCATTGTGTTGTATGCTTTGTTGGACATAGGGATGTCAATTTGGTAGCATCAAAGTTCATTTCTGTTGCTGAAGCATCATTTATCGTTAAGGTTCACATTAGATTAGAATTATTCTTCAATGTTTTTGCTATTTCGCAATTCGAACCACCTTTATTTTGATAATGAAGGCTGCCTGAACAAGACTCATTAACAAGAACCCTTTTCTTGTACTTCAGCCCATTTTATGACAAAAAACAGAAACCAGAGACAGGAATATACTTAATTTTCGTAGTCGGTTCCATTTATCCCTAGGGCAATGTTGAAAACATAAACCGCTCATTTTCATTTCATTTCATTCCTTATTGATGAAATTGGGCATTAAAAACAAGAAAGTAAGGGACATCTACACTCACAGGTTCTCTTTCATTTCAAAATTGTCATAATGTGTCAGTCCAAATGGCGTTATTCTCAAAGTATAAAAGTCATTCAATAAATTTTGACATTCCCATCACCAAATTCATTACTCTCAAGCCTTCTGTAAGACCTTATTTTTCAGGCAAAATCGTATCTTTCGAATCGCATAATCAAAAGCGATAGAAGTGTTTAATGTGTTCATAATTTGAAAAGGAATAATGCTTGATATACCAGAAGAACCTACTTCAGAGATCAGATATTGCGAAAAGCACACGTGCGGAGCAGATGTCTATAAAAGAATATTGGGACCAACTTTAGATGAATCTTTGTTTGTTTTTCTCCTGGTGTTGTTAGAAATAATGGAAATTTGGAAGATATGTACGGACGATGACGAATCAACAGAAATGGAAAACAATGTTTGGAATGGTCGCACAGAAAGCAGGAACACCCCGTTATATGTGGCAAAACTGGAACAAGATGAAGACAAGAAGAAGAAAAAGAGAAGATGTCAACGTTCTTTTTCTTAAACTAGTGTCCTGCTCTATTTGTAACGTTATTTTTAGAACCAAATAAAGTTATACAGCAATATTATATATCGAAGGGCTGAAATATTTGAAATGAATCTAAATATTGAGTGCATTCGAAATACGACACAAGTTGTTGAAGATTTTTCCGCTTTTCACACTTAAGAAGTTCATCTTCCTAAATTTGAACTTTCAGTTTGAAGATTCAGATCATTCAGATCGTAACGCAATCTATGACTGCTTGCCATGACTTTAATCGAGTGTTCCTTTTTTTGATCAAATGGTTTATGGTGGTCAAACGTCTGTCATCAAGTTGTCATCCACCTCATAATCACTTTCGTCGGAAGCAGTCAAAATTTTCAATACTGAAACACCAATCGGAGGAAAATGAGCAAGAAGCAATCCCAAAACTCAAGACCTGATGGTGAATACATCGAAACTCCCAGACCAAGGCAAAATAAACAGAGTCCAGGCCCTTTATCAAAACGAGTTTGGGGTGCTACAGCTGATGAATTACTCTTGGACAGTATGGATCTAATCACTGAACTCATGCGTACTTGGGAAGGAGGAGAGGCCAAGTGTTACAGATGTAAGCACGAAGACGGCGATGCCAGCGATTCGAGTAGTGGCGATGAGTATGAAAATTCGTCTCAAATTACGGGAAGAAAGAAATGAACGAAGGAGTAAATGAAATGTCTTTCAATCGACCCTTGAGCTTTTGATTTTCCATCGAATCCAATCTGAATAAAGTCTGATTGAATAATATTAATGAATAGTCATTTTTCAGAAGACATGGCATTTTTGTAGTTGTTCTTGTTGTTTCATAAAGTATGAAACGTAGGATTGAATAACAACTAGAGTTAGTTCTTTAGCCAATGAACAACGATTACTAATTTATATTGAACTTATAATAAATATTTTCTTCATTATCAAAATACCCAACCGATACGAAGTGTGGTCAAAGAGTAAGGTGACTTTTTTTTTCATCGAAAAATATTTATTTATTCACCAATATTTGTTTTGTCCCCTTTAAAGTTGCTCCCCTCAGAAACAATACAATTATGTCAATGCATCATCCATTCTAAAAGCACTCGCTATGAGCACTCTTCGTTATACCCTTCAGCTCATCCAGCCATGCGGTCGTTATATCTTGAGTTCTTGAGTTTCTGGAACAGGAAAAACCCACAAGGGACTAAATTTGGCGATTACAGTTGCTTTTGTTCTTGGTCAAAAAATTTTGCGATTGGAGGCAAAATGGGCTGACCCACATCTCAAGCTGAAAACATCTGTTAAAATTGTTTGGTACAATCCAAATGTGATGCTGGTATCATGAGCTCTCATGGTAATTCCACAATTTCTCAACACTGTTTTTTCACTTCATCGAAGTGTTTCATCAGGTGAAGACGTGCTGAGACGTCTAGAGCAAGGTTCATTATCGGAGTCTTCTCGGACTCCTTAGAAGCGTTTATACCACTTGTAAACATTCTTTTTACTGAACGTTTAATCACCGTATACCAGCATCAACATTTCAATGTTCTAGAGCAAAAATTCTATTTTTATATAAAATTTGATACAATCTCTTTGGCTCATGGTTTTCAACAATACAAAATCGCCAAGCAAACAAAACCATATACAAAGTCGTTGTTACCAGGACATCATCCCAGACTTCCAGTGCGGCAGTATTATCCCTTAATCACCTCCCCGAGAAAAGTTTAACTAATGATAATTAATGCAAGGCAATTTCCGGCAAAAAACATTGTCTCTCATCTTCAGCTATCGAAGCTCAAAATGCCTCAAGATTCTCTTATACTTTCGTAGATAAATGCATAAAAATTCCAAATTTTGAATGAAATTCATCAAGTTAACTCATATGCGGACAAATTCTTATCACTAACTCTTGGTAGCTCTTGAAAGAGGTGAAACAGTGACTCTTGAGAATAGTGGAGATGAAAATCCCCTAAAATACCCCTATAAGTCCGAGTAACTCAAAATCGAACCGCAAAATTTCAACATAGCAAATATGCTGAAAAACTGAATGGTTTCATATTTCAACTAAACAAATTAATTCGACAAATTTTATAGAGAATCTACGTTTCGATGATTTTCGTTAAACAAACGCCAAACTCCAATCAATATTTTCACGGAAGAAAGAGATAAATCTATTCTCAGAAATGATGTAATTTTAATTAACCAGATTCTACCCGGTGTTGTATTTTGGTCCTGAAATGAGAATATTCAGAATTCAGGTTGAATGGTAATTTTTAATTGCTCTACCGGAGTTTCTGAATGCCGTTGTAGGTTAATTAATGAATCTGCTGCCGAAAACAATGCATCATTACCCAAAAAGGTCAAGTGGTGAAATATTACAGCAACTGAGTTATATATTTCTTTCATTTATTCTCAAATTTCAAATATCAGATTTTCACAGGCTGTCCAAAAACTTTATATCCATTATCAAACGTGCAAATTCTTCTGTAAATTACTCTAGTTAGGAGATCATATTATCAAAACTACTACGCAAAATTGACATTTTTTGGTTTTTGGGGGCAAAATAAGTGAGTTTGTGATTTATTAATTCCCATTTTACTGTTAAAAATAAAAAAATTAACTTGAAAATTGTCAGAAAATTTCATATTGATAACGAAAACATTGATACATGTCTTAAAATTAAGGAGTGACACCGTTTGAGTCTATGGCACCTTCTTGGAATACATTCTATGATTTTTTCATTCTTCTTCTTTTCACACTTCTGTTGAACGTTCAGCAATTGTTACAATTCCGATCGATATTTCTTTATTCATCAACTTACAGAGATATTCTCTATTGGGTTGAAATCTGGTAAATTGTCAGGCCACTCGGCACCTTCACTTACTGCCATATTCTTCATTCGGCACGTAGTGGGGCGCAACAGTGTTGCCAGTCTATTTCTACAACTGAAATTTTAAAACGAATCATTGAAAGTACAGGAGTTCTTAAATATACGAGCATTATGTTAAAGGACAAATTTAGTTTGATTAATTATCAGTCAAGAAATGATCACGTTAACTTCATATTGTCCGAAATCTCCAAAAATGTCGATTTTCTGGGACGATTTGGAAAAAATCTTATGACATATATAAGGTTATTGCTGTTTGAATCGATAATAATGCCACACTCTGAATATTTTTCCACCCTGTTATTCGAGCTGAGCAAAGAAAAAACTTAACCAGTACAGAAATTGTAAAATAGGACAATCTGAGCAATTTTGAAATGTGATAGAATTACTCCAATCGAAAGATTATTGAATTGCTTCTCTCAATTTCTCTGAAGTCTCAAGCGAAATTCAAGTCTCGTCGAATGACAAAACAAAAAGAAAGAGACTATTTAACAAGAGTTTTAGGAGGTACAGCCGATGAAACTCTACTACTCAGTGCTGATGTTATTTATAATTTATTATATAGTCTATCTGAATACGCTGATTAAGTTGCATTTATGGAGTAATCATCTTTTTGAATAAAAAAAGTGTGTCAATTTGATATATTTTGAATAATCTCATAATATAAAAATGCATTGCTGTTCGTTAGTCTCGCTAAAACTCGAGAACGGCTCGACCGATTTGGGTAATTTCGGTTTTGAAAGTCCAGAGAAGGTTTAGAAGGTGAATAAATGTGAAATTGTTCGGATTTAAATAAAAACAACAATTTTGTTCTTCCTTTGATGTGTCCCTCGTCGTTCAGAAATCAAATCGAAAGAATAGTTTTAAATGAATAACAAATTGGAATTTTTATATCTTTCTAACTACAGATTTATTCTCAGAAGGTAAAAAATTAACTTAATTCTCAGGAAGCTTGCGTGCTAATTACGAGTACATAATTATGTAAGAACTCGCATGATTTCTTCATACATACTCAATTAACTATTCTAAAAGAGAATATGAAGAAATCTGTAAAATTTGGTAGCTCGTTCGATTACTGTCATTCATAAACAGTTGTCAAATTATTGTCAATCGAATTCTGTCATTTTTGTTTTGAATCCAGTGAATATCGAAATTCCAGTTCTTATTTGCATGGCAATTTATTCGAAATGGAACAAAAACTCGGCGAAACCTCCGAAATGTCCGAAAGTAAAAGAATACACCGATCGCACAAATCTACAAAAATAAAATACAAAAAAGACACAACATCAGAAGAATCCCAAGCGAAATTCAAGTCACGTCGAATGACAAAACAAAAAGAAAGAGACTATTTAACAAGAGTTTTAGGAGGTACAGCCGATGAAACTCTACTACTCAGTGCTGATGTTATTTATAATTTATTATATAGTCTATCTGAATACGCTGATTGAGTTGCATTTATGGAGTAATCATCTTTTTGAATAAAAAAAGTGTGTCAATTTGATATATTCAGTATATATAAGTCCAGAGAAGGTTTAGAAGGTGAATAAATGTGAAATTGTTCGGATTTAAATAAAAACAACAATTTTGTTCTTCCTTTGATGTGTCTCTCGTCGTTCAGAAATCAAATCGAAAGAATAGTTTTAAATGAATAACAAATTGGAATTTTTATATCTTTCTAACTACAGATTTATTCTCAGAAGGTAAAAAATTAACTTAATTTCAGCTTCATTAATCGATTGGACCGATACTTGATGAAAATCTAAATACACAATTCAAATAAAACTAAGTAGTTTTCTGATTTTCACTATAATCAATTTAAAATATGAAAATATTGTTTCGCCAAAACAGTGACTTCATCAGATGTTGGTGATGAACACTGTGAACTGCTTGCCTTCATCCTGAAGTGTGTGGAAATGACCATAGAACACTGTTCTTTTGAAGTAGGGAAATGATTATAGAACATATTTCTTGTGAAGTATGGGGGATGACCATAAAATATTTTTCTTCGATAGCCTTTTACTGGAATACATTTAATAAAGGAGAATTACTGATTGAAACAAATCTCAAAATCCAATAATGTTAGTAGAACTATTTCTCCTTAACCTATCAAATGAAAAGTGAAATTTGTTCCATCTTTTTCTCAACAATCTTTCCTCGCAGTTTTCCTTTCAAATATATTTCAAACTTCATTTTGATTCAAAAGAAATATTTTTTCCCTCTGAACATTAGACAAATTCGTTACATTCTTCACGATAAATTCATTGTGTTGGTACCCTCCTAGATTTCATTTTGGATGAGAATCAAATACATATTTTATATGGAATGGAAATCAATATTTTAATTGGAATGAGTGTGGTAGATATAGAAATATTTCATAATAACATTCACTTATTCTATTATAAATTCAATAATATTATAAATACTAATATATTATAAATTCACTTTTGGTAATTACAAACATTCCGAAAGAGATATAACTTCTAAACTTTCGAAATTATTATATATAATGAGTTCAATTACGTTCCTCAATTTACTCATAGAATCGAAATATTTTCGAGTCATCATTACCTGTCAAATTTATATTCATTTAAACATTCAATTCCATCCAAAATTCATCAGTTTCATCTCATATCATGAAATAGAAACCTAAATTCCTTACTATTTCGCCAATCCTCATTATACATTCAACAAAATGGAAGATAAATAATTACCATTGAATATTCAATAAATTATTTATCCAACAATGCAACCGAATGAAAGACCTCGAAGATGTAGTCGTTGTAGATGTGGTAAAGACTTCTACAGACAGCTTTTTGGACCTACCCCAGACGAAACCCTCTTGATATTATTAGCAACATTCATGGAATTTTTACTCAGATGGAAAGATACTTTTGATGAGCCTGTCGATTCTGAAGAAGACGATCAGAATACCCAAGGAGAGATCGATATGAACCACGACCAGCCAATAAGAAAGCGAAGGCCATATGGAGGTTCTGTACAACTCAGAAAAAATTAAACATTTGTAGACATTCAATTATAAATATTATAATCTGAGTAATATATTGTGATTTTTGTTCGGTCGAAATCATCTGTTAGGGTATTTTTATGTTTAATTCGAAACTATCGGCAGAATTTCTCGAAATTATTTAGTGCCCTCACAATTGACACTGAAATTCGGAAATTTCGTTGAAATTTTAAAAACATTCTCCTAACGTTTCGATTATATTCCATGAAGTTCATTTCCCTCCTGTGTATTAGCTTGTGTTCCTTTCGGATTCATATTTAGCACCAGTAGAATCACCAGTAGGTGTTTCTAGAGTACTCGTAGTACCCTGTAGGTATTTGCATCATTTAGAGATTTTTTATCGATGATAGTTTGAAAGCATCTCACGTCGCGAATTTTGTCGATTGAATTTCATGATTTCTTGAATGAAAAACAAGTTTCAATTAATTAGGTTTTTCCTGTTCAATAATGAAGGAAATGATTGTAAATATAGATAAAGGACAAATAAAAACCAAAAGAAGCATACAATATAGATATTCATCTATTTCACAAATATTCACTTAGAAACATAATCTCCCTAGTTTTAATGAAATATCTATCAATATTTCGGAACATGTAGCACTCATCTATACTTGTCAAGTTGTTTTAGTAGAACAAACATTATGAAAACAATGCGAAAGATCATTTCCTTGTCGTTTTCTCACGTGAAGCCAGCCCATCCAGGCATTTACTAGCATACTTTGCAAAGTTTGTGAGAATATCACAGATGACGTCAATGCCGTTCAGAATTGTTTCGTCTGCTGAACTTCCAAGATACGCTCCATATAACTCACTTCCTTGTTCGTTCTTGAAATAGATATTGCAATTTGTAGGTCTATATCTTTCCGGAGTTCCAAAAATACTAGAATTTCGTTCCTTACTCAACATGATGATATGGTTCGAAAGTTTGGGTATTGAGAATAAAGGAGTTTCGGGATGATATATCATAAACGTCAAATTTAGATGTAGTTGTTTCTATCTGGCCGCATTCTTCTTCTTCCAATTAGAATTCCACGGAAAATCCAATGGGCCACCTGCAAGGCTTCTTGCTCAAATACAGTCGGCTACAGATGTGCCTCCACTAAAGGAGATCTCGAGGACTCGTTACACATCTTGTGTTGATTCAAATATTTGCTGTCATATCTTTTTTTTTTAAATTCTTCTGATGAATTTTCGGTTGCTGGTTCTTCGTTGTCTTATGGGTTTTCTAGCCTTGAAGGTAGGGTAACATTAAAGGAGGTAAACATAGGATGAATTGGTATTAGCCGAGGCTCTCTGTTCTGAAGCGCATGCTAAAGCGTGATTTGAGAGTATGAGAAAAAATTGCAAATGGTTTTTATAGTTAAACTATCTATATGACTGAATAAAACATCGAGGTAACTTATGGGTGATGAAATTTCAAGTTTTAACAGATCATCATATAATTTACGGTAATTGTTGTTATTTTTACATTGAAATAGGATATGATTGAGGTCCCCATATTCCCCACATTCGAAGATATTATTGTTATATATTTTAATTCTGGTTAGATGCACAGGAGTTAAGCAATGACCTCACCACATTCTGCAGAAAGTAGTGATATATTTTCTGGGTAGTTTTGTGTCTTTGAACCATATTTTATTAAGATTGCTTTCACTTCTCATATGAACATACTTCTTTTCTTTATTTTTACCTATATCCGTCCAGATATTTCTTCAGTCTTGCCATATTTCCTTCTTAATGATGGGCTGGATTTCGTGATAGTGACACTTAAAATTGTTATGAGATTGTATTTCGTCCCTTCTTTTGCGAGCCTTTCGCCTTGTTCATCCTCTGGGATGTTCGTGTGGCTTTCCATCGTAGATTTTTTATTTCTTTATGCGGTCCATTGTCAACATAGTGATTTCATCGTTTTTCACGCTGAATTTACTGTTACTTATTCTCTCTAATGCACTTAGGGAGTTTGTAAATATGATTGACTTTTTGATGTTTTCCTCTTTAATGTCATTTAGTGCTTTCGTTATTGCAGCTACTTCAGACTTGCATATTGAGAAATTACCTGGAAGATTGCCTGATAGCTTGATGTTCCGGTCTGAGCAATATATCCATGATCCCACATTTCCTCCATTTTGTGGTTCAGAGGCGTCCATGTATAGTGTTTGGTATTCATGATATTTAGATTTCATTTTAAAGAATTCTGCAGAGTTATCCATGTTAGTTTTTTCTAAATTACTTTTTATATATTGTATTTTCTTGTAATGTGTTGTTAGGTTTGTCTAGAAGCATATTGGTATGTTCGTGCAGTCTAGTTGTTCTTCGCGATCGTTTATTTTGGCAGAGCATTTCACAACTTCTGGAATGTTTAAGTTTCGCCATATAGACATATGCTCTTTTAGTTCTGTTATTGTTTCAACAATTGTATTTTGTACATGGACAGCCTTGACTAAGTGTTTTGAAGCGAATCATCTTCATCTTAGTTGTAAAGATATTTCTCCCCTTTCTGAGAGAATTATATTCGTAGGAGTAGATTTCAAAAGCCGCAATCGTTATCGTTACAATATGGAAACACTTTCACAGAGGAAAATTTGAATGACCTAAGGGCGGTTTGATAAGTCAGTGACTTTTTGAATTTCACGCGCAGTTATTCCAAATGCAACAATGCTGCCGTTAACTGTAATCTATTAGTGGCCCACTTGTCAAATTTTGAGCAAGCTACGTCATGCAGTTGTGTTTGATAGCCATTCAAAGCAGACAACCTCGCGAATTTTACGAAAATGGAAAAAAGTGAATTTCCTGTGCTGATTAAGCATAACTTTTTACGTAAAAAAACCATCACTGAAACTAAGGAAAAGCTTGATAAATACTACGGTGACTCGGCACCATCAATTTCAATGGTAAAGAAGTGGTCTACAGAGTTCCGTTGTGGTTGTACCAGCACTAGTGACGCCGAACGTTCAGGTCGCCCAAAGGACGTGATCACGCCGGAAATCGTCGTTAAAATCCATGAAATGATATTGCAAGATCGGAGAATGAAAGTACGTGAGTTGGCTCATGCTGTAGGTACCTCAACTGAACGGGTACATCATATTTTACACGAATATTTGGAGATGAGAAAACTCTCCGCGAGATGGGTGCCGCGATTGCTCACACTAAACCGTAAGCGCAATCGTGTGACAACTTCAAAAGAGTGTTTAGCGATGTTCAGCCGTAATCCAGACGAATTTTTGCTCCGTTTTGTTACTGTGGACGAAACATGGATCCATCACAACACGCCAGAGACCAAGAAACAATCGAAACAGTGGGTTGCTCGGGGTGAACGTGGACCAAAGAAGACCAAACAGAGTCTGTCAGCCAACAAGGTCATGGCCACAGTTTTTTGGAATGCACGCGGTGTCATTCACATTGATTACCTCCTGAAAGGTGAAACAATCACCAGCGAATATTATTCAAAGCTTTTGGACAGATTCGACGTTGACTTGAAGCAAAAACGGTCGTATTTGGCGAAGAAGAAAGTGCTGTTTCATCAAGACAATGCACGTGTGCACACTTGTTTAGTCACGATGGCCAAAATTCGCGAATTGAGATACAAACTGCTACCCCATCCAGCATAATCTCCAGATTTAGCCACCTGCGATTATTATCTGTTTCCAAACCTAAAGAAATGGCTGGGTGGTAAGAGATTGGAGTCTTCTTCATCTGGAGATGAAGAAGTCATTACCGAAACAAACGCGTATTTTGAGTGCCTTGATAAAACCTATCATTTGGAAGATATAAAAAAATTAGAAAAACGCTGGAATAAATGTATCGAGCTGAAAGGTGATTTGTAGAAAAATAAAATGTCTATTTGCGCGGACTTATCAAATCGCCTACACCACCTACATTTGAAGTACATCTTCTTAATTTCCACTTTATACTATCTTTGTTCCAGAAAGCTGTACTTGTTTGAGTTTAATTCAAAGTTCTATGAATAAACTTGCCAAAAATGACAATTGTATAAGCAAAACCACTGTGTTGTCACAATAAAATTTTTCTATAGCAAGATATTTTATTGTTCCATCAATAGATAAATAAACATTTGTCAATCCTTAACTAAATGTTAGTTAACTAAGTCAGAGGTTAACAAAAATCGAAAACAATGGGGACCAAGTATTGATCCCTGGGGTACATCTAAATCGCTAGGAAATTTTTGCCACCAACAATTTTCCACTTCGACCTCTATTGATCTCTCTGAGATAAAACTTTTGAGTCAGTCCTGAAAAGTACATCCAAACCTACTGTTCTAATTCTTTCTTTATGTTTCTCCAACAACTGAACGCTAGTTAATTTTTGGCCTTCATATATTTTGGGCATCCATGTAAAATCTAGTGAATTGTTCACTTTCAATACAGTAAAAGTTTCCATCGTGACGTGTTTTCGTTGATCAAATACAAACATAGTTCGTCTTCAGTGTATATTCAAGAAAGTATGATAATAAGACAAACATAATATTCCTCTGCTTTTCCTTCATCATGGAAGTCATGTTCAAATAAAGTTTCGAAAACATTTCTACATAATTACCCGAACGTTAATTACTTCGATTCCATTTATTCCGCCTTGTCCGTTTTCCATGATAAGAAGATTACAAATTGGAAAATTCGATTTGAAAGTTCGTGAATAATAGAACAGTAAATTTCCAGTTACTTTTTTCGTAAAATTCAAATAGAAAATTACATTTGATCAAAAATTCTCGAGAGGGTCAAAATGTCAAAATTTTGTGAATAATAAGCAGTTTCAATAATGTAACCTAAAGAAATTAAATCGATAACTTTAGGAAGAGCTGATGAAAAATAGAGTGAGAGAATAACTATATGTTGACAATAAATACTCCTTCAGTCCCAATATGCCTTTATAAAAGACAGAAAATTCATAGTTTCTTGTATGAATTAACAAAGAACATATGACAAACAACATGACACTTCCTTGAACTCTCAGAAGCTCGAGTTTGAATAATATTCTCTTTCGAAATTAAAATTCACCGGGCTGAAACTTTCATAACTGTATATTTCACAAAGAGAAATTATTTCTGGATGAACCAGAAATGAAATAACCTAAACAATCTGCAAATGGAAGAAAGACATATATTATATAGACTTGTATATAGTTGAATCTTTGTGATAAATATCATAGTGCATAACTCAAACTAAGTTAGCAGTTTTTCTTGGCAAAACATCTTTGGTTCAGTGATGATTGTAATCATTATATTTCTATGATTAGAATGTATTTGGCTTTTTCATACTTAATTATTCCACATTTCTCACATATAGGTAATTTCGTCCTAGCATTTTACGTCGATTATTTGAGTTTATTCGACAAATAATTGATATGTAGTTCACTACGTAAATATAAAGTTTAAGAGAAGTTTATAATTGAATATAAACTTAAATTCTAAACACTTGAACTTATGATTTACACTTTATTGACAACATAGCATGACGCGTTTCGTCGTTACAAACGACTTCTTCAGATGCTTACAGAATAAATGTAATTCCTGTAATCCTGTCATCGTGTAATTATTCTGTCAGCATCTGAAGAAGTCGTTTGTATCGACAAAACGCGTCATACTATGTAGTCAATAAAGTGTAAATCATTAGTTCAAGTGTTGAATTTAAGTTTATATTCAATCATAATGGATTTACATCAAGTAAACGCCAACACTATTAAATAAATAAATAAATAAAAAAAAGAAGTTTATAATAGTACCATAGTAAATTTATATTTCAATAATTACCCATAATAACAAACTATCACATAGAATACGTTCCAACCATTGAATAAATAATATATTTATATCATTTCTATGTTCATTTCTATCCTCAATTGATTGATAAATATCACTGAATAAATATCATTCCCAAATATGTTCAATATATCTATTGTTGCAGTTATTTACATAATTTAAAGTGTCATACGAAATCAAAAATTCAATATGCAGGACTGTAGCATACAGAAGCGATATCCAAATACCCTGGTGTAGATACAGTTTCAGGTTTCTTGGAAAAAATGTACAGTACTTATAAGGTAATTTCAAAATTACGAAAGGTAAATTGCACTAATGCGGTCAATTTATATGGTTTCACTAAATACATATTCGATAATTATTAACGTTGATTAATACGGCATTCCTCTCATTAATGAAACACTGTAGATTTTCACAACTCGGTCATTTATAGTAGATAGTACGTTTCCTCAATTTTCGGCAGACGTGATACCTTAGTGATCCAGTAGATGTCGTTTGTGGTTGTACAATTTGATGTCACAAATCGTCATAGAATTTATAGAATAGATGTAATGGACATTTTGGTGTCCATTAACTTCGTTCCTAAGATGAAAAAACCCGAAAAGCCTCTAAAATTACGATAAAAGTTTTCATCTACTGTAATATTTCCCATTCTCTTTCTTTAGGACCTATGAGGAACATATTATCGGCGAAAGTTGTATAACTGTCGATTATATATGGAAAACCGATTAAATTAAAGGGCCAGTAGAAGGCACCAGTTTAATATATCAAGTGTAGACTCTTTGACATCGAATAAATAAGTAGAAGGGACCTGGAAAAAGATTTCAAGATCCTTGAAGCAGAGACTAGTTTTGATATCAGGGTCTCTTCGTGGTATTACAGAAAAAACAAACGCTACTGAAGATTTAAAAAATTGGAGTTATACTTACTTCTTCTCATATAAGCTACGTGATGACATCAGACGGATTTGTTAGCTTCAAGACGACGAGATCTCGTCAGAAAGATGGGACAAAAAAAACGAAACAAAGTGGTTAAGAGAGAAGATCAGAAAAATCACAGAAATAAAATTAAAGAGGTTTGAAGATATTCTTCCATTTCAAAATCATTTCTTTTTGTCTGTGATTCGACTCAAGTTGATCAAATCAAATTAGTCAAATTTCGAACGTTATTTCAGTCAGTTTCAAAGCTGACATACTTCATTCAAAGGAAACGATGTATTTTCGTTCCATTATTCAAGAGATCTCTTTTATTCCTCACATCTAAGGCTCCGGTTACATTTGCAACGCACGTCTTATTGACCAGAAATGTGAGACAAATTGCAGACTAAAGCGATTTCCATGTAAGTTTCAGATGCTTCGCTTGGAAATGTCCCCAAGTCGAGGATCGTAAAGGCAAGAAAAAGGCATATCGTCTTTCTTCAAGCTCTCTGTTAAGTAATAGGATATCTATGGTGATTATAGTTCCTAGATTATTAGAGAAATGAATTAAACTAATGAAAATGCCGTATAAACTCAAGCACTACTTGAAATACTAAATTATATACAGAGTGTCCTACCAAATCGAAATGTATATGTACATAAAAGTATCCATGAAATTAGGCTAAAATGTTTTCAAGTTGATGACATTTCCGGTTATACCCGAAGCATGTGTTAACTTGTTCATTTCAAATAAAACATCCTGTATGTTATCGGAGATTCAGATCTCACGCAATGTCTGAATTTTTTTGTACAATATTCTAGGTCTAAACGTTTTTGGCTGATTTGAATGTCATATATTACGTTTGGGAGATCAAAGTCAAAATAATCATAAATTTATTTTCGATATAAGAAGAGCTTCATCTTCAATTCAAATACTTTTTTCATCTAGGAGATCTATATTCATTCCAAGAGAATTTCAATAGCTATTTCGGTAGCTTTCGATACTGGATGTTCAAAAAATCTGATCGAATTGAAATTTGAGAATTTATCGAAAGTACAGTTTTTGAACTTTTCACTCAAATCTCATAGATATTGTAGTCATATCAACGTCATATATTTTTATTGCTTTATAGATATATTCAGTAGGTCTCATTCCAGTAAATGGCCGTTGATAGTTTTCGCAATTCAATTTTAATACGATTTTCAGAACACTCTGTAGTAATATTTACAACCACATATTACTAGAGAGTTATGTTACTACATAATTTACAACCACTATTTTTCAGTTGAAAATTTTTTCAAATAAATAAATGTAGGTTTGTTTCCCTATAGAGAAATTAAATGATTATTTTAGAGCACGCAAATTTTATTTCAGATATTCAAATTTCAATATTTCGAAAACAGAAATTTTTAGTACAAGCCATAATACACAAAGTCTACTCGAAATATTAAGTGAAATTCAAAATATGATATATTGTAAAAAAATATAGAATATTGAAATTGAAATGAGAAACTTGACAACTACTTCCGGTATAACCGGATATGTCATCAAATAATTACTATTTCAGCTATAGCTACAGATTGATTTTGTTCCTAGTTAAACACTCTGTATATAATGATACAGAGTATTTATACTTATAAATAATCAATTTGAATTTCGTATATTTATGTGCTTTCACTTTCTGTCTCTTAATTTCGCCAGGCTCGTGAAAGATTCTATTTTCAAGTGTTTTGATGAAGATTTCTTATAAATCAGTTGTTTTTTTCTATATAAATATGTTTTATTCTTTCATCTTTAACTCTTATAGTTTTCAAATTTCGTATAAATTGGTTCAATTGGTAAATATTCGGTATAATTTATAAATATTCATTGTGTTCGTATAGTATCAGATAGTTTGTTCATTCGGTTGTCATTCTGTCAGGAATCTCATTTATAAAAATATTCATATTATAACACTTATAATTCCCTAGTTGTCTCCTTGCTCACTGCTGGATGGGTCTATTTACACGTCCTGTATATGAGTTAACCGTGACCAATTACACAGCAATAACATATGTAAGCCTTTTACCACGTTCACATCGCATTTCGGTGTCAGTGAGCGGTTGAATGGACGGGGAAGAGGTCAGCGCGAGTAGCAAAGAATCTCTCGATTAAGAAAAATTTAATCAACAGGGAAACCTCATATCTGCCTTTCACACCAGTCAAAGTGATATCGCTTCTGATTGTTACCGTTTCTGTTTGAACTTGAAATATTAAATCTGAAGTGCGAATATTCGCACAGGGCGCAATAGGTTACAGCTCGGTGTCCCGAGAGGGATCGAGCCTGTCGGTGCCGTCAAATTATGTAAGTCCGAACAATAAATGTCGTGTATGTCTTGTCCAAATCGAACGGTCGCTCAATCGCTGCCTAGACCTCCATTTCATGTGACGGATTCAGATTTACGCTCACCCAGCACGACAAATATTATCTCACAACCATCATTTCGATAAATATCCAAGTTGTCCTACATTCAGTAACACTACTACTCGAGATTGTTTCAATACTTTTATATGAATTGTATAACCTAATGTAAATTTGAAGCACTTTCTCAATCCTTTGTTTATATGTGTGATTCATTTTAGGAAAATCCTTCAGGTGGTTTTCAACTGAGATAAATGAAGTGAGAATTGAATAAACATAACTTTGTTTCTCTTAAGGAAAAATAGATCAGAAGGAAAAACTGCTGATCGATAATTCTTCCTTCATTAAGCCCATAATTCATTATGCTGTTAACACTATGTTTTCATTCAAATACTCGGCTCGATGTTGCTAAGAGTTTGGAAACTAAGATCAAATCTTCCGAACCGAAGGATTAATGCGGAAGTGTGAATCATCCATAATTTTTCTATATTGGGATTTTCAATCGAACAAATGAAATATTTCAAATGAAACTCCCAGGGTGCTGGTGCACAATTATTTCAACGAAAATACAACCTATCACTCTCAAGAGTGAATATTAAGTGAATACAAGTTAAATGGTTCCGAAAACCATCAACAGCTTCATCCTTATTAGGAATCTTGACTGGTATACATCCAAACAATCAAGTTTCTTTTTTTTTACCAAACACACCCAGGTCCTCGTATATAGATAAACTCGTGTTTAAACTCGTGACAAGATTAGTGAGTATGTGTAGGCTATGTAGACGTTTCATTCAAACACCTCAGATTTTTGTTTGTAGATGTGTAAGAATGGTCCCCAGCCTTATCGCTCATTATCACACCCTATCGGGCAACTCGATAACTTGTTTCCATATTCACGAATTCTTCATTGTTAGTCAATACTGGTATTGCTAATCGAAATATCGAAATATGTCATATGAAAACGCAGGGAGTTTGATTCAAACGTCTACAAAGTACTCACTGATCTCGGAATTAGAGAGCGGCAAGGCTTGAGAGAGTTCATCTCGTTTCTCCGATAGAGGGAGTTCGCCTCATTTTGAGGATAGAACCATGTTGCGGAAAACCATGGAAACTCAATTGTTTGGATGTATACCACTGAAGGTTCCTAATAAGTATGAAACAATTGTGAGGTATTTTCATTCATCAAAAAGTTCGGTGATTTTCGGAACGTACATGAAATTCACTCTCGACAGTGATAGGTTATGTTTTCTTTGACAACATTCTTATATGCAGCTCGCTGAGAGATTTATTCGAATATTTCGTTATTTCGACTGAAAATCTCAGTATTGACTAACTATGAAGGATTCGTGGATCTGGAAAATAAATATATATATATATATATATATATATATATATATATATATATATATATATATATATATATATATATATATATATATAGTAGTAAATACTGAGACTCTTAATATAAATATTTCAAATGAAACTCTCAGGGAGCTGTCTACAAAAACGTTGTAAACGAGAAAGAACCTATCACTGTCGAGAGTGAATATTAAGTGCGCTTCGAAAAAATCATCGATCTTGTTGAATGATAATGATACAATTGTTTCATCATTATTATGAATCATAAGAAGCCATGACTTTCAAAACGTCCACAGGTCCTATATCCGAATGTGGAGAACAACACTTAGTGAACATTCACGTGAGCTCCCTCTATCGAAGAAAAGTCGTATAAACTCTCCCTAGGGTTCTAGATTGCTACTGATGACAACATTAGTGCGAGTACGTAGACGCTTCGTGGACATTTTATTCGAACGCCACAGAAATCTTTTTGCAATGTGTAAAAATGCTCCTATGCCTAATCTTTCCAGATTACGTCTCGGCAGGCAAAAGGAAAGCTAGTCTCAAAATTCACGAATCATTCAAACTAGTAATTACTCAGACTCTTAATCGAAATATCGAAATATTTCAAATGAAATTCTCAGCACTCAATATTGACTCTCGAAAGTGATAGGTTCGTTCTCGTTGACAACATTTGTGTAGACAGCTCCCTGAGAGTTTTATTTGAAATATATCGATATTTCGATTAAGAGTCCCAGTATTCACTAGTATTGAATGATTTGTGAATCTTGAAACTATATATATATATATATATATATATATATATATATATATATATATATATATATATATATATATATTTATATATATTTATGTGTGTATGTGTGTCTTCGTGTATATAAATTGCGGAGGTCAACTTTTACTATATGAATGGTTCAATATTTACTAGTATGAATGGTTCGTGAAAATACATATATATATATATATATATATATATATATATATATATATATATATATATATATATATATATATATATATATATATATATATATATATATATATATATATATATATATATATACGTATATATACACATATATGTGTTTTTACACTATAAATGCAAGAGATGATGAGGGTTGTATGGAAATGCCCTAATGGAAACGTTCTCCATGAAAATCCTAAGCAGGACTGTAAAAGTTTTCTCATTTTGTGTAGAGGTAATTAATCAGCTCGACCAAAATGTCGCACTCTGAAAAATGAAGTGAACATTTCTATTCATATACCGCAACAGCATAAAACGGGTAATTTCACTGTGTAGTAATTATTAGCTGGCTTCTAATATAAGCGCACAAAGCCAGCAAACACACCTCATATTGAAGCTCCATCCACGTTGTAATGGAAAAAAAGCAATTAGTTCACTTTGAACACAATTGAATGTGACTATTTCCAACTGTTTATTAAATTTGAAGGGTTGAAACGTTAAAATGGAAACGTTTACCATGAATGCACTTAAGGACTCGAGTTTAATTTTCCTGGATGTGGGCACTACATATTTGATTATAACTCCTGAACCGATTGTCTCATTTGTAACGTCTACGAAGAGAATAGATGTCATACGATGAACAAAACCTAAATTTTTTGATGAAAAATAAATCAATTTTATTCTAAGTAAGAATCAGTTCAGTGCCAATATAAAAGCAGTTGTAATATCTCATCAAATTTCCAGTATACATCACGTTATATGTTCCAAAATTTGTTTCAACATTAGTCATTTGCTTTTACTACAGTAGCTTTAATTAAATATTGGATGAAAACTATAGACAGTTGGTTTCTAGAACAAAAAAATTATAGCATATGAGTTTATTGAGTGAAGAACATAAGGGAAAATTCATTTACCCCTTCTTGCAACAATCAATTAAAAAAGACGCAGTAATGAGTAATTGCAGGTAAAAATACATCAAACAATCACACTTTAAATTAGCTACATAATACAAAAAAGAGCATAGATGATATTGCCTGAGTAGCCTTACATAGATGCCTTACGAAGTGAATGCATTGTTCAGCAGAATCTTACAATTTGTATGTATATTATTTGTGATTTAACTAATTATGACAGAATTGTGATATACAATGAAAGGTCAACGAAAGTTTTTATTATTGAAAATAGCCTGATATTGCTAAAAATATTAAAAATAAACTGGCAATAAAGTGGCATAAATCTTAAACAGGTAATAAATTAATTTTAAAACATATATTATTTGTTGTATATTATTGCTCAATAGTTTGTCAACTATTTTAATATATTTGTACATTACTCGAAGAAATAAGACTTTTGACACAGTACCTATTAACATGGGGGAGTTGAGAATGAATATCAAATATTCATAGACTGGTTGAATTTTATATTTAATTTTTTTATTTAAATTAAAGTTTTTCCTACACTATTTTAAGATTTATGGGGGTGGAAATTTGAAGTGAATTGTTGCACCTAATTTTATACTCGCTATTGAACATCTAGATTCTTACTTATGAATTCTTTCAATGAATTTGAAGAAGGTTGTTTTTCTTTCTTGTGAGATCTATTATCTTCGACCATTATCTAAGCTTGAAAATCATTGCCATGTTTTGACTGCTCTGTTTTCTATTCAGCTTGCACGGAGCATGATAGTGAGTATTTGTAATCATAACAATTATTCATTAATTTTCATGAAAAACTTTTAATTTTTTGTCTCTTATATGGATTATAAGTGACTTCATATCAAAGTAATAGTATTATTATTCTATTTCACGTGAATAAATTCTTATTTTATATGAGCTACGTAACATAAACATATAAATTTATTTCTCAATAGTGTTTTCATAAAATAAGAAGCAAATAACATATTCAGATATGGTTCGATGAAAAAAGCACTGGATAGTTATACTGTTTTGTGAGAGAATAGAAGCAGAAAATATCTCTCCACAAAACGAGAAAATAACTAAAATATTTGATGTATCATGAAAAACAAAGTAAAAAACTATAAGATACAAGAATATTGAAGACAAATTTGAAAAAATTAAATTAATAGGTAAATTAGACATTTATTCAAAAAATAATGATTACTACTATGAATAAGTAACAACCCAATGAACCCTCGGCCAAATTACACATTCTATAGTATATTAACTTATACCAATGTCATCGAAAAAATTCAAACTCAAATTATCCCTACATAAAAATAATCAGGTTCTCATTGATTCTCCAAGCAAAGAAATTCGGAAACCTAAAGTATTGATGACAAAACAAATTATCTACACAAACAAATCATTTAAAAATCAAACCAGCCTTTCTGTAAATCATATGATGATCTCTCCAAATTTGTCAAAATGCCATACTTTTTCTACATTTTCACTAAAAAAATTCGAATAGTTGAATTTTTCGCAAAAATTAGGAGCATTTCAGATACCATGGTTAGGTACCCTTGTCCAAATGCTTATATCAACAGTCTTGAAAAAATTATTTTCTGAATTCCAATGAAAATGGCAGAAATAATATTGAAAATAATTTTTTGAAATTTTTTTTCCATTTTTTTTATTCTGCTCTCAGTGTTATACTTTTTCATTGATAAATCAAATTTCAACTGGTAACAACTTTCATTTTTGTTCAGTATCCTTAACAGGTCCTTTTCATGTCATTTGATGAAAAAATATCTCAGAAAGGAATCTTGTAAATTTGGAAATACTTCATCAATATTTCGCCTCGAAATGAATCCTAAATAAACTTAATCTAAACACTTTCTCCTTCATTTCAGTAACGCAAAACACGTCCACGCAGTTGATGACGTTAGAGTGTATTTTCAACCCTGTTGATCTAATCCAATCACTATCGAAATCACATTTCTGCATAATATAATAAATTTCTATTTCGGTAGCTTCACAATCGTTCCACCACTAATTTAATCATTACAGTGTTTATTCAGCTGAAATAATCCGAAACATAATGACATTTCTGAAATGAAGCTGTAGCTATTTCACGAAACTGCAGCTATTTCCCAAATCGGTATGGCCAACCGGGAAATTCGAATCAATAACCGTACTGTGCACTGCAAGCTAAACCGACAATATTCAATCAGTTCCAAGTTTCTAACTATAAAACGAACACGATAAATCTACTTTTTAGAATACCTATCAGATAGTTTTAAACGGTTTGTCAGATTTAATAAAAATTCGAAAGACTTATGGCACGTAGAAAAGTTTTCCTTCTTTGAAACTTAATAAATCGTTGTCAGCTAAGATTTTTAATGAAACTGCGGAGGATGTCGATTTCTGAAGGAATATTGACACAAGCTTTCAGTATTAAACGCCTTCTGCATTTTGGCTGTGACATATTTCGTTGATAATCTAAATTATTCTAAACTGCTGAATTTCATACTTATGTGATAACTATAAGTTTAACTTATGTGATGCGTGTAAGTTCAACTTATGTGATACTCATAAGTGTAAGTTTAACTTATGCGATAGATACAAGTTTAGTTTTTGTGATAGTTAATCATCAAAACTACAATAAAAAAAAACTGATGAGCTTAATTATTAGAAACAGTGCAGATCTTTGCACCCTAATTAAAAATAAATTGAATAAAAACCACTTGGCTCATTTTCACAGAATAATATTGATTTCTTCTCAATTGTTTCTCGACCATTGTTTATGAAAATTAATATAAAGTAATTCGTTACTAGTCGAAATGCTTTTCATTCAATTCAAATTAAATCATTGGAAGATTTCCAAAATTTTGGAAATTATCATTAATTGTTATGATAAATTGTTACTCTTTTCGAATCAGTTTGAAACATTTTTGTTAATATGTTTTTTTTTTCTTGTTGACATTTCTCATATCGAAGATTTTTGAGTTTTCCATTCTGGAGGACAATAATTGTTGAACCTAAAAGCTGAATATGTTATTTGAGTATCAAACTTGTTAATAATCTAGGTATCTTCATTCGTTTATTCATTCATTTTTATTTCATCAAATTATTCGCACAATTTTACAGTCGTCTTGAGTTTTCTTGCCTGATGTGAAGTCACAATTCATTCCATAAACATTTATATACGATATGAATATATTATATACAAATTTGATTATATTTCTGTGAAATAAAGACAAAGAATATCGATCAGAAATAATCATTTCTTCTTCATTCATGAACTTATTCGCTAGTTGACCATTTAGCATGAGACAGAAAAATCTCTGCATTCTATTCAATATAAAATTCGCAATCATTAATTCTGAAAACTAAATATATTATTTTCAATTTTTATCTTCATTATAAAGTCATTATTCGAACATTACATAGAAAATCTATTTTGCTTTTTCATTATTCCATCTATGATAATATGTGCACGAAAAAGGAAGAGTTTATTGAATCGATTACCAATTTGAAGGTCTTTTTATTCAACTTGTAAAAGAATGCGAGAAGAACTAGAGTTGGTCTGGTTAGGGTCTAAAAGACGAAAAGAATTACATTTGTTACAACTCATAATTGTGTAACACATGAAGCAAATGATATATAAGTATGTTCTTCTAGTTTGAGCCAAAACTTCTTGTTCTTTCAGTACTCATTTCTAGAAAATCATGAACAGGACCAACAAGCTGTTGCAAGATCGAAATGAGAAATGACACTGAAAAGCTTCTGACACTGAAAACGTTTTTGACTCTTGAGTATTGAATTTGAGTCATGTTCACGTATTATTCTATTTCAACAATATTTTGTATTGGTTCCTGGTCATAAAATCAATTTAACCTTGAATCAAAGTCATTGCGCTCAATCACTTCTTGTATATCAATACTTTCATTCTATGATCAAGGAATGTTATATATTCAATTTCTTTTGGTGTCAAAAATAACTATTTTATTGCAATAATAAATTTGAAATATCGCATTTTTGAAGAGAACTATGGATTCAGCATTGTGAGAAGTTCTGAATGGAACAACGGAATATGGAAGATCAAAGTAATCAATTATATAAATGGATAAACTGATTCAAATTAGATTAATCAACTTTTGATGATAACTTCACACTTTGATACATGCCCGGTAAACTGAATAGTTCTTGTAATAGTACGAGAGCTAGCAACGTCGGAAAAATAAGCATTTCAGGTAGGCCAGTTTGAATATACCGGACGATCTGGCTGGCGGTAGTGCTTGTGTTCATCCTACCTGTACAGGTGAAATATCGATTTTTCAAATCATTTTAAGAAGTTTTGTTTTTCTTTCATTATTTTTATCGGAATTTTTCAACATGAATCAATTATTGCCAGATATTTTCATCGTTGATTAAACCATGCCAGACGCTAATTTTGAATTGAAAAAAAAATTTTTTTCAAAATATTTCATTATGGCTGAAATTATTATATGATGCTATTTAAGTATTTGAAAACCTAAAATTAATTTGCCAAACAATAATTCGATTGTTGAACTTTCAGCCAGACCAATTTAACATTGAAAAATGATGTAGTATCATTCTGCTTTGTCTAGCAATAGTTGTCGGATAAATTACAGAGAAAGAATTGAAATCTATTAAATTAATGAGTGGATTAATATAGTATCAGAAAAATTATTCATTGTTGTACAAAATTAAGGTAATGATCAATCTCAAGTATGAAAATAAACAAAAACTATATTTTTCAATATATAATTGTATCACAAAAACGGAGGCATCTTGATAAATATCATTATCATCATCATCACTGCTGTCATTTTCATTATCATCGTCGTCTTCTGGATTTTCATCGTCTTGTAATAAATTATTATCTGTAAAATAATTTGTAATTGTTTGTATTCTTTCAACATGACCAATCACTTTTCACTTTTACATCGGCCTGACTGAAGGTTTAACAATCGAATTATTTTATGGCGAATTAATTTTAGGAATTTAGATCCTTGGATAACATCATATAAAAGTTTCATCCATACTGAAATATTTTGAAGAAGAATTTTTGTAATTAAAATTTAGCCTCTGGCACGGTTTAATCAACAATAAAAATATCTGGCAATAATAGATAAATATCTGGTAATAATAGCTGAGATTCATGTTGCAAATAGTTCAATAAAAATATTAAAAAACAAAACTTCTTAAAATGATTTGAAAAATCGATATTCTACCTGTACAGGTAGGACGCGCACTGATGAACGCAACCACTACCGCCAGCCAGATCGCCCTTATGACGTCCGGGAGCGTGAGAGAGATAGCATATCTAAAAACTGGCCTACCTGAAATTCTCCCTCAAAAACGTTTTTAGCTCTTTGTCTATAAGGTTCAGCTTAGTATTTTGAAGTATTACTCTCAAGCTGCATTTACAAGTGAAGGTCAATCAAGATGAAGAACTTCCAATTGGTAACAGATTCCAGTTACTTCTCAAGCTTATTTCATGTTCCATTTATGAGATTTTCTGTTCTTAGGGCGGGTCTATGCCGAATACGAGCAGCAGCGTCCCGTTCCTGCTGAGCAGCAGCATGCAGAGCATCCGCTCCCGTCGACCGTCAGCGGTGCTCGGCGGCTCGCAAGGCTCGCAGGGTCTTCTTCAGCAACTCGGCTCGGGCATGGTAAGACTAACCTCTTCGTACCAACCAACCAACGGCAGAACGTTCTCTAGTAGCTCGGTTAGGAAATGCCCCTCATTGAATATTACGTTTAGCTGAACGTACGTACGTATCGTATTGATCACACTTGGTTTCACATTGATCACTTTACCACGATTGGGCTGGGCTGGGCTCACACTTCATAGGCAAGTTAATATTTCAAATACTGAATACTTCTTGAGAGTGTACATGCAGCTTTTGATGCAATTGATAATTATTACAAGTCCCTAGGGTATTGACTGGAAGGATAAGCAATTATGGAATATAATAAAACAATATTTAGAATTGTCTCATAATTTAATATAAATACGCATGACGACGTTTCGAAGTACTACTTCTTTATCAAATGCTGGATTAATACTATGTGTAATTTTGCAAAGTCAATACTTATAGCTATTTTCACAGAACATACCAGATATGTTCTATGACTAACTTGGAATGAGGACCACAGAATACACTGAAATTTAACAAGGATCGTATACCTATAGATGAACAGAGAAAATCAATTTCTTAAGTCAGGTATTCCAACTAAATGTAGGAAAGATACAATATACAACTAAGAATTCTAAGCACAAATAAAGGAAAGTTAAAATTTTTGTATATAAAACTGAAAGTTAACTAAAACCTAGGTGATCAATCTGATCTGCTAACTGGAATATATTGAACATATTAAGTAGAGGACTAGTGTTAACCTCTGTCTATCGAGTGAAAGTCCCAAATTTTTAAATTTATTAATATGTAATGATTCTAAAAAATTTAGCTTGGAACCTTTTTTCTCTCTATTTAATATTTCAAACTCTGAACTAAATATATGACTTTCTTCTAATAAATGGTTAGCATAATAGAAATCTGTTTTCTGTTTCTCAAAACTACTTTTATGTTCCGATAATCTAATTTGGAAATTGCTGAAATTTTTTCCGATATAAAATTTTTCGCAACCTCCACATTTAATTTTGTATACCACACACATTTGATTTTTATTAATTTTTGATTTATTATTTTTGATTATTTTACCAATGTTATTAGTGGTCCGAAAAGAAATATTAATCTTATAGCTTGCTTAAAGTGATTTTGATTTAAACTAAGTGTCCCCATATATGTCAAAACACTATATATTGACTTTTCTTTAATAAGAGGATAAACTTCTGGAACCGCTCTTTTGAAAAGCTTTTTTTTGTTTATTAAGTTGTTTATTATTTCGGGTTGGTATTCATTGTTCGAGGCTATTTGCATAATAATTTTTCTTTGTTTAAATCAACGTTCGAAAGCGGAAGGTTAACTAGTCTATGGACCATACTATTAAATGATGACATTTTTTGTTGTATGGGGTGAACCGAACTATTATGAATTAATGTATCTGTGTGTGATGGTTTGTGATAAATAGAGAACTGATAAATAGATGAATAGAGAAGATAAATGGAAATTCATTTTCTCCAAGTATCGGCCTCATCAATTATCAATTATGAAATACCCTCAAGAGTCTCCTTGGGTCAGTATCAGCTACGGCTATCAGGGACTTTAGTCTGGCACCATCCAGACCTAGAAATGTCCTGTTCTTCATCCTCGATGCCGCATTACTTATCTCCTCAGCCGTAAATTCTTCTATGGTCTCTACCATTTCTAGTCCATTCTTCATATAGTCATTCTTCCATAAGCCTTCCCATACGGATACCATAATACACAACTCCTCGTGTCACCCATATTCACATAAAATGGCAGCTTTTCACAGTATGATACATAAATTAACTAATATACCTTTATCAGAAAAAAACTTCAATAAAGAACTAAACATCATTAAACAGATTGCGATTAAAAATAATTATTAAAGCAAACTAGTGTCAAAAATTCTTAACAAAAAACTTTACCAGAAAACTGTAGGATTAGTGTTTTCTCATCAGTCTAAAAGAAATCGGAAATGTAATTGTTTAACATACATTGGAACACCACCTCAAAAAGTAAAAACCTTTTAACAGAAACATAATTTTAGTATTTCATTCAGAACAAACAATAATTCATAGCGACACATCAAAAACAATAAAAGCAAAATTGAAAGAGAAGGTAAATCTGGTGTTTCCCAATTTGTTTGTAGAACATAGGTAATACATATAGGTAAAAGAAGAACATAGAGTAACATAAAGTAGAACATAGGTAATACATAGGTATAGGTAAAATATATGATTTACGTGTAGGTAAAACAAGTAGAAATTTCTGTACTAGAATCCAGGCACATAAATATAGTTTCACATGTAACAAAAGCAATTCGAATTGTGCAAACTATTTATTAACAAAAAAGCATACTTTGGATACGAGTTTCAAAATATTACATAATATACAAAAAGTAGTAAATAAGATTTCTGGGAAATAGTGGAAATAAATCGACATAAAAATTCTGGAAATTTGCACAATGAACAGATAGAATTAAACAATTCACCCTTGTTAAACCTTTTCAGGTAACAAAAATTAGATTTTAAAATGGAATACGAGTATCTTGGGTAAAATCCAGAGTCCTAAAATTTCCTCAATATTTATACCTGTTTTTTAAATTTGTTGTTAGTATTCTGTTAGCATCTGAAGAAATCGTTTTTAACGACGAAACGCTTCATGTTGTCAAGAAAGTGTAATTCAAAAATTCAATTGTTTTAATTTCAGTTTATATTCAATTTTAATGGATTTACATCAAGTAAATGCCAACACTATTAAATATCCATTTTTCATGTTCGAAATTTGGAAATGGTGCACTCAGGACCTCTTCCCTGCGTCTAGCAGACATCGGAAAGGTACACTATTTCTCAGATGACGCCTCGCCATTTTGTGACGTTCGCCCCAGATATCACCATCAAATCTTTCAAGCATTTCCATTAATCATTTCCTTTTTTCATTTTGGATCGACCGTCTGATACTACTTGAAGTAGTTTTCAATTCTCTTTCAAGCTCCTCACTGGTTAGGTTAGGTAAAACCTAACCTAACCTAACCTAACTAACTTCACCTAGTGATTAGGTTAGGTTAGACATGGAGTCTGGATGGTAACTATGCTTGGTCGGAGTAGGTTTTTCGGGTGTTTTCATTATGTGCGGCGTCCATTATAGGCAGTACCCAGGCTCCCTTTCAAATTTGTTTGACTAATTTCGGTTATTGTTATGCATTTTTCACCAAGTTTCATTCAGTTTCAGTATCGTGTGAATACTTTGTAGATAAGATTTAATATATTAATATATAAGTTGAATATGAACTCATTTATAGTGAGAAATTTATGACCTACACGAATAATTTAGAACCTTTTCCGAATGTATTTTCTTTATGCATATCTCATTGTCAACATTAAGAACTATTACGTAATTACGTATACGAAGAACATTAGCGTCGTATCCTTCTGTGTTTCAAACTATTTTATAATCGTATTACAGCTGCCATAACCAGAAGTTAGAAGTTGGATAGAAAATTAATTGTTCGCTAATTTGTTCATCCCAACTTTGACTCTAATAGATGCGATGGAAAATTTCAATGATCAATATGAATTTTTAAGTCGTAATTTTATGAATTTACTTTGTCAAGATTCAGTCACAGCGTTCAGCTGCATGTACCTAAGTGCTCCTTGAAGTATTCTTGGTATTTGGTATATGACTGATTGCACAATGTCGATATAAATGAAAAATAATGATTATACTTGATGAGCTTTGTAAGGTGGTTGTAATTTGACAATGGTACTGTCCAGGGAAATTTAAGGGACCATTTTGATATAATTATGTAACTCTTACAAGTAATAAAAACTTAGGAATCTATAAAAAATACATATAAAGAATCAATTTTGTGGTTATTTATGTTGAATCAACTGTAAAATACACTGAATCCACTGGGAAAAAACTTTTCATTTGAACGTTGTACAAGATTTTTGTATTTTTATAACTATTGGTTAACCTTTTTTATGTTTTTCGATCACTATGCTAGACTTTTGAAGGTTTCTGTTACAATTTTAACTTACTTTGGGAGAAAATAATATTTGTTGGTAATTATATAAATATAATAATATTCTTATTCAATTTATTTTCCTGGACTACCCTTAAAGTCTTGAAAAATTGTCTACAACCTGACATTCAACTTTCATTGTATCTCTGGATATTGTATATATTTAATTTCATTGGCAATCGTGCTTATGCAAAATTCAGACTCACAGTTTAAAGCCGATTCCGAACGGCCTCAGAACACTATGGGAATAGAAACCAACATCATCAGTTGGTATGAGTATATATGTATATATATACATATATAACGAGGATCTCGGACTGAATTGCGTTGAAGATTAGTGATTCGTAAAATATCAACGTTTCGACTTATGTTGCGAAACCACCATCAGGAAATGCAGCATAAATTCGGTTTACTCTACACAAATCACCATGTCAATTTTGAGATCTTACCTCGCCTTCTGCTCTGAATTTACTATATTTATATTGTATATATCCACTTACTATTTGTTTTCAAATGATATTTTGGCAAGCGTTTGCATCAAGAACTCTTTTTGATGGTTCTCCAGGTTACCACACGTCTATATATCGAACTTACTCCTAACTGTTTCATAAAATATCCTTCATAAGAGATATAGATAAAACAAAGTAGTGTTTCATTTCTTACTAACATAACTCATATTTTCTGCAGTTAAGGTATCAATTTCAGAGAAAAAATATATTAATATAGACTTTAAATAGTTGAAATATGATACTTTGAATAAACAGAAATTTTTGTCAGTCAAAGGGGTTAAAATCAAAGAAGTTATTTCCGAATATCTGATTGATAATTATATCATAAATAGAACTCACTTACTTCCCCAACACCGACAATTTTTATTATTCTTATTGTTATCGTGCAAAGAGCTGAGGTCAGAGACTTATAAGTATTAGGGTGCCCCAAAACACCAAAGTTGTTTTTTTGCAACACATACCTCTCATTTTTTCGAATGGTGTTAAAACGTGTACAAATAAAATTTTATGTACCAAGACTAGGACCACAGAAACTCGTGCTGACTTGCATTGATATATGTCAGTACTTGTATACTTCTTAGTGTCGCAAATTTCGTATCGAAATTTCGTCATTACACGCTTGTTTTCTCAGTAAATGCATTATTTTCGTTAAGTCAATATGTCAGTCGGATAGCCCAGTTTTAACAAAGGCATATTTTTCGTATATTCGATGTAAATCATCAAATAACCGTTCCGAAACCCTCTAATGGTTGTAGAGAAGGACTGTATGCAGACTAAAGTTTTACCTTATTGTGTTAAAAGACTAGTGGCCTTATACCAAGTCTGGAAAGATTCACTACATATGCGTACAAGACACAATACATATTCGAACAGGTCGTCAAGAGTTTGTTATAAGCTTGAACAACTTATTCAATGGCACATGCTTCTCAATAAATAAACACAAATGAAAATAGTATATTCTTGGAGCGCCAGAGATAGCCTGGCAAACCTGGTCACTGAGCTGGAGTGTATGAAAAGTCCACTTGCAAAGAGAAGAAATTGCGCCTTAGAAATATCGAGGAACAAAACCTAAGGCTAATGCTTTTTCATCCCTTATTGTTCCAAATTCAGCCTATTAAGAAAATTCATCTTTTGATTCGGATAAAATGGATTTGAAAGACAATTTGCCCACCCCAGCCGAGAGCGCACAGTGCGATATTGATAAAACTTCATCGAGCAAGCATTTATGACTCCAAAACAAGTTTGGAGTCAATCATCGATGTTACTATAGAGGGACTAGGACTCAATACTGACCAGCATCCCACAATTAACTCCTCCGTTCTTAAATTCGTACGGAAAAACGAAAAAAGCGTCAAAAGCTATCGAAGTCGTCTTCTAAATCGACGTACTGAATACTGTCGTTCTGCCCGTTTTTATCGTTTTTCGAACCAAGGATATCGTGAAAAACGCTTGCCAGCTTAGACATGCGCATATGTACAGAAGGAAGCCTCGAGATAGTTATTTCAGTAATTTTATATGCTGATAAACAACAATTGAGTGCGGTGCTGAAATTATACAACTCCTTTGAAAGTGAAAAAGCACGAGTAGTTTGAAATTTGGTTACAGAATGTAATTTTGAAGATAAAGCCCAAATTATTTGTTGTGACAACTCCGCTTCAGATACTAGCTCTATGATTGGTGCCTGCATTATTTTGGAACAAAAATGTGATAGAGATATGATTATTTTTGTTTGCCGCCACGACATCTACGAATTAGTATTGAAAGCTGTATTTGAAGCCGCAATTAGCTAATCCTGATATTCCATTATTCGAAAAATTCGAGAGACCTGAAAGATTATCGATCCCCCAAAAATACAAAATCCAGCAGAAATCTTACTTTTACTACGTTGCGTACAGGAAAACACACTGATACCCTGACTGTAAAAAAACTCCGCTACAGATACTAGTTCTATGAATGGTGCCTGCATTATTTTGGAACAAAAATGTGATAGAGATGTGATTATTTTTGCTTGCCGCCACGAACGACATCTACGAATTAGTATAGGAAGCTGTATTCGAAGCCGCAATTAGCTAATCCTGACATTCCATTATTCGAAAAATTCGAGAGACCTGAAAGATTATCGATCCCCCAAAAATACAAAATCCAGCAGAAATCTTACTTTTACTACGTTGCGTGCAGGAAAACACACTGATACCCTGACTGTAAAAAAAAACGATCCCCAAAAATACAAAACCCAGCAGAAATCTCATTTTTACTACGTTGCGTACAGGAAAATACACTGATACCCTGACTGTAAAAAAAATGTTCGCCCTTACAGCCTGGGACAGCCGAATAAGTGTATCTCCAATTGGACCTACAGTTAAAAAGTCCTACAGTACGACCTACAGTCGAACAGCCGGAGAACCCACCAGCACCGGTAGGCCGAATACAATCTAGGGTCACTATACCATTCAGGTGCTGAGCCTCTACAATGCTTAGGTAGAGATATTACAATAGCGTTAATATTGTTAGAAACAAGAAGTTGCAGAACTGGATGGACAAATCCTCGGAATAAGAAGCACATTTATAGCATCTTGCATAAGAAATATGTCGAGAAATTTGAGTCGTAAAGAAATGGAAAGACCACAGCTAACTATTCAAAACCAGATTCTTCTTTCTGGTAGCTATCTGAAACACATAGTGTTGGATAGTGGATAGTGTTGGGGAATAGTACTAGGGACTAGTCTCTGATGACTAAACAACGGAGTTGCTATGTGTTATTTGATACACGTATGGCTTCAGTTGAGTATTCTTCAATTGAATTTTATTTTCTGAAGCAGTTATAACGTCGTGAGGTTTGAAATAGAAAATACACTACTTAATCTAGAGGTTCTCACATTGCAGAAGACGATCTAATATGCACATAGCAAATACGTTTCAGATGGTCAAATCTAACCGTTTGATAACCTTCTTGAATTTTTGATGATACGCCATGTTAAACTTTCAAAACCATTGTCAAGTCAGGTTGTAGACTTCAACGAAGACACTCGTGAGCCTGCCCTTCAGAATACACAATTTTTATCTTTCTCCTGCTTATCACACAAATTTTGTACTTCTCATATTCATTAAATACTTTCACTCTTCACGTTTCAATGCAAATTCACATCATTCATTTGGCGGGGGCTATTGGAGGTCAATTCTTGTATATTTATAACTTAGTTTGAAGAATGTTTTGAAAATAAAGTAAGTAAATTTGAATCTATAGCACCAACATCGAACCGAATCAAGAAATTGTTGATTTGTTATCAATTTCATTAGAATTGGATGTTGCAAAGAAAAGTTAATGTCCATTGTACATCATCGATATAAATCCACAAAATATCTTTTCGATGAAGAATTTCGTAACTCTCTTTTTCTGTATCGTAATTAACTGAAAAAACTTCAAATTCGAAGATAAATTGATAGATTTGTGGAAATTAGTGCCCACTTTTTGAACAGATAAAAATAAAATGAAAACTATAGATGGCGCTCTATACGATTTTGAACTTCAAATCAATTCATTAGAAGCTGTTGCCTTTATTATTTCATCAAAAGTAGAAGACGAAACAAAGATTGACGAAAATAGAATAGAATAATTGTTGCTCTACAATTCAGAATAAAATTTGGTACGCAAATTGTTTACATTGTTATATTGAAATTTTATCTACTACGTGAACAAATTCTCGTTCGGAAACTTGAATAAAATTAATATCTACATACCAGAAATAACCTAATTAGTTTAATTACGCATTCAATAATCCTCCATTAAAATGCTATCCAATTTGGGCCAAATCAGCATAATAATAATGTTATTCAAACATATTTTGATGAAAGCATGTGCAGTTTCATTTCATCCATATCGAAATTAGTATTTCTCTGTGCTGACGTTGCAGCAATATTAAGTAAATTATCAAAACATGTGATCCTATTCATTTCGGTCAAATTGATTGTGTATCGAATCCTCACAATCAACAGTTTAATCATGAACTTAATTGGTAAGGTACATGGACGCAAAACTTGATTACTAGTAATCGACCTTCATTTTCGTGTTCGGTTAACAGGCAATCACAAATACGACATTCACTATTAAACCGCCATATAAACTTCAAATTTGGATACGCCATTGTTCACATTCGACGATGTGCTTCCATCCGTTGTTTAATCCAATCCCGGAACAAAAATATATTGCAGAACGTATCACAGATATGCTGTTCCACTGTGCCTATTTTTCTAAATCGCCGAACAGTTAATTGAAAAAACTGGAAAATTCAATATCAGATGTGATTTTAGAATTGTGTTAGGAGTATTCGAAATATCTATTTTTGTTGTTGAAACTTTGACGTTTCGACCCAATGTCATTTGTCTTTGTGACAGATGGGAAAACAACGCTTTGTTACGTCAGGTTGATGCTACCTCTTCGTTATTAGTTGTTAGCGTTCGTTACGTGACTGGCTGTGATTTATTCCTTCTATTCTCTCTAATCTCCCTTAATTCCATGTTCGCCCTTTCTAGTTTCATCGTACATGTTACAAGTATCTGTTGAAGTGTGAAGTCTCGAGTAACAGATTGAGAATGTTACGTTTCAAGAAATTACATGAACGTCAATCGTTTTCATGTAAGCCCGATTACAGGTTAGGTTTGGTTAGGTTAAAATAGGTTAGGATAAGTAATCTGAGGTAAGATTGTGTTTAGTTGGGTTAGGTTAGGTTTTACTTGGTTAGGTAAGGTAAATCCGAATTTGGTTATGTAAACCGAGTTAGAGGTTTCGTTTAATTTGCCAATTTTATATTTGATTTTATGCCGTGCTTTCCAGTTTGATTTGGATAAGTTAGGTTAGGGCTAGGTTAAGTCAGGTTAGGTCAGGCTTAGTCAGGTTAGGTTAGGTAAGCCAAGTTAAGTTTTATTAGATTTGATCTTCTAATTCCATGTTACATGTTATACCGTACCCATTGTAGTGAGATATAACGCTTATGGAAAGTGAAGTACTATGTCAATTTTGTTCATCTAGACATGCTCTAGGTGAGGATAGTTAGGTTTGGTTAGTTTAGGTTAGGTTAGGCTAAGTTAAGTTGAATTAGGTGAAGCTCAATTAGATTAGGTTAAGCTCAATTAGATTAGGTCAGATATGATGATCTATTTCAATCCTACACTTTGAACAGTTTCCACCATAGTGTGATATTTCACGGATATTGAGACTTAAGTGCTGTCGTCAGTTTTTTTCATATTGACATGTTTTCAGGGTATGTTAGATTACGTTTGGTTAGATTAGCTTAGGTTAAGTTTGGTTAGTTAACGTTAGGTTGAGTTATGTGTGTTGAATTAGGTTGAGCTAAGTTAGGATAGGTTAGATATCATTATCTCTTAATTTTTTACCATTATCTTCCTTTATTTCACGTATAATAAGAGTGAATTGTCGTCAATTTTTTCATTTGACATGTTTTTAGGTTACTTTTGATTTGGTTGAGTTAGATTAACTTGGTCTGGTCAGTTTCTGTTGGGTTTGGAAAGTGCTGGTTAGGTTAGGCTAAGTAAGATTAAACTATGTTGAAGTTCATGACTCTGTCTAGGTATTTTCTGTATATAATTCCTAGACTTTTTCGGTTGCGAGATAAAGTGTTTTTTGAACTTATATGCTATGAAAATTCTCTAATTCCAAAAATTAACCAACTTCAAACCCAGCTTCACTGAATTTTACAAATTATGATTGAAAAGCTCGTTTTTTAGAGCTCATCCTTTCAAGATTGTGGAATTAGTTTCCTGTTACTCATCATCCTAGATTTGACTGCGTAAAATTATTATTCGGAACATGTTTGTGCTATAGGAACATTCTAGAATAGTAGAAATGAAGTAGTTGAAATATTTAGTTATTTTAGATACGTACAGTTAGACCAAATACACCAATTCATTTCAAGCTTAATAATTTGTGTTATGTTCCAGTACCAGCTATTCTCAAGAGGTCAATAAGTATCAACCCCTGAGCTAATGAATGAGCTCGTTTTTTGTTAAGCAAAGAAAGTTTTTTGGATGTTTTGTGAAGATCTGCAGCGGCAATCCCGAGCGACAATCATTTAAGATAGCACAAAATCTTGAACCCTTTGGCACGTTCAACTGAGATGATTGTATTTTTCAGATATCTGGTACATATTTGTAACATTCTATTATTGCATATTAAGGTCTTTTGATCAGTTCATTCATACTCAATTTATCATAATGGTGATACGTTGAAACGGATTACAGAAAATTTGAATCAAATTCTTTCGTATTACAATCACTTTGGTGTCGAGGAAAACTATTCATCTGGCAACTCATTAATAGATGACACTACCATCGAAGTGAAGGCTACTTCTAAATTAAATCGCTTATCTGCGTCATGCAGTATATTATTGATAGATGGCGCAATAACTGATATAAACAACTCTTTGAATCGGAAGGCGATTTGGAGAAAATATTTGTAAATAATATTGTTTCCGAAAATTTTGATAGAAAGTAGTAAAGTTAGTTAGCAATAGGAAAATTTGTATTAATAATTTCTTTTTTCGCAAATGAGAACATTCAAGTAACAATGCGCAATCGTCATAAAAGGAATATGAAATATAAATTGAAAAAAGGTAGAATTTTGCCAAATATTTTGAATAATTTTACTATACTTTTTGATGATGTTTCACCCAAGGTTGAGCGAGAGACGATTGACATTATTTGTGTCACTTACTGTGTATTAAAATGCTTACAGAGGTATAAATGTTCTATCAAATGGAAAAAATGAACGGAATACTTATAATAGAATCTCACAAATTGGTACCAGTCCCCAATTTGTCATCATATCCACTTGACTCTCCACTTTTTCGCAACATGTTTCCTTTTTTTCTGGTCAAATTGAAACTCTTACCGCTGATTTTGAGATTTTTCAACACTGCAGGCAGTGAAAATTTCAAAACTGTACAATTCGTTTTTCATTACGGTTTATCTTAGAAAATTGTTGAACGATGTGAAATTTTTAATCAATCACTGTCAAAACACTGTCTAATAGATGTAATATAAAAATATCCAAGCAAATTGAACCAGAAATATCATTGAATAATTGTCAAACAATATAACTTAATATTATCTTCCCATAAACAATATTTTTATTGAATTTTCTTGGTGAATCATGTTTTTTCTTGAGCTGAGGTCTTCGATCTCGTATTAATTAACTATTATCTAAATATAAAAGCAATAAAGAGATGCTTGTTTGAGTTCAATTAGGGTATTTTGCACTGAGATGAAATCTAATGATATCGAAAGAGCCCTTTTTCATTGATTAGAACTGTCTATTCGTATTAAAGGCTTTCTTCTTTCATTGATTTTATTGAAAATGTGTGTTTATAAATAACAATTCTCGTTCAATTTGCAAAAGTCAAGTATATTCATAACTTTTTTAACTAAAATTTGTATAGACCAAAATTAGGTGTTCCTATTAACATTCTACATTCATCTTTCATGAATATACCTACCTCTTAAGTTCAGTTTGATCAGAATCGTATAATGATGACAATATTTACACCTGTCAATAAATGGGATTTGTTTTGCACGTCTGAAAACGACGTACCCGAAGCCTTGTAATATAAATGTTTTCCTAATGTCCTCGACAATCGTTTTAGATTATACAATCACATATTTTTCATAAATATATTTCACAGTTATCTTCAGTGTAAGTTGATGTATGCATGTTAACATTTTGTCTTCAGTGTTGCATCTCTGTTCATTACATCTTCATATTTGTTCTTGAAATTTGATACATTCGAACATGTTTCATATTTTACGATCGTTTCAAACTTGTTAGCTCCCATCAGAATAGAACGGTTTACGTTCTGCTATTTTGAAGATGAATCAAATTACCGTAATCTCTACAAAAGAAGGCTAATGCGAGATTTTTTGATTTGTTATTATAGTAATGCTTTTAGGCAATCTGTGCAGTCAATGAATTTCTGGCTTTGGGATTCTGTCAGGTATGAAAGTCACATACCCTAGTCTCTGAAATTCATGCAAAAGATACTAATGAGTGATTTTCATTAAATTGTTGCTCTGTTTTTGATATAATTTCAAGATGTATTTCAATATTCATTACATAAAAATTCGATTTTCTTGAAGAAAAAATCAGTATCCAATCAAACTGCTGTGTAAATTTGTAGTTGTTTGGTGAATGAAATTCAACTTCTTTTTCTTACTGCATTTAAAAAATCGAATTCTGTAGCAATATTAATTGAAAAGTATTTTAAATGATTCAGTTCAGTTGATATAACAAACTGAACTGAAGTATGACGTTGCCAAAAAAATTTCAGATTCAATGAGTTTTCGTTGATATGACAAGAAAAACTCAATCTATAGTCGACACACGAATGTGTGAAGAAGAAATGAAGATGGCTCATTACTTATCGACAAAGTTAATCCATTAGAAGGTACACAATGAGAGACAGGATTATTTTGTATTATTTTCTTCGATCTGAATACAATTAAACAACAAAATCCAAGGAACCACTCTTTAATAGATTTACACATTTCATTTGACAATTGTGGCACCATAATGGTAACTTCTTCGAATTTTATTTGTTAGTATTATCATGAATTATAATTATATTATCATAAATCACTACAGTTTTCCAATTATTAACAATTTATTAACTATGATATCTGTGCACAACATAGAATATATTATATACCTTTTGGTATGTTCTGTGGTTCACAATCTCTACAACAATCACACGTTATATATTTGCATAGAGGAAATGGTATGTTCTGTGATATATGTCTCAAGCAAAGCAGGATGGTCGCATAAATTGGCACGGAAAAAACATAGATTTGGTCAGAAGTGGCCTCTAATGCTTCTCAAGACAACACAATATATATTACACTTCGGATTGACAAAGAAGTTCTGTAACTGACAAAAACCAGACCAAGAAAGTCATCGTAGTGGCGACACGTTCGTCACTAAAAATGTGTAAATATGTTGTCAACTCAAAATGTGTAAATCAAGTTAACAGTGTTCACCTTTCATTTTATTGATAAATAGGCTGTGCAAAACAGAGGTACTATACACTTATAATTAATACGACTACAATACAAAAATAAAACTAATTGTTTTGTGGAAGAAGCATGTTCGAATTGTTTTGGACCTCTACATGTGTAATTGTTTCTTTCTCAATTTCTTCTACTTTGTTCCAATTCTACATCTTCTTTCTAAGCATATCGCTCGTAAATTTCTTCATAGTTATTGTATATCTTGCTCAATGTGATCTTGAAACTTGCAAAGTTTCATCAATAATGGCTGGTGCATGAACTTTAACATATTTTCTAGAAATGTTTCCAGATTTTCCTTTAATTCTTTCTCTCATCGGATGAAAGGAACTCTTTCTCATTCTATCAAACAAAATTCTTAGAATTTTTCTTTCTATCTGAAACTTTCAACTTGACTAAATTTTTAGAGATGATCTGAAAATCAAATTTTCGACGATATTATTTCAATAAAAAAAATTCTCATATTGTATATGTAAAGTTTTCATTTATTTTGAATCTCAATTGTTCAAAATGCTCAAGACCTTAAATTTATGAGTGTTTGAGATTCTCCAGGAAAAATTTTTATAATGAACAAAAATTTTAAATAAGTGAAAACTAAAAAATTTCGTTCAGTAGTTTCAATGATATTACTTATTATTTCGAATTTTTTAATTGGAGACAAGGAAATCATGACTGGAATCGTATTTTCATATTTCATAATGTTAATATCATCAATCATTTTTCTTCCAATAATCATAAGGTTGTGCCTACTGATATTCGGCAGAATTAATAGTTTCTGCTATGATCAAGACGACGTGGCTTGTATATATGAAGCGTTCTTTCAGGTTTTGACAGGTTGTAGTTGGAATCAATTCCAAATAAGCACTTTATATGTGTCGTTATAAAGAAAAATAACAGTGCCTGGAGACTTAATAGGTGGAATTAAATGCGTGTAACCATAAGTTATATTTGAATATGTGTGCAATTTATTTTAACCCTCAAATACAAATATCCTGACTCGTAAACTGTGAACGCATTGACATTCTAATCATTCAAAGTGTAGATAAACCATTTCAATCTAAAGATTGAAATGGTAGAAATTGCATTTTGGAGATTCTACATAACCTACAAACTTATTAAATACTCTTCAGACTAAGGAGCATAGAAATGGCATAAAACATTTTTTTGATTGTATCGAACATTGAACCAATTATAGTTGGTATTGAATATAATTTGTTATATCCAAAAATAATTTGATAAAAACTCGAAAATTAACCGAAATTCAACTCTAGATAAAAGATCTGTTAACCAAAGAATCTTCAATAAAAGTTTCAAAGAATATAAAACTATTTCTAGAGTAACAATCTCAAAGATACTGAACTAAGCAAAATTGACTCTTTCTGACTGCAAAATTAAGCTCTTTCTATGAATATATTTCCAGACATTCTATAGAATATATTTCTATGATCAAAATCATATTTAGTCTCAAATAACTATATGAGTACTCAAAAAAACAAAAAGAAAATGTTTTCGAAACTATCTTGTATTCTAGTTCTCAGGATGTAGTTCTTATCCTGAATATATAACCGAAACAAAGCATCTTTTATATTTATGGTTTAAATTAAGGATATTTGTTGTTAAGGGTTAAAATGTCCATACTTTCATCGTTTGTGATCTATTATACATAAACAAATAATTTCACTTTTTAGGTCAGTGTTATTGTTGTTCAGATCATCTATTTCCACTATTGATAATCAATCGAATATTTCCTAATAGACAATCTTCTGCGCACTTTGAATCTTTCCTTTGAAACTATAATAATAATGGAATGTCAATACACTTTGTAAAAATTGAATAAATATCGTACCGATTTACGAATGTTCATATCAATATATAACAATATTTGTAAAAGAATTTTATTGGATATTATTATCGGTGTAAATAATTCGTTGGGGTCTATAAGACCGCTCGAAATGAGTGTGATCTATCAAAATAAGAATTTATAGGTTATGTAACTGATTCGAAAAAGAAGCAAGTACAAAGACAGAATATATGTTGAACTATTGTAAGAAGACAATGAGGGCTAAATGTATGTATATTTTCAAACTGAATCTATATTTATAGTCGTATATAAATTGGAAACTGGAAAGAAAGATTGCATCAAATTAAAAAGTTTAATTCCGCTAAAACAATAACAGATCAATAAAATGTGATAAGTTTTGTTTGCCAATTTATTAGTTCACCTTCAACCCCTGTCCCTCCTTCAAGTCTTATTTTTAAGAAAGGATGACAGCTCTAGACTCGGAAAGATCTAGTAGAATATTGTTTTATTCAGGAAAACTAGAAAAATACTAAGAAAGTAAAATAAATTCTTTAATGGGATTTTATTTTTCAAGTTTTATAGTAACAGGAACAAGAACAGTTTAATTTCTTATATCTAAAATTCAATATGAATAAAATTAACAAAACAACGACGAAATATTTCAATAAAAAAATTTTAAAAAATTTACGTTCCAATGGTCAGAGTAAGCAATAATTTTATACAATAGCGAACATTGAAAGCCTTATACTTATCTATAGATACAATTCACCAGTTTTACAATCTAATTACAACATACAAAAATATATAAAAACTCTGGATATATAACACAAATAAATTTAAGATCAATATAGAACATCGTCAATCGAATTTGGACCTCAAGACTTGTTAAATGCCTTTGAAAGAATGAGAGAAATACTCTCAGATTCGACGATAAAAAGATACAACATAAATATTGATATAATACAAAAGTATAATTTCAGATTTTAGGAAGACAATTATGACTAAAAATGCAAAAAATGTATTAATAAGTGGAAATGATGAATCACTGAATCAATATTGTAAAGATGTACGATATGAATCAGACTGATGAAAGTGGTATCATTCAACTGTTACACTCTTGGCCAAGTTTCTGGGACAATCGACGTTGCAGCCTCTGAGAACTGCCGTGTGGAAACTGAGAAGTTGCATGGGAATAACGGTTAATATGCCCTGTAGACAGTCTACGGTTCTGGGCACTTGCAGGCATTTGTAACCGAATGCCATCGTTTCTTCGTCTCCTTCTTCGCAGATCAAAATTGGTCTTCCTTCACGAGCAGTTACCTGAAATTAGGAAAACTCATCTGCTTAGAAATGATTCATTCATGTGAAATTTTGCTGAATTCAGTTTTTGGTGGCACATCAGATGATGCAGAAGCATTTATCAAGCATTACTGTGACGTTTTTCTCAGGCAAAATATTATGCTCAATTGCATTAGAAATTTACTTTTTCCCATTTTCGTTAAAATTCAAGAGATTTTCTGCTTTCCGTGGTGTAAAACCCAAACTAAATGACAGCTTGCTAAGATTTTGACAGTAGGCTATTGCTGAGTAACAGTTGAGGGCAGCACTAATGCATTTTTAAAGATACTTCGCGGGAAATTCAAAAAGTCGGTGATCAAACAGAATATCCCTGGTAAAAACAAACATTACATTTGTATGACAAAAATTTGAGACTGAATTTGATTTTGATGTGCCAGAGCTACTCATTTATGACTCCGATTGTTTTCAAACGTTACCATGAGCAGAAACACAAGGCTTTCGTTATATCATACCTGTTGTAAAGCGTTCATGCACTTGTCGTAGACTGGGTCTCTTGTCACAATCATCATCACAGGCATCGTTTCGTCAATGAGAGCCAGTGGTCCGTGTTTCAATTCACCAGCCATTATGCCTTCGCTGTGCATATAAGTCAGTTCTTTAACTTTCTGAAATGTTAAAATTTGTGAAAGTACGATCACATTTAGCAAGGTTACGAGATAACTTACCAGTGCTCCTTCTAGACAAGTCGCGAAATTATAACCTCTGCCCATTATGAGTAAAGATTTTTTTTTGTACAGATCTTCCGCTATATTTTTCACTTGCGAATCTAACTTTAAAACGGCCTTGATTTGATCTTGAAGATTTTTCAGTCCTTCAATTATCTGAACGAAAAAGAAAGAAACATTAGCACTAATAATGTCACTTAATATGTCGTACAACACTTGACAAATTGTTGTGTAACAAACTTATGACTTGAATTGACTAGTACTTGTCTTCCATACCTATAGACAATTCATAATTACAGATCTTCTAGTCACATACATGCATAAAACGGCTAGCAAACATGTTTATCAAATAGCAACTATCTATCTGTGTTCTTTCGTACAATATGAAGAGAAGAAACAGAAGACATATTTCTATATGAAATAGTACAAAAAAAAATAGGCAAAAATAAGTGAACTGCTACTGGTTAGCGTCGAGCTATTGACACCCAATTGAAATACTGGTCAACAAAACATAGAACGAATGAAGACCAACTTGAAATGAGTAAGCACTGTCCAAGAAGGCAGATAATTCATGGAGACCAACCTGAAATAAAGAAGGCATTGAATCGATACAGATCAACCTGAAATGAAGAAGTACTGCTCAAGAAGACATAGAATATAAACCAACCTAAAATAAAGAAATGCCAACCAAGAAGGCAAAGAATTAAAGGAGAGCAATCTGAAAGTACTACTCAAGAAAGTAGAGAATTTATGAAGACCAGCCTGAAATGAAAATGTACTGCTCAAAAAAGCATAGCATTAGGGTAGACCACCCTAAAAATTACGAAATACTGGTAAAATAGGTATAGATTGCTCCATTCGACCTATGGGGAAATATTCAACTAAGTCTCAAACTTACTTCTCCCCTCCTCTTCTGTTGGGACAGACGATCTTCGCTCATAACCAGGGCAAACATTACGAGTGCGATAAACTGACTAGTGTACGCCTTTGTCGAAGCTACACCAATCTCAGGTCCAGCGTTGATATGCACACCACAATGGGATTCTCTACAAATGGAACTTCCAACAGTGTTCGTAATACCAACAATAAGAGCTCCTTTATTTTTGCAATAACGAAGGGCCATCAAAGTATCAGCAGTTTCTCCTGAAATAAAATCAACATATTTAGAAAAACAAGTAAACAATTTATTCAACTCAATCTATATAAATCATATCTTACTGATAATAATGCTTTAAAATTTTGTAAATCAATTGTCACTCACCTGACTGCGAGATGAAGAAACACACATCATCTCTGAAAACTGGAGTTAATCGGTCTAGGAAATCACTGGCTAGCTCGACCATTACCGGCAGTTCAGTCAGCTCTTCTAAAATTTGTCTAGTAGCAATTGCGCTGTGATAGCTGGTACCACATCCAATTAGCATAAGTCTTCTACAACGTTTTATTTCAGGGACGTACTCTTTGATACCACCCAAAGTAACACACTGTAAATAAATACGAATGCTCAATAATGCTGTTAGGTTTTTCAACATTGTTGAACTACAAGTTAAATATAAGTTCTATTTAAGTTAAGTTTAGTACTAGTAACTTTGAATATCGAAACTGAAACCCATATGAAAGAAAAAGACATATCTCGTTGTTTCTGTCTATAAATCTTCACTGCGATTTTTTAATTCGTTTTCTTTGTGTTTCTCTTCTACTGTATCGACGTCAATTCAGTATATTCCACATATGCATCTAGTAATTCTTAATATGAAATTACCCCAGTATTATAAATTTCGCTGCTCCATCTATCGGAATCAATAGACCTAGACCTGTCATAGAAACGTCAAACTTATACGTACGAGTATATATACGTTATATTAACGTATATATCTACTTATACGTATATATACGTTATAATAATTATGAGTAACGTATTGGTAAACATGACCAAAATTCCGATCGCACTTTTGATTGTCAAAACAATCGGATAGTTTCAAGTTTGGAAGATAATGTATTTTGCTATGTATATACTTCAAAAAGAATTTAAATATATTCATTACTGTACTTTAGAGCTTTCGTCTATCTTCAGACGATTTGTCAGACTCCTAGAAGCATAATTCCATTCTGATAACCTAACAAGTAGTACACGATTGGTTCTGGGTTATATTCTCTAAAAATTTATAATAAATCTCACCCCCGTTTCAAAATTAAGTCTTCCTCTCATGGTATTAACTACTGATTCGGGTTGCTCGAAAATTTCCTTCTGCATGAAATAATCGTAGTTGCCTTTCATGATTTGCTGCAATTCCATTTTCAACGTCGTTATTTCACGGGATTGAGGATCGTCTCCAAGACGTCTTAGTCGATGAATACTCAGAATACCGTTTCTCACTGCCGCCACATCGTCGTCCTGGAATTGAGAATACAATGCAATCAAAATGTTTGATTCGGTTACACAGAAACAAACACTAACAAACATGACAAAGTTCTTGTTGAATTGATTTCATTCAGTTGTATAAGAAGAAATACTAAAAAGTATTCAATAGTTCACTAAGATCATATTGAAATTAATCGGGAAATTTAACTACTGTGTTCTGGTACGATAACCTACTTAATCTTTTTCTGAGTTTTTCTGAGACTACCAGTCCGAAGAAGTCATCGTGATGGTGAAACGTATGTCAAAATAGTCAACCAAAAGTGGGAAAATCTAGAAAGCAGTGTTTGCTTTGTCATAACCTTAAAAGATTAATGAACTAGAAAATGTAACAATACAAATTTTTTCCAGGAACATACGTTACATTTGAAAATAACTAACCTCGAAATAAATTACTCTATTAGTGTGTTCAATAATTGCTGACGCGTCAGAAGCGAAGAAATATTCAACTTGTTTGTCTTCTAACACCTCAAATTCGGTAGTAGAATCACTTCTTGGGAGCAATTCCAAATCTCCATTGGTCCTTCCATGCAGTCTATGATCTAAAATATAACAAAGATATCAACGACGGTCCGAAATATGGAATAGACCCTCAAAAGCTCCTCCTCAAATGTATACCATCAAGCCATTTGGATATACTATGATCTTATAAGTGAAATTAGTAACAATAAAATGAAACAAGTGAAACGAAACTCTAAATTCATAGAGTTAATAAAAGCAGAGGTCATCAAACTGTCGATTGTGAGCTACTGGTAGCTCTAGGTGAATTTTCTGATGTTAGGTTGGCTAGACTGCGATACTCATTTTAGTATGATTGCTCAAACTAGTAAATTATTGTCCCACAAGTGATAAATTTGGAGTAAACAAAGTGAGAGCGCGGGTATTTAAGAGTTTCGTTCAGAACTTTGACTGGAGAGCTACAATTACAGTATTTTGATCTACTACTTCATACAAAAGTTCGTTGGTTCAGCAGACAGGGTTCTGCAATGGTTCAAAAAGTTACTTCCTGCTTTGGTGAAATTTCTTTGAAGAACGAGATGAAACTTGCCATGGGCCTGTAGACCCTGTTTGGATGCAAAATTTGGCTTTTTGTAGACGTAAAAGCTGAACATTCTTAACTTGCAGCTTCAATGCAAATATAAAGATAATGGTGCATCAAATCACGATGAGGTTTAGTTCACAATAAAGTTAAACTTCTGGGAAAAAGTTTAGGTGAATATAAACACCCTGCGTTTTTGGAGTGCTGCCTTGACAAGCCAGGTCCTTTGCCTCCCCAAGATAACAAACAAGATACTGCAGTTCTTTCAGGCTTCGAGATTTCGAAAGCTTTTTAATTGAAGCACAGTTTGTCACAACTTGTTTTACAGGAGTTAATGTTGGTGACTTCTGAACTTGTCTACCACATTCAGAAAAAGACAGATCTGCAGTAGAGATGAATCTGATTGATTTTGAAAGTGATCTTTCAATTGATTCATTTATTTTTAGTGGAGAAGATATTCGGCCTTTTTTTCCTACGTAAAATATCTAATTTCAGTTCAGGTTGGTTTTCGAGTAGAAACCCTCTACACCTCAATATATCTGAGTGAGGCTTCATCTTCTAGTATTTCGTTCATTAGAATCATGTACAGAATACGATTTACAGATAAACGATTACATTCGAAACGAGTATGAATTAATAAAATACCAACTTATCACCGTGATTTACAAAAATCCTTAATGGCCAAAAAGAATAGCATCATACGTCAGTAGCAATCTTGGTATTTTCAATGAAAGTTTCATATCAAAGTTTTTCAACCCCTCTCTGGTAGCTCACAGTAAGTCAATAAGCTCTGAAGCTTTGAAAGTTTAGCGAACAATGATACATAGTGTGTCCTAAAAAACACTTAGCTTGGTTTCACAAAAATTTTATTGAATTTAATTGCTAGACAAAAGCTAAGCTCTTGTTTTTTAATTAACATATTAAACAATGTTTCACCAAGATCAGCAAACATTCAATCAATTTTACAGTGTGTCCCAATCAAGACGAACACACCTCATATTTCTGCTATTCAGAGGATTATAGATTCGAGTTTCTGCAACGTCGTACATGTTTGATGAGGTTTTAAATCAATGTATCACCAATTAAACTGTTACTTTTCATGTAACATCAAAATCCTATGCCCAAAAAGTTGAAACAGAATGACATTTTGAATGTCACTCATGTATTTAATTCCGTAGCACATTAATTTTCTCACCAAACTTCGTCTTGTGTTAATTTTGTGTATCTATGCGAAAAAAGTGAATTTGTTACGAAACTTGGTATGTAAAATTGAAATAATATTCAAAATAATTAAACATATTTATGGCGAAATTTTTTATAGACGTTTCACTTGTTTTATTTCCAGAGAAGATTGCGGCGTTGCACCAACACCAATTTCAACTGAGCTCTTAATAAAAAACACATCGTGAGTATATCAAATGATAGTTTCTTGGATTTCGAAAAACATAAGAAGGCATGGATGACCATTAGTAGTGAGATACTTACCGATAATTTTCTACCAAATGAAAACTCCACCACCTCATGGAATAAAGCACACATAGTCTAAAAATTTCAAAGCATGAAGCAAATAATAGTGTAAAACGAGATAAAGTAAGGTACTACCTGAATGGTTTGTCTCAGAGTCTCCTGCATACGCCACAAACAAACATAAAAATTAGAAAATATTAACAACAAAACAAAAAGCTACGCGGATAATTTCCAGAGATGAACGAAGAGATTTTCAAACAACGTTATTAAAAGACGTAGAAGTAATAATGAAAATAAATTTTGAAAAAAGATTAATAATAATCGTTTTGCATATCCGTTCGAGATATTTACAATCTAACATGAATCGATTGAATGATAAATAATTAGTCTATAACTATAATTGCATCAAAGTAATTTATTTAACTTATCTCCAATATCTCTGAAAACCAACCCACTTGTGCAAATGTCGTAAATTTGATGTGGTAGATAATGATATGAACAAAATAATTATGAAAAACATAAATGGGAAAGATAAATACCAATCTAAAACAGTAATTGATAGTAATCGTAAGCAATTTTGAGAACCCATTGAAATTTTCCAATAAAAACAAAAAATTTTTGCGTAATTATGAATGGTGGTTCATTTAGAAGTACTTTTTGTGGTGGGGATTTAATTGCAGATTGCGCATGCCTCGTGTCAACGGAAGTAACATTCTTGCTCAGTAGTGTTTGATAATTCATAATGGAAAGACAGCCCGGCACAGCGTCTACAAATTGTTCAACTGTTTTACGAAAATGGTCGTTCTACGAGGAATGTGTTTCGGACGCTTAGAGCAACTTATGGTCCACATAATCGGCCTACCGAACGCACAATTCGCTCTACCATCAGTAAATTTGAGACCCAATTTTCATTACTGGATAATACTCGACCAAATAGACCTCATCCAGCACGTAGTGAAGGAAATATAGGGGCGGTAGCGGAGAGTATACACGAAGACCGTGAATTGTCAATTCGTCGCCGTTCTCAACAACTTGGCCTGTGATATTCAACAACTTGGCGTATTTTACGTAAGGATCTTTCTTCAAAAGCTTACAAAATTCAATTAGTGCAAGAACTGAAGCCGACTGACCTTCCAAATCGTTTCCAAGTTTGCAGAAGATCCACTGTTTTCGACAAAAATATTGTTCACCGATGAGTCCCATTTTTGGCTTAATGGGTTCGTGAATAAACAAAATGCCCGTATTTGGGGTGATGAACAACCCAAAGAGGTTCAAGAGCTGCCATTAAACCCAGAATAAACAACTGTCTAGTGTGGTTTATGGGCCGGTGGAATAATCGGTCCATATTTCTTCAAAACAGAGGCCGGTCGGAACATTACTGTGAATGTGACCGTTATCGCGCCATGATAACAGACTATTTGATACCAGAAATTGAGGCCCGTGGTCTCGACGAAATTTGGTTCCAACAAGATGACGCCATTTGCCATACAGCCCGTGAAACCATGGCTTTACTGCGAGAGCGATTCGGCGAACAGCTCATTTCACATTTTGGACCTGTGAATTGGCCGGCTAGATCATGTGACATCACACCTCTTGACTTTTTCTTTTGGGGCTATGTAAAGTCCAAAGTCTACATGGATAAGCCGGCTACATTTGAGGCATTGGAGGCCAATATTACTCGAGTCATTGGCCAAATACAACTCGAAATACTCATTGAAAATTGGAATTACAGAATGGACGTTGTTAACCGTGGTCGCGGACAACATTTGAAAGAAATTATCTTTAAAAAATAATTGTAAAAGAATGGTTCTTTTGTTTGATAATAAAGATAATAAAATAAAATTGTTTTTATTCATTTTTTCTTATTTAAAAAAAAAGTACCTCTAAATGAATCACCCTTTACAAATCGAAAAAAAATTGATTGCTCAGTAATTACTTAAGATGCGATGAATTTCGTCATGTAAAAATGATTTGATAGAAATTCCCAAATTCTAAGCAAGATAAAAAAGATAAGTACCTTCTGCCAAAGATGATGTAGGTTCTTCTAGATGTGAAGGATCCACAGAGAAGAAAATAAAAATGCATATCACACAATGTTAACGAAGATAGGTTAGTTATGTGTTCAAAATTAAATTAAACATTGAAGACCCATAGAAGAAAATAGCTGAAACGTTTGTTCGATGTTTAGTTGAACATTGTTCATTAGCTGAATGAAAAAGAAATATTGTGTCTAATTCCACTAAAAATGTTATATATTTTGTAGTCATTAATCGTAGTCAAAATGTTTTTTACTATTAAAAGAAAAATAAATCTAAGACTTTCGATGTCTTTGATATCCCAAACTCAAACTAAATGATCTGGCTGAAATTACCTATAGATTTATTTCTTCTATAGGTAACTTCTAGATTCTCCATAATTCTTCTTTTTTCGTTATATTCAATTTTAAAAATGTTTTCACTGTCTATTTAGGACCCAGTTCTGTGTGTTTTTACATCTTAAAACGTTCGTATCGGTGTTTTAGAGTCTTTTAGGAATTCTCTGATATTGGGTTTTCAATTGTTGTTATTTTGGCCAGTTAACGGATAACCATCCTGAACACCAGGTCTCTTCACAGATTCCCTTCTCTTGATAGAGCTCATTCTGTAGCCGACAGATGTCTCTAATTTCCCAGATTTTGACTCTGCAAAAAACACGTCTGAGTTTTTTTTGCAGGGCAAAAAATTATTCGCAGCATATCAAGGCATCTATAGCTTTTGTTATTTGCTTTTGAAACTCTTCTTTTAGTTTCCCACATCTTTATATTTTGGAGTCAAAATGTGTTGATATCATTATTCGGTGTATACTCTTGACAGTTTACCTCTTCTTGGTTCTCTGGGTGTAGAGAGGCACTGAGTTTTTGAGTAAAAGTAATCACTCTTTCCAGACGATAAATATCATTGAAGTCTCAGAAAATTATCTCATTTTCCGTTGTCAGTAAGGCACAAAATTTTCTTACTTTCGGCTCTATATGCATAGAACATATTAATCTTCCAATAATTTTAATGATCGAATATAAACTTAAATTCAAACACTTGAACATGATTTACACTTTATTGACTACATAGCATGACGCGTTTCGTCGTTACAAACGACTTCTTATTATTCTGTTAGCATCTGAAGAAGTCGTTTGTAACGACGAAACGAGTGATGCTATGTAGTTAATAAAGTGTAAATCATAAGTTCAAGTGTTTGAATTTAAGTTTATATTCAATCATAATGGATTTACATCAAGTATATGCCAACACTATTGAATAATTATAATGATTTTGAAAAGTATTGGACAAAGGCTGCCTCTTTGTGTCATTCCTTGATAAATTGGTGCTTATTTATTCTCTTTTGGCCTTAATCTATTTTAGGGACTATTCAAATGACAGTGTTTAGTTCTCTTTCAATTGTAATGATGGTTCTTTTCATTGGTCAGTAGTTGTACTATGTCACAAAAACTTCAATGAATTTCTGGATTACGCCAATGAAGCAATTGGCGACATTGTATGTCGACAACGACATTATATGTCGTTCTATTCAATTATGTGACTCAGAATTATTCCATACAGTATGCAGTATGATGGCATTTGGGAACATACGTCCATAACCCAGTTTTTAAAATAAAGGCAAGCCAAATGAGAGGTCCAGGCTCGATATCGCTTCGATTATTTGAATGCGTTTTTACATAAATGATTAGAAAATATTATCCGCAATGCGTAATTTACTTGTATACTCGTACAATCCCAACATCTCCAATGCAAATCCACGTAGAAGATAATTTTTTTTTATATTTAAACAATATCGATTTCCTATAAGCTCTGATTAATACTATCTTTGGCAGATTCAGGAATTGAAGCATTAACATATCATCTGTTGAATTTTTGCAGCGAAAAAAGTCAAATAAATAAAGCAATTTCAGTGGAACTTTGTCAAATATTTTACTTCGATTGAATTATATTAAACTATCGTTCGCTAGAAAGCAATAACATAATAAGGAAGATACAATTTTCTATTCGAGAGTCTCTACATATTTGCATCTACAACATTTTTTCGATGGGTCTTCAGACAATAGTGAACGAACAAAAAGGTTAGATGTAGTTAGTCACCAAAAACCAAAGAAAATACGCATGTCTGTTAAAATAATAAAATTTCTATTAACAAATGATAAACGTAGATGATTGGAAAAAATGAAACAATTATAAAATTGTTGAGATACGAAATAATCGAAAGATACATGCAAAAGCCTAACAAAAAAAGCTTAGAATAGAAAATTTAATACAAGATATATACAAGAAATATAGAAATAACTATAACTATTAGCCAGCGAAGATTTTAGATAAATTCACAAGGAAAATACTACTCATTTTTTGAGTTTCAATGCAATTAATTATAATTAAATTGAAAATTTTAATTTAAAAAATATCTTCTACTACTACAATTTTTTTGCTGAAGAGTTTTTAAATATTGAAAGATACAAAACACTTTTACCCAAGCAATTTCGCTTGGTTCCTTGAGCAACAGTCCTTGAAGATGAAAAAATATTGAACAGTCATAAACTTTACCACAATTTCAACTTCGGCGGGTTGAACATACAACGAATTTTTAACATAACAAAATATGTTCAAAACTAGAGTATATTGTCAAACGATTTGGAGTTTTCGGTATTTAAAAATACGACAAGAAAGAAAGCCACTTGAAAGTGCACAAAACGCCGAAAGAAAACGAGAAAGAAATAAGACATATGTATAAGAATGCGCATTCAAAATATAAACACACCGTCAAAAATTTTTGACATTTTTTGACTGAAAATTTGGAATTAACTAAAGTGACCTCAAAAATTATTGATGCTGAAATCGTGCACTTCATATTGCACGAAATATTAACAAAAATATTGTCAAAAAATTATCAAAAAATTATCAAAAAATTACATATTCAAAACCAAAAGTCACGTTAACTTTTTAAGTTTAATGCAAGTAATATTTAAAATTATAACCTTTAAACGTCAGCTCTAATTATTATTGTAAGGTTGAATTACCAAATTCATTATTTCTATTAACAAAAACGAAGTAACTGAGTTCAACTAGAAAAAGGTTCAAATTCATTAATAAAGAAGCAACAATTTTGTTCACCGCATGACGAAACACTTACCTTTTCCATAAACAATGGGAACGTGATCTGTAGCTAATCGTTTTTTTGTTTTAATTCCAACCAAAAGTGGAGAACCTCTTCTGGTGGCCACAGTTTCCCCAGGAAAGTATTTCGACTTGAAGCATAAAGCAAATGCTCCTTCCTAAAAGTAAAATAAAAACACCGATTTGGATTGCTTTATCTTTTAAGTTAAATTATAAATAAGAATAATAATCAAACTTCCATAAAATTCCTTTTTTTTACGTTCTCAACATTATATTGGCAATGGATAATCGTTTCATTGAATCTACATTGCAACATTGAACAATTCGTTAAAAAATGGCTTATAATTCAGCCATAAAATATCCCATGTTGCCATACAAAATTCAACTCAAAACTGATTCGAAAGAATCACTGAGAACTGCCTGAAATGCATAGAAACATGCCAAGAATGCGCCACATGGTCATAGATGCAAAGGGTGAAAGGGTACAAAAATACTAAATATTAGAATATAAACTTGAATTCAAACACTTGAACTTATGATTTACATTTTATTGACTACATAGCATGACGCGTTTCGTCGTTACAAACGACTTCTTCAGATGCTTACAATAATTATTCTGTAAGCATCTGAATATGTTCTATGTTCTTGTCGATATTGCGTTTTTCAAAACTTCATATGTAAAGTTCGTCGTTTCAAAAAAAAATTTAAATATAAAATGCACAAACATGATAACCATTCACTGTAAGTAGAAAATGTTACAATCTCAAAATTCCAACAATTACAAATATTATGAAATGTTTATTAATAAATTCAAACTGGTGAAAAATTAAATTTGTAGTAACATGTGCCATCAATGTTTATCTAATATTATATAATGGTATACTCGTTTGAAAATTATTGAAGTATGTAAAATTAACAAAAACTAACCACAACATTAAAAACTACTGAAATAAACAAGTAGGGAAATCTAATTACAATCAATTCAGAAGAGAATGATCGAACTTAATTACAAAATTGTTAAATATGCATAATCTGAAACAAGTAATACAACTTTCGAATGGTAGATTAAAATTCGATCTATCAATAAACACGAAATTAAAAAGTCTTTATTAGTGGAAAAACGATCAACTTGATGATAGAACAGTTGTCAAGGAGTTTTTTTTTTCATAATGTAATGATAGTTTATTCTGAAACGAATATTAAAGTATTTTAAATACTTCTGATTAAAATTTTTGAAAATACTTTTACTCAAACTAAAATGATATCAAATTCAAAAAGATTATTTTATACTTTCAATAACTCTCAATAAATCAATAAAAATTATGATTTTTGTTCGCGCAATCACGACAATATAACCTAATTTTCGAAAAGTATTATATTACCAAAAATTTCAAAAAAAACGTCAAATTACTCTAATTTTATTACGGGCAGTGTGTTTCTGAATTTTCACAAATTTATCATACAATCATATTGCGTTAACAATTTCGATTGATAGTAGATAATATCGAAATCACGAAAACAAGCTACAAACTTTAAGTCAGTTACGTCAGAATAACATACATTATTTTTAAAAATTCGAAAATGTTAACGATTTGAAAAATCACATTATAACAATAGCATTTAAAAAATACGTAGTATTTTTGTACAAATTTATTCATAATTAATTGGGACGTAACATGATAATCCAAAAACATAATTAAAATGAAACTAGGCGATTTGTGGATTTGTCTATATTTTGTCATTTATAGTTAATATAGTTAATACAAAGTGCAGCAAAAGAAATTAAACAAAAATAATACACAATAACTACTAACATTAATAAGAAACTATTCCAACCAGCTACCTGAATTTCTATCATAGAAAATAATATAAATTCTATTTGTAAAGTTTATGTTTTTCTGTGATAGGTTCTTTTGCTGCCTAAGTCTTTCTTTATTCTCTTATCTCTAAATTACATAAAAGTATTTGTTATTTGTACATACAGTCAATTGTTAATGTGCATCTGAAGAAGAAGCAGTACTTCGAAACGCGCGTCATGCGTATTCGTTTCAATATATGAGAAAAATTGAACAATAGTCCACTATGGATATTAATTTTCCCCAAAAAGAATCTCATCAATTATTAACAAAATAGTCAGTTCGCTTTTTTAACTTACCAATTGCTGAATTGTTTGTTCCACGAGCTCCCTAAACGAATAGTTGGGGTGTTTCTCGTATATGTGATGAACCAGTTTGGCAATAACTTCAGTATCGGTTTCGCTTTCGAAATTGTATCCTTTCTTCTCCAAGAAAACTTTAACTTCTTTATAGTTGGTCAGGATGCCGTTGTGGACTACTACGAAACTGTGTTTCTTGTCCGATCTCTGGGGATGAGCATTGACGGCATTAGGAACACCGTGGGTAGCCCAACGGGTGTGGGCAATGCCGCAATGAATATCGGACACGGCGTCGACATCCAGCTCAGAAGAACCTAAATTAAGTTTGAATGAACAAAAAGGCTGCACATTGAACAGAAATATATCTATTGGAAATGCCACGAATAGCTAATTGGTCGAATACACAACATTCAGCGAGGCACTTGGTCAAAGCGCCGAATATTCGGAAAAACTTAGAACTTTTCGCGGGTGACAACTCGACACTTGCAAGTTTTAACTGACATCTTCACTACAATCAGAACTTGAAGCAGAACCAACTTCAACGATAACAGTAAATAATAACTGTCTGATCCTTTTCTTGACAAACGTATTAAAACTTTAAAGTAGTTCAAACACAAGCATCAAAACAAAAAATTCTTTTAGATGCTTGAAAAAAAAAAGAGTTGTGATGAATCTAATAGCACCAATGATGATTCATCTCCACTTCGAACGAAACGGAATGTCGATGAAAATGGCTAAACTATTAAAACACTTGAAAGTTCTGGAATTGTTTTGAGGATGTCGCTGCAGAAAATATACGTTGAGATCAGGGGTTACAAACCAGTAGAGCGCGTCTAACTTGGGGGGTGAAGATTCACCCAAAAGGGGTGCGACGACCGGTTTAGGTATTTATTGTCCATTAAATTGTCATTCAAGTTCATTAAAGATTTCATGAGTGAGTGAGACGCATAGGGTAATAGATTAGATAATAGTTCTTGGTATAAGGGTACTTGGTATTATCTTGCTGAATATGATAGATCTTGGTGTAGTCTTCGATCAGAAACTTTCGTTCAGTCCACACATCACTCAACTTATTTCTTCTGGCTCGACAATATATGGATTCGTTATACGCAATGGCAAATATTTCAATAATTCCTCAACATTCATAGGATTATTTAATACCTTAATCCGTAGCAAGTTGGAGTGGTGCAGCATGATCTGGCATCCCCTTTATACTTGCCATCAACGCCATCTTGAGCTTATTCGGTTCTTGAAATTCTTAGTTTGAAGGGGAGTTAAAAGTTTATCCACAGAAAGGAGTCAATCATGACGAATTTTTGAGTCGATTTAGTTTAATCTCATTGCAGGGCAGGAGAGATTTTTTTATCACTAAAATTTTTGTACAAATTACTGCACAGAAGTATTGGTTGTCCTCCTCTCTTGTCCGCTTTGAAATTTCGGTTTCCTAGGCAAAATTCTCGTACTACAGAATTATTCCACCTAGAGACTCCAAGTACCAACTCGCTAATACACACCATTTGGTTTATGGAGTCTACATTCAATGGAGTTGCTAATATATGTGACATTCACTTTGACTCCATAAAAGTTGAACAGAGAGAAAATTGAAAAGTAGTGAACAGAGAGAGGAAATTGACTAAAATGAATTGATTTAGATTTAGTTCTTTGTATTTGATTTAGATTTAATTCTGTTCTTTACTTATTAGTTACTTTTTTAGTTTTTTTTTATATTATATTGAGCTCTTTGTTATATTTCTTTCATCTTATTTATTCATTTATTATTCAACATCATGTAAATATTTTCTGTAATTGGATATTACACTTCTTGAGAATAAAGAACTTATTATTATTTATTTATCATCTCCCGGTAGCAGTGTTCACGAGGTGTTATCAAAAAACGAGGTGGCTTTTTATTTTCATCAGAAAATATTCATTTATTCATCAATTTATCATTTTGCCCCTTCATAGTTACCCCCTCAGATACAATCCAATTATAACAATGCTTTTTCCAATCCCCAAAGCACTTCTGATTAGCACTGTTTTGTATAGCCTTCAGCTCAGTGTTTATGTTCACAAAGGGATTTCGGGAACAGGAAAAAGTCACAGGTGGTTGAATCCGGTGGATACTGAGGCTGTATAATGAAAATATCCGTTAAAATTGCTTGTCACGAACAAAACTAGAAGATAAAATCATCAGCCACTTCTCTTTTATCAATTCGATTTTATCAGACGATTCCTCAACAATATTCTCTGCACTTTTTCAACACTCCCATCAGTTGATGGCGTACTGGGAGGGAGGGATGTTCTTGAAAAAGTTATACCACTTGTAAACATTGTTTTTACTCAAAGTAGGCTGACCTACTTTTTGAGCAACAGTCACTGACAACAGTTTCAGAGCTTTTTATCTCTTTTTTCACGAAAAAAATATAATTCAAACTTTTTGATCCACGTTTTTCGCCAAGTAAAACACCTAACCAAACCTAACCTAAACGACTCTCACAAACAAACAAAAAATGCTGACACTTTTCACAGGTGTTGAAGACAAGTAATGATAACAAAAAAATTGAAGATCGAACAGACGTCGCCCACGAAATTTGAAGTCACCTCACTTGTTGATCATCCCCCGTATACATCGCAGTACATGTAGACCTTGAAATCTTTTTTCTGGTCCATTCCTGATATTAGGGCTCAAACACACAGACAAGCAAACAAAAATTCCCGATAAAAAGTCCCGCAATAATACTTATGTTTTCTCTTATATTCCACATAGAGACAGCGATCAGTTACATTTTTATTGAGTGTATAGATAGATAAAGATATACGAGTACAATGATTTTTTTTTGTTAACCTGCAGCACCTCTCTAGTAACGAATATATTCAATCTTCATTGTAAACACAATGAGTTTTTCACAAATCACAGATAAGTACTAGGACAATAAAATTATATTTGCACAAGCAGATGATCCATTATTTGATTCCACATTTAGAATGAAAACGAAAGCTGAAAATCAACAATATGTGAAATTACACACAGCCTTTATATGTTCATAATATTCAGACAAAAGGTATTTAAAAATTTATATATGTATATAATAGAACAAAAAATAAATCGCAGAGAAATAAATCTGTTTATAAACAAGGATGTTGTTACTTTGACAGAATAAACGTCCATAAATATTGATATAATAATAGGAGAGCTGGCACCAATTTTTGGGTAGGTATTTGAGGTATGCTGAAAATTTGTCACACACTTCTCCTGATATACCCCAATACGGAGTTGCAGACCTGGCTGGTGAGTAGCGGGGCTAAATCAACCCCTAAATTTTTAGGGGATGGCAGGTGGAAAGTCCCACCAAAATAATCTGTTTTTTTGGGAATCTTATCCTTCAGTTATAAATAATACTCCATTAAAATTTCAAGCTGGCTCAAATACATTTTTTACTATTTTTGCAAAATATTTTTGGACGCGTCTGGTAATGTCAAAACTTCGATTACATCGTCTAGCTTATTTTTTTCGTATCCATTAATTTTCTTATACACTGCAACATATAGAAATTGCGTTCTGCCTCAAATATATTTTTGGGGAAAAAAATAATATTTTTAAAAATTTAGGGGTTGATTTAGCCCCGCTACTCTTCAGCCAGGTTTGCAATTCCGTATTGAGTTATATCAGGAGAGGTATGTGACAAGTTTTCAGCTTGCCTCAAATACCTACCCAAAAATTGGTGCCAGCTCTTTTAAATACTTTCATTTCACAATGCTATTTCACAAGTACATCCTAGAAATGTATTCTTGAAGTTTGAACTGGATTAATTTTCACGTTTTCAAAAGTTGTTTTTATGCGTTAACTTTATATTCTACAGTAACAATTTCTGTCATTTTAGTCAAAATTTCTGTATAAAATTTCAATTTCTTTTTAGTCACATATCATACCTGAAGATAAGAAAATAAACCGAAACGCCTCAACTTTTCAGTTTAGTTGAATTAAAACTCATTATATATATAGTTGATATAAGTTGAAATACATATAATAAATCAAAATGAACACACTTGGTTTGAGTTTCACTAAATATATTGAATACTCTACATATGTTCCGGGTGGTTAACCCATTATCAAGCGTATACAATGTTACTCTTCATAATGGTCACCCGAAACATATGTAGAGTTTTTAATATATTCAGTGAAACTTAAGCCAAGTGTATTAATTTCAATTTATTGTTTTTAACATAATGTTTCACCAAGAGATAAGCGAAACCTCCGTGTCATTTATTAAAAATAAATATCATTTCAAATATTTCAAAAACAATACAATTAAACATAAATTAAACAATATAATAAAATAATGGAACACAAACATTATATTAGACAAAAAACAAATTGTAAACTGCGGAAACTTCAGATTTCAAAATGGCATATTTGGCTTCAATATAAATAATAAAAATCAATCAGACCGGAAAGAAAACCGTAAGGATTTTCATTCAATAAGAAAATTAATTTAGTGAATATAGGGCAGACTGGTGTACAGTCTGGTCAAAAATAGTGTACGCTTAAAAAGAATTAAGTATCAGAAAATTGTATCGAAGAAATGTTGCATTTGGTAACTTACGGTTCTTGATTTCGTCTTCCAGATGCTTCACCTTACCAGACTTCTTGATTACTGCCATTACATTTTCATCTTTGGAGTCGATTGCAACTCCTGAAATTCAATTTAACAAGGTCATCAGAAAATAATCTATAAAAGCCTATCGAATTCAAATAACCGTAGTTATGTATAAACAATTGTTACGAAAGTAACAATTGTTTATACATAACTACGGTTATACATCATAATGTAAATGTGCCTTATTTTTTATAGCCGACGACAAATGTCACGATGGTTTGACATTTTTCGTTGAGATATAATTAATGTGCAATTCATGTATAATAACAATAATAACAACAGCCCTAATAACAACCAGGTGAACGTTCAAAACATTGCGGGATGTCAAGTAGTCAACAGCTACGTATATCTGGGCTCCACGATCTCAAACGCTAGGAGTTGCCAGGACGAAATCCGGAGGCGTTGCGCCATAGCACAAGATCTTCAGTGGAAAAGTTCACAAGGATTTGGAGGGAACGCAGATTAACCAAAAACTCAAATGTACGACAAATGAAATGCCTAGTCTTTCCAATTTTCTTGAACGGAGCTGAGACATAGACATTGAGGATGCAAGATCGTCGTAAAATTGATGACTTGAAATGTGGTGCTGGAGACGCTTGCTCAAAATCCACTGGACTGCACATCGAACCAACTTATCGATTCTGAAGGAGTTAAATATCAAAGAGGGGTTATCATCGACTGTGTAGCTACGAATCTTATTTCGACATATAACCCGAAACGAAGACTCTATCGAACGATTGGTGGTCCAAGAGAAAGTCGCGGTCAAAAGATCGCGTTTCCAACAAGGTGGACAGATCTGATAAAATCTGTGACGCATTCCAGCATCAATGAAAACTCTAGAGCCGCTAATCACAGAGCAGTGTGGCGCCGTATTGCGTGGGACGCAGTGGTACCACACCGAGACAAGACCACGACCACTCTGTCAAGAGTTCATGTTATCAATTTTACAATAACCAATATTTCATTTCATTTCAAAGAATTCTAATGAATGATGGTTATTCTTTCTCAACCACTCTTTGTTTGTTAGAAAGTTGGACCTACAGTTTAACGACGATTCCCAACGGCCCAAGAGCACGGAGGGAATCCAACCATCAGCACCATTATGCCGAAAGCGTTAGGGGCCATCCATTAATCATGTGATGTTTTTTTGGCATTTTTAACCCCCTCCCCCTTGGTAAGGTTCACGACTACCCCCCCTACCCTATATCACGTGCATTTTTTAGTACCTACAAAGAATCTTAATTTTTTGCAAATATTTATTATAAAATACAGGTTTAAGTATCATCAAATTTTATTATAGAAAATAAAAAAAAATTCAATAATAACCTTAAGAGGTAGACAAAAATGTTTCAAGTTGTTTTGGACTGACATAAAAATAATGAAAAAATGCGAAAAAATAAATACACGTAACGCCGGGTTTCGGTTGCCGAAAAAATAAATACTCGTGATATATTACTAAGCCCCCCCTCCCCCTTGTGATATTTATTGTCTTATAGGGTCACTATACTATTCGGCTACTGAGCCTCTAAATATGACATGATTTTTTATATTATCCCATCATGAGAAGTTCACGATTAAAACTATCACGGTCAAAATCGTTAATTACATATCAGATTTCCAAAGTTGTTCCGAATTCGAGTAGGTATATGTTTCCTTCTCGAAAATAAATTTTCTCAGAATCGGGATAAAAGCTCGAACGATAATTCATTTATTACACAATTCCTGCGAATCTCGCTTTGATCTTTATCTTTATATTTTCGATAAGTTATCTAATTCAAAACGTCAATTAATAAGGTGGTTTTCTTCGAATTTTCGTAAGTTTTCTTCATGATTATCATTTCAAAAATTTTGGATGAGTAATTGAGTCATAAAATAACTGATATCCATAAAAATTACATTTATTTTTTTAGATAGAATTTCGAAGAACGGCAGAGAAATTTTGTTTTTTTTTTGAAAGGCACAATGACGTCATCGTTAATTAGACTGTTAATAAACAGAATTGATAATGATTCGTTCTCTAATTTCTGTTTGCTTTTGGTTGGTTAGTATTTTATTCAAATAGAATTTTTTTATTCTGCTTCTTATTCCCTCGTACTTATTTTCAAAATTCAAGAAACAAATGTAATTTCGGACCAACTTCACAGTAATTGTAAGAAAAAAAATTTCCAATAGTGCCTTGTTATATAAACTGTTAATAATGAACTGTTTTAGACCTGAAGAAGAAAATAAACATTTTTGAAAGCTTGGAAAATACTAAAGAGGTAAGTCATTTTCCCGTCTTGGACTGCAATCCCAATTAAACACTGGAAATACATATCTACAGGCGTAAAACATTCAACTATATTAATAAATATATATATATATATATATATATATATATATATATATATATATATATATATATATATATATATATATATATATCATCTTAAAAACAGTTCTAGAAGTCTATCATTTTTCCGGGAAAATAGTAATCTATGAAAATTTTCCTTTTGATACTGACTGCGTCTTCCATCTTTATCTCATTACCAGGAATGACATTAATCAAAGTCCGATCACAACAAAAAGGCCTAGTAATTATTTATCTTCATTTTGCGAAAGATTTCATCATAATTTAGATATTTTTACTTTCACTTTTAGCGAATTAAATGAAGATAGGCAAATGAACATATTTTCTAGAAGAGAATTTCGAAATTATTTCCTGTTAATCGCAACATACGAGTATATAAATAAATAATATCTCAATGAAATCTCATTAATTTGAGTGGTTTTTGTCTTTGTATATCGATAGAAAATTGTGGACTCTTATAATTTTTCATGATGGCGTGTACAACCATAAGACCTTTCATCTCGTATTTCTTCACACCCATATTTTCAACAAGTGTAACACATCGTGTGTTAAGAGCAATAAACAATAATGAAATGAATAACTGAAATGAAAATCATCGAAAAATCACAAAAAGAATATTCCTAATAAAAATACAATAATATTTACGAACTTGTCTAATAATAATCAAATAAGCTAGTACGTTTTTTCATCTTCGTTCTGAAGTATCATGTAATGAATTACAACAATAAAACCTATCTAATTCTATGATTACGTTCATATATGTTTTTATAGGTTTAAAATTTGATTGGTTTTTTGGACCAAAAAAACAACTTGGATATTTTTCCACCATATTTTCTGTCATAGTGTTGTCGTGGTTTGGATTTTACAGGATTTGGAGGTGCAAGCCCCATTGAGGAGCTCCTTCAGGGTTCGTGCTGTCTTCCATGTTTTGGTATACATCCAGAATCAAAGACGGAACAACTTCTAAAGAAGCTAGTTTGTCAACAAGCCTGATCTGCCAGATTTTTTTGAAGTATGAAATTTCTTCTCGAGTCATTCAACAATCTCAAATTTCTTCAAAATTTTCGATATTTTTTTCCTTCGGCAGCCACTCCTATCCACTCCTGCAAATAACTCTCTCCGATTTCCTTCCATCTGTCTTGGTTTCTTCCTTTATGTACTTGGCGCTGCCTCTTTGATGTTGTCCATCTATCTTTTAGAATGTGAACCGTCATTTCGTCTTTGAAATCGTGGTCCTCCACAAGGCGGCCATGTCCACTTGTGTCATCTTGTCTGGCGATATGACTTGTCCGTTCAATGTTGTTCGTGTGATCACATCCTCTACCTTTCTTTGTCGATTTCCTCATTGTGAACGTGATCACGAAAACTAATGCAAAGCATGAGTCTCCCTATCGAACGTTGAGTTATTCTGATACGTATATGTATATCTAGTATATATGAAACTACATAATCACACATATACATACATATGTATATGTACGATATTTATATCTCCCGCCGTTTGTGAAGGTCACAAATTGAATCATTTGCTGCTGGGTTGAGTAGAAGCTTATTTGGTTTCTAGTTTGGTCGGACCCATGTCGGGTAGAGTACTACTTAACTTGGTATATTTCTTCTTTTTTGAGTCTGTGTCTCGATATGGCTTGTTGGTGTGGGATTATTGTTGTGGAGCAAAGAAGGTCATGTTTAGACTCCAGAAGAAGACAATTAGATTTATTCGGCGCTCGGATTATAGAGCATGTTGTAAAAATAATTACAGACAATTGCGTATAATATTGTACCCAGGCTTATATGTTCTTGTTTGTTTATTATATGCTCACGAAACCACAGACTCTAGATTTACGGGTGGTAGTATTCACCACTATGATACCTGACGCAAATGTCACATTGGACTGCAGTTCACCAGGTTGAGCAAGTCCCACTATGGTACGCATTCCTGGGTTGGAAATTTTTCAATGCTTTTCCTCAAAAACTACGCACCATATCGATCAATAAGTTCAGATCACTATTAAAGATTATTCCCATAGAAAATATGATTTATAGTTTTACAGAGTTATCTCTTACAGTATTTTCCCAGTAAGGGAGACCAGGGATGGTTGGCTATATGGGCAGGTAGACTAGGCAACAATAACTCGCCACTGTCACGTGTATTTTATCAACTAATCATGAGCGACAATACCCCCCGCGGTCCGCGAACTTGTGCGAAGTGAGACGCCACATTCTCGTAGTAGCGTTCTTGAATGGCATCACATTTTAATCTCTTTAAGTAATTTTTTTGTTCGAAAATGTTTTTGTTATTGTGCCTATTGAACAGTTTGAAACACTTTTGTTGTTATGCCAGATGTAAATAAGAAAGTTTTATTCTATATAATACAGTATAGCTTCCATGTTAGTGCCAGAGTTTGCAAACGATACCGAGTTAAAATTCAAAATGGCGTCAGGGGTTGGTTGACAAATTTTTTTCGAGGCAGGTAGACTAATAAGTCAACCAACTTCTTTAAAATAAGTATAACATTTTTCACTTATTTCAAAGAATTGTGTGGGATACCTAATTGTTTAAGTGCATTATCAATGTAAACACTAATATGGTCTTCTCTCACATACTAAATCAGTTTTGTATTTTTACAGAAAATGAGGACGTACAAAAAAAATCTGAAAGGGGTAATTTATCAAAATATATCCTAGAAAAAGCTTGTCACGAAGTAATCTTCGATAATAATAGCATGAACGCCACATCAAAAAAATACCAAATTGCTTACAAAACGTTACATCGAAATGTTAATAAACTTAAAAAAAAATAGAAAGTAATCCCAACCTCAGGACAGCTGATTTGACTCTGGGCACGGCAGTGTACATAAAAAATTAGCAGATATTTAGCGATGACGAAGAAAATGAGCTGGAAGCTTATTTGAAGACGGCTGCTGACATTTATTATGGTGGTCAAACCACCATTGACATAGAAACCATCATGACATTTATTATGGTTTGCGTATCACACACGCAAGTTTGCATTCGAATACGCAAAAAAGAATAATGAAACTGTACCTGAATCCTGGAATACAAAATTAATGTCAGGCGAAGATTGGCTTGGTAATTTTTTGAAACGTCATCCCTCGTTATCAATTAGATCATCAAGCTATAAGCCTGTCGAGAGTTACTTCGTTCAACAAAAATTGTTTTATTTCATACTAATCCTCCTTATTAACACTAATTATTGCCATTGACTCCGGATATGGGGTAGGTTGACCAAGCGTAAGGGGTTTAGAAAATCAACCTTCTTCTTGTCCTTCCTTTGATTTGAGCACAGAGATATTTAGGTATATATGTATTTCATTAATTGTATTTTATATCAAGGCCTTGTAAAAACAGTTAATGATGTATTGCACCAATAAACTTACTTATTGTTATTATAAACATGGAAAATAGTAGGTATATCTACCAGTTTTTGGAACGTAATAAAAACATTGAATACAAACTTAAATTCAAACACTTGAACTTATGATTTACACTTTATTTTGCTTTGTATACACTTTTCAATAACAAGTAAATCATAAGTTCAAGTGTTTGAATTTAAGTTTATATTCAATTATAATGGATTTACATCAAGTAAACGCCAACGCTATTAAATAATAAAAACATAATGAAACCTAGACGTTTATTCGGTAAACTCGCACCGATAAATAAAACTAAAAACAAACAACATCGGGAACGTATTGGATAAACCTGTCTCTGCGTATTTCATTCCTAAAATTGTCGTAGGTATACAATTCTTTACCTGCGGAGTCATAGCCACGGTATTCCAACCTTTTCAACCCGTTGACCAGCAGCTCCAAGATTTCGCTCCTTTTTTTCGGCGTCAAGTAGTTGAGATAGGCGAAAATTCCTGAAAATAAATGAATGAATCAGAGAGCAGATCAAACCGAAGGAGAATAAACGAAAAATAATAATGCGACTGTTAAATCCCGATGAGTATATCTAAAATAAACAATACGAGCTTGCGAAACAATACAAGGATTATTTTTTACTGAACCATCGAAATTTTAAAGGGATTAAACTTATCTCTGTATCAGTCACTATATCTAGTAAATTATTTGAAAAAAATTAAATCATCTATTTCATAAATTGCAATTTGTCGATAATTAAAATCTAGAGTAGACGCTAACGAGAGTACTATTTATTGTGTATTTTGGAATTATGACCTTTGAAATGAATGATTAAAACAAAATAAAACTAAGTATTTTACGATTTTCGATAGATTTTCTTGAGTTGAGCATAAAAATATTTTTGCACCAACACAATTGACTCCATTGCAGTTATTTTTGGGAGTTAAGTGAATAATTTAAATTCACTAAAATCAATTGAATTAGATTGAGTTCTTTATAGTATTTCATTTCATTTTAATTATTTAGTTATTATTGAGCTTTATGTTCATTATTTTCTGTAATTGGGCTTCATAAATGTTGAGAATAAAGAACTTATTATTATTATAATTATAACGGTTTCATCAGTAGTAAGTTCTACGCTTTGTTAATATATAAAAGTGGAACCTAGGCTGGCGGTGACTGTATCACCGTCCTGGCAAAAAGATAAAATGCCGCCAATTTATACTACAATTTGAACGATTTACAGCACATTTGCCACTCTCTTAGGTTGGTTGACCCCCGAATATGAACCCGACTTGCCATTCCTAACACCGTCCTGGTGGCACAAACGAATTCACGCCAACAAATAAGGAAAAATAATGAAAGTATATCTTAAGAACTATGAACAAAAAGGTCCTACTCGTCTAAAGAAACAAACTAGACGACCAATCAAAAGAAACCCAAGCTTATTAGCTTCAGTATTGTTTTCTCTTCTATTTGAACTAAAAGCATAGCCGATAAAAATCCTCAACAATTTTTTTACCAAGTTGAAATTATTATTTTTTCGCAGAAAGCACATTTTTTGTTTCAAACCTGAGAAAATATTCGAAGTTCATAATTTCTTTAGTTATTCTCAGTTCATAAAGAAAAAAATATATGAAAATCAAAATGGGATTTGGTTTTTTAGTTTCAGATTTCAGAAAACTATTGCAAAAATGCAGTTGCACGAATGTACATAAAAATCGGGCGCCTGTTAATATTTTTCTGTGAAAAATTTTTTTTTCTCATGGTCAGACATATAATGAAATAATCTCAAAAGTTCGCTAGACTTGCTTCATTTTTTCTATCCTTTTTTTTTTTTTTTAAACTACAAAACACCTCTAACGAGCTGCTATATTCAAGAACAAACAAAAACAAATAATATAACGGCTTCAGTAATTCAACGAAAAATTCCATACAAGACTGAACATACTGCAGGATATTTTTCCGATGTTGACTTAAATCTACTAAAAGAAAACCTACTTGAAGAAAAGTTACTTGAAGCACTAAACATATAGTAAACTAATAACTAATTAATTTAAATTAAAATAACCCTATATATTAAATAAGCTGAAGGACCTAAGGTCACAGCATTTTTTATGAAATTTTCATATAATAAAAATCTATTACTATTATTATTATTATTACCCTTTCATGTGAGGAACGCTGAGCAATCCAAATTTTACCGGCTTTTTGAAGGATTTTTATTGCAAAAAAACTTTTACTCATGTGATGAATTTTATCAGTTTCTGTATATAATTCAGATTTAATTCCCTTTAATCATTTTCAACCCTGTTTTTTCTAGTTCTGTTTTTAGATATGTTCTTTTTTTATTTTTTCTTTTCTTTATCTCTTTTGTTTCTTCTTCCTTTGTATGTATTTATGTATATACCGTATTGTTTTACCTAAATTGTTTAAATATTTCAGTACTTCTCCTCCTTCGTTAGGTTCGTCAGAAATATTCATCACTTTTTTTATTTATTTATTACATACAAGGGCTCACTCAACAGACAGCTTAAAACTGTCCTATATATAGAGGAGCACATTTATATCACTTGTACCATTTATATGAATAACTTATATGTAATTATAATTCAATTTATTTGGTTTTGTATAAGGTTTATATTGACTTTATAAGGCATATATTGTGAATGAATAAATAAATATTTAAGAAATATTTAATTTATAACATCAATAGTTCTTCATACTTAATTAAAATCAATATTTTTTCAATTTTAGTTTGTCTGTATACCTATAAACGCACATTACACAAAAATTTCGGTACAAAATAGGATGAATTCACTGAAAATACGTTGTTACGAGGTTCTAACTCACAATCTGATATACATTTCATGTCTAAAAACGCAAGTTATATGTTGTAGTTAATTAACTACCACGTGGACTAAGTCTAGCTCAGAAACGATTGAAAAATATTTCTCCAATAGCGCTTCTACTTCAAATCTTCATATAACATACAACGGATGCATATAATGTTCCAGAACCACAAGAAATGCATACCAATAACCTCAGTACTGAATAAATTAATTAGGAACGCAAACAATGTGATTGTGTACAAGCAGTAAATGCGCCCATTCTGATATATAACGGCAATATAATACATTTCGTAATATCGAATATTAAAACTACGAAGGAGACATTTCGCACTAACTCTCGACTATCGAGCGAGTCGATATGGATTTGTGAAATATTATGGTAATTCAATTTCGCAATGTATCTGAAGAACGTTGACTCGTTGGTACAATGAGAAAGGAAAGAAAGAAGTTGCGACAGTGTTGAGACGAAGGCAGATTAGTATTACATCTTACCTTCACTTTTCTAGGTGTAGCTTTATCTCGTTCGATTTCCTGGTATTTAGTTCGATATGGGAACATTGTAGGAACTTTGCGAGCTAGGTCGTACTTGGAGAATGCAAATTGACAGAAAATTCGGCCCACAATCCAGATAAAATCGTATATTACAGCGTATCAGGTTAACCAACACAACAATATTCGAATAAAAATAGGTCAGTAATAACAAGGTTACCAACATTACATATTTACGTCGCAGATGAATAGATTATACGACGAAAACACGAGAGAATTTCTAAAAATCGAATAGTTGAATATCCCTCAATCTATTGAATCATTGAATAGCTCAGTAATGACAATGTTGCCAACATCACATCTTTAAGTTACAGCGAAGTATTTTATTCAACGAAAACACGAGAAAACCCCTAAAAATCCTGTAGTTCGATATCGCACAATTTATTAATCAATCCCATGAATAGGTCAGTAATGAAAATGTTGCCACATTACATTCTTAAGTCACAGTAGAGTATTTTATTTAATGAAAACACTAGAAAACCCCTGAGAATCAGCGTGTTGAATATCCTTCCATTTGACTGAGATTAAATTCTCGCTTAACTCTTGGTGAAACATAATTAAATATTAAATTAAATTAAACTCTTGGCTTAATGTTTCACGATTTATTTAACAATATGAATATTCAACATGTTTCAGTCTTGAAAATGAGCTAACGCTCGAAACATGTTGACTCGTGAAACATTAAGCCAAGAGTTTAATTTAATTTAATAACCTTGCATTTATTAATTCCTTTAACAATAGTGATAACAAAGTGGCCAACATTACACATATTTAAGTCGCAGTAGACTTGATTATTCAATGAAAAACGAGAAAATCCCTAAAAAACAAATAGTTGACTATCCCTCCACTTATTAACTATTATCCTCTGTTCATTATTTAATACGCAGAAGACTGACGGATTTTTTTATCGGTAAGTGTGTTACAGTCATTGTAACTATTCCACAAGGATATATACTCGCTTAGAAAAAAGCTAAAATAAAATACAGCGCATTTTAACCAGAATACATTTAACCAGAAATATCCTAAATTATATCACAATAAATCACACCGACTGTCTTTTGAATTACAAAAATTTATTTTGAGAGCTTCAAAAACCAATTTCTACTGGATGCTATCCACTAAAAATTTCAGGGTACAATAATCAATCCGGCATAAACTTCTCACCTTCTCATTCTGAAATCTATATCAGCTTGTAGCCTTGAAAGTCAGTGAAACATTGCCAACTCGTTTATTTTTCACAGGCAGGTGTATTACTATCATGTAATGCACTATTCCATACAGATATACACCCCATCAAAAAAAGTGTGATGGTAGTAAATACAATTCAACCAAACCTTTGGATGTGAAGCGAAGTTCAAATCTCCCAATTTGTTTAGCTCACGCCGAACTCACATACATTCCCTGTTGTTGAATGATGTATCGATAATTCGACAATATCTTGTTAACCTTAGACAAAAAACTGCCAAGAAAGCATAAATAAGTACGCTGCTACTTCTCAAACATTCTTGTGTATGAAATGAAATCGAAAACGAAACATCACTAAGATTCTTTGAAAGACAAATCTTTTTTGGCAGACATCCAGTTAATCAAATAATGAATTCGTCTAATCGGTAACCGTCAAGCTATTATCGTCACGCTCAGTAATGGAGCAAAAATTTAGTATAATGTACTGTATCTATGGTGTATTTTACAAATTGAAGCAGATAACTTGACAAGTAGTTTAAATATGGATCGTGCGGTTTATTGTTAGATAAAGAACAAACTCTGAATGATCTATGTAATGAATTCCTGTTAATTTCTCAGCGATAAAACTTAATAATTTGCTGAAATAAATGATTGGCATTATACCAGACATAATAGTATAAATATATAATCGAAAGAAGTGGAAAGATGTGTAGATATCTTTATCGAAATTTTACTAGTCAATTCGAACAGAAAGAGCAATATACTGTCAAAAGTCATTAAAAATTACTGTAGAAACAATAAAACCTCTCACATGAAGTGTAATTAACCTTCCTTATCGTTGTTAGTTGATGATTAGGTTGATTTTTATCCCAAGTTGATTAACTCGACTTTTTACTTGTTTCCACCTTTTGAATACAATTCGGTTCATTTCCCTAACGACTTCAATGATAATGCGTGGAAACCAGTTAATTTTTTTTTCGTTAGAAACGCAAAAGGAAAATTGAAATAATTCACTTTCATGTCGAGAAAGAGGAGTGACTACCTGCCCAAGACGTTGCCCTTGACATTCTGAACGTGTCGTGACCTTACAGCAAATACGTGAATGCAATATTATCAGTATCTCTTATTTAGTTTTGCAAAATTCACCAAATGACGTTTAAAGATATGAGCTATAGAAAATGGGATTATAAAATGATAAATTATCATTAAATAAGGTACTGCGGAAATGCCTCTAGGAAATTACAATAAAATAGCACAAAAAACACTGCTTTCAAAATTTACACACTTTTATTTGACAATTGTGATGTACGTTTCACCAGTACGTAATGATTTTTGACACACTGTCATGCTCTTTGAATGCGAATATAGAATATTTCACACAATCCCTTTTAAAAGTAGTATTTCAAAGAAATCAGTTGAGATTTTGTCCAAAGTTCGAAACCGTCTTATAAAAAATATGAAGATGCTTCAAAAACGAAATAACATTTTATAACAAACCAAACTACATCATAGATTTAATCAGAGGCTTACTATATATTAATCAGAGAGACGCACGTTTTACCAGAATATTACGATTTTTGACACACTGTCATGATGCTTTTTGAATGCGAACATAGAATATTTCACACACTCCCTTTCAAAAGTAGTATTTCAATAAAGTCAGATGAGATATTGTCGAAACCTCGAAACCGTCGTATAAAAAAATATAAAGAAACTCCAAAAATGAAAGAACATTCTATATCAAACCAAATTACATCATAGATTTAATCAGAAGCTTACTATATTCACTATATATTCAACCATCAAAAGAAAAATATCAATGTTGGCATTTATATTCGTCTTAAATGTTAAATACGTAATAAACCAAAGTAACATTTCTCAATCTCATCATAATGAGTTATCAAGTAATAGGTAAAAGATTATCCATTTGATTTTTAAGCATTCACTTAAAAGTACAAAAAATCGAGAAGAAAAGTAGAAGTTCCATGAAGAAGCATTCGCGTATTATTGGAAGTATTTCAGTGTCACTTTACCAAAGAGGACCTGGGTTCGAGTCCTGTTTAGGCATCGAAATTTTATAACGTTTGAGAGTTTGAAATTTCAATATTAGGTGTTTCTTTCTTATAAAAAAAATTAATTATTGTGGTTGTCTGATATACAACTCACGCATACACGTAGAAATACATAAATATGTGTCTACCTCTTGCTAACATCGAAAATAATCTATATATGCAGTAAAGCTAGGAATATTGTGATTATATACAGAATACCTAATATTTGAAAAAACATTACTTCCGAAAAATACCATTTTTCACCGTTTTATCGGTCCATATAACCCAGAATATAAGGCCAAATAGGCTTTATATAGCGGAAAATTACGAATCAGGTGTCTTCTTCACTGCGAATCTGCAATAGCAGTATAACATAGTTTGTTATTTTATCGTGAATATACCTAATGCTCTTGAAATAGGTAGGTCATTGGTAAGTTAGTGTTTTATGAAATCGCCATATTTTTTTATTTTTCTAAATGGGGGCGACCTTCGAAATATATTCTTTCTGATGTTAATTTGTCGATGTTGATGTTAATAAGTCAGGCCCATTGCATTTTTTTTTGAGCAAGGTTTCACGTAATGCAAGTATCACAAGATTGTGTAAAGACACAATCTACAAAGACGTACCGCTTGAGGCTAGGTCTTAAAAAGCTTCATTTCAGTTTAAAACTTCATTACAGAGTAACATTAATAAAATTAAACACAAGATTTTAACGAATATCAAGCTCATTAATACGAACGAAGAATGAAAAGGCTTTTTTATCACTCTAAGTATTATTTATAAAAAAACAAACGTCAGTTTAACATGTATCGCATTCGAGATAAATGGATTTTGGATAAGATTTGGAATTTGGTTTTTAACTTGAAAATCAGACTACGTAAGTATATTTGCAATTCTCATAGGTTTTGTGATAATTATAAATCTTATACTTAGGTCTAAACAAATCAATAAAACATCTTGATATGTGATTCAGAGAAATCTATCGATACAATCGATTATTTATCTATTTCAGATTATCATCCGAATTTATATTTTATATTAATCAAGTAATATAAAGGTACTCGTGTGTTTTATTGTTGCATCATGTAGAATGAAAATTGGATAATTTTCAACAAGACAATCTAAATATATTTTGCATGAACATATCGTGATTTCTAAATAACTCGATTGAAGTTCAATTGTTATTAAATTGACCTTAATATCCAAAATATTTACTCTAGATTGATATCCAACGTGATCTAAAGGTTGTGCAATTTTTGTAGGAACCAATGTAATTGAAAACGAAAGTTGGTACACGTTTCGACCTTGTTTGCTCTCATCAGAACAGTATAGCACTTCCATTGACGCGGAATGGCAAATTGGCTCTTAGTCTTTGCTTTGATTTCGTGCCATCATAGTTTCTTCTCTAGGTTCATATAAGGTTTATATACTTATCTACGATCTATTGATGAAAGCCAACATGCTCGAAACACGTCACATGTACTTATCTAGAAAAAATTAAAACCTACATTTGAAGAACTGAGAAAACCGTAAGTCAAAATGAAGTTCAAGTAGGTCTTAACAAAAACTGTTAAAATAACAGGTTACACTAAACAAAAGTACAAAACTACGAAAGCAGCGTGTCTTAATGTCTTTCTTAGCCTATCCCATAAGGAACATTTCTACTCAACCTTATAGAAGACCAGATAGGTTGCTCTTCTCATTTCAGCCATTATAGTTCTATGGGCCAGATCTGTGATTTTCTTCATTTCTATGAATATCACGATTACCTCATAATTCAAGTCGATTAAATATTATCCATAGTAAAAGTGATCTATAATTGGACTATCACTCCTTGTAAGTAGTATCGTAACCCCTAGACCGTTAAAATATGTAGGTAATAATTCCATTATTATTCGCAACTTTCTTCAGAATCTATTGAATATATTAGTTAAAATTGGATATGTCGAAAAATACGTATACGAAAATTGTTCCGAATTACTACATTTATAACGAGTATAATTTCCGCAAGATGTAAATGAAATTGGGACATAGACAAATAAGAAGAAATACAATCAAAACTCATTGACGAGAATTCTTCAGTTGCCTTCAAATTTTTAAATTTTAATATAAAAAGAGCATCGAAAGGAAGTATACGTTAGAAGATGATAGTATGAATGAATATTAGAAGAAGAGCAATAACAAATACCATTTAAGTAGTACATAACTTCCTTAGTTTCCTTCATAAAACTAAAAATAAACACAAGTAACGAAGGAATCAACCTGTAAAATAGTTTTGGTTACCAGATTTCCGATTTTTTTTCATCTATACAAAAACCTTAATCGACCAAATATTTGGTGTTTCGTTTCAGTTGATTCGTAGAACGTTTTAAAAAGTTTTGGAAGTTACTTCAAAAAAACTCTAACACCATCAACTTCTCCTTCTTGCATAATTTAGGCGTATCATATAAAGTTCAGAGCAAAAAGTGGCACCTATACTTTTTACTTTCCATCTTCAAATATATTGAACTAAATTTAGCGGTGTGATTCTGAAGAGAACTAGCAAGTTCGAAACAAACGCTGCTTCCCTGGAGAATATATTGACGATATTATACTTATGTAAGTACTGATTGTTTAATTACCCTCAATAACTCATATTATTAAGTCAGTTTTTTCAGCATTAAGGCAACATCAGTCAGCGGAGGTATAAATAACAGTCAAAAATATCAATTTTTTTAAGTAATATCCTAATTTATTTTAACTCAATTAAATACAAGTACTTTCACTTTCAGTAAGAAGTAGTTGGAGCAAACTCGTTAGTTATATAATTTTTTATAGATTCATTAAACTTTGAATGAAAACTGTTTGAGCTATCATACAATAAAAATAACTTCAAATATAATTCCGTACATAAGCGATAAATGGACACATTTATTAATTTATTTTTGTATTCATGTTTTATGATCTTCGATGTGCCTATGTTAATTCGGGAATATATGCAAAAATAAATAAATTCGTGGGAAATTTTCATTAAACACTATTTGAATTTGCAATTCCATGTCAAATATGGTTTGGAGTTAAAATGTTTTCCTTATTTTCATTATTTTCCATAAAAATTTTTGCTGTCAACGATTCTTTACTATATAATGTAAACAAAATTCATTAGTAATAAAACTTACCACACATTTTTATACGATTTGAAAGCTTCTTTCCTTTCACTATTTCAATTCAATTTACACAACACCAGTAAACAACTGGATAAACTGACACTAAATTTTGAACTGTTTTCTTTTTATAGGCTAAGTAGCTGTCAGTGCCACGCTATTTTCTGTCAGTCGTCAGTATGTCACTTCACAGCGATAAGGAATGTTGAGCATAGAATTATAATACTTTTTGTCATTTATGCTTATTGCCAATATTCCTGCTGCTTTGAAATTCTAACTTTAATATGATGATAATGTATTTTATGTATACAGTTTTTTCGAGAATAATAATTTTTAAATATCACATTTTCCTCTTCATAGCTTTTTACGCTTAAAATAGTTTAAAAAAAAGCATCATGTGTCTTATGTCTCAGCTTGAGCATTTACATTATTAAACTAAAATCAAAACACTTGGCTTAAGTTTCACTGAATATATTAACAACTCTACATTCGTTTCGGGTGGTTAACCCATTATCACTGACTGTATATTTGAGTATTATTGTTGGACACTCTCGATCATGGGCTAACCACCCGAAATACGAGTATATGTAGAGTTGTTCAGTGAAACTTAAGCCAAATGTTTCAATTTTAATTTAATATTATTTGAAATAATGTTTCACGAAGTAATTAGCGAAACCCTCATGTCATTTATTAAGCATTTATGTTTTTGTCAAAATTAATAGAAAAGCTTCTATATGAAATCGTTGTTATTCTCACCGTCCCATTTGTAACTTAGAATATGAAATTTAAAGATCCCAATGTTACAACTTGCATAAACAAACGTTTACAGAGCTATTAAAAAATACAGTCGATTCATATATTCATACATTTCTACTCACAGTGAAAAGAACTCCTACATGTACAATACTCTGATTACTATTTTCTTAAGCCAAATTAAATGATTTTTAGATATCGTAAAGAGTACTAATGACAATAAATAGCAAAATTCAATTTTATATTTTTCTAGGTCACCCGACACAACTGAGAGCATAGGGCAATTTGTCGGAAAAAAAAATTTACTTTTCTTAGTGGAAAATGTGCACATGCTCATAACAACTTTTGGTATGTCCAAAACCTGCTCTCACTTCTCTGAAAAGTTTATCTTAAAACAATTATTATTTTCTGATGTAAACACAGCAGAAAAGACTGTTGACGATTCTTATAGCATCAAAAAGCTACTTTAAGAAGAAGATAGGTAGTCGTTGATGTTCTTGAATTCAAATAAAGCATAGAGAAATATTTTGTTTTTTTAGGCTTTATAAAAACTAACTGCCTTTGAAACTTTAAATAAATTTTAGATATTTCATCAAAAAGTAAAACTAAAGTTTTATAATGGAAAATATAAAGAATTTGACGGAGGACTTTAATGAAATCTTCAATTCTGTACAACTTTCTTCAGGAAGTCACAAAAAAGCATCTTTGAAACTAAGTGAACACTTCAATTTAGTATGTACAATAATTTTTCAACTTCAGTTTTATATTCAAATATTTAACTTTCTAGGTAGATTTCAATATATTTTTCCAACAATTCCTAAGATGCACGAATCCTTTTTTATTTATTGACACAAAAATAAAAAATCCTTATGTGGACAGAGTAATGGAATTCATTGGAATATTTTGCTACACTTTGAAAAAAGATTTCGATGCTCAAGAAGATAGAGCGGATGCCAAAAAAGCAATTGAACATCCATTTTTAGAACATTTTTTTTCATACATACTGAAGGTGTGTTATAGGAAAAATAAAGTAGTATTTGTGTACAAATAGTATCTTGAATGAAGTAAATAAACTTCATGTAAAATCCAAATGTTATTACATATAATTTGGTTTGAAATTGCTTGAAAATTACAAATTTATAATATAAATGAATGATGTTATCATCATCCTTATTATTCAAATTTAATTACTCTTAATAAATGTCAGTTTTATAATATTGATAATTTTGCTTATGAAGGGTTGCATGGATCCTATTTAATGTATATGCAATATTGGTAAATGTTTTAAGTATTTAATATTTTTTTAATTTAAGTATTACATTAAGTTTTTAATTTTTCGTATGTTTATCCTGAAACTTGAAGGTTTTCTGATAATAATACATTTCTGTATTATATACATATTCATTCATATTTCACACGTTTTCTTTTCCAGATTCAAAATGTTGTTACTTTTACTGTACGAGTTAGAAGCTGCCAGATGATAAACAGAATATTGAGTAGTTTAGTTGATACGTCCTTAAGTACAGAATTCTGTGATAAAATAGAAGAAGCAATGCTTGAAAGACTTAACGTAGGTTTTTACCTAATCAAATGTAGAAATAAGTATATTTATTTATGTTGGCTTACATTAGTGAGATGATTAGATTATTGAAATGATATCTATTTCATTATATATCACAAATTTTTCAAAACTAATCCAAATAAAATGAGGCTTTTAACATTGAAAATAGCCTGTTATTGCTGCAAATATTAAAAACATAACTATCTCAAACAAGCAGAAAATTAATTTTTAAATATATATATATATATATATATATATATATATATATATATATATATATATATATATATATATATATATATATTTAATATTTTTAGCAATAATAGGCTCAGTAATTTCAGAGACGATCAAAATTCAGAAGAAAAGCGAAAATTTGGTTAACGCAAAGGCAGATACAAATTTCATGAGGAAATTCTACGCAAACATTTTGTCATAATAAAGGAAATATTTCCACATAACTTAAGTTCGCCTTCTGCATACCGACAATTCGATAAAGTTTGACAAAAAATATATCGTGTTGAAAATGATAAATGTATCTAATTTATCACACCCTGCATTTCAGTTTAGATTTGAACGTGTATGACTCTCCATTCTTCTTAATTTCGTATTTTCATGAATGAATATAATTTTGAAAGAATTTTCCACTCTTTGTACAGAGAAAGATACTTAATTTTTGTTTCTCGAATTTATTTTACCATTTTATGTGTTTTAATTAAAATTTTAGCTGAGGATAAAAAAGATTTTTCTGAAGAAAGCAACATTAATTGTCGAAACGTTTTAACGTTTCGATCTGTATATCAATGAAAATATAAATACACCACAAATGGTAAATAATAACACAAGAGTTAATAAATAACACAAGAAAATCAAAGAAAAAAATATGTATATATATATATATATATATATATATATATATATATATATATATATATATATATATATATAAAATACACATATTTTCATAAATAATTGTGAAAGTAATAATTGTTCTTGTGTTTTAGAATATCTTTGAAAAGAAATTGAGATGTTATCACAATTTTTTGAATGTTCATTCCATAATGTCTGCATTTTGTTCAGCTTTGGGCTGCATGAATGTCCTAAAAAGCAAATTATCTTAAATTTTCACCTTTCTTTAGAAGTTCAAAATAAATGAAATGAACGTCAGTTAAATTATATAAATATTATATGTAAATTAGACAAACTATGAAACATATAAATTTATTTACAGCAATAATATAGTTTTTCGTTTGAACTTTTTCTTTGTGTTACTTCAAAATTAAATCATTTGGCCCATTTCAGGATACAAAACTTGAAGTTCGTTTGGAGGCTATTTTGGCAATACACAGGTTTCAGGAGAAACAAAATCCTCTAGATAAGATAATCGATCAATTGAAAATAATAATGGAACATGATAGATTTGCAAAGGTCATATTGAATATGGATTTCAAGCCAAATTTGTGTATAATAGTTTTTCTTTGAACTTTTAGGTCAGACGACTTTGTGTTGAAAAAATTGCCCTGAGATCTGATGTGATACCGATACTGTTATTGAAAATCAGAGATGTGGACATAGGTGTGAGACTTGCAGCATTCACAAGGTTATCAAAACTTGCAGGTTCATTAACGGTAAGCTATCATACATATATGTTTTTCTTATCAAACTCATATGTGTTTCTTAATGTCAGCTACAATGTTATGTGTCGGAACCTAAAAAGATTTTTAATTTCTGTTTGAGATGTATTCAATATAATTAATTGAACGTAAAATTATATTAAAAAGAAAAAGTTTATGTTGCGTTGTTTTAGTTATCAAGTAGAAAAAAGTTTTAAGTTCTAAACTCTCTTACCGGTATTAGTACTACATTTACTGTTTTGGAGTTATTAAATAAAGATTATTATTATTATATCATTTGTAAGTACATTAGTGAAATACTGATAGTTATATTACTTTCCTTCAGATTGAACAACGAAGACTTATTATAAAATGTGCCAGTTTGGATTCATCTGATAAGATAAAAAATTACATAGAGTCTAGTTTATTGCCATTTTGGTTGGAATGTTTTAAAAGTAATATACTGTGTTTCATGAAAGCTGTTCGTTTTGATGCGAGTGAAATTGATGTAAAAGAAACAAATGAATTATGTGAATTCATTGTAAAAACATTCATCAAGTGAGTTATTTAGTATCTCTCTATTGAAACATGTATTTTGTATTCATATATTTATTTACATTTACATGTAAAATGTATTTTGTTATTGTCAGGTCAAAACCATTAGATAATTTAATAGAAGTTTTAAACTTCATGGATTCCGCCAAACTTGTCCCATATGAGGAACTTAATTGGGAAACCAGCAATTATTGGAGGATTATTGTGCAATACATTCATGACAATGATAGATTATCAGAAGAACTCGATAATGTCTTACCAGAATTAGTGCATTTTTGTAATTATATTCGATGGTGAGTAAAAAAAAGGTTATTTGCATTGAAGTACTCGCAGTAGCTTCAAATTTCATTCTCAATTCGACTTTGTAATATATATTACACTTAAAATAATAAACTTTAACTCAAAATCTTCATGACATATTTTACTCATAAAAATTATTTCACTTTTATTATTTTATTTTACTTTCTTTTACTTTTGCGCAGAAACTTTCAAACCTGAAAAGGATAAAAATAGTATTATTTTCCAAAAAAATTATATATATCTGAGTGTAAAAAGTTTATTAATGGCATCTCCTTCTGGTTGAAAGTGTTAAACAGGTTCATGTCTTTTTATAAAAGATTAGAATAGAGATCAAGAATTCAAAAGTTTCAAAAAAACCAGCTGTGATAAGGATAACTTTATATTTTTCTTTCATAATGTTGAAGTAGAGGCTCGTTCTCTGTACACCTATATCACCTTGTATAAGTAAAAGTAAAAGTAGACAATCACAAAAGTGGAAAAGGTAGTGTTATTGACCAAATATTTCTGTGTATGTCTAAAATAGTTACAATTTTCTTGTGCGGTATTCTTCAATAGAAATAACAATTTTTTAGTCATCGATGAAACATTGTCGAAAATAGTAAACAGCTTTTTTCCACCATTTCTGTTATTTACAATTTTACCAGCTTTAATAGCTGTGTCTTTTATTCTGATTCGTTTCAGCTTTTGTGAAGACCTTCCAGAAATGAGTTCAACTACCGATTTCCTTGAAAATCAATTCATACTGAAACAACTTTTTACCATAACAAAAATTTACGACGTTTCGGATCCAATCAGTCGATCTTCTCTTAATCAAGTTGTTCGGGACACTTTGAGAAATGTAGCATTGACACTTGATACAGTTGAAGTTATCGTGAGCAATTTAGAAACCATGATAGTTGATGTGGAAAAAAGAGCACGATATATCAATGAATTGATCTCAGAAATATCATCTCCTGAGAACATTGATGAAGAAATTAAAATACAATCAAAATTTACAGAAAAGGTAAACTTAATATTTAATTTCTAATTAGGTCACATCACTGCTTGTATTAAAAACTCAAATTTACCAAAATTAAATGTTTAATGGTTGAATCAATTATCGTGAAATCTCTACCAATGAAACGAAGACAATAAATACATTTTGAATCATTTGTAATCTGCATAGTACAATATAGTTTTTTCGTTATTGAATACCAATTGTGCTTGATTTTTTTTTTTTTTTTTTGGTAAGCAATGAAATTACAGTTCATAATGAAAAGCGCCCTTTTTTACCTGTAAGTTTTAGATAAGCAAAGCTCATAGGTAATATATAATTATAATTTATTGCACGAGTAGGACATTAATTCGAAAAATATAACTTAGAATTTAGATTATACTTTCCACATAAATTCACGGAACCTATTCACATAAATGACAATTATTTTGATATTTCACAGATAAGAGCATTAAAAGAAGAAGTCAGTGACACTAGTAAAAGACAAGAAAGAGCCATAAATGAAAAAAATTATATGCTGGCTGATTCCCTTGAGCATGAACTGAAACAACTCGCTAATTCAATAATTGAGATTGAAAATGAAAGGTATAAACATAGCAGATCTCCAAAAAAGAAAAAAGAAGATATAGCTACTAATATTAAAAATTTGGATATAGCTGCTGGATTTTTATTATCGCCTAATATTAGGAGAATGACTTCTTCCTTAGAAACTTTAAAGACTGAAACAATTTATGATCTCATGACTGCCGAAAACCCAATCATACAGTCGAAAGCTCTGCACTGTTATGGTTTGTTTTGTCTAATTGACAAAAAGGCAGCCAGTGATGGTATTCATATATTTTCGGCTCCGGTAAGAGAAACATTTCATTAATTTTCGACTTCAATTTCCTAGTATTAATACTACAATTTATATATTGGTAACAAGATTAGCAATAATGGTATTGTACAGTATTTTAAATGGTACACTGCTAAAAGTAAGAAAGTTGATGTTGCCCTTAAATTTCAAACTACGCATTGAGTTTAAATTTGATATGAGGAATTATCTTCATCTGCTTAATCATTTGGCACAATGGCCACGTTATTTTTTAGATAAAATGTCCACTTTTGTTAGCATTTATCATCAGAAATGTGTACAAGGACATTGTTGGACCTTTTATCATTGTTATTTGTTATAGATAGGTAATATTCGTAAAGAAATATTTTCCTCTCCACCATTTTCAGAAGAAATGGTATAATATGAGAACATATCTTCTTTGAATCATCAATGACATATTTTGTTAACTTTATTTTTCCTTATAATGAGTTCCAAATGTTTAATGAACTGAAAATGTTTAATGAAATGTTTAAAATATGTATTTTAAGATTGCAGCTTATCAAGGTGGACAAGAATGTGATATTCAGATTTTAAATGTTTGTATAGGATCAATAGTTGATCTGCTCAGAATATATGGTACACAACTGATTGCTGCCCCAGAAGAAAATACTGATTTATCAGAAAGTCAAAGAGAAGAGCATCAACGTCATTTCTACGGAGGAACATCACTTACTAAAATCATTCAGGGTCTGGTGGATTTAATGGATGATGAAGTAAACACAATTTTTTATTAGAAATTTTTTGTAGAGATGGATAGTATACTATGAAGAGTTATTGTGACATTTCTGTCATTAAATGATAAACAATACTCAACTAGTATGCTATCCTAGAATCTTAATCTTTTCACCAAAACATTGCTAGGAACTTTTAAGAAATTGTATCCCTGAAGTTGAGGCATTGCTACTAACAACTTTTAAGATTTCCCTTCTCTACTGACTGGTTCTATCTGATTTATTCATATTCAAGTCGTGCATTATTTCAGCAAATTCAAGTACAAGAAACTGCTGGACGTGGTTTATGCAGCCTTATTTTAAGTAATACTATACAGTCATCATCGTTGCTTTCAAGAATGGTTCTCAAATGGTGTAATCCTTATGGTAAGAAAAAAAATTTTTTGGGTTTTACTTCCATAATTTTTGTTCCACCTTTATAGATGTAGTGCATTATGTATCTTGCTCTACATGAATGTTGCAATGTATTTTGATTAAAGAAACTAAATGTCCTCTTAAAATGAACATGCTGACTATATTGAGATGCAGTTAAAAGGAAGGGGAATAGACAAGGGTTTATTATAGACCCTATATTTAGTTTCATATTTCAATCAGTTAAATAAAATTAAAATGTATAAGTAATTTGTAGTAGCCGAATTAATATAAGGTCGTCCTAAGAGATCAGTGATTTTGTTACTCAAAATTTTGGTAAAATTAATCGCTTTTTGTAGAAGGATCGCAAAAACTGAAACAAATGATAGGCGTAACTCTACAAAAAATGCCTTATTCTATTGGATTTCATATGCAGTGGGAAAATGCAATACTTATTACTCTAAAAACAATAGTATATGCACCAGATAATAGTCCCTACCTTGATGTCAGCATTGATGATATAGCTAAATTTATGGTAGCTTTATATCATGTAAATCTCACGGTAAGTTAATTATTAATAGAGAAATTTTCCTTTCTCGCACAAAGCTATAAAATACATATATACATTAATAATATAAAACTTAATTTTATCAAGATTACGGAGTTAAACACTATAAACAAAATAAAGTTCATTTGTTGATAGTTTATGTATCAACTGTTGAGCATTAATGAAGCTGTATAGAGGAGAATAGTTTAAATTATATTAAATAAAAGACACTTGGCTAGGTTTCACAAAATTTATAATGAATAAATACTGGACAATTTTTTCAGGGTCCTTACCCCATTTTCAAAAGTTACACTCAAATAACACCTCGAAACAATTGCCAAACATTTATTTATTATAAATTTTGTGAAAGATAGCCAAGTGTTTTTTATTTAATATATCGAACAATGTTTCACCAAGAGATCAGCGAATCACTCAGTCAACTTTATGAATAGTTTAAATTAAATGAACTTTACACATCTATATTATAACACATATCTAACTAAATGGCAATGACAATAATACTAAATTTTTCTAAGTTTTATTCATCGTCTTCCTTATAAGTAACTGAGTTAAAATGAGAATCTAAACAGACTCTTTGAGATGGTAGTGTAAGGATATTATGTATCTTAGTGATAAAGTTGAAAATATATTTCTGAATTAAAATAAATTATGTAATAAACTTTGGTATGTTATAAAATCCTTAATTTCTTTTCTGTATGTGTTCTGGTGATAGAAATGTGATTTTTTAGGAAAATGAAAGAGTTTCAAATTTTGCTATGAACATATGCCTAGAAATACTAAAAAAGCCAAAGGCTAAGCCAGTTCTAGTACTATCAAAACTTTTGAATACACTCAATCTTTCTGATGATGAAAATATGGATGATTTATTCAGCATATGTGAGGAAATACGAGACGTAAGTAACATATTCTTTTCAATTTATCACATAAATTTTAAATATATGAATTTTAATAGAAAGTTAACAATCGAATGATAATCAATAATATCATTAAATTTGTGGGTAAACTAAATGTAACAAGTAAAGCTGATCCGCAACCAATACAAGTAGAAGATGATGATCCAGATGAAAGTGATGATGACACAGAAAATAATGAGCAAATTTGATAAATAAAGAGAACAACATTAATAGAAGAAACATACAGTGGAGAAAAAATTAATACAATAAACTAGAGAAAAATCATGTTATAAAATAATGTAGAGAAGCATAATGTAAGATATATTTTTTGATTATATTTATATTTGAATGAAATGTGTTATATTTCTTTTTGTTTCACTTTTGTATTTTTTGATATCAATGACTATTGGCAATTTCCTAAAAATTCAGAACAGTTTTAAAAATATAGATGTTTTCAATGGTTGATTTTTGAATTAAAAGTAAAACAAAATGAGTTTACACACATGAAGTAAACGTTTTTTCCTTGGTATATGCCATATTCAACAATTTAATATAGTTTTAGGTGTACACGTCAATACCATAAAATATAAAGCCCTCAAAAATATGTGTGCTAAAACAAGGTCATGACCAACTCAATGTACATTTAAGTCAACAGCTCTTTCAGAATTTCAGGTCTTAGAAAGAATTAATAAGGAAAAGGATATTGGAAATGGAGCCTTTTGACGAACTAGTAAATAGTTTTTGTCAGCTTAGATTCCAAACTGTGATGACTTTTATTTACTATAAATAAATATTTTATACTATAATACTATACATATTAGGTTACAATAAAATTAACGGGAGGAATAAATTTCCAAAGGTGACCTATTGTGTTTTCATTTGTGATTGCCGAAGTAGAATTTTCTGGCGTACTACATTTTACGCCAAGTTTATATTGTCCACTTGAAAAAAATATTACGTTTGCTGTGTATTTTTCAGTCTGTTGAGGGTCCAAACAGGCAATAGGATACCTGCAACAATAGGAATGTGTATGTATATATAAATAGATAGATACATACATACCTTTGGGTTCCAGTCATTGCCAATCTTGCTTCCATTCTGTAATTTAAATTGCCATTTTCATAGTCCTGATAAAACTGTACACACAGCATTATTTGATGAAGTGACTCGTCCAAACAATTTGTCACCTTTACAAGCAGTTCTAAGCAGTCTCCAGCTTCACAACTTATTTCTTCTTGAGGTTTTACCAAGGAACCGTTTATTTGAATTTCTGAAAAGTCAATGAAATTTTAAATACATTGGTAATAAATCATTGTCATGTAGCAGTCGCCAATGGAAACATTTTTATTTTGAATACAACAAGAATTCCACCATACCTAGGTCAATTAACTAGAATATGTGATGTGAGAAAAAGTACAATGGGGACAACATAACATATTTAATAAATTCAGCTTGAAAGATTTTGTTTCCAAAAATATTTAAAATTATTATTTTGTGAATAACGTTGGATAATATATATATTCTTGTTGATTTGCGCTCACCCCACAATATTGGCGACATTCCAACAATATCTAACATAGATGGCGCTAATGTTATTCCCTGCAGGGAGGCTTTTCCCTTTGCCTCTGTGGCCGAGAGTTGCCATTTTAAATCGACTAGTTCGGCTATGTGCTCCGAGTAGATTTTATCCAAATCTAAACTAGATTCACTTTTAGTTTCCTCCAAATTTTCCGTATAAAGGCTCTTGAATTTAGACAGAGGGCATCTTTCAACCGGTACCGGAACTCGACAACTTTCGTGTCCCTCGATGTGCATCGTTTTTGAGGGCGCATATTCGAGTTCCATCTCTTGAGACGTCAAATTAGCTATATCTAGAACCAGGTAGAAATGTGACGGTGTGTCAGCGGGAAGAACGTCCCAATTGGTGACTTGCAACGACGGTAAAATTTCCAAGGTGAAGAATACTGAACATGTACGACATTGTTCTGCTTCGAAACCAGGTCCTCCGCTGAAAAATGAAATAAGTTTTAAAAAAATTATTCTTCCTCCGTCTATAAATAAAATCAAACCCAGTAATATATTATTTCTTCAGCTATCTGCGAAAAATGAAGGTTAGTACAGAAACAGAAGTGGTGGAGTACGTAAAGGAAAACAGTAAAAATCTTACCTATATCGGAGTTGTAACTGTCCTTCAACCAAACTGGAAAAAACATTCTGAGGCAACATCAAATTAGCTGGAGATCGCCATCCCGTTGTACTCGAATGTCCAGAATTAGAAGATCGAAAACTGGAAGATATATCAGTTCGTCTTCCTGGTAAACTGTGATTTGGCGAATTCAAACGTGATGGTAAGGAACTAGGTCCAGCTGAAGCCGCGCTTCCAATAAAAGAGCTTCCAAATGTGCCACTATTAAGATCTTGAGTGCCTTGTAGAGGAGCTATAAAACTAGCTTGAGCATAAAGGTTTAATTTGATAGTTGCACTACCTCCAGGTTGAATGGGTAGTTGACTTTGAACAGCCTCATCAGACCAAACAAACATTTTGTCTTGTGTTCTACTATCCAAAGCACTCTGAATAGATATTTCTAAGTATTCGATACTTATCTGACTCTTATTGGTTAGTGTGATAATACAGTCAGAATTTTCTCCATGATACAAACTCAAACTTGCCGACGTTATAACACTATCGAAATCCCGAAGCGATGAAAACGAAGCACTTTGTGGCAATGAAGTAGTAACTTCGATTATTGGCAGAGATGGAACAATCTGAACTGTGAAATGCGGCAAGAATCCTTCCATATGTTTTAAACGGCAATTCGACTTAACACCTAGTGCATGTGTGCTATATCCCTGAAGTTCAAGTTCGCCATGTTCTTTTGGTGTACCACTGAGTGTAACCAAAGTGGCTGAATCTGGAGGAAGTATAACAGTTTCCGGAATTGATTCAAAAACCACACCGGAAGAGAGAAGTCTCATGTCGCTCACTTTCAACTCGAACGGAAGTGGATTCAGGAGTTTCAAAGAAACACTACAAAGATCGCCTTCTACCCATAAGAAATCCATTTTGGTTTTGGGTTCTGTAGAATTCCTCTCCAAACTTCCAAAATGTATAGGCGTGAACAAAAAGGGCCCGCTGTCTTGTTTCATTATTTTCAGTTTTCTGGGTTGCAAATGGGGTTGTAAACTTCTTAACGTAAACACCTGGCATATGGGTATGTTAGTTAAATTTGCTGGAGGTATAATTGCTCCACTATCTAAAACTAAAGCTACTGGGGCTCCTTCACATTGAGCTGCTAATGATTGTAACTGAATGCACAATTCCTTTTGTTCAGTTGGAGATAAATGCTTCCACATAGTTTGTAGCAAAAAAGTCATATGCCTTGTAGCTAATGCAGAATGGCCCATCCTTTTGGCCGCTACCACAAGTTCTTGCAATAACTGAATCTGTAAAGCTGGCCATCCTTGATCATTGTTTTTCACTTCTACTGGGTCCAATGTTAATCGATGGCCAGGTAAACTTTGCACCATCAAATTATAACATTGGGACCAATTAGGGGAAGGGTTTTGGGGTGAAACATACCTAAAACATCAAATAAGAACATACAGACTATGTCTAGGTTATAGAGCAGAATAGTTATATTCTCAACTCGACATATATTTCAAGCTACTAATGCATTGTCAAAAGTTGATATAACTGTGTGTTGTTTAAATTAGTGATTAATTATATCCTACCTTGTGGCTGCCAGTCTTTGGCAGAATGATGCTTTTCGAATGAAACCAATTTGAGTATAAAGGTCCGCCAATGTTTCAAATCTTTCAATTTTTTCCTGTTCTGAGAGAGTGAGATTTATATACACGACATTTTGTAGAAAACTGGCAGCCTGAAGAGCATGATTTTGCTCAACTGCAATTCTAGCAGCCTTGAAACTTGCCTCTGTTTCAACAATCCCTGAAAAAATAAAAATACATGCAATTATTTTAATTCAATTCCGATATGAATTGAAACTTTGTATCTTTTAGTTCAACTAAGCTGTCACTGAATCTCGTCTCCCAAAAGTTTGATAAAATAAATGTTCCCTCCTTAAAAGTTTCTAGTTACTTAGCCCATAACATGGATTATTAGTATGATATTAGAAAAACAGTTATTAATGTTTTCACACCTGCATTCTGATATTTGCTGTAATGTATAATAGCCTCTCTGTATTTCTTTGCAATTTCTTCGGGGGCTAATAGATTGGTCATGGTTTTCCTTAAATTCCCTATATCAGTTACATTAGTTATAGGAGAAGTAGGAATTTTCTTAGGCGAGCCTTCCTGCAAACTAGCATTACGATGTAAACCAGTTCCTCTCTGTATATTTGGATAAAGCACAATAGATGAAGCTGCACAATGACCTTCATATGCTGCACCTAGCCATAGCCAGTCATTTATTGTTTTTAGTGTATCTGCTGCAGTAGCATAATATACTAAACTCTCATTAAGTAAACCAGCTTGTAAACAAAGATCTCCTAAGCGTTTAGTCATTCTACCTGCACATCTAGAAAAAACATTAATAAGTTTGAAAAATTTATTATTTAATGCGGATTTTGTAGAAATTAATTTATAAATGAAACAAATGAAAATATTCAATTTAATTTTCTTATATAAATGAAATATCTGTTTGTATGATTCAAGTTTTGAGCAATAAGGAATTAATTAATATTTCAAACAAACCTTTTTTTGTTATTGCGAGATTCCATATCTAAACCAACAAAATCTTTTTTTTCAAATGGTGCCAGTAATAGTGAAACCCGTTCTAGTTTTTCTCTTGATCTTTCCAGCCTTTTTGATTCAAGTATCCAAAATAGAGAATGAATGAATTCTATCAATTGATCCTCTAAATCAGAACAAGGACTTGATTCACTATAAAACAGTGCCCTCGTTTTAAAATTGCTGGGTGTTGTGTATTTTTCAATACAATCATCTGGGTTTCTATTTGCGGCATCACCTGTTAATAAAAATTATTAATTCATATGTGATTCTATTATTCTATATAAGATATTCGATAATATTTCCAGATACACTATACCATTCAGTAACAAATATCAAAGCAATTTACCTCTCAAAACTTATGTGTAGTGAACCAGACAATGCTCATGAAACATAAACATGTGTTTTCAATATTGTATTAAATTTTGAGTTTTTTTGATAGGTATGATGAACTTCTACTCTTTATGGTCTCCTTATTAATTAAGTAAAATTTTCAATCAATTATTATTGCAGTACAAAGACCTACACCCAATTTTGGCTATCGTAGGTAAGATTTCAAGCACATATTGAATTAAATTAGTTGAGATATGCATGATCTCTACCTAAACAGCTACCTAAAGTAAAACTGATTCTTTACTAAAATTACATGTACAAAAATGAATTACAGGATTCTTAATGGTCAGAAAAATACAAACCTTCATTATCAGAACTTTTAGTGTTGTCATCGCTTGAACTAGAAATATCTACTGGACTATCAGTTTCTTTCGGTGGCCCAAAAAGTATACATCGTGAGTCATACAGAGTACTGGTATACTTCACTTTAAGACTTTCATGAACTCTGCAAATCTCATTAAGTTCTACCTGTGTATCATATTTTCCTAATGTGATGAGGCCTAATAATCTTCGATGGGTCTGAAAATCTCCCCAATCATTATTTTCCACAGGATGCTGTTTAACATATCGAATAAATATATTTCTCACTTGCCCTGTGGAATCTGTGATTTTGACATTGTTATTTTTACTAATACGGTCAAAAAACTTATAGAATGTCTTCGATTTCAACTGTGATCCAATTTGACGTATTAGTATCAAAAGAGCTGCATGGTCGTGAGTGAACTGTTCATAATCTGGATGTGACATATTTGGCTCTGATGTTGTAGACGACAGAATATAGCTAACAGAGGAACGCATTGGAATTTATAAAATCATCTAAAAACCATGATTTGAAATAAGAGAATGAAGATACAATGGAACACTTGGTATTGCTCCAGTTATACAAAATTATATTAACGAACTTATGGAATTACTATTTAAAAGGAAATGAAAATCCTTTTCACATAGTATGGGTAAATGAATCCGAAATACTAGTGAACCAAATATAATAGAGATACATATTAAACATCCATGTTGTACAGTAATTAGTAATGATTGATTATCTGCTAATGGAAATTAATAACAATATTATTCAGGATAAAATATTAAGTTATTTTCATATGTGTATACAAATAATATAATTCAACATGACAGATTCCATAACCTTGAATCCCTTAATTTTATTCAACATTTTTTTTATCATACATGATATTGTTCATGGGCATAGAAGAGATTAAGTATGGATATTATTCTATAGTATGTATGCTTTATACATTCAAAAACTTAACTAAAGAAGAAATGTGGAACGTTCGTACAATGTATATTTTAATTATTATTTGTCTTGTATTTCACATTTTTCATCAGTAATTCGTATCAGTACTTTTAAAATACACTCATAATTTTACTCTTTTATAATAGAAATACTAAATGGAATAATTCAAAATAGATTTATCAATCTTTAGACCTTTTTCCAGCAAGCTGGAGAACCTTCTCAAGTTACAAATGACTCATTAGCTGCTCTTCACGATTTATTGCCTGGAAGAGTGATACCTCTGGAATACTTCAAGGGTCTAATCTTGGACAACTGTTATTTATTCTGTTCGTAAATGATCTGATGGATAATATTCATTCTCCACATTTGATGCTCGCAGACGATTTGAAACTATATCATGAAGTTAGATCACAGTACAACTGTGTTCAACTTCAACTGGACCATGTGGCTAGTTGGTATGAGGACAATTTTTTGAGTTTGAATGTTCAAAGTGTAATGTTGTTTCTTTCACAAGGAAAAGAGACCGAATTGATTGTGATTATAGCGTCGGTGGTCAGGTTCTCTCTCGGTCAAATAAGGCGAGAGATCTTTGGTGTAGTCTTCGACCAGAAGCTTTCCTTTGTCCCACACATCACTCAACTTATTTCATCTGCTGCGAAAATATATGGATTCGTTATACGTAATGGTAAATATTTTAATAATTCTTCAACTAGGACATTCATAGGACAACATAGGACTATTTAATACCCTAATCCGTAGCAAGTTGAATATAAGTTGTATGGCAGCACGATGTGGCATCTCTTTTACACTTGCCATCAACGCCATCTTGAGGCTATTCAGAGAAGGTTCTTGAAATTCTTAGTTTGTTGTGAGGATAAAGTTTATCCACAGCGAGGGGTCAATCAGAACGAATTATTGAGTCGATTTAGTTTTATCTCATTGCAGAGCAGGAGAGAAACTTTATCACTCAAATTTTTGTACAAATTACTGCACAATAGTATTGATTGTCCTCCTCTCTTGTCCGCTTTGAAATTTCGTGTTCCTAGGCAAAATTCTCGTAATACAGAATTATTCCACCTAGAGACTCCGAGGACCAACTCCCTAATACAATCCCCCATTTGATTTATGGAGTCTACAGTCAATAGAGTTGCCAATAATTGTGACATTCACTTCGACCCCATAGAATTTATTATCAGGAGTTATGTGAACAACGAAAATTGACTTGAATGAATTGATTTAGATTGAGTTATTTGTAATATTTCATTGAATGCTACAATGTAGTTATAAGTTACTCTTTTTTTAGATTAGATTGAGCTCTTTGTTGAATCTTTTTTTTAATTATTCAGTAAAATCTTTTTTCTAATTATTTAGTTATGTATTCAACATTGTTATTATTTTCTGTAATTGGGTGTTATACCTGTTGAGAATAAAGAACTTATTATAAGCGCCGAGGAGGCATCAACTGGTCATCGAGGAGTACTGATTTAACGCCTGCTGATTTTTTCCTATGGGCCTACCTAAAAAGTAAAGTTTACAATCCAATGCCACCAACCTGAATGTTTCGAAGCAAAGAATCCCTGAAGAAATCAACTCTATTCCAAGAGCGATGCTCCAGCCAGTGATTTAAAATTATAGCTCCAAGTTGAATGAGCGTGAAGAAGCGAATGGTGCGCATTTTCAAACGGTTGTTTTTCATAAATAAATTTCAAGAACTGCTCTTTAATTCAACAATAAATAAAACGAATTTTAATTGATATTGTTGTTTTTTATTTAACATCTAGAAACGAAAAACATTCTCAGGCACACTTTACTATCAGAACTCCGTAGGAACCTTGTATACATAACGGTATCTGTAGTATTTAACCCATATTTTTGAATAAAGCGCGAAACAAATATATACGAAGAACTTTATCGAACAAATGTTCAAAATAATTCTTAAAAAGGAAATTATGTATTACCTTTTCAAACTAATATTCCTACTTTTTAGTGATAACTACAAAAATGCAACTTTTATTGAGGAAACTTTGATGCTGATGCGAGTTTCCCATTAAATTGAAAAATAATCCAGTGCATCCGCCAAATTTGTTAAATATGTAAGTTCGAAATAGTTCGGTAAGAAATCATGCAAATAAAATATTATTTATTGCAAGATTTATGTTCTCAATCTAATTATTTAATAACGAAATAATAATTTTGCAAAATTCTATTGATTTCAGAGTTCAAGTACAAAAGGGTTCTGGCACAGTGCGGCGGCTAGTTTCAATGTCGATGCGCAAGGGCAATTCGAGAATTTTGACAATATTCTCAGATGTTCAAGGTCACCAGCTGTGAGATCAATACGTAAAGAAAAATCTGTTAATTTGAAACGATTAGAACGTGTCACGTTACAGATTTTTCAACGTTTCAATGTTATGCTTTGTACTCATTGTTTATGAGAAAATGTTGGTTTACTTTGCATTCATTTCCATTTACGTTAACATTATTGGTTTTTGAAATCAACAGGAAGATAGGCCTGGATGTCTGAATGTATGCTGCGAAGTTTGCCGTTACGTTCTACTGTAGTTTCTCCACTTTTACTTTCAGTTGCATTCATTTTAAAACCAGTCTTGATACGTAAAAATGAAACAACCTTCCACATTGTCATTTTGAAGATTTCATCATTAATTTGCAAGTTCAAAAATGAAATATCAAATGTTTACCACATTACAATCGATTTGTCATATTACTTCAACAATAAATAATTACATATTTCTTAAAAGCCGTTATAACTGGAACATTCACCTATGTATAACCACAGGATTTTGAGTGAGTCAGATATGTGCAATATATTTAACTTCCTTGATTAAACCTTTTGTAGAAAACACGAAAACAAGGAAATTTGACATATTTTTTGGTTTACCACTAAACAGAGTGACCACAGTTTTGCCTGACTGGAACTTGAAAGTTACATTCATAATTTACTATCTTGTCCTAATCATCAATTACAAAATATTTACTTCCATGTGTAAAATAATGAAGTGTATAACATTCATTTGTCAATTTTTGTACGTTTTCAGGAACCAAGTAAATTTATTCAAATTACCAAAAATTATAAAATATCTACTTTTTGTGCTTCTGCTATCTAATACTCAACAAATTGAGGTTAAACACTATTTATTTTGACATATGCGCATTTTTATGTTATTATATTTCAAACATTCATAATTATAATTCGAGTTTGTAAATTTTACTACGGAATACTTTGAGAAAGATCTTTATTCCTATGTCTTGTTTCTCGACCATAATGAAGTGTTCAATTACGTTGCCTGTAAAGCTCTTATCGCGGAACTTAGAAGGTACAGATTTGTCGATCAGGATGTCATAACTTTTTAGTTAAAGTGGGTTCTCACAGGGCTCCATTATAGGTTCATTAAAATTTCTAATATAAATTGATTCTTTTCCTGATTATTCGACGAGGTCTTGGAGCAAAACAATTTCATTTGCTGATGACACAACTGTCAGTGTGTTGAATGCTGACTTAAGCAGAGGTGGGAGGTTCCATTTTCTTCAAAAAAACCGTTCCGTTTTCTTCAAAACTATAATCTTTGAGGGTGAGATCAAGTTTTTTGTCTTGTCTTGTCTTTTGTCTGCCCCAAAACTTGTTTGGGGTAGCCATATCGATAAACTGTATAACATCACCGGGAAAATTTGTTTCATCATAAATGTATCAAAAATTGTGTATCAGCAAATACTTAGAGCAGTTTTTTTCGGGATTATAGACCGATTAGAGTCAACTGCGGCCAAATTTGAATAACTAGATATGCATAGTTTTTAAAATCAATGGACGATGAATCAACTCTGTGATAGTTCATATTTAAATGAAAGGTAATAAGAAATACTTGTCTAAAAATCACTGACTGAACAGTTCTTTATTCGACTATTTTCGCCTTCTACGGCATTATCAAGAATGAATGTTTTAGTTATATTTCATAGTTTTTATTTTTTCAGAGTGTCTTTTATATGTACATTAATACTTCAATAACATTCAGCTTGTATTCGACAAACATTCAAATATTACAAGAAAAAAAAATTATTATAAGTATCTTTTCATAGACTGAAAAGATCTCGGAGTGCTTAAAACTGTTTTCCATTGAATTTTTATATTGATTCATCTTCAGTCTATAGATTCCTTTCACTATCTTTTTTCAGGGATTCAATAAAAATTGTTCCCACCAAAAATGCTATATATACCATATATATGATTTTATTTATCATAGAGGTTTTCAATTTTGACTGCAAAATTCAGTTATTTGGTTTATGGGTTATATATTTGTAAATTATGCTCATTATTCATTGGCCTGTGCTAATACATGTATGTATGTATTAGTGCCACAAGTATAAATTTGATTTTATTTGATACTAGCTGACCCGGCGAACTTTGTACGCCCATTTATTTTTCTCTGAATATTTGACAAAAAGCCGGAAAGACATGTTTATATTGTTTTCAATATTTATCCCGTGTGGAGCCAGAGACTTACTCACTCACGAAGGGACTGCAATACTTCTTGTCATTTCAAATCAGTCGAATTATCAAAAACTACCTATATTAACACGTTTGAGGTAAGAATATAGTGTCTCTGGTGGCTGTACGAATAGCGTCCATTTGAATTGACTCTTCGCGTAATATTTTGTCGCATTGGTAGTATTTTCTTATCAATAACAATTAAAATCTGCCTTGCAATTTGACACACAACGTTTATTGGTCCAATAGCAACGATTTGCTGTGAACTGTAATCTATTTCAACGTTATATATTGAATGCTGGTCGATAGGATTAAACGCAACCTTTTCATATTGTTAATTTCGATTCCATCGATTCCGTTCGATTTCATTCCGAGATTCGCGTTGCTCTTCAGTTTGACTTGCTCTTTTATATCTTTGATTTGCTGCATTGCGAGTTCTGCGACTTAAGTTTGTACATCGAATAGGTATCATTTTTAAAAACGAAATTTCAACTGTAAATTAAAGAAAACTATGTATTCTTCTTAACAATCAAATATACCTCGTGCTATGTTAGTAACGTGTATGTTAGTCTATTTAAACTTACCAAAATGTTATATTAAATTGTTAAGTTATAATATTAGTCGTGATTGCTCTGAGCTAAACGTAGATCATATATATCTAGGGAACTAACCGATAAGATATTCAGTTTATTTACATCCTCCTTTTAAAGATTAATAATAATTATTTATTACTTATACTATTAAATAAGTTTTCTTAAATTTCCTTATTTTATACGAAATTTTTTAAATTTTTTTCCTGACAAAAACGAACACAATAAAAAAATAGTAAAATCGGTCCAGCCGTTAGCTCTACATTTTTGTTAGAAAACGTTTGTATGGGAAAAATAAATGGGTTGTTTTTAGGGTTTTCCGAGCAATTATTTGAATTTTTCTCGTCGTAAAAAACCATTCTTGGACTTCAACAAACATTTAAAAAAAAACTGGCAAAAAAAGACTGAGATTGAATTCTCGCTTAACTCTTGGTGAAACAATTAAATATTAAATTAAATTAAACTCTTGGCTTAATCTAATGGCTTAATCTTGGCTCACTAATCGTGAAACATCAAGAGTTTAATTTAATTTAATAAAAAAAAGAATTTGTCCACTGTTAAGAATTGGTTCACTGTTGAGTTATGCGCTTACCAACACATTTTGCGATTAATTTTTATATTATAGATATGAATGATTATAGTGCATCCGCCATTCAGTCCAAATTCATTGATTCGTGGAACTTGTCCTGAACAAAGAGTAAAATAAAGATTAAGTTAAAAGCAGAAAAATCTGATGGTATAGCGCGAAATTTGTGAAGAGAAATGATCAAATTTAACGAAAAAATCCCAATTTTCACAACCACCAGTACACCAATCAGTTAACACGTCGTATCATATAGTGATTACGATACTTGGAAAGTTGCTTGGGATTACACATCTAGTGGGGTCGTCGGATTCTCGGTTTCCTAATAATCAACAAACACGCAGCGCCAAACCTATTCGGAACAGGCGCGCTACGGCATACAATGCATGCGCAGACTATCAAAATTGAGCTAAATCAAGCCACAAAACAAGTGTAATCCGAAAAACATAGTGAATTTAGAAAAATAAAAACAATTTCGGTGTTTTGAGATTTTATTCGCGTTTAATGTCACGAAATATAATGTATCAGCTATATTGTAGTCGTTGTCAATTCGGTATTTGTTTTAAAATTTGGTATTGTGCGAAGGTTGCAAGTGTTGTCCGGGTATAACTTAGTTAGCCTTGACTCTGTATTTTGGTTTTGCACAAGTATTGGGATAGGACATGAACCCAAGATGAATTTCTCGTCATTGTCGAGTACCGAGGAGTGATGATTTTAGTGTTTCGATGCTCAAAATTGTGAGCGATTGTGTTGACATCGTATACTTTGAACGATGTAAACTCGGTGGAAATTCCATAGGTGCCGATTGTTATCATACGCAGTTAAACAATTCGTAGTTTGTAAAGTGCAGTTTAATTTGTGAACACTATTCATAGTGAATAAATCAAGCAATTTCGCTACCCGCCTGGTTAAAATACTGAGAGTTTTAGATTGCGCGACTTACCAAGTAAGTTTGTATTCATTATTTTACGATTGGTTGGTAAACCAGTTTGTTTAAGGGTCAGATATTTTCCAATGTGAATTTTAAGCTTCATTTCGACTCGATTATCATTTCAACTAGTTGTATTCAATTGAATTTAATTGCTGAATAAGCAACGACGTACCTGTTATTTTCCATTTATTTCATGTTTGAAACGTCGTGAAATTACTATAATGATAAAACTACAAAAATTTAAATGTATAATGTTGGTTTTCAGAGCGATTGTGATAGATTGCTAATATTTTGTGATAAAGTTGTTCTGTGAAAAATTGAATGAAATTCAGTAAAAATGTTTCCTTATTTTGGTGGATGCGCCGTGGTAATTAATTTGAAATGAAACTGCTCGAGTGAAGATTTATATTTTTTTTTCGAATGACAGTAGATACAACATATTGTAACAAAGGCGTCAATTGTTTAGCGCAATAACTCTTCTACGAAAATTTCATAAAACTTCTTGTGCGTACATTTACTTACATTATGAAATATAATTAGTATACCTACCTAATACTTATTCAAGAGAAATATTTTAGATGGGTTAAAGAGTTTCAGTTTCTTTGTTAGCTACAAAACTCCGCTTTGTCCAAAGCCGACTTTTATTCTTCTCTTATCAAAATCTCACAAGATTTCTGATGAATTTTCTAACGGGAAAATTATCAAATTGAACTAAAAAAAATTCGATTCAACCTAGATAAGAAAGAATTGATGGAGACTTTTCAGGATGGTTGGCCCTCATCAAGTTTGTATCGTTTCAACTCATATTTATTTCAGTAACTCGGTGAGATGCTTTGTCAAATTCAAAAATGAATGAAAAATTTAAATTGAGCTGTAAAATTGAAGAAAGAAATGATAGATATTTTGTAGATCAATATAGGATAAGCAATAAATGAGATACAACTGGATGGACAATCTGATCTACTGTTCATCTACTTTGAATGACAAAGCTTGGGATATTTGAACGAATATTACAGTGAACTCTTCAGTTTGATTTTTGAGAAATTATATATAAATATATGGACTTTTCTTAGCTAATATAATTTGAAATTAAGGTTGTAATCTGCCTCTTTCTTTGGTCCGGCTAGGAACCGAAACGGTTGGACAGATTTTGGCACGACTTTCATTTGGAAAATAGCTGACCTCATTTATATTTTTTCTCTGAATAGTATCTTTCAAGTGTGAAAAGTTTTTACTCAAAAAAATATAATTTTTTTCGGTTAAATATTCCTGAGTTACGTTTTTCAGTTCAAAATGATTTATTTAGTCGATTTATGTCAAATTTGCAAGAGTTTTCACAACAAATTTAAATTATGAAGCAATCTATTTTTTTTAATTTATATTGAGTAAAGCGTTCTAAGTATGTGATGTAAGTAGATACTATTTTCTTTTCTTGTGTACTTTTTCTCTAAAAAAAAATGGACACAAGAAAAAGAGAAAGTTTCTTTTGTGTCCACCTAACTTAATCTAGTAAGTATATTTTTTCCTTTATTTAAGGAGCCAAAATTAACAGATGGTTTTTAATATGGTTGTTTTTGATTCTGTGGTCAGATAACCAGTCAACCTTCTTTTGTGGAATATATTTTTATGTTCTTCATGACCGATGTTTTATGAAGTTCGTCTTTACAATTACAATTAGAACATTTCGGTTTTCAAATTCATAATTTTTCTAGGATATCTGATCATTGATTTAAAAATAATTATCTTATAGACCTGAGGAAAACAAAGGAAAAATTATGAAAAAGGAAAAAGATCACAAAAGTAATAAATCTGAGTAACAATATAACGAAATTTGAAAAATCTCATATATTTATGACATTAATATAAACAGACAGAATGTTAACTGTTTCGAACTAATTTGGAAAGCCTTCCATAATAGTTTATCGAAAAATACGTCATATGTCAAGTAAATAAATCATTTTGTAGTCTAATATTAAAATTAGTTTAATTACACAATTACATTCTTGAACAAACTTCGGATAGTTGGTAAAGACAATATAAGATATTTTTATTCTTATTTATATTATTTTTCATTATTTCAGAGTGATGTCTTTGGATACCGAACGAAAGAACTTGCAGCCTGGCATCACCCAGCTTATTCCCGATTTAGCATTGTCACTGATGGGACACAGGGGGCCAGGTATCACTAATCTTAATCATATCAACATGCAGCATCCTGCTAATGGTAAGAACAATATTTCTTTAATAAATTTCCTGTTTGTTTGAATTTATTTAACAACTGTTTGTATTTTATTCAAGAACAACGCAACCTTGAACAGGAATTCTGCTTTTAATCTTTTACATTGCCCATTGTTTATCTTTAATCTCTATAGCTAAACAAAGAGTGTCTTGTGGGGCACTCATTACACCTGCAAATACTGAGAAAACGACGTTGCGGTATGAGCTGAAAATACGACGGTTCATTTTGGCGCGAACATATGAATTTGACAGGTTACAGAAAATCATAGAGTTATATTTATTATTGTACACACCTATAGCCACAGACATACCCTTAATGTTCTGTGCCTATAGCGCTTGTGCTATAATATTCCATGAATGGAAATATTAAACGACACTAGTATTGAGAATTTATTTTTATGATTATTTACAAACAACGAACTATTGAAATTAAAAAAATCAATCTATATAAAACTGACCATCAGTCATGAGTGCACACTTTCAAACGATTATAATGTCATTATTGGTCCTTTATAGATGAATCTATGTTTTCAAGAATCAGGGTTCCGGAACCCATGGATCTTTTAAAAGTTTTAAAAACTTCTGTTTCGCATATATGTGAACTTTGTAGGTAATATTAGTAAGATTTATGAAATTAGGTACAATTATCACGTAATGTATCTAAGTTACGTTAGTAATTCATCCCAGGTAGCAAGCTGGAGTAACTTAGAGTCAATGACGTCTTATTAGATTCAATTTTCGGATAATTTTGGTCAGCGACGTCATTTGACCATTGAATGACTTTTTTTTTGAATGAACAGATGACGTAAGCGCAAATTACTATTTTCGTCAATATGTGACCATTAATTTTTAAGAAACGACAAATGTTCTAATTCTAAATACCTAAAAACGTAATTTAATGACATCTTTTGAACAGTTCAAAATGACGTCTTGAGGCTGTGACATTTTGACGTCACATTTCTGTCAACTTGCTACCTGGCATTTAGTTATATACGAGGACAGCTAGAAAAGTCGTCAGAATTAGAATATTTTCCAAATATACAGTCGTATATTTCCTATAGCCTTTTGTAATTGTATTATCTTCTAATACCAAATCATTTCCAGAAGGTTTACCATTCAATTATTTCTTAACGACTTTACGTAGACTTTGAATGACTCAGATATTTTCCGATAGGATAATTCAAGCACTCGAATTCCTTTTACACATTTATTGTCATAACATGTCGCGTTTCTTCGTTATAACCGACTTCTTCAGACGTTTACAGAATATGATTTTAAATCAATGTCGTAGTTTATATCATAGAAGTCGCTTATACTGTCGACACGCGTCACGTCATGACAATAAGAGTGTAAATCAAATTCAAGGGTTTGAATTATACCATAATTATAATGGATTTATACCAACTGAAAGCAAATACCATTCAGTATCAGATATTTTTATTACAGCTATTTGATCTTATCAAAAATGATGAATCATTTTCAAGAGAAAAAGAAGTCCTGATATTTTGTTCATAGATTATGTGCTGTTTAAATAATATTTGCTATTCTGGAATGAACGGTTATTATAAGAAACCAGTTTGGTGATAGCATAACAACATTCGAATGTTGTACTTTTGTCGAAATGGCTTTAAAATTTTGCATTTAAGTAACAAAACCTACCACTTATGATTAAGTGTTCGAGAAAACTGACGGAGATATTGAGAGTAGTTACTGAGATATTTCTGAATTGACAGACGTTTTTAAAATTCATTACATATGAAATATATTTATAAATAATATAAATATGGTTTCTTACTTCTCTAGATAAGCACAATACACGTTTTTATGAAGAAAATTATTATTTTTTTTACAAAACTAAAGCTTAGAAGTAAACTCAGAAGTACATTACTCAACAATTAAGCAATTCATCAAACTGCTTAAATCGTTGACAAACACAAACACCCATGCCTTTACCTGGATTCGAACCCGTATCATACCGCACCATATCGTTTGTTTTACCGACTAAGAAACGAAGGCGACCGTATTAAACAAATTCTTGCATATGGAGTGCAAGAATGTGACCAAACACAAATAATTGTGTAGTAATTTAATTTTGCAAACTCACTAAGCGATTTATTTATTAGTACGTAAAAAGTACAAACCTGAATTTGATCGAATAAAAACTTATTGCAACAAACGTATTATATCAAATATTACATTTATAATCTTTCTCAAGATGTCCACAAACATTACAACTGCAATAAAGTCATTCGTAATATAATATGACAGGTGTTACACTAATATAATGTTAATCTTAAAATTCCCTGATAAAACAGTAGATAAAAAAGTAATACGCCCTAAAAACAAAAAGTATTAGACCATTGTAAAAATCGATTTATTTTCTAATCGGGTCACCCCCATTTTTTGATGACATTTAATTATTTTTATTTAACATTTAATTAAATTAAGTGAAAACAGACACCAGTAAGTATCATCTTTCTCAATTTTTGCGGTCTTTGGAATTTCTTTTAATTTTTTCAGAAAATAATCCAAAACTTTGTTAGGACAGCAATAAATGCATAAGAATGTATGTTTCCTTTGATACGTTTTAAGGTTAGAAAAAAAATCGTGAGCTAAAACGTAAAGGATTCATAAATATTCAATTTAATTATGCTTCAATAGCAATTATCTTAATTTTGCTTGAAAAATAGTAAAAATATGATTCTATCAATATTTGAAAATAAATGAAATATCCCTCAAGATGTATTGTGTTATGAAGACTTTTTAGAGCATTTTTTTGAAAATAAATTTCTCACGATATCAATGAACCAGATACGTTCTTTGAACAAAGGACGAAAATTGGACTTGATGTGATACGAAATAGAAAGATTTCATATTATCAGAATATAAGGCATTCTGACAACCTTGCTTCACAATTAGGCCGACAGCTGTCTCGCCTGCGCAGCATATGCGCTTCATGGTTGTGAGCAGTTAGCTGTTCTGACGTCACGCTTGCTATTGCAAATGTCTGCGTCGATTCTCATTGACAAACACGGGATACAAAACGAATTTTGTTGAATAGAGTGATTTTGAACAGTGTGCTTGTGTATTTTTTCTACCTTAAATAATGTTTCCCGGTTCTGGAGGCCGTAAGTACAATATAATTTTATTTAGAGCAACATGTTTCATCGAGTTCCTTTATTGGCATTTCTGGCTATGTTGTCATTTGTTTTCGACCCTTTAAATTGCGTTCACTTCTTGATTTTTCAACGAAACAATTTTTTGAATGAGCGTGTAGTATCTAGCCTTCTGTTTACATATAATATAAATATTGTGACCAATTAGGTGTTTCGCTTTGAATGTATGTTCTATTTTTATGTAATATAACCTATCATACTCTCTCTAACGTGCTTCGCTATTATGTTGGTGTAATTTTCAATAGTCCCAATCGCATTTTGTGCTCTTCTATAGAAAGCACTTTTTTCGCTGTAGAGGTTGTATGTTTTCACTCAATATTCATACTATATCTTATGAATCATTCTTTTTCTAGAAACGTTACTTGTCTAATTGAATAGTGTTGTCATTTTCATTTTTCAATATAATATTAATGTTTCTTGGAACTTTCGTTTACTGTCCAGTAGTAGGCGTATTTAAAATAAGAAATATTGCTTTATTATTGTAAGGGTTCTAAATTATTTGTTACTATACATTTACTAGATCATTCTATTCTAGTTGATGATTATTTTTATAATTGTTTTTAAACACGAAAACAGAACTTTGAAGTTAGCGCAAAGAAGTAGGTACGCCTTTTTGTAGTTGACATTGGTTTCTTCAAGATTTCGAAATTTGCGAAAAAATTGAAATGTTTCAATGTTCTGGTGCTGAAGTTTGAAGCGCCAAATGGATAAAGTCATTGACCTGGGCCTAGGCTAGACGACACTCTTATTGATCCGATGTTCAGCTTTATTATAAAGGAAATATGTAGTTTCAAATTTAAATTCGTAAAGAAGTCGTGATATATGTCATTGATTATTTATCAATGGTAAGATGAAACCAGTTGCCAAAATGACCAATCTGTCATTATGTTGACCTAATTAAGTATGCAGATGCTTAACTTGTTATTATATATGATCAAATATTGATTTATTTTGAGGGAATTTGTTCTTTATATTGCAAAATGATTAGTTTTTTCGAAAAGTATTCCTATCTCTTTCAGAACATTTAAACTTTATTCTATTGGAGTAAACCAGCATCTATTTCTTATTGTGTTAGTACAGTTTTCTTATAATTATTATTGTTATTGTGTTCTAATAATTTAATATTCTCAATAGCAGTTGCTTATTGATTTGTTTTATATTATTTCATGTATCATTTCATTATCCACCTACTTTAACTCTTTCAAAAAGCGAGTTGGAGACTAGATTAATAAATGTGGAAGATTAAATTTCTTTTGAATAGACGGAATTTTATATGAGCATCTGTCTGATGTCGTTCGTGTTGTTCTTCATATACATATTGGTTAAGTTTATCTTACATTACCTTGGATCAGGTTTTTTTTATTATTAATTTTTGAAGTAAAATAAAATTCTAAATTAAAATGTAAATATTATTGAACTCACCTCACACACAAGTTTCATACTTTTTGTAAGTGAACTATGTTTATTTATTTATATTATTTATATTATTCACTTATTGTCAAATTTCTTTTAAGTTTGAAATTATGTATTTTCTAAATAAGCATTATTATTATTATGTTTTGTTTGTTTCTCTTTTGTGTTGACATTTTCAGTTTCGCTAATAAGTATTGTGTCTACTTGTTTTATATAATAATATAGATATAAATAATAGAGTTTTCGTCTTTCTATAGGTTTTTTATGTAACACTTGATATGTTTTTCCGTCAATTTTATTTCGTATAATTTATTTTTATTTCTTTTATTTATTTATTTTTTTTAAGTTGTTGTTTTGAACTCTTCAACTTATTTATCACGATTTTATTACGCTTTTTTGGGTGATGTTAAAATGAAATTCGAATCATTATCGCAGGTATCAATATTAACATTTCGCAATCCATTTCGGGAATGGAGAAATTTGATTTTTTTAATGTGCATATGAACACAATTGGTTTATCGTGAAAGGAATCATGAAATAAAATAAAAAACTATTGGATATATATCCTATATATATATATATATATATATATATATATATATATATATATATATATATATATATATATATATATATATATATCTTGCATAAGGAAATTGTGCTGGCACGTGTTTCGAGCTTTTTGTTTTCCATCAGAATACCATCGTGTAGTAGTTTGAGTTGTACAAACATGCTCCACTTTCTGTAAATGCTTTTCTTTCTGTAAATTCTCCATCTTTATTTTTAAAGGGAGTTTCTAAACAGAGACAGCTGAAAATATCCAGCATTCGAGAATGGGAAAGAAATATTTGAAACACAATAAAAAACTCGCATGTAGCATTCGAATTTGAATTAAAACACATTGTGAAAACCTTGAAGTGAACATTTTGATATTTGAACTAGCCAGGTGGATTATATGGACATTTGAGAAATTTGTATGCCCGTATTTGTCTAATTTGGCTTAAAAACTGTCATTTTGTTGTCAATTGCAATGTAATTGAACACTTTCTGATCGGTAATAAACTAGTGGAACCGAAATACCGTTGATCCAGAAAGAACGGAAGATAACCGACTGGTTCTGAACAAAAATCAGCGTTACCCAAAGAAGTGCAAAATCTGCAAAACAGGTCTCGAACCATCATTGCAATAAGCAGTTTTATTGTCAGTGGCGTGGATTCAGCTACTGAAAACGTGGGACATCATCGCCCTCGCCTACTCTTTCAAAGTACCGATAGAAAATCATTATAGCCATGAAAATTCTCAAACCAGATTGTAGGTGCTGAAAATCTAGTCTGTGTAGGAAACAAATGAATTTAATTTCAATATTCATTCAAAATTAGTAGCAGTAACAAATAAAAAACAAGTTTTTAAAATTTATTGAAATTATAAAAATGATCCATTCATTTGATATGGTTTTCAATGAAATGAACATTAATTTTAAGAAACTTGAGTGCTGAGTATTCCTTCATTTGCGGCAGTGACAACTGACAAGTCTTGCTTAAGGTCACTTTCTATTGAAACATCTTCAATTGAGCAAGGCCAAACGAATCGGGGATAGGGATGCTCGATGATCATCAATGTTGAAAGCAAAAACATCGATGTTGGCTATTCGATAAATATCTAACATCGATGTTAACGTACTCGATATCGATGTTAACTCACGGCCTCACGCAAGACCAATAGAGATGCTCGATGATCATTGAAAATCGATGATCATCGATGTTGAAAACAAGAACATCGAAGTAATTACATCGATGTTCAGTATTAGATACATATCGAACATCGATGTTGGGCTTGCGATTATGACATCGATGTCAACATCGATGTGTTTCTAACATCGATCATTCCTAATCGGGGATCTAGACCACTTTCAAATTTAGTAACTCAACTAGCAGTGTATTATTATGTATATAGCTTGTGTCGTTTTCAAGTAACCCAGGAAATGTACAACATTGCCTTCTAGAATTTTATCAGGTATCTGCTTGAAGTCCGTGTCAAATTCTGGATGAAGACTAGCTCTGTGCCATCTTTAGCAATAGGTCTACCCATATCATAACTCATACTTCGACAATAAGAGGGCACTCGTCAATAAATAGCTACATGATTGACCACATCTTTTGTCAGGTTGTTGCCACACCCTCGCACTTCTATCTGAGTCCAATCAACGAACGAAACACTATTTCAATCTGCTAATAACCAAACTTTTGAATTTTTGGAACTCTGGATAGAATTTTCCAGTAGTTCTAGATGGAGAAGATAAGCCAGCAGCATGAAGTCGTCTTCCAGTTAACGGGATATTTACATTTCTCACTTCATAAAAAGGATGTCGAAGCGGACATGAGCTTTCAGTTTCTCAAAGAACTGGAAGCGACATAGCCATCATCTGTACGTGTTACAAGCTTGTCTCCTCATACACCAGGTCTTGGAGTGTGCAGGTCGTTCTCATTTCACCTCTGTTTTACTCATTGGACTTACACTAAGATTGTTTCGCGACATCTGCATCCATCTTCTTGAAGCTCAACAAGTTTTATTATCATTTCAATACAACAAGAATATCAGCAATACACAAACAATTACTATGCACAATTTACTCGAGAGTTACTCGAAAAAAATGCAATTGATTTACACTTTATTGACTACATAGCATGACGCGTTTCGTCGTTACAAACGACTTCTTCAAAAAAAAAAACCGAATTTCAAACAGTTTGTATTCGGTATAGATATGTAGATGATATAGATGATATATGTAGATATGACATGTTTTACTGGTACCGATCGTTTATTAAAAAAATTTTGAGAATTTCATTAGTTCAGTTCATCCAAATATAAAATTTACAACCGAAATAGAATCCATTAATTTTTTGACTTGACAATTACAAGGTTAAATAATAAATTTGATTTTTCTATTTTCCATAAGCCTTCCCATACGGATACCATAATACACAATTCCTCATGCCACCCATATCCACATAAAATGGAGCTTTCTACAATATGATACATAGATTAACTAATATACCTTTATCAGAAGAAAACTTCAATAAAGAACTGAACATCATTAAACAGATTGCGGTTAATAATAATTATCAGAGCGAACTAGTGTCGAAAATTCTTCACAAAAAATTTTATCAGAAAGCTGTGCGATTACTGTTTCCTTATCAGTCTGATAGAAATCGGAAATATAATAGTTTAACATATTTTTGAAAGTCAGTCAAAAAGTCAAAACCTTTTTACAAAACATAATTGTAATATTTGTTATAAGTGTAAATCATAAGTTCAAGTGTTTGAATTTAAGATTATATTCAATTATAATGGATTTACATCAAGTAAACGCCAACACTATTAAATATCTTTATTTATTTATTTGGAATTTGAAATATAATTAAGGACCATAACAAAATTACAATAAAATTTACACTGCACAATCTACAAGACTATCAATCTGATTTAATAGAATAACAATCTTATTTAAATGTATTGAACTTATTACATAATTCACTTATCTTACCAATATTTTTATACATTTCTTATTTTTGAAGATTTTGTTTCTTATATTGAAATTCTTGCTCTCAAAATGTAAAAGCATATTATACTTCGTATTAATATGTTAGAGAAAAATATTTTTCGACTTTATAAACTCGAAACGTTTCAGAGTATTGAAGAAACGAAAGAAGTCCGCTATAGAATATCAGTTTGTTAGTTCAGATTGAAATGATTTTCCTTATAACTAAGTAAATAATTTTTGTCGCTTTTTGCAAAAAAGTATAGGTATTTTTGATTTTTTTTCATACATTTTCCTAATGATAAAACTATTGAGGAGTGTTCAATTGGTTTGAGTTATTTAGATTTTTGTGATTATTTAGATTTAAACAAAATTTTACTTTGTCGATGGGTCGATCTTTAGTTAACATTCCGATTTTTTTCATCACAGAATCATGGCAGACAAGTCCTCCACGTCAAACTGGAAGCCCAACTACGCAAACTACATTTCCCGAAATAACAGGTTTGTATTAATAATAAATCTGGCTTTCACAAGTTTTTGTTCATTAAATTTTTTTCAATAGATCAGTGTAAATATCCCAACTGATTATTCAATGTTTTATAAAATATATTAGGTCATTATGTTTTATTGTTCAAACTATCGTAAATTGCTTGTGTAGAAACTTACGTTTCGTTTTTTGAATTCATTTTCGAACTTATTAAATTCCTGATCCGTTATATAATTTTGTATATCGACATTTTGTATATCGAAAAAGTATATCGACTTGTGTTTTTTTCGAAACCGTTTCGATAATATTGTATTTGCTCACTCCAGAATGTTGTGAGTCATTGAAATTTGATTTAACACCAACTCTAGGATATTGTTTTCTTTTACAAAAAAGTGTTGCCATCTTTGAATAATATTGGTAAAAGTTATTTAACGAGAGCCCCACTCTTCTACAATAACCTCAAATCTTCAAAACATCTATCCTCCTAATTATCTTTATTACAAATATACATATGACAACCAAAATGAGAATTTCAAAATATGAAATTGATAATCGTCATGCAACTGGTGTTGGATAAATTGTAATCTTCAGTATATTATTCAAACAATAACCCTAGCAAATCTAGATTTTCTGGTAATTAAATATACTCTTATTCAACATGGTATATAATATGAATATAATGTTATGAATTTTATATTAAAATAAATTAAACTCTTGGCTTAATATTTCACGATTTATTTAACAATATGTATAGTCAACATGTTTCGAGCTTGAAAATGAGCTAACGCTCGAAACATGTTGACTATACATATTGTTAAATAAATCGTGAAACATTAAGCCAAGAGTTTAATTTATTTTAATATTCAATTATGTTTCACCAAGAGTTAAGCGAGAATTCAATCTCATTAGTTATGAATTTTTCTAAAAAAAATTATATGGTAGAGCTTGTGAGTTGGTTGAAAGCTTCTCAAGTAAATTTGTTCATCATATAAGCACTCGATATAACTTTCATATAATACTTATCTGTTTGTGTTGTTTATATTTATGGGAATATATTTAATAACACATCGATTGACCTCTAATTCTCTTGAATTGTAGCAGGCACATCAGGTGCCATCGGAGCCTCCAGTACAGCTGTAGCCTTACCCAGTGCAGCTGGCACTTCATTGACTACAGCACCACCTCCTGCAGAAATACCAGTGTTCCAATGTCCTCGAAGACCAAACTTGGGTCGAGAAGGGCGACCAATTGGTCTCAAAGCTAATCATTTTCAAATAACTATGCCCAGGGGTTTCGTTCACCATTACGATGTTAATATCCAACCTGATAAATGTCCAAGAAAGGTAAGAGCAACACTTTATTCTTTACTTATATGTATATTTTTATTTCAATAAAATTCTTTTGTTATATAAGCAGTCAAGAAAGAATAATTTGCTTCGTTTTACTTCACTCTCTGGTAGGGTAATACTTATGTAAGAGGTGAACACTTTCTATTTACAATTCTTGTACCTATTAAAACTACATATTTTAATAATTAACAAAGTAAAATAATTATTCATTTTCAAACATATTTTATTTTGTTTGTAGGTCAACAGGGAAATCATAGAGACTATGGTACACGCGTATGGAAAAATTTTCGGCAACTTAAAACCAGTTTTTGATGGCCGAAACAATTTGTATACTAGGGACCCCTTACCAATAGGTAACGCTAGAGAAGAACTAGAAGTTACATTGCCTGGCGAAGGGAAAGATCGTTTGTTCAGAGTTACAATTAAGTGGGTTGCACAAGTATCCCTCTATGGTTTAGAGGAGGCACTTGAAGGTAGAACAAGACAGATACCTTATGAAGCAATAGTGGCACTAGATGTTGTTATGAGGCATTTACCTTCAATGAGCTATACACCTGTTGGTAGAAGCTTTTTTAGCAGCCCAGATGGATATTATCATCCTTTAGGTAAGTAGTGGAAATTATATTTAATCAATCTTAAAATAATAATATTTATAATATTGATCGATGCTTTGATGGCTTTCATGGGCATTTCATCATGACCAAAATGGAGCTTATTCTTCATTGATCTATCCACTGATACCACTTCCGCATCATGAACGTTAAAAACAAAATTATTCATTTTGCCTCTGCTGTCCTACAAACGACTTGACACCATTTGAGACAGATGCTCCAAGATTAACAAAAACGTCGTTTGTTGTACTAGCTCTTCTGGACCTATGTGTTCAGTTGGCCAAACAGGCTGCCTTGTTTTCTTATTCGTTCAGAGGTTAATCACCTTATATTCTGTGTTAATTGTTGAAGCAGTGCAAAGGAAATCTAGAATTTTCTTTAGTTTTAATGCTAAAGAGATTTTTTAAAGGAGATTCTTATCCTATATTTCTTGGTTTCATGTGTATTTTAGAAAAACCTTTTTCAAACATATTTTCATAAAACGGCCTATAAATCAAATCCAAAATTGGTTGATGTCACAACTCATAGTATTGATGTCCCCTTAATCAGTATCTATCAATTTCTGTACAAAGATTTCAAGATTTTGGACACTTGTATTTTTTCTGAAGAATTTTCCTTGGATAAGAAGTTCAAATGAATCAAGTTGTGTAACAAAGTTCAATGCATGGTGGTAAGAAATATTATATTCAATAATAGAACCCCAACCAATACAATTTGATACCTACACATTGAATTGTTTCAAAAGTGAGGGTAATTCGTTACTATATTTATTTTTAGATATAATATTTACATTAATATCACCAGTTATGATGAATTTTTTGTTTTCACTGCAAACTTGTTGGTTAATTCTTAGTTTTTCGAGAAATATATCTCCGTTATTATATCACAGAGAGCTTGGTCTATAGATAGAAACTACAATCAGTTTGAAAGTTAATTGTACAGAAGCTATTATTCATCACGCTAAATGCTTTAAAATCTGTACATTGTACCTAGGTATACATTTTTGTTCTTTAAATAGCTTTTACCTTGACAAAACCAGTGGCAAGCTTATATCCTTTGATGTTGTATTCAGATAGTTCCTCTTCTGATTTCCAATGTTCTAGATTCTAGAATGTTAACAGCATTTGCTTCATGTGCTAGCAGTACAATTTAGAGTTTCCTATAGACCGAACACTATTGTATAACCACAAACTCTCGAAGAGTGCTTTGATGGCTACCTTGAAAATTAATATGTAGTTCTGTTTCACTTACCATTCTCCTGCTTTTTTGGTGGGTGAAAAAAATTCTAATTAAATTCTAATTTTCTAAATGCTCAACACAACACTCAATATTAATGGACTTTTCCACCATCTTTCAAAGTAATATATTTTCAATGATAGTTTTTCAGAATCGAGTAATTACATTATCAATGTAGTTGATGTTTCACATTTTTTTTTCTTGCTTTTCAGATCAGACTCCTTTTCCCCCTCCCCATTTTCATTTTGGAATGTTTTTATGTTAGTAATATATGTCGTGCCTAACAATAATTAATTTTTGGAACGAATATATAATGATGATGATGTAAGTAAACCAACAGAATTATAAGCAGAAGATCTCAGAAAAGCTAACCAAATTCACATAAAATCAAGGTTTTTTTTTATTATTAAGTTTAATATTTCAAAGGAAACATGAATATAAAATCTATAAAATATAAATTATATAATATAAAATATATAATTTTAATAAACAGAACAAGTTATATCTTGTCACTCCCAAATATTTGGTATATTAAACTATTTCTTGAATATATTCTCAAAAATATTTCACTCTGCAAGTATAGAAATGAATTGTCCATTTGAATTCATTACTTTGCGAATTCATTATTTTAAGAGAGCGATACACATTACTTAAATTGTTTTTTTAGGTGGTGGCAGGGAAGTTTGGTTTGGTTTTCATCAATCTGTAAGGCCTAGTCAATGGAAAATGATGCTCAACATTGATGGTAATATAAATTTTCAAAATTGTTCAGTATTTTATTGAAACTTCATGTTCATTTTTCGTTCTTCTAATTCAACTATCATTTTTAGTGTCTGCAACTGCATTTTATAAAGCACAGCCAGTCATAGAATTCATGTGCGAAGTATTAGATATTAGAGACATAAACGAACAAAGGAAACCTTTAACAGACAGTCAAAGGGTTAAATTTACAAAAGAAATTAAAGGTTTGAAAATTGAAATAACCCATTGTGGAACCATGAGGCGTAAGTACAGAGTATGCAACGTGACGAGAAGACCTGCGCAAATGCAATCGTAAGTAATTGTTTCAGGGATTTAAATGTATATTTTTTGTTTATATGTCTTTAATAACTTCATAACAATAAAACGAAACCCTGTAAAAGAGCAATGATAACCTTTTATGAATAATTTTAATATTCATTCTTATAAATTATGAATCAGCAATTACTACTATTAGTAAAAGTTTTGCCACATAAGTAGATCAAACTGTAACACCATAACTTACTAGTAATAATGAATGAAATTGAATTCTGGCTCAACTCTTGGTGAGTCTGAGTCAACAATCAGTCACAATGAGCACACGCTCATTTTCTAATTCAAAAACATTTTGACTAATTCATGTTGTTAAGTATAATTGTTAATCATTAAGCCAAGAGCTTAATTTAATTTAATATTACTAGTAATACACTCAGTATGTCAAATGCTATTGAAATTGAAACAGTTATTAAAATGCACCCAAATTATATAATTAACATGAGAAAAATCAGTTCTATTACCTTTTATAATTCGCTGTATGTTAACTTTCACAAAGTAAATGCCAATAATATTCAATTTTAATACTTCTCATTTTATAGTTTCATATTTTTTTTCAATATAAATATTTTATTTAATATTGTTATTATTTATTTAAATTGTTTCAGATTTCCTTTACAACTTGATAATGGACAAACAGTTGAATGTACTGTTGCTAAATATTTCTTGGACAAATATAAAATGAAACTACGTTATCCACATTTGCCTTGCCTCCAGGTGAGTTTTCACTCTTACTTTATTATTATATATATTATTACGTTCATTGAATATAATATTTCAGATTATTAATCCTGGAAATTGTAATTATTTTTAGGTAGGGCAAGAACACAAGCACACTTACTTACCTTTAGAAGTTTGTAATATAGTTGCAGGACAAAGATGCATTAAAAAATTAACAGATATGCAGACGTCAACTATGATTAAAGCAACTGCTAGGTAAAAATATATGGTTTTCATATAAGAATAGCAAATTAAGTTGGGACTTGATCGAGTTTTATTTTCGAGTTTTTAATTTTAAAAACAATCTTGTTATTGTTGTTACCTTATCATTTAGAAAATCCTAACTTATACTTAAATGACAGGTCAGCTCCAGATAGAGAAAGAGAAATCAATAATCTTGTAAGAAGGGCAGACTTTAATAACGATGCCTACGTCCAAGAGTTTGGTTTAACCATCAGTAATAACATGATGGAAGTAAGAGGTAGAGTTTTACCCCCACCAAAACTTCAGTATGGTGGAAGGGTAGCTTCCCTCAGCGGACAGGTGGGCTGGCACGTTAGTTTCAGTTATTTATTTTGTTTTAGTTTGTAGGCTCTTGGAAACTTGTATCCTTCAAAATGAATTAATATAAAACATTGTATGTAGCCACAATAATTTAAATATTAATTACATGGTCATATTATTTTTATATATTTACAATGTATCGTATTTGAAGGGTGTCAAATTCCTAAGTTATTTTTAATTTTTTTATCAGATGTCCCAAAGTTAATAGTTTATTATTAATTTAAACAAGCAATTAGCTTTGGGTAAGCTGATCATTTATTAGCGTTTTTATTAAGTTCTTTTTGTTTTTGTGTGAATGAATGTGTTGTTAATTTGCAGGCTGAATTTATTTCTTCATGGAATTATTAAATCATAAAAAAGTTTTTATACTCTCTCTTGGTGATTGTTTTCTGGGCTACTCTGGCACAGTTGGAGTTTCAATTCATAAATCTCATTGCGTAGCATTTCATTATCGAATAAACTGATTTAGCTGGTTTTAATATTTTTTATTTTTAAAATTATCAATTTCATTATACAAATAAAATTGTTAGTATTAAGTATGTATGAACTACTGTACATATTTGTGTGGTATATGAACCACTTGATATTTTATCTACAATTAGGTAATTGATCAAAAAGTATTAAAAATACATTTTGGCGTATATATGGATTGAAACATCCTTGTCATTATTATATGTTGAAGCTCTTGAGTGTGTAGACTTTCATTCAGTATGAGTTTTTAAAGTTTTTACTCATGCATTTCTTGCTTCTTGAAATCATTTTAGCATGGAAGTTTGTTGTATCCAGAGCTTTCAGTATTCAACAAAGAAGCTGCAGTAACTTTACAAAACAATAAAAAGTTACTCATCTTCCACAAATTTATCTGTTCCAATAATAAAAAGATCTGGATGTTTTGTGTCTTGTGTGGAATTGTTATTTGTGAATAAAGTTTTATCGCCTCGGTGAACATATTGGTTCTGTAGATTATATAATGTTCTTATCATTTACATTTTACATTCCACAGAGCAAACAGCAAGCCCTTCCTAATCAGGGCGTATGGGACATGAGAGGGAAGCAATTCTTCACTGGAGTAGAGATTAGAGTATGGGCAATTGCCTGTTTTGCTCCTCAAAGAACAGTTAGAGAGGACGCTCTGAGGTAAGTACCTGTAACATCTTGTCTGTGCAGTTATCTCAAAAATATTTCTTTTAGAAACTTTACACAACAACTTCAAAAGATTTCCAATGATGCTGGTATGCCCATAATTGGACAACCGTGTTTTTGTAAATATGCAACTGGTCCAGACCAAGTTGAACCAATGTTTAGATATCTTAAGAATTCTTTTACGTCTTTGCAACTAGTTGTAGTTGTATTACCTGGAAAAACACCTGTGTATGGTGAGTGACTTGATAAATATGCAAATTGAGATACATATACTTCCTATTATCATTCTATATAAAATCAGTAGCTGAACTACTTCAGAATAATTTTTATTTCTTGAATGAAGAAGATACCACATTCCACATTTGGTCAAATGAGTGAAATTCCAACAGTCACTTAGAAAAAAATTCTATATGTAACAAGCAACTTATAAACTATGTAATATAAAACAGTAATATAAGTAGAAAGTATTTACCATCTATATATTTATATACTTGATTAATGTAGTTGTAGAAGCTATCTACAATGGTGGAATCTATTAGTTCAAATTGATATATAAAACGTTCTTAAATTGATTGTAAAATTATTAATTGCTTACTTATCTAGATCAGGGGTTCCCAACCTATTACCTTATGCGCCCTCCTGAAACTTACGCTAAACTACTACACCCCGTTGTCCCAACTACAGTGGAAATAAAACACACTTTTAAAACTTTTGGTTTTAAACGAACAGCCCCCCCCTCTAAATCTCTCTACGCCACCAAGTGGGCCACCTCACTGATCACACCTGATCTAGATTGTGTGTGTTATGTAACATTGTATGTATGTGCCTTAAGATGAACATAATTCATTGAATCTTCATTGACAGCTGAAGTTAAAAGGGTTGGAGATACTCTCCTGGGCATGGCCACCCAATGTGTTCAAGCCAAAAACGTTAATAAGACTTCACCGCAAACACTGTCCAATCTATGCCTCAAAATTAATGTTAAATTGGGAGGAATAAACAGCATTCTCGTGCCATCAATAAGACCAAAGGTGACCCGAATTGTCTTCATTATTTGCAGTTTTTCAATGTCATGATTATTGCAGATATTCAATGAACCTGTTATATTCTTGGGTGCTGATGTAACACATCCGCCCGCCGGTGACAATAAGAAACCTTCAATTGCTGCTGTAGTCGGATCTATGGATGCCCATCCTTCTCGTTATGCTGCTACTGTTCGCGTGCAGCAACATAGACAAGAAATAATTCAAGAATTAAGTTCTATGGTTAGGTGAGTATTATTTGAATTTTATTATAATCTGAGACATACTATAATCTGTTAATCTTTAAGGGACTTTTATTGCTTAGTTATATTATTAGTTCATCAATACAAATTCAAAGTTAAGAGTTTTTCTGATACATATATTAACTTATGATAACTAGATTTATTTTTTATTCAAACTATTGAAACCTACTATTGCAATTTATTTCTTTTTAACAGTTTATTACATGCATAAAGAATATAGTAAATACTTTCATTATCATTTCTTCTTTACAGGGAGCTACTAATAATGTTTTATAAATCAACTGGTGGTTACAAACCACATCGTATCATTTTGTATAGAGATGGAGTATCTGAAGGACAATTTCTTATGTTGCTCCAGCACGAGTTGACTGCCATCCGTGAAGCTTGTATAAAATTAGAAGCTGACTATAAGCCAGGTATCACATTTATTGTTGTTCAAAAAAGGCATCACACTAGGCTGTTTTGCGCTGACAAGAAAGAGCAAAGTGGAAAGAGTGGTAATATTCCAGCTGGTACAACTGTAGACATTGGTATCACCCATCCCACCGAGTTTGACTTTTACCTCTGCAGTCACCAAGGGATCCAAGGAACATCTAGGCCATCGCATTATCATGTTCTTTGGGATGATTCTCATCTAGATTCTGATGAATTACAATGTCTAACGTATCAGTTGTGTCACACATATGTTAGGTGTACTAGGTCAGTTTCTATTCCTGCACCAGCCTATTATGCCCATCTGGTAGCGTTTCGAGCTAGGTATCATCTAGTTGAGAAAGAGCATGACAGGTGAGTCTTCAATATATTTTACAAACACCCACATGTATGTTAGTATATTTGGTTGCTTATTCCAGGTTTTTCTAGTTCTGATTCAATTCTAGACATTTAGGGGCTTTAATAGATTTAATATATAAAACCTTGTGGGTATTTTTGGGCATGCATATAAAAAGATTTTGCAAATAAAATAGTCATATATTAATTGAAACAAATATATCATAAACTAATCTTCCAAATATTTTCGATAAAAGAATTATAAAATAATTATCTACTATTTTCAGTGGCGAGGGATCTCACCAGTCTGGTTCTTCAGAAGATAGAACTCCTGGAGCAATGGCAAGAGCAATTACTGTTCATGCGGACACAAAAAAAGTAATGTATTTTGCTTAAATTCTCAGCTGTTGAATGTTAAGTGTTTGGTGTGGTAAATTTCAATGCAAATCATTTTCCGATTGAGAGAATATTGGGCAGGGAACTAGAGCTGATAATCCTTTCGGAAAAACCTTATGATAAGTAACTATCAAATTATCACCAAATAGTAGGTATTATTTATCTATCACAGGGCGGTACAAAAAAGCGGTTCAAAAAACCCGTACTCTTGAATAATATGGTACAAATTTTAAAGATCCATATTGTGACGACATATTATGTATTTTTGTTGATATTGTTGCGCTGTATTGATTAAAATGTTGTAAAAGAAGGATTTGATTAGAAAATTAAGGTTGAAGTTGCACAATTCCTTAGATCCTGTTATTAGAATTAGGAACAAGATATCCGCGTGTATTTATTTTATATTGGCAGCACTCTTGCTCTGGTAAATGCTATGAAACAGTCATTTCGATATCGAAACAAAAAATGTGGATATGCCAGGAAGAATAAATGCTACTTAAGACGGTTCAACTTCAAGTAATAATTTTATAGTTAACCATTAAATTATTTTATCGTTAAATGATGAATTTTAATAAATTTTAAGTATCGTAAAGAAAACTGTACAAACATAACTTTTCTTGAATATACATTTTTGAATATAGTCAAATCAAATTTGTTCATAAAATGATCATACATAACACATAATGATTAATACATGATGAAAACCACTTAATTGCGTATCTGTTTCTTCCAATTATAGAACTTGAACCGTCGTTGTTCCGTGTAATTTTACTTATGACGTAATTTTTTATCAATACAACAATAATACCAAGTTTTGTCTGATAATTTTTAAGTTGTATATTTCACATTATTTATAATCATACCTTCGATTTAAAGCTTTAATGTATGAATGTGTGAAATTGTATTTTTTTAAACAGTTTCTCAAACTGGGTTGCTTAATTATGTATTATATAATTGTGAACGACCAATGGAAGCCAAAAAGCAGCTCGTTTTCTATTGTCTTAATTTAGGCCAATAAAATAACTTCGCTAGGTTTGGTGCTCAACATTTTGTGTTCGATCTTTCCTACAACAATTCTCTCATACCAAAGTGCCTCTATACCGAAAAGAGTAGAACACACGACCTTATTACTTTTAAGTTATTCCTGGTGAGAATGTTCACAAATTGATTATTTACCAATATTTTCGATTAATCACAAATTTTCATCACAAAACGTTTTTGATTTTTGAAAGTATTTTTGTTATCAGAAAATATTGATATATATCCCTTATGATTTCATGAAAATATATGGTGAATTCTGCGTTTGTTGCTCAAACTTCTGTTCTAAATTTGTTGTCTTTCTTTAAATCTTTACTTTGTTCTACTCATTCGGTTCATTTGGAACATATTGAATAAATTACTCCATCGCAAATACTTATTTATTGTAGGAAAGATCAAAATTTATTTGTAATTGTGAATTTTATTGAAAATTTATTAATGACAGTGCATATTTCAACCCAATGGAATGCCCTTAATATATATATATATTTTTTTTGTAAATGCTGAGCCTGTAAAACCGATTCAATGTCAAAGATTCAAATTCTGTTTGAACCTAAGAAGTATACTTGAATGCATTTGTTGATTCATTTAGAAATATAATGCCCTATGAATTTGAATCTTTGATATTAATTCTTAGAAACATATGTATATAGAAATTAAGTTGAATAATATGCATACCCAATAATGTAAGTTTTAGTAAAGCATTCCAAAAATTGCCTCAGTCAAGCATAAAAAAGCGATCATTTTTTCTTCCGTTGTACATTAATTTTTGGTTTATCATATGAAAAAAATTCAAGATATATTTTAATTAGTAGAAAAAAAATTTCATTCATGTAAAAAATTATAGATTGGGAACTTTAGAATTTGGTTTATAATTGCTGTACTTTTTTATAAATTTCAAAAAGTGATAGGAAGAATCATTGTGTGTGCTCATTGCAAAGAAGAAAGACTTCATATGTGTATTTTTTTCGCAGAGTAAATTCAATGACTTTTCTTTTAAATTAATCTGTGACTCTAATTAATCCTATTCTGATTTTCATTAATCGATTGGGCCGATACTTGATGAAAATCTAAATACATAATTTGAATAAAACTTAAGTAGTTTTCTGATTTTCACTTTAATTCATTCAAAAACATGATAATATTGTTTCGCCAACACAGTGGCTTCATCAGATGTTGATGATAAACAGTTTATCGTCAACATCTGATGAAGCCAATGTGTTGGCGAAACAAAATTATCATGTTTTTGAATTAATTAAAGTGAAAATTAGAAAACTACATAATTTTATTCAAATCATCTATTCTGATTTTTCTATAAAAATAGATGCATAATTTCTAACATTTTGCTAACTTTGAGTGCATGGCCAAAAGGTATAATAAACTTGGCATGAGTTAAATATGATTACAAGAAATCATTGAAACGTTTGTTTGAAGTACAACTGGAAGAATAAATGTTATCCAATCTGGATCCAGTCGAATACTGTTCAATATTTTATTTTATCAATCTTTTTTTGAGTAATTTTTTTCTCTTAGGTTATAATGTAATGTTATACTCGTCAATTGATTTTATCCTGGCGATTAATTAAAGAAAATCCTTACACAAAGCGGAGTATTTATAGAGTATATACATATATAATTTATATTTAGGATGAATTAAGAAAACCTGTTCTATTAGATATTACCAGCTGTTCAAAATTTTGACACTCCCAATTTTACCATCGTTTATTGCATTTAAACAAAATACCCTCTGGTATCATCCCATTTATAGTTTGACTCTTAGCTTTGTTACAAATTCAGAAATGGCAGTGAAACTTATGTGCCAAATTTGTTACATTGTATTATTTTGAATTTCTAATTTTCATTTGTTATACTTTTTATGAATTTTTGTTTTAATTTCCACGTTCACTACTAGTCTTGTATAATATATATTGTTTATCTTGCACTGTTAATGGAATAAGCGATTAAGGTATTTTCTTTCCTGTGATAAGTGATTATAAATAACAAAACATTAAATTACAATATTCAAATCAAGGCAATCTGATCTGTGATGCAAAGGCAATGTGATCTCTTAATTCCATCAAATTAATCTGGACGTTCACAGAAAATTTTTTTAAGAAAACCTTACTAATTGACATTTGCTGTTTATAAACTCATTTATGGCTTTCCAATTTTAAATGTTTTTTCAAGCATATCACAATTTGGAAAGTGGTCCGGATTGTGTTATACATAACTAATTTGAAGTTTTTGTCATAAATTCTACATAAAATGGCTAAATTCAAAACTATCTTGTTTTATTTCTTTATCTAGTACATATTTTAAGGAATACATATATATGACTTCGTTTGTGGATAGATATTTAGTTTTGAACAGCTAAAGGTTCTTTACACAAAATAAAATGTCTACTTTAAAACTAAAATCTGAATAATTCTGATATTTTTGTAATGATTTTGTAAAGGAGTAAATTGGAGAGCAATATTTGTAAGATGAAAAGTATGAAAGATATCTCGTAATAAAAGTCTTTGTGTATTGTTGGAGGATGTTATTCAGATTTTTAATTTTATTTGAAAAACGAATGATGAGGAACGCATTCTTAATAATTCAGCTGGATAATCCTGAATGGATTAGTGGGAAATTATGCCTGAAGTCTGCACTGGACTTTTCTGTACACTCGTTTTCTCTACTGTCACATACAAAACAATCTTATGTGGATTTCTGATTTTTTTTTTTTAATTGAGAAAAATTAATATCTTCGTGGAATTTTATAATATATCATTTTCAACTATCTTTGAGTTATGATATTCCTTTGTATCCATTTCTCAAGCACATGAATAATTATTATTGCATGAAGTGCTCACAAGTCGATATCTTAAATGAGTTTGAACAGTTTCAGATGAAGCAATAAGGAATAGTGCAAGTTAACTGAAGATATTTGTTATATTAACAAATTCTCAAAACAACACTTTGACACAAATTTGATGAAATGATGGTTCACATGAATAAAAACTCACAAAGTAGAAGGTTTTCTTCAGTAAAAATAATTGGTTTGGGTTAAACCGAAGTTATTTTATTTTCTATACCATAAAAACGATAAATTGCACTTTTTAAAAGATTTCTTTTTCGGATATTCAACATAGATGATTTTCAATTTTCTTAATTTGATCTACTACTATTAAGTTATTTATAATTTAAGAATTATTTCACGATACTAATTCTGCAGAAAAAATGTAGGAGTTTGTAATTATCTCACATAATATATGTATGAGAAACTACTGAGTTATATCACTATGTGAAATATTAAGGTTGCGCATCTCAATTAAAATTCTGACATGCCTGCAAGTAATTTATTTCTTACTACGGATAGGGTATGTTTATATATAACTAGTGTTTCTTTTTTTATTTAACGTACATTATATTTAGTTACTTTATGACATAAATTTTATGTACTTTGATTCTATGTGTATTCTGTTTTTTATTGAAGTAGAATGTGGGTCTCACTAAAACTTTTACGCTCCATCTTTTCGATTTTACCAAAATAAATGGTTAAATATACCATTTATATGGTTATCTTTTGTTCAGAAATCGCAAATAGAAATGTGTGGAGTCGACTATTTTTCAATAATTATTCTGAACGAATTTACCAGTATTTGTAAGGAATTTGTTATATACATATATATATATTTCTTATATGATGCTAAAATGAGGCATTAGGCAACAATCAAATTCATTAAGAGGTTTCCACTTGGCATATCATGTTTTTGACAACTTATATCTTGTGTTTATTTTAATTGCACTCTCCATTTAGATCATATTATTGTCCCCTTAAATTTCACAAAATTGTTATCTTGTTTGAATTAATTACATTATAACTTAAATCTGTATTTTATCTTGAATAAATTATTATTTTAATTAGTGTGAAATTTTATTATCCTTTTGATGCATATTTTTTAAATTAGTATCGATGGAATTATAATGAAGGAATATTTGGCATCAATACACAACCGTAAAGCTCTGTTAATATTAACGGTTAACAATTGACAATTAAGGTTTTACACGGCTGAAATTATAAAAAAAAATAGATAACGATATAGCCCGCACTGGAATCAGCCTTCAACACTTGTCCTGAGCTTGTTGGCTCTCACCACAACGGTGTAGTCAAATGTACAAACTTAGACGAAAAAGCAAAACAGACGGGATATATGTTAACAATTGAGATTGTAGTAAATAAGATTTAAATATTTTAACTTAGAATACGTAAGCATTGTTGCTAAATCATACATTCAATTAGCACTTTGAAATTGAGCAATGCTTATTGATGATTCAATGCAGAAATATTCTCCAAGTATCGATCAACATATTGAAAATTGAACTACTGCATATATATATATATATATATACATATATAAAAGAAAAGACCTCAGAATGAACTGTATCAAAAGAAAAATACGATAACGGAAGAAATCAGAAAATGACGAACAAAGTTCTATGCACATGTCTACAGAATGAAACAGTCCAGAATACTGAAGAAACTACTCCATATAATTATGAAGAGTAAATGCGGAACAGAGTGGCTAAAAGAGGTCCGAAAGGATCTACAAGAGATCGATATAAAAAAAATTTCGAAGATCTCACTGAATGTCGCTACAAAATCGCACATGTGAAGTTTGAGCAAAAGTCAAATCGTCAACCTGGAGTAAAATGGACAGATGAAAGGAAGAGAGACCATTCAGAGAGGATGAAGCGTTTTTGTGAGGCAAAAAAGATGAAGCAAAAGTCCTAATAATTGCAAATTCAAGTTCAGTCGCTCTCCTCACGGGGAATAATCGTAATAATAATATATATATATATATATATATATATATATATATATATATATATATATATATATATATATATATATATATATAGTAAATACTGAGACTCTTAATCGAAATATCGAAATATTTCAAATAAAACTCTCAGGGAGCTGTCTACACAAATGTTGTCAATTGTGTAGACAGCTCCCTGAGAGTTTTATTTGAAATATTTCGATTAAGAGTCTCAGTATTTACTAGTATTGAATTACCTGTGAATCTTTGAACTATATATATATATATATATATATATATATATATATATATATATATATATATATATATATATATATATATACATATATACTAAGAACAAGGTTTGTGAGGCTAAAAATGGAGTTAAGAGTTTTCGGTATTTACCTGAGATTTACGTTGCTTGTTTATTTGTAACAGCCGTTTACATATGTTACAAGCTAATTGGCTCTCATCAGAACGGCGTAGTTCAAATTATTAGATGTTCACACATCTTATGAAACATTTACATTCATCTTCCCTTGGTTTTACTTCTTTAAAATTAGAGAATATCCAATCTAATTTTGAGTTGAATATTTCTCAAAAATATAACGAAAAAAACCGGTTTATTTGGAAATATCCCAAATTGATAAATACTGTAAATTATACTAATGAAAAATTGATAAAAATTTTTAATATAAACCCAATCATTTACCATTAGAAGAATAGCTTCTTTGTATTTCTTATCAATCGTATATGCATAGAAATTCATATATTTTTTCATTTCTTTCATATTGAGATGGAAAACTTTCTAATTCGTAGGTAATTATGTTATCTGTGCGTGACTGGAGTTCTCTTATTATATTATCAACGCGTCATCTTCAACAAAGAACAAATATGATGGACAATGACATGAGAAATTGAAGTGAACAAGAAGGTAATTATCTTTTTCCTACCTTGTGATTGTAAACGGACATACATATCTGATTTATTTTCTTTGAATCGGGAAAGAGTGAGTCTTTATACCTGTAACAATTGTCAATCAAGCGTTTCAACAAATGCCATATTCCAAATAAATATGATAATAATAAAATGAATAATTTCACTTAGTAAGTACTTCTGAAAAACGGTACTAAGTTGAATCAAATGAAATATTCAATCAATTTATTTAAATATAAATGTATTTTCACATCCAGTATTCCTAATTCAAATAAAAGTAGTTCATATACGCTCGTACAATTTTTAATATTCCGTCAATGTTTGAATTTATTAGTTCTTACCTTCCAGCTGCTAAATTTCAGTTTCATAAAGGCGTTCATTATCATTTTTCGACTTTATGCTTATGATATGAAATTTAGACCAATGCATGCTTTCGATGCACTTTATTTTTCTATTCTTTCAACCGAAAAACAAATTAAACATACAATTTTAATTAAAAAATTAAATGTATGTTTATTCAGAGCGATTTTTATAGATGATTCAAAAAAGCAAGTGACTTCCAAATGTGTCATACAGAAATTGAAATTGTTTTCTTTGAATATCCTTTATTAATTTTCACATAATCATAATATTATTTCTAAGCAATGTCTAATAGTGCTGGTATCGAAGTAATTCAGTATAAAAAGTCTATAAAATAACATCTGGAATTAAAAAATGTGTTGAAATTAAATTTAATTGAATAAAAATGAATTAAAATATTCACAATTATAAAAATATAAACCTATCAATAGCAAATGAATTGACATTTCCGAAAATAAAACTGACAGATTTTGCTTATTTTGAAGAAAATTGACAGAAAAATGACAGATTTTTGCTTATTTTGGCTTCATTTTGCTTATTATTGAAGAATAAGTAAAATAAGCTGAAGAGTTTTACTACTGCTTACAAAATTAAAAGTAGTCTCTAATTATCGCAAAATATTTTTTTAATTTCCGAACATTACTGAAAATATAAGATTGTGACCGTTTGACATAACACACCCTGTATATATGCAGGTATATAACTTCGGCCTTAGAAGGCTTAAAACTTCTCACAGTTGCTATTTAATTGGTAAAAATAATTCTTATATTGATAGGTACTGCTCATTCTTCAAAAATAAAATGAGAAACTGGTAAAATTCTTACTTTTCCGGTTCCGCAATAATTATCTAATTTTTTTTCACATCGGTGTGAACTTCGCATTCTGACCGACTGTTATAAGATACAAATCATACCGGTTGTTATGTCTTTTTCGGTATTCACAAGAACTCGACCCGTGTATGACCTAATTTAAATATGTCTCTACCAGAGTATGAACGTGGTGGAAGCAAAATACTGTGTGGTTTGTCGATTGTTCATCAAATCCAGTATCCAGTCTGTCTATATCAACGGACGAGACAACATGTTTATCTAGGTACTGCTCTCCTTCTGTTTAGTCTTCGCGTTCTCTTTTGTTTCGGACGTCCTTACCGTTAGCTTCTTAGTTATTGTTACGTTCGTTTCGCGGGTAATTTTACTTCGTTTAAATGTTCGTTCATTCTGTGATCTCATTCTACAAAACTGAGGATTAAACAAACACCCTTTCGAAGAAAATTGAGGTAAGTATTTAGTAGATAATTCAATTCAAACTATTGACTAAATTTATTTTTCGAATGTCTCTTAATTCTATTAAAATCTTTTTGAAATATGATACCATATTCAAACGTATTTATGTAAATTTCTATGTTATATACCTATGTCCTTTTCCACCTTATCTGAATGTTAAATTCTCAGATTTCACTATATTGGTTAAAATTGTAAGAAGAATACAAATGTGCGTATTTAATTCATCCGATTATGTATCATTCTAGTCACATATTTCTAGGTGACAGTTTCTATTTAAATGTGAAGAACGGTTTCTTTAACCCACATCAAGTAATCTAGAATGGCTTAAAAATCAAGTGCAAGTGTTCTGTTTTCGGGCGAAACATCCTCCTAAAATTGTGTCTTCGCATTTCTTCTTTCTGTTATTGCAAATTCCAGTTATATTTGATTGGTTTGAAGAAGTGATACGGTCCACGTTGGGTATTCGGTATGCATACTTTCTCCAAATAGTGTAGTGCCTAGAATGATGAGGCTTTTATGATATTTCTAAGAAAGTTTTACGATATTCCTGCTGATATTCACAAAGTATTGAAATATGAGTAGGTACCTCTACTGTAATACTTAATATGGAGCTTTTACAAAGACAAACTACAATAATAGATTCAGTAGAAATAATTATTTCCTTAATCAATGTCACTTCATTCAAGGTCGAATATAAGAAGTCCAATTTTCATCAAAGGAATAGACTAAAGGGTGTACTGTGATACATATTATTTCGTTAGCTACAAAATCAACATTCAAGAATCAAATTCTAAAAATTAGTTTGATATTTGTCGATCCAAATATTTGCATAACATTTTTGGTAATGATTTTTAGGGTTTCTATTAAATCTCTCGGTTTTTTCATGAGGATCATAAATGAAAAAACGTGACTAAATACTGATATCAAATCTTGAATATTTTTATAAGGGCATCACATAAATCAAAAACGGCAGGAACAACAATGATAAGCATTTAAAAAAATATAATATTAGGATAGAACTTCTTTGAAGTTCTTGCTAATTACGAAATTTTTCACCACAATAAGAAACAGGTAATAGGTATAAACTCAAAACTGCAGTTATGAGTTTATATTAGCTCGTTCTTTAAACTTCTAGGCTTAATAATAGGTTATTAAATATATAAAAATGGCTAATTATACAACTATATGATAGGCCTGAATTCATGAGTATTTCTTGTCACAGGTGAATATTCCGATAATTTCATCATTTGATATTTTTCATGAACTTGTGACAAACATTTTAGGTCACTTTTGGCTTCATATTCATTTTTCCATTATGAATTTTCGTGAAAACTGCAGTTGTTTGCTCAAATTCACATAAGAACAGCGTTCTCCGGGCAACATATAAACAAATGGATCAATATTTGGCAATTCCAAAGCTGCAGACATAACGATAAATGCAGTTTAGGAACATCGTGAATATAAGTAAGTTATTATGCTTATGGATGAAGACGGCGAAGAAAATTTTAAACCAACGGATTCTCTCGACCAAGATCAAGATGAATCTGAAGATTATTCAACATTTTTTCTCCAACCTGCTTCATCGCCGTACAATATCGCACAAAAAGTGGAAGAAGCGAATATTGTTCTTTACAATTCTCCAGTGAAATCCACAAAGTCTCCCAAAGTGAGATTTAAGGAAGATTTGGTGAGTTTCGATGCACAATTAACTGACGATGATGTGGCGAGTATTGATAGCGATAATAATGACCTTCCTTTCATCGAACAACAAGCCGATCAAGCTACGGTAGTGCTAGAATATAAAACCACCAACTCAAATATATTTTGCATAAATGAAGATGAGGAAGACGAGATAATAGAAGAAATTGAATGTGAAATGGATTATGCTGAAAAAGCTATAAATAAAACCAAACAAGTTGAATTGGAAAAAAAATCACACGTAGAAAGTCGAAGTAATGCTGAAGAACCACAGAATAACGTGGAGGTTCCTCCCACTGTATCTAAAGAAAAAAAGAAGAAGGTGAAACTTCCAAAGTTCATAGACTGTAGGTATCACTGTATTGAAAGATTGGATACCGAATTATCGGATTCTCTTAGGAAATTATCCCTAAATGAAAAACCACCAGTTTGTCCACCACTCAAACTTATGAGCAGAAAATGCTGCAGCGAAAACCACAAAAAAAATCCAACGTCTCTCCCAAAATATGATGGTTTAAATTCCGAATATGGACTCAGCCTTGAGCAGATTTCCAGAAGGAGAAAGATTAAAGAAATGATACGAGCAAAAGAAGACAAAAGACAAGAATTAATCGATGATTATAAAAGAAAAAAGGATGAAATTAACGAAGAAATATTTTGTAAATGGTTGAAGGATATAGCTGAACGAAAATATCAGGTAGGCTTCAAAGAATATAAGATGAATTTGAATAAATTTAAAAATAGTCCGATGGATATACGACCAGCTTCTTCGAAAATGCTCCGTAGACCTACTGGTAGTTCGAAAACCACCTCAGAATCTGGTTATTCGTCAAAACATTCTATCGAGAAATATAAAAGACCGAAAAGCAACACTCAAACTGTGTTTGTCGAGGTTCCCAAAGATGTGTTACGTAGAGGTATTAATTTAGATACCATCCTCAATAATTTCAAGTATCAACCTAAAAAATTGTATATTAGTACATTATCGTGATTATATCCAGCTCACAAGTTGTTGTAATATCACGAAAAATTATTTAATATAAAACATAATTTATAAATTCATTTTTTATAATTCAAGTTACATTTAGTAATTTCCCTAAACAATGTATAGGTTTTAGAATTTTACGAGAAAAACATAATAATATCTAACATTTCTAACCAATGTGTGTTGTAATTTTAGACAACTTTAGAAATTATTAATCTCGTAGTAATGTAAAGTTGATATTATAGTTCTACAACCAATTAATTCAATAAATTCCAGAATAAAATACATTGAATGAATGGATGTGTTTCAATATATACAATACGATATTGTTAAAAAAAAAATTGTAAATTTATTGTTGCATATTACATTTTTAATACTAATTCTCATAACACTGCGCAACAAAAAAGAAGGTTAAACGTTTCCTTTATTTCATTGGTCAATTCTCACTAATGTTGGGTTAAGGAAAAAAATATACCCAAAAATTTATTAGTTCTACATTTTTTGATATGTAAATGATGAAAATTATTGTTTCTAAGAAATTGGTAAATATAAATTACCTACATATGTTAACAACATTTAAAGTGTGATTGCACTATCATTAATGATATTTAAATTCGAAATTCTCCAAAAAAACACTCGCTAGGTGTTTACATCTACAATGAATCAACCGATTCATTTGATCGAGATCTTTTAGCTTTGGATAAAACTTTTGGAAAGTTTTATGCGTATTGTTATAATATAATTTCAGCCTAATCAAACAATTTTTACTGAAGTTTTCTGAAACTTTATCACTTATGAAGGGTGTTTTTTTTAGAGGTATAGAACTTTAAATTGCAATAAAACAACGATGGATCATTCGATTGACAAGAATTTTTTTATTCGAAAGATAATCTTGTGGCATTACATTTTGAATATGATTTCTGGCATATGACCGCCACGGCTGGCTCGGATGTAGTCCAATCTGGACGTCCAATTTTCGATGACTTTTTCCAACATTTGTGGCCGTATATCGGCAATAACACGGCGAATATTGTCTTCCAAATGATCAAGCGTTTGTGGCTTATCCGCATAGACCAATGACTTTACATAGCCCCACAGAAAGTAGTCTAGCGGTGTTAAATCACAAGATCTTGGAGGCCAATTCACAGGTCCAAAACGTGAAATTAGGCGGTCACCAAACGTGTCTTTCAATAAATCGATTGTGGTACGAGCTGTGTGACATGTTGCGCCGTCTTGTTGAAACCACAGCTCCTGGACATCATGGTTGATCAATTCAGGAATGAAAAAGTTAGTAATCATGGCTCTATATCGATCACCATTGACTGTAACGTTCTGGCCATCATCGTTTTTGAGAAGAAGTACGGACCAATGATTCCACCAGCCCATAAAGCGCACCAAACAGTCAGTTATTCTGGATGTAACGGCGTTTTGACATACACTTGAGGATTATCTTCACTCCAAATGTGGCAGTTTTGTTTGTTGACGTAGCCATTCATCCAGAAGTGCGCTTTATCGCTAAACAAAATTCGCTTATGAAAATCGGGAACAACGGCAATCTCGTTTTGGGCCCATTCGACACTATTTGCAAGCGTTCTTCAGGCGTGAGTCTATTCTTGATGAATTGCCAAAGCAAACTGAGAATAAATCACTTCTCAGCTGCTAAATCGGTCGCCATCTTCAACAGTAATGCCAACTTTAAGTTCTATACCTCTAAAAAAAACACCCGCTATCTTGATGGAACCATTCTCCATGTGCATCACTGACATCTCTTCAATTAGGAGGGGAAAAAACTAAAATAGGAGTGGAGAAATGAATTATTAGGGACATATTACAGCCGAGTTGGTGGTATTTTTGTAGAGGTTTGGTAACCAATTGAGGGTAGATATTATCTCTTTTGTTCCTAAAAATCCATGTATAACTCCTTTGAGAGGTTCCCAAGCTTCCTTTTCTTTCCCTTCCAAAACTAAATCGAATGCAATGTTCTTTACAAGTTGACGTAGGTATTTGTGTCCCAACAAAGATGCCTTCCTTGACCTTTGCATCACTTAGTTTAGGAAGTTTGTCTCTTGAGTATCTAAAAGCCTGGCCTTCTCAATTCATGACTTTAACAAAATTCTTCGTCAAGCTCAGCTTGTTATGTAAGGATGGAAGGAGATTATTTTTTAGATCTACGAATGGCTCAGAAATTACGTATTTCTCACTAGGGTTAAGATTTCTTGCAGGCCAATCTGCTTGAAAAAATGTAATTTTCTATCCCTACTATAAAACATAGTAGTAGTAGCAGTAGTAGTTTATTGGTGCAATAAAACATCGTATAGTTGTTTTTACACAAGTCAAAAATATAAATAAAAACATAAACAATCACAAATATCTGCATGCATACATTCACAAATAAAATGATATCAAGTCATGTATAAGGAGAAATCTTTACGAAAGAACTCGGTGAAACAGTAAATAACATTTTCAATTAAAATATCCTTCAGTAATGATTTGAACTTATTAATAGGTAAGGTGCGGATTCTATGAGGCAAAGCATTGAAAAATTTCCAACACCAGTAATTCGGACCATTATGCGACCTGCTCAATCTGGAGAAATCAATTCTAATCAATGTCAGATCTAAATGTGGTAGCATACTGATGAAAACCACTACCCACAAACATAGAATCTTTAGTTTCGTAAGCGTATAACAAGCAAACAAAGACATATAAACTTGGGAACGATAGTATTTGCAATTCCCTATATTTAATTTTGCAACAGGCTCTATAGTCTGAACCCGAGATAACTCTGATTGCCTTCCTCTGAAGTCTAAAAATGGTCATACATAAAAAGAAAATAAAATTTATGTGTGTTTCGACAATTAACAATGTTGCCAATTTAGAAAAACAAATTTTCCGCAAATTGAAAAAAAAGAATTTATAAAATATAAAATTAGCTTGCATCTTCAAAACTAGAGCTAATCGGTTTTTTTAATGACCGTTTTTGCATTCAGTAAACGAGAAGACATAGGGTAGGACTAATTTTGAGACCGAAACAATTTCATGGTTGCGAAGTGAAATAGGTTTTAATGAGGATGCGTTGAATTCATTGAATTTTCGTAACAAAATTTATCATTTTGTAAAAGTATTTGGAATAGAATAAATATTTGTGGGGAATTCACAAGAGGTTTAACATCCGCCAAGTTTTTCATGACTGTACTCAATCGAACCATTTAGCTAAATTCTTAATCAAATAAAATAGATTAAAATGACACACCTCGGCTAGTATTGCATTAAATTCATGAATGAGTGGCATTCAATCTCATGCTCAATATATTCCTTTATCTCGTGTGACGAACCCAAATAATATTGATTTTTGTGGTGCTCAAATGTTGACCTTTGTCTTATATGTATTCCTTCTCAAAATTGATTCTTTAATTATTCCTGGGCCTGGCACTTTGTCCGATGTCAAGTAATTATTTTTCACCAAGGATATTTAGATTATAAACTAAAGGGTGTTTTTTTAGAGGTATAGAACTTTAAGTTGGCATTACTGTTGAAGATGGCGACCGATTTATCAGCTGAGAAGTGATTTATTCTCAGTTTGGTTTGGCAATTCATCATGAATAGACTCACGCCTGAACAACGCTTGCAAATAGTGCAATTTTATTTCGAAAATAATGGTTCTGTGCGGAACTACGTCCATTTTATCGTCGACAAAATCGTTAACAAACCTAATCGTCAACAAACAAAACTGCCGCATTTGGAGTGAAGATAATCCTCAAGTATATGTCAAAACACCGTTACATCCAGAAAAACTGACTGTTTGGTGCGCTTTATGGGCTGGTGGAATCATTGGTCCGTACTTCTTCAAAAACGATGATGGCCAGAACGTTAGAGTCAATGGTGATCGGTATAGAGCCATGATTACTAACTTTTTCATTCCTGAATTGAACAACCATGATGTCCATGAGATGTGGTTTCAACAAGACGGCGCAACATGTCACACAGCTCGTGCCACAATCGATTTATTGAAAGACACATTTGGTGACCGCCTAATTTCACGTTTTGGACCTGTGAATTGGCCTCCAAGATCTTGTGATTTAACACCGCCAGACTACTTTCTGTGGAGCTATGTAAAGTCATTGGTCTATGCGGATAAGTCACAAACGTTTGACCATTTGGACGACAATATTCGCCGTGTTATTGCCGATATACGGCCACAAATGTTAGAAAAGGTCATCGAAAATTGGACGTTCAGATTGGACTACATCCGAGCCAGCCGTAGCGGTCATATGCTGAAATCATATTCAAAATGTAATGCCACAAGGTTATCTTTCGAATAAAAAAAAATTCTTGTCAATCGAATGATCCATCGTTGTTTTATTGCCATTTAAAGTTCTATACCTCTAAAAAACACCATTTAATAAACCAAGGGCCTACGGCGGCCAGACCTACGTTATTTCATAAAAGCTGAAAGTTTCTCTGTGCATTCCACAACACAGATAAGAAAGACCAGTGACTATATAATAATAATAAAATTTATTGAGAAACATTCCTTACATTGTAAAATTACATTCATTCAATTGATATAATAAGAATGCTCACAAAAGGACTGAATTCAGTTTTGAGTCTGATCTTCCATTTAGCCTTCAAACAAAAATATTGGTTCAGTTTATATTCACAATAATATACAACTACATATATTCGAAAAGAAAAGAAAAAAATTACCTCAGAAATATTAAACATTTGAGACAATTTCACATGGTGAGGGACATTCGTGATTCGTGTTAAAAAAATGAACAAACATATGATAAAAAAAATTGATTCATACATTATTGCCTACATTCGAAATACTCTGCCACACTATAAGTATGCATTTGTTAACATCAATGACTTAACTCTCTTCCTACTTAACTCTCTTCTCCAACAAATGAGCTTTCAGTAATTTCAAGTTTGACGGTAAAAGGTTGTCGATATCTATAAATATATAAACAAGGTAGGGTGAGTATATAATTATTAATGAAGATAGGTGTACAAGGTGTGCGTTGAAGAATATTAACGAATAAACATGTTAGATGAATATTAGTAATACACACCCAATTTATTTCTGTAGAGCAGCCCCACAGCAGAATACTATAATCCTTTAAAACACAGATTCCAAAACATAATATATAAGGGAGAGAAGTCTTATTGTATTGCTAAAATTGGGAAAATACTGAATAAAATATTTCTTATGATACTTTACCGTTATAAACTTTTTTGATTACGGCCAAATGGCACCGCCTCTATCTGTGACGTCAAGACTTAGGCATTGCATTGGTGCTTTATAATTTAAGTAGAGTATTTATTTATTCAGATTAAGCACTTGGATTAATACATCATAAAAAAATAATGAAATTCAATAGTGAACACGTTTCGGGTAGTTAGCTCATTTTCAAAACTAACTACAAAAACTGAACATAGCTTATTTAATACTTCAAGATAGAGATGTGCTGGAGGGAAAGCTGGAATTCTATTCATACAATAGGTTCTTCTTCCTTCAAAGAATTGTTTATGGCTTTTAAAAGGTCGTATAAAGATGTGTTGCAAACATTCAGTATTATTAAAATGTAATAATAAAGGGAAACGATTAGACTTTTCAAAAGCAATACAGTTTAGCAGTTCTTTGAAGAAGGGAGAACCGATTGTAAATGATAAAATAAATTTACTATGTTCTGTTTTTGTAGCTAGTCTTGATAGTCTGACCGCTCGAAACATATTGACTATACAAATTTATTAATTTTTTCTATTATTCGATATATTCGTGAAACATTAATCCAAATGTTCAATTCAAATTATATTCAATCATTTTTCGCCAAGTGCGATAATAGTATTTATATTCGGATAAAATAACAAATAGCGCCAGTATTTTCTAATATCTAGAAAAATTTAAGGCCAACAGTAACGCATCATCAAATGGAAAGAAAACATAAAAAGGCGAAAATTTTCGAGATAGGGCTATAGTGAGAAAAAGTTTCTCTTGGGTGATATTCCATATTTTGCCTTAGGGTGCCCATGTAAGTAAACTGCAAAACTTACTTAAATCCTTACTTTAAATCCTTACTTAAATCCTTACTTTAAATCCTTACAAATCCTTATTTAAATAAAACAATTGACAAATATCATTGCACATGCTGACGTTAATATATAAAGAACTGATATACTGTCAATAGTAAGTTATACAAAAAAGGTATCTATTAATTACTTAATATAGTTGTCTGTTAAACTTAAACCCCCTTCCCAATAGTTGATGTGATTGAAACCCTCTCCAAACATGTGAAAATACCTAGATACTTGCTGAAGTAAGAGTAAAATGAAAATAAATTACTACTTTTTAATTTAATGTATTTGTAAACATTTTATTTTCGTGACAGATTGAATTCTGGCTTAATGTTTCACGATTATATTTAACAACATGAATTTGTGAACATGTTTCGAGCGTGAGCTCATTTTCAAGACTCAGTCTTCAGTCTCAAACTTCAGTCTTGAAAATAAGCTCACGCTCGAAACATGTTCACAAATTCATGTTGTTAAATATAATCGTGAAACATTAAGCCAAGAGTTTAATTTAATTTAATATTCAATAATTTTCTTTTCAACCAAAATTTGACGTTCATTTAAAACGTTTATTTAAAATTAAATTTATCATGGAATATGTTGATTATTATTTCAACTAAGTATCCACATATTCCATTCCGACTAATTCCAGGATTACAATACAGTATGAATGAAGTTAGTTTATTATGTCCGGAGTATCTAATTTGAAGAGTATATCAACCACTTGTGATTCTTTCAGGCTTAGAGAAATCTTCTATTATATCTTTGCCTTAGAAAACTATGGAATAATGATAATTATCACTTCAAAGTACGCATGGTCTATTACATCTTTATATATTGATTTTCTTCTGCTTACCTTCAATGAGTAAGTAAATACTAAGAATTCAAAATGTCAAACGACTTGTCTCACACCCACTTTGTGGTGGAAACCACTGGTAGTTAAATATATCCTTCATTTAACATGCTTTTGTGAAATAAAACACACAGTATTTTTTTTATTAACATCTATATATATATATATATTTAACTTTATAACAATTTATTGGCAGAGAAGTACAAAAGTTTTATAAGTATTGTAATAATATTATTTCAGCCTAATCAAACAATTTTTACTGAAGTTTTCTGAAACTTTATCACTTATGAAGGGTGTTTTTTTAGAGGTATAGAACTTTAAATTGTAATAAAACAACGATGGATCATTCGATTGACAAGAATTTTATTTTATTCGAAAGATAATCTTGTGGCATTACATTTTGAATATGATTTCTGGCATATGACCGCCACGGCTGGCTCGGATGTAGTCCAATCTGGACCTCCAATTTCCGATGACTTTTTCCAACATTTGTGGCCGTATATCGAGAATAACACGGGGAATATTGTTTTCCAAATGAGCAAGCGTTTGTGGCTTATCCGCATAGACCAATGACTTTTTACAGCCCCACAGAAAGTAGTCTAGCGGTGTTAAATCACAAGATCTTAGAGGTCAATTCACAGGTCCAAAACGTGAAACGTCTTTCAATAAATCGATTGTGGCACGAGCTGTGTGACATGTTGCGCCGTCTTGTTGAAACCACAGCTCCTGGACATCATGGTTGTTCAATTCAGGAATAAAAACGTTAGTAATCATGGCTCTATACCGATCACCATTAACTGTAACGTTCTGGCCATCATCGTTTTGGAAGAAATACGGACCAATGACTCCACCAGCCCATAAAGCGCACCAAACAGTCAGTTTTTCTGGATGTAACGGTATTTTGACATAAACTTGAGGATTTTCTTCACTCCAAATGCGGCAGTTTTGTTTGTAGACGTAGCCATTCAACCAGAAGTGCGCTTCATCGCTAAACAAAATTCGCTTATGAAAATCGGGAACAGCGGCAATCTCGTTTTCGGCTCATTCGACGAATCTACGCCTTGCTTGATGATGCGTGAGTCTATTCATGATGAATTTCAAACCAAACTGAGAATAAATCACTTCTCAACTGTTAAATCGGTCGCCATCTTCAACAGTAATGACAACTTAAAGTTCTATACCGCTAAAAAAAACACCCGTTATATTATTTTGCAAATTTTTATGGTGTTAGCATAATTTTCATGTTCTTGTTTGTGTATTCGTATTTAACATTGTCTTTTTCATCCATCTATAGTGTAATTACGTGCGTGAAAAAGCATTATTTCCGAAATAAACCCACTAAAAAATTATCTTTTTCGGAACTGTTATTGTCATCTGAATTCATGTCGAGTAATTTGCGAAACGGAATGCCATTAAAACAGAAATTTTAACTTAAGATTTTTATGTTATGTTTTCTTATTCAAACATAAAGGATATGAATTGTTATTCAGTGCCATCTGGTGTGCACTGATGAACTGAATCTCGTAAACTGCTTTTGAAATATAAATTTCTTAGGCAAAAATTGCCTTTCCAATCGTGTGATTGAAAGGTTCTTGAATTAAATGTAATAACTGGGAATACTTTGAAGAAAAGTTGACAAATGAAATATTTCAAACATTGAAACATACTGGTACCCTCGAATATAAACAAGTTGGTAAATGAAAAACAGAGTACATATTTATCGACAGAGATTAATGAAATCTGAGTAAATAGCTCATTTTACATGCAGAAATGCAATATTTGAAATATCATTTCAAATATTGCATTTGAAATTGGCATAATAAAGAATCCTGATGGTGATTGCAAAATGACATTGATGGTAGTAGATAACGAAAACACCAAGAGAATTAATTATGGTTGTACATTACTGATAAGAAACTTCTTCTTTTCCCATATTCTACACAAAGTTTGTCTCTGCTAGGAGTTTATGGTAGTTCTTCAACTAATTCTTATAAGATTCGAATAAAATATATGTTTCTATGAGTGTTTTTAAATTTTTCACAGTGGTGAATAATATCGTAGATTTATGGATTTGAGATTAATTGCTAATTCTATATTCAAATTACCTACTGAAATGCCTTTTTACAATTACTTTTTCTCCACAAAAGAAGTGAAACTTTCACAAAGTTTGTTTAAGTACATACGTGGTGTTTTATTATGTTATATACTTTCTCACCAGTAAAATTCTCTACTCTTTGCAAAATATTAATGTTCTTCTGATTATACTTAAGTTCACACTTTCATTACATTTTCCATATTTTGCTCTTATTTTAAATCACCGAGTTCAAACGCATTCGTGAATATTTTCTGATATACCTATTAGAACACGAAGAGTGAAAGTTCTATGAAAATTGATCAATTAGCTTTATAATACGTCTAGGTTACTGTTAAATTACCATTCTGATACACACATATTAGTGAATAATGCGAAAGTATTACCAATTAATTATAGTAATGTCTTCAAGTAATAATGGGTAGTCATGTGCTGTGTTATTTGTCGTGATGAACCTCCGGTATACATGGTGTCTCAGCATACATAAGGTACTGTAAATATAATAAGGATCTGGAAGAATCCAGAGTTTTGAGCGACTCTATTTTCGCAATTTTCAACGTGTTAGGTCTAATAATCACGTCATATTGCGTAAATTGATTATCGCAAAAATTTGTAATTTAAATGTTTATACATATATTGAATGTGTTTTATTATGAAATCTCTAAATTATAATTAATTGGGTGTTGTTTCTAGGCAGTTTTATTTTATTATTATGTCCTAGATAACACAACAATTCATATAATTAGCAAAATTTTCATCTCATGATAAATAGTGATATTATATTCGGTTACAACAAGAAGGAACAGAAATTTCGAGTTCATTTGTGGAGATAAAAATTTTGAATGGATATATCTGATTGATTTATCGAAACCGAAGAGGTACTGTTATTTGACCTTTTGGAGTCGATAAGTTAGTTTATCGGATCGCTTTATTCCTTTTTGCAGTTTTGTGTAGAAAAGTGTATTGACTCAATAAAATTTCGAAAAGTATGGAGAAATAAATTGCTCTATGTGATTAGTAGTATAATCTAAATGTTATGTATCAAGGGATGGATGAATCATTATACATAATGCCTGGACATTATGAAAAATGACAAATAAGAGATGGTAATTTAATAATAACCAGAGATTATTGACCAGATTATATACAACATAAAAAGCTTATTATATGCATCAAAAATGCTTGAAATATGGATGAAATTTGTACATCTAGAAATGATAAAATACAATTCACACTACATCATAATTATCTTTTATTCTAGGTCAAAATGGTTAAGACACAATTTCCTGTTTTTCTATGCCTGGTAGTATGTATTCTGACAAAAATTCAAGGTAAGCATGTAATATTAAGGCTTTATTTCTTTGTTAGATTGTTCAATTAATTCGAATTGATAGCGTATTATGATAAGGAAGAGGTATCTATGAATCAGTGAGATTTTCCATAACTTTACATATTGAATGAGAGTTTCAAGTGAAGCTCTTCATTTATAATGTATCTACTAACACATGAGATAATTTCCGAAGAAGTTTCATGTTGTTAATATAAATAAAGATGAACACTGAATAGCTTGAAGAATGTTTAATCCAGGCCTGGTCTCCTCATTTTAGTTACAGCGGCCGATAAGCTTTATCTGTCCACTTACCAGATTTACGCACTGAACTTAACCGACAATTAAGAATATGCGTTCAATTTATCTTCCGGTCAGGTATCCAGAAGGTTTAATCGAATATGAAAAGACCGGGCCACAGTGTATGAAGTTGAGCTACCGAAAACTTACATAGATGGCACTTCGAGTATCTGACCACTGTTGACACCTTCGCCAACTAGGTCTTCATAAAATCAAAACATTTTTAGAATTTATGGAGATTGAATTTATTTTGTGAATTTAAACATTCAAATATATCAAGCAAAAGGGTTCGCCGAAGGGTTCTTCCACTCTTCCATAAATTAGAATAAATACATCACATAAAATCAAAATTAATACAATCAAACATACAGAAGGAAAAAGAAAGATCTTGGGTAAGTAATTTGTGGGTTGTGGGGTAACTGCTGAGTAATTTCTGCTTAACATTCTTTTTGAAGGGACTGTCACCCTTCGGAGATGGGGCAACATCCGTTTCGCCAGAAGTGACTACGATTAGAAAAACTACCTTTATATTCAAACGTACGATGCGAAAGTATAGTAACTATATTGTTTCTTATATTAGCATTGCGGATTTTCGGTCGCAAGACAATTTTACAATTAATATATTCAGGTTTTTTATATTTAAATAGTTCATATAGGTAGTTTAGAAACATTTAATGAACTCCGAAGCTGAATTTCATCTCAGGCGGCATGCTTGAATTTCATCTCAGGGTTTTTGAAAAGAAAAAGTGAATTTTAAATGTTTTCGAAAAGTATTTATAAATAAATACTTTTCGAATACATCAATATCCATTTTGTCCCCTCCAAAGTAATCCCATTCAGATTTCACTCCCCCTCAATGCACTTCTGCCAGCGCTTCTTTTAATCCTCGTAGCATTTCTGAAATGGGCTTATCGGTAAGGCCATTAGCTTGTTCTTCCATTCCGACTTCATCTCATCAATTGTGGCAAAACGCTTTCCTTTCATTGGTCTCTTTAGTTTCGGGAAGAGGAAAAAGTAACGATGTTGTTTTTAGCCAAAAATCTTTGATGTGACAGCTGGTGCAGAATTGTTGTTGTGCAGAATACATGATTTATTTTTCCACAATTTCAAACGTTTGAGCCGTATTGCTTCACGCAAACGTTGCATAACTTTCTTGTAGTGTTCCTTATTAACGACATGTTGGCAAGTACTCATAGTGCACCATGCCGTTGTAATCTAAGAAAACAGTGAACAAATCCCTCACATTTGATCGACATTGCCGTGCCTTTTTCGGTCTTGGCTCTTCTGGCTGCTTATATTGGAATAATTGGACCTTGGTTTCGACGTCATAACCATATACCCACGTTTCGTCATCAGTTATGACATTTTGGAGCAAATCTGTATGGTGGTTGGCGTCATTCAACAACTCTTACGCAATACTAATGCGACGTTGCTTCATCTCAAAATTTAGCAACTTTGGAACAAACTTCGCTGCCACACGTTTCATGTCCAAAACATCCGAGAAAGTTGCATGGTATGAGCCGATTGGTATGCCAACACCCTCTGCAACTTCCCTAATACTCGTAGTTAAACTATTTTCCAAAACCATTTTCTTCACTGTTTCGATGTTTTCTTCGCTTGTTGACGTGCTTGCAACTCCCAGACGGTCATCGCCATCAACATATTCTCAGCCTTCTGTAAGCGCTAATAGCACTTATAAACACTTTTTGATACAAAGTAGACTCCCTGAATGCCACAGTCAACATTTTGAGTGCTTCGGAGCACAAAAAGTGACAAGCCTTTTCAGTTGTCAATAACAAACGACTAATTCATAATGGCTGATAATTTCAACATATGAAAAACGTATGTGTACCAACGTAACGAAAATAATTTCGATAATAATAAGTGCACGGTCCGCGAAAATTCAAAATTCTCTTTTTCTTCTGAACATATCTTTACAAATACGATGTAACAAGTTTGCGCGTAGATAATCCAAAAACAAATCTCATCGCAGAGTTCTGTGTTTTTTGCAGACTATATTAAAATTTGTTACTTCGGCTCGAAAATGCATCAAAGACATAACTGCAATAGCCGACATGTAGGTTAACAATGCTGTGGACCAATTTAATTTTTACATCAATACCAATCCTGGAGAAGAAAATGTATTCGCAGAAAGTATCGAGCTTTCAGTTTGAAGAAACAAATCTGGAAAACTTTATTTACGTGTTGTTTTCTATTGTCCTTCATTCATTACCGCTGCAAGATTTTTGAAATTATATTATAGAGTATTTACTCTTGCAGTATTCCAAGACATCATCATTCATTTTACCTGATATTCACTAATAATACCTTTGACTGAACTCTTCAATTCCTATCTGAAAAAATACTCCTATTTTAATTTATTTTCATTAAGAGAGTTCCTGTTGATACTGAAGAACCGGAAACAATTGAATCAAATTAGGTTCCAGATAAATGAGTTATAGTTTATCTTACATTTCAGATAATAACCTATGTATACTTGACTATACGAGGCATAATTCATGTAATTATATGATATGAATGAAACTCATATCAATAACTGATTTTATATTCAACGATAAATTCGAAATCAGGCAGAATTATTTTTGAAATAATGTTATTTATAGGCCATAATATTCTTACATAAATCTTGAAAATACAACATGGCTGCAGTAGCGTCTTTCAATTAGTAGTAGTAATTCAATTTTTTTCACGAGAAATTTTGTATTAAATATTGTCAAAATTTACTGGGATTTCTCCAAATGTATCAGAAGAAGAATAGCTTCAAAAATATTTTCTCTGATGATACATAGGTATTTACTCCGATATATCTTTTTGTATGATTGTTAGTATTATTTAAAAGGTATTAATCGAAACTTGTTTCTTCAACTATACTCTATTAATTTGTAAGAGGCCACTGACATAAACAAATGCACGCACTGCTTACGTGATCGTAGATTGACCAGAGTGGGATTAAGCATCCATCTTATATTTCAAGAGGCTTATACATTTTTAATACTGAAATCACAGATATTATTAGAACACAAATTAGTAAAAAGTAACAACAAATAACGTGGGGCTTATCTACATCATAAATGTCAAAGCATACTGACATTTTGCATCATCATTTACAATTGCGCCAAAAATGTTGGTCAATTCAAACTATGACATTTTGAATGTCTTGGTTTATCGTTCAATACTAACTTTGACATAAGTAAATGAATAATACTTCATCAGATAATCCTTTAAGGCATAATGAAGTAAAAACTTCAGTTCGTAAAACCAAACAGTTTGAATATAATTTTTGAATTTACTTGAAAAATAGGCATTGAATTATATTTTTAGCTTATCAAACATAGTAAAACTCTTTTAAGATGGATAAAATCTTGGCTAACGGAAATAATAATAATAATAATAATATTTGTTTAGCTGAAGCTATACAAAAATCTACATTTTTTATTTTGAACTGTCAATTTTTACTGTCTATTTTATGTAATTATATAACTATCTCATTATTTAAAATATACTTTCTAAGATCACGCTTAAATATTTAAATACTAGTACTTGTTTTCAATATATTTGGTAAATTATTGAAAGACTTAAATCCGTCATAGTATATGCTATTTTTGGATTTAGAGAGCTTACAACTTTGGATATAAAAACTATCAGTATTTCTAGTATTATACCCATGCACATCACTGACATGTAACATTTTTTATTACATTACATGGAAGCAACTGATTTTTTTATTTTAAATATGAATATATATGAAGCAAAGAGTATTCTTTGTTTTACAGACATTAGTTACAAAGAGTTCAGCATAATTTTGACAGGGGTATACCTATAGCACTTTAAAATGGCTCGCATGGCTCTATTCTGTAACTTTTGTAATTTTTGAATTTTTTCTTTAGTAAAACCAAATAACAATGTGGGTCAAAATTCCTACATGTTCTGACGTTTCGTAACTATTTGTAAGAGTTCAGTATTAAACTTCAGTATTATTCTTCGAAGATCTTACTGGGCATAACTGTGCGTCAAAACACTTGTCACCGTACCAGTCGACCACGGTCATGGCCGACTTCAAACAGGCAATGAAGAGCGTAGTCCGGCGGTGTTGCCAAAATCGAGTCGGTGGTCTACTCTCCTCGCCAGTTGTTCCCAAAGTTTCAAGCATTATTTCAACTCTTTTGTGTATTCCGAATGGATAAAAAATATAATTAGTATTTATAATATACTCTAAGTGTGCACATATTCTTTTTATCTTCTTTATATAATCTAACTTTCAACTTTTCTCGAATAAATATGTGAAATATCGATCCACACTGTCAGGAATACATTTGTATCTTATCAACAAATTTTCGTTTTGAGACCACCGATCCAATTTGAAGTCAATAGGTAAAATCCAATTTAAATCAGTGTATAACAACTTTTTTCCATTCAAAAATACTGTTACTAACATATCTTCATTGTAATTTGATTACTTATAGTAATAATTTCTTCACGTAAATAAAGAAAGTAAAAATGAAGTTTGTTGTTAACTCAACCCATTTTAACATTCCAACAATTAGGAATATTATTTTACTAGAGCGATGAAGAAATAAATCGTGAAAATTGACAATTAAGTCTGACTGTTCAAAAATGTCATTCAAATAATCCAATTTAAATCAGTGTATAACAACATTTTTCCATTCAAAAATACTGTTACTAACATATCTTCATTCACTGTAATTTGATTACTTATAGTAATAATTTCTTCACGTAAATAAAGAAGGTAAAAATGAAGTTTGTTGTTAACTGAACCCATTTTAACATTCCAACAATTAGGAATATTATTTTACTAGAGCGATGAAGAAATAAATCGTGAAAATTGACAATTAAGTCTGACTGTTCAAAAATGTCATTCAAATAATCATTGCGAGCTAAATAATTTCTTCGCCTTATGAGGAGATTCTAAAATGCAAGGCACAAACAACTGAATATTTTGTTGGTAAAATTATCTCGTAGCATAGATTTCATCCATTTGTTTCACTCTTTGAAGATTCATTTTTAGGGAAACTAAAGCTGATACTAGTTGCCCACCTGCCTTCAGTGTGCTGTTATAATTCGATTTACAATCAGGAATGCGACAAGTTTTCTTCATTTTAAGAGAATATAAATACCCTCTACACTATATTTCACAAAAAAATTATTTGTAAGTAATCCTTGCTCAAAACATAACACAAATTTGATTTTGATCCGATGAAATCTGTACACACAAAACATTTCGTTTTTATAATTTGATGTTGTATAATACACAAACTATCATCACTATACAAAATTGATGAATACAGGATTAATACTGAAACCACAAAATATTTAACGTTAATCTACGAAACTCTTAAACAACACAAAATTTATTTCTTTCACTGAAATCGGCAAGTACAATAAACACTTTGTTTTTTATAGTTCGATGTTGAGATTTTAACAAATTATCAACAACAACACATGTATGACGCTATATACAAAATTGAAAAATATAGAATTTATACCAAAAGCTCAAATTATTTAACTTCAAACTGCGAAAGTTTTTAGAAGCGTCTTATTCGCATTAGTAAACAAGCTAAGCTAAACTAACAATGGGGTTGTAAGGTAAAATTCCATAGAGCACCAGAGCCATAGTTCCAGATACTCATTTCATGACCTGTTTAAAGTTGGCCGTGCCTCGGTTCATTGATCCTTAATAGTATGAAAATGATTAGGCTCTGAAACCTACAGAATTTTATTTTCAGGTAGTCCAGTGATCATCACCTTGGACGAAGAAGTAAAGGACAAGTACACAGACAATTGGGATTACAGAGTGAAGCAGAGTCATGTTCCTATTTTGAATAATACTGGAAAAGTTCATAATCTTCCTCCAATAGATTTTGATTCTGTAAGTAAAATAAACCTAGTTGTTAGGCATGCAATAATAATAATTCTAGGAATTTGTTTTTACACTCATTTCAAAAAAAAACCGGAAACTTGATATAAATTGACGAATTCTTTGAGAAAATATCGACTATCAAATATTTTCTTTTTCTTTCGATAAAGCACATAGATGTTAATTCCGAGAATATTTAATATTTTCGAATAATTGACAGAGATTTTGTATTTTCAATATGGTATAACGCATTTCACTGATGAGTAGAATGATTCTACATACAAGCTTATTTCTTCAACATACGAAGTCGTAAAGTCTCATTTTTTCATTCGTAGAATATAGCCAGATCACCGCATTACCCAAAATTATATATTAACATCGAAATTATCAAATTTTTCGAAAATTTATGTTGTTAAAACCTTGAAGAACAGCAGTCTGATACTTGTCTAAAAAAAATACTCGTAATTAATTTATTAGAACTTACTAGACACTATTTACTAGTGTCTGCTATTTACCAGTTTACTACGATTTCTTTTACTAGTGTTAGCACTAGATATTATTACGTATTTTACTAAGATGCACGCCCTTTTTAAAAAAATTTTATTTGGAAAAAATAGTCCGGTCAATTTAGACATAAAAATAGTGATCAAATAACAAAAATTCCCGGAAAGCGAAATATTAGTGGAGAGTTGGGGTTTGCCATTTAAAATAAAGTTTTGAAAATCCCCATCGATCCTATGTGTGCAACAAAATTTATTCGGGGTCAAAGGTCAAAATTTGAGGTTTTATTTCGATTTTTTCGAAAACGGTAAGTTTTATCAAAAAAACCACAAACTAAAGTTGTAGATCTCAAAATTCTCTACAAAAATGGTATTTATGATTTTTTTTTGAAGAGTTACTATTTGTAAGATATCACGATTCTAAGAGTCACCTTATATATGATATGCACATAGAAGCCACGTACATACATACACATATCAGGCACTTGAGACAAATATAAATAAAAATATTTGACTCTCTTTTATATATATTTTATTATCCTAAAAACATATATTCAAAATGTAGTCAGTCCCTAATTGAATCCCCTCTACCCACGTATGAATTTCAAGAGTATGAATCTGATTAAAGTATCTAAAAAAATCTAAACAATAGTTAACCCAATAATAGCAATATCAATAATCAATATCAGTAAGGTAATATCTAGAACTTGACGGGTATTGTTCCCTTAAATTATCCTAAAATTATCATGACAGTTAGTGGAGTAGGCCTACAGGGGAAACCACGGTAAAAAAAAAAACGTGACGAGTACACTACCTCACATGTGGCGTGGAAATGTGTGCATATCATGTATAATGTGATTCTTAGAATCGCGATATCTCACGAATGGTAACTCTTAGGAAAAAATTATGAGGACCATATTCGTAGAGAATTTTAAGATCTACAACTTTAGTTGGAGGTTTTTTTTGAGATAACTTATCGTTTTCGAGAAAAATCCAAAAACCTCAAATTTAAACCTTTGACCACAAATAATTTTTGTAGTACACATATGATCGGAGGGGCTTTTTAAAACTTTATTTGTAATGGTAAATCCTAGCCCTCCACCAATATTTGGCTTTCCGGAAATATTTGTTATTTCAAATGTCTATATTGACCCGACTAAAAAATGTGAGCGAAAAGCGTTCATTACATGTAATACTAATATAAATGGAATTAAGACTATTGCCTTCAATTATTATAACTGTAATAGACCGTATTAACCCACAAAATGCCAAGAATTGCCGGAATATTTATATTAAATGCATATATAATAACATAAAGACATCAGTTTTCTCATTTCTGTTGAGATTATCTGTTATAAGTATATTTTCAAGCTTTATCTCCTAAAACGACAATTCAGTTAGTTCTTCATTAAAACAAAGGCGCAATAAGTATGTCAGTTGTTTGTTATAATAGGAAACTAATCTCTTAGACAGTTAGACACGTTATTCTATCATATTTATCATATTATTGTTATTGATAGAACGCTAATTGACGTTTGTTATTCATTATAATATCCAGTAGATTGAAATTTGATTTTTAGGTTTTATTACGTATTGGATTTATCCGTGTCCATTGTTAAATTATCGACGTTTATTCTTTGTCAAGAAAACTGCCCTTAAATATCTTAAATATAAAAGATATTAAACGTCCGTAGCTAGTACCTAAATACTAACTAAACTACTCATGATGTTACTCAAATGTAAAAACAGAACTGTTTTTTTTTTCAAAAAATAAATAGTAGGTACTTCTTTTCAGACTATAGATTTTAACACATTATTATTACAAGCTCCCCTTTCCTATACAAAGAAAGAAGTCCTTTATATAAGCCATATATACATGTGAAAATTATTTAATCGTTTTTAACGACTGACAAAGAAAATACAACAGTTATTATTTTTACAGAAAATGGCATATAAGAAAATTACATTCAGTTCAGATACACATAATTAATTTCTCCAAAAAAGCTAGATATAAGAACAAGACATTAATAATGGACCTTCTACCTAGATTAAGTCAAAAAGCAAATCATTTCGAGAGGAAAATTATTAAAATTTCCCAAAATACGGAGCCTTCGTAAAAAAATATTTAATGTAGAAAGTTGGACAAATTCCACAAAATTCTCTCATACACTCTACATATATTTCGGGCTAGTAGCTCATTATCAAGAGTTTAATTCAATTCAATAAAAACTGATAATTCAAGAAATACAATCAAATAATTAACCACTTAATAAGTCGAGTTAACAAGGCTACAAGTTATTTAATATATTAATAAATAATAATTCAGTGGGTTGAAGTGTTATTTTTTTAAATTAGTCGTATCAAACCTGATAATGTATAAATAGCCCAAAACATATGTGTCGAGTGTACTAAAGAGTTTGTGGAATTTAGCCCCTCAGTTTTTGTGAAGTGCACCCACTTTTTAACGGTAGTTTTTGAGATGAAGACAAGTTATAGTATGTCGAAACAGAACGTTCAATAATTGGAATGGATATTCTGAATATCCAATAACAATGGGGAACAGCCATTTTGTTGTCTTAGTTAGATCTGTGACTTGTTTCTGGCCAAACCTTGGTCTCTGAATTCAAAAATGTTACCAATTTTTCTCTATCACGTCAAGTTTTTGAACTGCAGGATACTCTCTCTTTACCCTAAAAGTCATACAAAATGGGCATACAGAGAAAAATAAAGTGGGTACTAACCAAACATATTAGAATATTTTATTCATAGAAAGGTTATTGTAATATTAAAAAGGCAAATGGTGTTTATACAAAAATATATTAGGGTAAAAATTTTCGCTTATAACTTTTCCTAGAATGTTCAATCTGGGGATATTCTCACTTGATGCTCAGCCATCATACCGACATCCCATCTACCTTGGTATCTTGCCTCCATGACCTTCAAATCTTGGTGGAATCGCTCACCCTGTTCATCACTAACAGCGCCAAGATTTTCTGGAAAGTTAGCAGGATGGCTATGTAAGAAGTTTAGTTTGATACTCATGTTACAGTCAAGCTTTTTAAAGCTTTCTAAGAGTTGAAGAATTTCGACGTAATTCTGGGTTCTCTGTTTCCAAGAAAGTCCTTGACAATACTTTTGAATGCCAACCAGGCATTCTTTTCAAGTTCGGTCATTGTTTCAATGAAACGTCCGAAACGTTCATCTTTAATAAGTTGCCGAATCTGTGGCCAATCAATTACACCAGCCTTTATCTTCTCATATGACAAGCTAGGAAATGCCGAAATTATATACTTAAAACAGTCCCCTTCAGTTGAAAAGTTTTAATAAATTGCTTCATGAGACCTAGTTTTATATGCAAAGACGAAAATATAATGTTTTTTCTGTCGACCAGGGACTGATTTAGAATGTTTGGATCACCAGGTTTCAGGTCAGATCTTGGCGGCCACTTTGAATGCACCCAATGCTTCTCACGAGCTCTGCTGTCCCACATATGGAGAAAACAGGGATACTTGGTATATCCGCGTTGCTGGCTAAGAAGAAAACAAACCATTATTCCGCGAAGCGTAATAGTATGCGCAATAACTGTAGAAAAAAAAAACTTAACGTGATAGAAAAAACTGATTGAAGTTTTGGAATCAGCATGTCAATTTACCTCTAAACAGCCTAAAAATCGAAGTCAAAAGAAATTATGTTACACATTGTTCCCCAGTGTAATGAAACAAATCGGAAAATCGCCTCAGATTTTCATGTTACAATCATAATTTCATGTTACAATCATCAAATAGAAAGTTGTAGTAATTTTTTTCCATTAAATGAAACAAATTAAAAGTATAGAGGAGTTATTCGAGCTGAAAGGTGATTGTTTCTATCAAACAATTAATTTTATGAACGAAAATTTGGTGTACTTATTTGAAAAACACATTAATTAATCTCATATTTACACGTGATAACACTATATTTTATTTTTCAAGTGGCCTTAATTTGTTTAATGTCCAAGTCACATTCCATCAATGAAACAGAATTGAAATAGTTGAAGTGAACTGTAAAATCGTCATGATATTCGAAATTTAAATTGCGAATCATTTCTTTGAAATTGTCTTATACGATTAGAATTAATATTTAACCCTAAATTTTAAAGGCAATATTTCTTGTTGTAGTTTTGATGAATTCAGCCGAAATGAGAATAAATGTAGCTATTATTCATAGAATTACATTTTTTTACGTGGACATAAAGTTCCGAATTACTTTTTTTAATACTGAATTAGAATATTTGATTCATTTCTCCATTGAAACATTTATACTACTATTTCAAGACATATTTATCAGATCTCAAGGATAAGATATTCATAAACATGCGTGTTAGAATGTCCAACTTATATTTGATTAGTAGCTTTTTATGTACAACGATTAGATTTCGTGGTCTAAATTGACTTCTTACTCATAAGTCGATCATTGAGCATTATATTAATACTTTTTCTTACTATTTTGTACTTTTTGGGGTTGTGTTGTAAGTAAATCACTACACAATACATCAAATGTCACATTTTCCATCACTAAACTCAGAAAAACACTTCAACGTAGATGTCTTACCCGGGATTTGAACCAAGATTTTCCCAACGATAGACCTACTCTTTCACCTCTATAATATATCAAGACATATCACCCACATACTATCAAGACTTGAAGTTTTGTCGAGTGCTTAGTTTTCCTTAATTCACTCAGTTTTGTATAAAATCTAACATTAACATAACAATTAGAGAAATATAGATAACTATAGATATCTGTGAAATTCCAATAATACAGACACAAACGTCATTTAAATGACATCGTTTGTTATTTTCAATAATTGATCATTAACAATAAATTATTTCAGTAAGAATATTAGGTACCAAATGTATGTAATATTTGAATATCCCGTCACCCGTTTCGTTGATTTCTTAATTATATTTATATAGTTTAGAATATTATATCCTGACACCCATTATGTTGATTTTCTTACATTTCTTTCAATTTATATTATGATGATATTAATGCATTTGATTTTAGAGCAGGCTCCTATGGGAACTCCAGAAGGATAAGAAATCTAATTTACCGATGTTTTTCGACAAGGCCTTAAAATTATTGAACTTGAAGCAAGTAGCGTTTGAAATTGAAAACTCTGTTCTCTCCAAAGTCTCATGTTCTGCTTGCAAAGCAGGTGAGTTGATTGAAGAATGAAGAATATTGATGATTCGTAGTTCTAACCTTTCTTTAAAAATGTCGTCATCTTTACATAAAAAATTGGAATTCGAATCGATAATTTATATAAGAAAATTGATTTACAGTTTCCTTAACAACTTATGTTATGATTTTGCAACAGAGATACCACAAAATTTTTGCCCAAAACGTATTAGAAATATACTATGAATGTTTTTATTTCAAATTACTATAATAAATAGTACTGAATAGTTACTGAAATTGAAATTTCATGATGTAAATAGGACTACAATGCAGTCATTCATGTTTTACAGACTATAATTTTCTTATTTTATATTACAATTTATTCGGATTCAAAGTTGTTCGAAAAATTACAATATAAGCTTTATGTTTTCAATTGAATTTTAATGTTAGTAGTTTCATAACTGCAGTAATAATAACTTTATGCTAATATTTATTCAAACTACTTCGATTGTTTTGTAAAATTCTCATACAGGTTAGGAAAAATTGAAAAATTAAATTCAAATTAAAATACGTAAAAAATTTCTCTATTTTGTGAATTTTTGGTATAGAAGGGTATGTAAAGTGTCATCCTATATTACCAGGATGGGGTAGGGCAGTGGTTTCCAACCTTTTCGTTCATGCGCCCCCCCCCCCCAATTAAAAAAAAATGTTTCGCCCACTTAATTTTTTTAACAATCTAATTTCATAAATACTCAACTGATATTATAATTTATTTGATGGGCTACAAAAGAATATACAATATTATAAAAAATAAACATGAAAAAATTATTATTTATTATAAGAATAATAATTTTAAATGTAATAAAAACAAATCTTACACAAATACAAAACAATACAGAATATATAATTAATACAACATTATAAAAATTTAACGCGCCTAGAGGTTGGAAACCACTGGGGTAGGGGGTTGAAAAATTGATCAAAAATTGATCAACATCAATTGATTAATTAATGAAAAATGGCCAAATAGGGAAATTGTGGAGGATATTTTATATCCATCGACATGAAATCTTATACAATAAATTTTCATTGAAAAATAGATAACGAGGAGGTCATTGTACGTATTCTAGATGAATTATACAACTGGATATGTCGTCACATTGATAATTTCAACTTAAGAAATCTTAAACAGTAGACAGTTTTTGCATATTAATTAAGTTGGGAGAAAATAGAATCATTACCATATATTGGCAATTTGTAGTCAAGTTAGCTTTTGTTTTTCTGTTCACATCAATTTCAATTCAAGATTTTATTATCTTGAATTATAATTGGATATATTCTACGAAATAAAATTAGAAATTATAACAAGGAATGTCTGCGAATACATCCTATGAATGATAATGTTTGACAGAGTGTCATTGCAAATAAATACCGGACACAATTGAAATATTCAGTGAAATCAACAATAACTTCTTCTTAAATATATTCATATAATTCATTTTCCACTTAAAAGTAATTAGGATTAATTATGTGTGAACAACATAAAACCTGCGACTTTCTAATTAGTTATGTTAATGAATAAACAAATTAGAATGTTTATTTTCATTGTTCTAGGTGCGGGTTTACTGCAACATTACACACGAATTGGAAAATCGGAAAAAGAGATCAAGAAAACTATCTATCAATTTTGTGTGAACCTAAAGCTTCAAACTCCTAGAGTTTGTGAAGGAATTACTGAACTTTTTGCAGGCGAAGTGTTATACGTTTTAGGAAGAGTTCCAATAGGTAAGTTAAACTAGTCTTCGTTTTGTTTTACCTGAATATGGCGGGTCTCAGAACGGAGCCTTGAAGAACTCCATGTAGAAATTAGTTGTATTTCCAAGGAAAATTCTGTTAGAAACCCAAATAATTGTCATCTTTTACAGAAGAATGAGTAGAATCAGTGTATTTTTTTGAATCTCCAAACTTTAAAATAACTGGGATATTTTCTAAATTATAATTCGAGCTTGAAGAAACTTAATAAAAAGTGTAACTGTACTGAATATAGTAATCACTTCTCATGGCTTTCAAAAATACGTGGCAGGTGTCATAAATTTTCCTTTGTGGTAGTTTTTTTCTGGGAAACTTGAGAGACATTTACCAATCAACTTGATGGTGTCGTTTTAGATGTCCTAGAAGTTGTATTTCTTCTAATATTTGGAGGAATATTAGGAGAAAAAGATATATGTCAATGAACTTTGATGTTTTTGCTTTGCAATTTGACAACTAATGTCATTTTACAGGCGCAGATGAGATATGCAGTTTTGTAATTGGGGATGCTTGTGGGGATGTTTATAACCCTGTACACGAGTGGAATGTGATGTTTCCACCTGTCCCAAAACCAGCGGTTGTTGAGCAAAAATCCGCAGAAGTAAGTAGAATAATCCAAAGCTTAACAAGCACAAAACAACAATAATAATCTTGAAATGTTCAAAAGTGTGAATGGAATTGAAAAAAATTCATTAATTCAAATGTCTTTATGATTTATTTATACTAAATATATGATAAATCGTACTTCATATTATGTTTGTAAGTTTATATAGAATATTTTTCGATTTTTATTTAGTTTTCAATTTTGAACTTTATAAGGGTTATTTTTGTCAAAAATATACCTACCTCTTTTATGATTTCTTTCATAATTTTGAACAAGTTGTATTTCTAAATTATGAATAACTATGCAATTTAAAACTATTTTAAAGTTTCATTTCGTCTTTTTTTTCATTGGAATTTGATAAGACCAACGAGAATATAATCATTAGAGCTCATAGAGATAATCTTTATTTTGACCATAGAATATGGTATGCACGTATAATAATAATAATCGTTATTTACATTCATATACACTTAATAGTACAAATTCTAAATTTCAACAGAAATTTGCATATAATTAAGAGAAAAAGTTAACATGCTTCTCCTGGTTGTATTAACTAGATATGAACAAAGACAAGAAAAAATTTTGTTAACCCTTACAAAGGTATAATACCTGTGGTGAAAGATTTTGTTTTTCTTTAATACAGTAAATATTGTTTTGTTTATTATTATTCATACAGTAAATATTATTTTGTACATTTCAATCTTAATGTCTACAATTATCTGATACATTCAACTATATACCTAATCTTCCATTTATCAAAGTATTACAGTAGACCATCCCCACCTGAGATATCCATTTCTTTAAGGCTTTCTTAATTTTTACGTTATTCACCATCTCTTTCAAGTACATAGGCAATTTGTTGAAAATTCTAGGCGCTAAATAGATTGACGAACCAATTGATTTTTTAAAATTAGGAACCTCCAGAGAAAGGTGACTATATCTAGTATTCAAACCATATGTTCAAACCGTATGTCTGAGTATGTAAGGTTTCATCAAGTAGTAGAATACGCATTGTTTATTTTAAATATTTAGATTATTTTCAATGCTTTTTATTCAGAAAACTAGCTTTGTGTACTTCTTTTTATAAATTTTAACTTCGAATTTCACGTTCATACGTTAGCCACATTTTTAAAAAAGCCGTATTAATATATCACTATTATATATTTATATTTTTACAATATTAATCTAACTGCTGAAAGTATTATACCCAAACGATATTTTAATGGTCAGTATATATAATTTTTTAAAATTTTCCCTCAAATTCGTTTTAATTTATTTATTGCGTGACATAGAAATTCAATGCTTACCTCCGAACTCAAGCAACCATTTAAATTCAGTCACAATTGAGTTAGAATATGTATAAATAATACTCATTACTTATTAATATAATTAAATTATTTCCAGCTAAACCAGAATAATTATACTACTGATTATAACAATTTCTATTAATTTTCGTGTGGAATAAGGCTCAATATTTCTAAACCATAGAATAATAAAAAATTTGTGTACGCAAAAAACCTATAGAAATCGAAAAATGTATCAGGTCACTTTCCAAGAAGTTGATTCACATTGACACTTATTTTCAGGTTAATGCCCCCTCATTCAAAGTTCTGCATTTATCAGATACTCATTATGATCCTTACTACATGGAAGGTAGCAACGCTAACTGTGCGGAACCTCTGTGTTGTAGATTTACGAATGGTTTAGCACTTTCAAAGAAGAAGCAGCTGGAAAGTAAGTTTTTGAGATTGGTGTTCAGAAAAGGTTATCTTTTAAACAGTATTGAGTATTGGGATTTCCTCGGTGAAAGTTTCTCACATATATTTATACACTTTTCACAATTTTAATAGACATTTATTGAGTAGGCGCGTTCCTTTGATCGCAGTGATTTCATTTCCGAACAAATTAACGGTTTCTTATGACGTAATTTGATTTAGTAGGGGTGTCCATGACGCTGAGAGATGATTCAGTCGAGAGATTTCTTATATTTTGAAAATTAAATGATGGAATAAATTAAAGATATAGTATGGCCTCTTTCGTTATTTTATCATTGAATTAATGACTGAGGTAAATCTGATTGAAATTTTTTTATTCAGTTTGATTATATTCAATTTAACTCCTCTTTACAGTTCATAAAGCATTTCGTCACTATTCATTCAACTTAATTCTGTCTTCAAATAATTGAAAAATTAATTGAAAGTTGTTTTTATTTAGAAATAGATACGAAATTTCAAAGTTCAATAATCCAGGATGTATTAATAACGTCATAACATAACATAATAATTATTTTTCGTTTAAGAATAAATATGTGGATATAAATATGATATGATAAAGGAGCTGCCACTTAACTTACGGTACGAAAATAAGAAGATTAAAATGATTATATTTTTAACAGCTCTTGTGTCATTTTGGTCACTATGTTATGAAAATTTGAATTATTGCATCAAATCAATATGATAATTGTTTAGTATTCGATTTGGAGATATATGCGTACCAACAGAAACACAAATTCTCAATTTAATATTATATGTCCTTCAAATTTCTCTCTAATATTTCATTCCATTGAGACTTTTCAATTAAAAAATCACAGTTTGATGTTACTTACGAGTCAGTATTGGCTACATAAGATATTCTCTATATCTTCATTTATCATAAATAGATATGCAGCAATCTATATTCATATTGATAAAAGCTGCGAGACTGTATACAAATATTTAGCAACTTCAGAAGATATTTAACAGTAAGATGTAGTGAAAAATACATATGGATATTTGTTTTCAGATGGGGCGATTACAGAAAGTGTGATACTCCTAAAATAACTGTAGATAATATGCTGAAGCATATCCAAGAAACTCACCCTGTAAGTAATGATAGTATTAAAATAGTAAAATTTTTGTAACATAATGTTTATTTTTTAGGATATCGATTATATTTTATGGACTGGTGATCTACCACCTCATGATATATGGAACCAAACGAAAGATGAAAATTTGAAAATTATTAAAGAAACTGTAAAACAAATGTACGCTACATTCCCAAATGTTCCAATATTTCCAGCTCTAGGAAATCACGAATCTGCACCTGTGAATAGGTCAGTAAACATTCTCGATACAGTGAAATTTTTCTCTCTTATTATAATATTATATTTAATTCGAGAGTGAATATTTATTGCATCCCAAATAACACCGAACTTGTTGGAAATACTATGCTGCTCTGTTTCATTCTATCTCAGGAATCATCAGTGGCATGTATCCAAACAATGGAATTTCGATGTTATTTTTAAACGCCAAAGTCCTATCTCTTCAAAAGGCGGAATAAAGCCATATAGTGACATAGCCGCGTAGTGAGTATGATACAAAATGACAGTCTTTATTATCTTTATAGAAGAAACATAATAAAGAAAACACTATGCATAGAAAAATTTCGAAAATTTAGCTGTATACCAAAGTCGACGAGGGAATACCGGCTAAAATAGTTATAGGTTAATGACACTTCCGGTTGTACCGGAAGTATGTGTCAACTTGTTCATTTCGCATAAAATATCCCATATATGAATACATATTTCAGTTCTACTCAATATTTCGACTTGTTTTGTGTATCGTACCTAAGTCTTGTCATTTTTCGAATATTCTCGAATTTTTTGTATGTAAATAACATTTTACTTGAGAAAAAAACATTTCAAAAGAGTCTCCAATCGTTTTCGTAGGTATTAAGTAATACGTGGTGTTCAAAAAATCAAACCAAAATCAAATTGGATAAAAGGTCTTTTATGGTCTTTTATGTTTTTTAATGGAATCTTATTAATTTTCAATTTTTATATTATTCAGCAACAAAAATAAGGGTGAATTTGTATAATCATGACAGAACGTTTAATCATTGAAATATTGGAAAATTAATAATTTACATACGAGAAGTTTTAGGTTGCTATGACACTAAAGAAAACTAAAAACTACCATGATGATGATGTTACTTACCAGTTGAAAATTACTCATAATAATATCGTAATTCAATATAAATCACTGAACCTTTAAAATATTTCCTGATTATAAATCTAACTCATATTGCAGCTTCCCACCACCATTTATAAGTACCCCAAATATTTCAATAGCATGGTTGTACGATGAACTAGATGCCCAGTGGAGAAAATGGTTGCCAGCTTCAGTTAGTAACACTGTAAGACGAGGGGCTTTTTACTCTGTACTGGTTAGGCCTGGATTTAGGCTGATCTCATTAAACATGAACAATTGCAACAATAAGAACTGGTAAGTACCTGGTTAATTCAGTTAAATTTCATAATTTTACAAAAATTTATACTGCGGTTTTATGGAGGGGCGTTAAGCAAGGGGCATTGCAATTTTATCAAACGCTTAAAATTAGAGGTCATCCATAAATTAGGCCTAACGAATTTCATGATTTTTGACCCCTCCCCCCTTGTCTCAACTGGTCATATTTGTCAGACTCCCCCCTAGTGTGACATCACGCATTTTACCATTTTACATTTAAAAATAATTGAATTAAAACAGTAGTTCCGGAATTGCGTTTATTTCCATTTGAATTATTTTTTAATAAAATTAACATTTTAACAAACATTTTAAGAAATTAACAAAACATAATTACCTGTATTAATTGAAGAAAACTTAATCTTCAATGTACTTCTTTACTCGTTATCAGATAATCTTTTATAGCGTTCATTGTGCATCATTAACTAATATACACTAGAGTTGTTATCTCGTGTGCCTTCTACTCACATCGGCGAACTTCGGTCTTAAAGCAGGTTTATACCAGATTTTATATAAAACGAGGACACGCGAGGTGTACCGAAGAGCTCGCGGAATGACCCCAGAGCCTTGCTTTTAGTTCTTCGCCGAATTTACTCCGAAAGATACTGAAGTAACGCTTGTGATTTCAGGTGGTTATTGCTAAACAGCACAGATCCTGCCACCGAACTCCAATGGTTCATTTATGAACTTCAATCTGCCGAATTCAATGGGGAAAAAGTGCACGTTATAGGACATATACCACCAGGTCATTCAGATTGTTTAAAAGTATGGTCTAGAAACTATTACTCGATTATCAACAGATATGAATCAACCATTACTGCCCAATTTTTCGGGCACACCCATTACGACGAGTTTGAAGTGTTTTACGACCATCAGGATTTAAGTGAGAAATTTGATCGATTTTTGTAGAACATATTCGTGTTTTTGTTGTATTAATTGACAATTGGAATGTATTTTAGGTAGACCTTCCAGTATTGCCTATGTTGGGCCTTCTGTCTCACCTTATTATGATTTAAATCCGGGTTACAGGATATATTATGTCGATGGAGACCATGACCATACAACTAGGGTAAATATTTTTTTTATCGAACAGCCACCAGTTATTTAATAATAACATGCTGAAATACATGGAGACAAAGTAAAACAACACTACTTGCTATATTAGGGATTATTATTTAACACCATTTTTACCTTCACTTCTTCATAATAGAAATTCTATCTATATTTGGTATTTATTCAAGATAGTTTATTTCGTAGGTATCTAGACCACGTATACACCTCGTGGCAAAGTCAATAAATTGATTTATTATCGCACTTATTTAGTCTGAAATAAACTTTATTGCTTTATCAAGCTTCAAGACGCTTGATCTAAATAAGCTTTAAGTACCTCATTTAGATCAAATATCAAAAAGATTTAGCTAATCAGGTCCGTGGCGACGATCTCAATTGCATGGTATCTCAGGAACCTTCATTTGGTCTGAGTTTTAGAGAGGGTATGATGTATGTTCCTTTGAAATTTCTTCAAAGGTTCGAAATTATTGATAATATCAATAAAATTGATTGAGAATGAAGCCTTGTACATATCTCTCATGAATCTTTTTTTCGTGGTCTTCTCGAAAAGTTTTGTGCCTTTCCTTAATAAATTCTCTTGGACGTTGATTGTCCAGTATAGTTATTCATCAGTTGTAGCTAGGTACTTCTTATGACTTTTTAAAATGAATCTCAATTAACATTTGTTTATCTTATTACTGCAAAATGTACACCTTTGTTATTTCAGGGAGTGATAGACCACGAAACTTGGACCATGAACCTCAGAGAAGCCAATTTATACGGCTACCCAATTTGGTTTAAATTGTACTCTGCCAGACAAGCCTTTGGAATGGAAAGTCTCAAACCCCAAGATTGGGACAACCTAGTTGAGAAAATGAGTAACGATCCTAAACTTTTTGAGTTATTTTACAAGTAAGTATCTAAACCCGACACTACATGACTCGACACCTTTTTAAACAACGTGGTTGCGTCTTTCGCGGACAGCTGATGACTAATTGTTGTCCTGGTTCGTGCATCTGAGATGGAATTTCTTCCTAAGGTTTCGATAGTTCATGTGGTGACCTTCTTCATAGGTCCTTCCATATATGTATCTAGATGTAGACTATGTTTCATTGACTCCATCTCTAGGCACTAACCAAGACAACAATGATTTATAATTTCTTAATCAGCATTTTGATGTTATATACTGTTTTCTGTCCATCTGTATGTTTTCTGACGTGACTTCTTTCAGATATTACTACAAAGCCAGTCCCGTTAGGCCTCCCTGTGATACATCATGTAAGAAGAAAATTTTGTGTGACCTACGATCTGGAAGGTCACATGACAAGAAGAATCTTTGTGGCGGCCTGGAATCTCGAATAGATGCCACCTCGAACGTTGGCTGGAAGGAATGGATATATAATACCATTTCGGTTTCGTAAGTTTTATTATTTTTATGGCCCTTGTACAGTATTATTCATTTAAAAGTCATTAACATCACTACCTTGGTGATGGTTGTTAAACCAAAAAACATGAAAGAATTCGATAAGTATACAATTTTTTGACTGGTTTAAGTTGTAGTAAGTGTTCACGTTATCATTATATATCAATTAATGGAAATAGTTTATATTCTTGAACTTAATTGTTCTTCGATAAATTCATGAAATTTGCAGTCTAGCATATAAAAATTTATGAATTACCTTTACAGAGCCTTCTATTTTAAATAAACTGATAACTGACACAGTGGTGATAACTGCTACTTCAGTTTACTTGAATATACTACGGAAGATTGAGGTTTCTTGTTGTTTAAGATGTAAGAATTGAGCCCCTTGATTAGCTTTTCAATTGAGATAACCATTTTTGCATAAGGCTTCAAAATATCATATTAAATAAATTTAATTTTATGAACATAGATATATCATGTTATATAGAAAAATTAATTTGAAACATAAGGTGATACTTGCACAAAAAGATCAGTCAATAAAAAAAATAATTTTATGTGTCACGCAAATAATTTGGCACTTGTTTCAATCCACAGTTTAATTTTAATTGTTAACAAATATTTTATTTTCTTCAGCTTGGTGTGAGGCATTTTATATATGTACAGAATATTTTGGAGGTAAGGTTTATGGTAACTATTTTTGTTTACTTGAGTAAGGTAGTCAAAAGAATAAAATGAATATTCCTATAACAATTTTTCAAAATAGGTTTTAAAATTCCTTGTCTTCTATAAGTTCATGTAGATCCTTTACTTAAAATTATTTAATTGTGAGTACTCTAGGCCAATGGTCTAGTTCTATTTTATATATATTCATAACGAATTTTTTGAACATCTAATCAAATTGTCCTAAATTTAGTTATATATTTTTTTCAGAACTATTTTTTTTGTATTGTATATGTATAGTATTAATCCAGCGTTTGATAAAGAGTAGAACTTCGAAACGTCGTCATGCGTATTTTATATTAAATTATGAGAAAATTCTAAATATTGTTTTGTTATATTTTTTTTGCCATTAGCATGCTTTTCATTTCATTTTATTGTCTTCAGTAATAAATTTACTGGGTTGAGAATAAAGGAGAATAACAGGAACATTTCAATATATTTGAATAGAAGTACACTGAATATTCATAATTACCGTTATTTGACAATCTTACTCGACAAAAGCATGCTTATAATCGTTTTACTAACTTTTTCAAACTTTTTCATACCCTAAAAACACTATTTGTTATGTGTTATTTTATGTGTTGCCGATTAAATAATAAATAAAATTCAGGAAGAAAATAGTTTCTATTTTTCAAACATAACATGTAGAAGAATCTATGGAGGCCTTTAAAAGCCCTTCCAACAAAAGCCCCTATAGGCTTTTATATGAAGTTTTATTAATTGTTTGGCGTTCACTGATTTATTTTGACAGATATAGAATTTTTTATTATTTTGTTACATATTATATTTAATAATAATATTCATTTTGGATAAGAAAAATAGGTCTTTGCGCAGAATAGGAGTTTGGTAATACATTCTTTCACTCCCCCCATTTATATATTATGTTATTAAATCCTAACAAAATATAAAAGTTAAAATAATATTTCCAACAATCTCCAAATCTCGAATTATAGGTGAATCGTTTCCAAATGAAAAAAATTTAATGAAAAACGCCTGTATCCTACAGTCTTGAGCAGGCAAAAACAGACTTTCCAATATGTATTGAAGAAACATTATTTCTTTAATAAGTGGTGTGTTTATCTGCAGAGATTACGAGTTCACTAGGCACTTTCTTTTATGGTGTAAAATTGTAAATAATACATTACACCGTTCATAGAAAATATACTATGTTCTCTGATCGTTGTTTGAGACAGAGATAAAAAGTCATTGATTATTACGTTATTGATATTTTCATTTTATTAGATTAAATAAATAACTGAGATTGAATTGTCGCTTACCTCTTGGTGAAACATAATTAAATAGAAATTTGAATCAAATTCTTGGCTTGATGTTTCACAAATATATTGAAAAATAGAATAATATTACAACGTAGAGTTGATATGTTTCGAGAGGTCAGCTCATTATCCAGATTTTTTTTTGATTAAATAAATGTAATAATATACCTTCAATTTCGTTTATTAGTTTTTAGGTTTAATTTCGATTATTATCGAAATTATCCACAATGTGATCAATGACTTTTAAATATGTGTCTTAAACAATGATCAAATAACAGATTATATTTTCTGTGTCATTATGTATTATTTTTACCTTGAAACCACGTCTTAGTAACAGCGCCATCTATGGACAAGTGTCTGAAGAAATAAAGTTTCTTCTCGTAGGTGTGTGGAATTCTAATATATCAAAGTAAATTTTTGACAAACATTTTGAGGAATAAAGTTAAAGTTTCCTTAAACATCGTAAAAAATGATATTAACTCTTTTCAATTCATAGCTTTCAACGGTATCTCTAATATGTTCACAATACTTAATGATATATTTTCTAAATTACTTTCACAACTATTGATTGCACACATAGTTTGTATTTATATTGTCCAAATATTTCAGAAGTCGAGTTCAATCGTATTTCAAGAACATCTTTTCTTAGAAGAGAAATACCAGAACCTTTGGATATTGAAACCGAAAGTGCTGTAAATATTAGTCATATGTATATACGTATTTTTGTAAGAACTGTACAGAATGCATGGCAAGTTTATATTTCTTACTGTATATACTGCTTCATTTATTTCGAATTTGGTAGGCATTTCATATATATTTTATGCATTTTAGGATGTCAGTTCTATGGTCGATACCTAGGTATACTATTCAACTCCCAAAATACGTGTTGGGTTTAGGGTAATACTGAACAAGATAATTAAGTTTTCTTGTAAGCTACATAATCTGATGATTTTTTGTGATTACCTGTTTTAGTTATCTACTGTTTATGATTATGTGAACCACTTTGTGATACATATATAATGTAAGAAACAATCCCAAGTCTGAAAGTAACTATCTATAATCTACAATAAACTTGTGGAAACTGCAAATGTAAATATATTTCACATAGCAAGGTCTCAGGATATTACCTCAATCTATTAAACACTCGGAATAGTGCAAGGTTTAACTGTCAATTCTTTATTGAAACATGAAACTTCTATAAAATTTAGAAACAAATTAACTTGAGATATTTATCTAAATATAAATGTTTTTATAGTATTCATATCTATTGAAACCTTGCTACCTTGTATTTCTTAATTGAAAACATTTATTTTTATCAATAAATGTTTTTATCAATAATATAATTATCAATAAGGTTTTTTAGAAATTTATTATAGACGCATATCTGAAAATTTGTATTCGTTTGAAATTTTATTTTAATTTATTAAGGAATGAATTCCTCGGTTTATACTGAAATTTGTTATACCAATACAAACATTGAAATGTTTTATACCTTCACAAAGAGACAGATATTCTCAATTTATGTTAAGTTTTATTTAAATTATATATTTCAATTCCCGCGTTTTATTTTTCAACCCACATCATTCTTTTAGAATCACTCAAAGAGAATATAGATATTCTGTGACTGCAATCAATATCACAATTCATCCAACGTAAGTTATTAAACCAATAAAACCAATTTCTCGAAGTTATCATTCTAAATTTTATTAATTGTTGATGTTTTATAAGAAAAAGAGTAAAAATTAATTTTCGTCCTTTCAAAATGAGGAATTACAATGGTTTCATTTCTAATATTCCTTCTGTTCAAAGTAAATTTGTAAACGTCAGATAAAAACTGCTTAGAGTTGACAAGTCTGCCATCTGATACGGTGTTGCATTTTTCTACAATAATAATTCGAATTCTGCCTTTAATGTGAATTGAATGACAACACTGCGCATTTAAGTGCGCTTTTTTGTTTCAGTTGATCGTAATTCTTAAAATTTCGTGTAGGGGATTGAAAATCTTGTCATTTCTTCGCTTCTCTTCTCATTTCATCGCTTGTCTGACAAAGGTTTCTGTTTGAATTCAATATTTAATCGAAGAGATATTGCCGTCTGTCTGATTTTTCATTGTTGAAATGATCTGATTTTTAATCTATTGTTTATATTATTAACGCCTTTAGTTAACAGTTCATTGACGTAGGTAAAATTATTTTTATAATAGATTAAATCCTGCGAGTTAATTAAATAACCTTGAAATTCAGAAGTCTTTTTCATTCGTTCTAGGGATTAGTTCAGTAAATATTTCATCAGTTGAGTAAATTTATTGATTAGGGAAAGTTAACACAATTTTTCATTAACTTAAGCTTCAATTTAGTTCAAAATTAAGACCTTGCTGATAGATCTAAGTCTGTCCAACATCTAAAATTGGCTATCAACAAAAATAGTAATTCTAGGTACAGTTTATCGAAAATATATTTCAAAATGAGAGTTATTGAGGTTTTAGTCTTTGAATTGAGATAAAATACAGAAAAACATTTCAATTATTTTAAATTTGACTTTATTCGAGAGATTAATCCTCAAACTCTACAAAATATAATTAACATAATATATTTTGATATTTAATTTTAACTTGGCAATTGATTGCAATTATCATCGGTCAATTCCTTCAAATTTACTTTGAAGACAAAAGAACTGAAATATCTGTAAAAGAAACGATAACTATTCTGTATTTCGACAAAATGAATATAAATTTCTACATTTTCTGGAATTTTCACTCTAAAAGGTTTTGTTATACTCAAAAACAATATTATATTATAATATATCAATGAACTACTTTTGCAGGATCGAAAAATACAATTTATGTCAATTATGTAGGATTAATTTTCAAAAATTAATTTATGTTTGATTTAGTTACAGAAAAATTATTCCAAGTTATTTATTTTGTATAATTGACCACTATGTTAAATTACATTTTGATTTTTGGCTTCGTATAATAATCCTTGAAACTATTCGTAAATTACCTTCAAGAAAGCCTTTTTATAAATACTTTTCGTCATTCTGTAAATTTTTCTACGGAATTGAAATTGTTTTACTTACGAAGCTATACCTACCTGAAAAAATAAAGTGAAATTCTAAAAAATATCTTGCATTTAATTGTTAACCTTGAAAGTTTAAAAATGAAATTATTGTTTGAATTATTTTGAGAACTTCAAATTATTTCCAAAATCAATAAATACTTTGGTGGTTTATGAAGAATATTGATGATTTATTGATTTTTTGCATTAAAATATAAATGCTTACTAATTTTGTTCTTAGTATTTATTTCGTTTCGTCAATAATACAATGGATTTTACTTACATCGTTTTAAAATAAATTCTGCTGAAAATAGAAAAAGAATGTTTCAAATAAATATTATTATTATTAGTTAAATAACTTTATTCTGATAATTTTCAGGAATAGCAAATGCATGTAATTTTTAAAATTTTTGATTTAATTAAACTTACTTAACTGGTTCGAGAAGTGCGTTTTGTAATATCATTTGTTAATGTCATAATCAATTCACGTTAATTTATACTTATATACCTAAAATAATGTTAAATCATTCGCAATACTACCTATCTGCTAGACGCTAGAGTATTAATGGGAATCCTATTTTCTCAGCAAGACTTTCATTTTTAATTTGAAACGAAAACTTCCGTGTTTGTGAATTATTCTTATATAGAAGATGTATGTATCAGTCAACAACAGGCTTTTTTGTACATTTTACGATCGGATATTCTCGGAGCAAGTGGACTCAGGTTTCCAAGGCAGAGTGACATTTGTGGAATTACTGGAATTATATTATAATCGTATTGGTGGTATATCAACTGAATAGTCACAGAACAAGAAAAGAAACACAGTTGCCATTTACCATTGTGGAATATATTAGAGATGCGCCTCTGTAAATGCAACAGCGCATAAAGTCTGTTCAGCTTGTCGATTCATCGAAATTCTCATCTCACATAAGTACAAATTATCTTTGAAGACAACTCTGACATGTAAATGAAACATACATAATGCTGCATTTTGAAATTTTTTGTAATGAAGACCGTCGTTTAATAGAAATTTACTAGGATATAAATATTTGCTGCCAAGATATAAATCATGGTGAATGTATATTGATAAATTGAAAATTTCGCAAAATCTGTTGGCCATGTTTGTAGTAATAATATATTTCAGTTTTTATTATTAAGTTTTTTCAATTAAAACGAGTTTAATCAAAGGTGTTCTTTGTTGGATGAAAAAATAATATTAGCACCACTATAATTTATTTACAAAATTGAAAATGTTCATTTAATGATATTATTCTTATTTTTCTATTGCAACTGCGATGATTTATCAGAAGAAATTGAATGCAAGGAAATTTGAAGCAAATTATAAAAAACAATGGATTTTTTATTCAAGTTTTGTTTACAAATTACGCTGGTAAATTCATTTTATGAAGGTTGGAACATTCACTGAAAAACTATGTGATTATTGATACGAGGATATTATTATAAAAATAAAAAACATATCCACTTCCTAATTTCTCGATGTTCAAATTGTAACGTTTAATGTAGAATAAGGCATTCGAAAGTTCATTCTAAAAAATTCCTTACTCAATTATGTAGTCCATATTTTATCATAGAGGTTCTAAATTTCATGAGAAATGCTTGAAAAGATGAGGTTCAAACCAACAAAACGCCGGAAAGAAAATATTATGATTGTCGATATATTGGCAATATTATAACTAGGAATATCATTTTCATGTAAAAATCGCTTATAGTATTAATCACCGTCAGACTTTGAAAATTTATTCCTTTATGAATAGAATTTTCAAAAAATTTTAAATTTCAGAGAAATTGTATGTTGGTATCCCATTTATAGTGTTGATGGTGGGGCGTGCCAATGTGATGCAGAATAGAAATATCACAGAAATTTATCAATATTCTGTGATATCATCTTCTTCAGAGCATAACTTTACCACGGCCAACTTTATTACAGGCCATGAAATGAATATGTGCCACAGAATCGAAGTGGTCTAATCCCGCCATTAGTTGAGCTGGTATACTACTGCAAATAGGACGTTTCCCAAAACTTTCGCAATTTGAAGTTAAATAATTTGAACTTTTGGTATAAATTCTATATTTTTCAATTGTGTACAGCGTAATACATGTGTTGATGTTGATAATTTGTTTAAATCTCAACATCAAACTATAAAAAACAAAGTGTTCAGTTTGTTTACAAATTTCAGTGAAACGAAATAAATTTTGTGTTGTTTAAGACTTTCCATTACATTTACCATTATGGTTTCTAGGACCGCCTTAGATGTTACCAGATTTCCTAGTTCATGGCTTGTAAGTAGAGTTAGGTTGTGTCTTCTTCGCAGCCTAACTCTACTTACGTAAATAGGGTTAGGCTGTGTCTTCTTCCATCGAATGACAAAATGACAATTTCCCTACAAATGAGAATTGAATTATAGGAACGCCTATGGATCATTCGCAACGTTGACAGATTTTCTCATTATAATATAATTATATCCTAAAACAAAACGAAAATGAATACATTTGTCATTTTCATCATTGTTTTTAATAACTTGATAGTAAAATGCTCGTAGTACGGACATACGGATCCTTTCTTCCAACCTCAAGCAACATTGCATTTATGGTAATATCTAACGTTTATTTGTCACGTCGACAGATTTCCAGTTTAAAAGACCAAACAAACCTAAAACTAATAAATTTGACGTTTAATCTTTTTTTTTTCAAGTACTTTGTAGTAAAATTTCGTATTGCCAACAATTATGTAGCGATGGAACCTAAGCAATCATCGTTTTCTCTTGTGGGCGAGTTTGCATGAAAACACGGTCGAGTTTTTTTGGAATTTTACAAATTGGTTATTTGAAAATGCCTTAATATTTACAATACTTTAACTATTATAACAAATGAGCCTACAATTATGAAAGGTGCATGAATTTATATAAAAATTAATGGATTTTTGATCTTCAAATCTCGCATAAATTTATGAAGAAAATTGAGGTAAATAGTAAACAAATGAAATAACAGTAAATATTGAAATAAAGTTTGAGGTTCTGATATTTACACGTTTGTTATTCTCTTTAGTTAAAATATGTGGTTTATACTTCTGGATCCTCTTTGAGTCTCCACCATTCTGTTTCTTCTCATATTCGTTTTGTTCCTATAAAATTTTATGTATTTTACACGTATTCCTTTATATTTGCTATTAAAACTTCCTTACCGATGTTATTTCATGTCACATTACACATATTCAATGTTTGAAAATCAATGAAAAAATGGACTCACTCCTTTATTTGTTAGAAATTCTTAGTACACTTATTGGTAAAAAAAATATAAATATGCAAAACATTTAGACAATTCAAAAATAACTCACAGCCAATAATACACAGCAGGGTTTTGAGAATAAGTAATAATGATTCGTTGTTTATACGAAACAATTGTTGGTTTTTTTATATATTCTGATTATTTTAACCCCATTGTAAAAATTTAGTTCTTACACTCATAATAAATTAGATATCACAATGCTTCTCTGCATCTCGAAAAAAATTTATACGATATTAAAGGTAATATTAAATTAATTAACTAGTTTGCATTCTTCAAAAATACAGTACAACTCATACACAAGAATATTTATGTTTTCTTAACTTCATTTTTAGTTTTTTTAATGATATTAATTCACTGAATTAAACCTCGAAGTTTTGCTTTGCAATTACATATATAATTTAAAGCAGACGTATACTTTTCAATGCTTTTCTTGTTGGCCAAAATTGATGAATCTGGCGCACCAGTAGTAAGCATCATCATCATTAGCACAGCACATGGGATAGACAATGGGAGACTTCGTCTGCTTGGCACACCTTTGGCAAGTCTCCAGAACCTCATCCTAAAAAAGGAATAAGTTAATTCAATAATGATGCATTTTTGTAACGATACTTTGAACCTTAGCGATACTTAATCGATATCGATACTTCAGTGGTATCGTTACATCCCTAGATATGTTCGTGGGTAGCTATAATACCTTATGAGTAAATTCAAGTACTTTCTCAGTTCGATCCTTCATATATCAAGAACAATATCTCAACTATTAAACATTTAATTAACTCATATTATGCATGTGGATTTGTAACAGTCAAATAAATTAGCGCAACGACCTTTTTCATCATTGATATTTATCTGTTTTGAATTTCAACAATACTGTTGCTAACAAGAACGACAAATAACGTCAATATGCCACCTCCTAACTGAATGTTGATATCGAAGAATCATTCTTTTCGTTATATCCAGAGTTATACACCTATTAGAAATAAACGAAATAATGAATTCTATGTTATTTATTGGTAAATGGATACATTCAAAAAAACAGTTAGACAGAAATCTCAAAATCTATGTTACATACTAATTGCGATATTGTCATAGATAAATGAATAATCTTAAAAAAAGTTTGATTATGAAACTCTTTGGTTCTGACTAATTAAGATTCTGTGATAGATAAATGTATAAATTTTTTATTCGTGAATAAGTGGATTTGAAAGTCTTGAATAGCTTTTTTTTTTTGCATTTCTGTACTCATGATATCTCTGTAACAATAATTTTATTTTCTTATTGTGAAAAATTTTGAGATTACGAAATGAATATTCGTAATTTCAGTGTTCCCTGGAAAATTCCATTATAAATAGAACGAGCTTTACCCATAAATCTTTAGTATCCTTCCTAGTTTATGATATGAAAACACAGATTGTTATTGATAAATTTCAACATTATAAGCGACCTCTTGTCACTATTATGTAACACGGATCAATGGTTTAAGTATATATTTTCCAATCGCCCTACTTTGCTATTATTTATATTAGATTTGTTGATTTTTCGTTCTCCATGGTTGAGTCCACATATATTTTTATCAGGCTGTGTTATAATGTATATTCTCTTACTAGTTCCGCGTTTGGTTTCTTATTTTACGTATGCCTTTTCCATTTGCTGAACATTCGGTTTTGATTTATCAATTTTTTGATGTATAAACCTATTCATAAGTAGTACCTACTTTAGATTAGTCATTCAAGTTACTGCTGCTTTTGTCAACTACACACATCTTCGGTAAAAATATTTTTGATTTGGTGTGTCAGATGGATAAAAATGAATAATTACTATATGTTCTTAAAATTTTGAATTCTCTGTATTTTAATTCAATCATAGTATGATTACTGACCACAAGTGTAAGCTTTTTTACTTCGAAAGAGTGAAACAAAATACAAAATATAGGTACTTACCACACCAGATTTGCATTTATCTTCCGTATTCCAGTATTCTTCTATCAATCCAGGTTTAGAGGATACATATTTTACGCCTACAATTGATAGAACAATCGTCATAATGACAAGCTGAAAAAAAATTAGATATTATTCATTTTGTAATTATTGATTAAAAATTGAAATTTATAAAAGTAATATTTGATATTAATACAAATTCATATTTATTTTTGATATTCAGTTTTGTTCTTCTTCCCCAACTCTCCTCACTATATTTCTCCATCTATTCCTGCCTTCTTTCCTTAATTTTCAGTAGGATATTTCTAATCTTCATAAGTCTCATTTAACCTCCTCTGTGCATTTCTTTTTTGTTTTACCTATGGTCCAGTTCCTTCTGCTTCCAGAAGTATTGCCTACACCTGTATTTTCAGTCATTTGATATACATCCTCAACTACCTTTTGGGTTATGACTACTTGTATAATATTAGATTTTCATTTCTTTCACCCTAGCATTATTGTCTTTCTCTTGGATAGATATTTATCTATCTTTACATGTACTATTATTTATCTATGCATTTTGCTTTCCCATGCTTCTGTTTTGTCATTTGTGTTTACCATTACTCCTAGTCCTCAAAAATTCTATATACACAAAGTGACTGGTCTATTATTCGTCTGATTTCTCTTTAGCTGTTACAATTCCATTTATTTAGTTTTTCACTGTTCACCCTGAGACCAAATCGTCTTGATTAGCCTTCAAGGCTTCTAAATATTTTCCTAATTCCTCTTGAGATTTAACCAGCTATACTATGTCACCAGCATAAGGCACTATGTATTTAGTGTTTCCAGTGATAGATCAAACTCGGTGTGTGAGTGCTGGTTTTTCTTAAGATTACTTCTTGAATTAGATTTAAAAAAGAGGACAAATAGTTTTTCTGCTTCAAAACTTTTCCTTGAAAGCTTTGCGCTGGTCTATCCTTCATTTCTCTCTACGTCAATCTCATCACCCTAATCAGTTTTTTGTTTCTTCTTAATTTCTAAAGCTTCAAACATCTTTGTCGTCTCATTTTTATAGTAGAATTTCTTGTAATATCTAAATAACAGATGCGGTTCTAGATTTAAATCTTAGTTATTGTTCTGTGTTGTCTTTAGGGTAAATATCAGACCTGTCGTGCTTATTCCTTTCCTTGGAGAAATTGGATTAGAGTCTTCAATGAATATCTCCAGTTTATATTGCATGAGACAAATTTTAGTACAACTAATAATGTTATTATAACATCAAATCTATGGTTACCTACTCCTTTTTCGTTGTTGGAAATGTGAATACCTTCCTTTATTGTAGATTTTGGTTCAATGGATTTTATGAGGTCCAATTTTATCCTTTGTTTAAATAACTTAATGTCTTGTTTATTATGAATAGTTATTTCTGGTGTTCTGTAGTTTCGTTGCAGCTTTTGCTTTGTAGGATGATTTTTTTGTGTTTTTCTATTCTTGTATTCGTGTAGTTTGTTCTATGTAAAACACATCACGATTTTTTCTATTTGTACATTTGAAGTCTTGATATTTTGTTTTTGCAATTTAGTGACTAGAACTAACACAAAAAAATATTTATTCAGCTTCTTTTTTAATATTCCTAAGTTCTGTTATATCCTGCATTTAAAAGCACATAAAATGGAAAAAGAATTTCACAAAATTCTGTGATATACTCAACCTATGTTTCGGGTTATTAACGCAATAACAAGAGTTCAGTACAAGTCAAATTATTGAAGACATAAAATATTCTGTTGTTTCTAAACTTTTAGTTTTTCAAATATGTTATTTTAAAAGCTATATACATAACTAAATAAAGTTGTGGTACCTACGTGTACAAAAAAGTTAATTTTTTTAAGGAATTGATTATGAGATGATAAATCAAAGAGATATTTTCATATTGATAGATAACAATTCAGAGAATTTTTTTTATTGCCGTCATTATTAATCAAATAATATCATTTACTCGAATAACAACAGAGGATAAATGTTTTAAGATTATTGCTCTCAAATAATAAAAAAGAAAAGCTAATGAAAAATCAAGAAATATATTATAAATAAATATAATAACAAAAATCCAAAGTTATATCCCTTTATTAAGGTCATTAAATTGAAATTCGAGTTTCGTGTTTTATTCTGTGTATTGGGAATATCTGTTTCAATTGCTCTCAAAAACGTTTTGTCTCTGAAAGCAAGCTTATTAGAAAACGTATTAACAAAATTCATTTTATAAATATACAAATAAATTATATTATGCACTTAAACTCTCCTGAAACAAGAATCGCGAAAGTCATGTGTGACAGTGAAAAAACCCATATAAAAAATTTTCGTCTCTATAGCCGTGTTGCTTGAGTAGAGTTCTATCGAATGGGAGATCTGGGTTCAAATCCCGCGTGAGACATGAAAGTTTCTATGTGTTTTTGATGAAGGTGGTTACAAAGTTTAATTCATGGTGGGTCATATACTGATTGAGAATCCCATTACCCCAAAAAAACTTTTTGAGCAAACCTTATAAAACAGACAAGAAAAAGTATCACATGATAAGTGAAAATTTTAAAATTGAACAGCGAACAAAAAAAATAAGAAAGTTTCGCATTTAAAAATAGTCGTCCCTTGTGAAATACATATTAACCCTTCATATATACGAAATAATATAATTTTCACTGTACGAAATAAACTCAGAAAATCAAAACAGAGCTCGAACCAGAAGACTTCCTGAAAATGAATCACAATCTTATCCAACTACTTACGTTGAAAAAAGAAGCCATTTTTCCACAGCGCAGCATTGAAAACAAACAGTAGATAACTCAATACCTTTTTACAGCTGCAATATGAACGAATCCTGCATAATAATACCGAAGAATACCGATATAAGCACAAGGCATACTACTAAAGCTTTGGATTATTTCTGATTTATATTTAATATCAATCAGGTCGCAAAGTCCAGTATTTTGATAAAATGCGATCACGCTGCTTATTGAAGGAAGTAGATGTTGCCGCAGAAATTCCAATCGCATTCTCAAAATAGTATTATTTATTGTGTACATCAAAGTTTCGGAATCAACCGTCCCTTTGAAAGTCGGTTATCACATATCCGGAATTCCTCTGATTTGTATTGCCAAGCTATTTCGAGATATTATATCATTTAATATAATTTCGTCATTGGAGGTGTACCTACTCAGTACTCGAGCCGATTGTTTAGTCTGCTCTCTACTAATGTCTGCCGCGATATTATCACGTTCCGGGTAGTTGCCATAAGAATTTGTTTTTATTTTTCACTTTTATATACATGAAGAAATATATAGAATATGTCAAATTATTGCTGGCATTTAAATATATTCAAAAATACTTATTTTGTTTGAATCAATCACGATGATATACATTTAGGCGGCGGATATGTTCATTGTTTTCAAATAGTTTGACAGTTATGTCATATTATTCGTATATTTTACATATTCATCATTTGTTCATATTATGATAAAAATCTCTCTCGCATTGGAAATCTCACATAATGAAAAACCACGCAATAAGCCTTCCGCTAGAACCGGCGTCGAGATTGAAGATTATACAAAAATTTATTAGGCAATGCCAAGGAAGAAGTCAATCAATAGTTTTAAGATGATATCAAGTAAAACGGAGTCCAGCCAGTTATGCAAAATGAAACAAAGGAATTAACTTCTGCTCGAATTAACATATTAATATCAACCCATTCAAAAATTTGGCTCTTAACTTTTAGACAAATCAATGAGTTCGAAACCGACCAAAATATTGAAATGAGTAAAGCAAGACCTTCTGCTGAAGACCCTCAAATCACAAAACTCGTAGACTATGGTTTCTCAGAATACATATTCAATTGACTCAGGATTATTGGAAATCTTTTGACTACTGATGAGATAGAAACCAATTCTGGAAGACAGATGGACCTAACCACGTGTACAGAATGGTTAGCGATAACCTTCCTAACCTAACCTTGCAAGTGCATGCATAGTCAGATTTGGAGGCGGATATAAAAAATGATTTGGGGAGGTATATATTATATAATAACGTACTTCGGACGTACCGCATTCGTTGGATGATTGATAACAGTTAGTTATATACCTATACAGGAAAGAACATCCTTAGGCTCATGTTTTGTCATATCTTGGCTATATTGGATATGACATTTGTTTTAGAGCACGATAATTTTTTAGTCCCGATTCGATTATTGAATTGATTGAAGATGTTATAGTCTTTCAAAATGTGCTAAGCTTATATTTATTATGTAACAGGTTTATGTGAAAAATATCGTGTTTTGAAATATTATCGTGTAGTGAAATACACTATTTGAAATATCTATGGAGTCAAACACTATCGGAGTTCGATGATCCAACTAGCTTTTTGTCTGTTGTTTTCAATAACAGAACCTCAATTACTATAAACAAGTACATTAATTACCATGAATAATGGCCCTAATATTTCACTAATTGATAATTTAATGAATAAAAACATGTTAAGTAAACAGTGTATATCCATCCACACAAAGCCCAAAAAACTATATTTAGCATACTATGGAATACACTTGTTCCTTTCTATTATTAAAATTGAAGCATAAAAATAATATTCCAAATATAAAAATTATTTACTGCTTCATCACTGGAAATCTTCCTTTAGATAATTATGAAGGAATCTCAGAAGGACAAAGACTTTATATTTCTAATAAGTATGTATTCAAAAATTAATGATTTATTTCAAAAGCTTGGAAATTCAAAAAAACATTAGACTAATCAAGGCAAGTGTTGAACCTTTTTAACATTCATATAGAAACATTACTAATATGTATATATTATTAGGTAAGTAATGCTGGACTTCGCCGAGGATTTCAAAAATAAAGACCTATTATTATTATAATTATATATAAATATAAATATTTTTTCCCATTGAATGAAAATTAAACAAATAAGAAAAAGATTGCTGATATTAAACAATAATGCTTGTGTTGCTATGATTTTTCTGTGTAGATTGGTAACTACCTATCAGGTAAGAAAGGTAAAATAGATTTATTCAATATTTAAAATCAAATATATTTAATCAATCATTTTATTTTTATCAGTTCAAAAAATCATTAGAAATAATAGTACAATGTTGACATTCAAAATTTCTTAAATTCATTTTATATTTAAAACCAAATATATTAATCAATCACATTATTCAATTAATTGTGTCTTTCCAAAATAATGTTACACACAACAGTAAAATTTTAACATAGACATTTTTCAATGTTAAAATACTCATATAAAATTATATGAATTATGTAATTTAATTATACTTATTAAAATAATTTATTTTTAATTTAAATTAGACACATAAAATTTATCTTTTATTACAGTCTCCTTTTAAAGGCACTCATTTCTTTGATTAGTGTATTAAAAATCGTTATGTAAACTATAAAAATGCTGCAGGTATTATCACAAAGTTTTTTGTGCTTGGAAATTTTTCAATGTGCGATGATTATAATTAATAAATTTTTCCACCCAGATTCATCAATTTCTGTATTCAAATTCTAGGTAACCTTCTGCGCCGGTAAAAATGACATCTACCCAAATTCTCATCGCTTCTGGAGAAGGTGCCATTAAATAGTAATGCCTTTCATGTGTTTTCACAATGAAAGTTAGCTGCGGATTTGGAGATTTCACTGATTTTGAATGATCCAAATATACTTCCTCAATTGCCTATAACGAAAACAATACTGATTAATAAAATATTTACTGATGAGCACTTCCAGTGTCAATGATCTATTCAAATTAAAAGAAACATGTTTCTTTATCATTGCTATACCACTTTACTATTGAAACTTGATAAATTATCGTTATATTCAAATTAGCAAGTTGATTTGAATAACTAATATAATACTTTTGAGTTGACTTTTATTTTAAGACAAAGTTATTTGCTTTGAATAGTAATAATAATGGAATGTTTTGAATTACACTGTAATCTTCATCAAATAAATTTTTAACAATCCTACACAAAAAAGGCATATAATTTAGAACGGGTTTTTTTCAGATTAAAAGGTAAATGAATATATATGTAAGGGGTGTTTTTTAGGGGTATAGAACTTTAAATTATTACGATGGATCATTCGATTGACAAGAATTTTTTTTTATTCGAAAGATAATCTTGAAGCATTACATTTTAAATATGATTTCTGGCATATGACCGCCACGGCTGGCTCGGATATAGTCCAATCTGGACGTCTAATATTCGATTCACTTTTTCCAACATTTGTGGCTGTATATTGGCAATAACAAAAGCGTTTGTGGCTTATCCGCATAGGACAATGACTTTACATAGCCCCACAGAAAGTAGTCAAGCGGTGTTGAATCACAAGATCTTGGAGCTGTGTGACATGTTGCGCCGTCTTGTTGGAACCACAGCTCCTGGACATCATGGTTGTTCAATTCAGGAATGAAAAAGTTAGTAATCATGGCTCTATACCGATCACCATTGACTGTAACGTTCAGGCCATCATCGTTTTTGAAGAAGTACGTACCAATAACTCCACCAGCCCGTAAAGCGCACCAGTCAGTTTTTCTGGATGTAACGGTGTTTTGACATACACTTGAGGATTATCTTCACTCCAAATGCGGCAGTTTTGTTTGTTGACGTAGCCATTCAACCAGAAGTGCGCTTCATCGCTAAACAAAATTCGCTTATGAAAATCGGGAACAACGGCAATCTCGTTTTGTAATAAAATTGCACTATTTGCAAGCGTTGTTCAAGCGTGAGTCTATTCATGATGAATTGCCAAACCAAACTGAGAATAAATCACTTCTCAGCTGTTAAATCGATCGCCATCTTCAACAGTAATGCCAACTTAAAGTTCTATACCTCTAAAAAAAACATCCGTTATATCAAACAGATTATACTATTCAAATGAAGCTCACTGGATACCGTCATTTTAAATGGCGGTTTAAATGCTCATTTACCTGGAAATAGGCACCACCTCTTGTCTTTTTTTCATTTTTATCCGCATAGTAAGAAAACGTACGTTTGTTCCTATCAAATACGAACCATCTTCTAGACCAACCGTTCAATTTTAATCCTTTTTTATGCAGAAATCCTCTACAACTCGAAGTATCCACTTTAACATGAGGACATGACGCAACGGGATGTCCCGCAGTTTCTAAATGCTGCCGGAGATCTAGATCGCTATCTCTGATTGGTAAATATCTAGTTAGAGGGCGCTGTTTGTCCGACGTCGGCTTGCTGCGTTTTCTGTGTGTCCTCCTTCGAGACTCATTTCGCTCACTTCAGACAATGGTCGGTGGTTACTATCACAACCATCGTTTAGATTCTGCAACAAATTGATAAAGAGTAAAATTGATTTCTTGACAAAGGTTACCACCTCAAATTAAATGTTGAATGAATTCTTGACCATTGTCAAGAATTGTCTTAGTGGAAGATTTTCCACTAAGAGTTGTCTACAACTAAGACAACTACCAGAAGTAAAAGCTTCGTTTGAAATACTAATTTATATTCATAGAAAATTACCATGAAAATTTAATCAGAAGATGTATGGGTCAGAATTTTGTTACAACTTACCCCGTCTAAATAGTCCACTGGTACCGGACTGTTCTCTGCGCTTTGGCAGAAAATATCACCTCTTTTCTCCCTGCAGAAAAAAATAATGTCGAAAAAGTAAAATAAAATGTCAATGCAGTAAAATATCAGATTTTTGTTGGTATTTTTTTTAATTTAAAATATCACAACGTTGGTTGGTTTATATGTTAAATGTATTAATTAAACATATACAATGTGATCCATTACAAATCGGAAATAAACGAAGGAATCTTGAATTTTAATTATGAATATAAGGGCAGGAAACACAATATTTTAAGCACGTCGCTGATCATAAAACATGTGTAAAAAATGCGTTAAGTAGGTATTGAACATTCCAAAATGTAACTCTTTTGTTTACTTTATTTCATAAAGAGTTTAGATAGTATTTATTATTATTATTTTACAAATGATCTGAAAGTCAAAATTATTTGATGGCACGGCAATGACACCATTAAACATTTTTTTAGAAAAAATGGCACATTGATGCATAAAGGTTCGCCTACCCTGGACTAGGGTTAAACCCAAAATACCTAGATAATGTGACTATTTAATGAGTTACAGGATGTTTTATTTCGAGAACTAGGGGAGTAGTCTGGGTCCTATTAAATTATGGTAAATAAAGGTTTCTGAGTACTTCCAGCGGCCTACGACAGAGACAAATGACTTATCGGCTCTTTCAAAATTTTACGACGCTAGGGGAATTATGGTTAGAGAATAATTTGCCGAGTTCCTAATGCTTTTGACATAAATAACGCCCTCTTCTTAGGCTAAAGTTAATATTCTCGAGATATTTCAAGTTAAAAACATAACATCGAACTATTTTGAATTTTTATGTGTAAAACAATGTCGGTGTTTTGGGTCAATACATTGCATTTACTATTCAAATGGAACTTCAATGCGTATTAAAAATAAAGAACACGACTATATTATTTGAAATTTCTAAAAACGAACGATTAAATTGAAAAGAAATTGTGATTTTGAAAGTATAATCCAGTAAGAACTTCATTTATAGTTAGCATTTACAATCAACTTGTTTATCATCACAATAATTTTAAAGATTATTATTACGACTCACCTACTTCCAAGTTCTTCAGAAGAGGGCGCCAACGTATTTCTTACCTCCTGGTGGTTACGATGTCTCGAAGTTTGAAAACTCTGGATTTCCTGTTCGTCCACTCGAGTCCCTGAAAAGAAGGGATAATTAATACTAATTGTTCTTACGCTAGTACTCATCGAACAGCTACAGTATTGATCTTATAATCTTCCATATTAACGATTTGCCAGGCCGAGATAATATTTCAACTGATATCCAGAGATGAGATAAAAACTGATAACATTTTATTAGGTAAACTAATACTAATGACATATTTATTATCTACCAAATTTAAGAGGAATACCATTGAAAAAACAATAATGTAAACAAGAACGGTAGACAATTAGATTTGTATCACATATTGTTACATTTAAAACGAGATAAATAATTTACATAATGGATCATATTTTACAAAAGAATCGTTGATAGATATTGCAAATATCTATCAATATTGGAATATTGGATGTAACACATTCAGTAATGTGTAAACACGCTACACAATGGAAACAATAATGCACGTTATATAAAGATAAATGTGTAATTGAATTGCGTACAAATATACAAGGTGTACCATTAAATCTGACGCAATTAATATCCACTTCCGGTATCATAGGAAATGGTATCGCCTTCTAGTGTTTTAGAAACGGATATAATATTCAATACCCTTTGCAAATGAAATTTTTCAAAATAGAATAGGGTCTGGTTCACGAGAAACGCCACCTTAAGACACCTGGTATATAAGATATATGTATATATATGTATATATATATATATATATATATATATATATATATATATATATATATATATATATATATATATATATATATATATATATGTGTGTGTGTGTGTGTGAACGTATAGATTCATGGATGGAAAAATATAATGGTATGTTGGTCCGGAAATACATCCGTTGATATGTTGAATGCCAGTTAAAAACTGGCAGTTTCGTCAAGGTCTCACTTGACATTATCAATGCTAATTGCTCGAAGTTGAAACGTAGGACCGATTTCAATATTCTCTAACAATTCTCTCTTGAAGGATAATGGAGACATCATACTGTACATGTTTCACATAGCCAGCTAAAAATTCTTTTGAATAATTCGTGAAAAAAAAATCATCAAGAGAAAGTTGTAGTATACTTTTAATATTGAATAATTACAAGTGCCATATGAGACCTAAAACTATATGAATTCATTTTCCTGTATAGTCTCTTTCTTTATATATAGTCAATTTGTTTAACAGTTGCCATGATGTATCTGAATAAAGATTATGGGGTAATTCAGCTTTCACTTAGGTGTAATAATGCTCTTTACACAATTTCCAAGCTTTCCATAAATTTAATATTATCTTTAGTCAAAATGTATACTAAATAAAGTTTATTATTATTATTACTACTAAGTATTCGAAAATTGGCGTATCATGGCGAAATGCTAGAAAAACGTAAGTAATATGAACTGTTACCTTTTATTTAAGCCCTCTTTCCCAATAAAAATAAATAAATCACAAATATATTTCCTACCCAAGTAATTAAACAAAATATAATGAAAATAAATAAAAACTCACCGCTTCCCCCCTCTAAAATAATTTTATCGTGCATGAATTTCTCATTGTAGGAGAGAAACATGTTATCACTTGCTCCTGATGGTAACACTGAGTCGCTAACGACTACAGAACAACTCAGATGTTTCATAGAATTGACATCGCCTTTGGAATCGGTGTTTCTTGTTGACTCACTATCGGTGTCACTAGAAGTTTCCTGATGAAACTCCTGATCACAATACTCGTTCAATTCGGAATCAATAGCTTTCACTCGATTTCTTATACCTTCTAACTTGACTAAACAACTGATTTTCTGGGTTTCTAAAGATTTGTATTCGTTGTTATTTGCATTGGCGGTATCCAAGGCTTGTTGGTTCAATTCTTTGATATGAGATTCTAAATTCTCAATTTTCATTTCTGCTATTTCTCTTTGCAATTCCTCTCTAGTAGCTAGCAAATTGGCCTCTTCCTCCAAATGATGAAATTCCAAGTCTTCAAAGGACTTCTTTTCGCTCTCCAACACCTCTTGGGTTTTGAGGTATTGCTCAAACACAGCTTCGTATTCTTCGGAAGCCTTTTCAGTTGAACCCAATTTTTGTTCTATAAGCGTCATACATTCTTTGGCGTTTTTGAGTTTTTCCAAGCACTCTTCTTCGTGCTCAGTTCGTTTATGCTGAGCTTCCAGCATTATATTATCAATTAGTTGAATTTGTTTCAATAGATTTTCCTTTTTTTGTTGCTGCTTTTCCAGCTCTAACAGTTTCGATTTATATTCACCAGATAATAACGCTCTTTCCATATCCATCTGTAACATTGACGTGTGAAATATAACTGCATGTTTGTGTTAACTGAATCGGAGTGGGGCAATTAAATCGATCAATTGAAATACTACGGGGATAGGAGGTTTAGCCTCGCCGTTTTTTTCCAACATCAGAAAATATTTCCGAAATAATTTTTTAATGATGTTATAGAATAGTTCTTGCTTCTTCTATGTATAATTAAATAGCTGCTATAGCTTTTCAGTACCCATAATTAAATCGGTGGCTTTCACAGAGTGTTCCAAGTAAATAATTTATGCCCTGGCTGATAGATCATGGCCAATTGAAACCCGTTCTCTTTCAAACGATTGAAAAAATTAAAAAACTGAGAAATAAATATGAAAATGTAAACATTCAAATATAACCACAAAGAGAAAAATAATGGAAAATTTAACACAAAAATTAAAATCCACTATTATAATCAAAACTTTTCGAAGAGTTTCAGGTATCATTAAGCCACAATGAACCATGGAAACTGTAGCGATTTTAAAAATAACGTTTTTATAATCGCTAAATAATATTTTCACCGAAACTCTGAACTGCAAACTTGTAGTTCACCACTCCCTGAACTACAAATAACGAAGTACGAGGAGATAAGCCAAAGTCAGTGTTATTTATAAAAATAAAAATTTTGTCGATCTTATATGTTTGAAAAAATATAAGATAATATATATTTGAAAAAGTAATTTGGTAGGATTCGATATCAGTACCAAATGTTTGGTGATGTAATCAACTTAAAAATACACTGGGTCTGTAATCTTATATACAAACCTATATGCAATCATCAAAAAATATATACTTCAGCTCGCATGCTACTACACTCAAAGGAGCCTCTATAATACAGTAAGATCCCAGAGCGATCAGACATAACTTATTTTCACATGGATGAAACCATGGGTTTTCAGTAGCGTCTCATGTACTTAGAATCCCAGCATGCTTGTGGAGCTCGCCTTGTCACACTTGGGCAGGTACCAAGTGAGAAAGGTAACTAAAAATAAGATCTTAACTTAAATTTGTATGGTTGATTTATATATATATATATATATATATATATATATATATATATATATATATATATATATATATATATATATATATATATATATATATATATATATATATATATATAGTTTCAAGATTCACAACTCATTCAATACTAGTAAATAGTGAGACTCTTAATCGAAATATTTCAAATAAATTTCTCAGGGAGCTGTCTACACAATTGTTGTCAACGAGAACGATAACGAACCCATCACTTTCAAGAGTGAATATTAAGAGCGTTTCGAAAAGTTCATCGATCTTGTTGAATGATAATAGGATACAATTGTTTCATCATTATTATGAATCATCAGTCCATATTTAATCAATCAATCAAGAATCGATGACTTTCAAAACGAACATAGGTCCTATACCAAATTGAGGACAATTTTACCTACGTGAAATATTCACGTAGGCTCCCTCTATCGGAGAAAGGACGTATAAACTCTCCCTGCCGTTCAAGATTCCTACTCATGACAACAAGAGTGAGAGAAGAAGGCTTTGTAGATATTTCATTCGAGCACTACAGAAAATTGAAAACCAGTGAAAATTGTAACTCGCTTAACTCTTGGTGAAACATAATTAAATATTAAATTAAACTCTTGGCTTAATGTTTCACGATTATATTTAACAACATGAATTAGGTCTTGAAAATGAGCTCACACTCGAAACATGCTGACTAATTGATGTTGTTAAATATAATCGTGAAACATTAAGCCAAGAGTTTAATTTAATATAAAATTTATATTTAATTATATTTATATCTAATATATACTGTAAAATATTTTTCTGATCTAGTATCAAGTGTCAGACTCTTTCCACGGACCAGAACTTATGTCAGGAGCTTTGAAGCTCTACAAAAAAAAATACATGAACAGATTTTTAATATGTCATTTTTTCATCATATATTTTTTGTAGGCCTTTAGAGCGCCTGACAAAAGTTCTGGTTCATGAAAAGAGTCTGACACTTATGGATACTACTTCAGAAAAAGATTCTATAAAATATACATATATAAAAATCAGCCATACAAATTTAAGTCAAGTTACTGTTATTTCTACTTACCTTTCACACCTGACACCTGCCCAAGTGTCACAAGCGAGCTCCACAAACACGCAGGTATGCAAAGCACATGAGGTGGTACTAAGAACCTAAGGTTTCAAACATGCGAAAATAAGTTACGTCAGATCGTTCTGGGATCTTGGACTATAATAAAATAGGCATGTATTGCAAAAATTAAAAAATCATGGCAGAAGCGAAATAACACATCAACAATCGATAAGCTTAAGAAAATATATATAGTATATATTTACCTAATGAAACCGCGTGTTCAAAGTTGACAGCTGCACCTTCGTGTGCAAAATTGAGCATGCACAGGATAATCTTCATCAGTACACTCACCTCAATGTGTAATTCTTCCTCCTGTACTTCTATTTCCGACATTAGCTGTTTGAGCCCCGCTACAATATCCAATAACCTTCTTCTTTCTTTCTTCAAAGTCGCGTAACGAGATCTGCTAGACTTGAACTCTATATTATGACACTGGGAATTATTCAAATCCGTAAACATATTCAAAGCGTTTGAACTATTTGAAGGTTTTTCTCCGGCCACATCGATTTCTTCCAGAGGTAGAATGAACTTAGTCGGTGTTGGCTTTCTCGATATACTTTCTATACTGTTGATACTTGGTTTTTCTTCAAATTGACTGAAACTTTGCTGTGAATACATTTCGTTTTCTTGATTTGAAAACTCATTTTCTCTCATATTCGAGACACCTCTGGTCAAACACCTGAAATATGAAACAAATTATGGTCAATACATTTGATCTTTGTTTTATTACAATAACATTATACTTAGTGATAATGACAATTTGAACATTCACTTCATGATACTTATAAGCAGTAAAATATGCAGTTTCTTCAAAATTTAGCAATTAAAATGTATTTTCATTGTGAAATAATAAATTATGTTATATATAATGCTACAGACACTCAAAGTGTAAAAAGATTTTTACTTACTGCTCTTTATCAGCCGTAAGAAAAGTCTTAATTTTAGATCTTGGCGAATTTGGATAATGTTTTGAGGTTATTGGCGAGCAATCAATATTTTCATAATTGTTACTATCCTTGAGAGGTCTATCTTTGGCTTCCTCAAACGTATTAAAATTTAAATTTTCATAGTTTGAAGTAATCTTACTTCTCCAAGATGATGAATTTGACTGAATATTTTCGTGTGCACTTTGAGGAAACTTTTGAAAATCGAAAACTGATGGTGACGATGGACTGTCGTAAGGAGATGATAGAAATGAATTGGGGGACATCTGAGGCCGCTTATCCCTAGGCAGTGATCCATTAGTCTTGATTCTATAACAAAATAATTTCAAATGTGTTATAATCAGATGGCAAAAGGTTTCACAGTGAATATTTGGAATTTGTTGTTATAGTCTAAACTCTAAATCAATTACTAAGAGAATTCAAATACAAAAGTGGAAACATTGAAGATATGCAGTATTTTGTATGTGTCGCTAGAACTAATCAATACTGAAGACACACGGTCTATCAGGCCAGAAAGACTTTCTAACTTGTTAAACTTTGTTAATAGTTTTACCTCAACAAAACATAAGCTCATCAAAAGATATAAAATACTGACAGTTATGTCTAGATATGCCTTGAAGGGTTCATACAATTTACTATATATAAAAAGTTATAAAACAGTTTCTAAGCAAAAATAAAACGTTGATGAAAAAACTCACCTGTTGGGCGTAATTGGCTTATTTTTCTCATTTTGTGATTGTTTTTCATATTCCGCGCACATGTTTAATATTTCCTCCAATCTAGCTTGTTCAGCTCTTTCTAATTCTTGTTCTTTCATTCTGTCTTGTTGAACCTAAACATAATAAATTTGGATAAAGTTTTATTTAATATACAAATACATACAAAATAATTGAATAGTGTTGGCGTTTACTTGATGTAAATCTATTATAATTGAATATAAGATAAAATTAAAACAATTGATCTTTTGATTTACACTTTTATTGACAACACACGTGACGCGTTTCGTCGTTACAAACGATTTCTTCAGATGCTAGAAGTAGAATACTGAATGTTTTCCAGTCGTTTGTAACGACGAAACGCGTCATTCTATGTTGTCAATAAAAGTGTAAATCAAAAGTTCAAGTTTTTGAATTTCATCTCATATTCAATACAAAATAATTTAAATAAAATCGAATATTAAATTATATCATATAACTATTTCTGAATTGACTTAATATAATGCTGTTCTGACCTGATTCCTCTTTATTTCATCCTCATTTTTTGTTTCATTTAAATCTACTATATTGTCATAAAAATTATCACGTGTTGGCAGCTCTGGTGAGCCAGATCTTCTGCGACCTGGACTTATATGTCTGGAAGAAGGATTTGGTGCTGTATTCCTATGATATGGACCTGGATTTCTGTTATAACTTGGCGATGGAGTTATCACACGCAGCATGTTGATATTTTTAGTACCACTGGACGTTTTAGTGTTTAACTGGTTTTCATACAAATTGTAGTTTTGGTGTGTAATACCATTTTCGTAGGTAATTACCCTAAATGAGAAAAAAAAACAGAATTAAGATAGAAGAAAACATTTTATCATCAACAACAATTACAAATATTACATTAAAATAAAAGATGCTTATTTATTGCATATTAAAACACACTTTGCAAGGACCCACATTGTATATTAAAATTATTTCTTGTCAACTGTTTGAGGTTACAAGCCCATTGACTCTGATATCGATGTTGCGTTCAGTTTGTCCTATGTATGAAGAATCGCCACCAATTAATCCGATAAACACGAATTTTTTCTCCAATCAGTTGTTTCTCTTAGAAAGAAATAATTTGAAGATACTTTGTGAAACCTTGGCAAGTGTGTTTTTAATATTCATGAAATATTCATTATGTTTCACCAAAAAATCGGCGAATTGCCAATACAAAATATGCTTTGAATAAACATTGTTATATTTGAAACTGAATAATGAAGTATAACATGAATAAGTGGAATATACTTTGAAACACTGAATTCACTAAATTCAGATGATTATACTGGCAATCAAATCTAAAAAATAAGACTTTGAAATGATAAAAATATATATTATGTTATTATTTTGAATGAACAATGATTATAAATAAGTTCTTGAAGACAATTTATTTCTTAAATCGTAAATAATTGATCAAAATCATTTCCACATCAAAGGAAAAAATTGATCATTTGGAATGAATTAAAACAAACATTATCAGTCTTACCTACTATTAATACTATTACAATCATCCATTGGTGGTACATTAACATAATGCGATTTCTTTCCAAACAGCGTTTGATCTTCTACTTTAGATTTCTGGTTATCAACGCAATAATTTTTTTCCGAGGAACTCAGGGACAGGTTTTTGGTCAAACTGTGTAAATCAGGAGGGGATTTACCCAGTACATCTTTTGCTGGAGTATTTACAGTAATTGCATTTGAAGTGAAAACTTTAGGTGATATGGATTTTCTTAAATTTTGAGCTGCTAAATATTCGAACTTGGAAAGCTTAGTTAAAAAGCTTGATGGTGGTTCTTCTCTGCTAATATCCGAGAATGATTCTCTGGGGCTTTTTTTCGGGTGCGCAGGCGGTTTATTCAGAAATTTAACCAAATCAAATTGGTTTTCTGATTCGACATTCATCGGAGGTATTGTGTCTCTTGTAATATCAACTAATGATTTATTTGATGGAACTTGTGTTGGATTACTAAATCTCATGTAATTCGTTCTTCCTATTGTCAACATAGAACCTATGAGAAAAAAACATTTTGTAGAATATGGTTCAAAAGTGCAAACCGAACACTCAGAAAGCCTAAGAGCCTGTGGGGGCTTGACCTTCACTAATCTCTGACAACCAGATGAGACCTTTTTTATGCTATGTTATTGATTTATAAACACGCCTATGGTACCTTGAATCTTGAAAAGCGTTCATGGCTTTTTTAAATTTAATTATTTCCAATCATTTTTTTTTCGCTAAGTCTATTTAGATATAAGTTCACCGATATGATAACCAAAAAAATTTCTATAAGATAATTTAATTTTAACCAAAATAAAAGTATAGGTTTGCCCAACAAAACCCTTTGTAGAATATTTTTGCCATGCTTTCAATTTTTTTAATGTCGCAGCAGCTGTTCAATCACACGCACCTCAAATAACCTACTTTCTCTCTCGCACATATTTAATCGCTTCGATTTTGTAACTTTAAAGGATGGTAAGAATACTCTATGAAGGGTTTTTTGCTGGTAAGCAAATGCTGTTATATTGGTAAATGATAATCTTTCTTCTGATAGCAATTTTTTTTGGTCATATCGGTAAAGTTATCTATATTGACTTAATCAAGGTGATGAAAAAAATTGATTGAAAATATTTAAATTAAACATAGCCATGAACACTTTTCGACAAGCAAGCTATCATAGGTGTTTTTATAAATCAATGATATTTCATAAAAAATTTCTCATCTGATTCATTTATACAAGAAGTATAGTTCTTAAAAATATAAAAAGCCTATATATGTTTTCCTCTTGGGAGTTTAAATATTTTATTTTAATTCCTTCTGTACAGCATCTTCGACTCATTACTACTTAGTGTTCTAATATTTTCATTTTCATATTTAGTAGTTATTGAACTTTAATGCCTGTTTTTTATAAAGAAGATGGACTGTACAACTTTAAACATTAACATAAAATCTAGAAATCACGTTTAAATCAACCTATATTTCTTTTACATTACTTATTACTTGCAAATATATATCACCTTCATAAAGTCGAGTAGGGAAAGTAACTTTAATTCCATCTACAGAAATATTTTCTGCCAATGGGATTACTGTGACTATTCCTTCATTGTTTTCGATGTGACAGTGAATAGGGGCCACCCCGTCACCCTGCACTGGAATGTCTACGGCAGGGTCGCTGCCAAGAACAACACGACCTGAAAAATAAGATGCCAATTGAAATTCCATTTCACACATTTAACATTGAGGAGAATTTCAAAAGTTATGAATATGTAGTATATAAATTAAATTCAAACACTTGAACTTTTGATTTAGACTTTATTGACAATATAGCATAACGTGTTTCGTCGTTACAAACGACTTTTTCAGATGCTAACAGAATATTCACTCCACTTTATTGACAACATAGCATGACGCATGTCGTCGATACAAACGACTTCTTCAGATGCTAACAGAATACTGACTCCATTTTATTGACAACATAGCATGACGCCGTCGTTAAAAACGACTTCTTCAGATGCTAACAGAATACTCACTCCACTTTATTGACAACATAGCATGACGCGTTTCGTCGTTAAAAACGACTTCTTCATATGCTAACAGAATACTCACTCCACTTTATTGACAACATAGCATGACGCCGTCGTTAAAAACGACTTCTTCAGATGCTAACAGAATACTCACTCCACTTTATTGACAACATAGCATGACGCGTTTCGTCGTTACCAACGACTTCTTCAGATGCTAACAGAATACTTACTCCACTTTATTGACAACATAGCATGACGCGTTTCGTCGTTACCAACGACTTCTTCAGATGCTAACAGAATACTGACTCCACTTTATTGACAACATAGCATGACGCGTTTCGTCGTTGCCAATGACTTCTTCAGATGCTAACAGAATACTGACTCCACTTTATTGACAACATAGCATGACGCCGTCGTTAAAAACGACTTCTTCAGATGCTAACAGAATACTCACTCCACTTTATTGACAACATAGCATGACGCGTTTCGTCGTTACAAATTACTTCTTCAGATGCTAACAGAATACTGACTCCACTTTATTGACTACATAGCATGACGCGTTTCGTCGTTACAAACGACTTCTTCAGATGCTAACAGAATACTAACTCCACTTTATTGACAACATAGCATGACGCGTTTCGTCGTTATAAATGACTTATTCGGAAGTCATTTTCTGAAGAAGTCGTTTGTAACGACGAAACGCGTCATGCTATGTTGTCAATGATGTGTAAATCAAAAGTTCAAGTGTTTGAATTTTAGTTTATATTCAATTATAATGGATACACATCGAGTAAACGCCAACACTATTAAATATGAATAAGTAAGTATATTATCCAATACAATACTGTTTTAGTTTACAATACTCTCATTAGGTAAATGAAAAGTGATTAAAAATCTTAGAAAATGAACTTAAATACTATCATAAGGAAAAGTACTATTTGTTTTTAATCACTATATTCGTTATTTTGCGACTACAGTTTCGTAGTATTCCTACAAAACTGCAGTAGCAACTTAAATACTGCCAGAACCATTGCATAGAGATATCGATCCTCTTCTTTTCCTACTATGCTTGATATTTAGGAGTGCGAATTGTTAAATTCTAGTGGACTGTTTGGAGCTAAACTATTTTTCTTGTACCTGTTTATTTCAAGCCCCTCTAGTAAATTGAATTTTAAGCTTTTTTGCTCATTATTTAGGATTTCGAGGTTGTTTGATTTAAAATGAAGAGTCTGATTTCCTGTTTTGGTAGCTTCGTTGGTTTTATTTTATTCTTATGTCAAATGATCTTTCTGACTATCCAGCATAACATTTTCCACAATCACAAGTTAACTGCTCAATAACCAAATTCAATCTCTTACTCAATATCTCTATTTGGTGGTTCTAATAGTATTTAAGTGCGTTTTCTTATATTTGTTAACAGTTTTCATCTACCTGATGAAGATATTGTATACTGAAACAATATTATAGTGCATAATATAAACATAAGTTTTGAAATTCTTAGAATAATTGTTTTAAGAGTTAAATGTTAATAAATAAGCAAAATGAGCAAAGGGTGAGGATTTTCAATTTTAATAGAATTATCCTTTGATTGAATAATATCGAACCTTGGTAATTTTTAAATATTTCCAAAATCATCTAAAATGTGTGCAAATTCTTACCCTTAGGAATAAAATGATACAACGAAGAAGTGCTCAGTCTGTCAGATCCTAAGTTCATCAAGTAAGGAACGTCAGTTTGGCATTTGAATGAATCAATAGGTTCCTCCATATGTACACAGTGGGATTCATCTTGGGTATGTTCGAACATCCTGCAAATAGAAACAATTTAACAGTCGAAACAAGTCCTAACTGGTTTCAATCGGAAACCATTTGAGGAAGAAAATTTAAACTAATCTAGACCCAATCCCTTCAACTGAATAAATAGTGACTAAAACTTACGAAGCATCAACATCACTCGAGAAAACTCATTTCGGGTTCAAGAAGCTCATAAGCTCCAAACAAGCAAAAAGTAGATATTCAAGAAGCTGAGTGAAACTGGGTTTGGATTGCCAACCAATTAAAGTCAAAGCTAACTTCATTTCGCTATCTGCGACTAGCTTCATTAGTTTTTCGAAGATAAAAATTGAATATTGAAATTTCATTTACATACGAGTTTAAACACAATTCGAATTTTTTCCTACGTCAAAAACTTACAAATTATTTGGGACATAATATATTGTGAACAGCACTAAAATTCAAATGTTATCAACGAAATGTCGCTGAAATTATAACTATCGATTTCTAAATTTTGAAGAAAATATTCACTACTCAATAAAATGTAATAATTTCATTCACAGCGATTGAAAAGCTAGTTTCAATTTAGAAATGCTACATGTATACATGCTATATATACATATTTTTGCATGCAACTTCATTTAGGCGAGAAAATTCAAATTTGACACTTAAAAAAATCATAGAGTTTTGCTATTTTTAAATGAAAGAGTTGTTGAAATCAACGGTGCACATTTAATAACAAGAATGAAAGTATATCTATCCTTCCAAAGTTATATACTGGTTTCTCCCTAGTATATAATATTAAAAAAATCGTATATGTGTACTATAACGCAAGTAATAAACACTACAACAGTACATTAACTTAGACATAAATTACCTTCATACTCTTATCGTGTATAAATCACGCGCTGTTTGGCTTCAGTAAATAATTGTTATTCACCTTCAATGATCAACATCTTAGAAAAAAAATATAAAATTGAATTAAGAGTAGCATACGAGGTTCGATATTTATAACAAATTATCTAACTACTTAGGTAAACATTCTAAAAAATCAAATTTTTTTTCAAATTCATTTTCAACGTTTTATATAAAACTGACAATACTAAGAAAAATTTACGAAAAAATTTAATGAAAAAAAAATTCATAAGGCATTGATTTCTATTTCAATTCTATGTTCAAAATGACCTTTGTATTATGTTGTACATTTTAAATTTAAAAATGTCTAATAATCGAAAATTAAAGTAGGTATTAGGAATAAGATAGATTCAAGTTATTCTTGCAATTTAAGAAATCAGATTTTCGTCTATAGGTATTTACTAAATTTTATATGTAGAAAATACTTACAAAAAAATAAAAAATTTGGAATGTCTCTACATGAATAATTGTTATGAATATGAACTCTTACCAATTAAATACCAATATAATTAAAAAAATTACTTTTGTATTATAAAAAAACAAACATATATCCAAGTAAAAATAATGAACTGACACAAAATATATTTTATTCGTACTGATATGAAACAACTGCTCTAGATTCGGAAATATTTGAATAACTACCTTGAATTCAGTTATCAGTTTTCAAGAACACAAATATACGTGCTAGTTCTCCTTACTTTTACTTTTTTGATAGTTTTTTTTTGCAAAATCTAGGCGACATTCATTTGTCAACTAACTATCTTCATTGTGTTGATTTTGATGTCCGTTATAGGTTTCGCTGTCACCACATTTCCGCCAAAAGTAAAATGATTATTTTTGTCTAGTGAACAAGTTGAATAATTCTTATGCAAAGTCATTGACTTTTCACCTACGCATACCAATTTAAGAATGCAAAAGTGTTGATCACGTTAGTGACAAAGAAGAAAAGCCCATTCCACAACATACATTCTGATGAAAGAAGTTAATGAAAATGATATGAACATCTTCTATGGTTATCTCTCTATATATTTATCTCTCTTTATACAATATGTATTTTGAGAATATTTTTTCATTCACCAGTTTTTTTAAAAACTTTATTATCAAACTGTGCCTAAGCTTAAAAATTTCAATTGGAATTTCATAAACATGTGTAGGAAGATTTAACGCAATTTTACAACCCAATTTTTTTTTGCATTGCTTTGAAAATTTTAGAGACCAATTATAACAAATTAAATAGAAATTTAACCGTTTGAGTAACAAACTTCTGAAATTATAAAATTTTAAAATTTCGAGACTGCCTCAACTCAAATTTAAATAAGATATTCAAGTAAAATCACGGATATTACTGAACTAAAGTGGCAAATCCTCTTCGTGAAGCTAATAGCACTTACAGATATTGAGCTGAAACGTAGATTTCTGTATTACTCCTGTCGAAATTATAAATGTATCTCTACCTACGTAGACATGGCGCTTACGTACTTATATGTTATTTCTATTAACAAAAATGCGCAATTTTTGCTTTTGGACTGAGCGTGTCGAAAATAGCGTGATGTAACTGACCACATGAATTTTACCCCAATTTTATAATATACAGTTTGTCTAAAGTTTTCACTGCAAAAATTATATTTTGTATACCTAACTTTCACTACTTAGTCATTTTTATAATCATTTATAGCAAGTTCAAAATATTTTACAATATTCTATATAAATTACAATGTGCATAGTTTTTTGAAAAAATTGTAAATTTACAAGTGTTTAACGTTTTTACGCAGTTTTTTCATTTTACTGAATACAGTTTATAATAAAAAATATTAAATAGTTATTGCCACTCCAAAAACTTTCAAGAAGTACTTCAGATTTCCACACTTAACTATTATTTGTTTTTATTCGTTTTTTGGGCTTGTGAACTACGTACATTACCCATCAGATAAGTATTTCAATTTGTAACAAGTTCGCTGAAGGACATAAAAATTTTTTCATCTACATTCGCCTGAATGTTTTTTTAGAGAAAACATCCACAGAAAAAAATATTGTTCAAATAGTTAGTATATTCTTTTTTGGCAGTTTTATCAAGTTTTTATATCATTTTGACATAATTTAATATTCGTTTGTGAAAACATCGATATTTAATATTCTCAAGATTACAGAAAGATCAGATCTACAGTCCCAAAATGAACATCATTCGCTGCATTTTCTTACACTCGTAATGGTCTGATGTAGAGTCCATAAAGTATTATCAATTTAAGTGGTTAATTGAGTTCAATTTAACCATTTTCTCACTTCAACACTTACATTTTGCTTAGTAATAACGTAGCTTGTTGTTAAAACTTTAATGCATCGAACATCGTATAGTACGCCTCACAAATTATATTTTATTAATGTACATTTGAAAACATCGATTTTAATTTTAAGTTAATTCGAAGTGCTACGTTTGAAGATAAAATCGAAGGAGACTCGATAAAATTTAAATCAAAATTCCGAAAATCTGTTTACCCTTTTCATTAAAAAATAATGCAATAAGGATGAAGGATGGAATTGTGTCAGTAGAAATAACACTTAAAACGGCAGAAGACAAACATTTTGATACGATTTTCTGTTAAAAATATGTAAACACTTTTTATTACATATTTATAATTGGTATCTATTAATTAATTTTTAATTGATAGATATAATAATTATAATTTCAATGATAATAATAATATTTAATTTATAATAATAATTTTATATAATTTAATTTTATATAATTAATCATTGAATTATATAAAATTAAAAAGATGAAATTCTAATACTTCATTTCAATGTGATAAAGCTTTTTTTTAGTAAAACAAAATTTAAAAAAAGTGTCATTCAGAGTAATTGTCATTCATAAGTACTTCTCTTTCCAAAAACAATTGTAATCTTTTGAACAAAGAGTACAAAATAATCCCGTTTTGTTCAAAAAATTGAAGCAAAATCTGAAAAACACAATGTCAATTTATTGGAGAGAATTAATTAGGTATTTTTGAATTTGATGTTATTTTTCTCTTTAACTTACTTTAAATGAATAAATAACTCTTATTTTCAACAGCCTCTTAAAATATTATAATTGAATCAAATTGAGATGTATACAGTCAAAAAATAAATGCAAAATGTTGTTCTATTTATGCAGATGAACTTGAAAACTAAAATGTTGATTTTATTGGAGTGAAATAGATGTGTGATACTGTCATCTGTTGTAAATATTGACTCTCAACCTTGATTTCAACATGAAAAAAACCATATATTGAAAACTTATCTTTTGTACGAATATTGGTATTTGGAAAATATTTCAAGATGCAGAACCTCATACCTACATGAAACTTCTTATGATAAAAACTTCAGTTTATTTTAATTAACTACAATATAAACTATATTTTGCGTTCAAAAGTCTTTATAAATCCCATTATAGCTTTGAGAAATAGTTCAGGGTACTAACACGAACTTCAAAAATTATCTACTTACTAAGTATATACTCATAATAAAGTTAATATTGAAGTAACTTGAATTACTTGAATTATTAATTGCAGTTACATATAATATATATAATTTTAGGGGTATTGAGAAATAATAGAAAATTTGTATATTCACATAAAACACCAATATTCAATCCATACTTAACAAAAAGGGGAAGTTTAGAATATTTTAGTTCATCTTTAAATTTCTAATAAATAATAATATTCTAATGAATAATTTTACATAAGATTAAGGATAGCATTTAAAGAATTCTAGGTATACCGAATTCTATAAATCTTAAATAGAAAACAATAAATACTTAGTAAATAATTGCCAAACAATTTAAAATCCTTGACTTCATTAATAGTTCCAGATCCAAATTTGTCTGAAGCATTACAATAAGCATAATGATTTCCTTATATCATTAGTAGCTTAGTGCAAATACACAATCAATTCCTAATTAATATTTAGAAAATAAGCAAGTTTCTACATTAGTATAATCCAGTTTAAACTAAATGACAAAAAAGCGGCATTTCCTGTTACTGAATATATAAAAAGTAATATGTAAACATATAGTCCAATCGGATGATATAAAATAAATCAATCATTCTGTTAGTATATTCATATTCTAGTACATCATAAAGTATACATCACATATAACATTCCATCACATTTTCTGATATAAGTTCAATTAAAAAAACAAACTCACCTTATAAATGAATTTTTATATCTCTCAATGTCAGGCTCCTGCCCCCACCGTTAAGATATTTGAAACTTCTTCTCTAAATTGGTCGTATTTCAAATTACAAGTCATAAGTAAATAATACTATAAAACAAGCACCTCCGTTGATGAATATTAGCAAAGACGAAATTATTTCCTTCCGAATTTGAATTCCTTATAATGTATTCGTTTTCCACTTAACACTCTCAGCAAGTCAACAAACAGATTATCTTGTCATGTATCATATCACCTGTGAGATCATATACACGTATTAACAAAAACAAACGTAAACATAAACACATGCCCACTGCCCACTTTGCCTACATGTCTGCCTGCCCTCTACCACCAACAGATTAAATAAAACCAGAGAATAATTACTGATTGCAATTACAACTTATATCACAGGTTAAATAAAACTATTTTGGTCATATGATCTTTGTTTAACCACAGAGTAGGTACACTAGATTACTAGAAAAGCTAAAGATTTAAACTCATTTTTTCAAAGTCATTAACTATAACATTTATTTTCCTTTCTAAAAATATAGTAGAAGAGTCTGTCTATTTTAGGAAATCCATAAAATAGAGTTTTATAATGTCTAATTGACTGAAGTCGACGCGATATGTCGTATGCGTACGTACAAAGACTGACAATAATGAAAATGAATTTGATTAACACTGGAGGAGCATAATTCAGTACAATATAAACAAAGTCAGAAACACTACTCTTGATTCCACCAAAAACTATTTTTACTGCACATTTTTTTTTCAGTCTTTATTCTATATCGTGCAAGATATTTGAAATTCCTGACTTGTAAAACAGTTCAAAATATCTATAATTGACTAAGTTTAAGACACATCACTTTATTTCACCAACACATTGTTTTTGATATTATTTTATAATCCATCTCTGAATTCAGCTGATGATAATCAGAATATCATTAATCTTCATGCATGCAATGAAAAAAATATTATTAAGTATATTGAAATTTGTATACATATTAAGTTATTATAACTATGAAATAGTGTCCTTGCAAGTCTGAACAAATTATGAATATAGACAATATGTTTTCATCTAAGGAATGTTTAACGACCTCAATCGTTATCGATACTTCACACAACTCTTGGTGAAACATTTTGAAATGTATCGTTTTATTAAAAAGAGTTGGAAAATTACCAAGAAATTTTTTCTCGAAACTTAATTCGATGATATTATTGATCAAAATCTGTCTTTTAAAAAACCAATTGTTGCTATAAAAATGAAGAAGATTCTCAAATTTTCTTATATTCATTGCTCTTGATCTGAAATGTAAAAAATATATCACTATTTTTTTCGATATAATATATCGTAATGTTGTATCGATACTTCGTGATATATCGTAAACATGTATCGATATTGTCGATATATAGGAATTTGTTAGTATTTAACGAACTATAGCCTATATATATATATATATATATATATATATATATATATATATATATATATATATATATATATATATATATATATATATATATATAATATTATTAAGTACTCTTTATTAATAGAATCATATTTATCAATGCAACATAAGTCAGACGAGTGTAAATAAAATGTGTTCAGATATATTGTAGTTTATCAGTATTCAACTAACTAGTTTATAATATTATTAATATATATTAGATATGAATCAGGTGAATATGAGTAAAAACGGCTAAAGTTGCAAAAATCAACTTTATTTACATTGTTTTCTTAATTAAAATTTATAGTAATTTCAAGTCACGTTATACCTACTGTAAGAATCAAACTATAGCAAACAAAGTATCGTTGTACACACTAACTGTATTTAAACAATATTGACAAAAACAGATTGCAATATAAATGATACTTGTATTGAGAGAACTTTATTTGAAATGAACACAGGTTAGACTATTGAACAAAAATGGTTGTTAGTTATCGATGTTATTGTGATACACAATAGGGATTTTCAATGATCGTCGAAAATCGATGATCATCGATATTGAAAGGAAAAATATTGATGTTTTTACATCGATGTTCGGTATTCGATAAATATCGAACATCGATGTATGGCTTTCGATTATTTCAAATAACATCGATCATCCCTAAGACACAATCGAAAAAGCTAAAGAGAAGACTGAATTTTGAACAGAGAATATGACAAGAGAAGTAAACAGAATATATATTCTTCGTGAATTCTACATCGTGTAGTTCAGTGTTAAACATTGACAAAACAAAAAAAAAATGACAATTTTCGATATACCAAATACCAATATTCGATATTGAATATATCGGATGAATATCGAAACGCATTTCAACATATCGAAATTAGGTGATTCGATATATCGGATTGAACCAATATATCGCTTAGAAATATCAATATTTTCGAAATATCGATATATATCGAGCACCCCTAATTCTGAAACTTTCAAATAAATTCACATTTGCCCAAAACATTGTAGTCTTAGGTTCCTGAAATAACATAATCTTTAAATAATTGATGAATTGTTGAAAATTCAATTATTCATTTCGCATTCTCTTCAAAGAATATTTTTTATCATGAAATTGAATTATCTGGAAGTTCTCCTAGCAGATGCAGAAGTGAAGTTTTTAATAGGGATATCGAAACTATTATTTCCTAGGTATCCTTTTCACTTTTGCTTGTATATATTTGTGAAATATTATGAAATACGCCGACGACAGCGTTCCTATTCTATTAAAATATTGAAAACTGAACTCATAGAACAGATAGCTAAGTTATCAAATGAAAATATAATAGATAATAATTACTCTGTACTTGTGAACAATAAATATATGAAGGGAATAGAATATGCCGCACTGTGTGTAAAATACAGAGGAAAAATGATTTATAGGTATGTCAGAGTGGTACAGACCCACATCCTTAGTGAAAATACAATTGGTATAAGCTATCCATTGATATTCAATATAACCAACTCTTCTGAAATGAAATACTATGTAGATGTAGATACTCGAAAAATGACTGCTCAGATAAAATGCATAAAAGAAATAATTGATTTTGCTGACCAAGTACACTTATCACTAGTCAATAGTACAAATGATATAGAAAACAAAGAAATTGATATAATTGTGAGGAATTATTTCTCTAAACCAAAATTAGTACACGAGTCTGATATAATTGAAATAAACATGGATCACTATTGTGAGGGGTATCCTTGGAACTTAACAAAAATAACAAATATTGCACGTATTGTCCATTTCAAATGTAAAAAAGTGAGTGCTGAAATAGTTCAAAGAAACGAATTTCAGGGATATTTTGTTGTATTAGGTGAAACTGCTGTCGAACAATCAAACAATATTCAAAGCTTTATACCCCCTTGTTTTGAAATTCATCCTGGGTTAAAAGAATGTACTCAAGAATTAAATACTGAGCAGGAAGCAATTGGGATTTGTCCTTATGGTTTAGAAAAATATTGCGCACAAATTGAACAAACTATAAGACCTTTTCTTCAAAGAAGTGAGTATATTCTATGAAAATATTTTATTGAATAAACTCATAAATTCAATGTATATTGATTTTATTATCAATAATATAACAATTTCAAAGAAACAGGGTAATGAGTGACCAGTTCTATAATTCTTCAATATTTGTAAATTACAAAATCAAGAAAGAGATAGAGATAATTTTGATATGCATAGCTATAGTATCATAATTGTTTCATTAACAATTATTTTCAGAGTATGAAATATCTCCTGCTTTCCTACTTATTGGAAAAAAGGGAAGTGGAAAGGAAATATTAATATCTAGTATATGTTCAAAGTATGGCCTGCACTTCTATAAAATAACAAACTTTGATATAACTGCACAATTATATGCTCAAAATGAAATAAAAATTAAGAATGCATTTACTAATGCAAAACATTGTGCACCATGCATCATTTACATAGAAAATTTTGAGGTATGTAAATAATTTTTTTCAGTTAAGACTTAATATAAATAAGCATATACTTATGTAATTTTTCAGAATTTTGAGAAGAACAATGAGAATCAAAGTGATGATAGATTAATAAGTCATTTTGCAGTTGCATTGAACTATTTATTTGAGAATAATGAATACCCTGTGATATTATTTTGCTCTAGCAATGAAGAAAGTATATCACCTAAATTAAAGAGACAGTTTGTTGAAATAATCAAAATAAATGCACTAACAGTCCAAGAACGAATGAGAAGTTTAGAATGGCTATTGAAGTATAATAACATTTCATATGAAGGTGATCTTCAAGAACTAGCAAGCAGAACAAATGTCTCATTATTCAAAGATTTAAAGGCTTTAGTGGATAAAGCTATAAATTTCAATTTGAGTCATGAAAAACGTTCAGTTTTGGATATGGAGAGTGTTTCATCTGCTTTAGGTATATTTACATGATTTAAGAATATAAAAGAAACAAGCATCATTATATGAATGGGAAGTTCAATATTTAATGTAGTTTACTGGAGCAAGGAGCTGTCTGCCTTGGGGTCTTATCAATTAAATATTCCTATCAATGTTCGATGAAAATATTAAATTTTCTGTTTTGACCTTCCAAGGACTGATAGTCATGTCTATAAGTTCTTGTATATTTGTAGCATTCATTCTCAAAATTTGATAGTCATTTTTAATTAACAAATTTTCTGCCAGTTTCTCAGAAGGTTATTCTGAAATAATTTTAATTTGACTAAGTAGATTTGTAAAATATAGCTTAGTTTAAATATTAATATGATACAAATCCACTTTGTTGCTCATCTCTTAAAAAAAATTTTCTAGATTATATGCAGCTTCAATATAACAAAAATATCAATACACCAACAGTTCCAAAGGTACAGTGGGAAGATATAGGAGGTCTTTCTGAAGTTAAAAGAGAAATAATTGAAACCATTAACTTTCCATTAAAATTTCCTGATATATTTTCTTCATCAGGATTAAGAAGATTTGGTTAGTACCTCTTCTGCATTGTCATTTTTCTGTTTCTTAAGGTTACTTTAAATATTCAGTAAATTGATAAGTGTTTTTTTTTTAAGAGCAATATAAGGGAAGGATGTTATTAATGTTAGTTTTTGTGTTACTTATCTCCTTTTCAATCTTACAGGGATTTTGCTCTTTGGACCACCTGGTACTGGTAAAACATTACTTGCTAAAGCTGTTGCAACAGAATGCAATCTATGTTTTTTATCTGTCAAAGGTCCTGAACTATTAAATATGTATATAGGACAATCGGAAGAAAATATTAGAGAAGGTAGGTCATAAAATAACGTTTGTTGGACAATTTGTACATTTTGAAGAGATTCATTCAACATCTTTGCTAACTTGGAATTTGGAGTGCATTAAGGTCTATATAATAAATCTAAACAGTTGATTTACTAAACTTGATCAGTAAAAATTTGGAAAAGTTGGGTTCATTGTGTACAGTTGTTACATATATAAGTAGAAATATAGAATATTTGAGGAGTAAATTGTTTTTCAGTGTTTGAACGAGCTAGAAGTGCTGCTCCTTGCATTATATTTTTTGATGAGCTGGATTCATTAGCCCCAAACAGAGGTGCTGCTGGAGATTCAGGGGGTGTTATGGATAGGGTGGTTTCTCAACTGCTAGCTGAAATGGATGGTCTGAATGAAAAGGCTACAATTTTCATGATAGGTAAATTCTAAACTATGTCATGAATATATACCCAAATAAGTACCTCTTGGCTTAATTGTTGTTATATTACAGGAGCTACTAACAGACCTGATTTGATTGATCCAGCTCTCTTGAGACCCGGCAGATTTGACAAACTATTGTATGTAGGCCCTTCTATGGATTTTAATTCTAGATTATCAGTTCTAAAGGCTCTAACAAGAAAGTAAGAATATAGTTGAATCGTTTTTCAATCCTTGGTAATCAATACAATTCTCAGGTTCAAATTTGCGAAGGATGTAAAGCTGGAGAATATTATTAGTATATGTCCGGAAAATATATCGGGTGCAGACTTCTATGGAATTTGTGCTAATGCTTGGACACACGCTATAGGCAGGTTTATAGAACGTAATAATAATGGTGAGATGATATTCTTATTACCTAAACTGATTTTTTAATTTTTAAGGCCTTTACTTGATGTATATCCATTTCAAATTATATGCAAAAGGGAGCACTGTTTTCTTTAACATTACACATAAATATTATATAATTTACTATTTGTTATAGGTGTAATAGATATCAAAAATATGACAGGAAAAGATGTCGAAGTAGGATATGAAGACTTCAAGAGTGCTCTAAAATCTGTACAGCCATCAGTTAGTTTAAAAGACCTATTATATTTTGAAAAGTTGAGGAAGGAAATAGCTTCAAATAAATGAATTAAAAAATACTGTGCTTTTCTCATATTTTTCAAAATTGTGAACCCCATTGCAAACATTTTTTCGCATACATTGTGTAAAATAAACATAAGATAGTGAAATAAATTGCAATTTAAAGAGATTTGATTGAAAAAAGTATAATTTAATTGGGGTTTAAACAACTTGAATAAATCCATCGTTTCTAATGAGCTCTAAACGTGTATTAATGCACTAGGAAAACGACAAAGTGGCCATCACCAAATATTCATCACCAGAAAGAGTTTTACCTATGTTCAAAGAAAATTAAGATGAACAGTAATCATAATAAATATGGGTATATAAAGGCCAAAAGGACTTCGGTCTATTTAGTATAGAAAATTGTTTCTGAATGATAAAATCAAAAAAAGCTTACGGCACGCGGTGTTCCCAAGCGGTCACCCATCCAAGTACTAACCGCGCCCGACGCTGCTTGGCTTCAGAGTTCAGACGAGTTCTGGCATTTTCAGCGTGGTATGGCCGTAAACATTAAGAATTTTGATTTTTAAGGAATACAAATCGCAAATAAAAATAATTTTGTGATCATATATATATATATAATCATAAAAAAGGCAACAATTTAATAAAGCGGAAAGAGACAACGATAAGAACACTAAAATATTTGTTCAAATAAAAACATATTATAACACCTTATATAAAACCTTAATAACACATTTTGGTATGTTCTGTGCTATGACCACTTGATCGTTCTGTGACGCTGACTATTTAAATTTTCTTTTCCGTGACTTCTTCTGTGACTGATTTCTTGTATATTTTTATTTTGTTTTAATTCGAATCTAAATGAAAAATAACTAAAAAAATTTTTAATTTTCAACACCTGAACTAGTGATTTTCTCTCGTTTGCCATTACAATTCCGGTTATACCTAATTGCATTTAGGAATTTTCGTTATTCATTATAAGGCAATGGGTAGAAGATATCACTGTGATTATTGCAACAAAACATTTATTGATGAAATAGAAGCCAGAAAAAAGCATTTGCAAAGTTCTCATCATATTAAATTAAGAAATTTATACTATGCAGGGTGTAGAGGTGAGGGCATATTTGGGTATACCCATATTCGTAATTGAATCGTAATTAAGTATACTAAATCTGAATTTCAGATCTCAGTGTCATCTTAAAGGAAGAAATTATTAAAGCCCCTTGTAGACGATATGAGCAAAATGGAACATGCCAATTTGCAGGAAATTGTAAATATAGACATTATACTCAGGAAGAATTATGGGAGTTGAAGCAACAAGGTGAATTTATGGAGTATAAAAATTTATTAGTGAACTTTAATTTCGGGAAGTACCGAATTGCTATGCTAATTGATTTATTTTTTCAGTTGATTATCAAGAATATTTAGTACAGAAAAAGAAGGAAAATTCTTTGAATATACCAACTTTGGACAGCTGGATTGAAAAATATGTAGAGAAAAATGTAAATAAAACTGATGGTAATATTGTGAGACCATTTTGGACATATCCTTCATCGTTGGAAAACAGAACTGACTTACCACCCTCTTTAAAAAAAATTCAGGAAACTGACTTTGTATCCTCTAGTTATGAAGATTGGGGTTGATATTAATTTATGGATATTTCCACATTAATTTCAATAGGTCTTTAATGTACATGGAAGTAGTTTTAAGTTGTTTTATAATGAAGAGAAAATATATCTAATTTTTTGCATCTTTTGTTGCTATTATATAAATACTTGTCAATTATAAGAAGCTTGAAGAAATTATTGATGTAATGGTTTGTTTCTTGATAAATTCTGCTCTGTAAATATCATAAGATTCTCAATTCAGTTTGATTGTTCTTACAAACTATATTCATTTCAAAGCAAAAAACTAAAAATTTCCCGATGAAAGCCCCATAGCCACTCAATTGTATTTCATTACCTTCAGTTAAGAAGGTTGCCAGTATTTAATGGTCATTTGGCTTATTCAAATAGATATTTACGACTGCTTTTTAAATAACAGAAATAAGCTCATTACATTTAGAAAAAACCTAGCAAATCCTGAAGAAATGAAGTTGAAATTGAGAAGTGTATATAATAGGTTTAATTATAGAAATATAGATTTAGATTTAAATATATTTTTTACAATAATTACATGTCTGTGATAAATCAGCTAACGCCAAAACAAATCTTTCTGTGTAATACTAGATACAAAAAATGGATTACAAATGAAATTATCAGTGAGATGAAAAAATGAGATAACTTATTCCAACGTTTTAAATATACCAAAGATAGTGTTGAATGGGAGAGTTATAAGCTAATTAGAAATAGAATTACTAATATGATTAGAAATGAAAAAAAACTCTTTTATGAAAGTAATATTGACTCAGTTAAAGGTGATTCTAAATCAATGTGGAAAATTTTAAAAAAAATGATAGCTTCTAATTTTGATGAAAGTACACGTAGAGAAATTAAATATAATGGTCAAATTTATACTGATCCAAAGATAATTCCTGAAATACTTAATGGTTATTTCATAGAAAGCATTCAACAACTTGTAAATAGTATTAATACACCTCAAAGTGCAATTACAGTAACGGCACAACCAAGGCAAATTAAAGCTAAGTGGAGAACTTTTGATCTTTTGGATAAGAGTAAATTGAAAGAAATGATAATGAAGTCGCCAAATAAAAGTAGTCCTAATGAAGTTGATATGTCAATGATAAACCAGGTGTAATCCCAAGTAAACTTAACATTACTACAATAGTACCAATCAAAAAAATTCTTAATACTAAAGGCGGAAAGAATGCTTTGGAAGTGTTTCAAACCCCTTGATCAATATCATTAATTGCTCACTTGAAACAGGTGTAATCCCAAGTAAACTTAACATTACTACAATAGTACCAATCAAAAAAATTCTTAATACTAAGTTGATTGAAGAATTTAGACCAATAAACACAATGTCAAGTGAAGCAAAAATCTTAGAAAAGGTAGTAGTGTGTGAACAGTTCATTCAACATTTAAATATAAATAATATATAAATAGAACAACAGTCAGGATATAGACATAAACATAACTCAGAATCAGCATTACAGTATGTTATAGAACAATGGAAGCATAATCTAGATAGAGATCAATCAACAATAGTAGTTTTTTTAGGCTTGAAACTATTGATAGAAAGTTGTCAAATGTGGAAAGTTTGTATCAAGTGAATTAGAAAACAATATTGGAATACCACAAGGGACGGTCCTGGGTACAATGTTATTTAATTTGTATATTAATGACTTGGGCTATAGTTTAAAATATTGTAGATATCATCTATTTGCAGATGATACAGTTGTATTTATTACAGGATGATTTCTTGACATAGTTGATAAATTGCAAGATGACCTAAATCTAATATAGTGGAATGGCTAAAGATAAATTGAAACTCAATGCATCAAAAACAAAAATAATGGTATTCGAAAAAAGCCTGTTATAGGAAATGAAATAAATGTGAGTACAGATGGAGTAAAAATAGAAGTAGTTAGTTTGATCAAATACTTGGGAGTCATGTTGGACAGCCGATTACTTGAAGGAACATATCAAAAAAAAAATTGGATTCTTGAACAAATGTAGTAAATTTTTATCGCAATGGATTAAACAAACGGTGTATAGTACTGTAATACTACAGCATTTTAATTATGCTGGTACAATCCAATATTTGGCCAATAAATCTGATGTAAATCGATTGCAGATATGACAAAACTGAGCTATGAGGATCATACTTGGATGCGACATGTATACGAGCATAGGCACCATGTTAGTAAAACTAAACTGGGTAGACATTACATCCTACCTAGAAATTAACAGTCTGAAATTTGTTCATAAGATCCGTTTAAAGTTACTTCCAGATTACTGCATAAATATGTAGAGTTCATTCAATATGTAGTACGATAAAAATAAAAATTCTGTATTCTTTGAGGCGTCAAATGTTTATAATAAATTACCTAACAATATAAAAGTGTGCAAAAAAATGGCAGAATTCAACAGCAAAATAAAGCAACATTATCAAACGAAAGATTGATGTATGTTAAATATTTGTCATCTGTCAGATAATGTTTAGGTATAATAAATGTTTAGAATGTTGTATGTTAAATTTTATTACTTGTAACAACAATATATTCAAGTGCATGTATGGCGATAGCAAAAAATTGCTAAAAATAAAAAAATTTCATTTCATACACTTTCTATAATTCTAATTATACACTGAAGTACATGTTCCCACCAGTATTCAAAACACAACCAGAAGGTAATTACTTTCTTAAAAATAAAAAAATTCATTTTCATTGTAACTTTTTCAATATTTTATTCAACATAAACAATAACCTTGACATTAAATACAAAAATTACAAATATAAACAAAAGTACAGCCAATGGTTAAGTAACAAAAACAAAACCTCAAGTATATAAACCTATGAATTCAAATAATTCTTGATGGCATCTGTATCTCTCTTCAACCAAGCAGCATTCAATCTTATTGTTTCGATGACTTGTTGAACAGATCGTTCTGTACCTGGAGCTTTGTGTTCTTTGAAGAATGTTTCTACTTCATTTGCCATACTTTCACTGGCATAGTTCTCCGTAGTGAATTTCACTAATCTTACTAAAAGACCTACACCTTCATATCTGTCCACAAATTTCTTCCAGTTATCTTTATAGAACTTCCATGCAAGATCTCTACCATAACGTGTTGAGGCTACAGTCATAATAATGAATACAGTATCTTGTGCTCTCACTTCTTCCTGTAATATTTATTTTGAATTAAATTAAAATAGAAGAAATATAATCAATTCAATTTGATATATACAGTATTATCAGTAAAATCATTATACTTCAGTCAAAAACATATCGCGTGATAATATTGTAATCATTCAAATGAACTCACCGACATTGAAAAATCTAAAACTTTCTCCAGAAGCTTGCTATCTTTCAAAGCGCCCAATGATCTACTAACTCTATCTTTTTCTTCATGCAAGTCGGCTTCCCGGTATAACTTCAAGAGGGTGGCAAATTCTTTCTCCCCACCTTCTCTCAACACGATTTTATAACATGGGCTTCGTAAATCAGCAGCAATCTTTGGTCCTGAAGAGACATGTATAGCAAATCGTCGTTTTGCTTCTTCTATCGTGTCTTTATCGTCCAACCATGCTAAACGTCCTATAATAAGACCTCTCAGAAGAGTCCCCAAATGGGTTTCATTTGGCTTTGGATCCCACCCTAATGACCGAGATATATTGTAAAGTAATTTTCTTTGGTACTGAAAAACAGAACAATATTTGTATAAATATCAATACAAACTTATCTCAAAGAAATGGTTAAATCATGAATGACGGTGAAGAAATTATATTGGCAAATAAATATTGCACATTTCATTTCTCACCTGTAAAAATGCTTCTTCACAATCTGTGTGACTAAGAAGAACTGATAGTTTGCTAATAATATTGCAAATAGAGGACCAAACTGTATATTCAGTTTCATCTTCAAAAGCGTTCAATAATTTCAATATATCAACAGTTGATGCATGTCCAGCTTGAACCAATGCAAACATGTCGTTCAAAATTCCTAATCTAAAATAAAAAAAAATTGAAGGTACTTGTTCTTTCCATTTATATGTATACAGCACAATTTATCAACTAAATTACAATTAAAACTACGATAGTATATTTAAATAATTATCTACACAAAGAATATTTGTCATTGAGAAAGATATATTTACAACATATTTCACCTAATGCGTGGTCAAGATTAAATTAATGTCACTGATTTAAGCAGCAAAAAATCTGTGATTAAATTATTTACTGCAGAGTTTACTAACCTATCCAGCGGAGGTAGAGTACGGTCTCTTAAGGCAGGTATGAGCCTTTGCAACATCTCTGGAGAGTAATGCGTACGATAATAACCTATGGTACCGGGATTAACCTTCACCCAATCCGTATCAGGATTAATATCAGGAATAACAAGTTCTCCTTCTGAATGCTCAAGTACTGTACTTGCAACTTCTTTATCAGGTTTCTTCGAAGTGGATACAGATATTGGAATTATCCAGAGGTAGCTACCTAAGAAAGTAAGTTACCATAAGATTTGTTAGAAAAATATTTCTGAGTGCAATTTCACGAGTCATTTTCGTATTTGATTTTCATCAAGAAACCCTGGGCCCATCCGTATGAAAGCAGTAAATCACAAATATTATGATAGTGATGTATTTGTTATACCTTACTAAAAAATTTATTTTTTATCTCAGGACCTAATTTTATCCAGAAGCATTTAAGTGTTTTGAAGTTGCAGTGTATTACACATTTGATTACATTTATAACAATTAAACATAATATTACCATCAGGATCTGAGCCATCAGCAGTGAACTTGCTCTGTTTAATTCGTAAAATTGCTCCTTCGCCTCTATTGTTTTTTTCCAGGGAAACTTTCAGTTGTGGAAATCCCATTTGTTTGGTCCAAGATGACATCACTATACCAATGGGTTTTTTACTGGCTTCCTCCAAGGCAGCCCATAGATCTTCCGTAAATGTATTCTTATATTGATGCCGAGTTAGATAAAGATTCATTCCTTTACGAAAATCTTCTTCGCCAATGTAATGATGTAACATTCTAGAAGAAACTTATTGCAATCACCTGATATCAAGAAAATTGACTAGGCAGGAAAATTGTGGTAGTTTTAGCCATTAGAAAGCGCCAATAAAGATTCTCTCTCACTCTCTTTCAATAAACATTAGCAAAGTATTCAGATTATGAAGATTTACCTGATTATTGATGCACCTTTGTTATAACTTATATCATCGAAGATTTCATCAATTTCTTTGGGATGCTGAACTGGAACCTCTATAGGATGCGAATTTTTCAAAGCGTCCAGATCAAGAGCCTTCGCATAAGTTTCACTTACAAATTGCTTCCATATATCGAAATTCGGAAAGAGGTGGTCGACACACAAAAATTCAGCGAACTGAGCATAGCCCTCGTTAAGCCAGAGATGTGTCCACCATTCCATGGTAACGAGATTTCCAAACCACTGATGAGCCAATTCGTGGCCCACCACGATGGCTATCCATTGTTTTCTAATCGCCGGCGTGTTTTCTTCATCAACTAGCAAGCATGTTTCTCTGTACACAAAAAAAAATCTGTCAGTCGTAACCAATGGTAATCGGAAATAAAAACTTATTAGCTTCGCAATTTATAAATATTACTTTTCAGTTGAGAATTTGATAACAGAGTTACTGCTTTGTGCAAGTACCAGTTAAATGAGAGATTTATTCAAATCGTACATAATCCGAAAATAAACTGGTAAATCCCCCATATCAAGTCATTAGCTAAAACGCAGATTTCTGTAATATCGCTGTTGGAACTATAAACATACCGCTTACTACGTAGAGATGGCGCGTGCAATGTAAAAAATATACATATTCTACCGTTATTGTCATATGAAGTAGATGAACTCACCTCCTAATACCTTTCTCTACATCTACATTCTCTACTATTCCTTACAAAAATACAGTATTCAAGGAATTTATTCACAGGCCCGTCAAGTTATCTTTATTATAAATAATATGAACAATTAAAAGCATATCAATGAAATATAAGCTTACCTATAAGTGACAAGACCCCAGTTTTCCATGGCTCCTGCGCTAAAGTCAGATATGGCAATAAGATCAATCTTTGGTAGGGGATAAGCAATGTTGAAGTAATATTTATAATAAGGAAGCACCTTAGTTGCTACTTCTAACGCAAATTTTCCCTGTTCTTTTTTACCTTTTGGCGTGTACACCCTGACTAACACACCATCACTTGACTTATCTTCGATATAATCATATTCTCCTACCACTACGGCTACCAAATATGTTGACATTATAGGAGATTTGTCGAAATAGTAAGTAACTGTATCTTTATATTCCTTTGAGTTAAGTACTGGCATATTTGATAAGGCAACAAGGTCTTTTGGCACTGTTAAAATTACATTGAAAGTGGCCTTCAAAGCTGGTTCATCCCAGCATGGAAAACACTGCCTGGCATCTGTTGGTTCAAACTGGGTAACAGCAGCAAAGCGTTCTTCTCCCGTAGAACTCTTGTATTTACTTCTGTAGAAGCCTTTCATTTTGTCATTCAATTTTCCTTGAAATTCAATATTCAAAACGTAAGTGCCAATTTTCATGGTTTGTGGGAAGGTTAGTTTCGCTATTTCCTTCTCTGGGAATATTTCGACTTTTTCTGCTCTTTGTAATTCACTATCGTCCTTAAGAACGGCATTATAGAGGGTGAGATTTAGTGCGTTCAAAACTATTTCATTTGTTGTTTCCTTTACCTGCAAAAGTAAAAGTTTAGTAATTTTTGTTTACAAATTAGAGATGGCCAAATTATTTAAACGAAACATGTAATTAAACATACCTTACATATATCTTCAAGTAGATTGAAATGGAACTTATACAAAATTTAGTGTATCATAGGTATATTGAAATAATTCATAATATTGAGAGAAAGTTCTCAAAATCAATGTCAACGCCAATAATAAAACTACAAAATGACGCGAATATTATAAATATTTACCATAAAATCAACTACATTATTGCAGTGATAAGAAAATTCAACTGTTTCTCATTTATAATTGAATAATACAATTATAATCATAGTCACAGAAAAAACAATATAAAAAATATAAACGTTAAAACAATGTGTATACAAAAATATCTCCTTAGTATTTAATCAATAGGTTACAAGTTTCTGATCGAATGTTTCTATTCGAAATTTAACATATATTTGCGATAGGTATATTTTTTTAAATAAAATTAACAAGAAATTGCAAAAATATTATTTTGAATCGTTATACAATAAACGAAACGATTTTCCATCGCATATGTTGACTATTTATAAGGAACATTTAAGTAGTTGCATATAAATGAATTTTTTCATTCTAATAAAAGGACATATATTTTTCTAAATAAACAGAAAATGGTCTAAAAACATTCAAACTTTAGAAACGCTAGATAAATAATGATTATATTTTTAGTCTTTTATTTCCTTATATCTTCCTTATTCGCTTTTCTGAAAAAACTTGCAATATTCGCTTTATAACATTTTATTAATTAGTATCAAAAAAATCGTAAAATACACAGTATACAAGAAAATCTTAATTTTCAAATGTTAGTAGTTCGCGGGTCAATGAAAAAATAATATAAAAAAAATAGAATTTATTTTCCTTATTAATAACTAAGTACAAAATTATTAAGACAATTTTTCTCATTATTTAATTTTCATAATATTATTTTTATTTCAACATTACAGATAGTAATAGGTAATAGTAATAGGTATGGGCCTATGGGGTATTAAACCCCCGGAAACCCGCTATACAAAAGTCGATGATTATTCGTATTCATAATTTAATGAAAATCTACTGCAATATATTCAAACTTCTCCGATTGTTTTTACTAACTCTTTTTATCTACTATTATTATAAAATATTAAAGACCTTGAATGTAACACATGTTATCTTGTGTAAACAAAAAAATTGTTTATATAGAATTTAAGTACTTGTGGTTGACATGCATAAAGTATACCTTCGAAAATAAAAATTGATAATTTGTTCAGATTGCGAATTTAAACAATCGGAAAATGTTTATATCGCGCCAATTTTCATTATATAGATACAACCAATATTTATATAAATATGTAAATGATATGATGCAGTATCTACTCTATTGCTAGATAAACCACTTAGATCACCAGAATAGGTATTGAATTGCTTTATGTAGTGAAAGCTCTCCATTACGAGTAATTGTTAGTTACATCAAAGGTTCAAAATGCAGTAACAAATTATTTTTTTACGCATGTTTTCAAAACTTTTTTATCGTACTACTTAATTTTGAATATGAATAATTGGATGTTTTTCACCTAACATGGTGGATGCGCTTTTCAACGAAAAAATTTAAATATTTACTTGACCAATAATAAGTGTTTTTATATATATATTAAATGTAGCAAATGATTCATAGCAAATATGGGAGCTATATTTCTAACCCTTTGGAAGATATTTTGCGTCTCATCGTTGAAAATTCACTTAAGGAATTGGGAAACATTGCATTTAAATATAACACTCGTTGTGTCCATACAGAAATAACTTAAGTACTAAAAATAAAAAAGAAAACAGTATCATCTAAATGACGTATTGAAGGGGTAAATAAGAGTGAATAAACACTTTTGTTTGTAGGCAACAAAAATCCATATATCTAGCGAAATACATACACTAAGTAAGAATGTAAATTGAGGTTTCTAATCTGATATATCATTTATATGGGAAATATTGCTGTAAAAAATGAAGGTAACACTATCAATGTTTTATACGATAAGCAAGTTAAATATTATCGGCATATGGTATTAAGTTAGAGACCTACCTCAATTTCTATATCAACCTCTCCCTGAAAAATCAGATTTTTCAAGTCCGGCACAAGTTTTAGATTATAGTGCTTCGGTTTTACGGTTGTTGGCAGTCTTTGAAATGTTTTATCATCACACATTTTAACTTTGGTTGCTAAGATGTATTATCTTTATTGGGTGAACTCACTATTACTACAACGTAAAGCACAACAACAATATTCGTTGTTACGTCCCACTGACACAGCAACCTGAAACGAATAAATGAAGGAAACGCGTGAGCGTATGCGTAACGGTAAGTGGAGCTGCAAAGGGGTGGGAGAAGATGGGCGTAAAACAACGGCGCTTAAAACTTTTAACGGGATACCACAACTCACGAGTCCTTTGTGAACGAAAAAATTTATAATTACAGATTGTCAATACACCAAAGTAGAATTTTTGAAATTATTCACTTCAAAATATAACCTCCTGATTTTCTGACGTTTGCCTACTTTGAAAACTAGGAAATAACATTTTTGAAAAGTTTTGACACAATTATTCGAAACTGAATACCTATATCCGAAGGAATGGTAACTACAACAAAATATTGCCCATTCTATCATTTTAATTTGAATAGCAAATGCTTGAAGGGTTATGTAATCATAAATACGTCATACCACCATATGTAATGCATTAAAACTTCACTGTGCCATAAATGAGAGTATTTTAATTTCTAAGTAAACATTAAATCTTGTTATTAGTAATGAAATGAAAAGTCATTTTGAATTATGGATTTTAAACAATATCTAGATTGCGCAACTAGCTTCATCAATATCATATAAAAATATAATTAAATATCGGTACAATATAGTCATTATTTTGAGTTCATTCATTGTATGAATCACGAAGTATTATATCTATACTTCCTGGTATGAATAGAAAAATAATATTCACATAAATGTCGTATATTACAGTGAAGATAGCATATTTATATCTTCAAACCATAAACCCTCAAGAAGTATTCTAGGAGTTCGTAAGTGAAGTTATCTTTAATACAGCTACATCAATATAGGTGGCAGTAACGCGATCGAGGCTTGTACAATGGCCTTGGTAACGAAAATTTCTCATCGACATATTAGCCTTGAAATTCAATAAAATTATTGCTTTGAGTATTGATAATTTTGATAGATGAGTGTTTATTTCAGAATGCACAATATTGATTTTAAATAAAATAACTCAATATATATTTTCAGTTTAGTTCAACGTTCTCAGTGTCAATATTTTGGGATAAATGATTTGATATATATATATATATATATATATATATATATATATATATATATATATATATATATATATATATATATATATATATATATATATACAATAAATATAACAATTTTCGGTATAGCCCGCAACTCAATTGGAAGCAGCCGTTGACACGTGTTTCGAGCTTATTGGCTCTGCTCAGAACGGCGTAGCCAAGTTCAAGGTGTACAAACCTGGAGATGGAATCAACAAAAAAAGAACACTCCTGTAAAGGAAGTCTCCACTGATAGCTCTTATATATATATATATATATATATATATATATATATATATATATATATATATATATATATATATAGAGCTCATAAAATTGCTTCGGTGATTAATAATATATATGAGTTCTTTTCATTTAGTATATTTCCAATTACGCAACATGTTTCAGTATGGAGACAAAAATTTTTGTGTTTCTTCTGAATCTCTTTCAATGCATGCAGATTTATATTTGAGTATTTCTAGAATACTTTCCAATGCAGATTTGCTACCGGGACAAGTTCTTTCGAGAAATGTTTCTATTTCCACTGCCAGACAGTCGCGTGCATATTTATCTTTTATCTCTTCTATAATTTTGCTCAATGAATCTTTGTTATTTTTATCCAGTATATCTTTCCAGTTGGTCTTGTAGTATTCCCACAAATAGTCTTTAGCTGTTTTGGCATAAGTGATAGCCATAACAATAATATATGTGTAAATTGGATCGGCCTCATTCTGGAAAACAAAATTGTAAGCTCTATATTTTTTTCAGTATCACACACACACACACACACATTATTCACGGTTAAAAAAAAGGTTATCAGTGAATGCATTGCTCGTTGTGTACCAGGCATCATCTAACATTACTGATATCTGGTTACAAATTGAATTTCTTTTTAAGTTGGAAAAGAAGAGACTTTTACTAATTGTCAATAACCCTCAATAAAGCAACCTTTTTATCGATACTTACTAACATTACAAATGTAATGAATTTTCGTAACAATTTCTCATCTATACTGTTAGATAAATTGTTACAAATGCTTCTTCTTTCTTCGTGGGTATCAACGGTCTTGTACAATTTCATAAGTGAGTAGAACTTGTTTGCACAACCTGTTTTTACGATTGTACGATAAAAAGCAATTTTCATATCATTTGGTAGTTTTTCATTTGAATCCTCTGCATCAGCAAACAATTTTTTTGTTTGATGTATTATATCATTGTCAACTAACCACGACTTTTGTCCTAATACCAATTCTTCCAGAAAATTTTCAAAGTTAACGACTTTTGAAGTTCCATTAATATGAGGTGCATTATCCAAAAGCTTCCGTTGAAACTATAAATTGTCTTATATGAATTTTTATTGCCAGTTATTAAAATACGAAAAGAATTAAAGATAAATGGTCATATTTATCATATACACTCAATATTATGTAACAGTTTATAATTTAACGAGCGTTAATCAATTAATATTTGATGAGGTCGATTATTGACGAAAATTATTAAACTATAGAAAGCCATATAAATAACCATACCTATCAGCACAATAAGAACAAAGAATAAAACATAAGAATATAGGTCACAGAATAGAAAATTTTTTCTATACGTATCGATGTTTAAAAAAAATTACTTCAAAATACAAAACATAACCTTTGCGTGCTTCAAATTGACAACAGTAATAAATAATATTGTTTGTTCTATAAGATATGAAAAGATTGAGTAAATGGTTGCTATTGAGATCTACCTGAATATTCAACTTAGTTCGTGAATCTGGTATTTTGTAAAGAATCTAGGTATAGGTTGCAAAATAGTATTCGTCTCTAGATTCAGAAAAGAGCATTATCAGTATAAGTATAGGCTATAAAGAAAAATATGTTTTTATGGATTGAATATGAAAAAATAGTGAATATATGTTTAATTAGTATTACACCTAATAATCGTCCTCTCAGTTTTTGATTTTTATTAAATTATCAATCAATTATGTCAAAGAGGTATGTTGATGGAAAGTGGGGGAGTTGTTGCAGGAACATTTTATAGACTTATAGCGTCATTAGGTATTACCAGGTGTTCTCACACTCAGGGGCCTTTTGTTATTTGTATAAATGTTGGCCAGGTTCTCAAAAAAATAATGAAGGATCTCTTCGATGGTAAATATGTCCCAGTTTGGATTTCAAATCTAGACTTGGATTTGTATATATCCATTTATATATAAATGGAGATACGCATATAATTAGTATATTAATACTTCTGAATATGTAGTTAATATAAAAATATTTATGGAGGTAAAAATTACCTTCTCAAATTATATAAAATGATCACCTTACCTTATTGAAATGATCTTCTATACTGGAATTAGTAATAAATATCATTAATTTGCTTATTATTCTGCTGATCGCAGACCATACTAGAAACTCCCTGTCATTCTCGAAAGCCGATAATATTTCCATAATTTCGGTAATACTAGTGTACTCATATTTCACCATATGAAAGAGGTCATCCAAAATAATTAACCGATCTAATACAGGAATTGCTCCATTAGTTATAGCTGTTCCGATCTTAGTTATTAATTCTGGAGAATAGTGCACGCGATAGTAACCCACCGCACCAGGATTCAGCTATGAGACGTATTTAAATTTAAAATATTATTACTATTATGAAAATTTATAGCATAAATTACACTAAACTGTCTGTATAACATTAGACAAACATAAATTTTGCATATATGTTGTTGAACAAGTATTGCCAAATTTTGGCACCTTGTTTATTACTTCAGTAGGACTTCTACAAATTCAGCTCCTTCCTACCCAGTATCATTATATTCAGGTTGTTGGTAAAATATTGGCATACTTTATGATACTTAAAAACACTTCAATCATTAAATGTAAAATGACTGTAGTAGATATAAACGAATATTTATTTCACAGTTAATAATAATCCCTTGATTGCATGAATAAAATAAAACTTTAGTACTAAATAGTGATACATGGAATCAAAAACTAAGTACAGTGCTTAACAAACAAAAACTATTTTAAAGTGGTTCAACTGAATTTACGAAACTTTTAGAGAAATAAATGAAGATTATGATAAAGTGAATGAAAATGATAAATTATTAAGAAAATTTTAAATCAAAACTATCATTTCGATTTATGTTCATTAAGAAGTAACCACATAAACTTATATTCCAATTTTGAAAAATTTTATAATCGAGGAGGATTATATCAAACCTTTATCCAGTCATCGGAGTTGACGTTCGGTAAGAACATTTTCAAGTCTTGCTCTTCTAAAAGAAGTTTAATCTCCTCTTTATTGGCAGTTCTCACACATATCGGTATTTTCCAAAGAACGATATCAGTATCAGATTTCTTTTGAGTGTTACTACTACCGAACCTGGACTGTACCAAGTGTAGGGTAACTCCACTCCTGTTTAGTTTACAATCACAACCTGGAGCCATGGAAATCTTGACTACAGGAAATCCAGGCTATAAAGGTGAAGAACCATCGTGACATTTTCTCAACAAAACTGAATCTAAAATTATCATTTTCCAAATATGTTTCACAGCGGTAACATATTAGCGTTAAATTCATAAAGGCGATATCTTCAATTGTTTAATCTCCCGTAAAAACAAAGTCGCATTCGCAGCTTCCACTTCAACTGTAGGAATTCGGATCTTCGATAGTCCATATAAAGAAGCAGCTGTCGAGGAAGTGCGTTCAATTTAAATTAGTCTTATGCTTTACGGATATACCTATAACTATTTCATTTATTTATAACTTATACCGCGATAAAGACTACTGTTGTTTACACGGTCAATAATAGAAGATTAACTTCGGAGAAATAGTAATGCTTACAAAATATTTTGCATGAATAATGCCCTGGGTATTACTCGGGTTGAAGAACACAAAGTAAGTTTTGTGTTCCAACTCGACAGAGGCTGCTCCACACATTGTATCAAATAAATTAATTTCCTGGATTTAAATAAAACTGAATGGCTATATTCAGGTGAAAAAGGCAAGCGACTTGACTACCCGGAAATTGTTGAAATAAGAGCAGTCTACAAAAGTGAACTACAATTCGTAAATTACCAAATTTATTTTCAGATTCATCTCTATAATCATCCGTTCTATGAAAATAGACTATATTTTAATGCAGTGATACTATGAGCCAAATGAGTTCTAATATTGAATAGTATTGGCATTTACTTGGTGCAAATCTATTATTGCTATATGTATACGTTTCGAGTGTTTGAATTATCCTATAGTTAAATGCTGTTTGAATTTTAAACTTTATATATGACACAAACCTGCTTCAACCACGTTGACATCATACTGACAACGGGTTTTTTGGAAATTTCTTCTAGTATTAAATAAAAACTGTCTGGAGTTGCATTGGTATATCCATAAGTCGATAGATAAACGAATAGGGCCTTCTTAAAACTGTCATCGCCAACATACCAGTTTAACATTCTAATGAGGGAAACTCCTTTGTTATAATTTATTCCATCATACAGTTTTTCAACTTCATTAGCTGTTTTTATTGCCTTTTTAACACTATGCGATTGTTTAGATTCGTCTAAACAAAAAGCTGTGTGAAGAAATTGCAACACGAAGTCGTTCCATATTTCTCCATTCGGAAAAGTGTAATCGTAGCAGACGTATTCTGCAAATTGAGTCATTGCTTCTTGAAACCAGAACTGAGACCACCATTGCATTGTTACTAAATTACCCAACCATTGATGTGCTATCTGATGATTGACGCCTAGTGCTATAAACTTTTCAGCTATATCTAAAGGCGTTTCAGGATCAGTGAATATATTTATTTCCCTGTGAGAAAAAAGCCGTCGAAATTTATTACTTACATCAATACGTATTACAATATCCCTAATCTGGCCATACAAATGTTTGCAAATAACACATATAAGTTTAAGTCAGCTTCATCTCATGGTTTCTGAATGTTTTGAAAATTAGAAAATACATAATTAAGTATTTTCATTAATTTAATTAATTGAGGAATTAAATTTTTAAACAAGTAACCAGCACATTGGTATTTTTTTATGTCAATTAGCTCCAAATGTAAATTGGCAGTATATAGTTAACATCAGTTAAATGTTTAAAGGCTATAATAAATTTAGACATCAAGGTTAAGCCAAACTGGAAATTATGTAATTCAGATTTTAATTTATAATTATATCAACTTTATATTAATCTCGAAAAATGAGTATTTTGTACTTGTGTGATATTGGGATTTTGCAGATTTTAAACATTCGTGTGAATTACTATGTAACATTAAGGATGAATTTCATATTGACAACATTCTTGTTTAAATTTGTTACACTGCATTTTAATCACTATGACGTATAAAAATTATTATCAATAGAATGGAATGACATTTCTAAGTGAAAAAATAGTACTCGCAAAATATTAAAAAAAAATTGAAACAATTCATATTTGTAAGAGCCACTTATTGTATTCTGGTTAGATAAGAAAATTCCAACAAAATTACCTCACCTGCAAATAATCAGTCCCCAGTTTCCCATTGTGTCAAATCCATAGTTTGGACAAACTACAAAATCGAGTTTCCTAAAGGGATATGGTATATTAAAATATTCAGTATAGAAACTTAGAGCATTAACCGCCATATCTAGTGCGCACTTTGCTTGTTTTTCTTTTCCGTCTAAAGTATTTATTCTTACCAACTTGTTGTCAGATGTTAGAACTTCGATATATGTAAACTGACCAAGAACAAAAGCTAGGTGATATGTGGACATCATTGGAGTCTTCAAAAAGTGATATTTTCTATTTTTACCTAATTTTTCAACACATTCAACGGGCATATTCGATACAGCTGTGTATTCTTCGCTCACAGTAATGTTTAATTTAAAAGTGGCTTTGAATGCAGGTTCATCCCAACATGGAAAACATTTTCTTGCATAGGCTGGCTCGAAGTGTGTAAAGACAGATATCTTTTCTCTTTCAGGCAATTTAAAGAATTTACATAGAAACATACCTCGAGGATCTTCCATTAATGAACCCTCATATTGTATTTTTAAACAGTAAATGCCTGTAGGTAGAGGTTTGTTGAAGAATAATTTCAATAATTCGTGTTTTGCAGAGAATACAGTGGATTCAGGCTCTACACACTCTCCACTCGCGTTTAGCAGTTTAACATTCTCTATTTCTAAATCCAGAGAATGCAAATGGACTTGTTTGGTTCTTTGCATTACCTTCAACAACAATGTACCTTGAGAGTATATCATAATACATAAAGGCCAAAATTAAACTAAAAATAACTTACTTACAATGGGTTAGTAGCCAATGTGACGAATAAATTAAACATTTTTATATCTATTTTTGTAAAATATTGATTACATACTTATATTTTCAATATAAAATATGAGTTCAGATACATTTTTGCACACAGGTGCCAGGCTTAGGGAGGTTAAAATTTTTATGTTTCAAAACACAAGTGTCTTAGTTGTTTGCACAAAACTGGAAGTCCGGAGAATTACTCTATAAAGATGTATAAATAATAAAGCTCAACAACTCACAAGATTCCATATAAAAATATCGAAATAAATCGATATTATTAGTACTATTGTTAAGATATTATACATACCATTTACTACTATATCTACAGTTTACAGAAAATGTTTTCTGGACGTCTTGAAATACTCACATTAATATAAATCATCACATCCCCTTCAAATTCGTGTTTAGATAAATTTACAATTAGAGATATCTCATAGTGCGTTGGTTCAATAATGACCGGGAGTCTGGCATAACTTTCCTCTTCACATAAATGTATCATATCCAAATTGTTTAGTATACAGACGATGATTTTTTCAACAAAAAAGCTCGCAAAATAAAGATAACTAAATATAAAAAAAAAATTAAGGTACTTCGATAGTTTTTGACATTGTAACTGACAATGTCATTTACATTTGATTAATATGTATGCTTTCATCTTCTAAGGAGATAAAGTAATATTCTTATAAAATAGTTTTTAAATTTTTCAAACAATATAATATAAAAACACTGGTAGTAACAATTCTATAGGAATGTTTAACTAAATTTGATATAATATTATATGGATTATATAGTATTTGTCACAGACTTTTTTCACTTCTTTAAAAATTTGTTAACATCTAGATAACACTGAGGAACAATTTGTAGCATAATTTTTGTTGACTTTGGTTTTTAGGCTGTTTTATAGGTAAATTGACATGCTGATTCCAAAACTTTAATCAGTTTTTTCTGTCACGTTAAGATTTTTTTTCTACAGTTATTGCCCATAATATTACGCTTCGAGGAACTGAACACGAATTACAGAAAGCAATACAACGAATGGCGATTGCTTATAGATAGCTCAAAACGTAGCTTGAAGTGTGTTCTCCTCCACAATGGAAATTTATATTGTTCAGTGCCAATAAGTCACTCAGTTTCTTTGCATGAAGAATACGAAGACATAAAGAATGTCATTGACTTATTGCAATATAACTTACACCAATAGATCATCTGTGTTGACTTTAAAATAGTTTGTTTCCTTATTGGTCAGCAACGCGGATATACCAAGTATCCCTGTTTTCTATGTATGTGAGACAGCAGAGCTTGTGAGAAGCATTGGGTGCAGTCAAAGTGGCCGCCAAGATCTGACCTGAAGCCTGGTGATCCAAACATTCTAAATCAGCCACTTGTCGACAGAAAAAACATTATATTTCCGACTTTGCATATAAAACTAGATGTCATTAATTAATTTGTTAAAGCTTTGTCAACTGAAGGGGAGTGTTTTAAGTATATTATTTCGGCATTTCCTAGCTTGTCATATGAAAAGACAAAGGCTGGTGTCTTTGATGGGTCACAGATTCGGCAACTTATTAAAGATGAACGTTTCATTGAAACAATGACCGAACATTCAAAAGTATTGCTAAAGATTTTCTTGGAAAGACACGAGCCCAGAGTTACGCCAAAATTGTTTAACAACTCTTAGAAAGCTTCAAAAAGCTTGGCTATAACATGAGTATCAAACTGCATTTTTTACATAGCCATCTTGCTAACTTTCCAGAAAATCTTGGCGCTGTTAGTGATGAACAGAGTGAGCGATTCCACCAAGATTTGAAGCTCATGGAGGCAAGGTATCAAGGTATTTGAGATGTCAGTATGATGGCTGATTATTGTTGGAACATCAAGATCAGATTGAACATTCTAGGAAAAGTTATAAGCGATAATGTTTACCATAATATCTTTTTTTTTTGTATAAACACAATTTAACTTTTAATATTATAATAACCTTTGTATGAATAAAATATTCTAATATGTTTGGTTAGTACCCAGTTTATTTTCCTCTGTATGCATGCCCATTTTGTTTGACTTTTAGGGTAAAAAGAGGGTATCCTGTAGTTTGAAAACTTGACGCGATAGAGAAAAATTGATAAAATTTTTCAATTCAGATACAAAAATTTAGTCAAAAACAAATCACAGATCTAAGACAACAAAATTGCTGTTCCCCAGTGTAATTAAAGGTTCTTATTGGTTAATCCTGTTTTAGGAGATTAATTAAATTGTTGACATATAATGATTATGCCTTCTTGATGAAAATCTCAGAGTGAAATACCTGAACAGATGTTCAATTTTCAATTCTAAATCAGAAAATGAAATTGAGTTCTTTTTGGCATATAAATTTAGATATATTCCAAGAACTACTATAAGTCCTGACCATAAATACCTGGAAAAAAGAAAATGTTGAAAACAAATATGATATCGAACATTTTAAGGACTGGAACTTACTGAATTGTGAACGGTTTTGAAAAAAATATAAAGGATATTATAATGGTAAATGCCTTGCGGAATGTTGTTACAGTAACAGCTGCAAAAGCACCAGATATTTTGACTAGGGTAAGTACAATCTGAATACCCAAATATCCAGTTACGGAAAATATAAATGCATATCCATAGCATTCCCTTGGATTCTAAAACACAATGATTATTAAGTTATCAAACTATTTTAGATGTAGTATAAAGAGATATTATAATTACATAAAATCTCTAAAAGATTTTTCGATAAATTGAAATTGAAAACACAAGGGTGGTTATCCCATTATCAAGAGTAATAGCATATTAATTCAATTTTACTCTTGATAAGGAGCTAACCACCCGAAACATATGTAGACTTGTTAATATACTCAGTGAAATTTAAGCCAAGTGTTTTAATTTTATATTATTATTTAATATAATGTTTCACCAGGTAAAAAACGAAACTTCTTTGTCAAATAGTTTCCTAAAACTAATCAAAAAAATTTTTGCAATAATTACTATTTTAATTTTTCAAGTGTTACCTTTTTAAATAATATTGCAATGCCAATTTTTCTTGAAGATTTGTAAGAAAAAGGTAGTGTAAGCTAGTGAGACAGAATATAATCAATTTTATTGAATTATTATCAAGTTGGTTTCTTTTGAGAATATCTTCAATCATGTGAATTTTCTTTATCAAAAATGAAATATAATACCATGAATATTTCAACTATCTTAGACTATTTTAGTAAATCAAATCCTATCAGTAAATTGGCAATTAGATAATTTTTCCTTACCTTTGAAAAAAAAATGAATCCATCTTGTAAATGGCCTGTTAGGGTCATTATAAAAAACAAATACAAAAATCCAATAGAGTAAGAATAAAAGACTACTTCAGCAATATCAGCACCATAAGCTTTAATTGATTTCTCCTGTACATTACCAATAATTGCATCACATAAAAGTGCCATTGAGATCATTATGATACCAGTTGTGTTAAAATTTGGTTGGACTTGCGAATCAGCTGAAATATATTTAAATAATGTATATATTCATTAAAAGAGTATTATAGTTTCAATGTTGAGAGGAAGATAGGATGTTAATAATTACTGGATTATATTTTAATGAATAACGGAAATTTTTATTCATTATTTTAATTGAATGGTAAATTACGTTCCCTGATGTAAATATTTCCATTATGACATGAAGCAAAACTATCATAAAATTAGATAGAAAAGACATGCTTAACATACAAACCTTGACCTTTGGTCCTAAAACAGTAAACTTTTGGAAATCGAATGCATATAATTTAAGCAGATGATCTCTCAGATTTACTAGATTTAATATACGTTTCAAAATACTAGCTAATTCTCTGTTACAAAATAAAAATTGAAAACATAGCAATTGGTATTTTCTTCTAAAAACTTTTGGGATATGAACTATATTAACTCTCATTTTCTCAGTAAATTTTGGGAGGTAATAAACAATTCATGGGCTAATGTTGCTACATAAAATATTCTCACCTAATGTAAATAATGTTAATCCTATACACATTAGGACAGCAGCACCAAAATCTAGTGGTCCATATTTTTTTCCTTGTATTAATATGCTACCTGCCATCACAGGAATTAATTTACAACACTTGAATATGACTTGAGTTGGATAGTTCAAAAAACCTAAGGATGCATTAGAAAATCCCATAGTTCCCAAAGTGAGAAGTGCTAAGAAAAAGTAAGTTTTTAAAGGTATCCTAAAAAATTTGTATGTATTAAGGCCCGTTAATCTAAATCATCCATAACCCACCTCCTGTGTATTATGCCCCGTAATCTAGTTTCTGTGAATCCAAATATACTATAACATCCGAATTGAAATAAAGTTAAAAACCATCCGTATGGGTGAAAACCTTCTATAGTAAATATCAGCTCTTGAAAATATCCATAGAGCAAAAAGAATACAAAAATTACAAAACTGCATATCAAAAATTGCACAGTTTTGCCATATTTACTTATGTCAAAACATAATATGCAAGTACTTGTTTCTTCTGGTAATGGATTGAGAATCAAATGAGTATTTGTAGACATTATGTTGGGTTATATTTCTGCTTTGTAATTATAAATAATAACACTCATTTTATTAGGTATTAAGAAAACATTCGCAAGGAGCTCATCTTAAACTCATAATATGAATTTCAGAGTATTAAAGCTAGGTTATATTTCTATTAAAATAACATTTATTTCAGTCGTTTTTTAGTCAATCTTCTAATCGTATTGTTACATTTTGTTGTCCTTTCTTATAACAAAAATTACCTGAAATAATTCAAGAAGATACAAGGAAGCCTTCGATTTTAACATCGTAATAAATGCTCGGCGAAGATTGACAAATTATCAATTTTGCTATACAATAACTTTTTAAAATATTTAGACGAAGCACCAATTTATTGAAATGTTTTTGTATATCTATAAACCGGTGAATGAAAATATTTAAATTTTCTTTTTTTGTAATATTTCACCTTCTTTCAGCATAATTTGAACAAATCTTGCTTTAATTGAATGTTTTTTGAACATTCGAAAGAACATTTTTAGTAACATTCCATTCACTAATGAAATTGATACAATATGCTTTCTCAATAATAATGTTTTTAGTAATATTTATTGAAAGTCGTTTTATATCAATTCTAAGTCTAATGAAATGGACAAAAAGTGATTTGAAGGTTTTAAATTGCTAAATAATCAAAAAAGCTGATGATTAATGATTTCCCAATACTAATTAATGTCATAAAAATGTCTAGAGAGATCTATAGGTACTTGCTTTATAAGCTAAGCTACTTTTACTTCTTCGATTCCAATTTCAAATAAAGAATGATCTATTACTTCACATCCTCATTTGACTGTTAATTAGTTATGATCCTGAAAAATAAATCCTTACTTTTGATTACGGTTAAACAAAACAGATTTTATAACATATAAATTATATTGAAATAATTATTTATATTATTATAATATTGATATATTATTTTTTCAAACGGCGAAATATAAATATATGAAGAGAAATAATTTTAGTGAAATTTTTCCTCATTATTCATCATTATTTTGGAGACAAATTCAGATGTATTCCTTATAATACAAGATGAGCAAAACTTTCAAAAACAAAATATTTGTAAATGCATAAAAATCTTATGCTTTGATTCCATTAGTTATAATTTCCACAAATTGAAATGGTGAAATAAAGTTTTCTTTTTCATTGAGATAAGAAAAGTAACTCGTATAGAAAATAAAACTAATACAGACTATATTACATAGAAAACATGTCGATATTAATCCGTCGCGTAAGGCGTTTAGACACTGTGGCTATTGTTATTAGTGAGGTTACATTTCCGGAATAAGAGCTGATCATAATATTTTTATTTACGATGGATAGGTTTTTCAAATACTGATCTAATGTAATTGGAGGTCATTTGTACAGAATTATTTAGTAATACCCTTAGTTGGTTTACTTATTTTAGAGAAGGGAATATGGGTCAGGTCAACGCCATCTGCGTCCTTAAAAGTAAACAAAATAATAATGGCCGAAACTTATTGGTAGTGTCTTTGGAATTATAGATAAAAGTGATATTTAATGAACTTAGAAAACTAATAATCATGATAATATTAATTCGGTGAGACTGACTATTTTTTAGTGCTAAAGTGTGCTATTATGTATTTTACTGTTGACAAGAACAATAGTAGTGGATCCTCTACCACGCAGTCTTTGGGTATGAAAGATGGTGAGTATTTGTTTTTTTTTTTGAATCCTCATGGTAATGTTAAGTATTATACATCAGCTGTATTAGTTTACATTTCATTACTTTTGTCATGTTTCTATGTTGATGTACCGGACATTGTATCTGTGGCAATAACTGACAGAAAGTGTTTAGAAAATAATTAGATGAAATATGTAGGTCTAAAGTGTTGATACAATAATATTAGTTATTATCTATACTTAGAAATTTTATTGATGGCTGTCAGTAAGATGAGCTTATCTAGATTGAAATTTAAAAACATTTTTCGAGACTTAGATAGGTCGTTAGGTCAACCTTATATCGATGTAAACCGGTAAAAATGTTTTCAATTTTAATGCATTAACTTGTCAAAGACGCCTCCACAGAACGAAGAAGAATACTCAATTTTGTTATTGTTTTTATATATGATCTTATAAATTATTCCATTTCAATATGATATATAAAAGATATAGAATTAATTTAAAAATACTCTTATTTGAGAAAATATTAAATATTCAGACAAAATTTAACATTTTCATCTATTAGATGTCAATGCGAACTTTATGATCTAGGAGTTGCCTTTCATTTCCTCTTTCATAACTAAGTATGTGTAATGATTTTAATTATTCTTTTCTTGCTTCTTGAACCTAGTACTACTTGTTTTGAGGAAGAAATACATATAAATACATACTTAATCTATTATAGTTATATTGATTTGTATAATACATTTAAGAGATATAATCTGTATATGTATATTAAATGCTTTAAGTACTTCTTACTATTTGTTTTGAATCAAGTTACTTCCATGTATTTTAATAACTGTCGGCATTATTCAACTTGATGAAATGCTCTTGTTGCTTTTTTCTCTGACATGTATTATAAAATGCGAGATAGAAACGATTCACTGAAAAATTTTGATAAATGAGATAAAAGATGCAAATTAGTACTTAATTGATTCAATAAAGTATGTTTTCACAGAGACACATCGAAGTAAAGAATAGCGTTTCATCAATTTAACATTATGCATTTCTAATAAACTTATGTAAGATTAGTAGGTGAAGGAGTTACGCAGTAAATCTCACGACATATTACTGGGGAAGCACGATGATATGTATATATTATGATCCTTATATATTTTATTAGTGTAATACAAGGTGTCTCAAGAGAAAGATATATTGCTATATATTTAGCAATGAGAAAAAGTAAAAATTGTCTTGATTATCAGAAAACAGTGTTCATATATTTATTTCTCGAAACGTGCCATCAATCGAATGTAAAATGTCATCCCTCACGTTCGCCGAAGTCTAAAATTCCTGATAACTTCTTGGAAGGTTAGGCTCCTTGAAAGCGGTACTTTTCCAAAGAATATTATCTGTCAATTGCGCCAGATAATTCGGTTTGTTGTTGTAAACGTTTGTTGTGAAGAAACCCCTCATAAAAAAGTGCATAAGGGTCAAATCTGCAGGGCGTGGACTTGTTGAACGTCCAAAAATGCTGAATTCTCCAGTTCATAAAATTGTGTGGTTTATATGCCATTCAAATCTGTGGCTATCTTCAGGACGTGAATATTTATAAAGAATGTGCTGTAATGATGATCTATGCATATTCAAAAGCATTTGTCTATTCATAATTGAAAGGTTTTTATCGCAACGTTTCCTCCCATTCTTGAAGACTTTAGTATCCTCGAGTTTTGTTTTTCCATCGTGAACTTCTAAAGTTTTAGTCCCATTTTCGAATCTCTCTGTGAGAAAAACTACGAATATCGCAGATCTAAATGCAAACGTAGCTTACTTAATCGCAGTAGGCGGTGTGTTTCCGAGTGACATTCCACAGCGACTGAATTTCCAAGAAGCAAACTACCAATTCGTCGAATTATCATTTTCAGTGGTTATAAAATGACTTTTCATCACTATCCATCTCACAATAATAGTAGAAAATAGTTTTCCTCGTTACTGAAGGTGCGATATGTAACTAGTACAGGTTTGAGGTAGAACGCAACCGCTACCACCAGCTTAATGCAACGCCTTCTCTGTTGTATTTTGATTACTCTTTATGCGCATTCACCACACTATAACAAGCGATCAAAGCGTGATTCATAATGTAATAATTTTTAGTAGGTATCGTGATGTTGGGGAGAGAGGCTGGCGGTGTTGTAAACTCTCGAAATGGTAAAAATGAATGGAATAGTTTATGAAAGTGGAACAGTCGCTGTGTTTACACTTGACGTTTGTACGTTAGGATATTGACTTTGCTGTTGACGATATCCAAAGTTTCTCGTGTGTTTTCCGATAATTCTTCATTGTTGGTTTATTCATCAGTGTTTTATGTGTTATAAAAGAACGTTAAACAGGAGTTTTCTGTTTTTCTAGCGAGATGTGTTCCTCTTCTTAATTCTTATCCGATTCGAGGGACCAGTGAATAAAGAGTGTTAGTCTTCTGAAGGTCATATCTTTGTCAGTTACTTGTTGATTGAAGTCGTGAATTGAATACCGGAATAGTTAGAAAATCATTCCATACTTGATCTAGCACTATCGATTTCTATATTTGTAAGTATACATCAATTACATTGGCTAAGAGAAATTGTTATTTTCTTCTATCGCAAAAACAGTTCAATATAACTATTTGAAATCACTTTCTACAAATAATTATTTTTATAATTTGTTCTTTAATTTTTCCATTATATTTCAGGATAGTTATAGATTTTTTAAACTTTATTCCTTTTTGATATCAAGTTTTCTTCCACTTTTGTAATGCATTGGTTATTATAATGAAACAGACTTTTACTGCGAAACTATTTCTCTAAAATGTTAATACTGAACTTGAAAAATTGATGTCTTAGGATCAATACTTGAATAACTTTTATGGTTTAATAAATCCACAAAAATAGGATTTTTATAAATAAATTCCTATAAAATACGTAGTTTCTTATATCTGTTTATATTTGGTAGTTTGTCAAATACGATTGAAGCTGAATAATATTGGCAATCGATATAAAAATTATTGTGAGTTGTATTGAACTATAACTGCTCACAAGTTTTGGCATGTTATTGCTGATTATTCTTTTAATTCATGCGATATAATGACAATTTTGTATAATTTCATTTTGTTTGATTATTTTCGTCGTGATAAACTGCTAATCGTCTTTTATGATTCTAATAAAAGGGGAAATATAATCAATTGGAATTTATATTCTTTTCGTTTGAATCTATTTTTTTATATTATTGAGTTAGTAATGAATTCTTCATAGATTACATCTATTGTGATGGATTGTCCTAAGCAAGTAATTTTAATGTACATTATCAATATTATTTACATAAAGTTGAGTAGAGAATAATCGATACTCATAAGGACCAAGTATAGAAAGCACTTAGTTTAATAAAATTTGAAACTACCGATACACTTCGAGGAATCTCGAAATATGTTGTTTTTTGTAAACATCGACAAGGGTTTTGCTATAATTGTCAATATTGAAAATTTTTTTAAGTTGTGTTCTCTTTGAGTTATTCATGAAACAAGGAGCTTTACGTTATGATACATTATTTCCTTAAAGTTAGTTTCAGATATAGTGAGTGATCATATCATTAAAGGCACTACGTAAAATCGTCATTCTTGGCTTTTGAGAAGAAAATGTGTAGGTTTAGATTATAGATAATTTAAAATTTTTATTTAAAATGATAAACATAATGTGAAAATTTGAAAAATCTAATATTGACGGGAATTTACTTGAATTTACATCATTTAGTAGGATATATTTTGGCCTATATGATTGCCTGGTGTCTTCTTGGCATGCTTTCGACGCATTTCAGGCAGTGTTCTTTGATTTTTCGTTTATGTACCACACTTCTATCAAGCATTTGATAAACTAACAATTGTTCGTTTCTTTTTCGTTATATATTTAATTTTTCATCAACTTCTAAATGTTCTCGATTGGGTTTAGGTCTGGTGAATTCCCAGGCCAGTTGAGTACCTTTACTTGGCTGTTTGAGAGGAGTTTAGTTTGTTTTTACCTTATGACAAGTCGGTGAGTTGTACATGAAGGTACTTGCATTGAATCGTCAGGAAATTCACCAAGGGTAGTAAAAACATATTTAACTAGTGGGTGTGTCATCACTTCGGCTAGTCTATTTTTTAAAAGTTGAATAGGTATAGTGTAACAACATGATTGAATTGTTTGAATTTTCCAAGTCGTTTCTAATAATTCGATAATTTCATGAATTACCATTTTATATCAACTTTCCTGCTACTACTGATATTATCTGTAATTCTATGTTTTTATATTTTATTTACTAATTAGTATTAGAGTAAACAACAATTCAAGGAACGGTAGATTTGAGTCACTCAAAATAATTATGCCAATTCTTCAAAAACAAACAACAATAATGATACAATTTGCTAAATATAGATAAACCAAAGAGTACGTTGACTCATTTCTTGTTTGGGCTTGATAATTCTAAATGTATTCGTTTATTTTCATTTTATGTACAACCTTGTCCCTTCCTTATTCCGTTTTATGTATGCCTAGACTCATTGAAATTCCGAGAATCATTCATCTAAACATTTTAACGGTGATTCATTCAATTTCTCAAATAATGTTAATTACTTTGATGCGTAATGAAACAAGAAGTTCACTGACAAAGAAATAACGTCAGTCATAACATCTGCTCGGGTTAGATGCTGACGTCATATGTCAATACATGTGGGCATTTTTTCGACTGAAGAACCTACGTGAGTGATGGTCTTCGTTGTTTCCCATGCCTGGCCAGAAGCATTATTAATAATGGATTTTAATTTGGCATTTTTGCTACGTTATTTAAAAAAATTACGCTTTAATCATTTTCTTGCATAAATCAGTCGCATTTCATCTAAAAATAATTGCTCTTTACAAATTGAATATAAATATTTATATTTGAAAATTTTCATTCTAATAAGATCCGTAACTTCCTTAGGCACTCTATTCAATAAAATAACAGGCTTGTGAAAGTGAGCAAAATTTGACCTAACAGTATGTACGTAGAAATCATTGAATATTCATGAAGATTGAACTTAAGAAAAAGGAAAAATACATCCTAATGTATACTCAATAAACACCTGTACTGTTTCCCATTGTTTTTTCACGGATATAGACAGATTTTATATAAATTAGAAGAACGTTTTTCACTTCATCGTGCGTTTGTTCAATTATTCTTCTACTTATCTCTGTAAATAAGGAACCTGGAAAAAGTGTTTTGAAAATTTGACCTAAATCAATGCAACGAACAAGATAAAGCATGAGTTGGAGTGTGCTCTACAAGTTGAATATGCAATGAACAAGGAAAAACATGTTTTGAAGTACACTACAAGTTGAGTATGTAATGAACAAGGAAAAACATGTTTTAAAATACGCTATACAAGTTGAGTATGCAATGAAAAAAACGTGTTTTAAAGTACGATCTACTTGTTCTATATATAATGATCAAGAAAAAAAATGTTTCAAAGTACGCTCCACGAGTTGAGTGTGCAATTAACAAGTAGAAACATGTTTTAAAGTAAGCTCTACAAGTTGAGTATGCAATGAAAAGGAAAAAACATGTATTGAAGTACACCCTAAAAGTTGGGGCAATGGACAAGGGAAAACTTGTTTTAAAGTAAAGTGTAAAAGTTGAGTTGAAACATGTTTTAAAGTACGCTCTACACGTTGAGTATGCAATGAAAAGAAAAAGACATGTATTGAAGCACCCTACAAGTTGAGGCAATGAACAAGGAAAAACTTGTTTTAAAGTGTACTGTAAAAGTTAAGTATACGATGAAAAAGGAAAAACAAGTTTTAAAGTATATTCTACAGTAGAGTATGCAATGAACAAGGAAAAAAAATGCTGCAAAGTACGATCCACAAGTTGAGTGTGCAATTAACAAGTAGAAACTTGTTTTAAAGTACGGTCTACAAATTGAGTATGCAATGAACAACAAAAAACGTATTTTGAAATATAGGGTGTACAAGTTGGGTTTATGAACAAGAAAAAACTTATTTTAAAGTACACTGTAGAAGGTGAGTACAATGAAAAAGAAAAAACAAGTTTCAAAGTTTACTCTATGAGTTGAGTATGCAATGAACAAGGAAAAACATGTTTCAAAGTATGCTCTACAAGCAGTGGCGGATTAACGTATAAGCACTACAAGCACGTGCTTGGGGCCCCTGTTCTCCAGGGGCCTCCATCCTCTGCTGGCGTTTCATTTTATACCTACATTTTATCGAGATTCATCCACAATATGTCCGAAATCACAAGGCGCGAGCAGTCCGGGAGTGACCCTTCATATACCCCCGCAGGGCCCTGCCCCCTTCGGGGGAGTATGAAGGGCCTCCCTGGGCCTTCGGGGGCCCCCAGGCGGGGCGCGCCGCGAGACCGACTGAGTGAGTTGTCCTTGCATTTCAAATGATAGCGCCCATACGCATTACCGCACGTACCCCTACTTTATTTACGGAGTGGCTTTGATTGAAACTACACTTATCGTTACCCCACACAAAGTTTTCAGGTAAGTACTATATTTATGCTTTCACTATTGATTACGTACACGTATAAAAAATATGGCTTTTTTCAACAATAATTCTAACTTTATGTTTCATACTAAACTTCGAAAAGTCCCTCAACTTTGACGAACAACTGTCACCACACTTTTTTCTCAAAGGATCTTCGTATTGCTTTGTTTGCAAGTCGTTTGGTAACAAATCCATCGCCACAGTGCCGAGCCAATTTGCAGCTGACGGATTTAGTGATTGGCGCAACGTAATTGCAATTGAGCACCATGAAAATAGTTCAGCTCATAAGGACTTTATGCTAACTTATTTGAGTCGAAGACAAGGTCTAGGGATCACCAAAAATCTAGAGGCACAAGTGAAAGGAAATATTGGCAAAATGTATCGCAACGAGTTATTACACTTATACAAACGGCTTGCAGAACGTGGTTTGGCCTTTAGGGGACATGATGAGTCTTTTGGATCTATACATAATGGGTATTTTTTGGGTTTACTTGAACTTGTGGCTCAATTTGATCCATTTTTAGCAAGCCATATTGCAAGATATGGAAATAAAGGGAAAGGCAACCCATCATATCTATCGAAAACAGTATGCGACGAACTTATCGATTTAATGAGTGATAAAGTTCACAAAGTGATTGTCGAACAAATACAATCAGCTGGGTACTTCAGCCTCTCAGTGGACTCCACGCCTGACCTTTCACATACGGATCAACTGAGTATTATTTTGAGATACGTATCGCCGTCTGATGGAACGCCCGTGAATCGATTTCTGAGGTTTTTAAATTTAAAAAGTCATACCGGAGAAGAGATGGCAAATATAGTACTCAGTTATCTAGAGGGTTGCAAAATAGATATTGCAAAGTGCAGAGGACAATCATATGACAATGCTGCTAATATGTCAGGACGATACAAAGGGATGCAGCAAAAAATTTTAGAGCACAACAAATATGCTGTATTTATACCATGCTCTGCACATACTCTAAACTTGATTGGTCGCAGTGCTGTTGATTGTTGTACGATCGCAGTGAATTTTTTTTCGATTGTGCAGTTGTTATACAATTTTTTTTTCGGGTTCTACTCATCGTTGGGCAGTTTTAAGAGAATTGCTTAATAGGAAACGATAGCGTTCTGAAGTCGCTGTCGGACACTCGTTGGGAAGCTCACGCTGCAGCTACGAATGCTATATTACAATCCTATCCGAAAATTTTGGATGCTTTAGATGAAATTGCTGAGGACACAAACCAAAATGGTGAGACCAGGTTAGAATCACAAAATATTTCAAACAAAATGCAAGAGTTTGAGTTTATATTTATGCTCACCTTGTGGAATGATATTCTACAAGTTTTTCATCGCACCAGTAAAGGACTCCAAGAAGAAGGATTAGATCTTAAAACGTGTTCCAATTTGTATCATTTTTTATCGGGTCATCTCGTTGAAATGAGGAATCAATTTGAAAAATTTGAAGGCGAGGCAAGAAAAATTTTTCCTAATGGGGAATATAAGGAAACTCGAAGACGAATTAGGAAGAAACAAGTGAATGATGGAAATGCAGAGGAACTTGATTTGAATCCTAGAGACAAATTCCGCATTGAGACTTTCAATTTAATAATTGGCACACTTAATGCTCAAATGCAAAGAAGAGGTGATGTATACCACGAAGTTCCACAAAAGTTTTCATTTCTTGCAGATCTAAATAAGTCATTCTCAGAATATGAAAAAAATATCCAATTGCCAGGAATCATTGGAATCATTGGAATTCATTGGAATCTTACCCAGAAGACTCCAATGAAAACTTCCTCGGCGAATTTAATCATTTTCACAGATATAATATATTTCGAATAAATATGAATCTTCAGAAACAAAGGTCGCCCATTCTGATCTATATGAAATGATTATTAAAGATAAAGTAAAGTGCGTATTCCCAAATATAGAAGTTGCGTTTAGAATCTTTCACAGCTTAATGATTACTAACTGCTCTGCTGAACGATCCTTCTCACAACTTTTAAACAAAAAGATTAAAAAACCCGCAAAGAACAAAAATCCGTCCAGACAAGCTTAATTCTTTAGCATTAATGTGTATTGAGGCAGACATACTTCGTCAGATAAATTTCGACGATGTAATCTCGGAGTTTGCTCTGATTAATGCAAGGAAAAAAATGTTTTAAGTTTTAAATTATACCTACTCCACTTTCTATTTTGATGAACTTTCATTTTATACTTTCTACCTTCCATTCCATTCCTTCCATTTCTATTTAAGCAGTAGAGGGCCTACACAGGCTATGTGCTTAGGGCCTCGGATACACTTAATCCGCCACTGTCTACAAGTTGAGTAGGCGATGATCAAGGAAAAACATGTCTTATAGTGTACGCTACAATTTGAGTATCACTTTTGTTTGTCAATACGTATAAAACAATCTTTTTAGTCAATATAGTAGGACTTTGCACTTTTTCCTATTTCACAAAAAATTGGTGCTATGTCCTTGAAAATAAAAAAATCTTAAGAAGGGGTGAACATTTATTATCATACAATAATTCTTACTCGCGTAATTTGTTTAAATAATCATAACTGTGAAGAAGTATAGAATATTTGAGAAACAGATTCAATTAATTAGGATGATAATTCAAACGTTGTTATTTGTTTTGAAAGATTTTCAATTATAATTGTTTCTCACATACAGGGTTGTTGTTAAAATAGAAAATACCTTGATTATAAGTGTTTTATAAGTTTTTATGATTATTTGTTTGAATCATAATTACAAGAGAATCATTAATTATTATTGTGAATGTGGGAAGATATATCTAATTATTCTGTGCGAAACCAATGTTTATTGGTATTCTGCATTTCATTGTATATCATCACTTCAGATTATCTTATAATATGATATTATTAGAAAACTGTAAAAAATTTCAATAAATCAGTAAATTGTAAAAGCCTGATATACCTACCAAGTTATTTTTATGTTAAATCAGTTGATTCGTTTTATATTTATGTATTTGATATTGCATTCCTGATTAATGTGGAGTTCCTTGACATAGATTGTATTCACAAAATTAGGCTCAAAAAATAACATAGAAATATATTAAAAATGCTATAAATGAATAAATAATTCAACAATGAAATATTGTCAAATATCTCGTAACAAAGACATTACATTCGATTCTGACTTGTAAATGAAATAACTAACATCTACTTTAATGGTAGTTTTCTGTTAAACTAGAATGACATTTAGTAACATCGTTGTGTTGATATAGATGTCGCTGTCGCTCAAATCGTGAAATTAATCCGAACTTTTCAAAACAAGCATTAAAATTAGTCCAATCATACCATCATACTTTAGTCAAATTTTGACGGTAGTAATATCTAGATTATCTCTTGTAGACATTGAAAATTCTAGACCGGTTTCTACGAAGGCTCCTCAATGTATTTACTGTGATTGCTAATACGAACTCCTATTTCTATCTCTACAAATATTGACCTAAATATCGAGCATCGTGTTCTCAATTATGACTAATCATTAGTAATATATACGTTTATCTCAGGATTGTAAACTGATTAAATCGACCAGATATGTTATTGTCTTATCATAGTACCTTATTACTTTTGTTATTTGGGAAAGTATATGAACGAGATCTTGAGGATCGAATATTACGTTTGCATTATGTTGACTAGTGTAAGAAATACTAGTGCAATTCATTTGTTAACTATGAAGTTGAATTTGTGTGATGAAAATTGGAATAGACATTGAATCTTTTAAATGAGAGTGTATACGTAAAAGCTTCGTCTCTGTGTTATTTTCGTTATGTCTACTGTGTGGAAAACCTTAAATATGTGTAAGTCATTATGTTGATTAGGTTTCTGTTTAATATAACAGTAGGATAAGAATGTTTTTTAGATACAATCAAATTGAAATAAGTTTTGTACAAATATTCTTATAAAACGTGTTTCAATATTAACCCACCATTTGAATTTGTCGCTTTTAATGCAGTTAATGTTGGCAACCCTGAAAAAACAAAATTGGACAACTGACAATTAAAATTATTGACAGGTCATTCCTGTATTATGAAGATTATTCGAGAGTCTAAAAAGATTCTGAGCTGATGTGTAATTGGACCATGTAATCTGCAGAAGGTGAAAGTGATCAATAGAACAGAGGATGCTAACCTCAAAGTGGTCAATGACCACTTGAATGTCTTCACGCTATGCCAATCATAACGAATTTGTTCGAGTGGTAATTATGGGAAATGAAATTTGCTTTTCAATTCAGGAATGTTTCTGTATTGAATACTTGCATACAATCGATCATATAAAATGTTTTTCTATGGTTAAGTCAACTTGAATTCTTTTAATTGAGAAATATTGTCCGTCATGCTTATTAAATAGATAAATTCAAATGTATTCGTTTACCTTACCTTCAAGGTAGTATTTAAGAAAGTAGTTCTATACTTCTTCACATGTTCAAGACCATATTATTCGCAGATAAGTTACTAACTGCTTCCTGATACCAAATCTCATTTTCTAGATAATGTTTTTTAAGAGGTGTACTGCGTAAAACTTGATTTGTATCAAAACTCCAATGGTTTTCTTCAAATCAACCGATGTTTAATACCAATATTGTAATTACGATAGTTTTCTATCTTTATTCTAGGTTCAAAGTCTTAATAGCAGATAAGCTACTATTATTGTATCCTGTATTAAAATACTGAATGATTTCTAGTATCGTTGTTAGTAATATTTACAGAATGTTGAACTGATATACTTGACGTGATTCGGGCTTCTAATCCATTATCAAGAGTTCAATTCAAAATACAAATGGTGCTTCCTAGACAACTTTATTTTATATATTTTTAAGGAAAGCATTGATTGAAGCTTCATTTTAGTTTAAATGCTTTAGTTGCTTCATTAAAAAGAGATTGTTCTTTTTTGTTTTATGTTTTTTCAGGAATTATTGTTTTGTTTCATCCATTACTGTGCCCATATTGTTTTGTAAATTGTATTACAATTCCAAAATTTCAATTTTAACATGCTTTATTTGCTGAGACAGTTTTTTAGCCTTGTTATTATTTGATGAAGAACCCAAATTTCGTCAGTTATTTCAAGACTATTAATATAAGCTTAGTTCTTCACGATTTAAATTTTTCAGATAATCTTGAGATTGCTGAAAAATTATTTTTATTTTTGGTTTACTTAAATAATCGTTGAAATATATTTCAATATTAAAACAAAAACTAGTAATTGAGGGTTTTTTATCATGAGAAATTAAACTTAATGATGTAGTAGCACTAGCTAAATATACTTTCCTCATTTAGAAAGTCCCAAGTTTTTTGTGCGTGTTTGTAGCAACCAATTTTTGTTGAAATATTGAGTTTATTTCCCTTCTTTTATTTTTTTTTGTTTATTTTCTTTTTATCTTCAACATCTCAAAAATGAAGGTATTGCAGACACTTGTTTATATGAACTTTTTTCCTTAAAAATACCTGAGATAACAGTAAAATCCTTGTAACATTTAACTAACTTGTAAAATAATAAGCACTGTACTTGTATGTATAAATTTCTTTGAAATTAATGAATGTGTTTTAAATATTTAATTGTATATATGAAGAGGTATTTGAATAAACTAGCTTTTTAATTGTGAAAAAATGCTGGTAAAATATGAACGCAAATATTATATTTCATTACATGTTTTTTCAGGTGTTGGTTTACCACCGGCAGTTACCATGCGTGAAAAAAAAAGTGGGGCGTTATCTCGGATGCAGAAACTTAGAAAACGATTATCACATTCCTTCGGAAGATTGTGTGAGTATAAACTATTAAGTCTGAACGATATTTGATTGATGAAAAATGATCGAATTTTGTAAACGCATCTTAAAAAATTTAAAGTAATACCAATCTTTTTTCTAAGTTCGGGATTATTTCTTTTTCAAATAATACTAAAATTTTCTCTAGATGTAGAAGAAACGAGTACAGCTGGGATTTTTATATTTTTTTCATTTGAATATTTTCTACTGATTATATGTCTTGATCATTATATACATGATTATTATAGATGTCTTAAACACAGAAATGTGTTTATGATACGAGTGTGTGGTGAAAAGTTCCCGGCCTGACCAAGAAAAACGATATTAAAAAAATTTTTTTTTTATTTATTTTTCAACATAATCTCCATCAACACTGATACATTTCTCATAACGGTGTTCTATGTGAGTGAAAAAGGTTTTAAACGTAGATTCGTCAAGCTCCTCATTATACTGATTTATAGTTTCGATAACCGCTTCGTTGCTCTCAACTCTTTTACTGCCAAGCCATTTTTTGAGGTTAGGAAACAGGTAATAGTAGATGAAGGCTAAGACTGAAGAGTAGGGAGAATGTGGCATCAATTCAAACTTGAATTCGTGGATTTTGGACATGGCAACAATCGACGAATGGACTGCGTTTATCATGATGAAACAAATTGTTTTTTCGCCAAATGATGTCGTTTAAGTTGCACCTCGTCCTTCAAACGTTGCAATAAGTCTGCGTAGTATTGACCAGTAGAGTCTTACCTTCTTCAAGATGATCAATGTATATAATTCCTCTCATGCCCAATCAGAGCCTGTACCAAGAACTAAAGTAAAAACCACTGCCAGTGACAATACAAGAAAGAAGACAGAAGATGATCGAACGAATGGAGACACACAACAACAGTCTCGTACGGAGAACGATCGAAATCACCCCCAGAACATCAGGAGGTAGCACATCTCTGAAGCAATGGAAGAGAACGACAAACGAAGAAGATTCCCAACAACACAAGAGAAGAAAGTGCTAATAACGCACTAAGTATCGAGATGTGAACACTCACATACTCCATTGCAGAAGAAAGGCGAAACGAAGAGAAAGAGGCAAAGGATTTTGGTCCAGTCATCAACAAAAACGAGTGAAGATCTTCACCTCTCGCATCCCAAAAAACAGTACCCATAATCTTGTTTGCCGATAAAATTGTTTTTGCCTTCTTTGGAGTTGGTTCCGCCTTTCCAACCCACTGTTTTGACTGTTCTTTATTTTCAGGAGTGTAGTGGTGATCCCAAGTCCCATCGTAGAATCGACGCAAGAATTCGTTTGAATTACTCCTATAAAGAGCCAAATTTTCGTTAGAAATGTTTTTTCGAATTAGTTTTTGGTCGAGCTTTAGCAAACGCGGCACCCACCTTGCACACAGCTTTTCCATGCTCAAATGGTTGTGCAAAATAAATCGCACACGTTCAGCTGACATCATACAGGTCTCAGCATATCATGCATATGCGGTCTTCCAATACTATTTCAGTGGTTTCCTCAATCATTTCTGAAGTTGTGGCCTCAACGGGCCGTCGTAAGCGAGGATCGTACTTGGAGAAGTACTCACTCGACCATTTTTGAATTTAGAAACCACTGCTTAACAGTTGAATATGATTGGGAGGAGTCTCCTAGTGTTGAATCCATCACTTCTTCTATTTGTTTTGGTGTACAACCTATCAAATGGAAGTCTTTGATGACAGCACGTTTCCCAATTTTTCAATTTTCAGGAAAACAACCGAAGCGTTTCGCGCAATGTGCCCTCATTGTACTGTACTGTACTGTAAAACGCCTCTCCAAAAATATACCTAGTGGCGCCATCTCGTGGTTAGGCCGGAAATTTTTCAACCCACCCTCGTATATATTTATTGTTCATTTTCTCTCATACTCATTTTTATTTGATTCAAAATTAATTTGTATGGCCCTATTTTATCAATTTTCTGTAGTCCATCAGATGTATTCACTCGTTTTGCAAAGGATGACTTCGAATCCCGGTAATACGTGAACTTTTTTCAATTTTTATCTTGCAAAAAATGAATTTCCATGTGAAATCTCAATAACAAGTGCATTTACAAATTGTGGTATATTTTAATATTGAAGTATTAAGGTGAAATGTTTATTTACTGAGCATTGTTTGCACAAAGTTCATTTACTGGTCATATGTTCTTACACATTGTCATGAGTTTTTATAACTGTTTTAAAATGGATAAACATTTAAGATCCTGATGTCCTTTGGATTATCTTCATTGTCATATATGTATTTTGATTGAATTATTTAAAATGAGTAGTTTGTGCAAGTATTCCTTGCAGTTTACCAAAAATTGCATAGTAATTCGAATATTTCAACCTAGTCGTCCATGCTTTTAACTAATTAACTCGACTTAAAAATTATAAAGCGCTGTTAAAATTATAAGTGGAAGTAAAATAAATTTATTACCTATTAGTTTATAGCAGGGATAAACAAACTGACTGACAAATTAGGAGGGTGTAAATTGAAATAATCGAATATAGCTAAAGTGTCGATATAATCAATATATCAAAAATAATTATTTTTTAGACCAGAATAAATGAAAATATCAAATTCCTTGAACAATGGATAAATGATGAACTTGCTAAAGGCTGTTCACATCATGTAGTATTGAAAGAATGTAAACAAATGGCCATCAGTCTCAAATCAATCGTATTACATCTTGACAATATTTTAGCAGCCCGAAACTTTTTTAGTGACTTAAATATTTTTCGTCTGATTCAAGCAAGTATTTTAATTATTATTATACCTTTTGAAATGTTTCCGTTGTAATCCTAGTATAACGAACGCAATCAATTTTATAGCTACCATAAACGAACAACCACAAAGAAATAATGAATATTTTTATGTTTGTTAGCTACCATAAACCTGAAGTAGTCACCTAATGGGAACGCAGTTCAAAATAGTTTATGCTTAATCCAATAATGTACGTTTTTAATCTTGTTATTTAATGGATAGAAAATTGCAATTTGCGTTTCCTGGATGTTAATTGTACGTGATATTCTTTTAAGGTTTCTAGAAGTACTCTGATGCTTGTGTGGGATATTTTAAAGTACCAGAATGTTGCTGCAACACGATTCTAAAACATATTAAAAAAAAATTGGTTACTCGAATCAAATATAACGTTTTTCGTTATTAATTGTGAAACAGGAGATAGTTTTCACTTCTCTCATTTCATGCAATAAATCCATCTTTAGAGGAAATGCGGTAGATTCATCTCGATGTAAAGTTGTCATGTCATCCTTGATTGATCATCCCTAGTATAATTTTTCTAGTGACCCAGAACATAACAAAACTCTATGATTATTAATAATTGGAGGTTAGATTCATTCACCTGTCAAATATGTAATTTAGCAGTGAGAGAAAGTCGTTTCAAAAAGATTATCTTTTAAAAGTGAAATAATATTTGAATTACTATGCACAAAATTATTGCATTGTTTAAATCAGCTAAAGTTTATATTGAGAGGAAGTGCATATAACTATTTTTCACATAACATTCATTAGAATACATTGAAATAACTGAAATAAACATACACACACTAGTGCTTGAATGACATGCGATATACGCACAAAGACATACCATAATCTGTGGTCAAACTGTAGGTTATTTTTGTCTGTGGGCTTTACTGTTTATATTCGCTTAGGTTTGATTAAATGTCGATGAAAAAAATAAAAGCAATGAGAATTTGAAATTGTTTTTGTTCGTATAATTATAATTTTTGAAATACAAATTGCTCAAAAGCACAAAGGAAGTCATAAAGGAAGGATGATAGTGTTATTATTGAGTCACTCGCAAAATTTATAGATATAATTAAATTATTATGCGAGGTATGGCAACGGTTCGAATAGTTTCAAAGTTATCGCTACTTGCATTTTCCATCAACTGCGCATGTGCAGTATACTAATTGACGTTTAATAATGACATTTATCTTTTTTAATTCTACCCATTACTACTACGAAAGTATTAAAGTAAATTTTATTCATATTTGGAGCGTCGTAACCGTCTTTCTTTACTATAAACGAAAAAATTACGTGGATCGATTAATTCCCTAGTATTAAAAGTTTTACCACTTTGCAAATTTTCAGTAGAACCGATGAGATTTCCATCGAATTATTACGGTGTTGCCGTTTTGATGAGAAATTGCAATTTAAATTATGCCGTCGGGAACTCGTTGATTTTCTCCCCTCTATCCCGTAGGATCTGCCTACGGACTAATAACATTCACAATTTGGGAGCAAGAGTGCCGCCGAATAAAATTGATCACTTGGTTTATAAACGGCGATATTGAAAATTCAGTAGGATGAGGTTAATTCGAAATTGAAATGGTATTTTCGGAGATCATCACGTTGTCGACGAGTTTTTTCAATACACAATGCAATGTCGACTATCTTTGCGTTTTTTATTTCAAGCTTTGGTGGGATGGGAAAATGTAGGTACGCCACCGATAATGTATATGTTGTGGGCAATGGATAAATCGGTCATTATACATAATGCACGGGCATTATGAAAAATGATCGATAAGAGATGGCAATTTAATAATAATTATTCAAATAATCAAATTGTCCGGGCATTATACATAATGTCCAACACCTATGGCACAGAGTAATAAAAAACCTGTTTCGTTTCCTTTATCTTTATATTTTTCATTAAACTTAAATTGAAAACACAAATAACATAAACGCAGTGTAATAGTGTAACTGGAAATATTAAGAGAAGAAAAAAATTACAACATGTTCCAATTTGAAATAAACTAAACTTCGAACAATTTAAATAGTCATACTGATTATTTGGGATTAATATGTAAAGGCTTATTCATTTAAGGCGGCTACACACTGCAACGATTTATCGTAGCGATTCGAGTTTGCACAGTTATAGATTTATCGGATAGAAAATGCAACCACCGTCGATCAACTGTGCAAACGAAATAATAATCATAATAGTCATACACACGTTCGATAAAACTGCGTAAACGGATTGCACAGATAAATCTCTACGATAAATCGTTGAAGTGTGTAGCCTCCATTAGAATCACCTAGTCTTCCAACAATTTTCGAATATTTCCGAACGTTAGATGTAAATCCATTTGAAAAATGATAACGAAGAATACTACTTTTTAGATTTACGCAATTTTATTGAAGAATTGTTACAATGGATTCTTGAAGAGTCAGAATCAAATTATTCTCAAATTGCCCAATGGCGACGTAGCAATATTCATAACGACCAGGCATTGTGGTAAATAAACAAGTTCAGATATCTACTAATTAATCACTTGGTCTGACATAGCTGGTCATTATTCATAATGTCCGGAAATTATGAATAATGCCCTCATTATTCACTTGGTCAATTACATTTATATTAGATATAAAATCATAATTCGAACACATGAATAGGTTTCACTAAAATGTTTATTAATTCCACATATATTTCGGGCTGTTTATCCATTATCCAGAGTTTTAAAAACTGGTTCAAAACTGGCATCATTCTATTTTTTGCTGCTTTATATGTGATGTCGTAAGGTCCTTCTGGACGTTACTCATAGATTCCCGATATATTTTCGGACGTAGTTTTCAAAATAATATAAATAAATAATTCGGAAATCTCAGTTGACTTTTGGTACATGTCCCGAGGTATATTTTGGACAAATTGATGCAGCGAACGAAATCTAAACATAAAAGACTATAGGAAGAAAAAACGTATTAGTTTAACATAACACTCCTTTTAGAACAACAAAATTCAATAATTTCATGGATTATTTTACATTTGTATAAGAAAATAATGAAAAATTTCATAGTATCAAATATGTATCAAATCTTGCTACCAAAATCAACAATAGATTAAGAAAGCACATTATTGAAACCGTTAGAATAAACAGAAAGAAATAGGTTCATTTTTATTCAATAATAAAGGGGAACAGGCGAGAAAATCAAAAAAGAGTATATCAAATCAGTTGTGTTTATTGTGACGCAAGACATTTGTAAGACAAATAGGTCGATACACGAAACCAGAATAAATGAACAAAAGTTTTCCATATTGGATGAGAAAAATTCCACTGGACTTGCAGAACATTGTATGAAAATAACCACTTTATGACCACAAACTCAATGAGATTGCTGCTTCGACAGATGAAAGGAAAATTCTGGATCTAGAATTAAAAATTTCTGATTTGCACCGGTGGTAGAAACACACAATAAATGATCAACTTAGCTTCAGTTTGTCACCATTATCACTTTGTTGGTCTTCAGTTTCTTAATTGTTATCTCCTTTATTCGAAATTCTTCGTTTCGATAGAAGACATAGATTCCAAGAAACGTAATCTTCTATCCATTTTCTCCCCCACCATGTTTGAAGGCAAGTTTAACATATTTATTAAATATAAAAATGCTAGTCTTGCGCATAGGTGTTCAGTTTAATTTTTGAAAATAGGGTAATACCCAGAAACATTTGTCAAACAATTAATAATAATAAGAATAATACAACTTTATTGAATGCATAAATCATTTCAGTGGTTTCTTAAATATTAACAAACAAGTAGAAGCACATAAACAACGGAAAACAATTTGAAAATATGGTTAATATATTCTTTCGCCTCTCTTACTATTAACTCCACACAACATAGTATATTATTTCTAAGAATGTTTAGCTTTCTCGTTTTTCTGTTTATCTTAGAATAACTTTTTCATTTGTGTTTCGAAATTCAATAATGTCATCATTTTGTATTCGTTATTCAGTTGGTTCAAATATTTAGAGACCAAGTACGAAAATGATGCCTGAAACTTAACGATATTATGTTTTGGTGTATTGATCAGCATTTTGTTACGAATGTTTCGAGAATGTAATTTATTTAAAAAAAATTTTGTCGCTCTGATACTTGGGGCAAGATGTTGATAAAATTTTATATACAAAGACATGAAATTGTGACTGAAACCTGAAGTCCATTTTTAGAATTTCGATTAAGATACTCATTATTTTGTTTGAATTTATATCAAACCATGTTTCGACAAGAAATCTGCTAATATTAAATCAACTCAAATTTGCTATTGTATTTTTTCTACTTAGTCGATACTAAGACCGATGTCTAATCAATTTCTGTTATCAAAGTATTCTCATATATTAATCATTGGTTGACTTTGAAGCTATTGAACTTTCTAATACCATTAAAAAACTCGTATATGCAAAAATGGCACTAAATACATAATTTACTCTGGTCTAGCGGACTACTAACTTATCCTGCGAAGAAATTTTCACATCGACGTTATTTGCAATAATATCCGCAAATGGATGGTAATAATATTAATTTTAACTGCCTGACCGCCTATAATGATCAAGCTAACTATCTCCATATATTCTATATTCGACGAATTTAAATCGATCTAGTTTTCTTTTTATATTACTTGAATACTGTTGATTGCCTATCGTTTTTCTTGCCTTGTCAACTGTACGAGGGGTGATCCACAAGTAAGGTGACTCTTCAAATGTCTACGTTCGTTCGATCTTATTTTTTTATGTTACTACATTCGTTTTGGACTTCTGCGAAACGTTTTAAGTGTATATCACTTTTGTTTGTTAGTGAGAGGCATTAAGGTTGGAAGTGTTCCTGGTACTCGGCGATTTTCTACTGTCCAAAAACATGAATCGAAGAGTTTGCATTAAATTTTGTGTGAAAATGGAAAAAAGTGCTGTAAAACTGATGAAATGTTGACATTAATCATACTTCAAGTAAAAAGAATGTTTATTAGTGGTATAAAAGCTCCAAGAAAGCCGAAACGACATCAAAGACGAACAACGTCATCAACTGATGAGAACGTTGAAGAAATGAAGAAAATGTGTTGAGAAATCGACGAAATCCTAAAGCAGAAGTTTCTTATGATGTTGGCATGTCATTTGAATTCTGCAATTTTAACGTACTTTTTTGTCCTAAATAATGAATTTTTGGCCCAGAACACAATTATCAAACTATAGCCACCGTAATCACCAGATTCAGCCCCCTGTGACTTTTTACAGTTTTTGAAACTCATAAAACCTATGAAAGGACCGCAACTTCAGAAGTGATTTCAGGATTGAAAAAAGAGTTGGCACAACTGCTTTGTTTCTGATGGGGTTTACTTTGAAGGAAACAAAATGAATATTGATGAGTAAGCAAATATTTTTAAGAAAACGAAAAGTTACCCTATTTATTGATCACACCTCGTATACACTGCTACCGGAAGATGATGAATAAATCGTAGCGAATTATGAAAGAGTTGGATGCTGTTTTGTGTTTGCCGACCACCACTTGTAAGGGTTTGCTGTCCGATCTACTCGAACAGATGAAATGTAAAAATCAGGTTCATTTGTTTCTTTAAAAGTATTTTTTAGTCTTCTTACTTTTTGATCGCACCTCGTATACGAATGGAACTCTATATTCAAGAACAGCTGTGCGTGTTTCCTGTCCTCAACGACCGTGATCTTTACCGGCGAAGGTTACTGATCATTTCACACGCTCGAACTGTTTTTGAAGCAAATGAAATCGAAGAATGACATCAACTGATTAAAATTCAAATATTTCATCGATGAGAAAACTACTATATGGTAGGTTAATCATTATGGAAAATAATTAAAACAAATGTTACTATTTTACTAGCCTAAGGTTCATCAAACTATACTTTGGACCGGTATAGTGTTCATCTTCAGCGAACTTTAAATTTCAATGAGGTCCGGAATTTCTTTCATCTCATTTTAAACTCTTTTTCTAGTGCGTATTCAACGAATTGCGAATGGTAACATATAACAACGTTTTGTACCCCATGGAGTAGTGTATAAAACAGGATCGTATTGTAAGTGGCGCCCTCTTCAGTTTTATATCTCAATGACGACGAACAAGAAGACATTTCTCGTTTTTTAATGCGAATCTTGATGACACGCCTTGAGTTTTGTTTGAACTTTACACAATGAACAGTTGTAGATATGTGCGTGGAATCTTGAAAACAACAGTTGACAGAGGATCGTTCACCGTCGTAGTTACGTCCTTGATGGATGGTTTTAAAAATAGCCTTGATTTTATGCAGTATTAATCTTCATGTACGGTCAGAATCGCAGCATCCTGTGGTTCTTGTATGACAACAATTAGAATGGAATATTTGGCGAAGATGACCTGGTTTATTTTTGCTCGATTTATGAGGTTTTATATAACGCCTGACTTGTTCAAGATGTTGACATATCCCGACGACAGAGACAACCTCACTTCCACTTTCAAGAAATGAACACAAGTGGCAACGTCGAAAAAGCTGATACTTGAGAAGCATCAATATTGCGAACAATGGGTTTACTTCATGTGATAATTGCCATGTCTCATATTCTTTCAGCTTGACAGTACGTTATATTAAAAAATGTTAGACAAAAAATTTAGTTCATAAATTATCTATAGACATATTTGACATTTTTTTCTCTAAGAAGATCATGATCCTGAGAATATAATCGAAGAAGCAGTCAAAAAGAATCAAGAAGATTCAGTAAATAGGTAACTAGTTACATGTAATTTCTAAAGGCATTCCTTCGTCTTTTGTAAAAAGAGGCACAGAAACAATTTCGAAATTTCTTTTTTTATTTGATTTATTGTTAATTTTTCCTTGTGTAGAGTGTACATTTATTGGAAATTAATTTAAATTATAAATATTTCATTATAGATCAAGGCCACTAAAGCCCGGTTTTTGTCTATTTTTGATACACTATTATGAGATTCAAAAAGTTACGTATTGCCTCCCCTCAATTCGTATTACGTCAAAATACAACGCAAAAGAACAAAAATATCTCTGTTTATATACGATATTTGCTATAAGCAATAATAATAATAAATTTAATTACCCATAGTAAACAGTTTTATTATAACATTGCTAATACATATTACATAAGCAATTGTTCTTATAACTAATGTTTCTTCTACAATGACACCAGGACAAATAATTCAGCATCTAGTTATTCTCCCATAAAAGAATTCGGCCACCCACAGACGCAAAACAATTAATACAAACTCAAAATGAGTATTTAAAATTTTTTTGTTTTTTTCCACACAATATTAAAAATACAGAAGGGAAGAGAGATTTGTTTCACCTGGTGGGATTGTAAGCATACTTAAAGTAACAAGATTAGACCCTCACTTGGTTCCTTCTAATTTTCCAAATTTACCGCATTGTTTGTCAAAAAATGTGCCCTTACAATTACCTAGGAAAAGCCTAGAAGAAAGGCGGAGAAATTATTTAGCTCGTAATGATTTGAATAGCATTTTTGAACAGTCATATTTAATTGTCAATATTCAAGATTTATTTCTTCATAATTCCAGTAAAATAAATATTTCTGGTTTTTGGGAATGTTTAAACGATTTCAGTTAATAACAAAATTCATTTTATTGTCATTGGATGAGTCGTTCAAAGAATTTTATTGTTTCTGTGTATGTGGTAAAGACAATAAAAATATTCTGATCATGCTGTGTTTCATGCCATTTTTTCTTGTATCTTGTTGAAATACTACACAAAAAAAAAATAACGAAGCCAAGCATGAAAAAACTGAATCAAAAAATAAACGAAGAACGCTTAATACTTACACACATATTTTCAGAAAGTGTTTGATAAAGTTGCTCATGCGGTGTTGGTACAGAAAATACGCAACAAATTTGGATTCTCTGATATCCTCACCAACCTGTTTCTTTCTTACTTGGTTGACCGACGTCAATTCATACAGCTGGAGGGTATACAGTCGTCTGAGTTCATACCTACCTCTGGAATACCTCAAGGGTCTAATCTTGGACCACTGCTATTTATTCTGTTCGTAAATGATCTGATAGATAATATTCATTCTCCACATTTGATGTTCGCAGACGATTTGAAACTATATCATGAAGTTAGATCACAGAACAACTGTGTTCAACTTCAGCTCACGCTGGACCATGTTGCTAGTTGGTGTGAGGACAATTATTTGAGTTTGAATGTGTCAAAGTGTAATGTTGTTTCTTTCGCAAGGAAAAGAGACCGAATTGATTGTGATTATAACGTCGGTGGTCAGGTTCTCTCTCGTTCAGATAAGGCGAGAGATCTTGGTGTAGTCTTCGACCAGAATCTTTCCTTTGTCCCACACATCACCCAACTTATTTCATCTGCTGCGAAAATATATGGTTTCGTTATATCCACAGAGAGGTGTCAATCATTACGAATTATTGAGTCGATTTAGTTTAATCTCATTGCAGAGCAGGAGAGAAACTTTATCATTCAAATGTTTATACAAATTACTGCACAATAGTATTGATTGTCCTCCTCTCTTGTCTGCTTTGAAATTTCGTGTTCCTAGGCAAAATTCTCGTAATACAGAATTATTCCACCTAGAGACTCCGAGGACCAACTCCCTAATACAATCCCCCATTTGGTTTATGGAGTCTACATTCAATAGAGTTGCCAATAACTGTGACATTCACATTGACTAAAATGAATTGATTTAGATTGAATTCTTTGTAATATTTAATTGATTGCCATAATGTAGTTATAAGTTACTACTTTTTTTTAGATTAGATTGAGCTCTTTGTTAAATCTTTTTTTAAATTATTTAGTTAAATGTTTTTTCTAGTTATTTAGATATGTATTCAACGTTGTTATTATTTTCTGTAATTGGGTGTTGAGAATAAAGAACTTATTATATTATATTATATACAGTAGGTTGTTGGTTGCGCTAGTCAGAAATATAATATTTATTTATACTTAGATTAATACTTCAATTTGAGTATTATTGGAACTTCTTTCAAGTTTCCTTTTCTCTCAAATAATTGAATAAATTTGGTTAGGCAACTTTTCATGTAAATAAGTGTGACTATAGAAGTAGGGCTCTATCGAAAAGATCGTTGTTTTATTCATAATGTTTTACATTTTTCTATTACAGTAATCTGTTCTCATGAATAATATTTAGTATGTTATAAATACTAATAATATTTTTTGGGAAACTTTGGGAACAACCGACTAGAGAGTAGACCATCGGCTCGATTTTGGCAACACCGCCGGACTACGCTCTTCGTGGCCTGCTTCGTCGACCATCCCCCACATCAGTCTTTCTAAATTTCTTATGACCCTCCGAAAAGAATGAATAAATTAAACTTGATAAGTACGAAAGGGTTGAACTCGTGTCGAGTCCTTTTTCGAATTGCCCCCCTCAACATTCAAATGGCCCCTCTGTGGGGCGTGGGCCCCACGTTGGGAAACACTGATTTAGACCGTTTAATATTCTATTGGCAAACGCCGCAGCTATAATGACGATCTGTAACGTGAGCGGAAGTCGATCGTTGTACGATGACAGTAAAAGCAATAGAACATAGCATCGAGCCGTGATATACGGAAAATAATCGTAGCCGTTACATGGGATTTGTCGCCTGCTGATCATAATAAGTTGAAAGGATGTCCGGGTGTCATAACATTGTTGACATTTTTATATATAATATTCTATAATTATTATATATATATATATATATATATATATATATATATATATATATATATATATATATATATATATATATATATAAAGATGTTTTTTTTAGAGGTATAGAACTTTAAATTGTAATAAAACAACGATCGATCATTCGATTGACATGAATTTTTTTTATTCGAAAGATAATCTTGTGGTATTACATTTTAAATATCATTTCTGGTATATGACCGCCACGGCTGGCTCGGATTTAGTCCAATCTGGACGTCCACTTTTCGAAGACTTTTTCCAACATTTGTGGCCGTATATCGGCAATAACATGGCGAATATTGTCTTCCAAATGGTCAAGCGTTTGTGGCTTATCCGCATAGAGCAATGACTTTACATAGCCCCACAGAGAGTAGTCTAGCGGTGTTAAATCTCAAGATCTTGGAGGCCAATTCACAGGTACAAAACGTGAAATTAGGCGGTCACCAAACGTGTCTTTCAATAAATCGATTGCGTGGGATGGACACAGATCCAATTCCTGTGCTCGATGGCGGATGGACTCATTCGGGTCTTCCTCAATGCTACGCTCTACAGTAGCAATAGCTTCTTCTGTACGCACCGTACGGCGTCTCTGGGGATGCGAGTTATCAATAAGAGTAAACGTGGTGGGAAAACGTTCCATGGTTAATCGAATTAACTGCTCTGATGGACGATTTTGTCGACGATAAAATGGACGTAGTGCGCGATACGTATTCCACAGAGAACCATTTTTTTCAGAACCAAACTGAGAGAATAAATCACTTCTCAGCTGTTAAATCGGTCGCCATCTTCAACAGTAATGCCAACTTAAAGTTCTATACCTCTAAAAAAACACCCTATATATATAATTTATATAATATATATATTATCTATATATATATATATATATATATATATATATATATATATATATATATATATATATATATATATATATATTATTTGAGATTGAATTCTCGCTTAACTCTTGGTGAAACATAATTGAATATTAAAATAAATTAAACTTGGCTTAATGTTTCACGATTTATTTGACAATATGTATAGTCAACATGTTTCTTCAGCGTTAGCTCATTTTACTATATATATATATATATATATATATATATATATATATATTTATATATATATATATATATATATATATATATATATATTATACAGGTATAATTTAAACGTTTGGCTGAATTTCAATTGAATTAACTTGACTTATGCTTCGGGCACTTCACTTATCTTCAAGTGTTTTTACATCTTATTTGAAACTTATGACAATATGTATTTATATTATTTCTTTAATGATCTGAGGATCTTGAAGCACTTTTGATGGTTAGGACATGATCTTAAGCCTCCTTTTATGATCATGGTCTAGGAAGTCCATCATTTTAACTTTGTTGAAGAAATGCAAAAATTTAATGAAAATAAATCGTTGTCTAGTGAACAGGAGATCGATGGTTCGAATCTCTCCGGAGCCTCAGTTGTGTGAGTAATGCAAATCTAATATTTATTCAAATGTGCTCAGGTTCTAAGGTCTCCATGTTATTTTGAATACAGTAATCAGATATTCTGATGACATTCTTGTTTGGTAGAATGTATATTTTTTTCTATCGTTGTTTCAATGTTTCTCCCAGTTTGGTTCTAGGAACCCCATTCTTTTTCCTTTGTTGAAGAAACGCAATATTTCTTGAGGGTTATGCAGGTCTATAAAATAGTTAATTTCGATACAATAATCTGTTTTTGTACATATGCTTATCGCAGTTAGCTTTCTAAAAATTGCAACACGGTCTCAAATTTTCAATATATGCACACGTGATTTTGAAATATAGTTTATTTATCTTTTTACCTATAATTAAATAAATAGTGACAGGTTTTCTTAAGCTTTAAATGACGAACTATTCAAAGTAGATATTGTCGAAGTCATGCGTGCCAGGATTTCCATTGAAGCATTTTCAAAATCCAACAATTCACAGAATCATTCATTTGAAAAATCTTCATGTTTCTTTCCTTTCGCTGTCGTTCGTATTCGTGAACTTATTTATTTCTCTGAATTTTAAAATTGAGCATTGAAAGATTATTTATACACTTATTCTTTTTTGGTGTCCGAAGGCACTTGAATAATTGATTTCCCAAATTCACCATTACGTACCGCTTTGTCATTTACAAATTTAAATTCATGACGGTTCATTAAAATTTCATGTTTGAACAAGTCGTGCCGCATGGGGTATATGCTCAGTGATTTTATTCTGTGTTTGATGAGGTGTTGTACTTCTGGATAATTCCGCAGTCTCTGTTATTCTCTGTGGTGTAACTTTACTGCACCAGATTTATTTTGCATCTTGTTACACCATTCTTAAGTTGAATAATGGTCTTCAATGTATCAAAAAGCGGCGAACGCCTTTTCAATTAAGTTGATTGAATGCTCTCTGATCTTTTGGTGAAACATTGTTAAATATATTGAACAAAAAACTATTGGGTTGATTTCACAAAAATAAGTTTTGTATATAAATGCGGAAAAGTTTTAAAGATACTGAAATACGTATTATGAATTATCTATTCAAATGTAATATTCTATATCAGAAAACAAGAAGAATCGTTTTCAAACTGCCAAAATTACAAGCTAATGTTCCAATTTTGTCAAATATGTTTGTGTTCCAATATCTTTAAAACCTGAAGATCATTGTATTTTTAATTTGATGTGTTCAAATTTTCAGAGTAGGAATTTGCTTCATTCTTCCATATTGCCACTTTGTTGTAGCCATTGCAGTAATATTTTCGTCGTTATCACTCATTTTGACCATATCCACTATTAATATTAAGTTAAACTTCAAAGAATTGACTTAAACAACGCACAATCACTGACAACAGAGTACGTAAAACTGATAGGTTCTGTTAAACATAATGTTATTTCAAAGTAACTTAAACGGCTGATAGTGACAGAATATTCTTCCACTGTAAATCAATCACCTGGTTGAACATAGAATGATAGTTCCTGTATATGATTTTTCCAGCTTTAATAACAGTGAACAGAATGTTCTTTCCCCTTGATGAGTAGACTAGATTGTAGTACTCGGCCTTAGCTAATAGATAGCGCGAAAACCTCATTTTTGAAAAAAATTTACTTAAAATGTTCTTTGCATGTGGCCTTCAAGTATATTGAATTTTTGCTTGACAATTATTGTTTCGGGGTGTAACCCCAGTCAGTCTAGCTTTTGAAAATGGGCAAACTCAAGTATCTTTCATTCAATATAAGAACCCTTTCTCTTTCATCATTATATATGTTGTGAAATTTGACATAGTTTTCAAATTATCTGTCAAGTAAGTATTTTTATTGAAAAAATTAAATGCAACAGTATCGAGAATTCAAATTAAAAATTCATATCTACATATAATTTCTCGAGTGAGATTACGTAGCACTACTAATCAATCAGATAAACAAAATTAAACACGTGCAATATAATTATTTCTATAAATTTCGAACAATGAAAATCTATTTGCTCATAAGTTGTCCATCCATTTGCACGTTCTATTGATAAGTGCTTGGATATACGTAAGTAGATACGAATAACAATATATCACGTTGCAGAACCAATATTAACACTTTTTTACAATTAACTTGATATTTTTTATGGAACCTTACAAACTGTCAAGTTACGTCGATAACATGATTGAAATAGTGACATCTAACGTTGCTTTGGACACATATATTATGTCAGTTATATCGTTCTGACAGAGTGGAGAATACGATGTTGAACTTTTATCAATCGTAATCCGTTGAGATGATACCCGATGAAGTGAAAAAATTCTTCGAAGGCTACGGGTGGGAATTGACGAAAAGCCTTCTGTTCTTCGCCGTAGGTATTGAAATCGCTACTGAATGTTTCAATTTAACAATTCCCACCGGATCTCCGGAATATTACAACGACGATCCGAGAGTTTCTTCAAGATGCAATTCAAATTCTTGTCGAGTTCAGAAGAAAGAAAATAGCAGATGGCAGTAATATCAAGCTAACGTGAATTTATTCAGATAAAATTATGTTCTTACATCATTTTCTACACTTTTGTTATCTTTTTTTCAATAAATTAAATTAAGATAGTATCCAATAGAAATAATATACTAACGTAATTGTGTTGGTTCCAGAAATGATAAATATTCAGTTATACTTCTGATATGTTATAATGCTTTTGATTTCTTAACTGCTACAAGATAAGAAAACAATGAACGTTTCAGATTCGTTAAAAATGATTTTTAGTGAACTTTGGAGAATTTGGATTATCGTCATCAATTTTTCTTGTTATAATTAAAAGAAACAAACCAAGCGTGATGCTTGTAAAACAGTTGAAAACCTACTTCTGTAGTTAAAATAACAAGAATAACTACAAATAAACATAATGCTTATCTACAATCAACCTAAAATATTTCAAAATACTTTAAAAAATTCATCATTAGAAAACTAATTCATTTAATACCATATATAACTTAAAACTTTACTATTAATAAAAGAAATTGGCAATTATGATGAATGTGGTGCCATCTGTTGTTCAATGGATTAACTATATTCATGGAGTAGTAAATATTTTTAAAAGCAATTAATTTTTGCGGTATTATTACAGGAATTGATACATTCATGTATACGCATGATTGATTTCACAAGGAAATCTTTTGTTTTATGGGCTTTCAAATATGACATAACCAATTGGGATCTATTAAATTTTTAAGCTGTAACTTCTTCGCGTTTCTAACTTTCATTAACCAGAACGAATTGATTTTCATTACACTTTGTCACGGTTAAATGAATCTATTAATGTTCGTTAATTTTACTGTGGTATAATTTAAACAATTTGTCCGGATTACTTAAAAAGGTTTGTTTACTCGAATATGCCTAACTTATTCTCAAGAGTGTTTTTATTTTATAACTATCTATTTATCCATAAAATCTATTTTTTCTTTCTTTTAGGAATTTCGAAAAAAATCATTCTATAAAAAAAACCTATCTCGGTAACAATCCAAAATACCTTGGTAACTCTCATATTTTTAAGTCGCTAATAAAAATAGATAGATTGTTACATGTTTTAATTGAGTTGCATTAACTCTCGACAATGGTTCATCAGCCCGAAATATATGTCAAGTGAATAATTTTTTTAAATTTAACCAAGTGTTTTGAATTATACTTCAACAATGTTCTACAAGAATTAATCGATCTGATAATGTTTAATTATTGACTTGGATGTGATCATAGTTTTTTTTTATTGCAGCAATTTCGAAAGAAGAATCGGACGAACACAATCACGCCAAACTTCCTTACAATGGTTACAGCGAAGAGTTCCTAGACCGTCTAGAACCAAATGGAAATATACCTGCTGGAAAAGGTGATATTAGATACGGTGAGTTTTCCTTTATTTTCCGGCTTCGAGGTTATTGGGAACGTGAAATACGGGAATTTCGGTCTCGCCCAGTTGGGATAGAAGAAGACTACAAGAGAGATTTAGAACGAGGTTAAAGATCGAGAATAACTTGAATAATATTCGAATTATATGTACATTTTTTTCGATGGAAATTCGATAAGTAGAGAATATGAAAACTTTTAGTAAATACATATTTAAATCAAACTCTTGGCTTAATGTTTCACAAGTAATGATAAAATAAGATTACAACGTTGAGTCGACGTTTGATTCAATGTTGTAATTTCATTTCATTATTATTTGGGAATCATGGTCAGGTTCTTTCTCGTTCTGATGAGGTGAGAGATCTTGGTGTAGTCTTCGATCAGAAGCTTTCCTTTTTCCCACATATCACCCGACTTATTTCATCTGCCTCGAAAATATATGGATTCGAATATTTTAATAATTCCTCAACATTCATAAGACGTTTTAAGACCCTAATCCGTATCAAGTTGGAGTATGACAGCATTATCTGGTATCCCATTTACACTTGCCATCAACGCCATCTTGAGGCCATTCAAAGAAGGTTCTTGAAATTCTTAGTTTGGAGGAAGGATAAAGTTTATCCACAGAGAGGAGTCAATCATAACGAATTATTGAGTCGATTTAGTTTAATCTCATTGCAGAGCAGGAGAGAAACTTTATCACCCAAATTTCTGTACAAATTACTGTACAATAGTATTGATTGTCCTCCTCTGTTGACCTTTTGAAATTTTGTGTTACAGGAAGAGTTCAGACCGTCTAGAACCAAATGGAAATATACCTGCTGAGAAGGTGATATTAGATAACTGAGTTTTCCAATATTCCATTTTCCGGTTTCGAGTCTACATTCAATCGAGTTGCCAAATACGGGAATTTCGGTCTCGCTCCAGTTGGGATAAGAAGACTACAAGAGAGATTTAGAACGAGGTTAAAGATCGAGAATAACTTGAATAATATTCGAATTATATGTACATTTTTTTCGATGGAAATTCGATAAGTAGAGAATATGAAAACTTTTAGTAAATACATATTTAAATCAAACTCTTGGCTTAATGTTTCACAAATAATGATAAAATAAGATTACAACGTTGAGTCGACGTTTGATTCAATGTTGTAATTTCATTTCATTATTATTTGGGAATCATGGTCAGGTTCTTTCTCGTTCTGATGAGGTGAGAGATCTTGGTAATAGTCTTCGATCAAAGCTTTCCTTTTTAATTATATCACCCGACTTATTTCATCTGCCTCGAAAATATATGGATTCGAATATTTTAATAATTCCTCAACATTCATAAGACGTTTTAAGACCCTAATCCGTATCAAGTTGGAGTATGACAGCATTATCTGGTATCCCATTTACACTTGCCATCAACGCCATCTTGAGGCCATTCAAAGAAGGTTCTTGAAATTCTTAGTTTGGAGGAAGGATAAAGTTTATCCACAGAGAGGAGTCAATCATAACGAATTATTGAGTCGATTTAGTTTAATCTCATTGCAGAGCAGGAGAGAAACTTTATCACCCAAATTTCTGTACAAATTACTGTACAATAGTATTGATTGTCCTCCTCTGTTGACCGCTTTGAAATTTTGTGTTCCAGGGCAAAATTCTGGTAATACAGAATTATTCTACCTAGAGACTGCGAGGACCAACTCGCTAATACAATATTCCATTTGGTTTATCGAGTCTACATTCAATCGAGTTGCCAATAATTGTGACATTCACTTTGACTCCATAGAAGTTATTATTTGGAGTTATGTGGACAAAGGGAATTGACTAAAATTAATTGATTTATAATGAAACAATATTTAGAATTTTCACTCAATATTTTAATACAAATACGCATGACGACGTTTTTGAAGTACTACTTCTTTATCAAATGCTGGATTGATACTGAGTAGCACTGATTAATACTCATTATTAATCCAGCATTTGATAAAGAAGTAGTACTTCGAAACGTCATGCGTATTTGTATTATGAGAAAATTCTAAATATTGTTTCATTATGGATATTAATTTTCTCCAAGTATCGGCCTCATCAATCATCAATTTGAATTGATTTAGATTGAGTTCGTTGTAATATTTCATTAAATGCTATTATTTAATTATTAGTTTCTATTTTAGTTTTTTTAGATTAGATTGAGCTCTTTGTTATATCTCTTTCATTTTAATTATTTAGTTAGTGTTCAACATTACGTTATTATTTTTTGTAATTGAGTATTACACCTGTTGAGAATAAAGAACTTTTTATAATCATGTTTTACCAAGAGAGGTAAGCGAGAGTACAATCTCAGTTACTTAGTGAACATGAAAACCGTTAAGTAGCGTTGTTTAAATGTTCATTCAACCAAACGTTCATTATTTAGTTTTGAATGACTTTGTAAAATATGGTTCATATTTTTTATTCTATTTGCTTTTTATGTGATGTGTTGGGGATTTCATTCATTTGTTGTGTTTTCAAACTTGAACTTTTTACTACTGGCTCAGCTATTCCGATGAAAAACAAAAAACTCGAAACGTGCGATGTGTTGTGACAATTGTTTCGTCAATATATTGACATTTCACTCATTTACATTACAAATTCGAAGATTCTCAAATATTTAATGTTCAATTTTTAAGAATTTTCTTTTATACCAACGTTGTCTCGATAATAACGAATATCAAAAAAAGGATTATCTAATTTGATGTGGTGGTACGGAAGTTACGCGCATAAATATATAAATAGATAAATCAAACGGGGTCTTGTAGTTGATGACAAATTGGATTAGCACGACGTTTCGGTTAGTAACATATTGCCATTTTCAAGCGCACACTCTTTGTTCGTCCCGTCGCAGACGTTTTCATCCTTTCGCATCATCCCTGATATTTGTAATTCAATTAATTTGCAGCAATTTAACAAGTAGATGAGTCATGGTAGACGTAATTAATTTCAGTGAAAGCAGCGAACCGCACGCTATTTCACACAAACGCTTCATTCTTTTAGGCCGAACTCATCATTTTATTATCTACGCTTCGTCGAAATCCATTTGCTAGAGTTACATGACCTAACACTCCTTCTGCGGGGGCGTGTCCGATTTTTATCCTTATTCCTATATTCGTTATAAAAACGCCAAAAAAAACATAATTCTGTTTATCTTTTCAACGATCGAGGTATGTGTATTATTGGGAGGGTTGACACTTTGTCAAGTAAATTTTTAACGTAAATGAAAAATGACAAGTTCCGAAAATATACACACTACTTAATGTGGATATTGTTCTTTGATTAGTCATAGGTTCTATTAGAAATATAATAGAACGCAATAATTTGATGGAAGTTTACCTCGATAAAATAGTGGTAAGCTTTTTCAGAGCGCTTTCCATCTCTGAATCTAGTTGTAGATTAGATGAATTGATCTCTGAAGAAGCTTGCCACTAGCGAAACGTTAGGATTAAATCTGACAGAGTAGCGAGCTTCTTCAGAGGTCGTTGAATCTCCTTATCTGGATGAAGAGTAGATTCGGACATGGAACTATTTGTGAAGAAGCTCGCCACTCTGTCAGATTTCTTCCTGAAGTTTTAATACTGCCAAATCTCACCGAGAAAATCTTCTCTCCCGCCATTTATTATTTACATAAAATATAAAAATTTCAGTCTGATGAACAAGTGTTCAGTTTAAAATTTGAAAATTGGGTAACACTACGAAACAATTGTCAATGAACAACATAATTTCGTGAAAGTTAGCCAAGTGCTTTTATTAAATATATTAAACGAAATTTCGCCAAGAGATCATCGTATATTCAATCAACTTTACTAACCAGAATGTCATTACCCTTATAAAATAATAATCATCTTTGTTTTTCATTTATAAAGTCAGAATAGTGGTTATTGTTATTGTAACTGGTGATTTATCTCGACACATTGTTTATAATAACTGACCCGAAGAAGAGAATTGAACTACTGATACGAAATTTCTATTTTAGTTTCTACAGATATACTTGTTTTTTCTCATGCTGCTATTTTTATATCAAATTCCTTGTTGTCCGATGAAGTTTGGTTTACTGTGTCAAGTCTACTGGAACAATTCGAGCAAAGGGAATCAATTTACTGTAAAAAAGTTCAAAAAATGTCCTGTTAATTGGCCACCTAGTTCACGCGATTTGACGCCGTCAGAAGTTATTTACTTTGAGTATTTGGAAGTCGTTAATATTAAATTGGACATTCGAGCTGAAGCTGCTATAGTTCCTTGTTGGGAGTTCTTGTGTTGAATGCTTTTATTATATCTAATTCTTCTCAGTCGTTCACTCTTGACAGAGTGGTCGTGGTCGTGTCTCGGTCTTCTTAGGCCGAGACTGCTCTATGCTTAGCGGCTCTAGAGTTTTCATGGATGCTGGAATGCGTCACAGGTTTTATTAGATCTGTGCACCTTGTTGGAAAGCGCCCACGGGATATTTTGCCCTCCACTTTCCCTTGGACCACCAATCGTTCGATAGAGTCTTCGTTTCGGGTTATATGTCCAAATAATTTAAGGATTCGCAGCTGCACAGTCGACGATAACCTCTCTTTGATGTTTAGCTCCTTCAGAATCGAGACGTTGGTTCGATGTCCACGGGATTCTGAGCAAGCGTCTCCAGCACCACATTTCTAACGCATCAATTTTACGACGATCTTGCATCCTCAATGTCCATGTCTCAGCTCCGTACAAGAAGATTGGAAAAACTAGGCATTTCATTAGTTGAACTTTGTGTTTTTGGTTATTCTGCGGTCCCTCCAAATCTTTGTGAGCTTTTCCACTGAAGATCTTGTTATGGGGCAACGCCTCCGGATTTCGTCGTCGCAGCTGCCAGCGTTTGAGATCTTGGAGCCCAGATATACGTAACTGTTGACTACTTCACATTTCGCAATATTTTGAACATACACCTGGTTGTTATTAGGGCGGTCCACTATAATAATTTTGGTCTTATCGCGGTTAATAGCGAGTCCAAACTCCGTAGCTGTGGTCTCCAGACGACAAAGCAGAGTCTCTATGTCATCTTTGGTTAAAGCTAAGAGAGTGGTATCATCCGCATATCGTAGATTTGACAATTTACGGCCACCTATGGATATTCCCTTGTCCCAGTCTTCGAGAACTGTCCGCATGATGTATTCAGTGTATATGTTAAACAAAAGCAGAGATAATATACAACCTTGCCTGGCGCCGCGCCGGCTCCAGTTTTAGGTCGTTCGGATTCAACACCGTCAATTCGGACCGCGACTGTGCCATCTTCATAGAGACGTTTAATGAGGTGTGCGAGGTGTTGTGGTACACCCATTTCCGTCAGGATTATCAACAATTTCCACCATTTGACGGATGTGTATTATCTGTAATGCACATCCTAAACTTAGCTATACGATTTTGATGAGACCGATCAAACTCAAAGCACATGTCAACAGATACCGAAATGCGGTGGTGGTACCGTTAACCATTTTATATCGACATTTATTTAGTTCATTTTAAGTATATTTATATAGTCCTCTCGTTTTGAGCGTTTTAACAATTACTACCATTGAAATGTATAGTTGAATATGTATGGTTATTATATAAATATTGTCTTCTATTTCAGAATGGAACAGTGTCAGTCGCGACAGGGTAAAACGACAACTTTCCGTCTCTTCGGATAGTAAACTCCTTGACGATGACATCAGAGAAGAAACGAAGGTGATACTTAGGCCGAAAAAGCCGCCCAGGCCTAAGTCGGAGGTGCTTCTCAATGACCAAGGGTCGGAACATCGAAGAGCAAAAAGATTTTCTGCTTTTGGGGTAAGAATATATACTAGCTTATTAAGGAATGAAAATATTAAGAAAAAGAAGATAAATCTAACATTAATTCGTGTATGTATGAGTAGAATAAAAATTGATTGAAGTTCAAAGAAATTGTGTTTCAAGAAATTGACTAGCTGATAAAGTTACACTTGAGGAATTGAGACATTCAACTTTGACTTTGTGAAATCTTTTCAGTTACTAATCTATACATTTTTCACTTTTAATATAGATCTAACACAACAATTCATGTTTTTGTTTATAGTCTACAAGTATATGAGTGTCATAATTGTCCTAATTTCCCTTCATTCTTCATATAACATCCTCATTTTTTCTACCTTTATAAGATGATTTGAACAAAAGAATTTTTTGAAAGTAATGACTTAAAAATATAAATAACAGTTATATCTATATCTTATGCTGTTTACAGGGAGATTCGCCTTTTGGCAAATCAGAAGCATATATTAAGTTAGAACAATTAGGAGAAGGCTCCTATGCTACAGTGTACAAAGGATTTAGCAAGTAAGTATCCTCATTTTATTGGTAGGGACAATTTGTATTTGAATCAATAGAGTATTTAATGGACTTGTAACACTTCAATTGAAAACTGGAAAATGTTGAATAAAATTATACAACAAACTTTTCTTTACCAAAGTAACTGTAAATATATGATTATAGGTATATAAGTTACATTTACTAAAAATAGTGTAAAAGGAGAATATAGTTTCAAATAAAACTATTAGTTGATGTTTTATTTAGGTATTCAATTATTTCAAAGTTATTAAAGGCACTTCTGGAGGAACAACGAAACATATTTAGGAATTTTAATAATTCTTGAAATTAAATCATACTATTACAATTTTAGCCTGCATAGCACCATGTGAAAAGTATATACAATAATCAGAAACTTCAAAATTATTGCCCTTTTAATTTCACGTTGTTCAAAATGTTGGAAGTTATAAAAGAAAGTCTAATAAGAAAACATACATGTACAACAAGAAAAAATTATTTTTCAGTATCGGTGCCAGCATTGCTTAGGTTTCTATCTCATTTTTTAATATTAATAAAATATCAATACTTTCATTCAAAAGATTAATGTATGCATTATTTTTCAGTTTAAAGAATCAAGTAGTAGCTTTAAAAGAAATCAGACTGCAAGAGGAAGAAGGAGCGCCCTTCACGGCGATTCGAGAAGCTTCTCTGTTGAAAGAACTGAAACATGCCAATATAGTAACTTTACACGATATTGTTCACACGCGGACCACTCTCACTTTCGTATTTGAATATGTTGTAAGTATTCTTCTCTATTTTTTATTTTTTGTTTATAAACTACTATCAGATTTCATTTTCAATTCGATACATTCACAGAACTATTACATATTGATTTAGCATCTTCGAATACTCTTCTCAAGAAGCTGAAAGTTACTTGAGTGGTTTATTCAACGGAATATGTCTCTATCACATTTGCAGTAATTATAAAAGTGTAGAATTATTAAATTGAATTGATTTATGTCCATAAAATGTAGCTTCTTTCTTTGGCATAGTATAAAAGTTGTTTTTTGTCTAATGTTCCTATAAAGTCAGTACTCCTTAAATGATCCTATAGACTCTGATGCGTATGGTAACGCACGTTCTGTTTTGTCTTTGTCTTTTGTAAGTTAGATGGAAGCAATGCATAAATCGATGATTAATGATAAAGTCCGATATTGTCGAATTCAAGTCAATTGAATACAATGGATCACAATTTTTTTACATTTAAATGTTGTTTGTTTATTTGTATATTTCAATTTGAATTTATTTCTTGTAGTTTGGTGTATGTCTTTTATAATAATCATATATAGTTATTGTACATTGTTTTCATATTTAGATCATATCGATTAATCTTACAGTTTATAAGTATTATTACTTTTTTATAGCACACAGACCTCTCCCAATACCTGGAAAGGCATAGCGGAGGCCTGGATCCTAGAAATGTTCGCCTTTTTCTATTTCAACTTCTGCGCGGCTTATCCTACTGCCATAAGCGACGCGTACTCCATCGGGATGTCAAGCCTCAGAACTTGTTAATAAGCGAAATGGGCGAATTGAAACTGGCCGATTTCGGACTGGCCAGAGCCAAGTCTGTTCCGAGTCATACGTACTCTCACGAGGTTGTCACTCTGTGGTATAGGCCGCCCGACGTGCTGCTTGGTAGTACAGAGTATTCAACGTCTTTGGACATGTGGGGCGTAGGATGTATATTCGTCGAAATGATAACCGGAGTCGCGATATTTCCTGGTGTAAGAGACACCTATGACCAATTGCATAAAATATTTAAGGTGAGTTGTTGAAATCGTTTTCTAACTTAATTTGAAGGTTTTCATTATCAAAGGAATTGGTAAAATGGTTAAACTAACTTCCTTGTTGAAGTTTGACACACCTATACATATGATAATATACCTATAAATAATATGCAAAAACTTGCCTTTTGCTGATTAATAGGATTTGAAAAAAAACTTGATAATTTTTCAATCATTTGATGTGTGTCAGCTTTTGATAAGTATTTAGTAGAAAAACATATGCACTTTATTAAGTGATGTCTCAAATTTTTAAGATTTTATATATATATATATATATATATATATATATATATATATATATATATATATATATATATATATATTTATATTTTATAGACCCGAACCAGGACAACATTAGTTCAATGTTACATATATTACTTATATATTTCTTGTTTGTTTGAATTGCATGCTAACATGCAGTGTTTTCACAAATTCAGAAATAATTGATGTAGTAAACAATTCATGGTACTTAATTAATAATGATACTGTTCTAATTCTAATTGAAATTGTTGGTTTTAGGTACTAGGAACGCCCACTGAAGAGGATTGGGAAGGTGTATCCCGGCTTCCTGGTTACAAACCACCAAAGTTAACACAATACAAACCCAAGAAGTTGGGTCTTGTTTGGCCCAGACTTCATGATGTTCTTCATGGAGAATCCATGGCTACTGCCTTATTACAACTAAATCCAAACAATAGGTTAGGGGCAGACGACGCTATGGTGCATCCGTATTTTGCTGGATTGCCTAAAAAATTATTGGAATTACCAGATGGTAAAGTCGTGTATTGTATGTGTGATTGTGTGAAATTGTTGATATTTTCCTTATGTTTCAGATGCTTCAATATTTACAGTGGAAGGCATTCATATATATCCAGAGCCATATGCAACGTTAAAATGAGATTTAATGAGACTTTCTCAGGAATTCTACTTAGGAACTGCTCCACAAGATTGAAATGACTCTACCAACTCTCAATAGGACTGATCGAAATTCTGAAAACTGATTGCGTACATACATACACATTTGCACCTCTATCATTGTTACGTCCTGTTTCTGCGTGTATCGTCTTAATTGCTGGTTGAATAAGTGGAAAAGGTACCAAATATGAATTAAAAATACTTGGATTTTTGTGGTACAAAAAATAGATTGACGTTATCATTTTACACATTCATTAATCATTTTGTTTAATAATCTGAGGTTGCGTAAATGTTGATTCAAATAAGTACAATTTTTTTAAAGAAAATCCTCTAATTATCCATATTAATAAAAGCATTACTTTGTTTATTCAAATTTACATTTATCATATCGCAAATAAAACTTAAAACTTTTTGATTGTCGCTATATTTTCAAAAGTATATCAATTGTTTTGTCAATACCTCAAATAAGTACTAAATAGTCATTATATAGTACTAGTTTATATTATTGTGAAACAATTTTGTGACAAAGTTGAATATTAAAAATTAGAAAGGATATATAGCATGTTTGCTGTGAACAAAAATCAAATATTTGCATATTTTTTCTATTTGTTAAGTGAAGACACTATTTATTCTCTATTTAAAAGTTATAATTTCTGTGTTGTTTTCAACAGTAAAAATTCACTCACTTAATTCTAAATAATTTGGGCTAATAAAAAACTATTGATTCAATGATTTTACTTCAGGGCGTCAATGGAAATAAATTTTGTGTATATATATATATATATATATATATATATATATATATATATATATATATATATATCTCTCTTTTTCTTATGGTCAGTGTTACAATAATATATTTTTGGATCTCTACAATTATGGGTATAAATGTAGAAAGCAACAAAGTCTTAAACGTAAAGTGTTAAATGAATTTGTTCACATAACACTTCACAAATTTATTAAGCATTTTGAAATGTAGTTATTTAGATATTAATTTGATATACTCATTTTTTTCTTATTATATTTTAAGGTAGATCTTTTTGAAACTTTGAAATATAATTTTGGCTAGAATAATTTCCAATTCCTTGAAATTTGACATAAAGCTAAAATTAGTATCTTGGTACACCGATGTTTTTCAAAGATAGACCATTCTTAGTGGCATATCAATGTATGATACTTGCAGACTGAGTTTTTGTTACCTATGCAGCAATAATTTTGAATATCTAATGGAACCTTTTCAACTGATAAAATCGGTAGAGACATTCCGATTAATGCTAGAGAGCATAAAATTACTGTCGAACAGTAGAAAAATAAAATATTCTGTATAAGAACGAATGTAACGTGAAAGAAAGATGACTAGGGAATTTATTTGCAAAGTTTCTGTTTTAGGATTCATTAATCATTAGATTTCTGTGATATTGAAATGTTTTTAAAAATATGGATGTGAGGATTGATTTTTTATATTCAACATGGAAATTATTTCTGGAATCAATTGTAAACAGTAAAGTTACCGTTAGTAAAATAATTTTGAATGAAGATTTTGTTATTGTACAGTATATGTTATCAAATTATGTAAATCCATGTAGCACTTTTATGTAATTAGTGCAAAATTGTTGAACTAATTTTTTTGAGCGAGTGATAATGATCAATATGTCACAGAACCATTCCTTCCATGGTGCTCAATTATTACTCTAAGTCTAGCTTCTGGTCATAATCTGCCTGAAACGGCTGGTTAAACAAAGTAGTAAGCTTGACCTTCATTCTCTCCACTCAGTTTAGCGAAATTTTGGAGTTTAACTGGATATTACATGAATTCCAGGTAAAACAGTATATTGAAAATACCATAGTTGCTTCAAATTAATTTGCATGTTCTTGTACTAGAGTATTTCTTAATTTGGGGCTATTCTATTGATTACTTAGTTAGGAAGGAACAATATTCTGTGCTTTGTTGCATTATTCAACAGGATTCTTCTAGAGTTAGATATATTTTTTAAATTAAATTATTTTCTTGCAATATAACAATTAGATATTTGATAATGAATATCAGAAATACTCTCAGTCTTCAGTGTGGAAGGAAATATTTAATATATCTGTGATTTGCATTCACTTATGAAGGTGGTCAAGCTCAGTATTTTGTTGAAAATTTTGTAATGCTGATTGCAGCGGACTGAATATAAAAGGCTGGTGTATGCAAAAGCCTCTCTGGCACAAAGTTCATAAAGTAAAATTCAATTATACCTCTCAATGAATGAAAATTTTTAATGCATGTATCAAGCTGTATTTTAGTAGGGATTCAAAATATATAGTTAAAATTCTAACAAAAAACATAATTTTCGAGATAATTATATTTAGCAATTTGGTAGTTTGAATTCGGATATGAAAATATACCAAATATCTTTCTAGCTTGTGAGAACTAGAAATTTGGCAGTAGTAATAAATGCCGAACAGATAATAGCGCAAGCTTTAATTACGAATTTTATTGTTATATTTTATTGCATTTATTCCGATTTCAAAATGAATTGGATTTCTGACAAGTAACGAAGTTAGTAGTTTTGGAGTCTTAGGCCTAAAGGATTAGTTGAAAAAATTGTTTATATAGAAGTTTATCTAGATTAATTATGAATGAAGAGTATGTAGAACACCAATTTAAATTCAACAAAATAAATTTTTCCTAAGTAGAAAATTCACTTGAACTCATAAAAAGTAAACAACTGAAATATCTTGATATATCAGTTGTTTTAATTTTCTGGTATTCTAATGAATTGTACAATATTTCTAATCATTCTTCTTTTATACTTACCGTTATAGAATTGTATAGTAAAATTTAACTAATTCCACCATTACTGATTGATAATGAAACAGGTTATTATATTTATTTCATTTATTAAAATAAAATAGATTGTATCTATTAAGCCGTTTCAAACATTGTTTCTATTTTCACTCGCAAATCTTACTCTGTAGTATGTTATTATTACAAGTTTGAAATCTTTTATTTCTTTCTGATAATGAAATAGCCATTTGAAAATATAAGTATAGTAACCTGTTTAAATAAATGCGTAGTAAATAAAATGCCTTCATAAGGAATGAGAAAACAGCTAATGAATAGCATATTTTCAAAATGATTAGAGTGGAATAATAGGAAGTATGATATGAATGTAATAAATTACAACTTAAGAATGAAAAATTTAGAACGAAGATGTAGTGTATATTATCTAGACAGTGAAAGGATTATTTATTTCATAGATAACTTCGGTAAAATGAAACCTTTATTATTAATTAGCGACGCTATATTTGAATTATTTCTGAAATTTAAATTTTTTTCAATTTATATGAAAAAATCCTGCAATATTTGGCTCGACTGTAATTAAGAGTGAGTTCTAGTCGTTATGTAAAAATTAATTAATTTTGATTCCAATAAAAAAATTGATGAGCGAGTTTCCAATCACTTGCTGCAAGTAGTTTTAAAGTATTATTGCAAAAGGCACTAATTAAATTGCTGCAAAGCACCCCTCCTATGATGACGTCCATTGGTATGGCATCAAATATGTCATGCTTCTAGCATTAGTGAACAAACACATCCATATTTTGCTCTGTGCACGCTTGTTCATCAGAAGCATTGAGAAGTTTTAACAGTGATTACTGTCAATTCTTGATATCTGAAATGTGCGAATTATTTTCAGAATTACACTTACCGTTCCTATTTGTAGAATTAAAAAAATTATTTCATTTTGCGATTTAGTTGAACGAAGTATTTTTTTACCGATATATTTCTCGTAGAGAAATAAATTTGGTTGCCAACATTGTATCCTGAAGATCTACTCAACAAGTTTTTTTCCATATATGTATATATCAATTTTTATGCATTTTTTTGTCAGTAAATGTATGATTAGTGTAGTCCCTCTTACATGTGATAGCTGTGGATTGTTATCATGTGGTTGTTTGATGAAAATTGGATTTATTTATTGAGAAGGTAAATTTTATGAATGGTGAGAACTTCTGGTGTAAGTAACCTATACGCCTTGTTGCATTGTAAATAGAATTAGCCGTTTATATTAAAGTAATCATATGAATATCGAAATTATGAATAAATGTCTTTGTATAAAATGGTATTTTTTGTTAACCTATAGGGACCATAAAGTTTTATAACTCTTATGGCTAAAAGTTGATTTTTTTTTAAAATTCAACAAAAGAAAACACGAAAAATAAATGATACTATTATATTTTCGAACAATATCTCGTATAATGTTGAGGAAAAAATCAATTGATCAATTCACTTTATTTTGCACAATCCAAAAATTTATTTCTGTAATTGAAAAATAAAACTGAATTTTGTATTAATTGTATTCAAAATCAAGCACTAACATTTTTTATGTGTATCAGCCAGAAGCTTAAAATTTTTTTTATAAATAAATATGTTTCACTTCATATAGAGAAGGCATGAGAATTGTAAACAATTTTGAAGTAAAAGGCATATCCATAGTATAATTTTAAAAACAAATTAAGCAGAAATCTCTCTGAAATTGATTGAAAATATAAAAAAAATATTGTTCTTTATTATATTAAAAAATTTCCAATTCCTAATAGAGAAATTGACTTCACCTGCTTGAAAAACAAAACTTTCTATTCATTGTCTTCAGTTAGATGAAATTTTAGTACTAAGCACCACTTTATTTTCGTTTATTTTTTTCTTTTTTTAATTTGATATTCACCTAATTCCATAACATATATATTTTGACTGACATAATCTCTAACATCTTGAACTCTTTCCTGCCATTGATGGAACCAATTATCAAAATTTTCAACTGAATCAAATCTCCATCCATCCTCCCATAATTCTCTACTACACTGATCAAAATATGATGCAAACTGGTCACGATAAGAATTTTTTCGAGAATAGGAGTCCAATTGTTCTGCATTGTTTGCAGATTGAATTACATTAACAGTCTTTGTATATCGATTTTGGTCAGCTTCTGTTGACTGGTTGATTTTGCTCATTTCATTTGGCATATTCAACATCAGTTGATAAGTATCATTCAGGTTTTCATCATTTTCACCAGAATCATCATCACTTTCTAATAAATTAATTTGGTGATACTTATTTTTAGAATCAAGAACACTTTCGTCACATGGAACCCAGACCATTCTATTTGGAATGTCTTTGTAAGCATATATACGTTTCCCATTCTCATTATATTCTATTCCTGAACAATCATCATCATCTTCTTCATTATCTTCAAGTGCCATGTTTTCACAATATTGTGCAGACACTTCACTTTCCTCATGCTCATCCTCATAACTTTTGTTTAGTTCTGTTTCTGGAACACTTAACTTCCAATGTTTTTCACCATCAATAGCAAATTTATAAGCATGGACAAAAATATTTTCCAAATTATCATCCCTCGAGTAAGTGACTACATCATGTTTAGAAACAACCTTCTCTGAAGTAGATGGCTGAAAATCAGAATTCAATACTTCAATATTTGATATTTCTCCACTTAGAGGAAATTTCTCCTTTATATCATTTTGACCTGTAAGACATTTCAAATAATTGTTCAAATTTTCTTCCATATCAGAATCAATACCCTCTTTCTCATCACTTAAAAGTTTTGCAACTTCATACACAGCTTTATTCTTAGATAGGATTGAATTTCTGCTTTCATAATGATTTCCTAGATCTTTCATGCTTGTTTTCTTTGTGTCATCTATAGATTCAGTGCTATTGTCTTCTACAAATATTTTATTGGAGTTGTCACATGAATCAAAATTGAATTTTCCTTCAGCTAAAGACATGAGTGTATTATTTTGATTGTTTAAAGAAAACTCTGTTTCCTTATCCCTACTAGACAGTAAATCTCTGATGTTCACATTCTCAAGTGGGGGTTTAGATGAAGATGCTTCTGTACTTTCAAAATCAAATATCCCTTTAGCCATCGATTCCAGGGTAATTTTACAATCACTTAACTCGCCACTTTCATCTTCCATTTCTGATGTTTTCAGCTCATTTTCACTTGCACATGGAAATTCTGAAATTTTCAATGAAGTTTCACCTACAGAAGAATCCTCATCTGTATTCTCTTCAACAGTGTCACTGATTTTTTGATCTGTTTTGATTTTCTCAATCTCTTTAATTTTTAAATTCATAATTTCAGTTTTAACACTCACTGACAAGTTTCTACTATCTTCATCATCCTCAACTATTCCTGTTATTTGCTCAAATTTATTTGTATTCATTTCCCAAAGATCCACTTGGTTTTCCAGAACTTCTGGTAATTTGGCAACAGTTAAGCTAGTGCCTCCAATAATGCCAAGATATTTTTGAATGGTTTTTATATCCTTTTTGCCTGAAATTAAAGTAATGCATAATCCTCTGGAACCATAACGACCCGCCCTTCCCATTCTATGCAAATATGTCATAACATCAATTGGAATATCATAGTTGATGATGAGATCAACATTAGCAGCATCAATTCCCCTCGCTGTTAAATCAGTAGTCAATAAAATACGACATTTAAAATTTTTCAGATTGTTCATTACTTCTAATCGTTTAACCTGAGTTTGTGCTCCTGAAATAAATGTTGCTTTCCAACCAGCATTATTCAACATAGTACAAACTGTTTCAACACGTGTTTGATAGTTAGAAAAAATCAAGCATTGAGTGAAAGACACAGCTTCCAAAAGTTGTATAAGGTTTTCATTTTTATTTTTCATTTCTTGAACATTATTAGATGATGGCTTTATTACTTTAATATACTGTTTCAAACCTAATAGTAAAGGACAATCAATTTCAGCATTGATTTGAGTAGGTGATTGCATATAGTTGCTTAGAAAACCTTTCAGCTTCTCTGGAAATGTAGCACTTGTTGCAATTATTTGTTTTTTAAGCGGAAGACTATAGTAAATTTCATTTAGATCATTTTGAAAATTTTTTTCCATCAGTTTGTCAGCTTCGTCCATGACAAATAGTTTCAAACTATTCACATTCAAAATTTTCTGTTTAATGAGTGATTTAATTCGACCAGGAGCTCCAACAGCTATGTGACAATTCTGCGCTTTAACTTTATCTTCTTTTTCTGGTAAACCACCAATAAATGAACTTACTTTCAAATCTGAAAAATATGTTGCTTTAAGTTTATGCTGCATAATTATTGTTTAATTTTATTACTATGAATATTCTTTCCAATACTGTTGATTACATCGGCACTCTGAACAGCTATTTCTCTAGTTGGTGCCAGTATCAAAACTTGTAAATCATTAGTATCAGTGTTAATAACTTCTAGCGCAATCACTGAGAAAACAAGAGTTTTTCCTGTGCCTGCCTTTGATTTGACAATCAGATCTAAAATAATAATATATTAGAAAGTTAAATTTGAGCTTTATATGAAATGTTTTTACCAAAACCACATCTTCCAACAGGAATTGCCTTTAATTGTATAGGGGAAGGTTTTCGAAAGCCACAAGAACTTAGCCCTCCTAAAACCTTTTCCGATAAAAACATAGATTGAAAAGTCAGATTATCTTCTATAATAACATCTTTTGTACGATTCTCGGAATCGATATTATGAGCAATCATTTCTTTATTCATATTAATTTGTATTTTTCACTAATAAAGATTTGACTGTAAGCAAGAAGGCCAGATTATATATTTGTAAAGTGAACAGATATGAAATTATAATGAACTGAATATATCCTTTCTATACCTCTATTCACGTCATTATTAAAAATTCTTTATATTTAATTTAAAATAATTTCAAAACTTTTTATATTTATGTTCATTTACAGACCTTCAAAGAAAAATTTTAGATCCATCAATTTTGAACTAAAAGTGAAGCTAAATTGATGGATCATAGTGATTTCTTTTTCTTCTTTATTTATCTGGGCAAGACATAACACCAATGACAGATAGAGATTCACGATTTCTATATCCATGTTTTTTTAAAATTTAGAAGTGGAGTTGTCGAGCCGGAAATTTCTTTGAAAAATGAATATAAATTCTCTTATTCATATATAATAAAAATAACATAAATATATATAAATACTTCTCAAAATTCGAAATATGTGCCTTGAGTTAATGGCCGTGTCACGTTAAATTCTAATAAATGGATAAATAACTAAATTCTTAAAAACTTACAAATGTTTTTTATTTTATTACTATCAGTAAGGTAATTTCTTTCTGACAATCATAGAAATAAAATTTCCCATTGTAATCTAGTTTTATTCATTGTTTATAATCTTTCATAAAGTAAATGCAATATTTCTTTGTAATTCAATATAGATTATATTTTCTGGGTACCTACGTGAACCAAAATATGTTAAAACGTTGAAAATTTTTTTTTTGTTTAGTGAAAAAATGCTCTAGTTAATATTTGAATAATTTGGTTGAGTTAAGCATTTTATATTAAAAAAAAGTCCACCACTGCTCTGTTTGTAATAGACCATTTCATAAAGTTAGTGTTACGAGTTGACAATTAAACGTGTTGAAATAACACGACTGTGCTTTATTCCAACTATTTTTATTAATTTAGAGCTACCATTTTCGAACAAATGCATGAACGTACCATTAAATGAAGTGTCACTTTTTTGTTTTATCAAGTTAATCTGGTGGCGACGATTGAATTAATGAATTGAATAAAGTTAACGAATTCATTAATTTTATGACTTTTTAAAAAACTGATAATGTACATAAAATATTTTTATTTGAAATAACGACTTGTAAAAAAAGACGGTAAAATTGAGTAGCATAAAATTTTATTTTTATAATATATATATTTATGTATATACAAAAGTAATACAGTTTCACATAATTATCATATATGGCTTTTTCGAAATAAAATAAAAATTAACATTAAACAATTCCTTATTGACTGCTCACCCATTTTTCATTTATATATAAAAAGAACTACCACACATGTATGACTATAGGGAAAGTTTATATAAAAAAATCAACATTCACAGAAATAATATCGTATAGTATTGTAAAAAATTCAATTGTGAACATAAATTTTAATTTTTGTATAATTATATATGAAATAAAAATGACTAAAATACTTGCAACAAACACTTTTCACATACATATTGAAATTATTGAAAAGATTAATTTCTTTTCTTTAACATTCGAACACATCTATCATAAAAAATCAAAAAGAAGCTAACATCTTTATGTTTAAAATTAACTTAATTATATGAGAAATTAGGAACTAAAAGGGTACATAGAGGAAGGTATTCTAATCTGTTGGTCCATGCCAAATATTAAGTTTGGATTATATTTCGTACAAAAGTTCTTAGTATAAAAGATAAATTTGGTATTAGAACACTTGACCAAGTCTTTTTGTACAAATCATGTAGTACCTGGTCATCTAATAGTTGAAATTTCAATTTGTATCATACATCAATAATTTACAAAAGCTGGATTTCTCAAATCAATTTTTGAGAAAAAGCAGTCTTTAGTATTTCCAAAAGTACCTAGGAAAAATATCTTACTATATCTTTTCATTCAACAATGAAAGCTCTCTAAACTGTTAGTTACTGAACAAACATCAAGACATCATGATTTTTAACAGTTATTTCAAGCATATCAAATTGAGTTTTGTGTAAGCACAAGTGAAGATAATAAGAAACTCAGAAAATAAATGTCTTATTTTCAAGTCAACAAAATAAGTAATTGTAATAATTTTCTACAATGTCAAATTGCAATTAAGAAGAAATCATTTGAATTCTGTTGAAAAAATTAAGGAAATTAGGAAACAAACTATATAAAAAATTTTCATTAGTAACATAAGAATAAATAACTAATAAACCATATACATAACAAATTAACATATGCTATATATAAATATATCATAAAAAAACTGTTAAAAAGCATTGCCTAGACTAAATGAGATCTAACTATAAGATTGAGACAAGTGACTTCATTCACAAAAATTTATCGTAAGAAATAATGAAACGCAGAAATATAAACCTTGAGTTTCCACTTAGTCAGGTACTTCTCTGTAAGGTACCTCTGATGTTACATTGAAACCTTCGAAATAGTGGGTTAAGAATTCGAAAGTTGGTCTATTTTCTGGACGTGCATCCCAACAATTTAGCATAATCTGATAAATTTCATCCGGGAGCATGTGAGAGGCTGGTTTCTGCATTCTATAGCCTGTTTCGACCAATTCTATTACTTCCCTTCCATGCATACCAGGATAGGGAACTTGACCATGGGTGAACAATTCCATTAGTAAAATACCATAGGACCAAACATCTGATTTGATTGAAAATTTGCCGTATACAATCGCTTCCGGAGCTGTCCATTTGACTGGGAAACGGGATCCTTGCTTGGGGCAATACTCATTGTCTTCGATAACCCTAGCTAAGCCAAAATCGCATATTTTTGCGATATTGTTTTCGCCGATTAAAACGTTTCGGGCAGCCAAGTCTCTATGGATGAGTTGTTTACTTTCTAAGTATTCCATGCCGCTGGCTATTTGGAAGGCAATGTATATTAAATCCTCGAACCCTAATTGCCTTTCTTCGTCTTTCCTTAGAAAATCTAACAAACTACCTTTAGACATGTATTCTTGCACTATAAAAATAGGTTCTTCTTCACTGCAAACGCCGTACAGTTGAACGAGGCGTTTATGTCTGAATTTCTTCATAATTGCCGCTTCCTCAAGAAAAGCTTGTGTGGACATTGTGCCTTCTCTCAATGTTTTCACGGCCACCTCTGTATTGTTTTTCCATTTTCCATAATATACTTCACCAAAGTTTCCTCTACCAAGTCGTCTAACTAATTGTATTTCACTTCGAGGTATTTCCCATTTATCTCGGTAGGTTGGTCCAAGATCCCACATGGTAGGTTCTGGTTTGGGACATGGCTTAGCCAAGACATGACATAAACCAAAAGCGTTTCCTGCAATAAAAATATATTGGAGATAAAACAACACACCTCAACTAAGAATTTAAATTTTTTTATTGAGAAGAACAATTACTGAAATTTATACAACTACTATGCTTTTCAAATTAATTGGGACAAAGGATAAAAAACAATGTTTTCGTAAAATCTCACCTCTTAATGAAGTAAATACATACAAAATAGCATAAATTCTTCATATTAATATGAAGTATGTCCTCCTTTCGCAGAAATAACTTCTTGAACTCGTCTAGGCATCGATTCCACTAGCGTAGCGCAGGTTTTCTTCAATTCGTCATCATGAAACCACACATGAACTGCATTTATAATCGTTTTTTCTTTTGTAGTGCAATCCATCTTTGCCAGTCGTTTCTTTAAAATATTCCATAAACTCTCAATGGGATTAGGATCAGGTGAATTGCCCGGCCAACCGAGTACTTTAATTTCATTCTCACGCATAAAGACTGCACTTGTTTGGAATTGTGGAAGCGAGCCAGGTCGTGCTGAAATATTCTATCAAACGTTTCCATGAATGGGACAATCCTGGTGCACAATATTTCCATATATTTCACTGAATTCATTATCCCTGTTATAGGAGCTAATCGTCCAGTGCCATTGGTTGTGGAAAAACCCGAAAACATTTGTTTCGAAGGGTGTTTTACTGTTTGCTGGATGTGATCAGGCCTCAAAGTTTCCCCATCACTTCGTTTAACAACACTTGATTTGTACCCTTGAACAAACAAATGTGTCTCATCACTAAAAACACCTTCTCCCAGTCGTCCACGCACGGTACTTTTTAACCCATGCCAAACGTTTCTTCATCATTTTCTGGGTAAGCAGTTGCTTTTTTCGTGGTCTTTTTGACGTACGGCCAACCTCCAGCAGTCGTTTTCGCACAGTTGAGGTGCTCATCTCCACACCAGAAACCATTAAATCCCTTCGAAGATCAGTGCTTGTCTTTCTCGGATTAATTTTGCTTTTTCGTATCAACAATTTGTCTGTTCTTCGAGTAGTTTTGCGTTTGCGGTCACAGTTTCCTTTTCTTTTTGGAGGCGATGAGCCACTTTCTTCGAATATTTTTAAAATTCTCGAAACGCAGGACTTTCCCACACCAACAGGTTCAGCTATATCTCTTACAGTCATTGATGCGTGTTCATTAAGCGCGATAATTTTGGAACGCTTCCTCGGAGTGATATTCATCTTTGCATAAGACAATACAGCACGTATCAAAATTGAAACCACCAACTGTCGCACGGGTAGGCTCACAACTGAATTGCTGGCGAGGTAAAACCGGTCAGAATGTGAATGATGGTCAAGGTCGAAGCCTCACGTCACCTCAGGTAGTAAACAAGCAGGTGTGAGGGTGTTTGGGTCACCCTGCTACTCACATTCTTACTACAGTAACTCCAACGAAGAAAAAAAAATGTTTGTCCCAATTAATTCGAACAGCATAGTAAATAAAAGCAGCGGAGTAGAGATCACAAGTATAATCATGCTTTCTTTTCATATACTCTTAAAATATTCTCACCAATTCTACAATATACTAACATACATCAGAAATTATCCTTTATTTAGGTTAAATACGAAAATGATAGTGATGAACTTACTGGTATATGAATTCACTAGCTCTGAGAGGGTATCAAAAGTTTTATTCGTAGAAATATAATATCCTCCATTATCTAAAGGTTTGATCTTATAGTGCTTTATATGGTAACCCCTTGACTCTTCCCAATCTTTCACAGATAAGGAATAACCGTTTGGATTGTGTTCTGACGGACGGACCAAGAATGTTCCCCTCGGATTGTCTTCAGCTAACAGATGTTTCTCAGCCTCTTTCCTCGAAATATTTTCAAAGAACCAGCTAAAACCAGGAATAATGATTAATGAGATAACATGCTCTTAAGATATATTTAAGCAGTAAAAGAATTCTATGTTTAATTTAAATATGTTTTCATTTCATTTTTAAGATATGCTTTTTTAATTTCAGTTTTATATGTTTTTGGAATGTTAATTGTTGATGTATTAACAGATCGAGATTGTTAATTGTAGTTACAGGTTTTATTCTTTGTCCATTTAGAACTACCTCGGATATGAGAGAGAATTTATTGAGAATTGCAGAGGAACCAATGAAGATAAGTTGTGTTTTTCTACATCAAATTTCATACCATGGTTTATAGCATAAACGTTTATTCAATATCCTTATTCAATGATTCTCTTATGTTTGGATCATCAGGACAGAATCTGAATTAAATGTGTTTCATCTGCGTAACAGTGCATAATCTCTTCACGAGGCAAGCAAGGAAAATTGAAGGTGTATATAAAGCTTAATATCGGACCTAGAATGGTGTCCTAACGTCATATTGGCGAGGTGCGAATATTTGATTTCATTTCTACAATGCATTTCTACTCTTTGAGATATATTTAGAATTGGATATTATGAACAAATAGAATAATATTAATCCCTATAATAAATTAGAAATTTTATGAATACTGAAGATCTAGCATTACAAGCAAACATTGGAGCTTTAAAATTCAGGTTCACATTTGGAAATCTATTGGGGAGTAGGTTATGAAAGTATTTTTTATCGACTTCCTCTTAAAACTGGATGAATATAAGAATTTCTACAATAAAGCTTTCATTGAAGGAAACTATAACCTCTAACATTACAAGAACTGTCTGTGTTAACAGCATTCCACATTTTATTGCAGTAACTACAATATAATTTTATCTAAGACAACTGTGTCACTACGTGTTCTTGTTGATATACTCACTCTTCACTCTCCACGCTCATTTCAGCAGCAACAAAGTTACTAGGTATGTAACCCGTATTTCTAGTGCTGAGATGAATCACATTGAACCAGTCCTTTTCAGAATCATCGATAATTTCCATCCTATCTCCTTTCTTGAAGGAAAGATCAGATGTGTCTCTGGCCTCATAATTGTACAAAGCCACAACTATTTTGCCTTTCGGGTGAATTATGGGCCTATTTGGGGTAGATCGATTCCTAATAATATCGGCATGTCCACGTTGAGGATCTGGCGTATACCGATTGTCCAAATTTATCATTCTAATATTCGCTGAAATGAGAAAAAAGTTCATTGATATTATATTAAATGAACTATATATTTAAAGTTATATTTAAATTCTATTAACTGATATTAGATTGGTTTGAGATTGCATCTGAAAAGGAGATGAATCATAAAGTAAAGTTATAAACTTACACACAAAAACTACCGCCTGGAAGGACAAAATTCGTCAAAATAATAAATACTGATTGGAGACTGGAAAAAAGGGAGTCAGGATCATAAGCTGAGTTTCAGCACTTAATAAGGTTCAGACAAGATATCACAAGTTTGCCCAAAAACGCCTAATTTCTTTCCAGAAGAAATTTCATTCCTTGGAAAATATCTAAGATTTTATACGAGGACCACGATGTCCAGGAGCTGTGGTTTCAACAAGAAGGCGCAACATATCACACAGCTCGTACCACAATCGATTTATTGAAAGACATGTTTGGTGACCGCATAATTTCACGTTTTGGACCTGTAAATTGGCCTCCAAGATCTTGTGATTTAACACCGCTAGACTACTTTCTGTGGGGCTATGTAAAGTCATTGGTCTATGCGGATAAGCCACAAACTCTTGACCATTTGGAAGACAATATTCGCCGTGTTATTGCCGATATACGGCCACAAATGTTGGAAAAAGTAATCGAAAATTGGACGTCCAGATTCGACTATATTCGAGCCAGCCGTGGCGAGCATATGCCAGAAATCATGTTTAAAATGTAATGCCACAAGATATTTTATATCTTTTTTATATCTTATTTTTTTTTATATCTTTCGAATAAAAAAAAATTCTTGTCAATCGAATGATCCATCGTTGTTTTATTGCAATTTAAAGTTCTATACCTCTAAAAAAACACCCATTATATATATATATATATATATATATATATATATATATATATATATATATATATATATATATATATATATATTTTTAACTTTTATATTTTATTTTAAATATTACTAATAGTACCAGGTAGTAGGTATTTAGAGCAGAAAAGCTCCTCGAATTTTGCTCACCCTAATATTTCAAGAGTTTTATTTGAAACAATGTATAAATAAATAATTGCACAAACATGTGGGACCAAATGCGGATTTCTGTATTAACGGATGTGGTTACTGGAATTATCAGGGGTTATCTTCAAACGATGAAACAAAGAGTACTCAAACCTGAGAACATAGATGGTTCAAACTCTAACGATTATCTCCACTCTTTACAGTCTAACACAATTAATCACTCACACTCTGATGATTACGGAAGGTAGTAGTTGCCTTCTCTGAGCAGTTTGCTTTACAAAGGCAAATACATCTAATTTTACATAATAATTCGAAGAAACAATTCGTAAAAATATCATATTTATGTATTTAGAAAATAAAATATATAAAATTACTTACTGTCAGTTACCACCTTTTGCCCGCTGAAGTTGTTCAATCGCTCAGGTTGGGGGCGATCGCTCCCGCAACAGCAACAATTGTTCCCCATTTTGTTTGAAGTGAATACTGGTTTATCACATTATTTCGACTGTGGAGACAAAAAAACGTGTAAATAAAGATGGAAAATTACGAATTAAATTTCAGAATAGACTAACTAGGGTGCAAAAACAGCGATAAGACACTGGAAAAAATCGGATACACTATAGTACATCAAATGTGTACAAAGCCTGGCATCTATGCATGAAGTACACACTAAAATCTTGTCACGAACGCACACTACCATACTCGAGAGAGTTTATCTTGTTTCTTCGAAAGAGGGAGCTCATGTGAGTATGTCACTGGCTTTATCCTACGTTTTGAAGATACAAAGACTTGGTGCGTTTGGAATAGACCACATCTGCACGATCGGATCGGTATGATCTGCCGGACGCTGTGCGAACGTTATTAGCCAAGCAGAAAGTGCCGACGCCTTGCCCTTAACAATTATCCCTAGAAGGATAATGGGGGCAAAATTGTAAAATGTAGAACAACGGTACAAATTGATGACGAAGAGGCATATGGAAGTTAATTCCGGACCTCATTAAAATTCAGTGGATCTCAGTTGGAAAAGACATCATCATCACAAGACACAGGAAGATATCCAGGGCATTGCGAGATCTGACAGGCACTCTGTGGATGAGATCAGCCAAGCAGGAATAGCCGACGCCTTGCCATTAACAATTATCCCTAGAAGGATAATTGGGGCATAATTGTAAACAGTAAAATATAGTGGAAATCAACTACGAAGAGACATATGGAAGCTAATTGTGAACATGCAATAAATATTTATTCCAGAAAGTTCAAATATGGTGTTTTCGTAGACAACATTTGTGCAGACAGCTCCAGAGTTTCATTCGAATTCCATTTAAATCATTCAATACTAGTAAATACTGAGAATTTAATCGAAATATTTCGAATAAAACTCTCATGGGGAGCTGTCTACACAAATGTTGTCAACGAGAACGAACCCATCACTTTCGAGAGTGAATATTAAGATCGAAAAATTCATCGATCTTGTTTAATGATAATAGGATACAATTGTTTCATCATTATTATGAATCATCAGTACATATTTAATCTATCAGTCAAGAATCGATGACTTTCAAAACGAACCTAGGTCCTATACCAAATTGAGGGAAATTTTTCTCAGTGAAATATTCACGTGAGCTCCCTCTAGCGGAGAAAAGACGTATAAACTCTCTCTAGCGTTCAAGATTCCTACTCATGACAACATTAGAGCGAGTGGAAGGCTTCGTAGATATTTCATTCGAACACTACAGAAATTTGTCCGCAATGTGTACGAATAGTCCCATGCCTAATCGCTCCAGATCACACCCCGGCGGGCAAAAGTATAGCTAGTTTCAAGATTCAAAAATCATTCAATACTAGTAATTTTTGCCTGCCGGGGTGTGATCTGGAGCGATTAGGCATGGGACTATTCGTATACATTGCGGACAAATTTCTGTAGTGTTCGAATGAAATATCTACGAAGCCTTCCACTCGCTCTAATGTTGTCATGAGTAGGAATCTTGAACGCTAGAGAGAGTTTATACGTCTTTTCTCCGTTAGAAGGAGCTCACGTGAGTATTTCACTGAGAAAAATTCTTCTCAATTTCGTATAGGACCTATGTTCGTTTTGAAAGTCATAGATTCTTGATTGATAGATTAAATATGGACTGATAATTCATAATAACGATGAAACAATTGTATCCTATTATCATTCAGTAAGATCGATGAATTTTTCGAAACGCTCTTAATATTGACTCTCGAAAGTGATGAACTCTCGGTTCGTTCTCGTTGACAACATTTGTGTAGACATCACCCTGAGAGTTTTATTTGAAATATTTCGATTAAGAGTCTCAGTTTTTACTATATATATATATATATATATATATATATATATATATATATATATATATATATATATATATATATATATATATATATATATATATATATATATATATATACTATATATACGAGATGTATAATATAATATTGTATGTGTGTGTTCTCTCAATGACTAGTCATCGCTAGACTCGAAGCTAAACATATCGTTTTATAGAACATATCCTACGTGACAAAAAAAGAATATCTGCCATTATTCATGAATGTAAATGTGCCCAAACCACAAATCCGTCAACAACAGCTTATCTTCCAAGGTTTACTTTTGCCGGAAAGCATTCTTACGATACTTTCCACTTTCCATTTATGTAAAGGAATAATTGAATTTAATTGTTCTTTCATATACAACGTGTAAACAAATGGAAATATATACAGCGAAAGGAATAACTATATTAATGGGTTAAGTGTTCGATATCTTCATTTCTCTTCGGTTAGTAAACTCATTTATGTGTTCGATATACACAAATATCTTATTTTTCCTTATAATGGCACATAGAGCAATTTTGTAAGTTTTGGCAACGGTTACTCGACTAGATGAAGAGTTATTTTCGTAACATCTATTTTCTCAATTTACCAGCTTAAGAATAGATTAGTATGCTAAAAATGATGGAGATATTTCACCTTGGCATAGGTGTACATTTCGTAATAATAGGATACATCGATAATACAGGTTATATATAAATAAAATTGCAGTATTTGTAATATCAAAATAATTTTTTTTAGTTAATGTGTACGAAATTATAAACGATGTTCATGACAAAAATACAATTTTTTAAAATTTTTCTCCGTTTGGTTTGTTAATCTTCAAAACCGCAGTACCGATTTTGACGGGATTTTCAATGGACGATAGCCGAGCTCATAAGTCGCAACTTAGACCTCATGTCTTTCCCAGAAAATCAATCTTTACAGTAGTAAAAGGAGGAATATTGCATCAGGAGAAAAGTTAGATTGTTAAATTAAAATTTCCACACATCTCCAAAAATGTTTGGGGATGTGTGAAAGGACATAGTATCGGGGTAAACGAATGAACGCATTTGAGTAGTTCATATTTTTGAATCCAAAAAGCTGCCTACATTTACTTATATAGTAGAGCGTATATATTTACACATCTCATATGAGAGTAACGTGAAATTTTATAGGTTGGAATGTTTGAGTTTGAGACGTGAGTACTTTGATATATGTTTCTCCTACAAAATACTTAATGGCTTAATAGATTCTGCTGGATGTTTGACCCTTATAAACTTTAATTGTTCTCCACATGTAGAAAGAAATCGTACAATACTGGTTCTTAGGCCGAGCAAAACAAATTATATGTTTGAATTCACCTATCGATAGATCTTTCAATAGGCTAAACTTGATAAGTATAGAGACCAACTTGGATATTTTCTCTCCGAATTTCATAACTTTTAAGACATCAGAAAACGAGATTATTTAAAGGTCGATAATAGAATAATTATCAGTTATTATAGAGTTACTTTTCATGATGTAATTATCTAATCTTTTTTTAGTACAATTAGGTATTTTCTTTGTAAATGACAAGATTCAACTGAATGCATCGAAAACTTTATTTCGATGAGATGTATGAAAAATTTCTAGTTATGAGATATACATATTAGATATATAGTTTATAGAAACTTAGTTTATAGGTAATTAACATTTGTAATATGTGCTCCTCTATTATAGGACAGTTTCAAACTGTCAGTTGAGTGACCCCTTGTATGTAAAAATAAAAATATAAAAAAATATATCTTTTTAGAATGTAGATACTCAAATATTTTTAATATACCATCAATAGTAGCAGAGCCAGGGGTGGGGCTACTTGAAGGTCAAGAGAAAATGTTAATGTTCTTGTAAATAAACACACATTGTCCTTTTTTGATAACACTGCTTTTTAGTTTTGTAAAAAGTATAGCAAACCTAATTTTTTTAGTGGAGCATCTTTAATTTTTGTGGGCTTTTTCATAGGCTCAAGGAGTAGGGGGCTTATAACCAGGAAACCCCCTTACCCAGCACCTACACTACTGACCTTCAACCAAAACAAATTCTATATTTAATTCATAACATTTATAATATGGTTCTGCGATGTATTAGTACGTTATGTTATATTTATGCTCAGACGGTGTGTATCCAGAACGAGGTATAAATCATGAGTTACTTACTACAATATTCAATATTTCATCACTTGAAACACGTAGGAAATTTGGAAAGAATGTATTTGGGAATATAATGTATAACACGTATTTGGGAATGATGTTCCTACACAAGCTGATAAGGTTTTTCTGTTGATTGTTCTTTTTTTCTTTCCCTCATAAATTTCCGTGTTCCGAGAATAACTTGTAGAAATATGAACATTTTTATCCACCTCTGGCTCGTACTAATGTTCTGGCTTTTTCACCACTTCATAAAATTTGTGGTAACTTTGAGCCTTTTCATGGCGTTATCGATATATTTGCATCCGCGCCTGCTGATATTAGACGAGCTCTCGCCTGACAGTCAGCTTGCTCACAGAGCTTTCGTTCATGTGTATTGTTTGTATATTATTGATATTATTTCTAGTTTTATTTTTTTATAAGTTGTAAATTATATTGTATTTTCCCAATCAGTAATTGGCCCAAGCTGTTGAGTGGTGTATTTGTAAATAAATAAATATTTTATATATTTTTTCCATTTTGCATTTCTTGACTCACGCAACTCTGAAATAAAACAGCGATTTGAAAATATATCACATATTTCTATTTAAAAAGGTTAGGGAAGTCCCATGTTCTACGAGCATCCGGTCGGTGAATCCCCGAGATATTGCTACTAATCGAGCAAATTGTAAATATTGATATTTATGAAGGTCTTTTAGGACGAGAGTAAAAGTCATACCTAGAAGTTCGTTTTCGTTATAAGTTGTATAAAATCAAATATTAGTCGGTTACCATATGAATATGTCGAAAAGACCAAGGAGTTTGGACTTGAAAGTCTAAGTAGACTTGAAAAATGGCCAATTAAAGACAATTATCCGACGAAGATTGTCTTCGTCGGAATCTTCTTGAGAATGTGAACAATTTGATTTATTTTCATTTGCAAGCCCTAGAATGGTACGCGAAATTATTTCGATCCATCAGTAACCATTCTTTTCGGAAAGTTTCTGGCACATTCGAATCTGACAGATCGAGTAAATCTGGTGAAAAATACTGGTGTTTGAATTTTTTTAATGCTTCGCCTCAAAAAATGAGCACCCTATCTATCAAAAAGTGCAAACTACTATTAAAGAATATTCTATGAACCACAGTTTTACAGACTTTGTTCTCATAGACTTTTCCCAGTATAAGTTCTAACTTGATTTTATTCTGTTGATTTGAGGACATGAAGCCTTATGTAAAAATAGTTATTCGTGTTGTATTGCACTAATAACTTACTTATCTGTTTACTTGTTTCTTGGTTTTTTGTTATTTGTCTCGTAATTAGAAATCGTCAAGTGACCTGATTTATTTTCAAACTGTCTTCAAGACAACGCATTAATTCCAAACAAAACCGAAACATTTCGTAACAGATATACGAGGTAGTCCTAGAAGTAACTAACCTGACGCATAGATGGCACTGTTTGTTGAAAAATCGTACTGCGTTCTAAGGTACCTATCTTAGCAACGATGTCTGACTAGTTTGAACTTGTTGCAGTGTGTAGTATTTGTGCAATAGAGACTAATAACGAATGTGTTCAGCATATTTGTAAAAATTTTAAAAATTGGTATTCGTTGTGATACTGAACTTTCATTCAAACGGTTTGAGTCCAACGAACATTGAAACTGAGTTAGACTCTACTCTGGGAGAATCTGCTCCGTCATTTGCAATAGTTGAGGATTGGGTGACAGAAGTTGAACGAGGTTGTACAAGCTGTGAAACGAATATCGTTATTGTCGCCCAAACCACTTAACAACACCAGAAATGGTAAAAAAAAATCAACAAAATAGTGTTTAATGACCGTCAACAATGTCACGCCGTGCGTGAGTTAGTCCTTAGACAATTCAAAAAGTGCTGTACATCGCATATTAACGGAAAATTAGCAAATGGCAAAGCTTTGTGCGAGGTGGGTGCCGCTTTTGTTGACGATGGATCAAAATCAGCGTCGAGGGGATATTTCGACTGAGCGTTTAGCGCTGTTAGGAATACAGAAGAATTTTCGCGCCTCTTCGTGACAATGGGTAAAATCTGGGTCCACCATTTCACACCTGAAACAAAGGAACAGTCCTTATAATGGACTGGTAACGGAGAATCGGCTCCAAATAAGGCGAAGGTAGTTCCATCAGCGCGGAATGTCATCACCTCAGTTTTTGGGATGCGAGAGGAATAATTTTGATTGATTACCTTCAAAAATTAAAACAATCATTGAATGGCGAGTATTGTTATAACGTTTGAGTGGTGAAATCAACAAAAAATGGCCATACTTGGCTGAAAAAAGGTGTTGTTTCGTCACGACAATGCACCCTGTCTAAAATCTGTTATCGCGATGTCCAAAATCAACGAATTGAAGTTCTAAATGTTCTCGCATGCGCCCTATTTCCAGGATTTGGCACTGTCAGACTATTTTTTGTTCCTTAACTTGAAAAATGGTTAGGAAGTCAACGATTTCCCGATAATGAAGAGGTGAAGATGACAGTAGATGGCTATTTTGAGGTGCTCGACGGTTCTTACTATAAAGAGGGTTGTAAAGTGGCTATAGAAGATAGTTGGAGAAAGTGTATTGAGTCGAGAGCAGTATATGATGAAAAATAAAAAACATTTTTGCCGAAATGTTTGTTTTTTCTCTGTCAAGCTAGGTACGTACTTTTGGGCCCACCCTCGTATAAGTAAAACGATTAAAGCATAAAATGTACAGATCGAAACAAGAGGAAAATTGCGGAGTGTCACCGGAAATGCGCACACCAGAAATCAAGGATGTTCGAATCATCATCAACGTTCGAACGGTTTTCACTTGGCAAATAATATGGAACGTAATTAGAATTATCTAATCGCACATTTGCAACAATTCCATCGTACCCAGTTCGGGATTTCACCAAAACAGTCAGTGGGCATGAAATAGAAATGGATAATTCTCGATGGCCAATTTTTTGGAACGAATTATTGCACGCTGGTAATCAGACACGATATTGAACTTTTTATTTACCATCAATGCGAAACAATGCGGACGATAAAACCGAATGTCCATCAGATAATCTCAGAAATTGAATTGGGAGAAACATTATATATAATATTAATTGAATATAAGCTAAAATTCAAACACTTGAATTTTTTATTTACACTTTTATTGAAAACATAGCATGGCGCGTTTCGTCATTATAAACGACTTCTTCAGATGCTACTAATGGGTGATTTTTTGAGCGTAGTTTTTTTAAATCGACTAAAACACTCAATTTGCATCATATATTCAAAATTGTTATTGAAATTGATAACTTGGCATTTGCCATTTACATTTTAGAGATAACTTCATGTAAATGTTGAGCGCGGCTCCGTATCAAATCATCCATTCGGAAGGTCCAATTGTGTTCGGCTTGACCATATACACTAACGACTTTACATAATCCAACAAGAAATAATCCCGAGGCGTCAAATCGCATGATCTTGGCGGCTAATTCACAGGACCATTTCGAGAGATAAGCTGCTCACAAATTCATCCTTCAACATGTCCATTGTTTCACAAGCTGTGTGGCATGTGGCACCGTTTTGATGAAACCACATGTCAACCAAGTTCAACTCGTCCAACTGGGGCAAAAAAAGTTGCGTATCATGGCTCGATATCGTTCGCCGTTGACGGTAACGTTTCTTCCACGGTCGTCTTTGAAGAAAAATTGACCGATGATGCCACCAGCCCATAAACAACACCAAACTGTCGTTTTTTCGGGATGCATCGGTAATTCTTGTATGGCATGTGGCTGTTCATCACTCCAGATGCGACAGTTTTGTTTATTTACATATCCGTTAAGCCAGAAATGAGCCTCATCGCTGAACACAATTTTTCGATAAAACAGCGGATTTTCATTAAGCTGTTCTAAGGCTTATTCACCAAAAACTAGACGTTGTGGTGGGATATTCGGCTTCAATTCTTGCAGAAGTTGAACTTTATAGGCTTTCAAACCCAAATCAACACGTAAAATTTTCCATGTGGTTGAGTAACACATGCCCAATTGCTGAGAACGGCGACGAATCCTACAGGTAAAAACACCCAGTTACACCCAGAAGATATTCAAAAATATATATATATATACAGTACTTACTAACACCTAATGATATAATGCAAACGTTTAAAAAATGATTATCAATAAAAAAAGTAATTATAATTAATAATAGACAATGAGATTACGGCTTACTTAAGAATTCACTATACATGAAAAGAGTCCAAGTAAACGCGACTAATGAAAGCAAATGAGTCACTGTTGATAACGCCATTTTCACTGAAAATGAATCTGAAAATTTTTCAGATACATCCTCGAATAGCGAACACATATATCTAATGGGTGATTGTACGAGGGAATTAGTTTTCGGAGTACCCAATGAAAAAAATTGACTTCAAAGTGAACATTGTCTAGGAACATGAAAATCAATAGAGCCAATAAGTGTAGGACAGTCTATATAACCATGTAAGAGGTTGTACAGAAACTTCAGAGACAACAAGTCACTGCCAACTTCGAGTGATTTAGCTCGAAACTTGTTTAACAGATACAGTTTGGTTATATCTTCTGGCCGGATAAACGTGATCTTCCCTCCAAATTAGATATTTGAGAAATTTTCGTTGTATCGACTCTAAATGATTTTTATGAGAATTGTAAATGGGACGCCAAATCATACATCCGAAATCTAATTTACCCTTTTTAATTCCATTAAATAATTGTATAAGTGTTTTTGTATTCGAAAAGTGTCCAGCATTACGCACAATAATCCATAAGATTTGAATGCTGTTGAAATTGTTTTATTTATATGAGGTACAAAAGTGAATTTCTGATCAAATATTATACCGAGGTCTCGAATTCGGAGACCCTGGTCAGAATGGTTTCGTTGATTGTGTAGTCAATTGTAAAGGCCGTTTACTTTTTAGTGAATGTGACGTTACATTTAGTTACATTAATATTGAGTTTTGTGGTAACACCAATCAGAAACAGCGGTGAGGCCATCCTGTAAGCTTATGCAGTCCTCATATGTATCGATTTTGCGATATCTTTTTAAATCATAAGCATACATGAAACTATGAACTGCTAGACAGTCTATTAGATCATTTAAAAAAAGAAGAAACAACAGTGGGCCCAAATTAGAGCCTTGTGGTACACCCGAAATGGCTGTGTATACATATGACTTATGACTCTCAAATTGTACAAACTGTGTTCGATTATTTAAATAAGGCTGAGTATTCTTTGTTTCACAGAATTTTGTTAAAAATAGTTCAGCATAATTTTGACTGAAGTAGGTGTATCTATTGCATTTTAAGGTTAAAATAAATAAGGCCCAAACATTCAACTGTTTTCACTTCTTTCATTTTGTGATCATTTATTTTCATCATTATCGCTTCATTAGTATTGAACTTAAGTGTCTTCTTGTACCTAAAACCTTGAAGTATATTTAGATATTCTCTTTCGTCACATAATCATTAATTTTTGCTGGAAGGTCTTTATTATCCACTACGTCATATTCTTCATATAAAAACAGTATCATTACCGAACAAACATATAGAGCATTTGTTGACATGATCGTTTTTGAACAATATCGTTTATATGTAAGAACAAAGGACCTAAAACAGTACATTGAGGTACACCGAAACCAACTATCCGACATGATGCCATTGAACTCAACTTTTCATGTTCGGAAAATCCGAATGAGATGTCAACTAATTATTAACTAATCCCAAATTTTATTTAAAAATAACGATTTTTAAATAATACAAATTTAATAATCTATAAAATACTTGAAAAATATCTTCTTAAATCCAATGATACTACAATAATTCTTTCTATGTTATCTATAGCTCTATACCAGTGATTCTCAACCAGTGTGCCTTTCAATTTACAATTAATTTTTTTTTTAATTTTACAATTTTTTGTGTAAACTTTCTCAACCGTATATCGACCAATTTTACGGTTCATACAGTAAAATAGCGGAGAAGATTTTTGGAGGATACGTTTTATACATTTTGTATTTACAAATATAGAAAGTAGAACTTAAGATAAACCTTTGTCTATATTTTGAAGATTGCGACAACTAAAATGAATGCTTAACTGATGAAGAACGATTTTCGGTGTGTAATAACCGAGATTTTGTTTCAAAATATTCAGAAGAATCAATAAATACTTTATGGATTAATATTAGATCAATCAATATAACACAAATATTTGAGTGTGTTATTACAATGTTCTACATGTCATTCCAGCGTGTTCGTTGTTCTGACCAACATAAAAACGAAAAAAAGATCTAGACTTTTGAATCTAAATCATGAAATGAGAGTGGAGTTATCGTTTGTAGGTCCAAATATAAATGGAGTCAAAAGATCCAACCAAATTTCGCATTGAATGTAGTTTGTGTTTAATTAAATTTATCGTTAAATGAACAATTTCTTGGTTTTGCAATATTTTCCTTCATATACCAATGAAATTTATATCAGTCTGCTATTTTAACCAAATATAAAGTTTTTTGAATCCGTCTACGAGTGTTTGGATAAACACTTGTTTGTGGCGGGGTTATTTTTTGATTCATCTTCGGCACCTGATTCACTATCCTTTGAATTTATACTTGATAATTGATACAATTTAGGATTTAGAGGCGTTTTTCTGGATTGGTTACGTAGTAGTTACCTAGAAGAAAGAACAATAGTAATGAGAATAGGTGAGAGTTATTCTCAGAGACATGATATTGCTCTTGGGATGCCGCAAGGCTCTGTACTCGGACCTCCTCTATTCGTATTATTTATAAACGATCTGCCTTCGAAGTTATCCCGATTTTTGGTGACACTACTTGCCGATGATTCATCGGTGGTTGTTTATGGCAAGATTCCTGAAGAACTTCTGGAGGCATGTGAGGGAGTTTGTAAATTGGTGTCGAATGAACAATCTGATGGTGAACGTTGACAAAATTGTATGTGTTAATTTTTGTTTGAAGGCAATGGTTACAGTATTTTGAATGTTAAGTATGGAGACAAAACATATCATCATCTCAATCAAATAAGTTTCTTGGAATATATGTAAACACACATTTGAGATGGACAATACACTTTGATGTTTTATGTAAAAAATTGAGTAACTCATTTTTTTGCAATCTCTAGAATTAAGAAAATTGTACATAGAAACTGTGTTACGAATGTATATTACAGTATTGTATATAGTCATCTAAATTATAATATTCTGCTTTGGGGCTACTTTACAGAAATAAATAGGCTGTTTATTACACAGAAGCGAATACTTCGATTAATATTCAATATTCATCAACGAACATCTTGTAAACCTATCTTCATTAATAATTACATACTCACCCTACCTTGTTTATATATTTATAGATGTTTACTATATGTTAAAATGAATAATTAAAGTGAATAGTACTCATGAGTATTCAACAAGGAACAGTGATATGCTACTTGTTCCTAAGCATAAAACAGTTAAATTTGAGCACTAACTCTATTAAAGTATTAAAATCTTCAACCATTTACTGTCAGATTTGAAATTACTGAAAGCTCATTTGTTTAAGAAGAGAGTTCAGTCATTGATGTTAACAAAGGCATACTATAGTGTGGCAGAGTATGATTCGAATGTAGGCAATAATGTATGAATCAATTTTTTGTATCATATGTTTATTTTTTTACCACGAATGTCCCTTACCATACGAAATTGTCTCAAATGTTCAATAATTCTGAGGTAATTTTTTTTCTTTTCTTTTCAAATATAGTTGTATATTATTGTAAATATAAACTGAACCAATATTTTTGTCTAAATATTGGTTCAGACTATTTCAGACAAAAATTCAGACTAAAAACTGAATTCAGTCCTTTTGAGATCATTCTTCTTAGTTGTTATTATTTTATCAATTGAATGAATGTAATTTTACAATGTAAAGAATGTTTCTCAATAAATTTTATCATTATTATAATGTTCAATAGTGTTGGCGTTTACTTGATGTAAATTCTTGATAATTGCTTTATTCTGTAAGCATCTGAAGAAGTCGTTTGTAACGACGAAACGCGTCATGCTATGTAGTCAATAAAGTGTAAATCATAAGTTCAAGTGTTTGAATTTTAGTTTATATTCAATTATTATTATGGTATAACAGTTAATTTTTTTTTCGAATTTGTTTAATTGTTTATTAATTCAAATTATTGAAAGTGTGACGTTCAAAAAAAAAAAGGTTGAGAATCACTGCTCTGTAATCACACCTTACTCATAATTGTTATAACTTTTTCATTTATAAACGAGCTGAAATACAACAAACATTCAATTTCTACTGAGTCTAACCACTCTAAAACCGCACCTTAATCGATTACACTGTGTTTGATTAGCGCGCAACACACAAAAATTCAAACATTGTTTTGGGTTCTATTACGTTAATAAAGTTACCAATAACAGTTTTTTAATATATCTTCCTTGTATAGACATCCATCAGTTACATTATTTTTATGTTACTGGAAAAATACAACTTTCGCAACGAAAAATCCCAGGTTAGATATTTCACCAACCGCTCAAACTTCCGGATTTTAAAACATAAATACATCAACAAGACGATTTTTAATCAAGTTATTACTTATACCAACGTATCTTCAAGGAAATCGAATAAATTTGAACGCGAAATAAAAAAATTAATTTCTTATGGATGAAAAAATCCTACACGAGAATAAATTTTCAAATGAATGATTTCAAACAGAGTCTAGTCCTTCATAAACGATTTTAGATGTGAAACTACATAAATAATAGGATATAAATTAAATAATTATGCGAAATAATAATTTTCAACTCACAACAATTCACAACTCACCTTATATTATATGTACAAGAACAACTATAAATCTCCTTGATCTCCTAAAAAAACTCAATAGCCTAATAGCACATTAGTTTTAAATATTAATATCAAATACGGATTTTTATCGAACACTTTGACGTATGGACAGAAAATTACCAACTTAGAAACAGTAATTTAGCGGAATGTTCACAAAGTTATACAATAATTATAACAAGCTGAGGCAACACGTTAACAACATCAACGAAACTAACGCAGAGCACTATCAGAAGTTACTGACAAAGGAGGGGATTGTTGAAACACCCATTAATTCGGCTCCCGATTTGTTCAAGATTAAACAATATATCACTAAATGACCAGACTTTACTCCATCTCTTGTGTTGCATTAATCGTTAATGATCAAATGTGCTAATTACTAAAACATAAAACGTGAAAGATAATAAATTGCTACAAAGTAAATATATGGAAAATGTCAACAAATATAAATATTTAGAAACTTGCTTTAGTACACGAAACAACGAATAAGTAACAGAAAAATAGTAATGGTAATATGAATAAAAAGTTTGCGAAACTAATGAAAAAATATTAGTAATACTTCTCACTGGGATTAAAAATGAAAAAACTGGGATGTTACGTGTTTTCAAGCAAACTGAATTGTGTACTCCCATATATTTTTTTCGACAACACTGGACTAAGAAAATGTTACATGATGTTAAATGTTACAAATCAGTCGGATTATCAATAATTCTCTATATTAAAACGATTGATTCACCAAACGTGACTGTCAAATCTATAGTTGAATTGGAGGTTAGAATTTTCGTAGCAGGTACTTCTTCCTTATATATACTCATTAACTATATGAGGAATTATATAGTCCGTTAGATTTTTATTTACTGAACACTCATTTCAAACAGATTTTTTGTTAAAATTATTAATTGAATATAACTTAAATGCAAACACTTGAACTTATGATTTACACTTTATTGACTACATAGCATGACGCGTTTCGTCGATACAAACGACTTCTTCAGATGCTTACAGAATAATAACCTTATTATTACCATTACCTTATTATTACCTTATTAATATTACCTTATTATTATTACCTTATTAATATTAACCTTGTTATTATTCTGTAAGCATCTGAAGAAGTCGTTTGCAACGACGAAACGCGTCATGCTATGTAGTCAATAAAGTGTAAATCATAAGTTCAAGTGTTTGAATTTGAGTTATATTCAATTATAATGGATTTACATCAAGTAAACGCCAACACTATTAAATATTTAAAATTATTAATGATAAATATAATAATAATGAGTCTTCATACAGGTAAAAACACCCAGTTACAGGAAATATTAAAAAAATATATATACAGTATTAACACCTAATGATATAATGCAAACGTTTAAAAAATGATTATCAATAAAAAAAAAGTAATTATAATAAATAATATAAAATGAGAGATTATGGCTTATTTCAGAATTCACTCTACAAGAAAAAAGTCCAAGTATACCCGACTAATGAAAACCAAATGAGTCATTGTTGATATCGCATTTGTCAGACACATCCTCGAATAGCGAACACATATATAATTGGGGGATTGTACGAGGGAATTAGTTTTCGGAGTACCCAACGTAAAAAATTGACTTCAACGTTAACATTGTCTAGGAACATGAAAATCGATAGAGCACAAAGGGTAGGACAGTCTATATAACCATGTAAGAGGTTATACAGAAACTTCAAAGATAACAAGTCCCTACCATCTTCGAGTGATTTAGCTCCAAACAGGTTTAACAGATCAGTTTGGCTATATCCTCTGGTCGAATAAACGTGATCATCCCTCCAAATTAAATATTTAAGAAATTTTCGTTGTATCGACTATAAATGATTGTTATGAGAATTGTAAATGAGACGCCAAATCATACATCCGAAATCTAATTTGCTTTTTAAAAGCGCATAAATAATTGTATAAGTGTTAAGTTATAAATCCATAAGATTTGAATGCTGTTGAAATTGTTTTATTTATATGAGGTACAAAAGTGAATTTCTGATCAAATATTATAACGAGGTCTCGAATTTCGGATACCATGGTCAGAATGGTTTCGTTAATTGTGTAGTCGAATTGTATAGACCGTTTTTTTAGTGAATGCGACAAAGTTACATTAATATTGAGTTTATTGTGGTAACACCAATCAGAAACAGCGGTGAGGCCATCCTCTAAGCTTATGCAGTCCACATGTGTTTCGATTTTACGATATATTTTTAAATCATTAGCATACATGAGACTATGAACTGTTAGACCGTCTATTAGATCATTTACAAAAAGAAGAAACAACAGTGGGTCTAAATTCTAGCCTTGTGGCACACCCGAAATGACTGTACATACAAATTACTTATAAGTACTTTATTATATAATAAGTTCTTTATTATCAACAGGATAATACCCAATTACAGAAAATAATAACATAATTTCGAATTATAACTGAATAAATAAAATGAAGAAATATAACAAAGAGCTCAACCTAATCTAAAAAAACTAAAAAAGTAACTAACAAGTAAATAATAGAGTCAAATGAAATATTACGAAGAACTCAATCTAAATCAATTAATTTTAGTAAATTTCCTTTGTTCACATAACTCCTAATGATAACTTCTATGGAGTCAAAGTGAATGTCACAATTATTGGCAACTCTTTTGAATGTAGACTCCATAAACCAAATTGGGGATTGTATTAGGGAGTTGGTCCTCGGAGTCTCTAGGTGAAATAATTCCGTAGTACGAGAATTTTGCCTAAGAACACGAAATTTCAAAGCGGACAAGAGAGGAGGACAATCAATACTGTTGTGTAGTAATTTGTACAAAAATTTGAGTGATAAAGTTTCTCTCCTGCCCTGCAATGAGATTTAACTAAATCGACTCAATAATTCGTTATGATGCCCTCCTTTCTGTGGATAAAATTTATCCTCCCTCCTAACTAAGAATTTCAAGAACCTTCTCTGAATGGCTCAAGATGGCGTTGATGACAAGTGTAAATAGGATGCCAAACCATGCTGCCCTACTTCAACTTGCTACGGATTAGGGCATTAAATAGTCCTATGAATGTTGAGGAATTATTGAAATATTTACCATTGCGTCTAACGAATCCATATATTTTCGAGGCAGATGAAATAAGTTGGGTGATGTGTGGGATGAAGGAAAGTTTCTGATCTCTCACCTTACCAAAATGAGAAAAAACCTGACCACTGACGTTATAACCGACAACATTACACTTTGACATATTCAAACTCAAATAATTATCCTCCCACCAACTGGAAACATGGTCCAGCGCCAGCTGAAGTTGAAACACAGTTAGTTGTCCTGTGATCTAATTTAATGATATAGTTTAAAATCGTCCGCGAACATAAAATGAGGTAAGTCAATATTATCCATCAGATCATTTTTGTACAGGATAAATAACAGTGGCCTAAGATTAGACCCTTGAGGTATTCCAGAGGTAGGTATGAACTCATACTTAACGTGATCATTTATCTTTTTACCAAAACAAAACATCCAGGTAATTATATGCCTAATAAAATAAAAATTTTTCACAAGTAGTCCATTATAGAAGATAGAATAACACAAAATAATCAAAGCACTAACACCAAATACTTGAGTAGACAAGACTTATTAAACTCCACTAGTGGCTTTCCACAGTCAACACAGCTCATAAAAGATTGTTGCTTGTGTGTGCAGTAATCGTAATTTTGAGATCAGATTTTCGAAAAACGACTTCAAAATATTTTAGAAATTGTCGATACTCAGTAAGGGGATTTTTAAAGGCTGCAGCGAATTTTCAAAACTTACGCTGTAGATGTGAAAAAATTAATATATTTTTACCATGATGCATTCGAAATCAACAAGAAGACAATTACAAGCAGTTCTTATTGCGTTATAGACTACGTGGGCTCCACATTCAATTCCAATTAGTTGTCTTCCGAATAATTCCTTCAACTTTGAATAAAATTGAATTCAGGAAAAATACGTTTCAACTTAACGTTTGGTTTGTTTGCAAAAGCGGGACTATATCGACCATTCTGGAGTCACCGGGACAGTACCGCCCAAAGCGGGACATGTGGTCAGGTTAATCATACTTGACGCATCACTGAACGCATTTTCTTATCAATAACAATGAAAAACACGTAGATAAACCTCTTAATACATATCAAAACACGGAAAATACCGTTTTGCTGCTACTAAGAACAGGTAATTGAATAACTATATCAATATTCTTGGAGTTATCGGTGACTGCCTGAAAAACTGACGTTATCCTTCAATATTTTGTCATTATATTGAAGATTTCGACATCTTCTATCTTGATCACTTAGAAAATACGAATTTTGAGATTTTTAAATATTTTGTTTTTTTAGTCAAAGGAAGTCAGACAATCTATTGAAAAATCGACATTTTCTGACACACTCAAACAAATTTAATAATTAGTAATGTATAAGAGCACCGTTCGTATAAGTGTAGGCCCAGTTTACTAAAATACTGAAAAATTAAAAAAAGACTATATCTCTAAAATTATATCATAATCTCAACAGCATGCCGTGTAAATACATTTAAATTTAAGCCAAACGATTGAACGAGGAATTGAATATAGTTTCAATGACGTAATACCTCAAGAGATTTCAAAAAGTGCATTTTCATCGCTGTCCCCAGCTTGGACTAATATTGGAAACGATGATTACTGCAAAAATAATAAATTACCGTCTGTGACTGAGGCACGGCACAGATTTGGGACCCACGCGTAGTGGATTGAAATAGTTACCATACCGTAATATCCTTGATCTTACGTGGTGGCACAGACGTAGGAAATAGTGACGCCTCTGGCGCTTCTGAATGGGATTTGTAAACATATTTCCAAATAAAAACATACTTCATATTTCATGAAATTAACTTTAAGATACTTTTTTCATAATAAATTGTTCCATTATAAATATTTATTATGAGTTTCAGCCTCATTTATCATTGCTCCAAACCAATTGAATATTACCTATTGAATGTTCAATTTTCGTGTATAGTAATAATCCTACAGTTTCCAAAACTTTTACTCTCGCGAAAATATATGTACTTTTATTTTCACTTCACATTAATTGATCATAAAGTGATTACATTATGTCGTTTCAATTACATGAACCAGTGAAGCAATGTCAAAATGAGAAATTAATGTTAAATATGGTTACAATCTCAACTGAAAGTTCATATAACAAAATATCGTCTGTAGTTTCTAAAATAATGCAATGATTTTTATATCTAAGGTGTGGTATACCTCTTCTATGTCAAAAAATAAACTTTTAATGGTTACATATATGAATTATTGTTCAATTATGTGAAAAGTTCAAAAATTCTGTATTCTTGGCTACTTGACTTACTATTTCATGTTTATGAAGAACATTATGGAGGACCACCACAATGATTCGAATAAAATTTGGAAAACTAACGAATATTTCAAAATAAATTTCTAAATGAAATCGCTGATTATATTTATTTAGCGTATAAAAATGTTTGAAAATTACCAAAATTGAATAGTTGTATGTTAGAAATTTCTAATTCTTGGGTGCCTGTTTTAATATGAATGAATTTTTTATTACTAAACATTTGAGGTACTTAATACATACACTTTAATTTTTGAACATAGCCTGAAATGAATCTATATCTAAGATTCCAATTCCAAATATTTGTAGGTATAATCAGAAAATATTTCGGAAAGAATTTCCAATAGATGGAAATTGTAGCTTAATTTTGTTCAAATGGTGTATATGTATATTCTGTGAAAAATTTCATCAAAATTATGTCATTATTGGGAGTAGCTGGTTTCTTTCTATATGGAAAAAAAGCTTGGTTATAGGTAGAAAAATTAATTATTCATAAAGGGTATTAAAAGAAAAAAGGAATTGCTCTTATTGCATGGATCTTAAAAATACAATTATCCTCAAAGATATTCTGCCAAATATGGTAATGACATTTAGGCAACAAGCTAAATATTTGTTATGGTATGAATCATTTTCATAATGATTTTTGAAGTACCTACTTTCAGTTTAAATACATCAAATATTTTTAGGTTAAGAGAATAAAATAATAAACTGGGATAATCAATATTTCTTGACCAACAACGATACCTACGTATCATGGATTAATTCATGTATGTAACATAATAATTTATTCAACATTTGTTATCAAATTTAAGCAGTTATAAAATTCATTCAAACATTTATGCTTTTAGACAATTGATAGAAAGTGTGGATCAATGAAAGTCATAGTATAATTGTTATGTTTCAATATGATTTACGTTAAAACTTCTCAGCAGTATTTAGTATTCACTTTTGTAAAATCAATCGAATACAACAATGACCTGTCAAATAAGACCAAAAATAATACTGACCTTATTCTGAATAAACCGTTTGGGTTATGTTAATTTATGATCACACAGCAACTAAAATCATACGAAATTGGTATATTTAATGTCAATGTTTAACTATTCATACATATTTATCACAAAATATATACCGTCCACAAACATATCACATAGTGAACTACATCTATAATACAGCCATTTTATTTCTTTCTGCGCTGCGCATGTATATTTGCATTTAAGTTCAATTTGTGGTAAGTAAATATATAACATTCTATGAAACAATGCACTAATATCAACGTTTTTCTATGCACATGACATTTCAGAAGTAATAAAATTTCAGAAATTAGCCCTGTTTATTTATTTTTTATAATATTTAGCTGAGGGATAACAGTAAACAGAAACAAAGTATATAGAATATAATTCCTAAATGAGAATCTGTGATAACACTTTAGATCTTTCAAACAATATATTCATATTCGATCAGTTTATATTCTTGGTATGTGTTTCAGATTGTGATACAATTGCCATGTCTGGCGATAAAAAGCGTTATGTATTATATAACATATATATAATATATAGTCCATATAATACATATGCACTAGCAAGATCTTTGAACTGTTTAGTGTCTTCCAGTACTATTATGCATCGAATATGTCAGTTTTGTTGCCCATCAGCTATCAATACTGTTTTAGCACAATATGATACCCTGCTATAGAATTTTATCCCTGGACTTTCATGGTCAAGTTAAGGGAGATATTTATCGATCCAGCTGTAAATTAGCGGGATCTGTAATTGATACAGAATGATGGAATTTGAGATTATACATTTCCAAATTTAACGATCTTGGTGCATATCTGAAGAAATGAAAACAGTTCAACAATTTCTCGCCTAAGATCGTCCTCTTTCCAAATAGATACGAAATTATGATACCTTTCTACTTCTGGTGGTATTTTCACAGAACAGTTTCAAAATTATACGTTCAGAATCATGTCATCCGAAAATCGACCTATAAAGTAGATACAAATTAATCTGTCATTTCTGTCAACGTCAACTTTGAAGTTAAAACGACAAGTACCGTAAAATTACATAACCAATTAGGAGTCACTTCTTGGTTTATATTTTTCCAATTTTCGTGAACTCAGCAGTGGAAGTAAAGGAATATGGCTGCGAAGAGAATTGCTAAAAGTTCGATTAATTGGGCTCGTCTGGCAGAGCAGGTGCCAGAACACCAACGTAATATGTACCAAGCCTTCAAATCGAAGTCCGATGGATATTTAAGAAGGTATGATGTAACGGCCCCACAGCCCTAATGTCAATAATTGTCACTTCATTGGTTGTTTCAAATTTTCTAGAGAAATCCTTCATTATTATATATGGGATATAGTAATCAAATTTGGAGAATAGATATCATATTTATCAGAAATGTCCAGAGCTACGTACAAGGAAATATTTTTTGTATTTTATCACATTTTTGCAGGAATAATGTTGTGAAGTACTAGCTTAAATTCCTAAAAGTTGAGAGAATTTTTTTAAAATTTTCTCAACTTTTGTGGATGAAGTTCTTTGAATAAGATTCTAAAGCAACTGCTCAATTTTTCAGAGTTCTTGCCTATCCTGAAAATCCTCCAGCGATTGAATGGTCACAATATAAAGCTAAGATACCTGTTGCTGGGATGGTTGATGAATTCCAAAAGCAGTATACTGCTTTGAAAATTCCATATCCACCTGATACAGTCAGTTCTCAAATAGATGCTCTAGAAAAGGATATTAAGCAAGATATTGAGAACTTTAAGAAAGAATCGAATGAAAGAATTGCAAAGTGAGTATTTCCACTACAATGGTTAACATTATAGTGTATAAATATCCTACATTATTTCCAAGTTGAAAAGTAGCCTATGTGATAGTCCAATTTATGATCTACCTTATACTAAATTACATCTACTTTATCATCTCTATTAAAACTTTTTAATGGCACATTTGATGGTTCCTTTGAAAAGCAATAATATTATAATCATCTTACACTGTGTCAAAGTTCATCCACAGCTTTACTTTTGAATCTCCTTTGAATGAAACCTTAGGTTTTCTGGCATAAATATTACTTTGAACTTGTACTTGAACCCTAAAATACTACTTTGCTTTCATTTCAATTTTCAGGAAATATTGTCATATGCTATATCTTGTGGGAATAAAGCTTGTGGTAATTGCCTATTATGAACCAAAACATGGCATTGCGTTGAATTCAAAATATAGATAGACATGTTTTTGGGATTTTCACTCTCATTGAACTCAGCGTCTGAATTTTTAAATAAGAACATTAAGAGATGTTCATACATACATCCTCTTCTTTCTCTGAGACTCATCTAATGATAGTACATTTTCAAGAAATTGTTTGATTCTCTTAAGAGTTTTAAATGTAGCAAAACCATTATATTCAGAAGGAAAGTCTCAATTTGTCAGTTGTGGTGAACCATATAGCGTTGAGAAATACATTGAATATTGTAAGATACATTTATATATTATAGATTGAAGAATTGTTACTGTTTCTCCCTTATTTTATGCAATATAGTCTTCTAATTTGTAATATGTGAAGTGAAAGAAAAACATTTTTATTTATGTAATATGTCTACTATATACACATAAACAAAGCTGAAATAGCAATTGAATAAAAAACATTAGTCTTAGTTACACACAGATATGGTGCATTCACTTGTTTCAGGCTGTATCCCATTCTCAAAAGTTAATACGAAATATCTGTTAATATTTATCAACTCCATTTCAGATTCGAAAAAGAACTGGCTCACTTGAATAGCCTTATACCATATGATCAAATGACTATGGAAGACTTCAAAGATGCTCACCCAGAACTAGCATTAGATCCTTTGAATAAACCAACATTTTGGCCGCATATACCAGAAGAGCAGGCAGAGGATGATGCTAATGAAAAGAAACCTGCAGCCCATTAATATTATTGAAGTTAGTCATATTAAAATGATGTGTAATTGTTAGATACTTTCCAATGTCAAGTAAAATTTGGGATTAAACAATTTCCTTGGTTTTTATTTTATTTGAAAGTTTATTTACTTAATTTTTTCATTTATATTTAGTCAAAGCTAATTTTTTAATACATATTCGTTATTTCTGTGAAAACTGACTATCAATTTTTCAAAGAAGAAGCTACAAGTCTAATTTTTTAAGAGATTACTGATTCACCTTAATTGAAGCAGTCAATTGCCAATAAATAATCTAAAATTTGTCAACTAAAAAGTTTTCTTTTATTGAAAATGTGCTTGTTCAATGAGAGTGACGTATTTTTTGAAATAATTCCTTACAAATGTACTTAATAAACCATAGAAGCAGGCTCCACACTTTATACTACTTGTGTAATTTTTATTTGGTTACCTGAACTGAAATGTGCTGGAATTCTAGTAATTAGAGGTTGGTCAATATTGAGTAGTTACAATAGATGTGAATAGTATTACGTAATATTATGTTGATTCAATGTTCACCAAACAATATTTTGAAAAGTTGTTGTTTGGTTAATTAAATATACTATAGCAATTAGAACATTGCTGTAGTATATCATAAAGCATTAACTTTGAGCTGAGCTATTGTGTTGAATTAACTATCAATAATACCTAAGGAAGATCAGTAATATATCACGTTTTGGCAAATGTTGCCGTAGTTATATTCATGATAACTTAGATCGATTCAAATTTTTCCTTTCATAGCTGTTTGCTGTTTTTGTTTTGAGTTGTTTCCTTTGCATTTTGTCATATAACACTCATATTTTTTAAAATTCATCTTTTTTTGTTTTCTCTGACTTTTTTCAATTTGCGTACCTAATGTTTTTTTATATGTAATAATAATAATATGTAGAAATAATTAGATAAGCTTTTAGAAGGTAATGTACACACACAGCTATTGAGTTAGCTAGGTGTACAAATATTTTTAATTTATGAATCTCTTTCATTTTCACTGGAATAACTGATAAATGTAATATTTATAATTTTGGGAAGTAAATATCTGTCTATTAATAACTGAGTAAAATATATATGTAGCTGTTTAGTGATGTGTTTAGATCTGTTTTATATGTGGTACATATATCATTCCTTTTTTATTACTGAACTGAATGTTTCTATATTGATAATTCTGAATATTATATTCAACTAAATTCTACTTTTTAGATTTCATAACTTAAATTCTTTTTTTTATTTCCAACTATGATATTTCAAGTTTATCTATACAATTTTAGAGTGAAACTTGTAACTTAATGCAAATGAAATTGTTTGATTTGATGAAATTTACAAATAAAATTTTGGAATATGCAAGAATTGAAATACATTGTTTAACCTTATCTAATAAAATAACCAAAAGCTGAAGACCTACTTAAGTACCCAAAGAAAATTTGACAACTTGTGAATAGTTACGTAAAAAACAAATTGATAATGTAGGAGCATAAACATCTAGCAGGCAAATAAATAAATTGGTCATTGTTATATACATATATAATTTTATACATATTTTCAAATGAATAAAAACCAATGATGGTTTTCATGAAGAGTGTTCATCTGCTTTCAAAATAAAAACAGCATCGTCCAACCAGTAGTATGACTGACTTAAATCTCCTTCGCAAAGGTATGGTACTCGACTCCACGATTCTACAATGAATCCGCTAGGTTTCAAAACTTCTGATACCAAACTATCAACTTGTTCTTCAAAACTAGAGCCAATAATGGGAAGCAATTCTTCAGGTTTATGGGTCTTGGAACCTGCAATGAGAAAACTGGTTACATCAAAACTGCAATATTTGAATGGCTTTTCAATTAACAAGCTTTTTAACGTTTTTATGTGTTATATAGACACATATGTGTAGTATGAATATATTATATCGAATATAATATGTATAATATATAAAATGTGTCTGTATGATACATTACTTTTAATTTTAACAAATAAGCTCTGATTTTAAAATTACAATGTTAGAAAATAGTTTTCTCCAAAAATAATCAAAAAGCAAATTTGAAAAATGTTCTTTTACTGTATAATATTCCACATAAGCTTGATAAGTTGCAGTTGATCTTACCGATTTCAACGTAAGCAGAAAATGGTAAAACTAAAGCTAGAAATACTAAGCCACCTGGCTGAAGTGCTTGTCTAATCCTTTTCAGTAGCTGCATTGGAGTATTACATCGATCTATCAAATTCAGGCACATTATTAAGTCATATTTCCTACCATTATCCCAATCTTCTACTTCCAAAATGCTAAAAATGAATATATATTAGTTATGACAGCATCTATACTAAGTTTCATGATCACTGATGTAGAAGATAAGTGATGGTTTTACAGAAAACACTACCAATTCAAGTGGAGAGTTTTAGAACATATATCATCAATCATAATACTATAGGTATTATTTGAACATTTATTTTGTCTTGAATAATAACCGTGATATAGATTCTGAAAGAAATATTAGAATGAAAAATCAGAAGTGATATGGGTATCAGTTATTAGGAAGACATGAATATACCTACATGTTCTCATTTTTACTTTTTTGGGAGCATTCTCACTGAATTAATTTTTCTCTAACGTATCAAGAGAAATCTAATTTCAAAAAGAGAACAATAACCAACACAATTGGTAAGGCTTATGAATGATTCAAGATTGAACATCTACGGTTACATTTTCAGTAATTAAAGTCGTTTCATGATACGTCTTATATACGTTAATTGAGACTTACTCGCAGCAATAAAACTTAGCTCATAAAACTAAGTGCCAGACCTAATTGAGAGAAGTTAATTACTTAGTGCTGCTATTGCTAACAGAACTGCATTTCTCACTAAACTCGAATGCTGAAAGCAACTTTATTTATAAGGAGTTGTGTGGTTATTCTTCATGAGGAGATAGGAGCATTTTGTTTCTATATGGATAAACATTGCTCCAAAAAATGAAAAATGTTCTTTCTTTCTTTGTTTTATCGGTAATAAGTAATTCGTTGAATTATATATAATGAGAACATTAATTTTTATTGATGACTGAGATTGAATTCTCGCTTAACTCTTGGTGAAACATAATTGAATATTAAATTAAATTAAACTCTTGGCTTAATGTTTAACAATTTATTTAACGATATGAATAGTCAACATGTTTCAAGACTTGAAAATGAGCAAACGCTCGAAACATGTTGACTATTCATATTGTTAAATAAACCGTGAAACATTAAGCCAAGAGTTTAATTTAATTTAATAATTCGACATTGTTGAATTTAATCTAATAATCAAGATAAATCTTAGTAGTTCGAACGTTTTCTGTAGACATTATGTATCATTTAACATTACACTAAAGTGGCAGTTCTGTTCATAGAACCATAATGTTTTTTTCAACAATGTTTTCTTCTGTTTCCTAATATTAATTAATTTTATTAAATAAATTAATTAAGCGCTGATGACACAATTGATATATTTTAATTAAATATAGGTTAAAAAAAATTATACATACTTGTAACCTTTTTTTGACAGTAGAGTCCTCATGGTACCTGAAACTTCTGTCACGAATACTTTATCGAATAGCGGTTCTAAATGGGCAGTTACTTTTCCATCCCCTGCTCCAAGATCTATGACATATTCTCTATGCCAACTATGATCTGATTTTATGAGCTTCAGAAACTGCGTTAAAGATACCACGAACATTGAACCACGTTCAAGCCAACTGAAAAGAAATTTACAAAGTTAATGAAGACACCTAGTTAATAGATAATGCGACTGACTCATTTTTCGAAATGGCATGTCGGTTATTAGTTGAATGAATTTTGCTATAACCATTTATTTTGATATTGTTCCCACAAATGTAGGTAGATCTGGTAAATTGCCGACAATAACAAATTCATAGAATAATAGTAGAATATTCTCATAGAAAGGTATAAACTTTACAGGTCTTTGTTTCTAAATGACTGACAGGTGGAATTGTAGGATTATCTTACTGAGATGATTCAGAATATTTAATAAGAATAATGAAACATTTATCAATTATTTTACATCGATTTGAAAGAACTAAGATAGAATAACAACATTTGTTTCAATATTCAGATAAAATATTTGAATGAACAGAACCAGTTTTTGTAGATTCATTTCAAAAGTCAAATGGTTAAAAACACTGTTTTCTAGATTTTCACTCTTACAAATGAAAGTATAGTCTACTCTAGACTGAGTAGATCTACAAAACATTTTCATGACCAGTTTAATATATGCATATATATTTGATTACATACATTTGAACGTAAAAATGGAATAGGTATTAAACAAATGCTTAAAACAGTTATTATCTCATACAGTGAAAATAAATTATGTTTAAAATAACTATAAAATGGCGAAGGTGCCGAGTACCCGACAATAAAAAAAGGAATTTAATTATTAGGTAGTATTACCGTTAATTTTCTAAAAACTGGGAACCAAATTCTATTGGAAAGAAACTAGATTATCACAATTATAGGACTTTTTGAACAAAAAATTGTGTTTTATTAGTATTATTTTTCTCTTGAGTATCAGAAAAATTTGAATGAGCAAGATCTAGAAGTACTTTTAAAAGTTTATAACTATAATATTTATACCTATTCACTACATATCATATATACATGAATATTTTACTCATAACCATTGTAACACATGCGTTAGATAAGTAATATTCTTTTTCTTTAATTCAGTGGGCTAACAGTTTGATGCTAAAACATCGAATTTCGACGAAAACATTACTGGAATAAGTGAATAAAAAAGTAACGATTACTTTAATTGATTAAAATAACGAAGAAAGAGTGATTATAACCTAAAAATATAAACTGTGTGAACGTCATTAAGACCACTGTGTTCCAAATCGATTTGATTATTGCGAATTCCTTTTTCAATCATCCAGTTTGAGTTATTGTCGAAATTCTAGCACGAGAGGTGTGCAGTTGTAATCGCTATTAAATAGAGTTGCACTGAAAGATTTATTACACTTTAAATGTGCACGGTGTGCAAATTTTCGCCGATTTCTTTCCGTGCAAGTCATCACTTGGTGGTGTCCATCTCGCGGAGTGCGTGCCAGGGAGCCATTGAAACGTTATTGAGTGGTTACATGCCGTGGGGTGATCGGTACAATTCGAGGTTCTACAAGCCTTGACAAGGCTAATTATCAATATCCTGCAGAGGTTTGCCCGCCATTCCACTTATGTTTATGTGTATCGGCCATCACATGGTATCCGTTCTTTATTGAATTCGCTTTCGGTTGAATGCAGTCCAGTTATAGTGGGTGATCGTATTATTAGAGCCAATATCGTAAGAAAGTTATTCGAATTTCTTTAATATAATTTTTATGGCTACAACTACACACTGGTAGATACTTTTGAGCCAGGCAGGCTCGGAGTAATTACAAAGAAATGGTACTCCAACAACCTCAATAAAATAAGTTTGGAAAGCCTTGCTATAAATTCACTTTGTGTTATAGAATGATGTCTTCCAATAGGCATGATGGCAGTAATTAAAAATCACTAAAATACTATATTTTTTGTATAAAACATGAAGTTTAGGATATATAACACGCATTGTTTTTTTATTGATAGTGAGATTGATATTTATTTTTATAAAATAAAACTACAAAATAAGGTAATCCGCCATGATATCTTGAACACCTTTGAAGATACCTTTGAAGTCTTGGAAATTTCGATAGCCATAAAGAAAAATTCACCTGTTTACAACGACCACGTGTTTTTTCCATAAACCTGGTCTTAAATTCTGTGGTTTAGGATGTAGAAGTGAAAGCTGTACATTTTGAAATTACTACACTTGTATACTATTTATTTATTTTCAAATATTTAATAGTGTTGGCGTTTACTTGAAGTAAATCCCTTATAATTGACTATAAACTTAAATTCAAACACTTGAATTTATGATTTACACTTTACTGACTACGTAGCATGACGCGTTTCGTCGTTACTAATGACTTCTTCAGATGTTAACAGAATAATAACCACTATAATAATAAGTGGTTATCATTCTGTTAGCATCTGAAGAAGTCGTTTGTATCGACGAAACTCGTCATGCTATGAAGTCAATAAAGTGTAAATCATAAGTTCAAGTGTTTGAATTTAAGTTTATATTCAACATTGTATACTCTTAATAATGCGTTAACCACCCGAAACATTGTAGAGTTTTTAATATATTTAGATGAAACTTGAGTGTGTTAATTTTAATTTATTGTTGCTTACTCTTACTTACTTATTACAATAATACCACAATTCTTTTTGCAATCTGTAGAAGAGAACGATGATCTGTTAATGGAATTATGAGCGTAGAAAATATTGAATATTAGAAAGGTGTTTGTTGTTGGTTGTAGGGTAAAATAATTGCGCTCTATATGATAATGATGCGACGTGAACTACAATAAAACCGTCGATTTAAGTATATTAAAAACCCAGGACAGGTATCTGACGAAGAAAGAACACAACTCAAACACATAAGCCACCCTAATCAACAGCGCCTCCACCTGTGAAAACCCCCGATCAATACATAACAATTTTATATCGAAAATGACAGATTGTGACCGGAAATATGATTAGACGAAAACTTGCTATTAGGTTATCTTTTTAAGAGCCCCCAAATTTGCAAGGTTGCCACAGGTCCGACAAGGAATACTAATAATAATAATAATGAGATTTACTGATTTCATATTTTATCACATATAAAGAATTTTTTTTTTGGAGGTGTAGAACTTTAAATTGCAATAAAACAACGATGGATCATTCGATTGACAAGAATTTTTTTTTATTTGAAAGATAATCTTGTGGCATTACATTTTAAAAATGATTTCTGGCATATGACCGCCACGGCTGGCTCGGATGTAGTCCAATCTGGACGTCCAATTTTCGATGACTCTTTCCAGCATTGGTGGCCGTATATCGGCAATAAAACGGCGAATATTGTCTTCCAAATGGTCAAGCGTTTGTGGCTTATCCGCATAGACCAATGACTTTACATAGCCCCACACAAAGTAGTCTAGGAGTGTTAAATCACAAGATCTTGGAGGCCAATTCACAGGTCAAAAACGTGAAATTACGCGGTCACCAAACGTGTCTTTCAATAAATCCATTGTGGCACGAGCTGTGTGATATGTTGCACCGTTTTGTTGAAACCACAGCTCCTGGACATCATGGTTGTTCAATTCAGGAATGAGAAAGTTAGTATCTAAGCATGGCTCTATACCGAACACCATTGACTGTAACGTTCTGGCCATCTCTGTTTTTGGAGAAGTACAGACCAATAATTCCACCAGCCCATAAAGCGCACCAAACAGTCAGTTTTTATGGATGTAACGGTGTTTTGACATACACTTGAGGATTATCTTCACTCCAAATGCGACAGTTTTGTTTGTTGACGTAGCCATTCAACCAGAAGTGCGCTTCATCGCTAAATAAAATCCGCTTATGAAAATCGGGAACAACGGCAATCTCGTTTTCGACCCATTCGACGAATCTACGCCTTGCTTGATGATCGTTTGGCTTCAATTCTTGCACGAGTAGGATTTTGTAAGCACGCAAACCAAGATCCTTCCGCAAAATCTTCCATAAAGTGGATGGACACAAATCCAATTCCTGTGCTCGATGGCGGATGGACTCATTCGGGTCTTTCTCAATGCTACGCTCTACAGTAGCAATAGCTTCTTCTGTACGGCGTCTCTGGGTATGCGAATTATCAATAAGAGTAAACGTGGTGCGAAAACGTTCCATGGTTAATCGAATTAACTGTTCTGATGGACGATTTTGTCGACGATAAAATGGACGTATTGCGCGATACGTATTCCGCACAGAACCATTATTTTCGAAATAAAATTGCACTATTTGCAAGCGTTGTTCAGGCGTCTATTCATGATGAATTGCCAAACCAAAGTGAGAATAAATCACTTCTCAGCTGTTGAATGGGTCGACATCTTCAATAGTAATGCCAACTTGAAGTTCTATACCTCTAAAAAAAAAACACCCGTTACTTCACATATCGCTAGTATTCAAGTTTAAATTTCTTCGGCTAAATTGATAATATTTAACACTGCAACATAATGAAATACCAACACCAAAGTATCAAAAACATTCAAATTTGTATGACAATATAATCTTTTGCATTTATGTTAATATCAGAACGAGAATGTCATCTTAAGGTTATAAAATCTCGTTTTTGAATTCGCTTCTTTTAATCGTGGTTATTAAGAAGACGATATAATTGCATCTTCAGCTCGACCTGGATAATTACACATCTTGCTATATGAATTAACAGTATAAATTCCCTTTTCGTTTGGTCATTATGGTACATGAAAATTGCGGTTTATAATCAAATTAATTGGAATCATTTAGGAAGCTACATTCGCAAGTTCATCTTATCTAGCGGGATTTTTAATTTAATTAATTATTTTAATGGTGCCATTGAGTGGGTAATTACAAACTGTGATATTTCACGAATCTCTCAGTAGAATATAATTACACGAGTACTAAAATTAATCAATAATATTAATCATAGGATCTTTTAGTACTTACTTGAATATGAAGGAAATTGAAAAATTATTACTTCTATACTTTTCTATAACGTTATAACACAACAATAAAATCCCCAACTTATACTGCATGTATGTTCAGTATTCTAGATCATAAAAAAATAAAACAAACATGGAATAAACTTAAAATAGTCAATTCAATTAGATCTCAACAATCTTAATAATGAATTAAGTTAATCAAGTTTATAACACAAAGAAACACTTGGGCCACTAACATTAAGAATTAAATTAATATCGATAACTATCATTCAACAACATAAATAAATTGAACAATCACACAGACATGTGACACAGATATGTCGATAGTTTCAACAAATACGACAAAAATGTGTAAGCACTTGAAGTACAAGAAATATCATCATAGAATAATATTCGATTTACACGATGTTTTTATTTGAAATTATAGAAATTATTTCCTCCCATTACTTTCAAATATTTGGCTGGTTGGAATCTAAAACGGTAGAGAATTATGTTGAATAAACGTTTTTATCTACTACCAGAGGCGTAGGTATGTCAGGGTAAGAGACCCTTTCCCCCAAATGCTACACCACTGGCATACAGGTAATGTTATAACAATTTTTGAAATTTCCAATGAATTCTATGCCAATTTCATATTCTCCTTTAAAAAAAAATCATCATAAAAAAGTTGTTTTTTTATATCATATTCTTGAATACTATAAAATTAAAAATTAACACACTTGACTTAAGTTTTACTTATTACAGTAAAAACTCTACATTTGTTTTTTTATATACATATTAAAACCCATTAACCACACGAAACATATGTAGAGTTTTTAATATATTCAGTGAAACTTATGTCAAGTGTGTTAGTTTTTAATTTTATAGTTTTTAACATAATGTTTCACCAAGAGATAAGCGAAACCTCCGTGTCATTTATATTCTTGAATATTTATAGAAGAATCGCGAAATAATCTAACTTTAATGTTTTTTACTCTGAATATCAAATAGTTACATTGAAAGAAACAAAAGATAACGGTAGATATCAAAAACACTTGAATTCGTATCTTGGTAACTGCAAATGTTTATCAATAATCCTAGAAAATTCCACTTTATTATCCACAAAATTGAAGAAATGAATTATGTACTTCTTACTGTCAATTACTGTAGACGATTAATGGCTCATCTAAAGTGATAAACCAGTAATCGACATGATAGTATTTATTGATTTCAAGTAGATCTTTTTTTTGCATTGTGTCAATATAATTCCATTGAACTCCACACATTACCGCATTGTTAAGAAGTATTTCTGCGTTTCGGACGAATGTTTGTTGCAGATTCTCAGGAATAGAGGTGAATTTGTCTGCTTTGAACTACCTTAGTATCTTTTGTGGTCTACCATCAGCACTCATTGAACGGGTATCAGAAGGTTATACCAACAAAAATGATTCCTAAGTCATAGAATCGTTGCTGAATAAGCAATATAACTCAATGCACAGTTTGGTGCCTTGCTATCAGTTAAAAAAAAGTTCTCAAATTCGTCTCAACTATGTGAAGTTGCACGACTGGCCTTCGAATTGACCAGATCTAAACCCCATCGAGAATCTTCAGCAGTTGATAAACAAGAAAACATCTAACGAAGTGGTTACAAACTAATGTCGGTTGATCGAAGTGTGGCATGGAAACGAAACAATCGGATAATACTACCTAAAATGCCAAGAAGATACGAGGCAGTCATATTCTCAAAGAGTGACATACTAAAAATTATGAAAGATAAGAGATACATTCTAGCATTATCCTGACAATATTAGATATTTTCCGAAGTTCATACGTCAAGTTAGTCATTAAAAAAAAATTAAAATATGTACACATAAACCTACTTGTTTTCTTTCCAAAAACCAAGTGTCTATTGCGTAGTTGGTCTGATAATATAATGACCCGATGTAGTTGTTATATACCTACTAGAATCTTCAGGAACCTGCAGGAATATTCTACAGAATAAAAAAATACGTTTTCAGTTTGGATAATTTCTGAACATCATAAAATGTTTATTCAATCTTTAGTTCTATAAACATCACCGAAGTAAATTAATACAATTCAAAAGTCACTAAAATATCCCCATTCATCTAAATAAAAACACGGGTTCGAATTAACGAAAAACGCCGAAGATTCAAGATCGAAAAGAAACTATGGGACATCTTGTAGGAGGAAACAAAGGCGGCAAAACATAAAAAAACGCGGTTTCTAATTAATCTGATGGCCGCTCGGACACTGCGGCCAGCGCGGGGGACACTGTAGGACACAACCGTATATCTTGTGGAGAAGACAATAGCCGAACCATTAGGCAAATGAAGATAGCCGCTACATGAGCTTTTTGCACCGCCTGTACTGCACTACACTCGGTGCCGACGATGATAAACGACACGATGTTATCGTCGCATAGAGTGCGCTGGTGACGGTGGAAGTGAAGGAGATCGTGTTGGTGGTTCCTTTTATGCAGAGGATCTTGCTTAAGACGAGGTGCGAACTGGAAATGGTACTGAAGTACTGGGAACAGATTGACTTCAACACATTTATAATTAACAATCGTTTTATATGTATACATATGAAATTATGTGTTGCGAATTCAGAAATATTTGAATAAATATCTTTACAGTTTCGCCAAACACGAAGGAAATTAGGCAAGTGTAAAACCGTTTGCTTTGTCGGTACTTTTTCTGAAAACGTAAAAACACCAACCAATTTCATGGTTTCGATTTAACTGAAATTCCATTAAAAATCTTTTAGTAAAATAGTCGAATTATCATTAAATCATCGCGGATACTCTAATAGAAGCCTGAAATCAATAACTAACATATAATCATCCAAAGTATAAGTTGGTCAAACTGGCAGGAATTTCAGACTTAGAATATCAGAACACTAAAGATGCTTTGAAAAAAATAGAAACGATTCTACGTATGCAAAACATCTTATGGAAGAGAACCATGTCTTCAACAACAACTTCAAAATATTGCATACGGAACCAAAAGGTTATAAACTAACCCTGTTAGAAGTCATGGAAATTAATGAGGGGAAGAAATCAAATAGTTTATTAAATGATCAAGTTTCAATCAATAATTCTCCTTTATTAAATTTATTTCAGTAAAAGGCAATTGAAGAAAAGTATTCTATGGTTATCTCCCACACTTCAGAAGAAATATGTTCTATATTCATTCCCCTACTTCAAAAAAACAGTCTTCTATGGTCATTTCCACACGCTTCAGGATAAATGCAACCAGTCCACTCAGTTTATCATCAACATCTGATGAAGCCACTGTTTTGGCGAAACGATATTGTCATAAATTAATTATAAAAATCAGAAAACTACTTTGTTTTATTTAAATTAACTAACATATAGTTTCTTACACACTGAATGTTTGAATAAAGATTGGAAATATTTCAGCAACAGATTCCTAAGCTAAAAGTTTGAATATTCACTTCAAATTACCTTGATGAAATGTCTTATATTTCAAAATGTAGAAATTATGTGCAACCATTATTCTGAAATATTTGACACATAACTACCACATTTAATTGTGAACGGTCGTAAATTATTTTAAATAAAAGTTTGACGTTACTGCCAGAGGAGTACGTAAGAGTCAAGTGACCCTTTCCACCCAAATGCAACGCCACTGGTAAAATAGTAATTCCATCAGTAGTTTTCGAATATTTTACATATATTTCTAATGTTTCTTCATAGAAGAAGACAAATACCATAGTGGGGTAGGTATTATTGCTTTAAAGTGTCAAATTGTTATATTGAATCGACAATACGCCTTAATTTGATACTGAACGAATTGACAGAAACAAGTACAAGAAACAATAGGAATCAAGGAAAAACTATATACCTACAATCAATTTTTGAATGAGTGAGGTTTAAATTAATACAAAAATAGCAATATCTGTTGAAAAATCGACAATCATATAATTGATATGGTTGTCTTGAATTTTTTTATCTCCAGATCTTTCCCTTCCTATTTTGAGACACCCTATATCTTCTTAAACAATTATGGGAAGTGCATTTTGAAATGTTTGTAGCAAAACTTCTTTAGGAGCGATTGAGGGGTAACTGAATGTTTTCAACGAAGATAACGTAACAGAAACGCGTTACGGCGATGGCTTAATAGCTCGTAGTGTACCTGTGTGACTTTCATCTACAGATATTTACACGTTATTATGTAACTACCGTGCGTGTTGACATACACGATCAACCTTTAATTATCATTGTTTTTTACATTTCTAGAAACGAAACTGTTACACATATCACACAATCAATTCATCTGCAATTACACTACTTCACTATTGAAGGTTTGAGAGTCTTTTAAGTAAATTAATATGTGTTTTACTGAAGATTTCGATGCTGATTTTCTCAACCATTGTTTGATTTTTCGATATACTCTGAACTTAAGCATGAATAATTCCCCAGAGCAATCTACAAGAAGATATGGTACGAAAATTAATGCAGTTTTCCAAGAAATTTGAAAAATTTGGGAAATTAAGGATGTTTATCATTTCAGTTACTATTTCATCATTTATCAATTTTCAAATTTTTCTTTTCTTATTATATATAAATATATTCCTTTTTTTTTCAAATTTAGATTTCTATAGTGGTATTACATAATTATGATTATTTTATAATCATTTCTTCTTTCCTTTTTTCTTTATCAACATTTCTTCTTTATGATTTCGATTTTTTTTTAATAGGTATATGCCACTGAAATAAAAATTGTGCAACTTTAAATGGGTATCGTGAAATATTTGCAGTAACTGGGTATTCTTACACTTGTAGGAAAATGAAGACTTATTGTTATTATCATATTTAACTATAATTATTTTTTGAGTATGATGCTCGATATAAATAAATGTATATAATACTGTTGTTATAATATCAATTTATACATGTTTAAATTCTATTATGACATATTCATTCTTAACTCAAGTGTCATCTGTCACAATGTTGAAGTTTCTCTTCAACAGCTTGTAAAGGTTGCACACACACTCAGTTTTTTCAACGGAAAATCCGTTCAGGTCCTAGAAGAAATTGACCAACATGTGTTCATATTGTAGGAAGTGAAGCAAGACGAGGCAACAGCTCCTGATTAGTCTAATCGAGATAGCTATCAGATACAACAAATCACGTCTGTTGAAGGTGGGTGTACGGAATCGGACTTTATGCGGCCAATATATTAACGTAGCTCATGGCCAATCGCAAAATATGGCAATACTGCCCGATTATTACACCAGCACATCGCGGCTTATGCCCCGCGGCCGCCCCTGATTACCTGAATCATTCTAATCGAAGATTACTGTAAAGGCAGAGAAAGATGGATTTGGCGCATGCGTGTCTATCTTCACGATTGAAATTTAATTTTTCACCAGAGGCCATCGATATTATAGTCCTCGCATATTTCAAAGATAATATATCGTCTCGATGTTGCCCTGGTGTATATTTTTGACGAGGGATCCGACGTAATTGAATATAATTAAAAAATTCGTAAAGTTGGGAATAATGAGAGGCCGGCGGAATAAATATTTTGAGATTTGAAATGTGGATTATTTTCAAGGAATCTGCATTGTCTCAATTCGAATAATTTGACTAATTGAACGTTCTGATTGGCTGAGACACCTAGAGAAATAAATTCAATATCAAATAGAGTGTTTTTCAATGTGTGGATTGCGACTTCCTGGGGGACATTGCAACCTACTGCAGAAAAAAAAAACTATAACGTTTTCAAACTATAGATTTATTAACAGATTTCTACAAAAGGATTGACATACTTAGTCGTAAACATTTGTATACAAACCTATTAACAAAAATGAAATCCTAAGACGAAAGTTAATGCAAAGGTAGTGCTTGTTTTTGATTAATAAGAATCTTCCATCGTGGATCTGTTTTTGCTACATGGAAAATTAAATCGTTTTCCAAATTCAAGTAATTTTTTTGCTTACTTTCCATTTCAGCCATTAAAAAATTAAAAGAGTAATTTACGTACAGACGTAAATTGTTTTAGTTATCGATTGGCGACGTATACGATGATACGCCAATTCCAAAATTAACGCAAGATTTGAATTTGTCGCCATATATGCGACATGACACAGTTTTTTTTTTGCCGAAATTGGATGATATAGATGAGGCCAATATGAGGTTTCAACAAGACAGTGCCAAATGCCATACAGCCCGTAAAACTCTTCAATTGATGCATGAGGCATTTCCGGTGATCAGAATTGGCCCACTATATCGTGAGATTTAACACCATTAGATTTTTTTTAATGGGGCTATTTGAAATCACAGGTCTACGTCAACAAGCCCACAAAAACACGTGCAGAAGGTAAAGGAGGAGAAACGATGCATCAACGTAATTCAGCCACATTTATGCAAAATCTTTTTCTTTTATCAATATATTCAATTTATGCATAATGCTGATGGAAAAATTCGACAAACGAGTGCATATGTGTATGCAAAAGCCATGGAGGTCATTTGCCCAATATTTTATTTCATAAATAACCTTATCCTATATACTTTATGATACAATGAAAACATTACAATCAAAAGACTAAAACTGTGTTTTCTATCTAATTCAAATCTTCCGTTAGTTTTGGAACACTCTAAACATACATGATCAAAACGTGAAGGATCGTGGGATTGCCAAAAACTTTTTATAACAGTTTTGTATGAATAAAGGTGAAAAACACTGATCTAATATATGAAATTCCCGTGTCACAGTGTTAATTGCTATACTGCTCCGAAACTGCTTGATTCTGATGAAATTTTATATGTATACCTAGTAGTTCTGAAAATAGCTTGTTTTCAGGTTTCAACACAAATTGTTTTTTGGTTTTCGAGGAATATTTATATTTTTAAATTTTTTAATATGTGACATATGTACAATGCTGAATTTTCATCCTTCTAACACTAGTCCTTATTTTCAATTAGCGTATCCCTAATTATTGAATTAGTTGCAGGATAATTTAATTAAGTATATTTAATTGAAAATAGTAATTTAATAGTAATAATTCCCAACCTTGGTTGATAATCACTTTGACAACACTTATGAATTCTTATTAAAAAATAAGTAAGCTAATCGTCTGTATCTATGTTATATATCTCTGACATAAAGCGCTAAAGTAACAAAAATATATGAGTATTTGCTGAAGAAGCCATCTGGCGACCTGGATGAAAGACACCCGTGACACGGTGAGCCCGGTAATCTTTTCTTCTTCGAACTATATCTAAATATATAAAATAAAGGCGGGTTATTTATAACAATTTTTTATTGAATTTGTATCAAATTAATTTAAGTATAACATTTTTTGCCATTGTAGGGTGGCAAAGAAATAATTTCTAAGTCCATTAATATTGATATGGTGACTCTTGAACACAGTCTTAGAAAAAGGCAATTATACATCCCTAAGCCAACGATCTGATAAGGTGCCTTTCGATGTGTATAGCAGAAGAGACCACAATAATTCGTCTTTTTATGTTAGGCTCTTCAACTTCCGATCCCGACCAGCATTTTCGCTCCTTCCTTAAGGATATCGCCCCGTTACACTGTTTTATTCATGGAGCACCGTCGCCACCCCGATATAAACCTTGCAAATACATTAATCTTCAACGCGGCGAAACGTCGTTCCACTTCTAAATTCGCACCGACAAAAATTTATGAACTTATTATCCGGTCTTAATTGAACCAAGTTGATGTTGGAGCGCAGTATGATTGGATAGTTTTTTAATGAACCCGTGGAAGACACTAACATTCTGAAATGTTATGAGCTGAAGCATTCGTACTTGTCCACTGCTTATTCGGAATGGTTTTCATTGAATTTGGGTATATCATGAAAACATTCCTTGTTGATAAAAACCGAATACCTACTATAATTTTCATTAAATTTTGAATACTGATATAAATAAGTCGAAAGGCATCGACTCCAATTCTGAGAATAAGGAGAATGAGGTAACTATAGAACTAATTTTCTTGAAATCTATTTCTTCATATAATAAGTCTTTATTTTCCAACTAATAAAAACACCCAGTTTATAGGAAATATTTCAAAATAAATATACAGTGTTAATACCTAAAAATATAATACGAACATTTAAAAAAGGATAATCAAAAAAAGAAGTAATATTAATGAATATAACTATACATCAAAATTCAATATATATACCTATGTGAAGAGATTCAGAGTTAACCAGACTATGAATGAAAGAAAATGAAGACTAATGGAAGAAACGTTACTGTCAACGGCGAACGATATCGAGCCATGATACGCAACTTTTTTTTTACCCCAGTTGGCCGAGTTGAACTTGGTTGACATGTGGTTTCATCAAGACGGTGCCACATGCCACACAGATTGTGAAACAATGGACATGTTGAAGGATGAATTTGGTGAGTAGCTTATCTCTCGAAATTATTTCTTGTGGGGTTATGTAAAGTCGTTAGTGTATGTGGACAAGCCGAACACGACTGAATCCTACAGGATAAAATAACACGCGTAATTCGTGGGATACAGGCCAAAATGCTCGAAAAAGTGAAATATTGGACCTTTCGAATGGACCATTTGATAAGAAGCCGTGGACAACATTTAAATGAAGTTATCTTTAAACTGTAAATGGCAAAGGCCAAGTTATCAATTTCAATGAAATTTTGAATATATGATGCAAATTCATATATCCAAATGTGTTTTATTAGATTTAAAAATCACCCTATATATATATATATATATATATATATATATATATATATATATATATATATATATATATATATATATATATATATATATAATGTTCAAAGATTCACAGGTAATTCAATACTAGTAAATACTGAGACTCTTAATCGAAATATCGAAATATTTCAAATAAAACTCTTATTTGAAATATTTCGATTAAGAGTCTCAGTATTTACTATATATATATATATATATATATATATATATATATATATATATATATATATATATATATATATATATATCAGCATTAATAAGAAGACGGACGTGTCCAGGATTAGCTGCATTTATAGTTACTTACTTTCGAATCATTTTAAGTAACCTTCGCAGACAGCCCACAATTTTAATAGACTTTATGTGTTACGTGCGTAGTATTTTTTCAGTGTCAATGTTTCTCTGTGCTCCTGTCATTTCTACTCTATTATTTACCTATCGTCGTTTTAGTTAGTACATAAGAATATTTTTATATTTACATTTTAACATCAACTTTCAGTTTCCTTTGTGATATCAAATTCATTTTAAGTCACACATTCTTGTTTGTTGGTTTTTGGTCATACCTTTTATAACTAGTTAGCCGTAAGTTGTCAAACATAATTTTTATCATGACAAATGTATAAACATTTTTTTCAGAGTCCTGATGAAGACTGTAAACACAGTCGAAATATTGACCAGGCAAACAAATTGGTTAAAATCTTTTCATAGTGGCCCCTTATTTTGCCTTTAACACATAACAATTGTAATTAAATTACAAGGCAATACTACTTTTCATTATTGTTATATATATATATATATATATATATATATATATATATATATATATATATATGCAATGTTTTCAGCAACAACAGGCTTATTTTAATATTAAAATCTTCATTTTCCTTGACGTTTCGTTGTATATTACAACTTTGTCAAAACTAATTAAATGAATCAATTTAATATATATATATATATATATATATATATATATATATATATATATATATATATATATATATATATATATACAGCTGGTGTGTACAGGAAGAAATGAATTGTTTTGGTAGAATATAGAATTGAACTATCTAAAGCAGCATTTCAACCGATGAAGACACGTCCTCGATATAGACAATTGAACAATAAACGCGAAGAACGAGTAGGCATGTTTTTCCGTCAGAAGAACCATAACATGTTCCCGAATTACGAAACTAATCATCGCGGGGCAAGTTTTTCCGTTTACAGCTAAATAATACGAAAGAAACGAGGTCATATCATTTTCTATTCATAATATAATGGCGTCTTTTTTCCCATCAATTTAAATGGCTCGTTTGCCAGTTAATTCGAAACGATCAATAATATGAAGATATCGAAAATGAAAGAGAAAATTCGTTGCGCTCGATCGCGGCCAATTTTTCAACGATTCAATACAATCGGAAGGTTTTTATTCGGGCGGCGATGGAAGGCCTTTGTGAGAGATAAATTTCATTCATTTCACACGTATTAAAGGCAGCTCGCCTGCAAGAAACCAATATTTGTATTCATATTGTAAGATGGGATGACTGAGAAATGAACAGGGTTATCGATTATGGCACTACGGCCATCTTATTCACTTCTTCTTTGCGCCGATATGCTTTTTGTTTACATTACATTGTAATGCCGGACGATCATTTTTAAATCGTGTTTTTGGGTAACGCGGATGATGGAAAATGGTAATGATTTCAATTTTTAACTTTGCATTGTAACAACTAATGTTATCATAGCGTTCTTTTCTCTTAAAATACACGGCACACGTGATGTATTCAACACATCTCATGAATATAAAATGAACTCTCTCTATATTTCTACTCATTTTTCTTCGGAAAATAGAACAGGATATTGAAATATTTTTATTTGTGCTTATATGCGAACTACGGGGAGAAATTGAATTGATTTCGTGGAAATTCACAGAAGTATCACATTTATAAATGAAAATAAATCGCGTGAATGTTTTGTGCATAGAAAAAAAGTTGTACTTCTATGGTTTAACTTAGAGAACGAAAATAAATTCCACGATTTTGTCCCCATTTTTATAACTAATAAAGCATCGACCAATAGACATACACGTACTTGAAAATTTATAATAATAATAGAACTTATTTAGCAATTATTATTTAGCTATTACAAATTTCATAAATACATTTACCTTCAAAATTTATTATTAACAATTATTTGATTGAAACTAACTGATCTAATTCACCTTTGAATACCTTAAGGCAGTGGCCTCCAAACTTTTTGTACCTGCGCCCCCTTGAAAAAAAATTGTTGCACCCCCTTAATTTTTCAAACAATCTAATTTCATAAATACTCAACTGATATAATAATTCATTTAATGGATTACAAAATAATATACAATATTATGTAAAAATATACATAAAATAATAATTATTTATAATAGAAATAATAACTTTAAAAACTGAGATTGAATTCTCGCTTAACTCTTGGTGAAACATAATTGAATATTACATTAAATTAAACTCTTGGCTTAATGTTTCACGATTTATTTAACAATATGAAATAGTCAACATGTTTCAAGAACGTCTTCTAGTCTTGAAAATGAGTTAACGCTCGAAACATGTTGACTATTTCATATTGAGAATAAATCGTGAGACATTAAGCCAAGAGTTTAATTTAATTTAATAATAATATTAAATGCAATAAAAACAAATCTTACAAAAAAAGAGAAAATATATAATTAATACAAACTTATAAAAATTGGATGCGACCGTCGAGCCTGTTTTTCAGCACAAATTTCCTTAAACCGTTGTATCATCGAGAAATGCCAGTTCTCAGTTCCTTTTCAATCACTCAGCGATATCTTTACTTTGTTTTTAAGACAGCTATTGTAGAAAAACCAGTTTCACATGGGTAAGATTTTAGAAATTGCAATTGAACATCTAAAGCTTATTTTGTCAAAGTACGAAAACTGTCCTTTACTCGTAGCGAAAACGTAACAAGGTTATTTTGGTCTTGAAACATCTGCTTTAATGTAATATCACTAGATAAGTCAATTATTATTTCCTGCTTTGCTGCTAAGGCCAAAAGGGGTTTCTAATCCATTCATATTTGGACATGTCAAGATTTTTAAAGTAAAACGACAATTGCTTCCATAGACTGGTCAAATGATTATTAATATGAACTTATGACACCTATTTCATTTTTTTGGTTAGTATTCGAAATCGATATTTTGGAAACAGCTGCTTCCCCCAATTGCAACAGTCTCGCGCCGCACAGGTTGGAAACCACTGCCTTAAGGTCACTAATTGTTTCTAGGGAGCTACCCAATTCATAAAATGCTTTCAAAAAGTTTTTCATGCAATATACCATGTCTAGATTGAAAGAGTTTACAAACTTGCATGCACAAACTGTCAAATTTGGTTTTAATTTTGAATTGAATATATAAAAACATTAAGTATTTTCTGTTCAACTGACATTAGTTCTGAACAATTTGAAATGCTTTCGATTGGAGTATATCTATTACATTTAAAAATCTTTTCTTTAGAGTTTTTTCTTTAGTCAATCGAAATACCAGAGTGGAACAATATTCAAAGTGCGGCATTATTATTGACTTAAAGAGCAATAACCTTCATGTTGCCAGATGTTTTCCAATTCTTTTCAGAAAGTTGATTTTCTTGCAGATTTCAGACGATATGAAATCGACTTGATCATTAAAATTCAATTTCTCATCGAACATAACGCCTAAATATTTAACATCTTTAGCCTTTATAATGTTCTGGTTTTCATTTTAATAGTTGTATTTTCGTTACTATTAAAATTCAGAATTTTACTTGCACACAAAACTTTTCCACATTCAGCGATGAACTGTTATCGCTTATCCTTTCCTCCAATGCTGCTAAGTCTTTTTTGATGCATTCTGTGACAGTCTGGATATTTTTAACACAAGCTAAGGCATTTTTTCATCTGTGCAAAATTGTATAGAGCATTTTTTACATGAACAATAATATCATTAAGGTATACGGATAATAGGAGTAGACCTAAGATCGTACCATTAGGTACGCCAATATACTGCTGTCTAAAACTGATGCCGAAAAACTGCCTTCTGAAAAGACACCAATGAACATAACTTTTTGGGACCGTGAATGTAAGTAAGGATTGAAGCATTCGTTTACAAAACCTTCAAAACCAATTTTAGTCAGTTTTTCAATAGAATTGAGTTTTTGTTATAACATAAACAACTACTTTAGCTAGTATACACATATTTACAAATAAATTCTTTATATTATCCACACTTGATCTCCAGACCTGATGTCATTTAAGGAATATAATTTTTCAAAAAAGCATTTGAGTTAGTTTTGTGAGAAATTCATTCATTTTGCGTATAAAAAAAAGCTATGAAAATACATAAACATACATAAAAAAGAGGGTCGATATTGAATTTCATGTATGAATTGATGTTAGACAATGTGTTATCTTTTGTATTAACTCTTGAGAATGGGTCAGCAGCTCGAATCATATGTCGAGTGGATAAAATCATTCTTGTGGACTTTAGCGTCAAGATTTTTCGTTTATTAGAATTTTTACAATGTCCCACCGAGTGTTAAGTGAGAGGTCAATTGATATTACTGTGTTGAAACTTGATTTATTATTGTATTTTCAGATGAACAATATATATTGACAAAAAATCTTGGAAAAAAAACTCGCGAGAAAATTGGTGACAATTTAATAATTTCAGGGTATTGTGAATGAATGATAAGGTGAAAAATTATTACGGAATTTCCAAAAATTGACATATTTTTCATACGATAGTCGTGCTCTGGTACCTCCGCTGGGGGCAACACGACGACTTGAGCAACCAGTAGTCGAAATCAGCGCGCCTCCAACAACGAGCACCAGGTAAAAGAAGTGTGCTAGTTAAAAGCGGACGTCAAGATAATAACCAGTTGGAAAGGCGGCGGGCTAAAGAAGGCGGCGGGGGCCGCATAGTGGGGGCGGCGGGCGCGGGACGCAGAATCTTATTAAATTGCCCGGGCGTCATATCAGGCCGAAGCTGCGTTGCCTTGGAAACGGCCGGGACACTTTGAAAGTCTAATGCATACATCTCACACTTGGGGGCGGCGATGCGCGGGGTCCGGGAGGAGTCATTTTGTTTTCACCCATTCTTTTATTACGCTGCCACAGCACCACTATCTTTCTGCCTCCACTTACTTTCGCTTGCCGCCGCCGTGTCATACTGGGGGCACCGATACACCGCTTTTCGCGACCTCCAGGCTATCTTCTTCACCAAAAATTTAATTAATCCTTTCAATCATAAGTCATAGAACCCAAAATCAACAAAACAACTCAGCTAGTATATACACACACACACACACACATATATATATATATATATATATATATATATATATATATATATATATATATATATATATATATATAAAAAAATGAACACTAGAACATTCGTTTGAAAAATTCAAATTAACCAAGAGAATGTTATAGTAGAGCTAAATATGTGAACGTGTACGATGTGATGTCTCCATTATCATTCGAGGGCTAAATGTTAGAGAAATATTGAAATCGATGCCACACCTGATGCAAGTGCGAGACATATATGTTGCGTTCTGCAAGGAACTCGTCAGTTGCACCACGTCCATCGAAGTGAGGCAACGATTTCAACCCCTTCTTCTTGTGAGTCCAAGTGGAAGACCTTAAAGTAATGAATACTCAACAATTCCATCTATAGGAATCAGTAGAAAACACCTCTCAGACTACAGACACACCAAGCATCGAAATTTCACATATCTTCTATACCCGTAGGTATCTACTAAATTGCAATGTCCATTTGACAAATATCATCATACGATGTTTTCAAATGTCAATAGGTTGCGTTATTAGTACGCTCGCGTTTATTCCCGTATTTCAGGGGCATAATATTCCATCAGGTGTGGCATCGATTTCAATATTTCTCTAACATTTATCCCTTGAAGGATAATGGAGGCATCACATCGTACACGTTCACATATCTAGCTCTACTATAACATTCTCTTGGTTAATTTGAATTTTTCAAATGAATGTTCTAGTGTTCATTTTCTTAAATATTTCATTCAGTGTCATAAGCACAAATAAATTTAATTTGATAGGGTAGATAGAAAGTATATACTTGTAAATAGGTTTAGTACAACATTTATGTTCCTTACACCTCAAGGTGAATAAAGGGAAGAATGATCATAATTAACACCACACGTGAAACACAAGACTTTTTCGCATTTCCAAGGATAATGTATGAGTGTATGCCCCTTTACCAAGCATGGTAACCACCAATATTGTTTCTACGAGAATTTTATTAATGCTTCAACTTTGTCATTTTTGCTCGTTCGTACAAAATGATTCAATCTACATAACATTGAAGAAATTCAGGATATCAGATATACCAAAGAGAATGGAAACGTGAAATCAATGGGAGGAAAAGAAGAACAAGGCTTTTATCTTTCAAACTCACTGGAAAACTTCAAATTCAGTTAGTATAGGTATCTCATTTTGTATTTTTTCAATCTTTAAGTCTATGCAAATGTCTTTTACTCTACGAGTCTCGTACGATTATGAATGCATTTTTTTGCATTTTCAACTATCCTATATCACCAAAAGATGTACATAAAGACTGTATAGTTAGGCTTACGCCTTCTAGAAAGTAGTCAAGGTATCACGCCTCCAAAAATACAGGGTACAACTCGAGTCTATGAGATGGAAGCATGATATTCGAGACCTAAATCCGAAGAGTATACTTATTTGGCATTGGCAGCCAGCTGCATATAATAGCTGGAGGGAAAAATAGGTCTAACAGTTGAGTGGTCAATCCAAAACTAGTTTAGGCCCAACAATTTGTTTTTCGATATAGAATTTCTTTATTACCATGATGCAATACAAAAATACTCAGGTCTTTAGATAGATAGGGTTATGGAGATATGTTTCACAATCGTGATTCTTCTTAGTATAGATTCAATAGTAGGAAAGAATCTTTGTGATTGCCACATTTGGCTAGTATTGTTGATAATTCCCAAGTCAAGTACTAGTTCACGTATGTTGATCCATGGGATTTTCCTTACATAATGAAAAATCTTGAGATAACACTCAACAAGAGTTAATACGAGCACTAGTTGATCTGAAGACTTGTTAAGGTGAAAATCGAATTTAAAGGAACCGTTGTAATTCACGTTTCCTTTTGATTATCAGGGTACATAATATTGAATAAATTAGATTGTTTTACAGAAATGGAGTTTTAAATGAAATTGAATAGTTCATAATCAATATATTGAATACAACTGAAGTAGTACAGTAACTACATCATAAATATGCATAATTGATTAGATGATTGGATAAGTTGCCATGGAAGAAACTCCACATTTATTTCCACTGTTCCTTGCGAGTCTGATGTATCCGTTTTCTCCCCAAGATGGTCCCCAGGAGTTCTTGACGATGTAGAAATCTTTTCCATTTTCGCTGCCGAAGCCAACTGCTAAGATACCATGATTCAAATGCGTGTTGCTGCAAGAACCGTCGAAAATTCCACTCTTGTATCGTTTGAATGAGTTTGAGGCATCAACACCAATACAAACAGGTCCCTTAGTTTTGATGGCTTCTACTAGTCCTGCTTCATCACCCTGGCGAATATTAACATAGCCGGAAACTTTAGTAACAATATCGTGTTGACTAGCTCTGCATTGTCGATCACGTGCTTCGAATGGATAGTCATCTTCTTTATCAATACCATATTTCTCAATATAATCGAAAGCAAGGGTCATCAAACCTCCAGTTTTACAACCACCATTACCACCGTTATGCGAGCAGTCAATCAAATTTTGTTCACTGAGAGAAATCAATTTGCCAGTTTTAATTGCGTAAGCTCCCTCTAAACCACCTGTCTGTAAAATTTTTCGTTAATAAGTATTACAATAACATGAAATTTTGAATTGGTATTTACCGCACTGAAAGCCCAGCAACCTTCACAGCTTCCTTGGTCCTTTACAGGAGTGACGATTCCGTGGTCTCTCCAGTCGAAAGTGTTAGGAGCAACGAAGTTTGGTGATCTCTCGAAGTAGTTGTTTCCCTTCAACGGAGTTGATGCGTTAACTAGACCTCCATTAACGAAACTATCAAATTCGCTGTCTGTCCAGTCAGAAAATTTATTTATTCCCATAGTAAAGGAATATTGGCCTTTTTCGAAGAGACTGTTGTGGGCTTCGATAACTTTCAGGTTGTCTTGGAAGATGTTGAAGCGTTTGCGAGCTTCCAATGGGGATCGATAAGATTTGCCGAAGTCAGCCTGGATTTGTAAGAAATCAATCAACACAAATTATTCGAAACGACGACATAATCCTTTCAAGAAAGTAATCATTGATACTTTGTAGTTTATGGAAAATATTCTATTTCAATATAAACTTTTACATTCGTGTAATATAATTATGAAACGATTTCAACAGCAATTTTAGAATATCGTTCTGTACCTAAAAAAAAATAGTACCTCGGAAACGAGTGTTACACCTTTCGCTCGAATAAATTATGAAAAAATGGAAATTATAAATGACAAATGATAAAATGAATCGATGAAATATTATTTTACCTGGAATTTCTGCCACTGCTGGAGGACATCTTGATCTTCGACAGCGTTGGTATACACCAAGACCACTGCTAAAATTATTGATACAGCTTTCATTTTAACTGAATCGTGGAACGGAGACTGAGTACCGAGAAATTCTAAGCAAAGCCTTTATATATCAATTTTTATCTATTTATCTAGCAGATCCTCTGTATCTACATTAAGAAGAATTAATGCATCGGGAAACGCTCAGATAAATTACTAGTTTTACTCTTCAATTTAATTCTCTTATCGGAAATCATTTGATTCTACGAATTTATTTCCTAATATTATAATTTTCCATTTTATTGTGAAGTAGACTCATATTGAGAAACTGTCTACAACATTCAATCTATATATTATATATCTAAATATATACATATACTACGTGTCCACAAATGAGGTATCAAAATGAACATCTTTTTTGTTTTATAATTAAGCAAAAATATTGTTTTTAATGAAAAGTTCTGTTTGTTCGAAAACCCAACAAACTGTTCAGGTGATAATTTCAAAATTGTTATTATTTTCCGAGAATGATGATTTTTCAACAGATAATTTGAAGTTAAAGTACTATGGTATTTTAGCTGTTTTGCAGAAGTACGCAACTAATTAATTTCATGAAAATATAAGAACGTATCCTTGAATATTTAATAGTGTTAGTAGTCCATTAGACTTTTGGGAAATAGTTGAAATAAATCGGCATAAAAATTCTGGAAATTTGCTCAATGAACAGATAGAATTAAACAATTCACCCTTGTTAAATCTTTTCAGGTAATAAAATTAGATTTCAGAATGGAATATCTTAGGTAAAACCCAAATTCATAGAATCTCAAATTCCCTTGATATTTATACATGTTTTTTCAAATTTGATCTTATTATTCTGTAAGCATCTGAAGAAGTCGTTTGTAACGACGAAACGTGTCATGATAAGTCTCAATAAAGTGTCACTCACTAAATTATCATCAATTTCAAAATTCAAATTTCTCTCCGTGTTTGTAACATTCAAGATAAAATGAAGCAAGTTGCAATGAAGAAAGAGCAAAAGAGCTGTTGAAGCATTCATGGAGTGTGCTCAAAGTGAATTTTTAATCGATGATAACAGTTTTCTTAGAATGAGAAGAAATTTGTTTCTCTTTGTCATATCAATAATATTATTGATGATTTAAATAATTCTTTTATAACCTCCTATGCTATTAGAATTAATTGGGACAAAGGATAAAAAACAATGTTTTCGTATTATCTTACCTCTCAATGAAGTAAATACATACGAAATAGCGTAAATTCTTCATATCAATATGAATTATGTCCTCCTTTCGCAGAAATAACTTCTTGAACTCGTCTAGGCATCGATTCCACTAGCGTAGCGCAGATTTTCTTCAATTCGTCATCATGAAACTGAATTGCACTTATAATCATTTTTTCTTTTGTAGTGCAATCCATTTTTGCCAGTCGTTTCTTTAAAATATTCCATAAATTCTCAATGGGATTGAGATCAGGTGAATTCCTCGGCCAATCGAGGTTTTTATTTCATTCTCACGCATAAAGGCCTGCACTTGTTTGGAATTGTGGCAGGGAGCCAGCTGAAATGTTCCATCACACGTTTCCATGAATGGGACAATCCTGATGCGCAATATTTCCATATAATTCACTGAATTCATCATTCCTGTTATAGGAGCTAATCGTCCAGGGCCATTGGTTATGAAAGAACTCCAAAACATTTGTTTCGAAGGATGTTTTAATGTTTGCTGGATGTGATCAGGCCACAAAGTTTCCCCATCACTTCGTCTAACAACACTTGATTTGTACCCTTGAACAAACAAATGTGTCTCATCACTAAAATCCACCTTCTTCCAGTCGTCCACATTCCACGTACGGTGCTTTTTGGACCATGTCAAACGTTTCTTCGTCATTTTCTGGGTAAGCAGTTGCTTTCTTCTTGGTATTCTTGCTTTACGGCCAACCTCCAGCAGTCATTTTCGCACAGTTGAGGTGCTCACTTCCACACCAGAAACCATTGAATGCCTACGAAGATCAGTGCTTGTCTTTCTCGGATTAATTTTGCTATTTCTTATCAACAATTTGTCCGTTCTTGGAGTAGTTTAGCGTTTGCGGCCGCAGCTTTCTTCTCTTTTTGGAGACAATGAGCCATTTTCTTCGAATGTTTTTAAAATTTTCGAAACGCTGGACATTATCACACCAACAGCTTCAGCTATATCTCTTACAGTCATTGATGTGTGTTCATTAAGCGCGATAATTTTGGAACGCTTCCTCGGAGTGAAATCCATCTTTGGACAAGACAATACAGCACGTATCAAAATTGAAATCACCAACTGTCGCATTGGTACCGCTCACAACTGAATTGCTGGCGAAGTAAAACCATTCAGAATGTAAATGATGGTCCAGGTCGAACCCTCACGTCACCTCAAGTAGTAAACAAGCAGGTGTGAGCGTGTTTGGGCCACCTTGGAACTCACATATTTACTACAGTAACTCAAACGAAGAAGAAAAATGTTTGTCCCAATTAATTCGAACAGCATAGTACTTAACTTTCCTGATATGCAGAATTGAGAAAAATATTCGTATAAAAACTCATCTGTATTTTGATATGATATCTATATCGAAATTTTCTGTCATTATTCAATAAAAAATTCGAAGATTCAAATATACCTCTAGGTTTTTTTCGAAGATGAAATTGAAAAAAATATTTCATTGCTTAATATCAAATAATTTTCGCTTGTACTTTTTTTTTCGTTTTTTTCCTCTGCTTTTTTCTTAGTTATCATTATTTGTGTACAATGTTATTGTTTTCCTGTGATTGAATGTATATCTGTTGGGAATGAATGTATTATTATTATTATTATCGAATAATTAAACGACACACCTTTGAATTCTTCGAAAACTTGTTCGATATATTCGAATTTCGTTTCAGGTTACTAACGCATTTTCCAGAGTTAACCACATAATTAAAGTTACAACACAACTGGAGATATTCAATTGTTATACTCAACTCCTGATAATTGTTAAGTATCCCGAAATGAATGTCTAAAATATTGAAATTTGCTTTTGAATTTGTCCATATAATTTTAGTTGAAGTATATATTTCTTTTGTACAATATATTGATTAGATATTGATCGGTAATGGTAATCGGTACCAGATTAGAATTTTTTTTACAGCTATCATATATCATTCAATCCGTAAACTTTTCATGCTCTTGGAATTTAGATTGCCGATTATGTTTCTTCTGAAACTTTTGATCCCTTTCTTTTAATTCCTTTGAATTGAAATGATCCTTCAGATAATGATAACAAATTCAATGATTTATAATCCGACTTGTTCATCAATATGATGTGACGCATTTCAGCATATTTATTTTTATTTATGATCAATCAAACTCAATTTTCATCTAACGTAATGCTTGAATAGTTACCTCTAAATACTCCTTCAAATTTCTGCTCATTTACACATCTTCGACATTATATCCTTATTTTTATAGATCGTCAGGATATTACTTTTACCTAACTATGAAGATCTCTGCACATTTAATGATGAGCTATTATTTGTGTATGAATTTCTTTTAAAAAATGACACGGATGTTTCGCTTAGCACTCGGTAAAACATTATGTTAAATAATATTAAATTAAAATTAAAATACGTGGCTTAAGTTTCAATGAAGAATTAACAATTTTACGTATGTTTCGAGTGGTTAGCCCATTATCAACAGTATACAACAATATTACTCAAATTTCTTTTGTTTTCATCCATCTCCATGTTCGTACACATTGAACTTGGCTAAGCCGTTCTGATGAGAGCTAATAAGCTCGAAGCACGACTACTTCGTCAACGACTACTTCGAAATTAGAAGTAGTCTACTTTTTTTTTCACTAATAATATATCAACTTATAACGCTATAATTTTGTTTAGTTTTTATATATTTTCGACAGAATGGGCGAGAGGAGTGAGTTTAGTTTTGTTAGGTTAGGTTGGTACTCTTTCGTCCTATTGTTAAGTAGGTCTGATTGTCACGTTGTGTTGTTTGAATGATGATGGAATATTTTATTTTCTTATATTTTCAGGTACTCACCTGACTGGAAAAAAGGTGGCTGGTATTTTTTCTAGAAAAATTATCAGATATAAATTACTATGCTGCTCGAATTAGTTTGGACAAACATTGTTTTTCTTCGTTTGAGTTACGGTACTAAGTATGTGAGTACCAGGTTGGCCCAAACACCCTCACACCTGCTTGTTTACTACCTGAGGTGACGTGAGGGTTCAACCTTGACCATCATTTACATTTTGACCGGTTTTAACTCGCTAGCAATCCAGTTGTGAGCCTACCAGTGCGACAAATGGTGGTTTCAATTTTGATACGTGCTGTATTGTCTTGTCTAAAGATGGATATCACTCCAAGGAAGCGTTCCCAAATTATCGCGCTTTCTCAATGAACATACATCAATGACTTGAGAGATATAGCTGAAGCTGTTGGTATGGGAAAGTTCAGCGTTTCGAGAATTTTAATAACATTTGAAGAAAGTGCACATCGTCTCCAAAGAGAAAAGGATACTGTGGCCGCAAATGCAAAACTATTCTAAGAACAGACAAATTGTTGATAAGATTCAGAAAAATTCATCTGAGAAAGACAAGCACTGATCTGCGAAGGGATTTAATGGTTTCTGGTGTGGAGGTGAGAAACTCAACTGTGCGAAAACGACCGCTGGAGGTTGGCCGTAAAGCAAGAAGACCAAGAAGAAAGCAACTGCTTACCCGGAAAATGATGAACAAACGTTTGGCATGGTTCAAAAAGTACCGTGCGTGGACTGTGGACGACTGGAATAAGGTGATTTTTAGTGATGAGACACATTTGTTAGTTCAAGGCTACAAATCAAGTGTTGTTAGACGAAGTGATGGGGAAACTTTGCAGCCTGATCACACCCAGTAAACAGTAAAACATCCTTCGAAACAAATGTTTTTGGGATTTTTCACAACCAATGGCACTGTACGATTAACTTCTATAACAGGGATGATTAATTCAGTGAAACATATGGAAATATTGCGCACCAGGATTGCCCCATTCATGGAAACGTTTGATGGAACATTTCAGCACGACCTGGCTCCCTGCCACAATTCCAAACAAGTGCAGGCCTTTATGCTTGAGAATGGAATAAAAGTACTCGATTGGCGGGGATTTCAACTGATCTCAATCCCATTGAGAATTTATGGCATAAGACACATCAAAGAAACGACTGGCAAAAATGGATTGCACTAGAGAAGAAAAAATGATTATAAGTGCAATTCAGGTGTGCTTTCATGATGACGAATTGAAGAAAATCTGCGCTACGCAAGTGGAATCGATGCCTAGACGAGTTCAGGGAGCTATTTCTGTGAAAGGAGGACATACTTCATATTAATATGAAGAATTTACGCTATTTTGTAAGTATTTACTTCATTAGAAGGTAAGATTTTACGAAAACATTGTTTTTTATCCTCTGTCCCAATTAATTCGAACAGCATAGTAATTGTGGTGTGGTACAATTCATTAACTTTCAGTTCTCGCTTAGCAGTTACTCAGGTTGAGGCAGAGGTTAAGCGCAGGTATACATCTTGTGTGTGCGTAGATGTATACAAATCTATAACTAGATAGCAAACGTAGGTTGTAAACTCTCAACTTCATCAAGAATTTGAATAAATAAAAGGCGCAAATATTGTGTATAAGTATATCCATTCCTCGTCGATATTCGGTTGATTACGGGACGTCAACAGGAACACAATGGAACCAATTCAAATTCCACGAATGCATCTCTCATTTCTGTCAGTTCAATTCGGCCTTTCGGATTATATCCATGAAAAATCAGGCCGAGATATTCGGATGAGTATAAAACGAACTGAGAAATTATGAAACTGTAGAATATCAATCCGCTCTCGACTAACTAAAAACGTATAGTAATTATTTTTTCGAGCATTATCGTTTCTCACGCTCTTTCTGACCAATTGGATGCACCTAGTTTTCAAGAATAACCTGATTGGTCACACCTATTGAGAAATCGGTCTTGCGGAAGAATTTCTTGTAAGGCCCGTGGAAATACGATTGATAAATAATAATTAATCATTGAAAAACTATCTTATTCCGATCAATGCCTAAAGGCCATTATTCCACGTCTAAGAACGTGAAAAAAGAACAAATAATGCATAGTATGAAATTACGAGTTTTCAGTAGAATAGGAATGTTTCGTTTATTCAAGTAAGAACCATTGTACCACAGTCTTCCATTTAATGAAATATGATTCAATAATTGATGCTGACTATAATACACTTATAGTGAAATAAATATAATATAGTAAAACAACATAAAATCCGACTGCCATGACCATCAGAAATGTGTCAGTTTAATAGCTCGAAATCACATCATTATTCTATTAGAAACTCTCTCATAAACTTACGTCTGGTCCTGATGAAATGCCAAGTTTTATTATGGAATATTCTATTTAAGTACTTACTTTTGGATCCACTAACACATAAATTTAATCTCATAATAAGCAAAGGCACTTTCCCTAAAACATGGTAATCGTCCAAGACAAGAGAAAAAAGGTGATTCTTCTGTTGTGAACAACTAAAGGTCAATATCCATCTTATCAAACTTTTCCAAACTTTTTTAAATTGTAGTCCCTAATGATATATATATATATATATATATATATATATATATATATATATATATATATATATATATCAACCCATCAGAAACAGCATCAAGACTCAGCAACATGGAGTTATGTCAATAAGATCTTGTTGAAGCAATTTAATGGTGTTTTCTCAGTATGTTTCTGATGTACTCGACTCCACCGGCCAAGTTGATGTGATTTACACATATTTTCAGAAAGCCTTTGATAAACTTGCTCATGCGCACGAATACAGAAATTACGCAACAAATTTGGGTTTTCAATTTGGTAGCCTCACTAACTTTTTTCATTCTTACTTGGTTAACATATGTCAGTTCGTACAGCTGAAAGGTACATTCATCGTCTGAGTTCATACCTACCTGTGGAATTCCTCAGGGGTCTAATCTTGGGCCAAAGTTATTTATTCTGTTCGTGAATGATCTAATGGATAATACTGACGCTCCACATTTCATGTTCGCCGACGATTTGAACTATTTCATGAAATTAGATGACAGGACTATTGTGTTCAACTTTCTCGATCTGATAAGGTGAGAGATCTTGGTGTAGTCTTCGATCAGAAACTTTCCTTCATTCCACACATCACCCAACTTATTTCCTCTACCTCGAAAATATATGGATTCGTTATACGCAATGGTAAATATTTCAATAATTCCTCAACATTCATATGACTATTTGATGAATAATAATTTAACGACTAATTAATTCATTTTCCTTCACGCAGATTGACTTTGTAATATTCAAGCTTTTCTGGAATCACAGGACTATTCTATCAGTTTTTCTACTTTGTTGAAAGTGTCGTTGGCGTGGAAGACTGAAAACGGTTTATGATCCAGTCATATTTCATCGAGAAAATATATTTCAAAGTGCTCACTTTTTGGACAATTTTCAATTAAAAGATAGTCTGGTGAGTTTTCTGGTTCTATAAGAGATGGTACTACATATCTACAGATCTGTGAAATATTTCATTGAAATTTTGCCCTTATCGAAAAACTCGATATCTTCAACTTCTCTTATCATACAATCTAGACAAAAGAAGCAGAATGTAAAGGGTGTTTTTTTAGGGGTATAGAACTTTAAATTGCAATAAAGCAACGATGGATCATTCGATTGACAAGAATTTTTATTCGAAGGATGATCTTGTGGCATTACATTTTAAATATGATTTCTGGCACATGACCACGGCTGGCTCGGACGAAGACCAATCTGGACGTCCAATTTTCGATGACTTTCTCCAACATTTGTGGCCGTATATCGGCAATAACACGGCGAATATTGTCTTCCAAACAATTGGCAAGCGTTTGTGGCTTAAACGCATAGACCAATGACTTTACATAGCCCCACAGAAATTAGTCTAGCGGTGTTAAATCACAAGATCTTGGAGGTCAATTCACAGGTCCAAAACGTGAAAAACGCTGTCACCAAACGTGTCTTTCAATAAATCGATAATGGCACGAGCTGTGTGACATATTGCGCCATCTTGTAGAAACCACAGCACCTGTACATCATGATTGTTCAATTCAGGAATGAAAAAGTTAGTAATCATGGCTCTATACCATCGTTTTTGAAGAAGTACGGACTAATGATTCCACTAGCCCATAAAGCGCACCAAACAGTCAGTTTTTCTGGATGTAACTGTGTTTTCTCTTCTCTCCAAATGCGACAGTTTTGCTTGTTGACATAGTCATTCAACCGCAAGTGCGCTTCATCGCTAAATAAAATGTTACGACGTAGTGCGCGATACGTATTCCGCACAGAACCATTATTTTCGAAATGAAATTGCACTATTTGCAAGCGTTGTTCAGGCGTGAGTCTATTCATGATGAATTGCCAGACCAAACTGAGAATAAATCACTTCTCAGCTGTTGAATCGGTCGCTATCTTCAACAGTAATGCCAGCTTAAAGTTCTACACCTCTAAAAAAACACCCGTTATAAGTAGATGTTGTTATCAGATAAAGATTGGAAAATAATCGCAAAAAAGTTGATTCTAATACTCAAGCAGTTTTTCAACAAGACTTTGCTCCTTGTCGCAAGATAATGATGGAACATTTCAGGAGTAAGAGGATATCATGCCTATAATAGCCAGGAAACTCCCCGAATATTAATCTGATTGAAAATTTGTCATTAATAATTGAAGAAACACAACATAAAATAAATTACACAACTGGAATCAAACTCATTGAGATTGTGATCCATATATGGTGTCCTGGATTAAGGACTAGCAAAAAACTCATTCATCTAACAAAATGAATACACAAATGCCTGTATATATTTTATAGCAAAACCATGCACAGACACCTTGCCATATAAATTTAGCTATAATTGATAGATACATTGAATTAAAAACTGGAAAGGATCATTCGAACTCATAATTCACTTTCATAAATAAAAATAATGAATCACATGACATCATTTCGCACCAATGATCCATCAATTACAAATTGAATTGATGCTATTAGTGACATTTGAGTTTCTAAGGTGACATTTGCGGCGTTAAAATATAAGAATCGATATTGGCACTCCTCTATTCCGATAGAGAAACGAAGACTTAGTTTCACGACGTAAACTTTTCGTGAAATTATACTTATTCGCTTTCTTCGATAAAAGTATAGACGAAATGAGGCTGTTGTGTGTTATTTTCAAATGTTGTAACAATTCAATTTGCAGATATAATGTGAATTATTCTAATGGAGTTATTACCTCTAGTAGAAATCAAGTTATCTGTGGTTTTAATGGAAATCTAGCAGTATGGACTGTGACATTATCGAATAAACAAAATTAATGACTCGAAAAAATCGAAAAATTGGAATATATTTTCTGATTTTCTGGAGTACAGCTTTTTTGAACAATACTTCTGAATATGTCCTTATGAATTCAAGTAAAAAGGGATATTTCTAACTCTTCTGGTGTAACAAACAAGGAATAATTCCAAATCAGAATGATAGAGCTCATTTATAGAAATATACCTTGGACATTATGTAACATTATAAAACTTTAAAAGTTTATGATATGGAATATCAGCCCCAACATCACTTGTATTAACCAAAAATATCTTTAACTGTCATACTTCAATTTGTTTATCTATCATACTTCGTGGAAATTTATTATCAACATTTTATTTTTTCGTTGAAAGAAAAATAACTTCTAGAAATTTAGAAAAAATGAACCATAAAGCTTCCCTGAAAACTGAAGATCGCATCATGAATTCGATTGAAAAGAATATTTAACTAAACATTCTGAAAATAGTATTCTTCTTGAATCTAACTGAAAAATCATTGTTTTTTTAAGGAACCTATGCCAAAGTATAAATCTCCGCATCGATTTTTGTGATTAAATATTAGGTTTCACAGCAGAATAAAGTTCTGAAAGCTTTTGAATATTGAGTGTGATAGAAATAAAACAGAATATTCCATATTTACCGATTTAGTTTACCGTTATGCCAATAGATGGCGTACGAGCTCCTGTTCACTAAGTTCTTCATTACTGAAAAATACTTAATATTATATTCTTTGACATAAGGTGTTTAATTCATTATTGAGAATCAATCGTACTGAATTATGATGGTAATAATAGTCGAGAATTTTCGATGGAAAAAAGTAATATTTGTCGAACCCAATTCCTTATAAATAGAAATAATTTCTCATGGCCGGAGATAAGATCGTGTAACCAGGCGAGGAGCGGTATTAAACGCCCGATTTGCAAAATAATATTCCTTACCCAAAGAGACATTAATCTAATCGTGCATCTACATATCACGTCGTGTCCACGGCATAATTAACGTCCGGAGCGGGTGATTTATGCCACGTTGCCAGGTCGGAAAACGCTCGGTAGAAAGACGCCGCGATTCGCGCGCGGAGGACGATTTGCCCTTTTGTGGCGCGATCTGAGCGCTGCGCCGGCGAATTCGTGATTGGAGGTAATTAACTGTGCGGACCGAGTCCTTAGTCAACCGGTACAGCTGAATGTTTGTAATATGTTAGGCCGCTGCTAATTGTCGCATAGTCCGAGGACGCGTCTGCACAGACTGTTAGTTGCCAGAGCATTGGCGTGCCGAAGGTGGCACCAATCAACAGGTTATTCGGGCGTCAGTTGCTCATTTTTGCGGAATTTTGACGTAACTCTTTTCTTGAATAGTAACTTATGCGCCATCTGTTGGTATATGAGTGAACTAGGTCGGTAAGTAAGAGATCTACAATTTTTCAATTCCAACCACTGATTCGACATTTTATAAGCAATAGATCTTATCATTAATCGTCAAGTATTTTGCATGGATATTTCAACCTTGACATCTATTAAAGCGAACTTTTCTGAATTTCTTGCACGAGAAGATAAATTCATAATTCTCTTATAGCATATAATTCTCCTTAGCCTATCCTGTTATATATAGATGTATTCAAGAGAAATCTATGGTTGCATCGTATATTGTATATTGACTCCTAGTACAACACTTATACATTGAACAATGGGAAATAAAACATTTGCTTAATTTGAAAAATTCTTATATACAAACACAAACATTTCAGGATACTAGCCATTATCAAGAGTTTAGTACAACACATCAATTCTCCTCGTGATAATGAGTTAGTAGCCCGAAACGTATGTCAAGTGTGATCTGATTTGAAGCACAACCTGTGAGAGGATTCGGTAATTATATTATAAGAATACAAGAGGCTACAAAGTGACCTGAATGATATCAGCCTGTGGTGTACTGATAATTGTTTACACTTGAATGTCATGAAATGTAATGTGGTGAGTTTTACTAAGAAGAGAGATGTGATATCTTTTGATTACAACATTGAATGTGTTAATCTGACTCGACTTCTGGAGGTTAAGAATCTCGGCCTAGTATTTGATCAAAAATTCATACCTCATATCAACCAATTAATTTTATCATGTAGCAAAGTTTACGGTTTCATCGTCCGCAATTCTAGATTTTTTTCAGTTCCTCAACACTGGTTCATTTATTTAATGCCCTAGTGAGAAGCAAACTTGAGTATGGCTGTCTTGTTTGGCGACCAATATATAATTGTCACATAAACCACCTGGAGGCACTGCAGAGGAAGTTCTTGATATGGCTCTCATTTCGTGAGGATGGTGTATATCCACCTAGGGGTTGTGATCACGCTTGTTTTCTATCGAGGTTTGACACTAGGAGCCTCCACACCAGGAGAAGTTTGAATGCATTGAAATTTTTATTCAATTTGCTCAATGATAATCTCGACTGTCCTGAGCTTCTGGGTAAACTTAATTTCTTCGTTCCTCCGAGGTGTACTAGAATAAGCCAGACATTTACTCAAAAACCCACAGAACCAATCTTCTCTCGCAATCCTCGCTTAGCTTTGCATGTTCTACTGCAAACCAGGTATCAAGCTGCTGTGATTTGCACTGGGACTCACTTGTTTCTATCATGAATGTGTATTTAAATCTTAACAGTGAGGTATCTTGATTTCTTCCGATTTGAGTTCTGATTGATTTGTTTTCTTGATTATTATTATGATTGAACATTTAGATATTGATATTAAGATTTAGATTATTATATTTGATAATGTTTTTTATTATTAATTATTTCTTAATATTGTATATCTATGTTGTTATTGATATTTTTAGTAAGCATATTTATTCATTATGTATTATGTAATTACATGTTGGAAATATATGCTTATTATTAATATTGTTATTATAGGGTGATTTTTTAAGCGTTGTTTTTTTTAAATCGAATAAAACACTGAATTTGCATCATATATTCAAATTTTTTATTGAATTTGATATTTTAGCCTTTGCCTTCAAAAGATAACTTCTCAGTACGCACTGTACGCATGCGAGCCAATGGTTAAATGTCCAACAAAGTAAACTTGGAGCGAAATTTGGTGATAACAGCACGAATTCTTGATTCACCAGGTCGAATATGGCCATAACAAGCGATACACATTTTTCACAGAGCACGAATTTTGAGAGTAAATTCCAACAATTTGTAATCGTTGCTCGTTTGTGAGTCTTTCCATGATAAAATGGCAGAGTATACTGAAAACTTTTCACTTTAACGGATGAAGTTTGGATGCCTTTACCAACCAATGCCGAAACCTGAAAAACTTAACTCTCAAAAAATCACCCGTTATAATACGCGAAAATTGAAACTTTATTCAATAAAACAAGAAGCTCAGAGGATTCTTAGGTCCAGTACGTAAGGTCCCATGCGTACCCGTAAGATTTTCAGTTCAAAATAAAGAGAGGTTGCCAACTCTCTCCAAGGTAGAGGTCTGTAATAGCAAGGGGCATGTTCAGTTTATCAAGCGAATTTTTCAACCTATCTGGGTAACAAGATGAATACGCTTTCCTATTGTAATATAATGTCTCTATGTAACATCAAAACCATCCAATACTCATTCTACGATGCTCTAAATCCCTTTTATTCTTCTAACTCAATTATTGAATGAAACCTACGCCACTGTCTTCTCAGCGACTAATCCAATCCACATGACCAAACTGAGTTCAGCGCGATTCTCTGCGTTTGTAATTAATGACTTGCTTATTGTCTTGCAGATTTCTCTCTTAAGAGCACAGATAAAGCGAAAAAATTGCGATATATGTAAACGATATTCTGTACGCGTTCAATACAAACACCTGGTTAGGTGATTAGGACAGAACTTCTAGCATTTAAGTAGCACTTGTCCTCATTCACATTTGAGTGGTTATCTGTGTAATCTGTGCGATTAGAAAGAGCTTCAGTATCTCAATCTGAGATAAAAATGGATACTTGAAAAATTTCGAATCAAATAAAAAACTTCAGATGAACACTTAAAGAAGGTTTAGAAAAACTTATCTGGTTTTATACAATTCTTGAAAAGTAACAAGGAAGAATTTCAAAATTTTAATGCGTTCAGTTTGGGAAAATGTCGTAAATATTAGTAGACATTAATTTTCAAATTATATTCATTAAATCAGAATTTTCAACGAATAATTACAGATGTGCCTGATCGAAAATCAATAAAGACGATATAATCTATGAAATTTTGGTGTCACATTGTCTCTAGAATAGTGTTTCCCAACGTGGGGCCAAGCTTCATAGGGGGGTGATTTGATTTTCAAGAATGACAACTCGAAAATGAACTCGACATGATTTTACCCTTTCACACTTCTCAATTCTAATTTTTTATCCTTTTCGAAGGACATGAGAATTTTAGAAAGGCTAATGTTGGGCATGGTACAAATAGATCGGAAAACACTGCTCTAGATACTCCTCCGAAACAGCTGGACCGATTTCATGAAATTTTATTATACTCGCTAGATCTGAGAATCGGCTGTTATCTATTTCTCATACTCCTAAGTGATAAAGATCGTTCCCCCCAAAATATGTTTTTTTCTTCGAGCAGGATTTTCATTTTCGAATTTTTGTGATATGGTATTGAAAAATACATACAACACTCACATTCCTCTCTTCCACTACAAACCTATATTTTTAATAGGGATATTAGATTTTCTATAATTTTTAAACCTGGTCGATAATCCTATTACCAACAATTATGAATACTTATCATAAAAGCAAACTTATCGTCTATATATATTCTAGATATATAAAACAAAGTCGTGTTAGTTGAATGTTGCAGTCTTCGTAACTTGAGAACAGCTGGATCGATCTTTAAGATTTTTGTGTTTTTAAATTTGTCTTCGTCCGGAAAAGATATTGATTATTAAAATATGATATTCAGAATAGAAATTAAATATCATTGAGAAAAACATTTGGCAACTAGAAGGAGCTCTGACATAGAGACATAGAGCGGAGAAGTGACAAAAATATATAGCGGCTAAAGAAGCCTCCCGGCGTCGTAGATGAAAGACTGTTTCTGAAAGTGTAGAGATGATATCACATACATTCCTGACAGGGTGAGATCGGTAATCTTTTCTCCTTCGAACTATAACCGAATACATAAAACAAAGTTGTATTAGTTACACCTACTACTATTATACGTTATAACTTAATCGTAGAACGGCTGCACCATATTTATGATTTTTGTGTTTTTGGGTTTGTCTTTGTTCGGATTACGATATTGATTAAGGTAACGGCACCGGTTTCTCACCGGTCTCCTGCAGCCGACCATTTTGGTTTTTGTACTTTAAAACATTTAAAATTTCGACTAAAAGTTGTGAAGTAGAAAGCATTTAATTGAATCACTCATCATATGTCACATATCAAAACTTGACTTTCATATGTTAAAGGAAAGCCGGTCAATTCAACAAAATCTACGAGATCGTTCGTATTCATATTATATAGAGCTCGAACGGAATACGGAGCTCTATAGAATATGACTATTCCTCATTCCGACCACTAGGTCGGTAACAGGAATTTTGACACTTTGAAGATGATGTCAATTTTATATTTTCTAGGTTTGTTGTAAGTTCAGTTATATATTCTGAACGCTACCTCTGCATAAAACACCTGTATGCGAACAATAATAAAACAAAATCGAAATAAGACTCCTTTTTTTAAACGTATGTTTTTTGTTCATCACACATATTTACATACTTTTAATATTGTAATATCTTTATAAGTATATCTTTCTACTATAAAATTTCAACATGTAAGCAAAAATTGAATAGTATTTGAATTGCTTTATCGAGCAAATAATAATGGACGGAATGCGGAGCCCTATAAAATATGATTTCTTTTTCCCACCACTTGGTCGGTTACAGGAATTTTGCACTTTGTAGATGATGTTAATTTTCTATTTTAGAGATTTTTCTTTAAATGTTTTGTATTCAGTTATAACTATATTCTAAATGCTATCCTACATAATACACCTGTATGCGACCGAGGCTAACTTCAATAGATTCTTTGTAATTGGAGTGTCATTTCCACTATTTTTCTAATTTCTAACATATTCGGTGCCATTGCGTTATTGAAATATGATTAATAAGAAGCTTGAAATAATTGAAAAATATATTCGACGCGATTGGTTGGAGCTCTAGGATAGGGCAGAGGAGCAACGAAAACAAAACCTATTTGTTAAAGAAGCCACCTTGCATCGTAGATGTAAGTTTGTTTTAACTGGAGATGAGATGGAGTGATGGTTCAACACTGACACTCGTGACAGGTCGAGAGCGCTAATCTTTCCTCCTTCGAACTATAACCCTAATACATAAAACAAAGTTGTGTTAGTTAAACGTTGCACCATTTTAACTTAGAACGGCTGCACCATTTTTATTTTTTATTTTTGAGTTTGTCTTTCATCGCAGTAGGTTATTAGGTATTAAAATATAATCAATAAAAAACAACGCAACTAAATTAAGCTTTGGGATGAAGCAGAGAAGTAGCTCAAAAAAAAACGTATTTGTCAAAAAAGCCACCTGGCATCGTAGGTAAAAACCTGTTTTGACTGGATATAGGTGGAGTGATGGTTCAACACTGACACTCGTGACAGGGTGAGAGCGGAGATATTTTCTCCTTGGAATGATATCAAAATATATAAAAGAAAGACGTGTTTTTCCCAATTTCATGATTATGGTATTGTATCAATTTCGTTACCATCACTTCGTAAATCATCATGAATTGAGTTTCAGCTAAAAGGTATCAGTAATTCATTGACTGTCGACTGTAGGACGTTACGAAATTCGCCGGGTATGCAGGTTATATGGTAAAAATCTTCTGAATCGTCACCGTTTCGAGAATCTTTGCTTCAACACCGCGGATATTTAATTAGGAGTTAAACAGCATCGAATCGATTTAACCCCGTACAAAACGGAGACAAATAGATCACTTTTAATCCTGAATTTAAATCGAACAGGAAGCGATCCGTCACCGGAGTCCGTCGATTGTTTGACTTGCGGGCGCGTGTATTATCTTTCATTGTGGCTCCGGTGCTCCGCCTCGCGAAAGCAACGCGGCAATTTACTCCGGTGTGCCCACCACTTTCCGGCCGACGTTGACACAAATCCGATAATTTAACACCGACCGACCACGGGTGGTTCATCGAAATCGAATAAATAATTGTTCTTTGTAATCCCTCGGATATATGACTTTCGGATGGTAAATATCGGCCATAAGTAATACGAGGCCAGGGTTGGAGCTCGGTACCGGTGTGATCTTCCACACGAAGAATGTCTGAAACACGTACTCTTGAAGGATTAATAAGTTGAAGACGTTTTGAGGATTTCAAAAATATTATATATAACATAAACATAACAATAGTGTTTCGATACACAAACGGATGTTCATCAGTGTTCATCCAACTGATGAAGGGATTGTGTACCGAAACAATATTGTAGTGGACAATGTGCAAATGTGTTCAATTTATTAATCGTTTCACTTGTAATTTCAAGACGTATCTCCTTTATCCGGTGGTTTCCAACTGGAGGATTTGGAGGGGTTTTTGAAGGGACAACCCCTTGCAAGTTAGCAAGGGGGGCATGCAGCTCTTTCCAAACTATCATTTTCGAATACAAACCATAAAAATCGAATAGGTATCAAAAAATGAATCAGCAAAATAGATATACGTAATCCACAATTATCGCCGCGAATTTTTCGTGTACAAATGCTAAAACATCCATCCATACTCTTGCTGGAACGAAAACATGTCGCTTTCGCGTTTGGAGCCGAACGCTGGCGTAAAGAGGAAACAAAAGACAAGCACCTGGAACATCCCGGTGGTTACTCGCGCCAAAAAAGTATATACATACTTTTTTATGTATATTTTACATAATATTGTATATTATTTAGCCATTAAATAAATTATATCAGTTGAGTATTTATGAAATTAGAATATTCATGAAATTTTTTTAAAGGGTTGCGCAGGTACAAAAAGGTTGGAAAACACTGCCCCTAATCAATCGACGTTTTCTTATGTGAACTGTTTGAATTCACAACCAACAGCAACCCTATACGAGTGCATATAGTTTTCTCCTCAAGTGATTCCACCGAGAATCTATTTATTCATTTAATAACCAAGTTTGGCCAAGATTTTCGCCCACCTTTCTTCTTATTTTCAGAACGAAAAATACGGAACATGCCAAATTTTACAAATGAATTGATTCCGACGCAATATTTTCCCTTTCAACTTCTAAAACATAAATTCTCTGCAAAAACTATTCCAATCAGCTTATTCTTGTATTTTCTATTAATTTTATTCTATTTATACCAGATTTTCGTTATATTTCCCCACCAAGTTTCATATAGATAGGTGCAGCTGTACATCCCGATTTAATGTCCCCCCCTCTACCATTTTCACGAATTAAATTGATTTTCCGAAGAAAAAAGTAGCCTAAGTTACTGATTACGAGATCAGCTGTCTTCCAATGAAAAGCTCAAATCGGTCCAGCCGTTTCAGCGATTAAGAGGAAGAAATGCATAGACAACAGTTTTAGAAACTGTATTTTTGTCACCGATATTGAATATATTTATAATAGCCAAACGGTTAATTAATTCATTCCGTGTCACACACATTTAACCAAAGAGTATTTAACTGTGTTTATTGATATGTTTGATTTTGAAATTATGCTTTTCATTCTTTCATTAACCTTTGAGTTATCGGAGATATTTATATTTTTTTCGTTTTTTTCTTTTTTATTTTTTTTTGTCAGTGCAACTGATTTTTTATATGACGATGATCCCTTGAATAAATTATTATTATTTTATATGCATGCACTGAAAATTTTTATTCGAACGAAGCATATCGCGAAGCTGGCTATTAGAGCATGGTTGATGTGACTCTTTTAAAACCCTCAGACGAATGATATTGAAAAGACATTGAAATACGTACAGGGTAGAATAAGAACAGACTGCTTGTGTTTCGAAGGAACTCATCAATTATGCCACATTCATGACTAAGTATGGCAACGATCCACTGAATTTTAATGAGGTCCGGAATTAACTTCAATATGCCTCTTCGTCGTCGATTTGTACCGTTGTTCTACATATTACAATTTTGCCCCCATTATCCTTCTAGGGATAATTGTTAAGGGCAAGGCGTCGGCACTTTCTGCTTGGCTGATAACGTTCACACAGCGTCCGGCAGATCATGTCGACGCTCTGATCTTTATATATATATATGGCAACGATGTTAATCTGCATAATTATTTCATTATGCCCAACAAGAAATGGTCAAGTGATGAAGACATCAAAGCTCCATCTACTGGAAAGAACAGAGAACAACCTCTCTATATTAATATCCCCATATTCGTAGGAAGTACACAAAACGATTATTTTGACGAGTAAAATAACACGAGCATTGAAAATTGCAACGAATATTATCACCAAAAACTTCAATAAGCATTTCTTTCTGGATACATATGAAGCCTAAAATTAAACCCTTCACTAATTGATTTCGAATTTGTAACGTTCAAATATTTTCTTAATCTTCTCTTGAATTTTGTATTGAATATTCACGGTTAGAAGTAATTATTTATTACAGCAACTGAAGCAACTTTCTTTATATCCAATTTGAATTGTTATATCAAAGGGGACCTACTCCAATCCTGGAACGTTTAATTATAAACGACGTTAGCTTTGAATTCGCTGTCATTTAAAATATGGAATTCCTCCTCCTGCCGTAATCTTAATAAATTAAGTGTTAAGCCGTGTTCTCTGTAATTGATATATTATTCCCCAGTTAGATCCATTAATCCATGTTAGAACATTATGGTTTCAAATATGTATTCTGAGAAATTCTTTACGAATTGATAGCTTCCATAACTATTATGTTGGCATAGTTATTACTTTACAACCCAGGTGTTTTTATATTTCTTTAAAATCCGAATGTACGTTAAATATTATCAATCTTTTTGAATATTATATCCATACACATTAGTGATCTCAAGTGATCAAAATTCTAAAGTAAATCAAATAATAAATGACACGGAGGTTTCGCTTATCTCTTGGTGAATTATTATGTTTAAAACTATACAATTGAAAATTTACACACTTGACTTAAGTTTCACTGAATATATTAAAACTCTACGTATGTTTCGGGTGGTTAACCCATTATCAAGAGTAAACAATATTACTGATTTCAAAATGTACAACTTTCATTTATGTATCCTAAACCACAGAACACAAAACTGGTTTCACGGAAAAGTCTACCTGGTCATTACAAATAGGTAAATTCTTCTTTTTCGCTATCGAAATTTCCGAGATCTCAAGGGTATTTAATCTTTTAAATATTTAATAGTGTTGGCATTTACTTGATGTAAATCCATTATTAATGGATTTACATCAAGGATTTCAATGGAAATAATTGAATATAATTTGAATTCAAACACTTGAACTTATGATTTACACTTTATTGACTACATAGCATGACGCGTTTCGTCGTTACAAACGACTTCTTCAAATGCTTACAGTATAATTCTCATTATTCTGTAAGCATCTGAAGAAGTCGTATCACGTGATCAAGAACTTTCATCCCCATAGGAAATATATGTACAACGATGATTGTATATTTTCTAAAGCAGTAGCACAATAACACGTATGAATACATAGTGCGTGTTGATGTGCTACTTATAAAGCTTGGACGATGGATTAATTTTTACCAAATTTAATTACACCATTATTAGGTAATCTTTTTTCATTATATCGATTAGGAAGTTATGATTATGAGACGGTTCGAAAAACCTATTACACATCGCTTTCATAGCTCATCATTACAGAATATTCATTTCGAAGATATTCGAAAAACGCGAGTTCAAAACCCATCTCAAGGTAAGCCACCCGATATAACGAAATAGTAAACACAAAGTAAGCATACTGTAACGTGAAAGCTTATAATTAGTAATTTGAATAAGCAGATGAGGCGGCCGAAAAAAAGCGCCATTACCACCGGCGAGCGCAAAAACCACTGGTAATAAAACAGTCCGATCCAAAAACCTCCTTCAACTAGCCACGTAAGTTACGAGTCTCAAGTGGGGAAATCAAGCGCGAACAGAAGAACAGAACTCGATGTAATAATACTCTCGTAAAATTAACCTGGATGCGAGTCGGGCACAATGCCGTGGCTCGAAAACGCATAAAAGTCTACATAAATAGTCTAGAATATCCAGGTGGAGGTCTGATGGTGATGTTATTGCTTATTGGCATTCGCAATTATCAGGAGAATTAACGGCTTCGTTGCTGCTATGGATCTGCGAACGGAGATGTTGAGAGGGTCGGAGGTCGATGGAAGATGAAATGGCACTGAAAATCCTACTGCAATGAGTTCGGTTTATTAGTAGATAACATGGTCAACTTACACGAAACCAATGTTGAATTGGCTTGGACTTTGTTTCACAAAAATTATATTAATCATTACATTTATTTTAAACTTACTAAAATAAAAATCTATTATCAATCTACATAATTTTCAAATTATAATCAAATGTTCATGATTTATATACACACACATATTCACAATCTGGGTTTCTTTGGCAATGAGTCAAATGCAGAGATCAGCTGGTTTAATACTTGAGGAACCATTTCCACCTGGTTAATCAATTTTACTTTTTTTTTTAGGATCATCTTAAATTTTCTTCATGGTAGGGTTTTTACGATCTTTTTCTCTTTTCTCAATTTCAGCTTTCTGCACCTTAACGACCCCTTCATAGTATGACTCTTTGCTTCATGTCAATGGATCATAAACAGATGGTGGATAATTTGTGCCTAATTCATTGATTGTACAAAACTGTAACAACTTTTCATATATACTAGGATTCCTAAAATCTTTCCTTTTTTCCATGAAAGCATTCATATCCAATTGATCAATCTTCATTCTGTCATAATATTTTGCAATTTTATCTTGTAAATCCACTGAAAAATGACCTGGAGGTTCTGGTGGTATGGATACTCCATCATCTTCCGTAACTTCTTCTTCCTGATTGGGATTTTCATCTGTGATAAGTATTACTTCATGTGGTGGTATATTTACTTCTATCTCGTTTTCATCATCTGAAGCTACAGTAACATTGTGATTAGATACTAATTTTGCTTCCTTCGTTGTTACTTTGATGGGTGCTGTTAATGGACTGGGGGGAGCCGATATAGCTGATTTACTAAAGTAATTTGTAGGTGACTGAGTGTTCTCTGTATTGCTATTACTCAGATAAGTTTCTTCATCATTAGTATCTTCTTCGCCTTCTGAGTCAGTGTATGTAGCAGTTAGAGACGGTAATGCAGTAGAATTAGACATTACTGAATTTGAATTTGTGTTTGTAGTTTTTAGTTGAATAATTTCCTATATATCATATTCAAAAAGGAGTTATTAGCTTTTCTATATCTTCTGCCCAGAATGTATTTAGATTGTGAAGAAATTCAAACTTTTGCATTGTACAAACAACGCAACCCAATTGCTAGATAATTGATTAGAGTTGTTACCCCATTTGAAAAAGCTAAATCCAACCCTTCTTTTCTCTACAAAAATCTTTATATACTCTATACCTGCTTTTCTTTTATTCGTTTTATATTTTGACTGAAATCACACAAAACCGATTTCTCGAATGGAGAGGAATGTCTCTTTAATCAACAGATATATCGACACCTGTTACCTTAGAAGATCAATTCAAATGTTTGAAAAGAATTTACTTTTACTTTCTATTTCCATTACTGAATTCCAATTTCTCTTAATTCGAATATAAACTTAAATTCAAAAAAACTTTGATTTGCACTTTATTGACTACATAGCATGACGCGTTTTGTCGTTATAAACGACTTCTTCAGATGCTCAAAGAATAATATTATCCAATGGAAAATCCAATGAGAGGTAATAATAAAAACTTGTCTAAAAATCACTGATTGAACATTATTCGATATTTCGTTTTACAGCATTATCAAGAATGATACATATTACAAAGACAACCTATAAATGACAATTGTTAATGTATAATAATAATTTTACAATTGTAATATGTTTCTTAACTTTAACCTTAAAACGAGAAACTGTGAATCCTCATAGCAAGTTTTTATCATCATTTAAATATGCATTATAAAGATTAATTCATCGTCCATTGAATTTATATGAAAATCCTTTTCGAAAACCAAATGTACATTGTTCTGGGATATTGATGACAAATCATTGTCTCCTAGTTCCGTTATGAGATTGACACCTAAAATTACCTTATTCTTCAAATATTCTGGATGAGAAGTCTGCAGTACTTTATGAATAAAAACCAAATTATGATACCTAACTAAATGGACCATCCCCAACCACCCCAATAAACAATATTTCAGTATAAACAATATAAGTCAGTAGCTAACGAATTTATCTATATTCCTAGAAAGTTGAATCGTGGTAAAGTCTGCGAAGAACAAAAGCACGGGAAATTAGGTAGACAGTGAAAATTCCAACGCCCAGAAAAGACGCGTGGGAAAACCACCCCTACTTCTCTGTTTTGTTAGTTAACTCCGGGGCGCCAATGAAACACACTCTCGCTAATGAGAAGTGTTAATTAGGGCGGAGGCTGCAGAAAGGGTTCGTAGACGCGCGCATTCTTCCGCACACACTATCCAATCTACAGGGGTGGATTAATTAAGGGCCGTCCGGAGCGGCGGGTCGATGAGGTCGAGCGCGAATTAACGACGCTGACCCATTAAGGGGCGGCCGACGGTGCCCGTAATGAGAGTCCCCTCCGTCGCGGCGACCCGATTGATGAGCGACCTTTCTCTTTTCTCCTGGACCGCGTCGCTTCTGGACCAATTAAAACATCTTTCTAGAAAGCAGATTTGAGCAACTGGTGACACCTTCTTCCCTTTTTCGGACAGTGGTTTCGTTCACTCCCATTTATGAATGAAAAAGTAATAACTATCGAAAGTAACTAATAACATTAGATGAAATATTATAAGAACTCATTCTAATTCAATTCATTTTACTCAATTTCTCTTGTTTGAATAACTTTTAATGATAACTGCTATGGAGTCATAGTGAATGATACATTTATTAGCAACTGTATTGAATGTAGACTCCATAAACCAAACGGGGGATTGTAATAGCGAGTTGATCCTTAGAGTCTCTAGTTGGAATATTCTGTGATACGAGAATTTTGCTCAAAAACACTAAATTTCAAAGCGACAAGAGAGAAGGACAATGAATACTCCTGTGCAGTAATTTGTACAAAATTTCAGTGATAAAGTTTATCTCCTATCCTGCAATGAGATTAAATTAAATCGACTCAATAATTCGTTATGATTGACTCCTGTCTCTGGATGAACTTTATATTCTCTCCAAACTAAGAATTTTAAGAACCTTATCTGAATGGCCTCAACATGGTATTGATGGCAAGTATAAATAAGTTGCCAGATCCTACTGTCATACTTCAACTTGCTTGCAATTTAAGGCATTAAATAGTCTCATAAATGCTGATGTCCAAGCCCTTGATGAATCCAAATCACATGTTATATCGTTCTCAACAATAATAATTTACTATGTTCGAACTATGAAATTTTTAATGATGTTTTGAGAAGACCTAAAGCTTTTGTTGACCTTGGGTAATTTTTGAACCACAAATGACTTTGAAATAGATATTGATGAAAGAATTACGGCTGCCTCTAGAGTAAATGCTTTATTTTTCTGCATCGATGAAGAATTTGGCAATATATCAACTCTGAGAAAATTGTTGTGTGGTTTTGTAAGATCTAAACTTCAATACGGGTCAACAGTTTTGGTTTACATATTCATGAACTGGAGTTTATTCAATGGAAGTTTTAGAAAACTCTTGAGCTTTAGAATAGATGGAATGTATCACCATGTAGGCATACTGTATGAACTATTGACAAGTAGTCAAAATGTTGACACCTTTAGTGTACGAAGGAATTGCTATGCAAAAGTTTTCTTGCATAAAATGATAGATAATGAAGACAAATGTAGGTAGGTTTAGCATAAGTTTGACTTCATTGCACCAAGAGTCTCTTTGAGAAACGAATTCAAGTTCTATCTTCTAACAGTTAGAAATAAACTCCTGAAATTTTCGATATTGCACACGTTGTGCGAACAGTGCAATATTTTGGAGGTCCAGCTCGATATATGTAACTCTGTTCTGTTTCTCATATTGAGGTCAGTTTCCCAAGTTCAAGATCTACAATAGTTGTTGCTTCACGATTCGTATGTATTCTGTTTTTTAAAAAAATGTTTTAACATTTCATTAGCTTCTATCGTATAGATGAGCTGAAGTTTATAATTGTGTCATGCTGAAGCCACGCAAAGATGCTTAGAATCTTGTATTTCCTCATTTCCCAATTTATACAACTAAAACTGGAGTACGCAGTGGGATAACAATTCTAATGACTTTTTGCTCGAAGTGTAGACACAATCTCGTTTTTATTTATTGAATGAAACTGCAACTGAATAGTAGCCTGGGGAAAAATACCATTTGATGCATCTAATGGAACAGGTGATAGGAATGACTTCTCAAAGACGCTGCTCAGTATATTACAGGGTGTCACTACAACTGGCATCTTTGGTCTAGCTACATGAGACAAGTAGATTTTATTTGTATATAACAAGATTACCAGGTAATACAACAACATTTCTGAAGAATCTTAGCATAGGTATGATTCGTATTGTAAAGAGTAGGTTGTTGTGCCCCCGATTTGCTTCATTTAATAGGTTACGAAACTATCTGCCATGTTTCTGTTTATACAAGCATTAAAGTATAATTGTAATTGTGGATAATTTTCTACTTTTTCCATGTATTTCATTATAAATTATTTTCATACAATTCCATAAAATGAAATTTATATACGTTCAACCAGCTATGTGGGAATAATATCAAAATGGAAATACTCAAGGGTTAATATGTACGAACTGGTTTTTATGAATGAAAATATAGGATGACTATTATTTCAATAAACTTCTCTTCGAATGATATTATGTGGTTCGCTAGAAAATTAAATTCCGTTTGAACTCTTCAGTTACAAGAACACGATGGGCGGCTTTTGCAAGGATAATTAGTTTTATCGCAAACGAGATACTTGAAGAAACGAGAAGCAAGAAGAATTTAGAATAAAACCTAGGAACGTATCTAGAACATTTTCGTAGTGATTTTCATTCGAGAATTTGAGAGTGGCATTCAAATAAGTAACATTCGGCATTATAAAAATTCCAATAAAATATATACACACGTATATACTTGTATATAAAACATTAAAGAAATGAACTACAAGAAAAAGAATTACAGAATTCTGTTATAGTAGTCAATTTCTTTCATGTTTTGAGTAGCCACTTCAGGAGACTTTGATAAATGATCAGCGATCGTTTCTACAACCGCAACCTAGATGGCATTACCTCATCAAAATAGATGAAATTGTTCAAAAACTAGAGTTGAAAATGTAGTACATTAATTGATAAGGATTTGTGAAACTTTCAATGTTAGGTGTATTCATGTGCTCCTTATTGATCCCTAAGATTTGAGATGTAAAGTAATCTATGCATTATATATGCATACGACTTAACAGTATATTGCTGTCTTATGATCGACAAGAGCATATTTGAGGATTGAGTAGAATGGAGCCTTTCGTTTGTTCGGCGTATCTGAAGAGTACCTTTTAGTACGAAACAGTTAACTGTATTACGCTTCCAATAAATGTAGGCACCGATTTCAACATTTATCCCTACAAGGATAACGGAGACATTGCATTGTTCATGTTTCACATAGCTCTTCTATAATGTTCTTTTGAATAATTCGTCAAAAAATTATCGAAACAAAGATATTGTATACTTTAATTTTGTATATGTTATTCGTACTGATATGAAACATGTGAACATAGATTATCGGTAGCTTTTTCTGCAAAACTAGAGACATTTAGATGTCAAACATAAAAAACGAAATATCTGAACATCAGAAATGAAGATACCGTTGTCGACAAAATTTTGTAGATTAGAGGCATACATGTAAATTGAAATCTATTGATAATTGAACGTATTACAGGGAATACCACCATGTAAATTGAAAAAAAACTTGATTGGAAACATAAGAAAGAATTGAACAATTTGTTCTCCGCCATCATGTCATAGAAGATTAGTAGCAAATGAATGAATAAATAACATGGAACAGTTTTTATCTGGAAAAAGAAGAGGTAAAAGAATATAAAGGAATGAAACATAAATATTATGTGGTAAAACACGAGTTGAAAAATCTAAAATATAAACAAACTTCGTATGGTATATTCAAGGAAAAATACAGCTGCCCAATGTTACTGGATCGAAATCAAGGTATTTTAATATTTACTCTATTGGGTTTACATATATATGAAGTAAAATAAATACTCTAGCTAAATGAAGAACTCTCAAAGTAAAGTTTACACAAAAACTACTTACTGAATAGTGGAATGAAGTGGACACGAAAGTGAATAAAGATAGTAAAAAGTATATATTTGGCATTTCATTTCTATGTAAGTAAGTTTATTTGTGCAATAAAACACGACTAACTGTTTCTACACAAGCCTCAATATAAAATACAATTATTTAAAAAATATAATATTTATGTCTTCAGTTCAACAGAAGAAAAACAAATATAAACTTAAATTCAAACACTTGAACTTATATCACACTTTATTGACTATAGCTGACGCGTTTCGTCGTTACAAACGACTTCTTCAAAGTCTAAAAATCATGCTATGTAGTCAATAAAGTGTAAATTAAGAGTTCAAGAATTTAAGTTTATATTCAATTATAGAAATCAAGTTAACTATTAAATAACTAGAAAAACAAGTATATCGTATTTTAAAAATAGTGAAGTGAAAGAAGAAATAGAAAGTCTGTGTAAAATAGAATCACATTTTCTATCAGAATATTCTTTAATGATGATTTGAACGTATTGATAGACATCGAGCAGATTATTGAGGAAAAGCATTGTTAATTTTTCAATGCCAGTAATTCGGGCCGTTGTGGGATTTTCTCGATCTGGTGAAATTCAGTTTGATAACATATTTATGTCTGGTATACTTCTACTGAATACACCACTCACAGATCTAGTCTCTGGTCTATAATAAATAAACGAAAACATATAAACCTGGGTAGGATAGTATGCGAAATTCTCTGTAATAATTTTAATACCATCCTTACAAAATATGCGCGAAATAATTTCCTCATTGCTTTGTTCTATGGAACTCTTAATGATGGGCTATTAGCACGAAACATGTGTTGAATATATAAATTGATTTTTGTGTAAATGAACCAAGCGTTTCGAAATTGTATTATGCTTTTTAGCTTTGTTCTACGAAGTGTTTTGGAATCCGTTAATTGACTTCCATTTTTTATTTCCACCAGCAATTACTCTTCATATTGAATATTTCTGTGGGTATTCTGTGGCTTCTTAGCTTTTTTAACAATACCTCATATCAGTGATAGAAATACGTTCTGAACATTGAAACACGCGACCAGCCTGAACCAGAATCACAAGAGACGAAAATAATTTTTTTTGGAAAAAGCGTACCACATTAATTCAGCCGAAAATTATTCACAATTTGCACAAAACGGCGATATGCAGTCTGGGACACATCTCGCATAGTCTGGCGCGGCTGAAATAAATAATGCAGAAACCGAAAAAAAGAAGAAAACGCGAAGCGGGAGTTTATCTCGTGGCTGAGAGTCTCTGTCACCGGTCACTTGACTGATGCGATTCGAAATGAGTGACAGCCATCGATCGATCGTCTCGGCCCGCTTGATCATACGACCGGACCACAGAGGAACACCGCGTATCGCGCAAACTAGATCTTCTCGATGAGCGAAATCAGTTGGCAATCCTGCCATTAAAATATTCATAAGAGGCTGCCGTTTCTCGAACTCGACCAATGAGACCAATAATTGGGAAAATTTCGTACGATCCTTTGGAATCTAAACTATTGACATAAGTGCACAGGTAATGAGTGTAATCATAATACCAGATGACGCATGCTTGACATATTTGAAGGTTAGAATTCGTAGATTTACACAGAGATATCTTACCACGGAATGCAAGTATATTCTATGGAAATTAACAAGCTAACCATTATTTTGATATCAGAAATGAAGTTTATGGTGTTTGTTATCAGTAAGAACCTTTTGATCTATAAATTTTCAGAAGCGACAGCTTGTGCATTTTTAGCAAAGTCGAAATCAATGGCTAACTATAATTTCTTGAAGGAGTTTCACTGATAATTATTTATTTTAGCAAATATTGAAATTCAATCGAAAAAAAAAACTTAATTATGTTTCGATGCGTGATATTTCGAAAAATAACAGTTATCAATTATGTTCAATAATTTTTTTCAACGTTTAGAGCTGTCGATGCATTATCAAATCTTTATATACTATATATATATATATATATATATATATATATATATATATATATATATATATATATATATATATATATATATCAAGATGAAACTTACGGTATTAACCTGAAAGTTTTTTTTGTGACAGCCGTTTACATATATTTCGAGCTATTGGCTCTCGTCAGAACGGCGCAGTTCAAGTTTTAGATGTTCGAACTTGATATTAATTAAAAAAAACACAAAATAACACACAGAATTCTAGGTGAGGAATCGACTTCTTTGTGGCTTGGAATTGAATATCTCTGTTAGAGTTCTATTCGACTCTGTTTTGAAGACTGAATCAATATCTGCCAATGAGACGATATTTATATCTTCTGGAAATTTTGTACCGAACAATTAAGATAATTTAAAAAGGATTATACAGGTATTAAAATAGAAAAGAAGTTTCTTTTTCAATTAACATTCAAATTTGAAAATCTAAAACTTCAACTGTTTGAATGCATTGAAATTTTCAATAAATTTCCTCAAGGATAATCTCGACTGTCCTGAGCTTCTGGGTAAACTTAATTTCTTTGTTTCTCAGAGGTTACGAGAATAAGCCAGACATTTTACTCAAAAACTAACAGAACCAATCTTATCTCGCAATAGCCGCTTAGCTTTGCATGTTCTATTGCTAACCAGGTATCAAGCTGCCGTGATTTGCATTGGGACTCACTTGTTTCTATCATAAATGTGTATCTAAATCTTAACCATTGAGGTTGATTTCTTCCGGTTTGAGATCTGATGGGTTCGTTTTCTCGCTTAGTTATCACCCATTATTTAGAGATTCAGTTAAATTATAATATATTGATATTATAGATTTAGATTATTATACTCGTATTTGATGTTTTTTAATATTATTATTTTTTTAATATTGTATATCTATGTTACGATTGATATTTTTAGTCACCAAATTCTGTATTTCATTATTCAATATGTATTTTCCTGTGATTGGGTAGTACCTGTTGGAAATATATATTTATTATTATTATACTTGACGCTGATAATATTTTGACCCATCATTGGTGGCATTTTTTTATCAATAACGATAAATAACACGAAGAAAAACCTCTAAACACCCGAAAACACACAGGAAATACCGTTTTGTAATTGCTGAAAAACGGCAATAGAAGAAGAAATTATAACAATCTATTGATACTGTCAATAATCTGGAACTTATTAACAGAGCTGCCTGAAAAAATGACGTAAACCTCTCAATGTTTCGTCAATACATTGATTTTTCAATAACTTCTCGAATTTTGAGAAGACATTTAAAAATATTTTCTGTTCAATTTGAAAAAGTTGTCCTGGCAATAACGAACACAAAAAGAGAAGGATTATCGAATTTAGTACAGTCGTTCGGGAGTTTAATGCGTACATACATTCCAGCAATTCATTTTCATTTAAAATATCTACTTTGTGAATAAATTTGTGTCATATAACCTCATCTCCGTGAGCTGTAAAATCGGTAGAAATACGATAATTTAATTACCGAATATGAGGGGATTTGTCGGCAAGATACCGACTCAGATGGTCATTTGGAATTTTAATTAATGTTTTCTCGATGGCACTCTGTTAACAAATAAAATGCCTTGTATAGTTGGACCGAACCGTGAAGATGACACGAAGAAACGGACACAACCAACCACTGGCAAAGGCCGAATTGTGGATAATTACAAGTGGTCATGTTGAATCTTCTCATTAATTGGGTTTCTTTGCCATCGAGTAATTAACTCGGAATGTGTCGGTCAATAATTAACATCCAGGTAGACACGGGCCCCAAAGTCTGGCGCGAACTGGTCCCAGACTTGTATCAATAAACATTTCGTATCTATAAATTTGATGGCTTCGAGATTCGGATGCTGCAGAGGTTTGGATATGAGAATTGTCCTGTCTATCGATTGGTATTGATAAAACGATGAAATTTATTAAGAAATAACTATTACATATAGATTTACGTTATCATATTATGTTAGAAAAGATCATTAGGGAATGGGAATTTCATGTGAAGGGTACACAAGTGGGTATCAAAAAAGAAAATCGAATAAATGTCAAATGTCTCTGCAGACGATATTGCTATCATCACAAACAACAAAACTGAAGCCATTCTTCCGTAGAAAAACTACATGAAATTGAAAATTTCTTATGATGAAACCAAATACATGGAAAGAAAACCTAAAAATAAATCTTCTCTATCACAGAACATGGTTAAATTCTTCAAGTCGGCCATTTTAAATACTTCGGAGAAGTTATACAGTCCTCAGGTTTAAACCGAATCGCTAATGAACAGAGGATTACCAAGCTCCAAAGGACCTACAAGCTACTATGGGCGCACTATAACAAAAAGTGCATTTCGAGAGGCGAAAAATTGAGACAATATAATACAACGATTCTTCCAGAAGCAATCTACGCATCTGAAACAATGGTTATTGACGGTTATTCAAGAATCAGAAGAAGAAGAAATCAGAAAACTTCGAGCGAAGTTCTATGCACATGTCTAAAGAATGAAACAGTCCAGAATACCGAAGAAACTACTCGATATCATTATGAAGAGTAAATGCGAAACAGAGTGTTGCTATTAAATCGCACATTTGAAGTTTGTGCAAAAATCGAAGCGCCAACCAGCAATAAAATGGACAGATGAATAGAAAAATGAGGATTCTGAGAGGATGAAGCGTATTTGGGAGGCAAAAAGATGAAGCAAATGCTGTAAAAATTGCGAATTGAGGTTCAATCGTTTTCCTTATGGAAAACAATCCCTATAATAATAATATTAATATAATAAATTTTTATTTATTCATTAATTCATTTACAATGCATGCCTTTATTAATTATTAATATGGTTATATATGTTTCTAATGTGATGTAAATATTTACATTTTTTCCGCTTACATCATTGCAAACGAAGGCTGAACCCTACGATACAATCAATCAAGAATCGATGACTTTCAAAACGAACATAGGTCCTATACCAAATTGAGGACAATTTTACCTAGTGAAATATTCACGTAGGCTCCCTCTATCGGCGAAAGGACGTATAAACTCTCCATGGCGTTCAAGATTCCTACTCATGACAACAAGAGTGAGAGTGGAAGGCTTTGTAGATATTTCATTCGAAACTACTACAGAAAATTGTCCGCAATGTGTACGAATGATCCCATGCCTAATCGCTCCACATCACGCCCAGGCGGGCAAAAATGTAGCTAGTTTCAAGATTCACAAGTCATTCAATACTAGTAAATACTGAGGCTCTTAATCAAAATATGGAAATATTTCAAATAAAACTCTCAGGGAGCTGTCTATACAAATGTTGTCATCGATTCTTGATTGATTGATTAAATATGGATGATTCATAATAATGATGAAACAATTGTATCCTATCATCATTCAACAATATCGATGAACTTCTCGAAACGCTATTAATATTCACTCTTGAAAGTGATGAGTTCGTTCTCGTTGACAACATTTGTGTAGACAGCTCCCTGAGAGTTTTATTTGAAATATTTCAATAAAGAGTCTCAGTATTTACTGGTATTGAATGACTTGTGAATCTTGAAACTATATATATATATATATATATATATATATATATATATATATATATATATATTTTAATATATAATTTTAAAGAATAAATTATAGTAAATTAAAAAAATAATTTTTGGTGGTTTGTTAACTTTATATTCCCTCCTCGTTCACAGAGCTCCATGACGCTTTCACCACATCCTTACCTATACACTAACAATGATATAGTATTTTTTTTTACTCTAGAAATTCCCTAGAAATAATTGATATGGCAAAATAACGTTGGCCGGGTCAGCTAGTAATTGAATATAAGATAAAATTCAAAAACTTGAAGTTTTGATTTACACTTTTATTGACAACATAGTTTCGTTGCTACAAACGACTTCTTCAGATGCTTCTAGAATACTTACTTCAGATACTACCAGTATTCTAGTAACATCTGAAGCAGTCGTTTGTAAAGACGAAACGCGTCATGCTATGTTGTCAATAAAAGTGTAAATCAAAAGTTCAAGTTTTTGAATTTCAACTTATATTCAATGAAGTTAAGATTATGCAATAATTCCTGACATTTAAATTTATTGTTAATTATTTCATCAAGAAGATTATTGCATAGTTTTTCCTTCGCGCTTTGAGGGTGTCCACATTATGTCGACTTGTAAGTGTCTCATGTTGTTTGTATATAAATAGATATATATTCCATCTATTCTGAAGCTCAAAAGGTTATGCGATGGCCGGGCATTGAAACCGGATCAACTGATTGGAAGGCAACTATGCTGACACCACCATCGCACTATAACATTTTATTCATCTAATTCTTCTTCTTCTTCTCAGTAGTTCACTCTTGACAGAGTGGTCGTGGTCGTGTCTCGGTCTTGTGCCACTGCGTCCCACAATACGGTGCCACATTGCTCTATTCTTAGCGGATCTAGAGTTTTCATTGATGCTGGAATGCGTCACAGATTTCATCAGATCTATCCACCTTGTTGGAAAGCGCCCACGTGATCTTTTGCCCTCGACTTTCCCTTGGACCACCAATCGTTCGATAGTCTTCGTTTTGGGTTATATGTCCAAAGAATTTAATGATTCGCAACTGTACAGTCGACGATAATCTCTCTTTGATGTTTAGCTCCTTCAGCATCTAGACGTTGGTTCGATGTGCAGCCCACGGGATTCTGAGCAAGCGTCTCCAGCACCAATTCTGCGACGATCTTGCATCCTCAATGTCCATGTCTCAGCTCCGTACAAGACGATTGGAAAGACTAGGCATTCCATTAATCGAACCTTTGTGTTTTTGCTTATTCTGCGGTCCCTCCAAATCCTTGAGAGCTTTTCCACTGAAGATCTTGCTATGGCGTAACTCCTCCGGACTTCGCCCTAGCAGCTGCTAGCGTTTGAGATCTTGGAGCCCAGATATACGTAGCTGTTTACTACTTCACATCCCACAAGGTTTTGAACGTTCACCTGGTTGTTATTAGGGCGGTCCACGATCATAGTTTTGGTCTTATCGCGGTTAATAGCGAGTCCAGACTCCGTAGATGTGATCCCAGACGACAAAGCAGAGTCGCTATGTCATCTTTTGTTGAGGCTAAGAGTAGTATCATCCGCATATCGTAGATTTGACAATTTACGGCCTCATATGGATATTACCTTGTCCCAGTATTCGAGAACTATCCGCATGATGTATTCATCTAATTACGTTGAGTAAAATCATCACTTAAGTTTATCTAAACGGTATCACTTCATTCATTAATCGTCGACTATTCGGCGTTACGGACTTCGTCGAGCCAGTTCGTTTAATATAAATATGCATTTAAATAATCTTCTGTTAATTTACATAGTACCAGATCAGGGAGGCCCCTACATAACTGACCAACTAACGAATTATCCAACAAATTAAAGAAAATTTCGAGCGAGTTTCAATTCAAGACTTGTTGTCGCCCAAATCGAAATCAAGATTTTTTGTCGTTCATCGACGACGACGTTTCATGTTCAGTAAATGTAATAAAATTGTAACTTTAAACTCTTGCTACTTGTCAAATGATATTAACCAAGACAAACAAGTTCGGGACATCCCAATAAAAACGGACGTGCACCAACCAAATCGATTTATTCCGCCCATAAAAATTCCATATTTTATCTCATATTCCCGCTTGGAGAGCGGAGCCATTGTTTTAATATTTCGGAATATAAATTCGGATGATCTGTATAAGTCGAAAAGTCGTCCAGTTTTTATCCTTGATAATTGGATTTCAATCTTGTATCCTTGATTATAATTGAATTTTTTTAGCTTATTTTCCAGATATGTACAGCAGTGAGTTGTATGAACTATAATTTATGCTTTTTGCTTTTATATACCAACTTTTTTTACTCACTAATTGTTCAAAATCTTTGAGATTTCGAACAGCTTTTCTATACACAATTAATAATAGAACCGAGCCAGATAGGAGCATTTAGTACATCCGTCGAAATGAAGCAGTTGTTGTTAGATCCTCGGAGCCTCCCAGCATGTCCAGAATCTTGAAGATTTTGAACAGATTTACATAGTTAGAATAGGGAAATATTTGGTAATAATGCATTAGGCAATAAGTATCTAGGTTAACGCAATAATTGCAAATATAATGGGTTCCCCATACTCGCATGAGTGTGATGAATGTTATATGTAAGTATATTAGATTGAGAATTGTGAAGGTTTCTTAAAATAATTTGAATAAAACTACAACTTAGTTTTTCGATTTTCACTATAATCATTTCGAAACATGACAATATCGTTTCGCCAACACAGTGGCTTCATAAGATGTTGATGATAAACATTGTTATATTATAAACATTTGAAATTGTCATGTTTTGAATTAATTATAGTGAAAATCGAAAAACTACATTGTTTTATTTAAATTATGTATTTAGATTTTCATCAAGTATCGGCCCAATCGAAAAATGGTTTCTTAAAATCTTCAATTATTGTATTCCTAGTAGTGGACTAAACAAAGATTGCTGAACGTAATTCTTTTCTATAATAATTAAATGTCTAAAAATAAAAATTGAACAAATCGACCTCAACTTCAATAAATTTGAATATTTCCAATTTAATATTTCAAGATGTTTTCGGGTATATTTTCACCGGTGCATTCAACTGCAACAACCTTTGCTACCTTCATTATTCTAAGAAGAGTCGAACGTCGGTGCATTACTGTTCATTCTCGGTCGTCTATTGACATTTACGACTGTCAATTTTTTTCTCAATTTCTTTTCAAGGATGGGGACACCACGAGGTTTAAAATTCGAATCGTGACATTTAAAGGCGCGTTAAAACGGCACTTAAAGCATTATTTACGGTCTGTAATTAACCGTGGTTTAATTACCGGCTTGATTGGAGGCAGCTTATTCCGAGAAATAATAAAGCCGGTTAACTTGATTTATGCGTGAAGAATTCGTAGTGTTTCTTTCACAACAGAATAAACGTTGGTTGAATATATATAAAATGTCATCAGAGCAATTTTACGCATTTGGTTATCATATATTTTCAGTGAATCGAACGAACGATACATATTTTTCAGTTACACAACACATCATCAATCACAAGATTCAAATTACACTCAAGTTCTTCCACTAAAAACAAACAGATGTCAATATTGCTCAAGGAAGTGAAGATAATAAGGTCTTAAAATGAAAACTTTTATAACCATCAATAGGATTTCTTAATTTTTTTCGATAATCTTCGATAGTTTGCAGTACACCTAATCGACTCATTTCATATAATATGGGTAGAAAATAATCATCAGGACTGTTATACCGAAAATGCTACTGAGACGCCTTTCTGAATATATACTTTCTATTGCGAAAGAATGTTTACAACATCTGAATCGACACCAGAATTTACAGCACGTTCGCTTATCAGTTCGTATAAATAAATTCAAATATCCATATGTAGGTGTTCTAAACATTACCGAAATTACAGGAAACACGACAAAGAATCATAAGCCCTAATAATGAAAGACATTACGTAAACAAGCATTTGATCACCAATTGTGATTGTTTCCAAGCCTAAAGTTAATATTCACACTCAGTTTGTCTTTTTGCCGGTCTCCAACACTCGATTATGATAGATAGCGGTAGACAGAATAGCGGTAGAACACGGGTTCGAGCGCTGCTAAAAGCATGAGTGTTTGTGTTGTTTGTCTATGATTTAAGTAGTTTAAATATAATATATGCTGAGTAAAGTACATTTATTACAAGCCAAATGGACGTTCGAAACCAGCGTTAAACTGAAGGACCACTGTATTAAAAAATATATAAAAATTTTGAGAAGAGTTGGCGTTTACTTTATGTAAATCCATTATAATTGAATATAAACTCAAATTCAAACACTTGAACTTATGATTTACACTTTATTGACTACATAGCATGACGCGTTTCGACGTTACAAACGACTTCTTCAGATGCTAACAGAATAATCCTATTCTGTTAGATCCTATTCTAATCCTATTCTGTTTCAATCCAGAATAATATTATTCTGTTAGAATCTGAAGAAGTCGTCTGTACTCGACGAAACGCGTCATGCAATGTAGTCAATAAAGTGTAATCATAAGTTCAAGTGTTTGAATTTGAGTTTATATTCAATTATAATGAATTTACATCAAGTAAACGCCAATTCCATTAAAAATTTTTACATATTTTTTAATATAGTGGTCCTAATAGTTCAATATACATTACGCAGCATATATCATTATTTAAACTATCTTAATCATAGACAAACAACACAAACACTCATGCCTTCAGCAGCGCTCGAAACCGTGTTCTACCACTATCTATCATAATCGGTTGGAGACCGGCAAAAAGACACAAACTGAGTGTAAATATTAACTTTAGGCTTGGAAACAATCACAATTGGTGAACAAATGCTTGTTTACGTAATGTCTTTTATTATTAGGGCTTATGATTCTTCGTCCATTCTATAAATGTCGCTAAGCATAGTACTTTACATCTATCATGTCTTCGGTAGGGATAAGTTAACTGACAATATCTTGGGGGTTACTACACTTGGTCTACCACGGAATTTACTGAGCACCCTGAAAAGAAAAAATGTCCCATATGTTGTCTCCATCAAAACTCGCTAGCTGAATGATTCTTCTCGCAGTCATTATCAAGGATAAAGGGAAAATATTTCATTGAAAAACTCTGGCCAGGCAAAGTCTCTTTGAAGGTGATTATTGATTAATTATCATTATGCAAATAACTTTTACAATATCTCATTCAGCGGAATTTATTGCAAAGAATTCCACGTACATATTTATCACTACTCAAGGATAAGGAGAAATTTGTTGAAACTGCGGCCTTGAAGGGCTAGGAACACATGAATTGTTCCTCGACTTGTTTGATGTACAATCTGGGAATGTACATCCTCAATGGATTTACAGATGGCGCTTATGACTTTACTCTACTTTTGTAGCATGCCTTCAGATCGGATAAGTTATTTGGGAGGATTCTTGGTGGTCACCGCACTTGGTAAAAGAACAGATACTTCTGGATTGGATACATGCGCATTAAACTGATGAAATATTAAAATATAATAGAGCCTTTATACCTGAGAAAGTTTTGTGAAGTTATTTGATATACCTACTCATATTTTATATGATAAACAGAAGGTGTATGCATAAACGAAGTGATCTTCGGGTAATATAATTTACCCTCCTTTGGTACTCGGAACTGAAACCGAAATTGATCCTTTCATGTTGCTGTTTTTAATTACAAAATTGCTGGGTGTTATGATAGGACGACGCAATTTCATACGATCAACGCTATCCATGATTCTCGGTAATTAAATTAATCATGCCGAAGTTTTTAATTTGGCGAGATTGGGACTTTTGTACGAAATAAGAAATCACACAGTATTAATTAAAAGCGCCATAGTTCAATTAGAGGATGTCTGTTTATGATTATGTTTAACCTTTAAATTGTTTGAAGTTTATCGTAATTACTTGGCACCTTCAAATTTTCAAATGACTTCGAATTGTTAGTTCACTTTACTTGTTTTTTTAGATGGAAAATTTTGTTCGTAGTGTTGATACTTTTTCAAGGTTCAATATATTTAACAATTTTGTATAATCTTGATCAAAGTAGCCCACATGTGTTACAGAGGATTGAAAATAGGACTAAAAATAGGTAAAAATGTTGAATGTTTTAAACTTTCATCAGTTAATCAAGAATTATGTACAAAATACTTGAGTTCATATTTAAAATTAAGTTGAGGCTTGTTCCGCCATACTTGCATGAAAACATTAAATATGTGAATGCAGAGCATAGTAATAAGTAATAACAGAAATCTGAATAATTTTTACGTAGAATGCATCAGAAACTATGGAAACTTTTATAGAGAAATTTATTCTCATATATGCAGCACCAAACCGAATTGAAAATTGTAAGAAATCGGATTTATTCAGAAGAATGTGTTGTGATTATGCAAAATACAATATTTAATATTTTCAATATAATGATTTAATTTAATTTACACTGAAATATTATATTAAACAGCATTAATTAAAATTACATTAATTACTATATTAATGATTTAGTATCCAAAATTGATCTTATGAGAGTATGCATGATGAGGTGAATAGCAATTGCTAATTAAAGATTACTTTTAAAAATAGTATTTTTGTAGAATATTTTTTTCAGAATATTCAGTCCTTAGAACTTTAATTACAAAAGAATTTGATATGTATTGAATAAGTGCATCATGAAAAAATGATATATTGAAATTGTGAAGTTTATTTCCTTGAAATCATCAACACTAGACTAGCAGAAATTATCTTCAATATAAATTCAGAGTGAAAAACTAAAAGAGTATGAAATCTGGAATGAAGACTAAAATTTTCATATTCTCTCTTTAAATCGTGTGCTCATACTCTTGTTCAAATCGACTTGGCTAGGAAAGTTCATCATATTTTTTTCCAAATTTGACAAAGCAGTCTATGATTTGATGCTTATCGAAATGTTAAATGGCGAATGCGCCAGTATATGAATAGAAAAAAAGTGGTTCCCAAATGTTGATGTGGATTCCAGGGGGTCGATTTACTCGGAGATGATCCATGCAAAAAAAATATTTACGACACCAAAGGTCACGTAGAAAAAATATATCTTTCTTATTTATTCAATAGAGTACGGTCAAAATAAGTTTTATATACTGCCGGAATTAACTGCGGTATCTTATCAGACAAACTACTGTAACAAAAGACATCACAAATATTTCTGGGATATTTTTTTTTCATAAAATTGAATGTCACATCGTACACAACAATATTTCATAAGAATTTGGAAACAGATACAGAGAAACCATTTCGCGACTATTGCCCTAAAAAGTCATACCAGCTTGTCAATATTCCAGAGGTTGCTCAGATGAAGGATGTTCTTAATCAATACTTCCGAAATTCAGTAGTTGAAAGATGACTAATTATTGCAAACCTCAGGAAAATGGGGTTTGGTGGAATGGTATTCAAATGTGGTCATATTTCTGTGATAGATAACACAAAGTGACATTTGATCACGTATTTTCAGATGTAATGAAAACGAAATATGGGTTACCACAAGGAACTGTGTTGGGCCCAGTGTCGTTTTTTCTATATATAAACGACTTGAATAAAGTGATAAAATATTGTGAAATATCATTATTTGTGAACGATACAATAATGTAAATAATCGGTGATAATTTGGAGGACATGGTCACTAAAGTGTATCAGGACGTCTTTGTGGCAATAGTATGAACCTAAGCATGAATAAACGCAAATTTATGATAGTAGGCAATAGACTTAGGAAGTACAATTTGAAATGTGATAACTTGGAGATACATATTTACGAACATAATCTTGAAACGGTGTCAGGATATAATAATATAAGTTGGGTGTAGTCTTAGAAGAAGACATGAACTACAAACCAAACCGTAAATATATTAGACATACAATTTCTAGAAAAAGTTGAAAACAGAAAAATTCCTGAGTATATTTCACGAAAAATAATATATAGATCATTTATATTTTGAATATTTACCACATTTTGAGTGCAACTCTACACTTTTATTCAGCAGCTTACCTCAACCTGAGCTGAGTAAGTTTCAGGTAGGTCTTGCAGAATAAGGCAATGAGGCTGATGTTGATATGGTAGTCTGTCAAGACTATGTTGGAGTGTTTGCGTATGACGAGAGGTAGAAATTATTTTTATGTTGACAGTTGTAAGAGTACGAAAGCTCCCAATTCTATTCAAGAGCACTGAAAATGTTCCATGGATTACCGGAGATTATTAAAAGATGTAAAGCATATGAGAAATTTAAGAATTTATTGTGTCAATTTGTGATAAATAACTTATTTCGAAAGAGAATGGTTTTGAGAGTTATCTCACTGCTTACAGAAGCACCGGATTAAACGTGGAGTACCGCAGGGCCGTACAATAGATCCCATTATTTTCTCAAAATATACTATTCATGTTACATCCGTAATTCGAAGCTGCTTGAATATGTTTTTAATAATAATAATAATAATGATATTTATTTCAAAGGATGCTCTAGTTAACAAACATAATGCAGCAAATGAAAAAACGTCAGTAAAAACAAACAAAATTAACAGTTCAACACATATTTCAGTAATCATCCAAGGAGTATGGTTCCAATTCAATTAAGAGTTTTTTAACACTATTTTTGAATGAACTCAGTTTTTCAAACCTCTTCACACTATCCGGAAGCTTATTGAAGAATTTACAGAAGTGTAATATGGATGTTTCTCAGAAGCAGTCAGTCTATGCTTAGGAAAGCGGTAAATCAAGTTACGTGTGCTGTAATTTTGCATTTCGTTGCATTTATCAAATTTCTCTCTATGTTTGTGTGAATAAATGAGATTTTCCAGGATGTAATGAGCATATACCGTCAGAAAGTTATTTTTCCGGAAATGTCCCCTGCAAGATTCTCTCCATTTGAGTCCCAAAACTGTTCTGATGACTCGCTTCTGAACGCAAAAAATTATTAGTGAACTGCTGCCAATGAAAATCAGCCCAAATTTCATCAAACCCTCAAAGTTTGCATAGTGAAATACTCTTAAGGAGTTCCCATTGAGATATCTACTTAATATCTTTATACTGTACGATAATGAGTTCAGTTTTTTCCATGTTCAATTTTATGGTTATCCCAGTTCAGATGTTCATCGATGTATATTCCTAAAAACTTATGGAATTTTCTAACTCATTTTCACTATCTAATGAACTGATGAAACTCGGTGCATCAATTTTTTGTTGTTTTGTCCGAAATATTATAGTTTTTGTTTTTTCCGTATTGAGAACCAAACCATTCCTCAGAAACCATCCCCGAACACAGTCAAAAGTAGCCTCCGATGACCGGAGCAATTCCGGATAGCTCGAATCAGCAACCAATATGTTGGTGTCGTCCGCGTAATTGGTAAGATGACCTCTACCACTACTTATTTCAAAAACTTCTGCTATGTCATTCATAAAAATTATAAAGAGCACTGGTCCCAAAATACTGCCTTGTGGAATGCCGAATTCAATCTGTTTCATTTCAGATTTCGATGTTATTCCTTCTTTACAAAATTTCACTCTTTGTTGCCTATTGCTTAGATATGATTCGAACCATCTCAATGCATTGCCCCTTACTCCGTATTTTCCAAGTTTCCGCAATGTAAGCTGACGCGACAGACTATCGAATGCACCTTTTACTGCACCTTTATGAGCTAATTAAATATGAGAGTCCTCAATATTTATATTGTAATATTGCGGTTGAAAATCAAAAATGTTAATATAACAATTAGCAGAGCTACTATACCATCGCATCGTACGTCTTGATATGAAGATAGTTTTTCTTGCACTTCCCTGCTGAATGTCTGACAGAACATTTTTGTGTGGGTTAAATCTTTTCAAGAAGAATATCAATCTGAATTATCGAGCACTTTGTCCGGAATTTTTCTTTCTTTTCTCTTATTCTTTTGTTTATCTATTTTTATTAATTTTGATTTTATGTTATGTATTCTGTTTTAGTTATGTATTGTAATGTTATGAATTCATGGAAGGGTGGAAGAAGACTACGACGAACCCTTTCTCTTTGAGTGTTTAAATGTTATAAGTGTTGTAATCTATAAAAAAAAGTTGTGTAATTTATATTAATGATGATAGATGAACTAAATTTCATTTTCATTTCCTATTTTGGAATAACCCAACAAAGAAATCCCCTGGTGCCTCTTGCCAATTTTCTCAGAAAAGTATCAGCGATACCAGAGGTTAATTAAAATTTGATAATAATTAACGTATCGTCTTAAACGGCGATTCATCCTCTTTGCTGGAGAGCCTGACCGTAGCTTTGTTTGTAGCGGAGGAAAAAACTCGAGCGCCGTAATCGAAACACATTCCGAACCGGAGCGGACAAAAAGCTGTGCCGCATTTCACACAAAGGACAATGCCGGCAAAAACCCGCAATGCCAGCAATATATCAAACCAATTAATACGCGATTATTTATTATTATTAAGAGAGCTGCCGAACTATTCTTTGCACCCGAGGCTGCAGCGGCCTTGTCTTGTGTGCCCCGTTGTTTCATTGTGACCGTTTGTCGCCGTAATTCAATTATGTCGATCTGATAAGTGGAGTTCTTGAAATTGGTTCTTCGAGCCGGAGGTGAAGGGAGATCTTCGCGAATTTACCGGTAAAGAAAAAGACGCCGGTGAATACGCAGAAGGTGGAACGTTTTGAATGACGAACGCGGCGAGAAAACCATTCCTAACATGATCTAAATCAATAATTGATGAGGCCGATACTTGATGCAAATCGATAAAAATAATAAAACAATTGTTGAACAAAGATTAACACATATATTAAAAAGAATACTGCATGACGTACGTTTCGATCAGATTCACCTTTTTCAAATGCTACGTGCAGACTAATGTCTGCACGTAGCATTTGAAACTAAGGTCTTGTCTTGATACTTATTAAGCATCCATCAACACTCCATTCAACATACATATGGTCTTGTCTTGATACTTAATAAGCATCCATCAACACTCCATCCAACATCCAACTATCTCCATCAACACTGATACATTTCTCATAACGGTGTTCTAATTTAGTTATACCAGTTTTAAACGTAGATTCGTCAAGCTCCTCAAAATACTGATTTATAGTTTCGATAACATGTTACTCTCAAATCTTCTACCGTAAGCCATTTTTTGAAGTTAGGAAACAGGTAATAGTCGCTAGGGGCTAATTCTGGAGAGTAGAGAGGACGTGCATCAATTGAAACTTCAATTTGTGGATTTTGGACATGGCAACAATCGACGAATGCCTGGTGCGTTATCGTGATGAAACAAATTTTTTTCTTCGCTAAATGAGGTCGTTTTTGCATCTCGTCCTTCAAACGTTGCAATAAGTTTGTGTAGTATTGACCAGTGATAGTCTTACCCTTTGCAAGATAATTAATGTATATAATTCCTCTCGCATCCCAAAAAACATTAGCCATAACTTTGTGTACCGATAAAAATGTTTTGGTCCTCCTTGGAGTTGGTTTCTCCTTTCCAACCCACTGTTTTTACTGTTCTTTATTTTCAGGAGTACAGAGGTGAACCCAAGTCTCATCAAAAATTCGTTTGGATTACGCCTATACAGCGCCAAATTTTCAGTAGAAATGTTTTTTTGAATCAGTTTTTGGTCCGTGATAGCAAACGCGGCACCCATCTTGCATACAGCTTTTCCATGCTCAAATGTTTGTGCAAAATATTTCACTCACGTTCAGCTGACATCCTACAGGTTTCAGCTATCTCATGCACTTTAAATCTGCGATCTTTCAATACTATTCCATGGATTTTCTCAATCATTTCTGAAGATTGTGACCTCAATGGGCTGTCCTGAGCGAGGCTCGTCAGAGCTGCTCACACGACACATTTTGCATTCAGAAACCCACTGCCTAATAGTTGAATATCAGGGAGGAGTTTCCTAGTGTTGAATCCATCTCTTCTTTTATTTGTTTTGGTGTAAAACCTTTCAAATAGGAGTATTTGATGACAGCACGCTTCTCCAATTTTTGCATTTTCAAGAAACAACGGAAGCGTTTCGCGCAATGTGCTCTTAAACGCAAACTAACGTAGCGATTGGGCTGAAACTTTACATACAAGCTCAGCAGGAATGGTACTGTACGACGCCGCTTCAAAAGTACAGCTCAACAAACGTAGCGTGATCGATGAGATGCGCCCGGCTTCCCAACTTAAACAGAGATCGGTAGATTTAGTCCTCCCACAGTTTACGGCGCATCATGCATCTATCATGCTACGTTAGGTGACTATGAGATGTGCGCCAGGCAAGTAGTATATCCCAACTTAAACAGAGATCGGTAGATTTAGTCCCTTTTACATCATGTCGTCATCGATCATGCTCGTTTGGTGAACTGTACACCTAGTGGCACTATCTCTTGCCCAAGCCAGAAACTTTTCACTCCACCCTCGTAATCTCATAAATCATGTTAGATTGGTACTTTTTAAAATTGAAACTCTTGATAGTGGTCTGATATAAGTTAATGTAAGGGTATAACACAAATTTCTTGAAATTATTTACGAAAGTGATTCAAATTTTTGATTGAGAATGTTCCGCAAATGCTCAGAAGGGGTGAAAAATTATCAACTGTTTGAGAGGGGAATAACTCTAAGCACTTCTGTTCGTCGGTCAGGTGTTGTTGAAATAAGACAAAAACATTTTGAAAATCGACTGTGGATCCTTTCGTGTTTGACTGCCCATCGGTTGACTCTGATGGTCCTCTTGGTTGCTAGTCTTTTAGTTCACTTGAAGGACCTGGACTTTGGATCCTTTCATGTCTGACTGCTCATCGATGGACGCTGATGGTCTCTTTGGCTGCTAGTCTTGTAGTTTAGTCGAAGGACCTGCACTGTGGATCCTTTCGTGTGTGACTGCCCCTCGATAGACGCTGATGGTCCTCTTGGTTGCTAGTCTTGTAGTTTAGTTGGAGGACCTGGACTGTGGATTCCTTCGTGTGTGATTGCACCGCGATAGACGCTGATGGCCCTCTTGGTTGCTAGTCTTGTAGTGGTTCAACTGTAGCTCGAAGGACCATGTATAGAAATGTGGCGTGCTATTTCCTCACAAGGAAATTTCCCCCTGACAAGGCCTCAATCTGGCTGATACTTATCAGGGGGTTGATAGGTGCCTACTGATAGACAACCAATTTAAGGCCCAATTCTCCCGATTCGTGGAAATCGGTATGAAAGAGTTTCGGTGCTGACCAGGCCTAAATCTGTATATTCCTTGTCAGGGGAATGAGTTGACTACTGATGTAGAACTGATTTCATTAAGAAAATATTAAGACGTATTTATACATGAAATGAAACTGCTTACTCGCTGAAATGAAGTTCATCACACTCATGCGAGTATGGTGAATCCATGAAATTCGCAATAGTTGCTTTAAACTAGATACTTATTGCCTAATACATTATTATAAAATATTTCCCTATTCTAACTATGTAAATCTGTTAAAAATCTTCAGAATTCTGAACATCAACTCACATAAATTTTTCAAACACGCGAATGAAGCTCAAATTCAGAAAGAACAAAATAGGACGGAGAAACTGAATAAATAACAGGAAAAAGATGTAGTAACAAACATTCATCAGAGACGCATAAATTGACACTGTAATAAATCGATTGTTGATCACGAAGCAGCAAATGTGACAATCGAAATTTCATTTGCATGAATACTAGTCTTCGATTACTGGAAGATGAAGATGTTATAATGAATAACTGCCCTTTTATCATTACTAATGATTAATTTAGTACACGCTAGGTGGCGCAATGTCGTCGCTTACAGTTATTTACATATTCATCTTGCAGCGATCGTCTGACATCCTCGCTTTATTTATATTGTGTTAATTCTCGGGTGATTACAATAAATTCCGATTGTCGACATCTTATTCATGTATTCTAATATTTTGACTTATATTCAACCATTATCAGCGCCGGCAGCCATTAAATAAATCAATGACGGCCGTTTCGCGTTAACGAACATAAACAAAATATTGAAATCGTTGTTTATCGAATGTGACAAATTACGAATATGTATTCTCGGTCAGATACAAGGAAACATGAATAATTCGGTGAAATTAACGCTCACCTTTCCAGTTTCTTCTCTTATCGAGTAACTTGTTCATTACGACGATGATTGTTGTCTACGATTCGATGGTTTTAGGCTGTTCAGTGGCGTAACGAGGTGCTGAAGTAAGGCGCAGTCTCCCTTAGGTGAAAGCATACAATTTACGTTGCAATTTAGTCATACAAATAATAATTTGAGATGCAGATACAGCAGATCCAACATTTTTTTTCTTGGTTATCGAAGTCAGATGAATTTTCGTGCACCCATGTATAACAAGTCTCCCTTGAACTCCAGGGAGACTCGGGAGACTGGCTTACCTGGACCACTTTGGGAATATCAGATTTATAATTATATTATTGACCCAGTGAACTTCGTAATGCCCAACAATCAACAGTCAATGAATGATGTGGTACCTTTAAGCTGAAATTTGATGATTTCAGTTACTACAATGAAATGAACACAATCTCAAAATCATAACATTGCTATAAATAACACGTCTTTGTTTTACATATTTTGAGATAATTCGAAGAAGAAGCGATTACCGCTCTCACCATGTCACGACTGTCAGTGATGAACCATCACTCCTCCACTTCGATCTCTAGTCAAAACAGTATTCTTCAACCCTCGACTTCTTTAGCAAATACATATTTTTGTTATTTCTCCGCTCTATATCATAACTTCGTCAAGTAAAAAGGTCCAGTAATATTTAGGGCTATATATCTAATATATCCGGTAATAGGTCTAGTTGCCTATATAATATTATATAAATCATTATTTCAAAGTTTAGTAAGGTTTTAGTCCTTGCTACTTAATAGAGAAATAATAGACAGATATAGATAGTTTAACAAATGTTCGATGATAAGTCTATACACTAGCATTACTTTTTTATTCATGAATCTATTGACATGAAACAAAAACTAAAAGCTAAATAAAGTAACGACAATATATAAGACAAAATCATATCTGAATCCGATAAGCCGTTTCTGGGATATTAGTGTGTACAAATGCTTGGACAATAATATAAATAGACAATCAAAATTCCAACAATCATACTCTTCGGTGCAATTGTGTTGATAAATGATATTTTTTATTATAAAATGAACATTTATATTAAATGTTCAGATTGATGAGGTCGGTACTTGGAAAAAATCAATATACATAATGAAACAAATGAAGAATAAAAAAATGAAACAAAAATGAGTATATACGAACATAAACGAAGTTTTGAAAATAAAAAACCGATTCTCATGATGACTACCACATAAAGAAGAGTCATACACATTTGGTTCAGAGTTTAAAATATGAAATACAGAGATCATGGGTTTCGGACAAAATTACCTATATTCGTTACAAATTAATAAATTCAAAAGTACAGGACTAGTCAATAATATTTCAATGATAAGTATTTTCCTAATATTTTCAATGATATAATTCGAAATAGCAGGTAAAAACGATTCACCCTCTATAGTTTTTATGGCTACCTTCAATCATCTTGTTTTTATGTTCTACTCGTAGTTTATTTTTTAATATTACCTGCCCTTTATCATCCGGTTTCTTTGTTGAGTTTTAATTTCAATTCTCAAATTCTACTATTTTCTTTTGATATTCTATGTTCTGGCATTCTAGAAAATGTACAATCATATGCATTTGTAAAATTTTACCAGTGTCAATTCAGCATCTGCAGAAGAAGTTGTATTTCGAAACGACCAAAATACGTATGATTTAATATATGAGAATACTGAAATTAGTGGTTCATTTAGAATAATACATTTCTTGCAGTATCAATTATTGCATTTAGTAGAAAAAATTCTTGAATGTAATCTTCTTTTTTCGAAATTCTTCGTTTTGGAACATTCATTTCCTTTTTTCTATGAATTTTTACCTACTTCCTTTCTTTCGAAGACCTTGTTTTCAACAACGGTAAACTCATTTCAACCTTATTTCACCCCAAACACGACTTTATAGCATGAAAAATATGAAAATGTTAGTCTTTAGAATAGGTGTTTGTTTGAGATTTGAAAATGAAAGCAATTAATTTTATTAAATTAAGCTAAGTGTTTTTATCGAATTCCTATGAAATGTTTCACAAAGAGATCAGCGAATATTCAATCCACTTCAATTCAGTTGGTTCAATACGGTTGGATCTTTTGGAAAACACGGACTTCTAATGGAATTTCTCGAGGGTTTTTCAGGTCAATTTGTACGTGCAAATTAGTACTTTTCAACGAAAATTTTTTTCGAGTGTTCAGTATTCCGATGACTTTGCATGACTCTTAGCTTCGCGGACCAAAACGATATGATTTACGATTCCCAAAAGTCCAGATTGAAACCGGAGTTGCGGATGAAGCGTGATAAATGAACAATTATGGCCACTACGACCGTGGATCGCTTAGTTCAATTAAAACCGGCCCACGCATCCGAAGAACCACTTTTTGTTTAATGATCCTTGGTATAGCCGTCCACCGGGTGGTGGCCGGGAGCAGGGTTTATTTAACGAAATCGAAATATAAACAAGCCGTGTTGAAGAATGATCAATTTTCTCTCCGATGAATAACACGTCTGGGTGTGTTACTAAGCCACACATTCAAAATTTTAACTAGTCAGTTCCGATGACGTATGCACAGGCACCTTTTCATACTTGCTCATAAAGTATCTTGATGAGGGTGTATAAAAATCATTGAAAGAAGCTTTTAATCTAACTATACGAAGCTACGACAAAGAGCGGAGAAGTAACAAAAATATGTATTTGTTAAAGAAGTCAACCGGCGTCGTAAATGACAGAATGTTTCGACTGGGGATGAAAGAGGAGTGGAGACTCATCACTGACACTCGTGACAAGATGAAAGCGGTAATCTTTTCTTCTTCGAATTATATCTGAATATATGAAGTGACCCAAAATTAACGTAAGATTGAATTGATCAGGAAAGACAGTTCTCAGAATTTTGATTGTAAGTTTTTATGGAATCATAAAGTACAGAGGATAGGCTATTTATAGAATAACACATTAACATTAACGCTTTGCATACACATTGCACTCGTTTGTCGAAATTTTCCATGAATATTAATCTCTTCATTTAATGCACGCGTGGTCGTGGGTTTGTTGACTTGGATCAGTGTTTTCAAACAACCCCATAAAAAGAAACCAAATGGTGTTAAATCACACGATCTAGAGGGGCAATTTTGATCACAGAAACGAGAGAGTACACGGCCTGGCAATGTCTCATGCAGTAATTGAAGTGTTTCACGGGCTGCATGGCATGTGGCACCATCTTGTTGAAACCTCATATTGGCCACATCTATTTAATGCAACTTCGGAAAAAGGAACTGTGCTATAATAATACTGATAATAATAATAGTTTAATTCATACTTAGTCTACAATGAGCATGTACATGTCATATGGATATAGTAATAAAAAATACTTAAATATATCGATACATTTCACTCACATAAAAAGAGGAGTAGTATCTAAATGCTTCTATGTTGAATAGAACTCCTGTAGCATATGAAATGCTCTACAAGATAAAAGTAATTTCAATTCTTTTTTGAACTTTTTTCAAAGTACTGAAGTTAGTAACATATGCTGGTAATTAACTGTATATGGCCACAGATACATAGTTGGGACTTTTCTCATTTAAAGCACTTTTGTGCTTAAGAAAAAGTAACTTGTAATTAACTGTATATGGCCACAGATACATAGTTGGGGCATTTCTCATTTCTAGTGCTATATGATAGCCCTAGTTCAATAAAATTGTCAAACTTTTGCCTCACATACATACATAGCTGCTTTGAGGATAAATATACCCTCATTGAGAATCAATCGATTGCGCTGACACCATGCCTCTACATTGTCACATAATTTCTCAATTTTTGCTTTAACTTCTTCAGTTGAGGACCCCAAGAGCACAACTGATATATCATCTGCATACATAAAAGCAACACCCTCCCGAATACATTCAGGCAAGTCGTTCATAAATAAAACAAACAATAGTGGCCCAAGTATCGACCCCTGCGGGACATCCAATGCAACCACACATTCCTCAGACATACACCCATCAACGCGTATTCTTATACTTCTACCTTTCAAAGAAGACTTCAACCAATGACAACAAACACCACGCAAGCCGAAATTCAAAACCTTCTTTATATCAATATTCGAACACTAAGGTCGAATGCCTTACTATAGACGAATAATAATGCAACAACTATATTTCTTTCGTCTAAATTTTCATGAATTATTGAACATCTCGATAGTTGCAGTTTCCGTTGACTAGCTCAGACAGAAACCATGCTGCGAAGATGAAATGAGGTCATGGGTTTCAAGAATATCAACAACCTGAGCATAGAAAACATACTCCAGCACAACCAAGAATCGAAATATGTCGATAATTGTCGGGCAATGTCGCATCTCCTTTTTTGAAAACAGAAACCACTACAGCCTGCTTCAAAATATTAGGAAAATTCCTTCACTAAATGATTTTTTTATCAGATTAACAAGATGACTGGCGATATATCATGTCGCGATATCGAGCAACAGTACCAGTTACTGCTTGACAACCCCATTTCTAGGGAAAGTACGGTCCAATTATGCCCCCAGCCCAAAATCCACACTGAACAATGACACGTTTTGGATGCATTTGTTTTTCGACAATCACATGTCAGTTCTCAAACCCCGAAAGCGTCGATGTTGGCGATTAACAAACCCACCATGCTCAAAATGTAGTTCGTCGCTTAAGATGATTTTGCTTGAAAAATCAGAAATGTTGATGCTAAAAATAATCCATTCTGCAAACTCTCTTCGATGTGCATGGTCATTAGGCTTCAGTTGTTGGGTTAATTGAATTTTGTAAACATGAAGGCAGATATCTTTAGTGAGTATACGTTAAAGAGAGCATCTTGAAAATTGCAATTCTTGTCCACGATGCTGTATTGAGGTTTCAGGATTGTCACTCACACTCCGACACACTGCTTCGTTATAGGCATTTGAACGGCTTGTTTTTGGACGACCAATTGCTTGGGGTTTCCAACGGATCCTGCTTCCCGGAATTTTTCGATTAATCTTTTCACAGTTTACGAAGTTACAACATCATTCCGACCATAGTTCGTATGAAATTTTTTGAACTGCGGACGCTAAGCTTTCATTATTTTTGAAATATTTTTCAATAATGAAGACACTTTGTTCTATCGTGTAAGGCTACATTTTTCCTAACCTAAACTGTCAGGTGTCGTTTGGTATTTTTTAGGGCTGCCAACACTTTACTGCATAAATGGCGTCAAATTCAAACCTTGCGTTAATTATGGGACAGCTTTATGAAACGAAGGCGAGTTATTTACACCAGTTTTATGATTTTATCGATTTAATTATGTTAATTAAAATCATCAATTAAGTTTAGCTAAAAGGTATCAATGCATTCCTTTACAGCTGGGACATTATAAAATAGGCTTCAAGTTATTACCAGATTTACTCGAAAGTAAAAAACGTTGATAAAAAGTATTATATAATTTGAATAAAACTGAGTAGTATTTTCATTATAAAATAGCTCTCAGATTATCACATTAACATCTGATTTACTATATTGAAATTAATTATAGTGAAAATCAAAAACTACAATTTAAATTATGTATTTAGATTTTCATCAAGTATCGGCACAATCGATTACTGAAAAACATTATATTTCAACATTCCGTACATTCTTCAGTATTAGTAGGAGTGTACTCATTATTCGGCCAACTATGATCATACCTAATATGCTCAACTCGGTAAGCACAAAACACATTATTTGACTCATTCGAGGTTAGAAGGAATCTATGACCACATCTGTTTTTTCACATTTGATGCCGTTAGCTATAATGAAATAATTTTCTAAGGCGTGAAAGAATTGATTGCTTTAATTTTTTTAGGATTTAGAAGTAGATTGTATTAATTAACAGTGGCATTGACTGAAAGAATTTTAGCGATTATATTGTTCGGTATTGGATTGTGCCCTGAGGCTGTGTGTTGATTCATTCAATCGTTCTTCGGAGTGATTCATGACGGAGGTAACTTTGGCAATCTCATTTCTGGTACAATTCATTGAAACCATAAAATATTATAAATATATATATATATATATATATATATATATATATATATATATATATATATATATATATATTTCGAAATTAATTTATTGCATGTTTAAGGCAGTTTATTTTTAACGTTTTTAGTAATAACAGAATATTTTCTAAGTTAAAAACTTCATTTTTGTTGACATTTCGTCGTATATCACAACTTTGTCAAAACTAATGAATAATTGAATTTTATGAATTACCATAGATATCAAACGTCAAACTTATTTTTTTTTAAAAAAATAAATTTTTTTTGTTTCTTTAGTATTCAGAGGAATATTTCTGGTTTGGCATTCGCTTCGTATGTTTTAGTCTTCTTCATCATGAGGAAACCTCTGAAAAACTGATGGTAAGCCAGGTGATTCAAATTAGTGTGATTTATATATACATACATATAATTTCACTGGAATTTTACTTGAGTTTTATATACTTATCCAGAATATGTAATTGGAATATTTTTATTGGAATATGTGTTTTTTTTTTTAAATTTTTTATGAACAGTCATCAAACATCTTAATTCTATTCACGAACGATATGTTGAACCTTGCAAATAACCCTGATAAAATGAATACACAACAATCACCAAACATCATATCTCAAAACTCATTCTTTCCTGATCTACCATCAATTTCACACAAATGAACCAATAAAAATATTTCAATATACACACTCTGGATAAGTATATTAATCTCAACTATGTGAAATCATTTATATATATATATATATATATATATATATATATATATATATATATATATATATATATATATATATATATATATAAATATATTATTTTGAAAGTTTTTAGCAATAACAGGCTTTTTTTGATATGAAAAAGTTTATTTTTGTTGACGTTTCGTTGTTATATTACAACTTTGTCAAAACTAATGAATAATTGAATTTATGAGTTACTATAGATATCAAATGTCAAACTTATTTTTTAGAAAAATCAAATTAGTTTTTTTGTATCTTCACTCATTGATTTTCATTATCAGAGGAATATTTCTGGCTTAGCATTCGCTTCGGAAGTTTTAGTCTTCTTCACCATGAGGAAACCTCTGAAAAACTCATGGTAAGCCAGGTGTTCTAATAAGTGTGATTCATATTTACATATATATAATTACATATAGTTTTTATATACTTATCCAGAATATGTATATTGTTGGTTTATGTGTGTGAAACTGAAGGTAGATCTGGAAAAAATGAGTTCTGAGATGTGATGTTTGGTGATTGTCGTGTGTTTATTTTACGAGTGTTATTTGTGAGGTTTATTAAGTTGTTGTAGATAGAATTTAGATGTTTGATGTCTGTTCTTTCATTTACTATGTTTTCAAAATTTTTACGAATGTGTAACATTTCTAAAGTTTCTCTACTTTTTTTTGTCCCTTTCAGTTGCCAAAATTTTCGTATTTTTGTAATCAAAATCATGTTTTTCTGTTATTTTATGTTTATGTAAGGCTGTGATTTGAGTTTTTGCGTATTTATGCGCTTTGATTCTTTCTTCGAGATTTTGTGCTGTTGTCCGATATAGCTTTTATTGCAAACTATAAAATATATATATATATATATATATATATATATATATATATATATATATATATATATATATATATATATATATATATATATATATATATATATATATATATACTACAAAATAATCCAAATCAATTCATTTTAGTCAATTTCCTTTGTTTACATAACTCCTAATAATAACTTCTATGGAGTCAAAGCGAATGTCATAATTATTGGCAACTCTATTGAATGTAGACTCCATAAACCAAATGGGGATTGTATTAGCGAGTTGGTCCTTGGTGTTTTAAGGTGGTTTTAAGGTGGAATAAATCTGTATAACGAGAATTTTGCCTAGGAACACGAAATTTCAAAGCAGGCAAGAGAAGAGGACAATCAATACTGTTGAGCAGTAATTTGTACAAAAATTTGAGTGGTTTCTCTCCTGCCCTGTAATGAGATTAAATAAATCGACGCAATAATTCGTTATGAGTGACTCCTCTTTTGGATAAACTTTATCCTCCCTCCAAACTGAGAATTTCAAGAACCTTCTCTGAATGGCCTCAAGATGGCGTTGACGGCAAGTGTAAATAGGATGCCAGATCATGCTGCCATACTCCAACTTGATACGCATTAGGGTATTAAATAGTCCTAGGAATTCTTTGGAATTATTGAAATATTTGCCATTGCGTATAAAGAATCCATATATTTTCGAGGCAGATGAAATTAGATTATTATATGAGATAATGTTTTATATTATTATTATTTTTTAATATTGTATATCTATGTTATTATTGATATTTTTAGTCACCTAATTTTGTATATCATTCTGTCTTTTCCTGTAATTATGTACTCGTAGTTACCTGTTGGAAATATATGGAAATATATATATTATTATTACAAATATAACGTAGTTGAGATGCAGTGTGCAATAGAAGAGAAACCAAAACGGTGCATAGAATAATCGAAACATTCGAAACCGTCTGCCCATCCATCGATATCAGTTATTCAAATTCATCGAAAGGACGAGAGGACAATGCGGCATTCATCATAACTTAATTTGACCCACACCTATCTCATTATTCATTACCGAATTCCTCGGACGTATTTCTGGGCCGGACATTTACATATTCCATGGTGGCTTTAATTAAAGTGACTAATGTTTATTTAACATAACAAAACATATAATCATAAAAATCAATGCGGGATGCTCGGCCCACCTGCGCTCCTCTTGGCGCGGACAGAAGGCGGGGGCTCACACTTCGGGGCCCTGGCCTCGCTCTTCGGAAGCGCTGACTGAGATAGCCGCGCCCGTGATAAGGGTCTTCTTCAAGAATGGGACCGTCTACCTACGCGCTTACGACCTTACTACGTTAATTTGTCCCTTTACGTGGCGATATTTGTTGAGATTAACTGAAGAGATGGAGGTGCAATTTTTGGAGCATACATTTTGGAACATAGACTAACTCTTACCAACCCGCAATGTCCGCAACTCTATTCACTTATCAAATTGCATAAACAAAATCTCCCTATTCGGCCAGTAGTAAGTTTCACGTCAACCCCTTTCACTTAAATCTCAAGAGTGCTCATAGATATTATAAAATCGATTGCAATTTCAAACCAAAATTTTCCATCAAAAATTCCTATGAATTAATCAATGAAATTGAAAAAGTAACACTGCCTAGTAATTGTAAACTTATCTCTTTCAATGTAGTTAACCTATTTCCCTCTATCCCTATACAATTAAAATAATTAAAGATTTGCTTATTAAAAATAACGTAAATATAATAGTTCAATCTGAAATAATCATGTTATTGGAAATTTGTTTGAGCCAAAATTACTATATATTCAATGATAAGATTTATAGTAGTGAGAGTGGTCTTATTATGGGAAATCCCTTAAGTCCTCTTTTTTTCCTTTGTTGCACAATCAAACCACATAAAATACGTTTTGTTCAGAAAAACTGCTTAGCTTCAAAAAGGTGTCGAAAATTTCTCACCTCGCCACTTCAGGTACGTTCTCCACAAACTTTTTTTACATTTACATTCAAAGTTCTGATACAGCTTACCGGCCACTTCTTTATTTTTTTTATCTTTTATCTTATTTATCTTTTATTTTATTTATCTTTTATTTAATAACACTATATATTGAATAGGCCGAAGGACCTAAGGTCAGTAATCTTTTGTATGAATTTTTCATAAAATAAAGAATTATTATTATTATTATTCATTATTTTTGACTCTTCACCTTATTGAGTTGATTACTGAAAAATATCTGCAACTTCTACGTAAATTGAACTTCAGTAGCTTGAACGTTCACTGTGAGTTGTTAAAAAAATGTTGCCAAAAGATCAATCTAAGCATTTATTATTCAACTTTTATAAATAATGAAAATATTTGCGAAATTGTGGGAACTTTGATTACTTTAGTATGAATATGACTTTTATCAGTGAATGCCAATACTATTCAACACTTATGGAGTACCTATAACATCAAATTTTAATATAAATAAAAGAAGTAATAATGTTAATCGCAGTTTCCCCAATTAAGAAATCCTCTTGTAACTTGAAATATAATATTAGACATATATTGGATGTTAGTAAAATAATACCTAGTATAATAAACAAATTGTTCTTATTGAACTATATTCTTATAGAATTTCTCCACAATTTGTTGCGATTTCTTGAGGCAATATACTCAGAGAAACCACGAAAAATTTGAGTACAACTTCAAGAAACTATGCACGAAAAAACTTCATTAATTCATTTTATGTGTGTTTAGTTCTTAGTTTCTCATAAGTATAAGTGTAATTTAAACTTATACAGATGATTTTTAGTCTGAAATTATACTATGGTAGGTACTTTCGAGTAATACAGGACACTGCCACAAATAAATAGCACATCTAAAAGATTCTCACAACAAAAATGAATTTGGAAGCCCATGTAATATGAATTTCAATTCGGAATAAAATTACAGAGTTAATTCTTTTCAAAATAGTATGGAAATAATTCTCATTTGAAAAAAATTTTTGATGCTTAATTTTTTCGAATAATGATTTTTGTTTGGATTATTTAACTACTGATAATATTGACAGGATTTTTCGTGTTCCTTCTACCTTTTAAACAAGCCGATTCCACAGACAGATAAGGCGAAACTTCTTTACTCAAGAAGCTGAGGATCTTCTTCCCTAATTATACTCATTATCCCTGATGATAACATTGTTATCAATTTAAAATTAGGGACTCGACCGTTACGATTATAAACCAAATTTTTTATAATTTCGAGCAGCATTGAACGTTGTTAGGTCGTCCTGAATTGATAATTACGTATAAGATAAATTATAACTGTAACTAACAACACGAAATGTAAATAGAATAATTGATATGAAAAGATTTCGATCTTGAGTTAAGAATGAAATTACTCGATGTAACATGAAGTATATGAGGATGTATGGTTAGAAATAGATAATTGAGTCATTGAACCAGAAATACAGATTGAAATTTTGTATCATACATAGTATATATATATATATATATATATATATATATATATATATATATATATATATATATATATATATATATATATACTATGTTAAGTCAATAAATTAAAATTAAAACACTTGACTTAAGTTTCACTGAATATATTGAAACCTCTACATATGTTTCGGGTGGTTAACCCATTATCAAGAGTATATAATGTTACTGTTAGAGTAATTGTATACTCTATACCCCGTATACTCTAGACCTAGAGTATACAATGTTAGAGTAACATTGTATACTATAACTTTTAACATTTCTATGTAAAGTTGAAATGAAATCAATAATATTATTAATATTAATTTCAATATTCTGAAATAACAACAAACAACCGTTATTCTTACTCTGATTGATGTCTGATTAAGTTGAGTTCTTTTCCGATTTGTTTGAATTTTTTGCCATTCGCCATTCGATTCGCCAGGTCAATTTTAACGAATAGTAGTAGTATATACCAACCAGTAGTTCGATGCTTTTTCGATCACATTTCCATTTGTGATCTTATCGATGTGCCTCCTGCAAGGATTTTTTCTCCAATTCTGTAGCTTTTCTAACCTCTCCTCAGTTTCAGAGGAGTTGTGAGCTCAATTTAGAAGATCACTCTGTGCAGCGGTGGGTCAGCAGACTTTGTGTGGAAGAAATTATTATTATTACTAGGCTTGCATGGAAATATAATATGGACACCACGAGAAGGCTCGAAATCACCACAAATTTCATGAAGTTTAGAAAAAGCCAGAGCATTACTAGACAGAAGTGGATGAAAACCTTCATATTTGTATTTTTTGTATGTAAATTAGGTAGTATCGCCATCAATTGGTGACGAGATGCACCACTCTTTAAGGTCACGCAGATTCGGTAGAAGGTTAGACCAAAGTCTTGATTTGCACGGAGACCAGATAATTCATCAAAATCGAAGTGTTACTAATAGAAGGAATTAATTCTACGTAATGTTCAGACTGTACGGGTAATTGGTAATTATCACTGTCAACTAGAGTCATCGCCATAACGAGTGTTTTGTATTTTTTCGTGTTCTCATTAGCTTGTATCGCCATCTACTGTTGACGAGTTACAGGAATCTTCATGAGCACGCAGCGGATTCGGTTTAATAGTGATTCGCACTAAGAAAGATTTTGTACGAAAATCAAATTATTTCTTCCTTTTATAACAAATTCATCCTACATGTAATGCCCAGACCGTACAGATAATAGGACAATTGACCCACAGTCTACTGGCGTAAAGAGTAAACTGGTGTAAAATAACGAGTTTTTTTTCTCGTCTTGTAATTAGTTAGTATCGCCATCTATTGGCGATATGACGAGTTACAGGAATATTAATGAGCACGCATCGAATTGCGTTTATGAAAAGGTTTGCAGTGATGTAAGATTTTGTACCGAATTCAAAGTGTTTCCTACTAGAAGAAATGTATCCCACATTCAATGACCAGACCGTACAGATAATAGGACAATTGACCCACAAGTAACCTGATGTAACATAACGAGTTTTTTTCTTTTCGTATTGTAATTAGTTAGTATCGCCATCTATTGGTGACGAGTTACAATAATATTCGTGAGCACGCATCGAAGTGCGTTTATGAAGAGGTTTGCAGTGATATGAGATTTTGTACCGAATTCAAAATGTTTCCTACTAGAAGAAATTTATTCCACATGTAATGCCCAGACGGTACAGATAATAGGACAATTGGCCCACTGTCAACAAGTAAACTAGTGTAAAATAAAGAGTTTTTTGTGTTTCTCGTATTCTAATTAGCTAGTATCGCCATCTATTGGTGACGAGTAACAGAAATCTTCATGAGTACTCAGCGGATTGCGTCTATGTAGAGATGCACTGAAGTGAGATTTTGTACGGAAAATCGAAATGTTTCTTCATAGAAGAAATGAATTGTAATTTGTAATTTAAATTAATTGTACATGTAATGCTCAGGCCGAACCGTTAATGGGATAACCAACCCGCTGTCTACTCGAGGCGTCGTCATAACGAGTTTTTCCATGCACATATCCACCGAATTGACGTACAAAAAACGTCTCTTATCGAATGTTCTTTGAGAGACGGAAATTAAATGTGTAGGTAATCCAGTCGTCACGCCATCATCGAGGTATCTCCTCGCGTAAGACGGTAGCTCGGGATATAATAATCTTCCGTGAAGAGAAAGCACCGCGGCGGTAACCTTGAGAACGGATGAATCGAATTCTACAGCTTCAATTATTATATTGTTGAGATCTGAAGATTATTATTTTTTTCGGAGTACGTTGATCCGTGAAAAAGAGCGCGGGATGATTCTATTTACGATTTCCCATAATTTATATCACTTCGGATTCGATACTCCATGATGTACTTTGAAAAAGAATTGCGATATCGTTCTCGATTTATATCTCCACTTTTTTGGGATGAATATGAAACGATAAAATTGTTTTTTGAAAAATAATTGTTGATAGAATATTCGCCGATCTCTTGGTGAAACATCGTTTAATTTACTGTATGAAAAACCATTACATCCGTTCCATACACTTATATTAATTGCTCGACAATTATTACCTTATTTTCAGAGGATATCATCTCTTTTTCTTTCTTTTTCTTTTTTTGTCGCCATTGAATTTTTTTTGAGTAATAATAATTATTGATTGAATATTGGCTGATCCCTTTGTGAAACATCGTTTAATTTACTGTATGAAAAACACATAGATCCGTTCCACGAAGTTATATTAATTGTTACATTACCTTGATTGGTTGAGGCTTGACTAATTGTTACCGTTAGGAAGAAATTCCAACCGACGACGGCCCTATTTTAGTTCAATTGTTACCTTATTTTTAGAGGAGATCATTCCTTTTTCTGTCGCCATTTCAATTTACTGTATGAAAAACACTCAGATCCGTTCCACAAAGTTATAATAGTTGCTTGACAATTGTTACTCTATTTTTAGAGGATATCATCCCTTTTTCTGTCGCCATTGAATTTTTTTTGAGTAATAATAATTATTGATTGAATATTGGCTGATTTCTTGTTGAAACATCGTTCAATCTACTGTATGAAAAACACTTAGGTCCGTTCCAAAAAGTTACATTAATTGCTTGACAATTGTTACCCTATTTTCAGAGGATATCATCCCTTTTTTTGTCGCCATTGAATTTTTTTGAGTAATAATAATTATTGATTGAATATTGGCCGATCTCTTGGTGAAACGTCGTTTAATTCACTGCATGAAAAACACTTAGATCAGTTCCACAAAGTTATATTAATTGCTTGACAAATGTTACTCTATTTTTAGAGGATATCATCCCTTTTTCTATCGCCATTAAATTTTTTTCTGAATGATAATGATTCTTGATTGAATATTTGCTGATCTCTTAGTGAAACATCGTTTAATTTACTGTATGAAAAACACTTAGATCCGTTCCACAAAGTTATATTAATTGCTTGACAATTGTTACCCTATTTTTAGAGGATATCATTCCTTTTTCTGTCGCCACTGAATTTGTTTTGAATAATAATAATTTTCAATGAATATTCGCTGATCTCTTTGCGAAACATCGTTTGATTTACAGAATGAAAAACACTTGGATCCGTTTCAAAAAGCCATATTAATTGCTTAAAATTGTTACTCCATTTTCAGAGGATATCATCTCTATTTTCTGACGCCCCATGTGTCAATAGCAAGCACAGATGTGAAATATTTAAGAATGTAAGCCTAGAGATCAAGTGTTCAGTTTCACCTCCAAATGGGTTGAAAATTTTCAAGCAAATAAAATAATTTTATGGAACTAATCCAAGTGTTTCGAATTGAGTCTAATAATAGGTGTTGAAATACAGTTAAAATGCAACACAGAGAAAGAAAGACACTTTTGGTGAACCACTAGTACCTTTTTTAGAAAACTTCAATATATGGAATCATTCGAGGTCAGAAAATGTTTGGGGAAAATTTTTTCCGAAGCATACGTTATTTCATGAACACACACACATACACAAGACAAACGAAGACTCTTGTATGGTAAGTGAAAATGGAGTTCCCGCATGAACTCTCCGGAGTAGTAAATTCCATCATTGCTTCTTCAAGTTGGTGAATTATGACAAAAGCAAATTGATAATTGAAATCTGGCAATTTAGTATTTAATATAAATGTGAGAGAATCAAACTGGCTCGTAAGAGTGAAAAATACTGACTTATTTGATAATTTTACTGAATAATCATGAATTGAACTGTTGTTACCACCTTTTTGTCATTGATACTACTTTCAAAATTTATACTTATATAAAGCATTTCTAAAATTTGCCTAGGTCTGTCATACTTCTCTGTTGTTAGTATTTTTGTATTGTTATAGTTAAGTTCTGTTATTTTATATTTATGTGGAGCATTTATTCGAATGTGCGTATTTATGTGCTTTCATTTGTTCATTGTTTGAGTTTTTGTATTGATTTTAAATTTTATATGATTTGAAATATAAAAACTTCAAAACAACAAATAATAAATGAAAAAATTTAAAATTTTTATATTTCTTCAATTTAGTTTTGTGTGCAACTTATTACGAGATTGAATGGTTTTGGTATTTACCTATATTTGTTTATTTACTTTGACATTATTTATTTATATATGTATCATTATATAAAGTATCAATAATTTATACCATTATTTTGTTTTGGAACAAAATGTGAGGAATTAAAAATAGCTTTGTTTTGAGCTTTACAAAAAAAATAGAAACCCCAACAATGACATTTGAGAGTCTCTGAGCACTCTTGACCTTAAATTATTCGCCCTAAAATAATTGAAACACGAGGTGCAGTTTATATAAATACATAATCAAGGACGAATTTTATTCCAGGCTAATGTAATGAAAATTATTTCGCTATTTAATTCGACAAATAGAATAAATAATTTATTATTCAAAAGTCGTACGTGACTTTTAGGCGATAATTTGAATAAATGTCTAAATGAACCAGATTAAAAACGAAGCGCAAAAAAATAATAGATCTTTCAACGCGTTGACATTAGTCTTGTGGAGATTTGAAATGATCAGTCATTAATCAATTGAAGGTTGAATTTTGAATGATGAATTTCTAGAGTCTGATCAGAAAATTGTTTCATAGAATCGGACACTGGATAATGATGACTTGTTACATCTCTGTAGAGGAATATCAATACAAAAATCAGAATATACAGCTTGACCGTTTGAAGGTGTAACTGACATTTCTGTTATAATTAATTCAGACAATATCATATATTTAACCACTAAATATACCACCATTCATATTTTGTAAAGTATTTTAATGTAGATCTTCATCGTTGCAATTGTATAAAAGGCTGTTATTTACATAAAAACGAATAACAGGGTTTTGTAAGAATTTGTATGAATTTTTTCCACGAAATTTTATTGAAAAATCTTTTTTTTAGTGGACCTACAGTTTAACGACGGTTTTGAACGGCCATTGGGCTTGTAATCGATGTACTTTACCCAGCATATATGATTAATTAAACTCTTTAAATCATAGACAAACACAAACACCCTTGCCTTCAGCTGGGCTCGAACCCGAGTTATAAAATATGAAATAATGCCTTTGCCTACATTGTGGATATATAACGTTCTTCTAGAAATACATAAGGATGCAAATACATTGATAAAACAGTCTGATCTACATAATTATAATACAAGAGGCGCAAATAATATCCGAACAACTAAGTATCGTCTTAATAAGTCAAAAAAAACTCGATAGATTATAATTTATACAATATCTTACCTTCTCATTTCAAAGAGCTTTCTTTCAATAAATTCAAAATAAAGATCAAGAAATACCTTCTGGAGTTTTGCTTCTATTCTGTCAGCGAGTATTCGAAGCACTTCAAGGCAAGTCTTTAATATGAACATGCTCACCACATCTTTTTATGTGTTATTTTTTTGTGCATTATATAAATTTGTTTCTTTTTCAGTCTTATGGTGAATTAATCACTAAGTTCACGAAGTTTACACTTATTAGACTTCAATCATTAGTTTCATCTAGTTTTGATTTTGTATCTTTATCTACTGTTTTTGTATTATTCTCTAATTTATGTTCATTTTATTAGTGGAGGAGTGGAAGAATGATTCGTCAAACTCCTACCATTTGTAAGAAATTTCTTTTTTCTGCAATAAAGATTACTACTACTACTATAAACGTACACCGTTTTATGTCCTAAACACACTGTACTGTTCTCGATTGAAAAAAATTATTTTCGTACCTTATTTAGGCTTAATATCGAAAAAGCAACTCAATTTTCAATCGAAAAATGTCTCGTCAATACTGCTCTTTTTGGAAAACTCGGTGGGCTCATTGTTCTTTGAAATCTCAATTTTCTGCGGGTGTAAAAAAATTTACATTATTAGGATAAATTTGGGTTTATGTGATAAAGTGTGGATACAAAAGTTTTAGTTATTTTAATTTCCTCTCGCTTGCCATTGAATTTTTTTCCATAAGACTTGTCGTTTCACCGGAAATCGAGATAAACCGGAATTTTGCCTTAAAAGCCATCCCCTCCACTTCCTGATCTCAGATCGCCTGTAAGTTATTCTTCTTTTCATTTTTGTTATATTCTCTTAACGGAAACTATCTGTCCAACCCATTAATTTGTGAGTATGGAGTTCCACAAGAAACAGTTTTGGGACCTTTAATGTTTATTTTATATACGATGTAATCAAGTATTTGAAGAATTGAAAAATTTTCTTATTTGCTGACGACATCATGTTGTATACTATGGGCAACAATTTACAATGAATAAAATTAATAGTGACCTTGATAATTTGATACATGGTTGTGTGATAACAGTCTTCCATTAAATATTGATGAATATAAATGTATTATTATGGAAAACAAAGTAAAATTATCTAGATTAGAGTGTGATATACAAATCAAAGTTAATAATCTACAATTTGAACAGGTCAGTGAGAATAAGTATTCAGGTTTTATTATCGATGAAAATTTGAGTTTCAAAAACCATTTTAGGTATGTTATGAGTAAGATTTCAAGAAAAGTAAATTTTTTAGCTACAATAAGTGATTATGTTAGTGTCTTTACAAATTCTTTATTGTATAAGTCGATGATAATAATACCAGATATAAACTTTTGTTCAACTGTATTATACACCTTGCCTCAAAATGATATTCAAAGATGCAAAAGCTCCAAAATAGAGCATTTAGGATTATATTGAATTATAATAGGTGAACACATGTATCACTTCTGTTAGAAACACTAAGTTGTTTGAATATTAGGCAGCACATAGAATTTAAAACTTTAGATATTTAATAGTGTTGGCGTTTACTTGATTTAAATCCATTATAATTGAATATAAACTTAAATTCAAACACTTGAACTTATGATTTACACTTCATTGACTAATAGCATGACGCGTTTCGTCGTTACAAACGACTTATGGTCGTTACAAACGACATTACTCTGTTAGCATCTGAATAAGTCGTTTGTAACGACGAAACGCGTCATGCTATGTAGTCGATAAAGTGTAAATCATAAGTTCAAGTGTTTAATTTAAGTTTATATTAAATCAAAACTTTAGACTTTATTTTTAAAATAAAATATAGCAAGGTTCTAACTATATCGTTGACCGTGTGAACTACGTCGAAAATGTACATGGTTACCAAACAAGGTCTAGGGAACAAAATGATTTTTATAGTGATAGATGCAGAACATCTAAATGCTTAAATAATTTATGTGCGAAATGAATGATTTTATTTAATAGTCTAGATCCAAAACTAAAATTATGTGAGAATTATGATTTTAAAAAATTATTGTACCTTTTTGTAAAAAAAATATTTAAGGCTGAAATATGTTGTTTGTTTGAATAATTTCTCTTCTTTGTAATGTTTATAAGTTGTGCTAAATGAAGTAACTTACTATTTACTCTTCCTTCCCTAATAGGTTTTTCCTACTAATACTTTTTTAAACTTTTCACCAATTTCAAAGAGGCTGGTCTATATGTTATGCCTTATTTTTAATTACCGATATATTCTACCGATTTTAAATACCAATTTGACTAAATCACGAAAATTACAGGCTGAGAAATCCCTCTTCCATAGCTCCAGTTTTCAATCGGTAATGTTCTGGCGGGTTATACGGGTTCATAAGCAAGAAATCATTATAAACTTATTAAAGAGACAATTCCAAAGCAGGAAGATGCTTTTCTATGGTTTTTAACGTGTAATCATAAGCACATTACCGGTCAGCATGGGTCGCAATTAAAGCCATATGTTCGTTGGCAAAATTGTCATTAAGCAGTCTGTAGATATAATTAAACTAATTAACAGTGTACTACTTCATTCTTCTTTTGTAATGTCACCGTTTCCGTTTTATTCGAAGATGAGACATTGTCGGTAAACATTTCGGAATGTATTCACATTTATGGGAACCTCAAAAAGTAAACAATGCACTGAAACCAAATTACTACCATATAATTTAATAGATAATTCAATTTAGTTCAACTTGGAATAGAAACCCTTATTTATACTCATTATCCCAAGAATAGGTTATCATTCTATTCCTATTTTCATCCCCTTCCAAAAGAAGGGTAATAATACACATAATTTTGAATCATATTATTATGTAATATGCAAATGAAAGATAAAATATGCAGATTTGTGGTTAATTTGAAACTCTAATCGTCTTTTTCAGATAAGATTTTTTTTTAGTCTTGAAAATGAGCTAACGCTCGAAACATGTTGACTATACGATCCCCAAACATTTTTTATTTTAATATTAACTGGGACATCTTTTCAGGTATGCGGTCCCCAAGCATTTTAGCAACTGGGACATCTTTTCAATTTTTCAATTATATTATCAAATTGGTTTAAAATTTCACATTTGTAATGTTGAACTTTTTGAACTTCAAATTTATATCTCGGAATATACGGAACATATATTTTTCGAATAACTTTTTCGTGGGAAAAGTGGAAAAACATTAGAATAATGTAGTCCAAAACCGTGGTAGTCAGCCAACTAACAAGTTCTTCAACTAATAGAAGATGGTAATAATGTTTACAATTCTTGTTAATTACTTGATCAAGGTACAAATTGATGTGTGTTATAAATATTTATAGAATACCATTCGTATTCATAAAAATGAAAAAATTGTGATTCATGTGATAAATTAGTTCGGGTATTCTAAAAAAAGGAATCACTGGAGGGATTTTTGTCATAATCGACTTTTAATGAGATTATGGTTGAGTAATTGAAAACTCTACATTGTTAGCTGGTGGAGTTTGTGATTTAATTATATGTTCATCATTCCAGATGACGCGATATTAGTTCTTATTAAAAAAATTATTAAAAATAACGTTCGGTGGTTTTGTGTCAAATTACATCCGTTTCAGAAATACGACGATGTCATCATTCAAGAATATATAGACTATATATTAAATACCAATTCTATCCAATAGAAGAATTGAATAAATAAGTGAAAATCTCAAACGAATAGTTAATAGTAGTAGTAAACTTTATTTAACACAGCTAATACACTTTACAAAAAAAGGCAAGTTATATATACGATATCAAACAACATATTTCACCCTAGATATTGTTTCTTACAAAATGGTACAATTCATTATGGTTCTCACATAATTTTAGGTTCGGATCTAGACTATTAAATACAATCGTTCTTTCGCACAAAAATTATCAAAGCATTTAGATGTACTGCACTTATCAATATAGAAATCATTTTGTTCCCTAGACGTTGTTTAGTAACCGTGTACATCTTCAACGTATTTTACACGGTCAAATATTAAATGAAAAATAGTTGTGGTATACTATATAATAGTACAAGTTTAATACTTAAAACACTATAATGTATTGAAATTAAACATCTACACATTCCATTCAACACAATCTCAATCTAAAAAAACATCATAATTAAAATTCACAGGGTCTATCTGCCTTCAATGTATGAGCTTAGATCAGTTTCATCAGGCAGTTCTGTAATGTTTACGTCGAATCTATCTTGTACTTCATTTAAAATCTTTGCATCACTTTCCTCGGATACAAAAGTAATGTCCAAACCTTTAGTACCAAACCGACCAGCTCTTGCCACTCGATGTAAGTAAGTATCTGAATCTTCAGGCATGTCATAATTGAATACAATGTTTACTCTCTCAATGTCCATTCCCCTACCAAACAGATTTGTAGCTACCAAAATACGCTTTTGGAAATCCTTGAACTGTTGATAACGTGACAATCTTTCTTCTTGGGACATACTTCGATGAATACCAATGGCTGGGAAATTCTGTTCGGTTAGTAACTGAGCAAGAGCAACACATCTTTGGACTGACTTAACAAATATGACTCGAATTCTAAAACATCTAACAATTCGAATAGCTTTTTATTTTTCTCATTTTCTTTCAACTTCACATAATGTTGCTGTAGTCCATGCAATGTCAATTTGGCCTCATCGTCAACATACACTTCCATTGGATCTTGCATAAACTTCTTGCACACTGGTCGTATATCTTTGCTAAGGGTAGCACTGAACATCATAACTTGTTTGCCATGAGGGGTATTTCTGTATATTTCTTGGACATCTCTTCTCATATATAGCTAGGAACCTTGCCACACTTTGTTTTATGAACAAAGTCTAGAGTTTTTTATACTATATGCTGCCTAATATTTAAACAACTTAGTGTTTCTAACATAAGTGATAGAGGTGTGTACCTATTGCACTTATAGGTACAATATAATCCTAAATGCTCTATTTTGGAGCTTCTGCAACTTTTGAATTCATTTTGAGGCGAGGTGTATAATACAGCTAAACAAAAGTTTATATGTGGTAATATTATCGACTTATACACTGAATACTCTAAAAAGACACTAACATAATTACTTATCCTTGCTAAAAAAATACTTTTCTTGAAATTTTACTCATAACATATCTAAAATGATTTTTAAAACTCAAATTTTCATCGATAATAACATCCAAATACTTTATTTCACTGACTTGTTCCAATTGTACATTATTAACTTTGACTTGTATATCATACTCTAATCTACATAATTTTGTTTTGTCTCCGACAATAATAAATTTAGATTTATCAGTATTCAATGAAAGATTATTATCAAACAGCCATGTATGCAAACTATAAAGGTCACTAATAATTTTATTAGCTGATTCTAGATGATAAAAAAATTAAAAAAAGTACGAAACTATGAATATATAGTGAAACATATGATTAAATTCCATGACATTGTTCAACTTAGTTGATAAATATATAGGGTTGCTAACTCATTGTCCAGAGTTCATATGACTCGATTGTATCGAGACTTACTTTAATGAGATTGATAAACAAAAAAGTTTGACTTATCGATATAAAGATTTATTTTGAAAAATCTGTATACGAGGTGTTGTTGCTTTCAAATAATCAAACTGGCGTGGATGAGATGTTTATATAGCGAAAAAATTCAAGAAAATTAGCATTGAATGATTTGTAGGATTAATTAAATCCCAGGCACATATTTTCCAACATCGAATGCTCGATGCAAAATCGAATCTATTGAGCAGTATATGGATAATTTTGTAAGAATTTAGCAATCTATACGTTATTCTGCAGAGTTTTCGTCCAAAATGATATTTATATGAGAAAATTCAGTCCAATTCAAAAAACAACTCGAAAGAATATCCCAAAACATCATAGAACCGTTCAAAAATGAACCAAAACATTTCGGTTTAGCGTAATTATTCACTTTGTCACTTAATTATAATTATAAAAATTTTTCGGCATATTTTCTGTACCCTTTAAACAGTTTTCATGGTTCAAAAATCTGAACTATCTCCACATTATACTCAATCTACATACAAAAAATCGTAGTAATCTGTCAAGCCGATTAAAAATCTTCAGGTGCGTAGGGACATAAAATGAAACTTCGTATCGTAACGCAAACGCGTTACAAGTCTTGACGAGTTGTTGTCTTGACGGGTTATCCCGAAAATTGTGGGCATTTCAACACCGTATTACGAGAATCAAAGAAAATAAACGGAAGAATGTTGCACCACTTGTACCATGTGTAGGCAAATTTTCGATTATTCTATTGAAGACCTCGCTTCTATGGAGTGAAAAAAGGAACCTACTATCAATTTGATGAATAGTCACTGTAGTAAATAAAACTCCTTCCATATAAAACATCCCAAATGTTGAAATAAACTGAAGGAGAATGATGCTTGTGAAGAACTTGCAGAAGTTTACGACAATACTATGTGAATGTTCTTCTGTCAATCTTTGATCGAAAGAAAGCTACAATTAAGAAAAACCACGGTCCATTGCACGAGGAAAATTGAAACGGTTCTGTTTTAGAGTCAATTTTTTTTTCAAGTCAGGCGATGTTTTGATTTAACACAACATTAACGCAAAAAAAATTGAACGAATGACAAGTAAATACAGTATGTGAATTTGTTTTCCAGTGTCAGCCCGTTTAATTAATAGCTCCCCCTCGTACCTACAAAAATACGTAACACTAAACGTATAAATTCCTGTATGAACAATATTCTCATTTTTATATCGGCTAGTGTGAAAAAGCGCTAAAAGAACCGTCCTCTTTCCGACCAACCTTAATCAAGAAAAGCGATTATGTTTCCAGGCTCCTTTTTTGGACCGCTATTAACGATATTTAGTTAACCGTGAATATTACTCGAGTTCCAAATTAAAAATTACCAATTGTCCGTTCTTCGCTCACGGAATACGTGCCTCTGTTAATTATTCGACAGCCAAATGGACACGTACATCGGGGCCCGGTTCTTTTGTCGATCTCTCGACCATTTTTTCGATACCGTGGAATTATCGGTGTCGTTTACCTTTCATATCATAATTTTTTCGCCTTCGGAAAATGGTACAAAGAAAGCATGGTAATATTCTATCAAACGTTACTGCGGATATCTGGTTTTCTTTCCGTTGTGCTATAATTTTTTTGTCGATTGAAATAATATGTACTTTGTCTTGAGTAGTTGATTTAGGTGGGCCTATTTGTTGTCCTAATCAACGCAATCTTGAGGCCATTCAGGGAAGGTTCTTGAAACTCTTAGTTTGAAGGGAGGATAACATTTATCCACGAGAGAAGTCAAACATAATGATTTATTGAGTCGATTTAGTTTAATCTCATTGCAGGACAGGAGAGAAACTTTATCACTCAAATTTTTATACAAATTACTGCAAAACGGTATTGGTTGTCCTCCTCTCTTGTCCGCTCTAAAATTTCGTGTTCCCGTGCAAAATTCTCGTACCACAGAATTATTTCACCTTGAGATTTTGAGAACAAACTCGCTAATCCAATCCCCCACTTGGTTGATGGAGTCTACATTCAATACAGTTGCTAATAAATGTGACATGTGACATCATTATGAGATATGTGAACAAAGGAAATTGACTAAAATGAATTGATTTAGATTGAGTTCTTTGTAATATTTCATTTATTTTTATTCAGTTATTAGTTACTTTTTTGGTTTTTTTTTAGTATTTAATATTGAACTCTTTGTTATATTCCTTTACATTTCATTTATTTAGTTATGTAGTTATTATTCAACATTATGTTATTATTTTCTGTAATTGGGTATTATACCTGTTGAGAATAAAGACCTTATTACTATTATCATTGAAATTTGTATTCTGCAGTGGTTCACTTCATATTTGAATAAAAGAACTAGCAAGCTAAGAATCAACAAATCTGTCTCATCGGAAAAGGAATTAATCCGCACGGCATTCCACAAGGGACGGTCCTGGGACCTCTTCTATTAATATTGTATAATAAGGATATTGTTAAGTATGTCAGCAGTTGTGAGGTATCTCCTATGCCGATGACACGAAGTTGTTTGTATCAATTGATAAACTCGAGATGATATCAAGTTTGATTCGAAAATATCTGAATGATTTATATTTAAATCTAATAAAAATTTGACAATGATAGGATATCAAAATATATGTTCCTGGGTATTGAATACGAAATGTGAGATTGAATGATCTAATAATAAAAATTAATGAAGGCATTACACTTACAGTGGATAAGATAAAGTATCCGGGTATTAAGATCGATAAAAATCTAAATTTCAAAGCACATGTGGATTATATTGCAATCAAAATGTCGAAAGAAAATTAATTTTATCACTACAGTAATACGTAGATTAGCTATGAGTACAACATTGTTATTGTTTGAATCACTAGTCCTCTCTCACGTTGAATATTGCTCCTCACTCTTGTTCAATTTCAAAACGCCCTGATAACGAACATCACGTTAGAAGTTTTACAGGTAATGAGTGTCATCAGAGAATTATGTTCAGGACATATGTTTTTTAATTATTATTTAAGAGAAAATTAAACTTTTTCTACGAATCACAGATAAAGAAACTAGAAATCGTAACGATACGAGGTGTAATACACATTTAATGTATGAAAATCTAGAATGAAGGTTTCAATTGAATTTAATAATTTGCCAATGTCTACAAATTACTGTGTAATTAATTACGAATTATAATTTACAGAAAATCCTTGATACATTATATTTAAGAGAATATTTCTTGAAATGTTTGCGTTATGTGAATATTGCTCCTTTTATTACCACTTTTTTATAGATTATTGCTAAATGCGGCTATTGTAAGAGTTATTATTGTTACGTTCAGGTGACACTATTGATAAATTAGAAAACAGTTACTTAAAATTTCTATACATTGTCAACGGGAACAGTGTTTGAAATATATGAGATTTGTTTCAGAAAACGAAAGTCAACTCTGTTCATCATCTATGTCAGTAAATTAATAGCTCCCCCTCGTACAAACTCGTCGAAAAAAATTCAACAAATTCCAAAGTAGTTCGAATTAAATCTTAATTTCCTCGTATTAAATTTATATTTCTTTTTAATTGAGCAACGTTATATTTTCATCAATTTTCCGTTTCCGCCTCACACATAGAGCGAAACAAATTATTTTCTAATTACGAAGTTTATCAAATCTCGTACAATGTGGTAGCCACTTCTGTTGTTTGATCAAATTAATGAACAGGATGTCGGCTCATTAAATAATTATTAAATTCTCTTCGCGTTCTTTCACACAAAGAAAGAATTGATAATTGTTTGCGGCGTTGACAGTGTATTTCCAGATATTTCCAACTTTTATTAGAAATGCCAATGAAATTAATTTGGAGATAAATCATTAGCAGGATATAAAATAACCATTTCATAGATGTAAAGAATCTGGAAAAATTACGATTTCTGACCAAAAACCGACCCAATACAATCTACTGAAATTAAATCAAGAATTAAGGAAGGTCTTCAACTGATCAACGAAATCACCAAGTTTAGAATTTTCCATATTTCCAATGTGCTACAAAAATTAGGGAATTTTTACACTCCACAGTTTAAGAAGAATTTTAAGAAGAAACAGCTTTGAGTAACCATGTTAACCAGATAAATTCATAATCTTAAATCAAAAGCTCTGATAATCAGTTTATAATTCAAAACATAGAGTCCATTTTTTTTCGCAAATTTTATTGTATGATTTTGTGAATTTGATAAAATTCGAGCATAATTCATATTTTTGTTCGAGGACTGAATGGAAGGTCATACTCGAAACTGAATTCCATCATAGAAGAACCTCCACTTATTCCAGATATTATACATTAAAGGGAGGACTCTGTGGGGGTCCTTTCTAAACTATCAGACTCATGGCGGCGATCTCCACGGTGGCGATTTCCCAGAAACTTCTTCACAGATCTTGCTGTGGCAAGTAGAACCACATGTCTAACAGGAGTTTTTGTGATTACGAGGGCGGATGAAAAGTTTTCGGGCTGACCAAGAAAAATGAAGTTTTTCAATTTTTTTTGCTTTATTTTTCAACATAATCTCCATCAACACAGAAACATTTCTCAAAACGGTGTTCTAATTTAGTTATACTAGTTCTGAACATAGATACGCCAAGCTCCCTAAAATTCTGATTTATAGTTTCGATAACTTTTTCGTTGCTCTCAAATCTTTTACCGCCAAGCCACTTTTTGAGGTTAGGAAACAGGTAATAGTCGCAGTAGGGCTGGAGAGTAGGGATCATGTGATATCAAACTTCAAGTCGTGATTTTGGACATGGCAACAATCGACGAATGCGCTATAGCGATGTAACAAAATTTTTGTTTTCGACAAATGTGGTCGTTTAATTCGCACCTCGTCTTCAAACGTTGCAATAAGTCTGCGTCGTATTGACCAGTGATGGTGTTACCCTTGTCAAGATAATCAATGTAGACAATTCTTTTCGCGTCCCAAAAAATAGTAGCCATAATCTTGTTTGCCAATAAAGTTGTTTTTGCCTTCTTTGAGTTGGTTTCCCCTTTTCAACTCACTGTTTTGATTTCCTTTATTCTCAGTAGTGTAGTGGCGAATTCAAGTCTCATCAACAGTTAGGAATAGACGCAAAACTTCGTTTGGATTACGCATATACAGCGACATATTTTCGGCAGAAATGTTTTTTCGAATCAGTTTTTGGTAGAGCGTTACCAAACCCGGCAACTATCTTGCAGTGAGCTTTTCCATGTTTAAATGGTTGTGCAAAATATTTCGCACACGTTCAGCTGACATCCTACAAGTCTCAGCTATCTCATGCAATTTCAATCTGCGATCTTCCAGTATTAATGGATGGATTTTCGCAACCATTTGTCAAGTTGTGACTTCAACGAGCCGTCTTGAGCGAGGTTCGTCAGAGGTGCTCACACGACCTATTTTGAATTCAGATCACTGCTTATTAGTTGAGTATGATGGGGAGGAGTCTCCTAGTGTTGAATCCATCTCTTCTTTTATTTGTTTTGGTGTAAAACCTTTCGAATGGAAGTATTTGAGGACAGCACGTTTATCCAATTTTCTTCATTTTCACGAAAAGAACGGAAGCGTCTCGCGCAATGTGATGTTAAACGCAAACTAACGTAGGGATTGGGTTGAAACTTTACATAAAAGCTGTGTAGGAATGGTACTGTATGGTGCCGCTCCAAAATTAGATCTAGTGGCGCCATCTCTTGGCCAGTCCGGAAACTTTTCATCCTACCCTGGTATACCAATGAACCCCAAGGCGAATGGAACAATTTTGACGATTTTCATTTGACAATGTCTCTGCACTCGCACTTCAAGTTGCCGAAATTCAGAGATTTCTTCGGCATTCTTCTCAACTAAGTTTTTCAACCACCTTTTAACTAACTATGTCAACCAGGAGAACCTATGTTGTATTCCTATTTATCCAGCATATGTATGTATTATTATTATTGAATGGTTTCATGGAATTTAGTAAAGTATTTATCATTATACAAAAAAAAAGGATAAACAACGCTAACATTTACTCAGGTATGAAACTACATCAACTTAGAATGAAGAAAAAAAACAAACAAAAAATCTATTGAAAAAACAAAGAACGAATAGAAAAGTTTCGAATGTATGTAAACGAAAAATTGAAAGAAATAACACTATTAAGAAGATTGGACAAAAAAAACATAAAGAAAGAATGAACAAATTCACAAATCGTTACGTTATATCATTGAGAAAAAGAACTAATGTTTTGGTTCGTGAACTTTATTGAACATACGCCGATCTCTTGGTGAAATGTGAATCAATAACTATGAATGAATAAAAAACACCCAGCTTAGTTTCACAAGATTTAATCAAATGCTCGACAATTTTTTTTTTGAACTGAGATTAATAACGGAGATTTACTTTTGAAAATGGGATAACTTTCTGTATTTTCTGTTTATTCGATATTCTATATTCTGTTTTATACAGTGAATTTTCATTGAATTGAAACGATTTGATAGTGATTTGTAACGATCAGCGAAATTTAGTTCTTGAAGGTACTTTTAAAAGATTCGAACTTGATATGACTTTTCCACAGAATATCCTTTAAACTTCCAACCAAATAAATTCAAACAGGCATTGCTCAGTGGAACAATGTCGCTCCATCATAATCGACCATTTCGTCGTCTAAAGTCAAATTCGAACTCGAAAGGGCCGAACGTAAAATCGGTCGGGTGTGGAACGGTCCAGCATTCTCGTATATCGAATTGCAAACTTATATTACCTCGTATAATTATTCAGACGCAGCTCGGCAACAAATTGTTTCGTGGCCGTTCATTATTCATTCTTTTAACAAATCATCTAAGCGTGGAAACAATCCGGCCTCGCACGCATTTCAAACAAAATATAATTATCGCGCTACCGCTTTCGGCAAACTTCCAAGTCTCGCTTTCGGTTGCACCTTCTGGTGAAAAATGAGACGTACGGGTGAGGTATGGGTCGAGATGACTTCCCTTCATTTCGGTTAACATATTTTCATTTCTTCAACCTCGCGTCTAGGAATTCATGCCCGAAGACAATGAATATGTGTAGCAAAGTGTTGGTAACTTGAAACAAGTTCATTTATTGTCTATTACAGTAAGTTAATGTTTATGAGAATAGCTCAGCCTGGTCACCTTCGCAACCATCTGATACAAAACTGATATAATTGTTGATCGAAGTCGATCTGTGTTTTAATAGGACTACCACAGTGCTCCCAACTGTAACTTCTGCTTTTCTTCATTTATGAGCATTGATAGCATTGAAAAATACTCTGCTGATATTCTTCTATGCAGATGTTCATAAGGCTCAGCTTTCAGCATAGACACTTTTAATTTCATTCTATACAATACTGACATGATTATTATCGGAGTCGACGATATAAGCTTCATCAGGAGTACCACAGGGCTCCCAAGTGGGTCTTAGGCTTTTCTTCATTCACGAACATTGAGAATATTGACATATACTCTCCTCATTCGAAATTTTTCTCGAAGGAGGTACCCATATTATTTCGTATAGAGTTGAATCAGACCAAGATTGCGTAAGACTCAGTAGAGTTGTTTCGTTTAGTAAAGAAGATAGATAAGAGTCGAAAACGTGGGAATACCTTCTCACGTTTCGATACCTACTCAAGGTACCGATTTCAAAAATACCTACTTGGCAATCAATAAGTTAGATATGATTTATCAAATGAAAGACCACGGAGTCTATTCGATTAGAAAGTGAATTTTGATTCTCATATTGACTAAACTGTAGGTCAATGTCGACGTCTTTTTGTTTCTCAGTAGGTACATATGTATATGCAAATATTTTTTTCGTAAAGTGTAATCAGAAACATATACGTATATAGCTTTTATATATGTAGACACAATTTGGATGGTATTATTTGGTGCTTTTGTATGAAGGACTTATTATTCGACCATAACGCTTGCAAAATAAGTCCATTCGTTGTTTAAATTGGAAAGCAGGGGATGAGTACATTTTCACCCAATTTTTCAATACACTCAACATATAATTTCGGCACTAACACATTAACAAGAGTTCAGTACAACTACATTGAACTTTTGATAATGGGTTAGTAACCTGAAATATATGTCAAATAAATTGGAGAATTTTGTGAAAATTTCTCAGTTAATTTGTGAAAAATAACTGAGGACGATTCCTCAGTTTTTTTCAGGAGAAAAGTTCAAGGAAAAAAGCATGGGCCTTGGAGACTTTTTGAGACACAGGGTATTGAAGATGAATTTCAATTATGTTTCACCTGAATAATTCTTGAAATTATGTCGATATTAAAATGGAAATTGGTAGCATAACATAAATTATTCGATAGGGAAGATTGATCAGTTTATCAGAGTTTCTATAAATGGTAACACGTACTGCAAAGAACCAAAGTGAACATCAAATTTGTTTTTCTCATGTTCAAGAACTTCCATGATAATGACAAATTCCAGACTCACTCAATAACACCGAGGATATAGATTAACTCAATCCTAGCAGAGTATTCTGAGCTAGATTTTTTCATATCTACGTGGAGTGTATTTTAAATGTATTGTAGATTCATATTAGATGGGCACAAATATATACAGCTATTTACTCTCTTTAGATGAGACTGGCCAAATTAAAAATGGCTAAGACCAACGTTCAGACATTTTGTCATCACGTACAGGGAACACCGCAACTTATGTGTCATTCAAAGAATAGTCTATGTCATGAAAAACGCACTTTATTATATTATTCATGTTTACATGGTTATTCACATACTTGTCCTTAAATAATTTTAATGCATTAGTATTTAATCTATCATTGGATGACTTCTGTATTGTTTTTTTTAGTTTAACAACTTATGTCAGATGTAGGTACTTTTTCACTATCACTTATATTTATTTAACATCTTGTAAAAATTTCCAGCATTCCTGAAGAAGAACTGAAACTTAGTTCGAAGTACAGAATTACTGACGACTAGTCTTGGATTAATTCAATTGCCTAAGTTGACGATAACCCAACAGTTTTTCCCTAATATATATATAAATATATATATATATATATATATATATATATATATATATATATATATATATATATATATAATAATAATATATATTTTATTGTGAAAAAAGAACTACAATCTTTCTAACAAATAATCAAACAAAAAACAAAAATTATTCTATTCACAATAAATAAGATCGTATTCAGTTGAAACTGATCTTCCATACGACCTTCTCACCACAATCTTAATCAGGAAAAGGAGAAGTTCCATTAATCTGACATGCGATCTTGCCGCAACAAAAAGGAAGAAACCAAAACAGAAAATCAACAAAAAATTATCGCCACCGTGCTTATATATATATATAGATATATATATATATATATATATATATATATATATATATATATATACATTTATATACCACTAAATTAGTTCCAGAACTTTCATATGGCTACAGCTCGCAGTAAATCACACGTAAAGAGTTTTTTTCTCCCGTTGACGTAATTGAAATGCATGTGATTTGTCCAATCTGAACACTCGCTAGGTGTGCCGTTTTAGCCAAGGTTTACGAGCTGAACGTCCATCAAAATGGATAAGCACTGGCTGACGGTTATTAATTGTCCATAAATGAACTGCTCATACGAATATAAATGCTAATTCTACGGACGATTAATTGTTGCCAAGAAGGTCTGAAGAGGCAGCTAATTGTACGCAGTCAGCATATATCGGTCCTAACTAACAAACAGAAAATTTTCATTAAGAGATCTCCGGGTTGTAGGTTGTTTACCTCGCCTGTTGATTTTATGACCAGACGCTAGCTGAATGTTTTCAGTAGCATTTTCATCGAAAATGAAAGACGACACCAATACAGACAGTACAACTGGACTAAATAAACGTGATAAAAAAACCATGCACAATAATATTACATAATATTGTATTATTATTATTCCATATAATCCATGAATTAAATGTATAATAATAATAATAAGTTCTTTATTCTCAACAGGTATAATACCCAATTACAGAAAAAAATAACATAATGTTGAATAATAACTAAATAACTAAAATAAACAAGATATAACAAAGAGCTCAATCAAATATAAAAAAAATAAAATAGTAACAAATAACTAAATAATAGCATAGCATTCAATGAAATATTACAAAGAACTCAATCTAAATCAATTCATTTTAGACAGTTTCCTTTGTTCACATAACTCCTAATTAAAACTTCTATGGAGTCCAAGTGAATGTCACAATTATTGGCAACTTTATTGAGTGTAGACTCCATAAACCAAATGGGGGATTGTATTAGCGAGTTGGTCCTTGGAGTCTCTAGGTGGAATAATTATATAGTACGAGAATTTTGTCTTTCGTGGTCCTAGGCAAAATTCTTCCACCACAGAATTATTCCACCTAGAGACTCCATGGACCAAATGGGAGATTGTATTAACGAGTTGATACTTAGAGTCTCTAGGTGGAAAAATTTTGTAATTAGTACGAGAATTTTGCCTAGGAACGCGAAATTTCAAGTTAGTGTTCCTAGATTGTTCACTTTCAAGGACAATCGATACTGTTCTGCAAGTATTTGTACAAGAATTTGAGTGATAAAGTTTCTCTCCTACCCTTCAATGAGATGAACCTAATCGACTCAATAATTCGCCATGATTGACTCCTCTTTGATAAACTTTATCCTCCTTCCAAATTAAGAACTTCAAGAACCTTCTCTGAATGACCACAAGATGGTATTGATGGCAAGTATAAATGAGATATCAGATTATGCTGCCATAGTACAACTTGCTACGGATGAGGCATTAGAAAGGCATATATATATATATATATATATATATATATATATATATATATATATATATATATATATATATATATATATATTTTGATTCATTATTGAAATACTTGCCATTTCAGATAACGAATTCATATATTTTCGAGGCAGATGAAATAGGTTGGGTATTGAATAGAAAACATTTGGCTCAGATTCTAAGAAACTAATATTAATTGCTCGGCAATTTTTTTGGGGTGTTACTACATTTTCATCGAGATTGAAGTAATAAAAATTCAAATATTCAAAAGTAGACTAGAAGCTTTTCTGTTAAGACAGAAACTGTTAAAACTGTGATGTCTGCTGTATAAATAATTAGGAGTGTAAGACCAATGTGGAGAGCATCTTCTGTGTTGCATTGCTTTGGTGTTTGTTGCTTGGATATTATGTAGTTTTGAAATTATATTGTGTCCTTTGTTCATATTTTCGAAAAAGATGCAACGCACCTACCGGTTATCCAAAGGTTTGATTGTTTATTCATGTACTACTCTTTCTTCATAAATTGAACAATTTCGGAATATTAATTCCTAATATGTAAAATATGGATATATTATTTCAGTTTATTTTGTTAGTTACTCATAGATTTTACCGAAACAAACCGATCGGTTAATTTTTGGGTCCATTCATTCATTATATACTCTTTCGTCATATGATGAAATTCGGTATATTTTGAAGTGAATAAATAAATTATTTTTCATTCTCGAATGCTAAACTGAAGTTGTTCACTTTTACTAGAATAACATTTTTAATAATTTTTTCATTTCTACTTGCTATAGTAAAACTAGATACAGATTTTGATACAAACTTCATCATAAAAAGAATGAACACTACACAAAGTGTGAATAAGCTCTGTTTTGTACATAGCATTTGGTAAAATTTGAATTTAGTAAACTTCCTGCATATGTAGAGAAATGCGATATTGTAAAACTATTCAAATACCTTTTAACAAGATCTATTTCGACTAACTACGATAAAATCCAATGTCATTTCTATTAAATTATATTTCAAGGTTTCTTCTCCATTTTTACTATATTTTACTATATATTTTCGATGAAATTTTAAATATGCAGTCATTAAATTGAGTGCATTATCTACTTAATATGAAAAATTCTCGCGTCATAGTGAGTCTTGCCATACTCCTCCGAAACGGAATTTCTTTTTTTATACCCCTAATTTTCGCTGGTAGTCAATCCAAAAAAATTTTCGAGGAAAATTTTGTTTCTCAAATTTTCATTATATGACATTAAAAATACATATTTCCAGCTTTCTAAATTTCTAGCTCTATATCTTCTAATTCCTATTTGCTAATAGCGATACTTACAATTTAATATTTAGTTTTTTACTTGTAATATTTAGTTTACTTTGTATATTTATTGTTTTCATAATTTTTTCAATTCATCATTGAATAAGTATTGCAATATGCTGTAGCACATTATATTGAATGAAAACACAATATCTTTATTTAACTATCTTTATACACTATATTTAACAACTATATATATACAACTATATCTGTACATAACTCTTTATGATGTTTTAGCGATCTAAATATTTGTTTATTTCATTCTGTTTTGTTTTCGAAAAACAAAGAGTAACTATTTGCTTTATAACAAAACACAATAGGATACCAGTTCTTGAAGGGTTTTCTTAAATTTATTTACTTAAAAACCTCACCATGATATCAATTTTTTTCCATCACAACTGAGCTTTATTGATGAGCATGTCAAATCGATTAGGCCTGTTGTTTTTCGATACGATCATTTCTTGTTCTAGTTACTTCATATATATTCTTCATCAAATGTCTAATGAATTGAAAATCATTTGAATAAATGGCACGTAATAAATAAGTCGACCACAGACGCAAAACATTTGTATCAAATACGAATATTTATTTATTTTTTTTTCTTTTTCACATATTCTGTTTGAATATCTAGGGTTGAAGAAGGCCGCAAGACCTTATAACTTTCCAAATGTCGAATATTATAATAAACACATGAAATGTAAATACCAAAGAGATAAATAAACGAGTTTGAGTTTGAGGCTTTTCTATATCGTTCCTCAACTGCCAAACAGAGTCAAGAAATTATTTCTCGCTTCAATGTTCTTCCAATTCAAAGTTTCACGACAAATAATATATATTAAACAAAATAAACACTACATAGTGAGTTTATCATCTCGTAAAATTATTGTTTTTTTCTCTCCTCTCTCTCTCTCTTTATCTCGAATAATTGCACCTAGAAATGAATCGACATAATAAAACCTCCTTTATTGTACTCTGATGATTGCAAATAACTTGCCAACCGTCAAGATTGCGATAATCCAATACTGGCGAACAAAAAAAAAGAACCGAAAGCTCAAGAAAGGTTCCCTGAAAAATACCTGTTCATTAACAGCACTAATAGAAGGCTTGGCTTTCTTGCTCAACTTGACTGTCATTCTGGGCATAACTAATTATATAATTAGGTTTTTTGTCCGACGATGAAAGTCATTAAGCCGAGGCAGAGAGGAGCTCACCGAAAAAAAGCATATTATTCAATAATTATTGTAACACAGTGTCGACGTGTATCTTCAATGAGTCGACCGTCGTACAATGGCCGCCAGAAACTGTAATTATGAAAAATTATGTTTAATCACTTTTTTAGATTAATAACTGGTTTGGTGATTTCTCGTTTTTTTTTTCAGTTTCGTGTTTGTGCCTCTCTCACGTTCTTGCAGTTGAGTGAATTCATGTGTGAATACCAGATGTTAGGCGGACGATTAATACGAAAACATCGGGACGGCCTTTTGTGTTTATTCGGTAGCATATATGATGATGTTGAAAAATTTGTCGATCTATATCTTGACAAAACGGAAAAATTTCGATAAAAACTCCAATCGTCTTCAATTTAGATTCGGTCGCCAGTGAAACATTGTAATTATTCGAATTTCATTAATTCTGGAATGAATGAATTAGTTACCGACTTGTAAACAACGGAAGTTTTGATTTAATCAGAACAAAGAATGAAAACAAAAAGAAACTTTGCGCTCGGTTGATTATTTCTTGTCCAAATCTCTTTTGTTAATCAATATTGTTAATTTGAGGAATTATCATGAATATTTTATCTTGTTTTTGAAGAAATAATTATGGGTTTATCAAAAGTTGTTTACTTCGTGCACTGGAAGAATTCGAGCAGTTTTTCTATGGATTATTTTTCAATGACTCGTTTAATGAAAACCATTGCCAATATTCCACAAAAATTAATCGATACACCCGACACACGTATCGGGCTTCCAACAAGTCATCAAGAATTCAATACAATAATAATTGTTTACACTTGAATGTCATGAAATGTAATGTGGTGAGTTTTACTAGAAAGAGAAATGTGATATCTTCTGATTACAACATTGAAGGTGTTAATTTGACTCGACTTCTGGTGGTTAAGGATCTCGGCCTACTATTTGATAAAAAATTCTCATTCATAACTCATATCAACCAATTAATTTTATCATGTAGCAAAGTTTATGGTTCCATCGTCCGCAATGCTAGATTGTTTTCGAGTTCCTCAACACTGGTCCATTTATTCAATGCCTTAGTGCGAAGCAGACTTGAGTATGGCTGTCTTGTTTGGCGACCAATATATAATTGTGACATAAACCTCCTGGAGGCACTGCAGAGGAAGTTCTTGAAATGGCTCTCATTTCGAGATTATGGTGTACATCCACCTAGGGGTTGTGATCTCGCTTGTTTGGTGTCGAGGTTTGACACTAGGAGCCTCCACACCAGGAGAAGTTTGAATGCATTGAAATTTTTATTCAATTTGCTCAATGATAATCTCGACTGTCCTGAGCTTCTGGGTAAACTCAATTTCTCGTTCCTCCGAGGTGTAGATAGGCCAGACATTTGACTCAAAAGCCCACATAACCAATCTTCTCTCGCAATCGTCGCTTAGCTTTGCATGTTCTACTGCAAACCAGGTATCAAGCTGCTGTGATTTGCACTAGGACTCACTTGTTTCTATCATAAATGTGTACTTAAATCTTATCAGTGATTTGTTTTCTTGATTATTATTGTGATTGAACATTTAGATATTGACATTATAGATTTAGATTATTATTGAATTAAATTAAACTCTTAGCTTAATGTTTCATGATTATATTTAACAATATGAATTTGTCAACATGTTTCGAGCGTGAGTTCATTTTCAAGACTAAAAAAAAAGTCATTTAAAATCATTTTTTGACACGAAAAATCAATTTTTTTTAGTCATTTTTTTTAGTCTTGAAAATGAGCTCACGTTCGAAACATGTTGACAAATTCATATTGTTAAATATAATCGTGAAACATTGAGCCAAGAGTTTAATTCAATTTGATATTCAATTTTGTTTCATCAATAGTTAAGCGAGAATTCAATCTCAGTCATTAGATTATTATATTTGATAATGTTTTTTATTATTATAATTATTTCTTAATATTGTATATCTATGTTGTTATTACATGATTATTCATTATGTATTTTCCTGTAATTGGGTAGTTACCTGTTGAAAATATAGGCTTATTATAATACATCTGATTATATGGAATCAATTAAAGAAAATGTTTTTGATTATAAGATACATTTAAAAATTTTCCACCAACTGTTTATGAATTCCGAAGTTAATCAATATTAAAAGTACTTTATAATAAGTCAATTTTTATTAAACAACGGGTTTTGAAATATACTGAAATAACATTGTTAGGTGTTGATCTAACAATGTTTTTCTATAGAAATCGATGTTTTGGTCTTGGTAGACTTCGATTATGGCCTGCTTGATGCATGGATTCAAATCCCAGGGATTATTTCGTACGAGGTCTTGAAATTTGCCGTGCCTGGGTACAACCAATCAAGCGAAAGAACGAAGAGCGATTCACAGATCTCAGATTACAATGCCAAATTCAATAAAATTCACACTAAATAAAACAGTTTAAATACGATTATGTGTGATAAAATAATGTTACTTCAGCATATCCTTTAAAAAATCAGCACAAATATAATTTTCTTTTGATGAGGGATTAAAATTGAAGCATCTTCAGTACACAGCATGAACACTGTTAAATCTCAATATATAATACCCAAATTTTAAGTAAATCATGTATAAACGAACAGAGGCATTTTCTGGTAATTCAACAAGAAATATGTACCAGACTTACCCATTGATGGACGTCTGAGTCATGAACCAACTTAAAATGTTTTAGCAAGTGCCTGCCATATTTGCGTGAAAATCCAGTCAGATTTTTCTTCAGATTCTTTAATGAACTTGATAGATTCTTCGTCTGGACCGAGTTGTATGAATTTTTTCGCTAAATCATCAGGTAACAAAGTCAGATCGCAATCGTACCACTGAAAAAAACCGACGAGAATTAGTTAGATATCAATTCTCAAGTTTTGAAAATAATTACGTAAAATGATAAATGATAACTTAAAAAGCATTTTTATAGAAATTGAGGATCGGATTTCTCTGAAAATTTCGACATCTTCAGGTCCTGAATTGAACATAACAATTAGAGAAGCTAAAATTTTAGCGAGACGCTTTATCATATTATCTACGAGGGTGACATGAAAAGTTTTCGACCCACTTTTTTTCAGTTAATTAATGTGAATTAATGTACCATTTCTAAATGTATCTCAAAAATTCATACTCTATCTATTATTTATCTAGAATTGAATCATATAAAATTCAGAATTCATTCGTTAATTCTATGGTCTAATTTTCGTCAGAAAATATGATACGAAATTCTTTCGTCGAGCAAACAATTCCAGCCGGCGTAGAACAACTTTAAATCACTTCCCAGCTACGCGTACAGTAGCAATCGAGTACAATAAACGTCTTGGAATGCCATTAGGGCGGACGTCATCTCCGATGTAATCACCATAGGTAATTAAAACTGGCCGTGGACGACGTCCGACCAGGATAAAGATCAATCATACACACCTCCTTCTCGTACGAATTTGATATTTTTACGCTTCTTTACGCCGCCCAAATTGAGAAATCTCAAGCAGAGAATTAATATACCTAAACCGAAAAAGAAGTCAACATCCAATTAAAGCTGTGAAGTTAACATTTATATATTTGATTTTACAATTACTTTATTGGTGAACCTTATGGCTCTGTTCTGTGTTCTTCCGAATTCTCAGAGAAGATTGCGTGAAGAAAAAATAGCTTCACAAATCAAATCATTCGAACTTCTCACTTAATGTAAACTATCTCGACTTAACGTTCATTTTGCTAAAAGGTATTAGACAATCTTGAAATTGCGCTAAAATGGCATTTTTACCTGTCGTACGCCTCTGGTAGGAATAAGAAACTATTGACAGAAGCTCATTCTTAAAAGTGCAAAAATCTAACTTCACAGTTTCTTTTACACAATTTCTTGAAGTTCCCCCAATCTTGTTCACAGACTTATTCTGAAAAATGCTTTTTGGTCTGTAAGTGAATATTTATGTAAACCATTAGTGATTTACTTCATTTCAATCTGTACTATACTTATGTAGTGTTTGAAATTGAATTAATGATTGAGTGAATGAATAATACTGAAAACATTAAAACACTGTGCTTTTGGGGGAGTAAGAAGTTGATGTTGGCGTACCTCAAGAAACTGCCTTAGGTCCGTTGTTGTTCTGCTTATGAACGATATTATTTCTCATGTGGAAAAATGTTCCAGACGTCTATTCGCTGATGATATTTTGCACCATATATGAAACGAAAGATATTACGAATATGACCGAGTGGATCAATAGACAATTATTCGAGTTTGAATGTGTCAAAGTGTAATGTTGTTTATTTCACAAGGAAAAGAGACCGAATTGATTGTGATTATAGCGTCGGTGGTGCTTTCCTTTGCCCCACACATCACCCAACTTATTTCATCTGCTGCGAAAATATATGGATTCGTTATACGTAATGGCAAACATTTCAATAATTCTTCAACATTCATAGGACTATTTAATACCCTAATCCGTAGCAAGTTGGAGTATGGCAGCACGATCTGGCATCCCATTTACACTTGCCATCAACGCCATCTTGAGGCTATTCGAGAAGGTTCTTGAAATTCTTAGTTTGGAGGGAGGATAAAGTTTATCCACAGAGAGGAGTCAATCATTACGAATTATTGAGTCGATTTAGTTTTATCTCATTGCAGAGTAGGAGAGAAACTTTATCACTCAAATTTTTGTACAAATTACTGCACAATAGTATTGATTGTCCTCCTCTCTTGTCCCCTTTGAAATTTCGTATTCCTAGGCAAAATTCTCGTAATAAAAAATTATTCCACCTAGAGACTCCGAGGACCAACTACCTAATACAATCCCCATTTGGTTTATGGAATCTACATTCAAAAGAGTTGCCAATAATTGTGACATTCACTTTGACTCCATAGAATTTATTATCATGAGTTATGTGAACAAAGAAAATTAACATGAATTAAATGTTAATTAATTAAATAAATTAAAATGAATTGATTTAGATTGAGTTATTCGTAATATTTCATTGAATGCTATAATGTAGTTATAAGTAACTATTTTTTTCAGATTAGATTGAGCTCTTTGTTAAATCTTTTTTTAATTATTTAGTTAAATCTTTTTTCTAATTATTTAGTTATGTATTCAACATTGTTATTATTTTCTGTAATTGGGTGATATACCTGTTGAGAATAAAGAACTTATTATTATTATTATTAATATAGACCTTTCTGCAGTTAAGGAATGGTTATGTGACAATAAGTTTTCCCTGAATTGGTTACAAGTGAAACTTGATGATCAGTACAAATGAAAATATGAGATTAATTAACAATAAATGAAAGAGGAAAAATGTGAAATATCAAGGCATTATTGATAGTACTTGTTTTAGTACTAGCATTTCATCTCTAAACCGACAATTTTTTGAAACCAACTGGGCAAAATTTGTCAGTATATTTGAAGTTATTTTCGATCGAGTTGATAACAGCAATATTTCAATATTGGTCCATTCCATTAATCGATTTGACCAAGAAAAACAACTACAAAAATTATAGAATAGGGCTATGTGAACAATCTTTGAGGCGTAATAGATATAACCCAGTCAAAAATAAGCTGGACTCTTTAGAACTAATGTCTGGTAAATATAAAATACTCTTCGCTACATATATTTTCATATTTGAAATTAAAAATCAGTAGCTTCCATGAAATATAATGAAAATATAACATATGTCAGTATCGTGACAGTTACAATACAAGAAATACTGATCACTTCCAAGCTCATAGCCTTTCTTAATCTAAAAACAGTATATATAATGAAGTATTAAATGGTTTCAATAGTTAACCTAGTTTCTTGAGAGAAATAACTAGTGTTAAGATATCGAAGCGTACGTCAAAAAAGTATATTTTAGATCATGAGGATGTTTAATCCAAATGTTAAACATTCAAAATATGTACGTTTGTGTATAACTTCCTCGAAATGATTATAGCTATTATCATTATTGAATAGGGCATATCAGTCTTACAGTTATCGATAAGTTTGATAATTATAGGTCCAATAGTTTCGAAGTTATGGCACAAATATTTTCAAATCAATTGTTACTAAGAAAACAGACACATTTTGTCTAGGTGTTTTAGGTTGAATCTCTATGAGTTGGGGTACGAATTCTACTTCAAAATTGTTTCAAATTAGTGATGGATCACTCTGCATAAACCCAATATCCTTGCAATGCTGAGAGATTTGATTCGACTTCCGTTGAAAGATTCCTGGTGACGTCTCAACAATAAGACAAAAAGGTGCTCGCTATAACGGACGAGAAACGTCAGTAAATGACACTAAGTTCGCAAGACAAAACAATCTGGAAGCGCGAAAACGGTTTTTCGCGAGGCCCGCGGCACGCCAGGAATGGACAGAGCCGCCGTCGGATCGTCCCATAAAAATACCGAGCCGGAGTCTTCCACGGTTTTTGTACACCTTCGTCGTCGACTTTGCTGCTCTTCTCGGCTTCCAAAAACCCCTCTCGGTTTCTTTTTCTCGCGTTCACGTTCACTTTTACAATTTCGTCCGAAGATTATAATAATACGGTATAAAAATTGGTAAATTTGATAACAATGCAAGATTAGACATGTAATTAAAATATTTCCATTAGATTTTAATTAGTTTCATTTGGGGTTGACTTTCTAGATGTGAAAGATTGCCCTACCCCTTTTGGAAATGGGGTAACACCCCGAAACAATTGTCAAGCAATAAATATAATTTTCTGAAACTAACGAACTATTTATTATTCAATATATCAATTTTAAGCTCATGAACACAGCGTCACACACAAAATTCACCGTCACAAACGAGATTCGAACCCAGAGCATCGATTTAGAACGTCTATTCAAAGTTTGTGTTGACAACTATATAAAATCGTTCGTTGAACTGGTCAAATTACTATTATTTCAAACAGCACAGAAATATTACTGGATTTTTTATTCCGATAATTCCGTAATTACAAACAAAGGTTATTCGACATCATCAGGAAATTAAACATCGGAATGAATGTAATGTCACGTTCAAGGTGCGATGATTCTGAACAAAAGAATGAGCTTTAAATAATAATTTTAATTGTTGAACGACGCGCTCTTCACAAACAGTGCATAATTGTTTTCTCGAAATATAATTGAAAGTTCAAATTATGAGGACAATTTATTATAAATATATATGTTTTAATAATAATACCTGATATTTATATAGCTGAAGTTATACAAAAATATACATATTTTGAAATGTCAATTTTGAATTACATACCTACCTCATTATTTAAAATATTATACTTTTTTAGATCACACCTAAATATCTTTATACTAGTACTAATTTTCAATATACTTGGTAAATTATTGAAAGCCTTAAATTCGTCATAAATATACTTTTCTCAGATTTAAAAAGCTTACAACTTTGGATATAAAACTATCAGTATTTCTAGTATTAAACCCATGCACGTCTCTGACATATGTCTTAAAACTTTTCGCATGGCTCTATTCTGCAACTTTTGTAATTGTTGAATTTTTTTTTAGTCAAACCAAATAACAAAGTGGAGCAATATTCAAAATGTGGCATTAGTTATTATTGATTTGAACAACAATAATTTCACATATGTCGACCGATTTTTTCCTATTCTTCTCAAAAAGATTATTTTTTAGAGATTTTAGATAATAAGAAATCAATATGATCATTGAAACTCAATTTTTCGTCTACTCTAACATAATGCCTAAATATTTTACTGTTTCTACTATTCTAATTTTTTGTTCATTAATCTTCATAGTTATATCCTCATTTTTATTAATTTTAAGGATTTTACTTGTACCCAAAACTCCAACATGTACCCAACTCCAACATGTACCAAAACTCCAACTTGTACCAAAACTTCAATTTGTACCCAAACCCAAAATATATTAGGAAAATCTCTACTGTTCAATTTCAAAAACATTTATTGAAGATAGTTATTGTCTTATATAATTATTAATTTATATAAATATATTAAGCGAGAGCTACTTAGCATATCGTCTTGAATTTTTCTTTTTTTCTCTCTTTTATTTTGCATGTGTGTTCGAATTGATTTTGATTTGGGCTTATGTTCTAATTCATGAAAGGCTGGAATAAAGCTTCAAAATGAATAAATATAATAAAATGATTAATTCTTATTTTTTTTATGTTCAAATCATGCTTGTTGTTTCGATTGTTGACTTTGCACATGTCTATGGGGTCATCCAAAAATCACACGATTTCATGACTTTTTGACCCGTCCCTTGTCCTTGTCATAGCTGGTTACATTTGTGATCTGCCTCCCCTAGTGTGACGTAACATATTCAGCAATTAAACATCTAGAAGTTATTGAATTGAAATAGTAGTTCCGAAATTAGGGTTAATTACATTTGAACTATTTTTAGAAAATTAAATTGACATAAAGTCAAACATTGTGACAAATTATCAAAACAAATACGACTATTTATATTAACCAAAAAAAATTTAAACATCTTGAGTAAATTGAGTTTTAAACCACTGCATTTAATTATTAACTGCTGGCATAGCAGCCACTTTGTTCTGGTTTTGGGTCAACTCTTGGTTGGGTTAATGTGAGGAACACTCGTTGTGGCAACATCTATTTCAGCGAACCATAGAGCATCATCATCATCATCCAAACAAAGAATTTCTATAACGAAACAATATTTAGAATTTTTCATATATTAACAAAAATACGCATGACGCGTTCCGAAGTAGTACTTTTTTAACAGATGCTGAATTAATAACATTTGTTTTTAATTCAGCATTTTATAGAGAAGTAGTACTCCGAAAAGCGTCATGAGTATTTTTGTTAATATATGAGAAAATTCTAAATATTGTTTCATTATGAATATTAATTTTTCCCAAGTATCGGCCTCATCAATAATCAAAGAATTTCTCTGGTACATTTAGCAGCATTTCTTTGAGGGACATATCTTCGAGATGGGCAAAACTTCTAGTTGAATCTGTGATTGCTTGTGTCGACTAGTGGCCTCGTAAGAGGCAAAATATGCCACGAACTATGATAAATAGATACCACATGATCGTATCATACACGTATGCCTTGACGCTGGGACAATAGCTGTTATATGGACCTTTAAATGAGAAGACGCTTAGATATCCAAAGCTAGCTGACAGTGGAGCGAATTAACATTCGGGGTTCGGATGGAGTTGCAAATGTTTATGGGTTTTTCGTTGATAATACAAAGTACGTGTTTCAACAAGTAGAATTCGAAATGTGACATCACTAAATTCAACATCCCTTCCACACCCTGGTCAGATAATATCACACTTCGTTCATAAACACCCCCCCCCACACACACACACAACAGTAGACGTAATTCAAGCCATTAGTCGATTATCTTTGTAACAGGTGTGTTTGTGTTTTTTTTAGAGGTATAAAACTTTAAGTTGGCATTACTGTTGAAGATAGTGACCGATTCAACAGCTGAGAAGTGACTTATTCTCAGTTTGGTTTGGCAATTCGTCATGAATAGACTCACGCCTGAACAACGCTTGCAAATAGTGCAATTTATTTCGAAAATAATGGTTCTGTGCGGAATACGTATCGCGCACTACGTCCATTTTATCGTCGACAAAATCGTCCATCAGAGCAGTTAATTCGATTAACCATGGAACGTTTTCGCACCACGTTTACTCTTATTGATAACTCGCATCCCCAGACACGCCGAATGAGTCCATCCGTCATGGAGCACAGGAATTGGATCTGTGTCCATCCACTTTGTTGAAGATTTTGCGGAAGGATCTTGGTTTGCGTGCTTACAAAATCCAACTCGTGCAAGAATTGAAGCCAAACGATTATCAAGCAAGGCGTAGATTCGTCGAATGGGTCCAAAACGAGATTGCCGTTGTTCCCGATTTTCATGAGCGAATTTTGTTTAGCGATGATGCGCACTTCTGGTTGAATGGCTATGTCAACAAACAAAACTGCCGCATTTAGAGAGAAGATAATCATCAAGTGTATGTCATCACACCGTTACATCGAGAAAAACTGACTGTTTGGTGCGCTTTATGGGCTGGTGGAGTCATTGGTCCGTACTTCTTCAAAAACGATAATGGCCAGAACATTACAGTCAATGGTGATTGGTATGGAGCCATGATTACTTTCATTCCTGAATTGAACAACCATGATGTCCAGGAGCTGTGGTTTCAACAAGACGGCGCAACATGTTACACAGCTCGTGCCACAATCGATTTATTGAAAGACATGTTTGGTGACCGCCTAATTTCACGTTTTGGACCTGTGAATTGGCCTCCAAGATCTTGTGATTTAACACCGCTAGACCATTTTGTGTGGGGCTATGTAAAGTCATTGGTCTATGCGGATAAGCCACAAACGCTTGACCATTTGGAAGACAATATTCTCCGTGTTATTGGCAATATACGGCCACAAATGTTGGAAAAAGTCATCGAAAATTGGACGTCCAGATTGGACTACATCCGAGCCAGCCGTGGCGGTCATATGCCAGAAATCATATTTAAAATGTAATGCCACAAGATTATCTTTCGGATAAAAAGAAATTCTTGTCAATCGAATGATCCATCGTTGTTTTATTGCAATTTAAAGTTCTATACCTCTAAAAAAACACCCTTTATATCTACGCATGAGATGAGGGTTGTTAGAGAGAAGACCAAATTCCGGAAAATTCGAGGTCGAAGCTCGATTTCATATGAACCATATCACGTAAAGAAAACGCTAATAGCGGTTCACTATTACAAGAAAAAAATGTCACCGTATCGCGGCAGTCGAGCACATGGGACTCGAGTCGTGGCGGCAGAGCCAGGTAAGTGATGGATGGCTCCCATGCGACATTTTCCATCATCCATCTAATCAAGCAAATGCAAATTCCGCCAAGAGTCGTAAAAAGGTGCCGCTCTACTCCCCCCGCACCACAACGGTCGCTCTTCGCCGCGTGTACACTCAACTATTTCCAATAAGAAATCAGAATATGTATTTATGTATTTGCCGCGTATATAGCAATTGATCACGTGGTCCCGTATGTCTATGAGCATAAAATGCCGTTCTTGTTATATTGGAAGATTGTAGTTAAATAGGACGATTTCGCAGGGCCGGTTTTATGAATATATTCATCTAGTGGTTGTAAGGAATGAAATTTGTGGCAACTCTTACTGATTTTCAAAAAAGTGGAGATACTTTTGAAAAAATTATTATTTTTCCAATATATTTCCAATATATATTTTTAAATTATTCATTTATTGAAAATTTTTATTTTAATGAGAATTTTTTCATTAATTTATGGAATTATAATTATTTATTCACTTTTTATTTATGCAGTATTTTTTTCTTTGATATCAATTCAAGTTTTTTCTTTGTTATTAATTCAACTTTCACTTTTTGAGCGTGGTGACCCATAAGAACACAAATTTTTTCTTTTATTGAATAAATGAGAAGTTAATATAATTTAAAATATTTTTATTATCTTACAAATAATGGGTGTTTGCAATTGCAATAAAACAACGAAGGATCATTCGATTGACAAGAATGTTTTTTTATTCGAAAGATAATCTTGTGGCATTACATATGATTTCTGGCAAATGACCGCCACGGCTGGCTCGGATGTAGTTCAATCTGGGCGTCCAATTTTCGATGACTTTTTCCAACATTTGTGGCCGTATATCGGCAATAACACGGCGAATATTCTCTTCCAAATGGTCAAGCATTTGTGGCTTATCCGCATAGACCAATGACTTTACTTAGCCCCACAGAAAGTAGTCTAGCGGTGTTAAATCACAAGATCTTGGAGGCCAATTCACAGGTCCAAAACGTGAAATTAGGCGGTCACGAAACGCGTCTTTCAATAAATCGATTGTGGCACGAGCTGTGTGACATGTTGCGCCGTCTTGTTGAAACCACAGCTCCTGGACATCATGGTTGTTCAATTCAGGAATGAAAATTGGTAGTCATGGCTCTCCAAATGCAGCAGTTTTGTTTGTTGACGTAGCCTTTCAACCAGAACTGCGCTTCATCGATAAACAAAATTCGCTTATGAAAATCGGGAACACCGGCAATCTCGTTTTGGGCCCATTCGACGAATCTACGCCTTGCTTGATGATCGTTTGGCTTCAATTCTTGCAAGAGTTGGATTTTGTAAGAACTCAAACCAAGATCCTTCCGCAAAATCTTCTATAAAGTGGATGGACACAGATCCAATTCCTGTGCTCGATGGCGGATTGACTCATTCGGGTCTTCCTCAATGCTACGCTCTACAGTAGCAATAGCTTCTTCTGTACGCACCGTACGGCGTCTCTGGGGGATGCGAGTTACCAATAAGAGTAAACGTGGTGCGAAAACCTTCCATGGTTAATCGAATTAACTGCTCTGATGGACGATTTTGTCTACGATAAAATGGACGTAGTGCGCGATACGTATTCCGCACAGAACCATTATTTTCGAAATGAAATTGCACTATTTGCAAGCGTTGTTCAGGCGTGAGTCTATTCATGATGAATTGCCAAACCAAACTGAGAATAAATCACTTATCAGCTGTCAAATCGGTCGCCATCCTCAACAGTAATGCCAACTTAAGGTTCAATACCTCTAAAAAAACAACCGTTACATGTAGGTTATTTTTATCATTGAAACTATAAGTTTATGATAACTGAAATAAGAAATATAAGTTTGAGACTTGATATCCTCTAAATATCTGGAAAATACCTCGTCCCATATTTTCTTGTGGATTTTTGTGGATCATCATTCATTTTCTAATTCGATATTTCCGAAAGAAAACTTGTCAAGCGCTCTGATTTTTTTATCAGCGAAGTTGATGTTGAAATCGCCAACCAAGATAAGTGGAAATTTATCACCATTTATAACAAGTATTTTCGACCCTTCTTGAGTGTACCTTTTTCAGTTCAATTTGCTCGATTTCTTTTTTCATATCTCGTTTAATCATAGTTTTGTTTCAGAATTTGAATTTAAATAATTTTAAATTTAAAGCTTTAATATTAAATTTTATACTTTTAAACAGTCCTAAAACGGTATTGTAGAGCTGGAACTTCTGGATGTAAAAGACAACTAATATGTTAAAGATGCAGCTCAGCGAAGAAGCACCTTCTGAGAGATTCTCTTGTTCTAGTTAATTAAATGTAACCTCTGAGGAAGACTCTCGCAGATAGAAGCGGCACCTTTCGAAAAAGAGAAATGGCCTCTCGTTAACCACCAAATTTTTCCGGAATAATTTTCCACTATGTTCCACTGTATCCATCGAATACTTCAAAATAATTCAATAGAAATATCAAATTCTCATTAATTTATTACCCAATATATAGGAACTTTATCATCGATGAATTTTCAATAATGTTTCATAAGAAAACCCGTTTCGGATGATAACTCCGGTAATAATACATTTCCCCGTTATATTATTGAATCCGAGATGTCAATTTGGAATGAATTTCGAGATCTCATTCGAATAAGGACATGAAAAATATCAGAAGCTCGAGAGCGTATTTCCAGCTGTTCTTTCATCTCTGCCGTCTAGAAATGACGCCCACATGTGTGCTTTACTTCGCGTTTTTCAAACGATGAAAGGTGAACTGCATCCGATTTTGAAATATGGATTTTTAATTATGTCCGATGACTATAAGAATTTGAACTTATTCGTCTGAAGAATATTATGAAGAAAAGATTTGCTATATTCATACCTATGTTAGATGACTTTATCTGAAATATTACCAATGGAATTGAGGAGTATATTTTAGGCTACACATAGAATATATTTTTGAGTGAGTACAAAGAGTTTGATTAGGAAGTTTTGAGGTTTTCAGAGTATACTTGAAAGCAAAAATTGTCCTTCAAAATTATATCGAAAATCAGTATACACAAATTCAATACAAATCTCAAAAGATTGAACCAACACTAAGAATAAATATAAAAAGTTAATCAGAATTTCTCATAACTAAAGGTGGGCTAAAACCCTCGAAGATGCACACTGCAAATTTCTAACTCATCTTCACAAGGCTACAATGTTTGAGTATCACTTTCAAGGGTGTTGAAAACCCTTCATTATAATCCCTACATCGTCAGAAAGAGTTCACTCTCAGAACGTTAACTCACAAATAGTTTCACCTCAACTCTAAACAGATTATCCCTTCAGAGAGCTAGAGTATTGCAAAATCACATTCAAAAGCGAAAACCCTCTTAAAAGATTATCAGTACAACATCAAACAGAGTATATCTTCAGAGAAAGTGTAAATTCACAAATAATTCTTCACTCCAACTCTAAACAGATCATCCCTTCAGAGAGCTAGAGTATAAGAACATAAGATTCAAGAGTGTAAAATCTCTAAGATTATCCGTACAACTTCAAAGAGAGCATATCATCCCTTCAGAGAGCTAGAGATTATAAGAACATGAGAATCAAGAGTATAAACCCTCTAAGATTATCCGTACAACTTCAAAGAGAGCATAGGAAAATCAAAAAGAGTGTTGGAAAATCACTTTCAGAAGCCTGAACTAAACCAAGATTATCAGTACAACTGCAAACAGAGTATTGCTTCAGAATAGTTACACTGCAACTCTAAACATATCATCCTTTCGAAGAGTATAAGGTATTTAAAGTATAAGGTCATCACTTTCAAGAGCGTAAACACCCTAAGATATTGAGTACAATTTCAAACAAAGTATATCTTCAAAAAGAGCGTTTGAAAATCACTTTTGGAAGCATAAACCCGCAAATAGTTCCACTGCAGCTCTAAACAGAGCATACCTTCAGAGAGCTGCAGTATCATTTTCAAGAGCGTAAACATTTTTAGATATTCAGTACAACTTCGATCACAATAGACCTTCAGAAAGAGTGTTGAGAAATCACTCTCAGAAGCCTAAACTCACACATAGTTCCACAGCAACTCTTAATAGAGTAACCTTTCAAAGAGCTGAAGTATTAGGAAATCATTTTCAAGAGCATAAACCCTTAAAGATGTTCAGTACAACTTCCAGCAGACTACATGTTAAGAAAGGGCGTTAAGAAATCATTTCCAGAAGCCTAAACTTACTAAATGATTCAGTGTAACACTGAAAAGAGCACTCTTCAGATAACTCGAGTATTAGGAGATCTGTCAAGACCGTAAACTCTCAGGATGTTCTGTACAATTTCAAGCAGATTATTTCCTCAGAAAGAGTGTTGGGAAATCACTTCAGAAGCCTTAACTGACAAATAGCTGCAGTGTTATTCCAATCACTTTCAAGAGTGTAAACCCACAAAGATGTTCAGTTTAACTTCAAACAGAGCATTGCTGCAACTACAGTGTTAGGATATCACTTTCAAGGTTAACAGAAAATACGTTCTGAGCTAGGCTGATAAGCATGACACCAATAGAAGAAGTACCAAGGATACAATTAAAGTTGGGTGTTTTGTCTCGAGATTTTCCTTTCGATTTACCAACGATCAAATCAAGAAATAAAAGTTTGCAGATATCAACTGAGTATCAAAGATAATCTCGATGAAGAAAGTTCAAATGTCAACTAGCAAAAGTGGGAACTGTAATGGAAACCTTTTTACAGACAATGACAGAAGGCGAGAGTGGTAATGCAACATTATAATGCTCACCAATGTGTCCCAAGTACATTCGACACAACCCAAAATGGAGTACAAAAACAATGAACACTCATTAACTCACACGATCAATATTGCTTGTTCAGCAAGAATATCTGGAATATTCCTGTGATTTGATATAGATCGTAAATTTCTCCATTGGTTTACAATTTGAATTTCTGAAACCTACATATATAGGCTAGTTTTGGGCTTCATTAGTAACAGGTATCGTCAACCATGAAGATATCATTCATGGTGGTAGCATAGCCATTCAGTGGTATGCTACTCCTACCTTTACCTACGATCGACATCCAAACAAACGCCTAGTTATAGGTTAAATATTAAATAGAAAATTTCTTCACAAGCTGAAAACTGCCGTAATGAAAATAATATATCGGAGTTCATCTCGATCTACAGAGCACGAACTTTCGAACTTTTCGAATGCTTTCCGAATGTATAATGCAGTAAGATTTATCGAATTCATTATGTCGAAATAAACTTTTTCATCCATTTTCTTCCGTCGAAGTTTTCAGGCGGACTGGATAATGGCTTCCCAAGCTGCGTGTTGATTGGTACGGTGGAACTTCGAGGAGGATTTTTCGGAATCTCTAAGCGAAATGAAACGAATTGTAATGGGTGATTTTTTAAGCGTAGATTTTTTTCTAAATCAAGTAAAACACTCAATTCGCATCATATATTCAAAATTTTTATTGAAATTGATAACTTTGGCTTTGCCATTTGTATATATTGACATATTGAAGATAACTTCATGTAAAAGTTGTCCGCGGCTCCGTATCAAATGGTCCATTCGGAAGGTCCAATTTTGCGTCACTTTTTCGAGCATTTCGGCCTGTATCCCACGAATTACCGAAAACTTTTCACTTTGACAGATGACAATTGGATGCCATTACCAACCAGTGCCGCCAAACTGAAAAACTTAACTCTGTAAAAATGACCTGTTACATTCCGTTGAATAGACTCCAGTTGATCAATCTGTAACTGATAACCAGGAATTCCATAATGTTGATCCGTATTCAAGTTTAGATTTCACGAAAGCACAATACAATGTTTTCAGAGTTGATATATTGCCAAATTCTTTACCAATGCGAAAAATGAATCCATATACTCTAGAGGCAGCGGTTACTGTAGCATTGATATGTGACACAAAATAATCGAAGGTTACGCCAAGGTCAATAAACGCTTTATGTCTTCTCGAAATATTATTTCGTACTTGCAATTTATCACATTTCTGTGGATAATATGACGTTTGGAGATGTTCACCAATTTATAACATTACGCAAATTTCTGTCAATGCGTTCATAGTCATCAATTCCTGGTTTGATTGGTTTTGAACCAATGTGACAAATATAAGTTTCCAAAAATACAAAACAATGCGATGAGAGTTGTTTTTGGCTTCTCCAATCGTGAAAATGTATTATTCGTATTATTCTGAATATTGAAATATAAAAGTTTTGAATATTTGTATTGTAAGACCATCATGCGGTCGAAAATCCGCAATTTTAACATGAGAATGAACAGAGTTACAATAACATCGCATGGTACGTCTAAATTTGAGGGTAGTTTTCCTTATCGTGCGGTATCTCTGGTTAACCGGATATGACCCCATTTCCGACTTGGTGAAAGTATCTTCAAGAAGAATGTTAAGCAGGATTTACTTAGTATGATGGAATCATTTCTTCTTTTCTTTTTTTTATATATGTTTGAATTAATTTTGATTTGTTGTTATGAATTTAATTCTTTAAGCTTTCCCTCTATCTGTTTAAATGAAAATAAACTCACACAATATTATTTATTATTATATTTCTGTTCGAGAATACGTATCAAAAGAAAGATGAAAATTTTTATCCCTTGAAATTACCCACTATCCATAATTCATACTATTCGTTTGGTAATATTATCATACTTTTGAATGTACTTATATAAATTTTGAGTCAATTTGTAGTAACCCTGATGAAGAGGTAAAAGTTTTGGCAGCATGGCAATGAAAATAGAAGTAAGTCACACTGTACTCTTTCAAATACAACTCTTTTGTGAGGTATATTATTATATATTTTGCGAATATGATATATATGTTATCATCTTTCGAAGTGTTTATCTATATCGAGTCAAAAAAAATAATTGAATATAAACTTAAATTCAAACACTTGAACTTATGATTTACACTTTATTCACTACATAGCATGAAGCGTTTCGTCGTTACAAATGACTTCTTCAGATGCTTACGGAATAATGAAATAAATTTCGACGTAAAGTAAATCGTAAATTTCGAAGTAATAAGTAAAATAAATTTCGACGAAACGCGTCATGCTATGTAGTGAATAAAGTGTAAATCATAAGTTCAAGTGTTTGAATTTAAGTTGATATTCAATTATAATGGATTTACATCAACTAAACGCCAACACTATTAAACAGAAAAAAAATTAAAATTAACACACTTCGCTCAAGTTTCATTGAATATATTGAAAACTCTACATATGTTTCGGGTATTTAACGCATTAGCGAAAGTATACAATATTACTCAGTAATAATGTAATATTGTATACTCTTGATAATGGGTTAACCACCCGAAACATATGTAGAGTTTTTAATATATTTAGTGAAACTTCAGCCAAGTGTATTAATTTTAATTTATTGTTTTTAACATAATGTGTCACCAAGATATATAAATGAAACCTCAATGTCATCATTTAAAATTTTTAGTCAATTTGTAGTAAACCTGATGAAGAAGGAAATTACTTGGAAGCATGGAACTGGAAAGAGAAGTAGGGGCCCTCTTTAATTTTTGAAAGGTTGCTTTCAGTTTTGTTGTATATTTCAAGAAAATCTTTCTCGTATATAGCATTTGTTTCGACCCCACCAGGTCATCAATGAAACATTGTTTCACACATTTTTCCTCCTATTTCCTAATTTTCCAGCACTCACGAATTTACACGGAGAACAATCCAACAGCTTTCATCAAAAACGCGAAACGAAAACGTAGTTTTTCGAACAATTTTCCTCGCAATATTTTCCGCTATGGAACGATAATGGCCCCCCTAAGATGGCGCGCAGGGTGTGTTGATTGGAACGCGAGACTTTAGCATAGGGGATTTCATCAAATCTTTTCCGATTCACGAAATAAAAGAAAACGAATGTATGTGTGCAAGGGTAGTCTCGGATCCCGTATATGCATGGATTACCTCGCCAACGTCATTACGAACCTCGCCCCCTGGAAATACTTCAAAGAAAAGAATGATAACGAGTGTCTTCATTTAGCGAGAGCGGCACACATTCGCGAAAATATTCGGAAATAATTTCGCGGAATTGAATATGTGGAATTTGTGGAGATATGCTTAAATTTTATGAATTTAGAGCGTGAGTATTCCTTTTTTGAAATACTAGGCGGTGTATCTGAAGTGACATACAAGAGAGAAATCTCAGTTAAAACACAAAAATAGAATTGAATATAAACTTAAATTCAAACACTTGAACTTATGATTTACACTTTATTGACAACATAGCATGATGCTAACAGAATACTCACTCCACTTTATTGACAACATAAAATGACGCGTTTCGTCGTTACAAACGACTTCTTCGACGACGATAAACGAAGAAGTCGTTTGTAACGACGAAACGCGTCATGCTTTGTAGTCAATAAAGTGTAAATCATAAGTTCAAGTCTTTGAATTTAAGTTTATATTCAATTATAATGGATTCACATCAAGTAAACGCCAAACTATTAAATACAAAAATTGAAGTTTATTGAAAGAATGTTTAAACGCTGATAACTTAGTGGAACATTGTTTAATAATGAATAAAAACACTTGGCTTGGTTTTTAAAAAATGAAAATTGTTTCGGGGTGTTACCCCATTTTCAAAACTAATGGTTTGAATTTATTTCCTGTACAAATCCCTGCGTTCTCAATAATGAAATTCACCACTATGTAGACCATGTGTCACCAATTAATTTCATTAGGCGCCCGTTTAAAAAAAAAAAGAAATAGTGAACGCTACTATTTAAATAATATGTGAAGATACGATATCGAAGGACAATTGAAAAAATTGGGGTTCTGGTACATTATTTTATTGAATAATAAACAAATATTATGAGAAAACAAGTAAGTAATAGGAGTTTTTACAATATTAATAAGAAATGTTACATTTTTTTGCTTGGACTATCTGTTCGCAGTTTGTAGTAGAGTTTGTGCATAATGTTAAATATTTTAATTGACTTGTTAGCACAATGTCCGCATAAATTAGGTTGGCGGTACTGATCTAGACCGCCATCCGCCATTTGGTGCCCGCGATGTAGACGATGTGTTGTTAGATCACTGTGTATAATTTTAAAATGAACACCTGAATTATATATAATTCGATACAAGTTTTTGATCTTCAATTTCGACTAACTTTTTGAAGCTGTGCTTTCGGCGGTTTTTGATAATTATTCGTTATGTCTACAATTCTTCAAACTTTCTTTGTTGAAGCGAATAGGTACGATTGTTAGTTGTTTTGACACATACCAATTGAATTGTGGAACATGTCCCGGTATATATATAGGTAAAACTAGTAGAAATTTCGATACTAGAATACAGGAACATAAATATAACTTCGCCCATAATAAAAGTAATACGAATTATGCTAACCATTTATTAACAGAAAACCATACTTTTGATACGAATTTCAAAATTCTACACAATATAGAGAGAAGTAGTCAATTAGATTATTGGGAAGTAGTGGAAATAAATCGGCTCAAAAATTCTGGAAACTTGCTCAATGAACAGATAGAATTAAACAATTCACCCTTGTAAAACCTTTTCAGGTAATAGAAATTATTTCTCAGAATGGAATATCTTAGGTAAAACCAAAACCATAGAACACCAAAATTCCCTGATATTTATACCTTTATTTTTCAAAATGTTGTTATTATTCTGTAAGCATCTGAAGAAGTCGTTTGTAACGACGAAACGCGTCATGCTATGTAGTCAATAAAGTGTAAATCATAAGTTCAAGTGTTTGAATTTAAGTTATATTCAATTATAATGGATTTACATCAAGTAAACGCCAACACTTTTGAATATTGTTTGATATATTGAATAAAAAAACACTTATCTTGGTTTCACATAATAAAATTGGTCGCTTAACAACTTTTTCCGGGTGTTACCCCAGTTTCTTTAATACTACAGTATTTAACAATTGGGGAACATCCCGAAGTAATTGTCAAGCAGTAAATATAGTTTTTGTAAAACTGAATTACCCCATTTTATTAAAAACTGATGTTTTTGAAAACTACATTCTCTAAATCTACGATAAGAGGGGAACATGGGGTGACAGTGTTTCTTATTGTTTTTTATTTAGTATATCACACATGAAATAAGTCAATCATCAATTTAGGTCTCTGGCAATTTGAGATTCAGTCTCGGGAGATATTAGCAAATGGTGCTAAAATATGTGCAAGTTTCAACTTTATCAGCTCCTCAGTGATATCTAGCACTAGATAATGCCCTCATCATTGAGCAGTTCTTACACTAATCTTCAGCAACCACCCTTACGAAAATTGGAGAAGTTTGAAATAGCTTTGAATTTTTAATAGAGATGACTGTGAACAAAGATCTCGGAATAATATAATCATTATTTCATAAGGAGATGAATTAACAAGTTGATGAAATATCAGTAAGCAAAGCTTAATAATCTTTAACAATAAAAAAAATAATTGGATCTTTCTAAATATAATCAGCAATTGAACACTCGTGTGTACTTATTTAGATACGTACAAGACTGCTCCTCTGGTGAAGACACTATAGTGGTTTTATATTAATAAACCATTAAATATCAGAATCAGACACACAAAAACTCATCATTTTACAAGGGATTTGAACTAAGAATCCACTAGTAATTTATGCGGAAAATCACATGGTACCCCTTAAACGTTTGAATGATTTCTGAACTCCTTTAGCTTACTTTATGATCTTCAAAATATTATTAAATATAGAATTTTTCATTTTATATTACTTCCATGGACCTGGTAAAAATCAATTAGGTCGATATTTTTCCGATATTTTCAGGTTTTTAAATATGAAATTCCTAATGATTGTCTCATTTGAATCGACCATGTTTTTATGAAATAGGTACATAAATACAGTCAAAACTAGAATATGCTAATGTCGTTACGTCGTCCAGGATACGTGTCAAAAGACGTTTTTTGGAATATTTCGGGTTTTATCCTCGATGGTGGTGTTTATTCAGAATAGTTGAATCTCATGAGTTAGTCCAGATTCAATGTTCTATCCCTTGGAACGCGCAGAAAATATTTGAGTTCCGCCCAAGTTGAATGATAAGGTTTTCTCTTAATTATGCCTTTCTTTTTTCCTTCATTAACTTCCGTGTTCCTAGATTACTTTGTCGAAATACGTTTTTTATGCACGTCTCGTTGGTACCTTTGATACCAGCCAGAGATATTGATATACCCCTATTCTGGCCTTCGACCACTTCATGAAATTTGTGATGACTTCGAATATTTCCCCCATGCAAATATGTCATTGACAGACTTGCACGTGGCCTTGTTGATCAGACGAGCTTTCGCTTGACATTTTTTTAAATATTAGTTTTTTATTAAATATTAAAATAAATTAAACTCTTGGCTTAATGTTTCTCGATTTATTTAACAATATGAATAGTCAACATGTTTCGAGCGTTAGCTCATTTTCAAGACTGAGAGTTCATTTGAATCTTGAAAATGAGCTAACGCTCGAAATATGTTGACTATTCATATTGTTAAATAAATCGTGAAACTTGATTTGAGTTTTGATTGAAATTTGAGTCTTGAAAATGAGTCGTGAAACATTAAGCCAAGAGTTCAATTTATTCTAATATTCAATTATGTTTCACCAAGAGTTAAGCGAGAATTCAATCTCAGTGATTTTTTTGTGATTTTTTAGTTTTCTTTTTTTAAGTTAATATGAGCTGTAAATTTTATTGTCTCTTCAGACTTCAAATCGTCTAATGCCGTTGACTGGTGTAATTGCAGATAAATAATCATAATAAATTATCTTTATTGCCAAATAGTGATAAAAATAAATGAATGAATAAGTATTTAAAGTAACACGGAATTATTTTATGGAGTGAACTATTCAAAAACACAAAAATTGCAGAGGAAAATTCCAAAAAAACAAAGTACTTTTTGTACAACGATATCATTTTTCCTGATGAAAACTCGTTCAAGTCAAGTATTACCGCCTGACGTGGCGCGTCAATTTGCCGCTCCCCAAATAAATGAATACATAATTCGCGTAGAAAATTCACTCTCCCGAAATGAGTTAACAAGATTTCCTACAACGTAATATAGTTTTTATCGGAAACTTTTCTCTTTGTGAAATTTGTGATTCAAATTTTCGGTACCTAATCAGAATTCTTTTCATTAGCCGACAAATTTTGGTGACTAAGACCTTCAAATATAGATTGTTATTTCCACATGTTACATCGACTTATTTAAACTGTCCTCGAGAATTGGTCTACGGAATGAAAGGATCTATAGAAGGAAATGAAGTATAAATTAAAAAAAAAACGAAACAACAGGTAGGATAAAAAAACTTTTTCGACCTGCTTCGAAAAAAAAGTAACAAAATGATTGAATTTCATGAAAATTGAGTACCTAATTAATTGAGAGATTAATCATCTAGTTCTAAAGAAGAACAATCTATCTATTCATAAAATTTGTCGTTAATGACCTAAGGTACCTATCATAATTATGAAGCAAGTGAATATCTTTGTGAATATTGTAACCTCATCGGTTACCTATAATGTGAATCCTACAGTCCATAATTTCGCTGCCTAGTTGCATACCTTTTGTTTGTTTGATTTGTTTTTAACAGATTACGTCAGTTACCAATATAAAGTGAGGTTTTTGTTGCTTCTTTGGTGTTCTTTGATTCGTATATCGATAGTTCATTAGGATTATTTATGGCATTGTAAGTGTGAATCGCAAAAAGATGCCGGGAGTTTGATAAAATTTCGCAACATTCTATCATTCGAGATTGCCTTCAATTTTCTCTTTAGAAACTGTAACATCCAATCAACTTTATTGATTATGTGTCTATCTTTACTTGTAAGAAATATATAAACGTTGCTTCTTTTTTTTCGGAAGGTGTGCTTGAAACATCATATTTCGCACTCTGTGAAACAATTTTAGGTACTGCAAGAGGTAATTGTGAAAGCTGCAAAAAAAATTTCCGATTTCAGTATCGAGAAATGAGAATATTTGACAATAAAAAGCACTGAGACTGCTGCAGCATATTTTACACTCTGTGGAACACCTCTTAAAGTGGAATTTTGGAGGCTATGTGAGAATTTTTGGATTACAGCAGTCGGGCAATGAGGTTAGTTGACAACATTGAGTACTGTGATTGATGCAGCATATTTTACACTCTGTGGAGCACCACTTAGAGTGGAATTTTGGTATGGGGTAATTGTGGAGTCAAATTTTTGGATTACAGCGTCGGGCAATGAGAATAGTTGACAATATTGAGTACTGTGATTGCTGCAGCATATAGCGCACTCTGTGGAACACCTCTTAGAGTGGAATTTTGGTATGGGGTAATTGTGGAGGCTTTGTAAGAATTTTTGGATTACAGCGTTGGGCAATGAGGTTAGTTGACAACATTGAGTACTGTGATTGCTACAGCATATTTTACACTGTGTGGAGCACCTCTTAGAGTGGAATTTTGGTATGAGGTAATTGTGGTGGCTTTGTAAGAATTTTTGGATTATTAAAGCGTCGGGCAATGAGGTTAGTTGACAACATTGAGTACTGTGATTGCTGCAGCATATTTTACACTCTGTGGAGCATCTCTTAGAGTGGAAATTTGGTATGGGGTAATTGTGGAGGCTTTGTAAGAATTTTTGGATTACAGCGTCGGGCAATGAGGTTAGTTGACAACATTGAGTACTGTGATTGCTGCAGCATATAGCGCACTCTGTGAAGCACATCTTAGATTAGAAATTTTAGTTTTGGGTAATGGTGGAGGCTTAAGAAGAATTTTCAGATTAAAGCAGCGGGCAATGAGAATGATTGACAACATTGAGTAAGGTGATTGCTGAGGCATATTTCGTACCCTGTGAAGCACATCTTAGATTTGGAATTCTGGTATGGGGTAATTGTGGAAGGTTCTGAAGAATTTTCAGATTACAACGTTGGACAATGAGAATTTCCCAATATAAGTACCGTGACTGCTGCAGAGCGTCGTTCAGGAAGCATAAAATCTTAACTCTCCCTGAGCAATTTAGGCTGGATATGTACGTATATCAAAAAGTCAATGTTTCGAGGTTTAATGACGACTTGTATTGATAATGTCGACAAATGGTACTCATAAAACACCAGAAAAATAGTAATATAAATATTATGTCACAAGATAAATTTCTTATCACCTAGGATACAATTAAGGTTGCCTCTAGATCTGAGAAAAATGTTGAAAAATGTCGAAATTCAGAGTGCAATTGAAGAATGTTTTGGTCATCGCGAAGATTCGTCCTCAAAGAATTGCTGCTAGACTTGCCAGAGAAATATTCTTTTTGGATGATGACGATTAACCTTGGCTGAAATAGATGTTGACACAACGATTTTCCCTTGAATCAACAACCTAAAACGAGAATGAAGTAACTGCTACACCAGTTATAAAAAATTTACAGGAATGGGCTCAAGATGCTTAAATTTTCTTCGATTGATATAAATAATCGTTTTTTGTTTTGTTCATTTCTTAAAATGTTTGAATTGATGTTAATTTCATTAAAAATGATTCAAATGCCAAAAACATGATTCCTGAACTACTATTTCAATTCAATAATTTCTAGATGTGAAATTACAAAATACGTGACATCACATTAGAAGAAGAGCCTTACAAATTCCACCATCTGTCACAAGAACGGGGAAAGGGTCAAAAAAATCATGAAATTCGTGTGACATACTTGATGATCCCTTAACAACAGGCAAATATTCAAACAATATCGATTTGACGATCTCTAATATTTATTTATCGAAACATAATAGCAAATATTTCTACTTATTTCCGCTTCGTGTGCGTTAAAAGAGTTTACCATCATAAATTGCATTTTCGGAATATTCCAAGTCGGACTGACAACGACTGGAATTTATGAGTATTATGATGAAAGCTCGCCGTGTATTTTAATTGGAAATTCGTAATGCCGTTTGAGTCTTCGTAATTTACTTGATCGAAAAAGTTGCCACCTGAAGATGACAATAATTTTCTGCATCCTTGACGATATTCCGAACAGATGCAAGTGGAAGCAATACCAGCGTACAGAGCGTTATATAAGTAGTACTCGTTGTTATAGTGGTTGAAGATTTTATTTGACAGCTCTTTAATGATCATCCACATATAAATATTTAAATTGTACAAAGGCTTTAGCTTGTGCAATACTTGTACTTGAATATCTTCATTCTTAGCATTAACAGGTAGAAAATATTGAAAATATTTTATCAGTTTTGTTATTATTTGTTTTCGTTGTGGTGGGCGATTGGATAGATAGTTACGCTTTGTAACGAAACGTTCATTCGAAAAATTCAAATTAATCAAAAGAATGTTATAGTAGAGCTAGTTATGCGAACGTGTTCAATGTGATGGTTCCATTATCCATCATACCACACCTTATGGAAGTGCAAAACAGCTGTTTCGTTCTAGAATAATAATAATAATAATAAGCAAATATATCCAACAGGTAGCTACATGATGAAAAAATATGGCGAGTAAAAATATCAATAACAACATAGATATACAATATTAAAAATAATTATAATGATAAAAAACATTATCAAATATAATAATCTAAATCTATAAAGTCAATATATAAATATTCAATCATAATAATAATCAAGACAACAAATATCACAGAACTCAAGCCGGAAGAAATCGAGATACCTCACTGGTTAAGATTTGAATACACATTAATGATAGAAACAAGTGAGTCCCAGTGCAAATCACAGCAGCTCTTGATACCTGGTTTCGGCGATTGCAAGAGAGGATTGGTTCTGTGGGTTTTCGAGTAAAATGTCTTGCTTATTCTAGTACAAGTCTGAGGAACGAAGAAATTAAGTTTACCCAGAACCTCAGAGTCGAGTTTATCATTTCTTCAGAAATTGCTTATTAACAAAATTAAATTCGTTATAATTTTATATAAACTTTAATATCTTACAATTTTCGGGCTGAAATTAAAGAGGTAACTCATTTTCCTGTCCTATTGCATCCCAACTAACACTGAAAATTATATTGCGAATTCATTACATATATATATATATATATATATATATATATATATATATATATATATATATATATATATATATATATATATATATATATATATATATATATATATATATATATATATATATATATATATATGTTCATTCCACACCCACAAGGTGCCCGGAATTCGGCATATATCTTCACTACGTGCCCAATTCGACCAAACCGTGCCCAGCCGCCCAAAATGTGCCCAGCTTCGCCTAAATTAATCGATCCTAGTTTATTTAGCTGAGAATGTTGGTAATATACGAGAATTTGATTTGACGTTCGCTCGGTTATTATTATACCGTTCGGGTACTTAGCCTCCATATATCTGAATTTATGAGGTTAGAAATATGATTTCAACGGAACGAATGGAAAATATGAAGTTCCATAATTATTATGAATATTCCATAATATTTTTATCCAAACAGTATTTTGAGTGATTTAACATGATAAGTATAATTCAAAGTTGATCTTAATCTTTAATCTAATGTATACGAGCATTTAATATAAGGCATTCCTATATTAAATTACTATATCGAATATATAATTCAACAAGAACATTCGAATACGTATGTTATATAGCAATGTTGATTTGTTAGTATTTGAATTATTATTTTGGAGATGATGTAAATGAAAAGAGAGATGATAAAAGAGATCTCAATCAGAAAACTAGGCTTTTTCAATGAATTCTAATTCCAGGAAGTTCAGAAAAATTCAATAAATTAAAGCTGTTCTATTTCTAATGAAATATAAGAAACAATACTTAATATCAAGAATATAGGTTAATGTAATAAAAATTCTGAATATATCCGGATTAGTAATAATTATATCATAAATATAAAGTGCATTATGTTAAATGGAACAATATATATCGTCAAATAGTCAGCTCACATATATAACTTCAAAGTGACATGTGTGTTGCCTAATCAACAGGATGAAGAATTCAGGTTTCATTATTACTAATTTAGAATTATTCTATAGAGGAACATACAATACACGATCAGTAATATTGACTTCAACACTATTACAATTAATGAATGGTCATATGACAATAGCTTTTTTCCGAATGTGCCAAAATCTAACTTCACAGTTTTTGGTAGAAGTAAAACCCTTAAAACCAATAAAAATAAGGATATAACTATAAAGATTAATGAACAGAAAATTGAAAGAGTGGAAACAGTTTAATATTTAGGCTGAGATTGAATTCTCGCTGAACTCTTGGTGAAACATAATTGAATATTAAATTAAACTCTTGGCTTAATGTTTCACGATTTATTCAACAATATGAAATGATGAAATATTTAGGCATTATTTCAGACAAGAAATTGAGTTTCAATGATCATGTTGATTTCATAGCATCAAAAATCTCTAAAAAATATCTATTTTTTTGAAAGAATAAGAAAAAAAACCTGTCGACATATGTGAAATTATTTTTGTTCAAATCAATAATAATGCCACGTTTTGAATATTGCTCCACATTGTTGATTGGTTTGACTAAAGAAAAAGTTAAAAAATTACAGAAGTTACAGAATAGTGTCAAGCGAACCATTTTGAAGTGCTATATTATACCTGTGTTAAAATTATGCTGAACACTTTGGAGTTTGACTTATGTCTGTAAAACAAAGAATGATCTTTGCTTCATATATATTCATATATAAAATAAAAAATCATTGGCCATGTAATGTAATAAAAAATATAACATATGTCAGTGATGTGCATGGGTATAATACTAGAAATACTGATACTTTTTATATCCAAAGTTGTTAGCTCTCTAAATCTAAAAACAGCATATACTATGACGGATTTGAGGCTTTCAATAATTTACCAAATATATTAAAAACTACTACCACTATAAAGATATTTGAGCTCGACATTAGAAAGTATATTTTAAATAATGAGATAGGTATATAATTAAAAATTGACAGTTTTCGGTCATAATGGAGCTGAGATCAGAAAATTTTCACATAGGGTAACAAAGTTTTCAATAAAGGGATAATGAACGTGAATTCAAATGAAATTTTATCATTGAATGTTTTATTGAATATAATATTTACTTATTATTGAAATATTCTCTATTAAATTGAATTAAACGCTTGGCTTGATGTTTCACGATTATATTCAACGATATGAATTTTTCAACATGTTTCGAGCGTGAGCTAATTTTCAAGACTCAATAACAGTCTGTAGGTACTGTATCTAACTATATAGGTAATGGAATGAATGCATAATGCGATGAGCAATCAACAGCTATTTGATTGTTACAGCTTGATTTGGAAGTGTTATATTTTGTCTTAAGTTAATATGTTACTCTACTCATAATTGTTCATATAATTAAGAAATATTTCAAACATGAACATGTTTGCTAATTGAGTATAAATTATAGATGTCTCTAATAGTAAATTAGCTATGATTTCACAGTTTCATATAGGTTATAGCCAATGATTCTAACTTTTTACCTTTGACGAGGTTATTAGAATCCAGGATATGTCGAAATTTCCGAAAACACCCTGTAATAAATTGTTCAATCAATTAAAATAATTCAGAAAGGATTGGAAACATCGTGGGGATTATTTTATAGTAGGGTTTTATTTTATATAGAGTATTATTTATGTAGTAGGGTCCATTTGTGAAGCACGTTGTAAACCACAATCTTTTCGAAAAACTTGAATTCGAGCTTAAAAACCTATAGACTGATATCAACGGTTTGATTATAATCAAATATAAGTGATATGAAAATTATCATTTCACTGTACCGCGTATTGAAGTATCTGTTTATTTATTTTTATCAAGGATACGTGTGTGAACCGTAAACATTTTTTATTCATAAAAGAGTCAGAATATGTGGGGAAAATCGTAAGAAACATTGAGAAACCAGCAAAACTAATTTAAATTGTGAGGGAAACTTCTCTTATATTTTTCACGAATATAAATTGCATAGGTACTTAGGTATATATGAAGCAGTGAACTGAAATAATCTGAAAAAATCTGAATAAATGGAAACATAAGATAATTAATAACTATATAGTATATATGCTATGTAGGTATTATATATTACTTATATCACAAATATGCTCATTTCAAAATAACCTACGTGTAAGGACCTGAATAGATGTAACAACATGCACATCTAAAATCTGCAGAAATTATTCATAGTACCTAGATCTTTTTAAACGAGTTTAAAAAAATTAATTCTCTTTTGTCTTGAAGAATAGAAAAAAATGTACCTTCTCAAATTAGATAGCTTTCCGATACAAAAGATTATTAATTTATTGGACTTCAGAAGTAATGCACATTAAATATTTTTTATATTATAAAAATATCAATTATTTTTATATTTTAAATAATGTACAATATAAGTTTATAGAAAGTATATATACAAAGTGTACAATTCACTAACGAAAATGTTTCGTTAGGAATTTCGACATATTTCAAGTATTTGAAATATTGATTAATTTTCATGAATCAGTGCAGTTAAACTTTTTATCTCTTCTAACCCACGTTCACTTCTTCGAATCCATAAAAATCGAATTATGTCCAAGAATTTTTTTATCAATATTTTGCATTGTCCTGGGATATTGGTGTAGGCGAGATTTTTGACCTTCATTACAAAGTAAAAAGAAGACATTATTATAATAAGAGAAATATATTAGTTAGAATGAAGGTCAGAATTGTATCTTAGAGCAAAAAATATTCTTCATCTTCCATTCATATTTCTGAACAGTTAAAGGTTTTCATACGTTTTCCAAATATAATTCTTCACATACAAAAAAAAGATTAGCATGAAACATGAATTCTTCAACATACTATACATATATATTCAAGTAGCAATGTTTACAATAATGTAGGTCCTTTCCATTTCGAAAAGTGATAAAATGAACTAAATCACTATATTTTGAGGCATATAATATAAGTTCAAAGAATTCATGTCAAGTTACATTGAATTTTTTCATGTTCGCGTTCCTGTTTTTCTGCTCCTGTTTCTGTGCTTTTTGCCATAACATAATTGGCTGAAGCGATTTTTTTGTGAGCCAAAAGCTATTGTTTTTCATTTCATCAATTTTCAATTTATTACTAACCAAGTTCAATCAGTAAAATGTTGCATAAGATGCACTTCTCAATACAGGAATATCATCTTTTTTCTTATCATTTCTCTCCTATTAAGTTATAAGAAACCAGGAGTTTTCGATACTTTCCAAATTTTCCCCTTCACAAGAAGTTTTTTCGGAAGTGACCGAGAAAATTTTATTCAATTAATTCGGTATTATATTTAACTGTATCTCACTTCAATAGTTATTATCACTTTAATATGTATTACAACTCACTCATATTAATAGAGATGTGCAAAGGTTCTCGACTATTTTTTATATTTTTGCCTCTAGTATATTCTTTAGAGATTTGAATCACAACTGAATAGTGATTATGTAAAATGGACGGATAATTCATGTGTCCAGCAGCGGTTTTTAAAAAGTGTCCGTGCACTATTGTTGTGAAGGAAATTCAATTTTTTTAGATAAGCAACAAATTTTCCTGAAATCAGAAGCTTTTAGAAAATGTTCGGTGCCTTGGAAATTTATTTTGAAAGCTTGGATTGACTAGAATTTTGTGAAGACCACTATCAGAGGCATATATGATTCTCATGCATTCAGTGATGTACTTTTTCCATGTTAGAAAGAAGTAGGAAATCGAAATCAGAAACATATTCGCGCATCTGGTGAATCACACAATTAAAGAAAACTTCTTGTCTCTGAAGGCACAAAGTATAGTGAACACACAAGATAAAATCACGAAAAACTATTTCAAACAAATTGTACAGGTTTTTACTCAGAAATTGAATCCTACATAGAAAGCTGTGAAAAACCAATTGAGGACGTTGACAAATTTAACTGGATGAGGTCTCCAAAAATCATTGAAAGTACTCTACAGTCTGCTTTCGAAAAAACAGTCCGTTTTCCCAAAAAATTAACATTGAAATGGATGACACGAAGCTAATTGACGAATGTTTAAACTTGAAAGTTCTTAGCATGAACCTTTCTGACGACGACAAGCTTTTATGCGCAATTCAGCTTCAGCTGAATTTTTCTGAAACACCTAACACCCACTATCGTCAGAAATGCTAAAAATCGCGAAGTATTATTTTTTGTATATCTGGACACAATGCGACCAGAGGGAGTATTTTGGCTGGTCGCGCAGCAATGGACGCAATAAAAAAACTCGCTCAACAGATCATTTTCGGTCTCTGATCAAAACAGTATAATTTCAATGGGCTGATTTGTTCTGACTTTCACGAATTCTTGTTGGAAGAGAAAGATATTTCATTGAAAATTAGGAAGACTAACAAATATCAAAATAGATTGAACAAAATTGATCTCATTAAAATTTAGAGTTATAATGAGTACTTTAAATTCACAATAAAATTAAATTTATAGGGATTTGGCTATCTAACTAGATGTATGAGAATATCATTGGCGTAGGCAGTTTGTTTTAAAATTATCAAGTATTATAGTCATTAGTAGTATCATATAATAATTTGATTGATGTCAGAAAAGAGCGCTCATATTTATTTTTGTTACCATACTACATCAGAAGTAGTATGGTATTTCAATTCTAAAAAAAGTGCCTATTATTTGTTGGGGTTGAATAAGTACTCAAATCGATTTCAATTGCAAGTTGTATGAATGAATGAAAATTGAACATTAATAAAGATTTTTCTATTTTGGTTGCAAAAAATATTTATTTGTGCAGAAACGTCAGGGGAAAAAAATATGTTTCGCCTAAATGTCCAAGATTTTTGTTCCAGAAGTGTCGGTAAACTAACAGCAGCCCTCTATTTTTCGTGAATTTTCTGTTCGAAAACATTCAAGACTTAAGTTTGCGAAAAAAGAATATGCCACAGAGCGCAGAAAGGATATAATTTTAGAATATTCGAAACTTTAATTATACTTCTATTTCATAAAATTGTTTTTCTGTAATTTTTACTGAAAAACTATTTGTACCTATTGTGCAGCTTCATTCGAATGTTCATTTCTACTCATACCGATTCTTTGTCGTTCAAAATGTGGAAGTTTCCATAGGCTGAGATGCTCGTTTGCAATTAAAAATGACAAATAAATGGTCTCCGAATGAATATTAAACTATTACGAACGAAACTGTTACTTTTTATCATTATTTCGAATTCATCAACCTGAAATCCGAGTTGAAAATTATAAGTAAATATATATATATATATCAACAAAACTGTTGACTGCTATCAAGAACTTGTGATCATTATATTATATTATTATCGTTGTTTTAGAATATTTGTTTATATAATTCAATCAGGGTCACGTAAGTGAACTGTAAACAACGATTTTCATTCATAATACTCGTAGAGTCGGGAAGCTAATATGGCACGGAATAAACCTGAAGAAGCTCGAAAAATATGGAAGATAATTAGACACGGATTCGAGTTCTGTGTGAAGTTCATTTCTTTTTTTCACAAATTATTTTTTAAATTACAAAACGGAGGACATTTTGATGGTCATCGATATTTTGTCTACTGTACGATTTAAAGGTCTGTAAATTCTCAAGTGCTCGACTTGAAAATCTAGAGATTGCATCGTGGAAGTATCATGTTATATCACGGCAAACCTACCGGGGCACTGAAAATTAAATGAATTGGAAAACATATTTTGCATAAATTGCAGACTATAATAATTTCCTCGAAAACCATTCTCCGCTATTTTACTGTATGCATTTGTAAAATCTGGAGGCACATTTAAGGAATCTCATTTAAAAAACAAAACTGAACTCAGACAAAAACGAATATAAGCATAGAAGTGTTTTGAATTTAAGGATGGCGAAATTGAGGAATAAAGGCGAATATAAGGAAATCGATTCTCAAATAGGTTCAAATTCAAATATTGAATCGATCAACGAAAAAATCCAGGCCTCAATAATCGATTTACAGAAAATGTTTGATAAAATAATTGATTTCTCAATTTAATTTTTGATTTGGTGTGTCAAAGCCCTACAATACATGATCAAAATATGATTTGTTCAATTTGGAGAATAATTGATGTATAACAAGAAGCAAATAATTTTTCAGATGACCGCTTGCTTCATATTCATATGATTTGCTTTCCGACAGTTAGTTTTTACGAATGGAATTCGTAAAAATTAGGTATATAGTATGAAGTTTATTTCGATTTTAGTTTTGAAAATGAATATAACACTAAAGAAGTAGTACTTCGAAACGTCATCATTCGTATTTTATATTAAATTATGAGAAAATTCTAAATACTGTTTTATTATAGCACTTTACATATTATTATTATGATAAATATCAGCAACTATCCGATAAGGTGGGATATCTTCGATATTCACATAATGACTGATACAAAAGTTCTGCATCATCTGTGGTTCAAATAATTAAAATCAATATAACCAACGTTAAAAAGATAGCATTTGAGTAAATATAAAAAATTATTTCCCTCAAATCAATTACATGTGAGATGAAAACCTGTAATTTTTCTAAATGTGATTGGAAAGTTCAGCTACATTGTAAACTATTGAAGTGTGTGCTTACTAGATCTATTCTTTAAATTATAATTGAAAATTAGTATTTAGGTTCATGAAGTGTATTCTTCGTTTAATCGGTCTCAGATTGCCATCACAAATAATAAAGTAAGTGATTTCGATATTTATGTTCCGTTAGAATACTTAGTATTCGAATTCGAAAAGACTAATGTTTACTTATTTTAATTGATAACTGCAAATGTTTAACGCAGGAAACCGAAAAAAAGATCTGAGCTTGAACAAAATAAGTTTTTACCGATATTCATCTGCTATAGCTTCTCCACAGTGGAGTCAGGAAATCAAATAGTTACAAAAAACGTTAGTACATTGAAAAAATATGAGAGGTAACTCCTTAGACCGAAATTTTTTGAAAGACATTTCTTATTTTTTTTCTACGTCAAGAAATTGCAAATATTCAAAGTATCATACTGAAGCATGGAAAAAGCCCTGAAAAATTTTTTTTTCCAATTGTATAATGCGTCTGTTCGAAAAAAAATGTGAATTTTCAATTTTCGGAGGCTGTGCACATTCGATTAACAAATTATTTTTTGTTAAGGTGCTTCACAAATTTTTCACATATGTTACCATTTATCAGCCAGTTTTGATTAGAAGTTTGTTTTTGACAACTGTGAATGTTAGTCACGTTTTTGTGTTCTTCGATTTCTTGATTTTTCAAAGAAATATGTCAAACAATCTGTATTAAATTTTGCGTTAAAAATGGAATAAAGTGCTCCAACGCACTCAAAATATTGATTGTGGCATTCGGCGGGCCTACTTTGTACCAAAAACTTGTTTATAAGTGGTACAAGCGCTTCACAGAAGGCCGAGAATATGTTGATTCCTATGAGCGTCCTGGAGTTGCAACCATGTCAATGAGCGACGAAAACATCGAAACTGTGAAGGAAATGGTTCTGGAAAATCGTCAAATTACTATAAGTGCAATTTTGTCGGATCTTTTGGGCATGAAACATGGGCTAGCGATGTTTGCTCAGAAATTGCAAAATTTAGAGAAAAAGCAACGTCGCATTAGTATAGCATAATATTTGCTGAAGAAGGTCATAACTAAAGACAAAACCTTTGGTATATGGTTATGCCGTCGAAACCAAGGCCCAATCACCCAATTGAAGCGGTTAGAAGAGCCAAGATCGAAAAAGACACGCCAAGTTTGATCCAATGTGAACATTTTGCTCACTGTTTTCTTCGATTACAACGGCGTGGTTCACAATGAGTTCTTGCTAACAGAACATGCGGTTAATAAGGAATACTACAAGGAAGTATTGCTTCACGCGAAACTACGTATTGCGTGAAGCAATGCTGCTCAAACGATCTGAATTGTGGAAAAACAAATCAGGAATTCTGCATCACGATAATGCACGAGCTCACACATCATGCTAGTTCTTGATTTTTTGGCTAAAAACAACCACCGCATTTACCAGATCTGGCTTTCCTGCTACTTTTTCCTATTTCAAGAATTGAAGAGAACAATGAAAGGAAAGCGTTTTTCCACAATTGGTGAGATAAAATCGGAATCGAAGAACGAGCTGATGGCCATACCGAAAAGCACATTTCAGAATTTCAAGGATTTGAAGAAACGCTGGCATGAGAGCATTATATCTGAATGGGATTACTTCCAAAGAATGAAAATTGGAAAAACTGAAATTCAGTGAAAATAAAATTGAAAAGATGTACTTCTAAAGTATGGACACATAAGAATATATTGCTCCTATTCAGAATGTATTAATTAACACAAAAATGTATAGCGAATAAAATTATGCGTCATATAATTTTTTCGACAGAATTTCTTATTATATTATATTTTATGGAACGTTTTATGTTCGAACGATGCACTTATTAATATATGAGCAAAAACTTTTAGAGTTCGTTTCGTTAGAGTTTTACGAGTACAAGATGCACTGCGTAATTCTGAAACAAATGGAAACTTTATTTTATAATATGATTGGTTGCATGCATTCTCAATGAGTAATCAAACGATATTTGATGATTCGATTGATGCAAGTCATTTTTATTGTTTCTCAATTTAACATTTTATTATATCTCGTCAATGTTGATGAACAATTATCGTTTGAATTCCCTACTGTTTGTCCGATCATTAATTTAAAAATGAATGTATTTTGACAACGCAGTTTCAAAAATTATATATTGACCGAAAATAAAGTAGGATTCACCATGTTTTTTCGAATTATTCTCCTTCGAAATTCCAATTCCAGAAATGCCTGAAACAATTGAAGAGATACTATTCCATTACTTTAATATGAGATATGGATATCAACTAAATAATTTGTAAAAGGCTGTTAAATGAAATTTTTACATGACATTTTCACAGTTTGAGTGCGAAATATTTCAAGCATCCAACCTGGTCTCTTACTCCTAACGATCTTCTAAGACGTAAGGATTTTTTGAGATTTCTGAAATTATTCCTTCACGAAGAATTTTAATTCAGAAAAAACCGAACGAATTGAACTATTTGAGTGTACAGTTGTATAGGTAAGATGTTATTGGATTTTTAATCACTTTTTCGGTCAACTAATTATTGCTCGCTAGAAAAAAACTCAAATTTGAAAGGAAAAATTAAACCACAAACTAATGACTCGTATATACGATTTGATATACATACATATTTAATAGTGTTGGCGTTTACTTGATGTAAATCCATTATAACTGAATTTAAACTTAAATTCAAACACTTGAGCTTATGATTTACACTTTATTAACTACATAGCATGACGCGTTTCATCGTTACAAACGACTTCTTCAGATGTTTACAAAATCTATGCTTACAGATTCTGTAAGCATCTGAAGAAGTCATTTGTAACGACGAAACGCGTGATGCTATTTAGTTAATAAAGTATAAATCATAAGTTCAAGTGTTTGAATTTAAATTTATATTAAATTATACATACGAGTAATTTATCATCTTTTTGAAAATTTCGTTTTTAAAATTTGATTTGAAATATATAAACTAAATAATAAATATAATTTAAGTTGAATGCGAGTGAACTTTGAATGTTAACAATATCATTTATTCCTAGAGGTTTTGTGAATGTTAACAAAATCATTCATTCATAGAGGTGTTGTGAAGTCTATAGCTGAGTAAAATCGTAGAAATATGGAGAAGTTATGAAAGTTAGTTCATAAGCGCAAGTCTGAAATCTGAGGTGAACTGTTTCTACAAATACAAACTGCAAATGTTTTAAGCCGAAAATAAAAAAAGAACATGAGCTTTTGTTTATAACTTGAAAACGTAAATTATAGCAAAAAGCAGAGCCTAATATTGCTAAGAAGTATCCTTCAAAAATAAATGCATTCATTTACCGCACTTTCAGTCAATAAAGGTATTTATTTCATACGTTCACTCAAATTATAATAAAATTTTTTGTTTTGCAAATACCTACCTCTAATTAAATTGAATTCGATATTTCACTATTAGGTATAGGTATAAAGAAATAGAATGTTTTTCAAGATTTTATTCCTAACAAAGCCAACAAAATGTAGCCTTGAATCATTCAAAATTAAAGAAAAAACGCTACTGTTTTACTCATATTTCTACATTCGTACATTTTTTTTCTGTGCGGCTATAATTCCAATCTGATGGCAAAATCATAAATCAAAAATTTGTTTCTTTGGCGAAACAAAACTTCACTCTTTTGCTCTAGATATATTTTAGTACTACAAGGGGTAGTATTGAAAATAGATAGTAGTTAGGTTCTCGGATGAATTTTTATATAAAAGAGTGAGTATTTTTTATATCTGCGTGAGGCGGCGAAACCTCTAGCACCAATCCTCGTTTCTAAGATATAATAAATACTTGTTGTGTGAGTAAGGAGATTTATTCTGTTTGAAATGTGTATATTAGTGATTTATGACTCTGTTTATGTTATCGGTTTACGAACCGCTTGACAATCTTGAGTTCATCGTGGGTGACCTTGTATGAATATTTTACCGAGTTAGTCGATCTTTGAGACTTGTATAAGAAAGTTTTGTGAGATAATTTAACAGTATTTTACTTGAATGTTCGTGAAGTTTTTTTCACTTTCAATCAAATATAATATACAATTGTGAAGCAGTTTTGTGGAAGTTAAGTTACAGGCAATACGAACCGACGAAAATTTATAGTAAAATCATTCCTTCAGAAAGAAACGGGTAAGTACTTACATGAAAATAATAATATGTATTCATCATTTAGTTTTATTCATTGATGGATTTTCGATTATTTATGAAAAACAATACAATTCAGAATTTATGCTTCGAAAAAAATTTTCCTAAAAATGATAAATCGTTTCATGTTTGGCTTTTTCTCAATAAGTTTTTTCAATGTATTATTCAGCCGTATAGTTTAACGTGTAATGAATATCCTAAAAAGCTTACAATTAAAATTGCATTCATTTCATTAAGGGTAATTATTTTATGTTATTTAACCAGACCAAAAAATTATATTCTCCTATTGCTCTAGTCGCCCAGAGCATTAATGAATCAGGTGAGCGGAATAATTAACTTCAATAGATTAATTCTTTTCGTTGTATTCGTTTTAGTGCCTTTCCCATTTATATCTCTTCTGAAAGTAAACCCTAGTCATTGATGTTCAAATAACGACGTTGATAATTTTTCATCAAGAATGTTTCTCATGTCTGATTGATACGTAAACTATATAATCTTTGATATTTATTACTTTTGATTTGATTACTTCACAAATTAAGTCTATGGTACACCATTTTTGTTATTCGATATATTTTTAGGTAACAAAGTTCAACCTTCAATTATTTATCAATGAACTATTATGGAGAAAAAATGTTGTTCCTGTTTTTGCAATTGGTTGTGGAAACACATTAATTTACAAATATATCATGTTCTGAACCTTAAGTGAAAGAAAATTTTGAAACAGGTAAGAAATCAATTCATCAGGTATTTTTAGTTATTTAGTGGTTTTGTTATTAATTTCATAGTCTTGAAAATTTTGGTTTATTTTCAATTTATTACTCAATGAAATCACTTTCCCAACCTATATTATTCTTAGTCGCTGTAGGTTCGGTACTGCGCAGGTATAAAAGGTGTGATAATTTGGAGAATTTTACATTACGTGGGTAAAGTTTTCTGTGGTTTCCTTTACCATCAAATGTCAGATGAATTGAAAATCGGACATTTGACCAAATGGCACGTATTTAATGAAAATTTACAAAAGACGGCCACAGCCGTTAAATCCCTGCAGTAAATATATGATAAGAAAATTTGCTCCTGATTTTTTGAAAATACAATAGGAAATTAAATTCACACGGGTTGAAGAAGGTTGCAAAACCTTAAAGTCTCCCGACTTTTGATATATATTAACAAAAACAATGTTTCACAAAACAAATAATGAAAAATAAATGTTTTTGATTCGATTTTATTTGATTTGAGAAAAAAGACATAGTTTAGGAAAGCTGCCGTTTTGATATGTTGGAATATATTATTATACGTACTCAAAAACCAAACGGCAGACCATTCCTGCGGTTATTTTCTTGTGTCAGACCATTTGAAAATTGAGAAGAAACACATTTTTCTTGTTTTATTTCAGAAAATTTAAAATTTTTATATGTTATTGATAGTATCAGACGCATATATCTTTCGTGGCATACCGATCTGCTTTGGCCCAGCAGACCGCAAAACACTTTTTCCCTTTAAATTTACCTCTTTGGTCTATACATATATGTATTATACGAAATGAGGGGATTTTCCCTTTCTCTTTCTTCTTCCTAATATATTACTATCGTATTTCTTCTCTTTCAATTCTATTTGACGTCAAAATTTACATATATTGAGAAAAAAAACCAATATGGAATAATATTTCATCTCTAACGAATTTGAATTCAGTTGATTCGATAATAATATCATTAACAATTTCGATTCGAGTCATCACTCAACAAAGTAAATAATTTTTCATTTCACCCATCGGCAAACCGATATGCCGGTTGCTTATACCGTAATGTATAGTCGTATTTGGAATAGACACATTTTTGTTTTCTTTCTTCTACATAATAATATTGTCGTATTTCTTATCTACTTCTAAAATTGGCACACATAAAAAAAGCCAACCTGACAATATTTCATGTTCGAATGAATTTTGATTCATATATGTATTGGCGTTTTGATATATCGAAATCTATTATTATATCAAGTACTCAAAACGAAGTGGCAGAGCATTCCACGTTTTAGCAGAATATTTGAAAATTCACACACGTGTTTTTAGTATTTTTAAAGTATTTTAGGAAATTCGAAATTTCATGTTATTTTTGGTAGTATCAGAAGCTTTAGACTCTCAAGGCAGAAGGATCTGCCAGTTATTTTGACTTAGCAGACAGCAGCATTGTGCTAACAAAAATAATTATAAATTTTTTTCAGTATAAGGTATTAACTTATTTATATTTACTGACAATTCTTGGAGATGATATACACATAAAAATAGTTCTTGAAAAATAGATTAAAGGTACTGTCATTAACGAGGGAAATCTGCAGTTACAGATCTTCATTAATATAATAGAAGACACAATGAATATATAGATCTTATTTTTATTTAACGTTTTTGAGGTTATGCTGTCTTCGTTAACGTAATATATTTCGACATGTTTCCGTTGTTTTGTCAGTGAATAAAAATACTCTGTCTCTTTTTTCCGCAACGGTTTTGTTCATTTCACCTGACATGATAAGGTAATTTCAATCGAATTTAATCAAATAAACTTTTATTTGCTAATATTTCGTGAGTTTATTGAATTGAAGTGACTTTATATCACCACATTTTATTTATTTATTTTACATGCACTGATATAAACCTTCTTGAAAAGAATATTCAAGTATTCGATTTGTTCTAGGTCTCAGATGCGACAGAATAGGTATAATAACATAAATATCATGTTTATGTTTTGTTTAGACTACGAAGTGCACTTGAAATTAGAAAACGTACTAGGGGGAACTAGGTACCTTCTAGAGAGCAGCGAACGTGGAATAGCTACAATGGAAATATAAAATCTACAACCTACTTACCGAAGGTACATAACATAATATTAGATATTGCATTTAAAATCAGAGAAAATTATCTCAAAGAAATGAAAATTGATATATTTATTATGTGAAATGAGCAATTATGTACTTTTTTTGAGTGATGCATGAATCGAAATCGTTAATAATATAATTATCATCAACTTAATTCAAATTCCTTTGAAGTTGAAATATTAGTTTCAGTCTGTTTTTTCTTTATGTGTGCTAATTTTATCGTGAAAAAGAATTGAAAGAGAAGAAATACGACAATAGTTTATTATGAAGAAGATAGATAAAATGAAAATTCATCCATTCCTTATGCTACGAATATAATTTATTACACACTGTTTTATTTACGCGGGAAAAATAGTTTTTCGGTCGGCCGGCCCAAAGCAACCGGCAGATCGGTTTGCCATGAGAGATATATGCTTCTAATGCTATCAAGAATAACATATAAAATTGAAGTTTCCTAAAATTTGTCGGAAAGAAGTATTTTTTCCCAATTTTGAAATATTACACACTAATGTATTTGCGCGGGAGTAAGTGTTTTTCGGTTGAAAGTCTAGAATAAAATAATCTAAATAAAAAATAATCTCAAAGAGATAAAAATTCATAAAAATTATGTGAAATGAGAAATTATATACTTTATTGAGTGAAATCAATACACATGAATCGAAATTGTTGATAATATTATTATCGAGTCAACTGAATTCAAATTCGTTTGAAGATAAAACATAATTTTCATATTAGTTTTTTTCTTAATATATGTCAATTTTGACGTCAAATTGAATTGAAAGAGAAGGAATACGACAGTAATATACTAGGAAGAAGAAAGAGAAAACGAAAATCTCTTCATTCCGTATACTACGTAATAATACACACAGATATATTTCCGAGGGAAAAAATGTTTTTCAGTCTGCCAGGTCAAAACAAACGCTAGATCGTTCTGCCGTGAGAGATATATTCTACTGATACTATGAACAAAAACATATAAAAATTTGAAGATTACTAAAATACGCCAAAAAAAAGTTCAAATGGTCTGCCACAAGGAAATAACCCCTTTTTTGAGTACATATAATAATATATTTTAAAATATTAGAATGGCAGCCAATTCATGTATGGTAGGTACAACTGTCTCAATGAGAAAATTTTGGGATTTCCTGAAATGTGTGTCGTCAGATGTTTACTGGCTCTTAAACTACTAGTTTCAACTGTTAAAGTATAAATGCTCAAAGGTGCATCAGTGTCAAAGAATTCTCGACAGAGGTCATGCATGACATGATGTTGAGAATTTGAATGAAAAACAAAAGAAATATGCCCTTGGATTTGGAATATTCGTGACAAAAAAAGCAATAAGTCATCGATTGTATAATTGAAAAAAAACACAGGGATCATGGGTCCTGAAATAGAGATCCAAACTAACAGATTGACTAAAATTGCAGATACATAGGTATATATTAGTGAAATATGTTTGCTCCTAGAAATTTGCTAGATGTAGGAACTGTGCTAGGAATTTCTGAAAATTGTGATGATTTTATAACTGCAGCTAGGTTCAACTTTTGAACGATAATTGAATAGATAATTTAATAACTTCTGGCCTTAATTGCTTCTTGAAGCAATCTCGGATAGTTTTGTAGATAAAGTATCAAATTTGAAAATTAACCACTACTTAGAATTAATACAGGATTAGGATTAAAACCTACATAAATTCCTATTACGCTTTGTAATTGTATTGTTATTAGTGTCCTCACCAATTATTTTATATGCACATTTTTCTGATTTCAGATGATACGTACGCCAAGAACCTGATTACGTGAACATATTCCACTTCAAATATCCTCACAAAATCTTACTGGCACCTGGATCTTCATTGTCCGTTCAAAATTGGTGGCTAATGTCTATTTTTAGTTGTTAAGGGTTAAAAACCCAAATTTTTGTTTTTCATAGCTGTTCATTTTCGAATAATTTCTAAAAAATGGTTCAATTATTTCAAAGAGTAGTATGTACGCATTATATATTGCATTATATGCTCAAAATTTGAAAAACAACTTCTACTTCGCGATTGCTTTATTAAGCTTCATCAGGCTGGGCAATTTTGTGAGCAGAGTATAAAGGAAACACAAGTAAAATTCAATTTTCTTTCCTCTAGAAGTATTCAAGACAAATGTACTTCAGTTGGACTTTATTTTTGACAGATTTCAATGATTATGAATTTATATGACTTCAGAAGGAAGTATTATGTTATGTTGTCCTAACTTTAAAATTCACTGAACTCAATTTGAGAATTTTTCTTTTGGAATTCTGCGACATTATTCGAAATAAATTTAACTCTGTATGGATTAGTAAGATTCATTCTTTGTACTCAAATTATAAGGTTCATTCCTTCCAATCAATATTGAAGACAGAATATCTTTCAGAAGTTTTATTACTACTTCGGTTTGTCCTCCGATCCTGGGGTAATAAAGTAGAGCTTTTTTGTCTCACTACATAATAAGAAGAAAAGAAATTATCTTATTAGGTGAAAAATGTAAGCTTGAGTAAAGATTAGAATTGACTCTCACAACAGATGAAGTTCTCCATCTTCACCTCCAATTTATATTTTTGAACATGCAATAAATATTCAATAGACAAGAAAGGTCAACCTCAAATATAAATTAAGTAACGTACCCCATATATAAAAGGGGTTTTCTTGCAGCTTCTTCCGCTCTAAGATACAAATTATTGACTGAAGCTGATTTTTCACGTTTACCAATGCATTTGAATAAATACAGAATTTATTGTGAATAAAGATGGAGCTTTTTTATCATGTTTTGTTTCATTTAAAAATCTGCAACGTATTCACTCCTTTCTTTGGTTTGTTCGTTCATTATAACTGGAAGTATTTACTTTTCCCAGTGGACAAATATATTTTAAAGTATTGAATATACCTAGAAACCAACATTCATGGAATTGTAATGGTATATTATATTGAGTGAAGTGCTAATTGAGTTTTTCCTTGAAATATACTCCAGTTGAGCTCTATTCAACTTATTTCACTTTATGACATATGTATGTTACGATTATACCAAAAATAAATCTACCTACTTATATACCTCTAAGTGGCAAAACATTATACCGTCAGATGTAAAGTTTAGGAAGTCATTTCTGCAACTTCCTGGGATGTTGGTATGATTACATGAACTTGCTCTTCTAATCTGAGCCCAGGAGAATGCATAAAAATTTTGGAAATTTCTGTTCAAATATAATTATAGAAATATTTTTTTCATATTGTATATATTTCCATCGAAAATATCAGAATAGTATTATTTCATTTTACGTGAATGATATTTGTGGTCAGTTTGTTTCGAAAATTTTCAAAAAAAATATTGAGTTATATTTTTGAGTAATATACAGAGAAGACATAATGATAAATTTTTACACTACCTCAGTTATTTTGCTACAATTATTACCTCAAAGCAATAATACCAGTGTAAGGTGGTTATCTAACTTAGTTTTGATCATCAACTTAGTATCATTAGAAAATGAACAATTATTTATTATTGTTTTGAATATTGTGATTCATCATTGATTTAGTTAGAGATTAATTATATATGCAATGTGTGATATATTAGTTATATATGCATTATCATTTCTTTATTTTTCAATGTGTAAATGCTATTGTGAGTTTTATACTTGTCTGTATTCCATTTTCTAAAGTCATAAATATATAAGATACATCCATAGAAAAAATATTTCACCCAATGTAGTATATTCCTCTGAACTTTATATTTCATGAAAAGCATTTTCAACTTTAACTCAGGTAATATCTGCTTTTTAAAGTCAGCCTCAATTGAAGAAAATACCTAATGTTTCATCATATGAATTGAAGTTTTTTTGTTCATATTTCCTCCGAATAAACAATTATAATCTCTTAATTCTAATACAGTCTCATTAGAAATATTTTACTAGAGTTGACGCTGTTTTGAATTATGTCCAACTACTGTATTGAATTTTCACTTCAGCAAGTATGGTCTAACATCACTTTATCTTTATGATTGAAGCATTGTTTTCAAGATATTTTATTCCTAATGTTCCAAGAATTTTATTTGGATTTTATTTGATCATGTTTCACCTAAAGGTAAGCAAGAATGCAATCTCAATTGTGTAGTACGAGTATATTGATGCAGACTTAATGTTGAACATTTCATTTATCATTCTGGCAAGTATTTCTACAACACACCTACAATAATAAGTAGTATTCTATTAAATACACTTTATGTGATCATATTAAACAATAAATAGAAGATTTAGCTCTGAACATTCAATTCAGTTGCTTTATGCCTAGGTATATAAACAAATGTAGATTGATAATTGATGAGGCCGATACTTGATGTAAATCGATAAACATAATAAAGCAATTATTAAAATGTTGAATTATATGTGTGAATCTTTTTCAACAAATGTAGATTTTTTTTAATACAATGCATTCTCCCTTTATGATCTAGAACAATGAGTTGCACAAAAGACATGAAATAATGAGTACTTCTTTTTGCTGAAATGCTAACAATATAATGATGTTCAATATAGTATTTTATTATCATTTTTAAAACTGCTTGGACTCCCTAATATATTTTAAACCAGTTCATTTTCATTCTCAAATGAGCAGGTATCTCTCTTAGTAGTCCTACTCTTAGTAATATAGTATGTTATATGTAATAGTATCTTGTCTAATATTTATCAAATGGAAATTATATAGTAACTCAATTCGAAGTACACTGAATATTTTTGGTAACATGAAAAATACTATAAAAATACAAACATTTGCAACAAATTTCATATTTTCTCTCTAGTATTGATACTTAATTTCCTTCTTGCTAAAATAAATATTGTTTCTCATTTCAAGTCGAAGTATAATTAGGTATATAATAGACACTTATGAGGTATCTTACTTCCATGTGTTAACTACATGTCAGAATGTAGCACGATATAATATTCATAACACGAAGCAATTTTAACCTAGAGGGTTCTGAAATATTCACTCAATAGTAGGATATTTAATTCCATTTAAAACTCTCAATTGAATATCCTGAAATATTGTAAATTAAGTGAAATATTTCTATCACTATTTCAGTTCACTTTCATTTCATGAAGTGGCAGATTATAATATAATGAGCAGATTTATCTAGTAGTTATTACATACAGTTTTAAGTCCAAACACCTCGAGAAATATTTATAACGAAATATATTCATAATATACAATATCTTCATTAATATTGGGAACCTAAAATTTAAAAACGCCATAGTATTCAAAGGGAACTTTCATTTGTTTTGATGAGCGGTAACCTGAAAGGCAAACTAGTCATTGACAGTTGAACAGTTGGTAACTACCAACTGCATTCCCCTCTTGCCGCACTACCACCCGTTCTAGTGATAAAAATATACATTTCAGGCTGGGCACCTTTTGCGAGCGGTATGTACATATATATATATATATATATATATATATATATAGGCGGCTGTCTCAGTCCCATTATGGCTTCTATAGTGATGTCTTCTCTTCTTAATACATGTGTTCCTAATTTGACATTTGATCTACAATTCTTGTATCAATATGTGGATGACCTCATCCTTTGTCTGCCCCAAGATGGAATAGAAGAGATTGTTAACATTTTTGACTCTTATGACGAACACATTAAGTTCACTGTAGAGATGGAGACAGCAAGATCTGTACCGTTTTTGGATACCAGGGTAGTTAGGTCCGAGGACAACATAATCAAGTTGGATTGGTATCAAAAGCCGTCCTCCTCTGGTAGATACCTTCACTTTCGTTCTCATCACAATGTTGACATGAAGCTGAACATCATCAATCAATTTAAGAACAGAATTGTTAACATTGTCCACGAGGATTACTGTCGTGGCTCGCTGGCGCGTCTGGAGGTTATCTTGCTTGACAATGGTTATCCGAAAACACTTGTTAAAAAGTATCTATGTAATACAGTCACCCGACCACCGTCTCTCACCTCAACAGACTTGAATATGGATCCTAACACAGATACACCAGCTCCATTAGCCAGATACAGATCTTTACCTTATTTCACCTCACTCACAGCAAAACTGTGCCATATCTTCAGTGAAATAGATGACCTTAAAGTTGCCAAATATAATTTCATCACGGGCAAAATGATTTTCACAAGACTCAAAGATAGAATACCACCTTCGTCAACATCAGACTGCATTTACAGTGTTCCATGCTTTGATTGTGAAGGAGTCTATATAGGCCAAACTTCCCAAACCATCAAAAGAAGAATAACTCTTCACAAGAGTGATGTCAAACTTCGCCCTGATAGATGTGCCTTAGCACTACATTCCTCACAACAGGGACATCGCTTTGACTTTGATAGTGTGGAGATACTGGATGTGGCTACTAATTACCACAAAAGGGTCTTTCTGGAAATGGTCCACATCAATAGTAATCCTAAATATATATATATATATATATATATATATATATATATATATATATATATAACAAAGTAATTACGTCGATTCAAGTCGGATTCCAGTGTCACATATCGAAATCCAGCATAAAGAAGTCGTTCGATGCGAAAAAAACTTTCCGTCGCCTTCTCGGATATGAGAGAAATCGTGCTTATTCTTCCTCCTCCTCCGTCTGAATAGAATGCGAATTTAAAGTATCCGACACGAGTGTCTTTGGAGGGTTTCGATCTCCGTTTCGATACATATATTTTTACTTAAGGTTGTTACTGGCAAATGGCTCGTCTATAATGTATCGATATTTATGCGTTCTCAATGGTTCTCAAGGTAGAACATTCGTTCATATTCTGATTGTGGAACGGAGCGAACATCAATTTATATCAGCCAAGCTCGCTGTCTCTCTGTTATTCAATAGAAATTTGATTTTTCGTAAAATCCCAAGTGATATTATATCGGATAACTATGAGGTTGGTCTACATTTGGGGATTTACGTAAACCACTAGATGACAAATTATCTCCACTGTAAATGTAGAAAATGTGATATATTTTGATTATCTCCACATGTTTATCATCTTCGATGAATCATTTAAATAATGTCTCAATATCGAAAAGTACAGAATTCGCAAATAATAATAACACTAAGGACTTTATTCACTTTTATACACAAATTGTGTTACAACAGTGAAAGGAGGACTTCAGCAGAGTTATTCTTACTCAATTTCTTAAAACAAAGAAGAGAAAAAAAATAGTGATAATAATCATAATAAAAATAACAGTAACAATAGAATATCGAAAAAAAATAAAATACTAATTAAACAATATTTAGCAATAATTAAACCAAATGAATATGGCAACCTTCGCCAAATTAATAACCTTATATAATGAAAAAATGAGGGGAAAAAACAAACCAAAAAAAAAAGAGTTGCAAAGTCTGTTAAATGAATTCATCCAGTATTTAGAGTATATAAATGATCATGAAAGTGCAATTTATTATCCATAATAATTCCAAGATTTTAAGCTGTACTCTTTGGAGTTAGGCCCACATCAGCAATTTTTAATTGCAATATGCTCATGCACAATCGATCTTTTAGTATCCGAACTGAATACTAGTAGATTGTATTCAGAAGGATTCAACTTTAGAAAGTGCCCTTTACAGAAAAATGAAATATTACTTAAATATTCATTCATATGAATTGAAGCCTCTTCAACTAAAGCTTTCAATGGAAAGGAAAATATAATTGGGAATCATGCGCAAACGCATGATATTGACAATGGTTTACCCCACTGAAAAGGTCAGCTGTATATATTAGATACATACTCAAATAACGCTCAAATAATAATAATATCATTTATTCAACAAAAACTTACATATTTTGAATATAGTCGAACATTTTGTATTATAATATAGATATCACATCTACCAATTATTTAACTGAAATATGCTTTTTTAACTTAAGCTTGATTATTTTAACCGTTGTACCGTTGAATTATTTAGTTATTGAAACCATAAAATCTTTCATACTCGATATATTCTTATTGGTAATATATCATCAATATACGAATATTGTTAATATTCGTATTCTTACTATATTACCTATATTGATGTACTTTTCCTTATATAGAAAACTTTGTATAATTTGAAGTGAAAAAAAATTAATTATTATAACTACGCAATTTTCAGATTCAGAAAGCCTACTACTTTGGATGTAAAAACTAACAGGAACTATTTCTCTCATTACAACTGATTTTTAATTTAAAATATGAAAATATATGTAGCAAAGACTATTTTCTGTTTTATAACATATCAATAAATAGTTATGTAGACGAAATTCAGCATATTTTTGACTAAGGCATATCTATTACACTTTAAAATTGATCGCATAGGATTTTGTGATTTTTGTTATTGTCGAGTTTGTTATATATTCAAGTGTTCAAAGTGTGGCATCATTTATTTTGGCACCATAATTTATAATGAATTGCCATTTGAATTAAAAACGATGGTTAATTATTATTAAAAAGTTCAAGTTTGCTATGAAGAACTGGATGAAAACAAAGGACAGATTTATGATTCATGAACTGGTGAACATTTAAAAGTTAAAATGGTTGTAAAACAATATATGATAGCATTATACATTTTTATAATATTGATATTTGCTTCTCCCCAATATTGGTATAAAATTTTCATATTGATAAGTTTTTTCTCAAATTATTAAAATAAATACCTTGATATGTATCTATGTAGGTATTAAATATTGCAGAATATAAACAAACATTCTTCGTACTCATATCACCACAGGCTACGGTCTTTGTGAGAAAATGTATTATCTTTGTTTTTGCAACAAAATTTACAAGATTATCGACTTAAGCTACAATTACTTCAAATTAATTGAATATAACTTAAATTCAAACACTTGAACTTATGATTTACACTTTATTGACTACATAGCATGACGCGTTTCGTCGTTGCATCTGAAGAAGTCGTTTGTAACGACGAAACGCGTCATGCTATGTAGTCAATAAAGTGTAAATCATAAGTTCAAGTGTTTGAATTTAAGTTATATTCAATTATAATGGACTTACATCAAGTAAACGCCAACACTATTAAATACTTCAAATTAGTTGACCTATTTTTTCCAATTCGTTTCAATAAATTGATTTTCTCGAGGATTTTGCGTGAGATAAAATCAAAATGGTCATCAAAATTAAATTATCGAAATTAAATTTTTCATCACACATAATATTCAGCTGTTTTCACTCTTTCAATGTTTTTCTTATTTATCTTCAACTATAATTATATCTCGGCTTGTATCGATTTTCAGAGTTTCATACTTGTACATAAAACAGTGAGGTTAGATTCTTACACATTCAGAGATAAGCTTTTGTCACATAACCATTCATTAATTGCAGAAAGGTCTCTATTGATCCACTCTGTCGTATTTTCAATATCTTTGCCACATATATAAAGCATTGCATGATCAGGAAATAAACGTTTAGAACATATTTCCACAAGAGAAACCATATGTTTATACATAAGGAGAACCACAACGGACCTGAGATAGTTCCTTGTGGTACGCCAAACTTCCGTGCTATCCGAAACTATGCTATAGAATTAACTCTTTGTGTTCGCGAATCCAAGCAAGGCCTAAACCAATTATTTTCTACTCCAATTTTATTGATTTTTTTCAATATAAAAATGATATAATAATAACCATTATTTATTCAACCGATTCAGACACTAGACAGGTCAGAAAGAACTGAATCAATTGAAAAATATTGTTGGGTACTTACTCAACAAATATTCAATTACAAAATGGAAATCTTTTCTCAGGTGAAGATTCTTGATTTCTTTTTCGAACGATTTCAAATAAAAATGTTCCTTGACTAGTTATAGATAAATGATTGAACAACTTGATGGTATTTTACAGAGCATTCAAATTTATGTCCTATGTTTAGGGAATAATAATAGTTATTTATAATAATATTTCTGTCATATTTATGATACCTGATAATTTCATCCATTCGTCATCAATTTCCTCAGCATATTTTCAACAACGTGGGGCCCTGGTACTGGCACTTTAATTTAGGAGGGGGGCAATTCGAAAATGGACTTGTCACGAAGTTAAACGATTTCGCACCTCTCAATCATACCTTTTTCACCCTCTTCGAGAGCATAAGAATTTAAGGAAGGCTTAAGGTGGGGCATGGCACAGAAAAGGTTGAGAAACATTGCTTTAACAATTCGAAGTTGACTATTGCAGGTATGACCCGTTTTGTGCTAAAGAAGCTAGGAATAAGTCGAGGCTATTTCGTCAGAATCATAATGATTTTGAAAATTATTGTATCTTTTTGTAAAAAATAATATTTAAGGCTGAAATATGTTGTTTGCTGTTTGTATACATAATTTCTCTTTTGTAAAGTTTTTTAGCTGTGCTAAATAAAGTTACTTACTTAACCAATTACTTAGAAAAAATATTATACGATGAATGGCTATATTTTAAACTATAATCCACATTTCTAAGACAGAATCTAGCTACAATGTTACTTTTTGTCAACATGCATCCCAAGAAACTAAGCTGATTCAGATGATGAGATAGTATTATCTAAAAATGTAACATTTGAGGTATTCTTGGACATTCTCGGTTCTTTCAATATTGCAACATCAAGACAGATTTAAGTAGAATAACTTTATCCAATTCGAAGAAAGAAAATAGAAATCGATGAAGATGCAATGTATAGAGAATAATGAAAGAATACGTCATCTACTCAAGTAGATAATCATATTTCAATTAACTCCATGTTCATCCCAAACCTGATCAGTGTCAAAAACAATACAATATTCGAAACGTTACAGGCCTCAACTTATTATAACTCAAAATTCCTTAAATATTTAATAGTGTTGGCGTTTACTTGATGTAAATCCATTATAATTGAATATAAACTTAAATTCAAACACTTGAACTTATGATTTACACTTTATTCACTACATAGCATGACGCGTTTCGTCGTTACAAACGACTTCTTCAGATGCTTATAGAATAAAGTTTAAACCATTATTCTGTTAGCATCTGAAGAAGTCGTTTGTAACGACGAAACGCGTCATGCTATGTAGTGATTAAAGTGTAAATCATAAGTTCAAGTGTTTGAATTTAAGTTTATATTCAATCAAAATTCCTTTACGAATATCCACGATCCTTATTCAACTACAAGGTAATCGGAAAGTGGCTACAATCCTGCTCAACAAACAAACAATACCATGTCGTCGGGAACCCCTCGGAGGCGGCTGCACAAGGTCGGATACGGGGGGGCAGTTTGTCACGAAATGTTTTTTTACGAGCGGTCCCCAAGGTGCGCTAAACTCCAGTTACGTACCTTCGCTTTTAGCGCGAGCCGTAGGGGAAGGCGACAACGCGAAAGAGGACGCACTATATCTGTGCCCGGTTCGCATGGACGGATCCATAATATATTCCGGCATCCATTTATGGGGGTATCGTACGGACTAACAACGAGACCGACCGAATGCTTCAATTTAATCAATCTAATTAAAACCATCTTACTGTTTTCAATAAGAATAACGTAATGAAATTAATGAAATTTTACAATCTAAAACTGATGTAAATAACATGTCTTTGTGTTATATAATTAGATATAGTTCGAAAGAGAAAAGATTACGCTCTCACCCTGTCATGAGTGTCAGTGATGAGTCATCTGTACTTTCATCTCTAGTCGAAACAGTTTTTCATCTACGACGTCATGCGGCTTCTTCAACAAATGAATATTTTTTCTTTATCCTTCTATGTCAGAGCTTAAGATTTCAAGGTTTTTACAGATGAATTTCATATTTTAATACTCAATACCTTATTCCCGACGAAGACAAATCTAAAAACACAAAAATAATAAAGAACGGTCCAGCCGTTCTTAAGTTATAAATGGAGTAACATTTAACTACTACGACTTCGTTCTATATACCAAGAATATATATTCAGACGATGAGCTCACTTATTTTAATAAGAATTCATAATTGTTAATATGATTATCGACAGGGTTGACTATTATTACAAAGTATCAATATCTTTATTGAAATATATGAGTTGGTGGTGAAAGGATGAAAATTTTGCTCAAAAACATGCAGAAAAACATTTTGGGGTGGCACTTTATCACTTAGTGGTATAAAAATTAGATAGTTAATAACTGATTCTCAGACCTACTGAGAACTTATAAAAATTCATCAAAATCGGTTAAGCCGTTTCGAAGGAGTATGGTAACTACCTACTTAACACTGTGATACGATAATTTTATATATTAGATAGTAAATCGATACAGATATAGTTATATATTTATATATTCAATATCTTTCACACTTTTCATTAACACTTTGTTAACGTCCGGGTAAAGTTGTCAAAAAGAGTTAGGAACTTATAATGTGAATTATTAAAAGATATTAAAAAAACAATTATAAGATATTAGAAACTACAAATTCATACTAGAATACCATACTAATAGATTTTGAGAGAGCTGTAAATAACTACTCATACTCATAATAGTTACAATCCATCGAATATTGAGTAAATTGTTATTATTTTGCATAATTCGAATATATTCTTCGAAAAAAATTTCAGTAATCTTGGTTTTAAACCGAAGATAACAATAAACTAATGTTGAAGGAGTTTTTGTTAGATAAAATTCTTGGATCTACTTAAATCTTAAATCACTGCAAATTAATTGCAGTCTATTTTCCTTTTATTTTGGATTTAGACAGGGAATTTTGGTTTGGTCGTGGTCTAATATCATGGTATATTATTCTATTAACAATTTGAATGCTATATTCGTATTAAAAAAAGTTTCATAAAATTTAGTATTTAAAAAAAATTGATTAACAGCTTCATTATGAGAAAATTGATTGTTGGTAAAAAACTACAAATAACCATTTCACCAAAAATATATGAAAATGTCGTGAAAGGTCATAAAGAGTTTACTGGTGTGATAATAACACTCACTTTCTTCACATTTGAATTTAGAAAGTGAAAAATTTCGTTATTGACAGATTTGAGATTTCAGGTAATTTTAGCCATCCATTTGCACATTAAACTCGATTTTTCGTAACAAGAGTACAGACTTTAATGCAAGTTTGATTTACATTTATTGTGACTACCAGAGAAAAATTCAATTCAATTGAATAGGAATAGTCTCAATTCTACTGAATAGGTAGTCAATAATCAACCAGCAGCCGGAGCCGGTCCTGTGTATCAAACACCAGCTGATTTATCGACAGTGGGATATTGGACATTCATTATAGACAATATCAAAATAGTTACCTTAGATTTGTCATATCCCATAAGATACATATCTGACTGATGTTTATGGTACATTGTTCTGGCCAAGGCTCCTCTAGGTCGAAACGAATAATACGAATCTTCGGTACAAAAAACATTGGTATTCTCACAATTTCCTTCCATAATGACTGTTCGTCTCTTTGAAATATAAAGTCCTTTGAAATGCCCGTTACACTTAAACACTTTCAGTTAGTTTATATTATATTCTAAGTAAAATTACGTCTAATTGTAGAAAAGAAGCACGAATTGAGGTTAGAATAATATAAATAACACAGAAAACCTTTGAAGCACTGTTGGAATATTATTAATGCATTGAATACGGTATAATTAGTTATTGAAAAGTTTCAAAAGGTGTATAAATTGTTCACTTTCAGACAAAAATTCAATTCAACTCTATTCTACAAGTAAACAAAACCGGACACCGCACCAGTTATATTAGGTTTGCTGGTTGGCAGCACTTGGTAACTAATAACAGGCATGCGTGAATCCGAACAGCTTTGAATATCTTCAAATTTAATTTGTGGAAATGTTCACTAACCGTTTTATTAATTCGAGGTAGATAGAATAATAATACGTGATAATTCTTGTTTTATGATAATTTTGATAATTTGTGATTTCTTCCATGCAACGAACCTTTTAATTATTATGAACATATTAACCTGCACGTCCGTACACTTCCTTGGGATGGATACCAGGACCGGATTGATAAGAATATTCAATATCTAGATATCAACTGAGTGAAAAATTATTTTTTCAATTTTTTTATTATCGGCCATATTTTGAACGATTAAACGTTGTGAGTTTATTTGTACAACAATAGAAAAAGTTAATATAACACATGAAATTTTGAAATATCTTTCTCAACAATTTCTTTTAACATATATTTTCAAACTCAGTTTAGTAAAAAGGAGATGAACATATTAGCGATTGATTAGGCAGTAATTGAATAAGTAAATTCAAACCAAATCAAAAATTTTAATAATCATTTCGTTAAAATTGAAATAGGTAACGAAGAACACTATTTTATCTATTTACACGTTTTTTAAACAATGGACTACCTTAGTATTAACATAACAGAAAGGGGCGGAGACGCTAATTAGCTCTAAACAAAAAAAGTTCATAACAATAAAGTCCCATAATGATTTCTCTTATTTTTGGCAATAAAATAAGACTTCTTCTTTATATTATATATATTATGTTATCTACTATGCTCTTGTACAGAGTAGATTACAGTATTGCATCCTTGCATAGGTTGCCGCAGGAAGTAACCACCTAAATAAACTTGAAATTTTGCAGAAAATAATTTTGAAGATTATTTACAATGAAAACCTGCAATACTCTTCAAACTTGATATTCAGAGAGAGTGGAATACTAGATATCAGACAGCTTTATATGTAGAATTGTTTGATATATACTTACCATCATAAAGAAATACTTCAGGATATCGAGCACACTCATCTTACACGTAGCAGGGTTGCATCATCTTCATTAACTCCATTCTTTAAAAAAGCGACTACACAAAGACATTTCACTTACCTAAGCGTCAAATTTTACAATTAATTGCCAGAAAGTCATAAATTATATCTAAGGAATATAAATTAAGCCTCATTTTTCAATAATTTTTTAATTTTCATCTATTTTGGACATACTAAGCTTTTCTCTCAAAAATGATGAGTGATTTGTACATTTTCGAGAGCAAATATTGTAATTGTGTCACCTTTCAACTGAATAAAGATTATTATTATTATTATTTTATATTTTGTTTTGGAACTTGTGTTTCGAAGGAAAAGTTTTTAAACCGAATTATTCAATAAAATAGTTCATTTTGCTAAAACGGATATGATTTGTCCAAAATGCAGATTCTTTGAACGAAATATACGAATTGAAGTTCTTTTTATGTTACTAAAATCGAGAAAACACTAAATAAAAATATCTTCTTGGGATTTCACCCAAATAACTTCACTCATTGCAGTGCATTGTGTCATACACTTCACTATTTCATAGAAGATTTTCTATTCAGTCCGTTTCATCAAGTAACGGCTTATTCAAAGCAGTTTGAACATTTGAAATGGCGAACCACAGTTTAAACATTTAAACTAATGATTTTGTAATTTTCACTATATCTTTTATGTCTTTTAATAGTTTTCAAACATCGTAGATTTTTAGATGACTGATGGATTTCCACTCTCATCTATTTTCTGCCATCCTGAATCATTGGTTTGAGTTTTTACTGGTAAGATCCGTTATAAGATCAGTTTATCTTTAGGAGGACCTTCTTTTCGATCTTTTGCCTGGTACTGTACAAGGAAAGTCTTTTGAGGTCATATTGTTCATCATTTCACCGCCGAAGAATTATGCAATCCTTCTTTCTATCCATTTTATAACAACCTCTTTTTGTGGCACAACTTTCTGCTCCATAAAGAAACACTCAAAACGTTATACTTTCTAGTGATATCATTCTTGTTGTTAATGGATATTTTATGACTTTTCCACCCTCTAGTTAGTTTGGTCATCGATTCACCCGCTATTCCACCTTGCATCTTCATTTCTTCGCTAGATCTGCCATTGCTTGATATTTTGGTACCAAGACAGATGAAGTTATTAACCGCCCCAATGTTATTCATCCTCTTAACCTCAGTTATGCTATTATTTGGATGATAAATTAACATTATACCAGATTTTCAAGTATATTGAATGGCAACTCATTACTGTGTTTCCTCAAATATTGAAAAACCAGTAAAAGCACATAAACAACGGAAAACCATTTCAAATGGTGGTTAGTATTGGCTTTCACCAGTCTTATAATAATAATAATTCTATGGTGCGCGGTAAAAAGGGCTTATATCAAAAATTCCAATTTTTATTAATAAGTTGACTTAAGCCTTTCATATCAGAACCAATGTCGAAAATTTTACTTAACATCTTTGAACCAACATACATAATTTAATTCAAAGAACAAGTAGACTTAAGCCCTTTATATCGTTCGTAAGAGCTTGATTTTCTGTACATTTTACAACATAAAAAAACACATATTTCGACAAAAGCCCTTTATACCGGGCACCATAGAATTATAATGAGTTCTTTATTCCCAACAGGTATAATACCCAATCACAGAAAATGAATAATAACATAATATTGAATACTATACTATAATTAAAATGAAAGAGATATAACAAAGAGCTCAATCTAATCTGAAAAAAACTGAAATAGCAACTAATAACTAAATACGAGCATTTAATGAAATATTACAAAGAACTCAATGTAAATCAATTCATTCTATTCAATTCTCTTTGCTCATAATTATTGGCAACTCTATTGAATGTAGACTCCATAAACCAAATGGGGGATTGTATTAGCGAGTTGGTCCTCGGAGTCTCTAGGTGTAATTATTCTGTATTACAAGAATTTTGCCTAGGAACACGAAATTTCAAAGCGGAAAGAGAGGAGGACAATCAATACTATTGTGCCGTAATTTGTACAAAAATTTGAGTGATAAAGTTTCTCTCATGCTCTGCAATGGGAATAAACTAAATCGACTCAATAATTCGTTATGATTGACTCCTCTCTGTGGATAAACTTTATCTTCCCTCCAAACTGAGAATTTCAAGAACTTTCTCTGAATGGCCCTAAGATGCCGTTGATGGCAACTATAAATAGGATGCCAGATTATGCTGCCATACTCCAACTAGCTACGGATTAGGGTATTGAAGAGTCCTATGAATGTTGAGGAATTATGGAAATATATGCCATTGCGTATAACAAATCCATATATTTTCGAGGCAGATGAAATAAATTGGGTGATGTGTGGGACAAAGGTAAGCTTCTGATCGAAGACTACACCAAGAACTCTCACCTTATCAGAACGAGAAAGAACTTGACCACCGACGTTATAATCACCTCAATTCGATCTCTTTTCCTTGTGAAAGAAACAACATTACACTTTGACATATTCAAACTCATATAATTATCCTCAAACGAACTGGCAACATGGCCCAGCGCGAGCTGAAGGTGAACACAGTCCTGCGATCTAATTTCATGATATAGTTTCAAATCGTCCGCGAACATCAAATGTGCAGAGTGAATATTATCCACCAGATCATTTACGAACAGAATAAATAACAGTGGTCCAAGATTAGACCCTTGAGGTATTCCAGAGGTAGGTATGAACTCAGACGACTGTATATGATCTTACTATCAACCCCTTAAACCCCTCAACCCCTTAGACCCTTAAACTTTTTCATTTGTTTTTCGAAATTCAATAACTTCATGATTTTGTATTCGTTATTGAGTTGGTTTAAATATTTAGAGACCCAATACGAAAATGATGCCTAAAACTTTACGGTATCTTTTATGTTTTGGTATATTTATCAGCATTTTGGCATGAACCTAATTCGTTTTTAGTTGTTTCAAGTCTTTGTGCGACGCAGCAACCAAAGTCGTATAATCAGGGTATCATAAATGGGTTTCATCGGTTTTCAGAATGAAAGTATTACTAAAATTAATATATCGTACTTTTTCTCTCAAAATTACTTCAAAACAATATAGTGAAAATCAGAAAAATTCGATTCTTTCCTGAAAATATCCTCTATTTTTAATGATATCACGTCTCCACCAAAACATTCCCGATAAGAAGTGAACTAATTCGATAACAATCAAGTAAGTTAATTTGGAAACCGTCCAATTTTACCCCCGAGCCGAATTAGTAATGCAAGACAGCAAAGAAACGGTGTAGGACTCGTTAAAATAAATTTCCCTTCTTGTCCGCAGCTCGGATTTCAAATTAAAAAAACCTCATTTATACTTGAGCAGAAATTACAGGATGCAATTTAAAAAGTCGGAAAAATCGCACAGAATTCCGGCCTTTCTGTACGAATTGTTTTAGGGCGATTTTCGTTCGAATAACTATCCACCTAATAAAAAGTATTATGCGCACGAATAATTTTTATGCGATTTGAAGATTTCGTGTGTAAAAATGTTTCTCGAATTTAATTTCGGGGTTTAATTGGATTTTTGTTTGTGTATAAATTTCGGATTATAATTAAATTTAAATTACGCGGGAATCAATGTCGGTTTTCCCTTTCTTCAAGTGATCATTATTCGGACAAAGAACGGAATAAATTGGTTTTTAAAGGAATTTTCTGTGTTGGAGAAACTCGAAGTAGCTGCTTTTGTGTAGTAGAAAATGACGAAATTATCATAAGAATCTCTTGAAAAATAAGAAACCGTGGAAGCAGGAGGATCGTGTCGTTAAAATGCGGTTCTCTTGATATTTTCTTTGGGAAAACGACTAATTATTATATCGACTCATTAATGAAGATGGAGTTCCATTCGAGAAATAATAACGAGGAGAAAACAAATTTGTACTATACCTATTATGAATGAAACGAACAAAATTCAATTATTCCCACCATATATCGATTGTTTCGTCTATAAAGGACATCATCAGACATATATGTTGATTTCACTTGTCAAGGTGAACATCTGTGTTTCGAACGTTTTCTATGTTCATTATTATTCAGGCATCCTGAGCCGTTTTATTGGCAAAATAGCACCTCTATTTCCTGTTTTCTCATTCTACATCAGATTTCTCCACCAATAAAGTTTGGACTGAAATGGTCTTCCGTTCATAGAGCCGTAGACTTATCTTCCTTTTTTTCTTCCTTTCATATATATTCAAATGTATGAATTCATTTTTAACTTTTGTCTCAAGTAAGTTCATTATATTCGTGTGATGATGACGATGTATTAGCAAAACAATTATTACGTTTTATGTACATGTGTATTGGAGATAAAATACTTACTGGGAAATCTAGCTTGGTTCGACTACCTTTGGAATGAATGATAGTTCATAATTAACTTTGAAACAACAGTCAATAATATTTTTGCGGATCTGGGTTTTGAAAAAATAAAAAAATATAGAGATGTCTTTCCTTTAGAAACCAAAAGAATTAATTTTGGTTTGTTTCAAAGTAATTTGAGTAGATGTTCAATACAGAAAAGTTATCGAAAACTAGAATAACTAATGCTTAAGAACTGCCATTTCCGATTTTATAACTGAAAATATTATCGAAAATGGATTTCCAAAGAAAAGCGATGATTCTAGAGTAAATGTAAGGTAATCAGAATAATATCTGAATGATAAAATTCACATTATGTCGGAATTGACATTTGACAGATAGAATATAAGACCTTGAAACCACAGAATCCAAAGACGTGAAAATATGTGGGGTAATTCAAACTTTAACCAGGTTCAAGTCTCAGAACCACTGAATTTATTGTGAATACAACTAGTTTCGCCTATTACGGAATTATCAAGTATGTTTGTTTTGTAGATAATCAATTCAGTATTTTTAAGACGTATTCAAAATGAACTATCACACATTTAACATTTCATCTATTAATTTCATTTAATATATAGAGTGTTCTATTGGCGTTTCCAATTCTGACGTCGTTTACGGTGAAACCGAAAGTACTCTATACTTATTTGAATGTCAAAAATTCAGAATAAAGGCATGTATTGCCCTTTCAAATTGGAATGTAATGAAATAACCAATTGTAAAGTTACGGGAACTATTGAGGAATTATGTTGTCTACCGTCATTTCGAAAGAAGAAACATAAGTAGCTGCTAATTAATTCGGTGGTTTTAAGAATTATTTAAAATGAACTACAACACAGTTAACATTTCATCTATTAATTTTATTCAATATATAGAGTGTTCTATTTGCGTTTCCAATTCTGACATCGTTTACGGTGAAACCAGAAGTACTCTATACTTATTTGAATGTCAAAATTCAGAATAAAGGCATGCATTGCCTTTTCAAATTGGAATTGAATGAAACAACCAATTCTAAAAGTTACAGGAACTATTGAGGAAAATTACGTTGTCTACTTTCATTTCGAAAGAAGAAACATAAGTAGCTGCTAAATTAAAACACCTGTTACAATTATCAACCGTATAACATATCTAGATGAATTACTACAAGACGAAATGGCCATGCTTCTTTTAATTACCCAGTGGGACATTTTTTCTTCTGCATCTGCCGTTCTCCCTCTCCGTTTTCCTGCAATAATCGACGGCACTTAAAGTAATCCTACTGTACAATAAACTTCAAGTTGGCTGCGTTCATCCCATGACCAGAGATGGAAATACCTGCAGCACTCGATGATCGCTCGAAGCGTGATCTATGCCCGAATGCCGATCCGTCCAACCATAGATCAATCATGCATCGATCAAAGAATCAATAAAAACTCTGACTATAATTATGCCTGTTTATTTCGGAATCCTACACATGCATTGTAATTATTGTAAATGGTCTACCAATAACAAAAAGCGATCGCGAGACGCGCAATTGTACAAATAAATCTTGCTTTTGATAAATACTTCCGAACTGGAATGCTATTATCCTTAATGGGATGGTAAATGTTACTCATATCTCATACTTTTGAAGACAGTATGAATATGCAGGTTTTCGCGCTTGCATTTGCTACTAGATATCATTGAATCTGGAAAATTACTTCGTGGCATAACTTCAGTAACGTCATTTGATTTCTTGTTTCACACTGTATATACTTGAAGAATTTCACAGAGTTATATTTATATAATTAATTGAAAACACTCGGATAAATTTCACAAAATAGTTCGATACACTTGACATGTGTTTCGCGCTAATAATTCATTATCAGTTCTTCGATACAACCTCAATTCATCAGTAGATTCGAACTCTTAGCATAGGTTAAGTCACGGCCGACTCTAAACAGGCCATGAAGAGGGTATTCCGGCGGTGTAGCCAAATTAGATTCGGTGGTCTATTAATAATAATAACAATATTCATTTAGCTGCAGCTATACAAAAAATCTACATTTTATAAACTGTCAATTTTGAATTACATACCTATCTCATTATTTAAAATATACTTTCTTAGATCACTCTTAAATATCGTTTTAAGATATTTAAGAGTGATCGTTTGAGATATTATCGTTTTAAGATATTTTAAATATTTTTATATTTGTATATGAAAATATTCAGTGGTAATATATGTTTTTCGGAATTTTGATTAGTGTTTTTTCGAATTATTTTCCTACTCTTGTTATTTTTTCATATAGTTTTCATGTTTCTCCTTGACTAAAAAACAATAAAATTCAGGAAAAATTGAATGAATACATTCAATTTTGAAATTTTGAAATTGATTGATATTTTATGACTTGAATAAAACCTGTTACTTATGAATACACTTCAGAATTCAATTCATTATCCTGATTTTCACCTCCACCATCATGAATTTTATCATTTGATAGAAGATGTGAATGTAGGGTATTAAAAATATATTGAGTGATTTCTTGCCCCTTGAAATATAAGCCACCTTCAGTATAACTTCTATAAAAAAAACTTCTTCAGATACTTTCGTTTTCTTAAACATTCAATTGAAGAAATGACATATGGGATATATCGAATGAATGAATAAATAATTGAATCACATGTTTGAATAACATCTCTATGCAAATAAAGTAAATCTTATTATATCTCTATAATAAAAATAAAATGATGATCACAAAAAGTTGATGTTATAGATATATAGGAATCATCCAATATTAATTCAAAAATTAACAATGGAATAATTTATACAGTGAAGCAATTTGGATATTTTGGTCATTTTATAGATATTCTAGGTAGTGTTTTGAGTAATTCAACTCATTGAATGAAATTGTTAATATATGATACATTTATATATAATATTTTGATTGGTGCTCCATCTACTTATTTTATTGAACAATTTTGAAAATCCCCCAGAAAATCCAAAATGAAGCATTACTTATTAATTGGAATGTAGTTGACATACCAACACAATGATATTGTTCGATTATACAAACTTTTTGTATAAATTTTACCTTCACAATGTTGTTTTTATATAAAAAATGACAAACCAAAAAGTACCAACTTATCTATTTCATTTATGTGAACTTGTCAGCAATATACATGGTTTTAACACCTGATTCAGAAATAATTTTCATTTGAATAAACATTGAAAAAATTCTATTGAAATGAATTGTTTTGTAAGGGTTTGAAATAATATAATCAGCTGTTAAATCTGTGAAAAACTTCCTCATTTTGAAAAGAATGTAAAATGTAAATTGCGGCAAATATCTTATTATGATTTAAATAATTTTGTGTATATATATTGTTTATATTAGATTGAGAGTTGTATTGGTTTCTTTAATTGTCTGATTTTTGTATTGATAGCTATGCGCTAAATGGAGAAATCACTATTTTACGTTATTGTGGGATTGTGGGAATATTTTTTAAGAACTCATTTGTTATAATGAAATAATATTTAGAATTTTCTATATATGGAAAAAATACGCGTTTCGAAGTACTTCTTTATCAAATACTGAATTTACAACAAATGTAATTTCACAAACTCAATACTTATAACTAATCTCACAGAACATACCAGGTATGTTCTATGACTAATCTGGAGTGAGGATCATAGAATACAACAAGTTTAACAAGGAAGAAAGAATCGTCTACCTGAACTTAAACACTGAGAATCAGTTTCTTAAGTCAGAATACCAGCTAAGAATATAGGAAAGGATACAAAATACATAATTATAAAAACTAAGATTTCTAAGAACAGATAAAGGAAAATTAAAAATTTTGTACATCGAAAAGGATAAAATTGAAAGTAAGTTAACTAAAAACTGGGTAATGAATCAGATCCTGGAATATTGTTATTGAACATATTAAGTAGAGCGCTAATATTAACCTCTAATTAATTATTGAATAAAAGTCCCGAATTTTTGAATTTATTGATATGTAACGATTCTAGACGATTTAGTTTGGAATCTTTATTCCCTCTATTCAATATTTCAAACTCTGAACTGAATATGTGACTCTCTTCTAATAAGTGATTGTCATAATGGGAATCTGTGGTCTGTTTTTCGAAACTACGTTTATGTTCAGATAATCTAATTTGGAAATTTCTGAAAGTTCTGCCTATATAAAACTCATTTGATTTTTATCGATCATTATCTGCTTCACCAGATGAAGAGAATCATAGAAATAAATGATGAATACTGGAAAGTAATTTAAAATTTGACAGGTGACATGATGTCGTTGTTCTTGTATTTGACGGTTGGTATAATTTACTTTTTATCGTTTCGCCACTCGCAAAGAAACTGGTATACTTGAAGTTCTTACCGATTTTCCAAGGATATTAATCTTCCATGATTAACAGATTCTTTTTGTGGTGAATACACGGCCAGCTTATTTCCAGAAATGACTTGTATTTTTATTCATTTCATAATTCTTTCATCAGGCAACACAATTGAGATTGATGTAAAACGTATCTGCTCCTGCGATACATTAGTAAAGACCAACGCAATCTTCGTTTCAATCCTTCTCTCTCTTTTCTCGTAATAACGCCTTCAAAATGAACAAAAAACAAATCTCCTTTCATATTAACTCTGTGGCTACTGGTTTTCGTTAATGGATTTGAGGTTTAGTTATTAATGTAGAAGGGAAGCACGTAAGTTCGTGGAAAGAACAAGATGAATGTAATAATTTATTTGGAGCAATATAAATTTCTGAAAAGTTAATGAGGAATTGGTTTATTGTGGTGTTGGGAGGACAAGAACGAATTTGAAGCCGAATCAGATCGAACTTGCCTTTCTGCTGTCGAAATGTAACAATGGTGAATGAATTGAATTGACCCAAGTGTGGGAAAAATGCGATAAAATAATTATCAGAAATTTTTTTGATTGAAATGGTAACGAAAACATTCTTTTTTTGATTAGCACAATCTAATTGAACAATTTTTACGTACGTAGCTTCATTACAATGACATATTTGAACTGTGGATTGTTTGATATGAATATTTGGATATAGGAAACAGTGCTTCTTTTACTAAGGCAATTTTAAAATGGTTTCACATCAAGCAACAACAGAGACATTATAATATTATTATAACTAATATTTATTTAGCAAGAGTTATATAAAAACTCACATATTTCGAAAAGAAAAAAAAATTTGGTTTGATAGATCTCAAGATTTTAAATTTACTTTTTCAAATAACATTTCGTTATCTTAATACTAGCACTACTTTTCAAGAAACTAGGTGAATTATTGAAAGCATTAAATCCTTCATGTCTAGAGTCAGAGAGTCTAAAACTTTGGATGGAAAAACTATCAGTATTTGTTGTATTATGTTCATGTATATCACTAACATTTTTTATATTTTTTACTTCATTACATGACAGCAATTGATTTCCAATTTTGAATTCAGAGTGAGTTCAGCGTATATTTGACTGGGTGAAACTTTTATTGAAATGCGATATTTATCGCTCCATTCTGTTATATTTGTGCCAGTTTGTTTTTGCTTTGGTCAATCCGAGTAACAGAGTGGATAGAGACTTGGAAATAATAACCATCTTGACATCATCTGTATTAGTCAATATCAACGAAATAATTGATTTTTCGATGATGTACATAGCTGTAAACACGTATAATTATGTCAAAATTTTGACAATGCTACAATATGTAAAAAGAAAGGTGAAGACAAATAGATGCCTTTTTATTTTTGCCATGTATCTTTGATTTTGTCACTGATTTTGAATGAAAATACGTGATTTACAAAAATAATTTTCGAAAATTTGTACAAACTCCGTGAAGCTTTTGCAATTGCTTTTCTGTTTCTTTGGGACCTCTAAAAACTTGTCACAATGATAAAGAATTCGAGCCTCGAAAAGAAACATAAACATCTAAAACAACATGTTACAACGTCCAGGGCTAGTGAGATAGTAGCTATGTTTGATATTCAAAACTCTAAAATCGAGAAAATTTATTAAATATATACAAGTTTAATAAGATTTATTGTGATTTTGAATGAAATTTTTATCTTTTGTTCGTTTTTTTGCTCTTATTCAAATGAGTTATAGAAAAGGAATTTTAAAATCGTTCCTTTTCTCGAAAATCAAATGAATTGAATTCTACGAATCAAAATAGCACTAAAATAGGCACTGGTAGCAATTTTCACTACAATAATATTTCTCTCTTACATAAAAATGAAAAAAAGATAGTCTTGTTCACCGGAAAATATACGAAAAACACAAACAGAAAGGTTGTGACTTTCTAAAGAAGGAAAAAAAATGATGATAGGTAACGCCTCCTACAACTGAAAGCCAAACTTACATGGAATTTGAAATATTTCGTTTTGAAGAACCCTTCATAATAATTATATTTAATAATATAATAATAATAAAATAAAATTTATTGAGAAACATTCCTTACATTGTAAAAATACATTCATCTACTTGATACTATAATTACAACCAAGAAGAATGCTCATACAAGAACTGAATTCAGTTTTGAATCTGATCTTCCATTCAGCTCTCGAACAAAAATATTGGTGTTGTCTATATTCTCAATATTAAAAAAATACAACTATATTGAAAAGAAGAGAAAAGAAAATTGCCTCAGAAATATAGAACATTTGAGACAATTTCACATGGTGAGGGACATTCGTGGTAAACAAATAAACAAACATATGATACAAAAAATTGATTCATGCAGTATTGCCTACATTCGAATAATCGAAGTACTCTGCCACAGTATAGTATGCCTTTGTTAACATCAATGACTTAACTCTCTTCTTAAACAAATGCCTTTGATTGGTTGAACATTTAGCTGTTTTAATGACTTAATAAGTAACACATCTCTTTAATAAACTTATCTTCATTTTCTTCAATATATATTAAACATCTATAAATATATATCTAGTGCCCATTCTTTGTTTTCATATTGCGATTATTCAAAGAATTGATGAAACAAGAATAAAAATGAATCTTGAACACACTGTATTTAAATTAAGGTCGTACAGATCCATTATCAACTCTTTTCCATGAAAATAACCAAGGAATCGTCCTCCCAAAACTTGGAACACTCATTAAATAACACTCTGTTTATGATGACAACATTAATATACCTATTATTAAAGAGATTATATTATTCACGACAAATATCTAGATCCTAGTCATAGATGAAATTGTAATAAAAAAATTTTTGAGGAAATATTTTCCCTCAAACGATCATGTTTTCAACAAATTATACACTGTGAATTGTTTAGGATTGACATTCGTGAACTGATAAGCTTTTAAATATCAAGAAGTGAAGCCATGATGTTGCTTTCGACATCATCATCGACCAGAGTGTAATATGAGAGAATATACATCAAATTATCCATGGAATTAGTTTTGAAATTGGACTCGCAATCACAGCCGTACTAATCTACATCGTGATCGAATTACCGTCGATTATGTAGACAGAGATGAAGATTGAGAGATGAAACTCCAAACTTCAGGTGTGAAATACACAAAAACTCGAAGGATAAAGATGGAAACTGCTAGATTTTTTATGGTGAATTATCAGAAAGCATCAGATTGTCGCATTTCCTTCACCTACAACTGTGAATTGAAATTCCTGAAAAAGATAATAATTGAATGAATTTAAATTCTGGAGAATGTTAGTTTGAAATGTTAATTTGAAGCAAAGCATTTGAAAAATGAAACGTGAAAGTAACTTGAGTAGTGAAATTTTGAATGTTTATGACCGTTAATCAATGTAGATCGATTAAAGAATTGAATTGAGAACGAAAACAATGTTTTCCTACATTTTACATACTTTTATTTTCCTATCAGGTTCTTCAGATTGATATTCCAAAGATGTCATCGTAATGGTGAAACATACGTCATAATTTTGAAGGTATGTTAATCTAGAAAACATTGTGTTTGTTTCAACTTTAATCTTTTATGAGATGAATCAAAATCTTGCGAAAAAACAGAATTTTCACTATAGATTTGGCCGAAATTTTGACTGAGTTTTTTGCACAGTTTGACTGAGATTGAATTCTCACTCAACTCTTGGTGAAACATACATATATATTAAATTAAATTAAACTCTTGGCTTAATGTTTCAAGATAATCGTTAAACATTAAGTCAAGAGTTTAATTTCATTCAATATTCAACACAATTTGGATAAAGTCAAGTTGTTTGTACTTTCCACTTCAATTCAGCGAAACATAACAATATTGCCAATAATTTATTGACTATATCTGATGAATCTACTGTATTGGCGAAGCAATACAGTCATGTTTGACTGAATTAAAGTGAAAATTAGGTACGAACTCTTTAGTTTCATTCAAATTATGAAAATTTTCAATTGAATAATATTCGAATAGATTATAAACTTAAATTGAAACACTTGAACTTATGATTTACACTTTATTGACTACATAGCATGACGCTTCTCGTCGTTACAAACGACTTCTTTAGATGCTTAAGGATAATGAATAATATTCACAGCTTAAAATAAATATACCGAAAGCCTTGCGATCATGGCCTGACAAAAAGTAACTGAGACTTTATAACTTTCTAGTGAAAATACCCAGGATAATCAAGGTTGTAAATTATTTCTAATTTCTCTGTAGAGGATTAGAGATACTTTACTAACCGTTTCAAATGATTATATTCACATTTGAGTCGCGCACATTAATTTTTCATCAAATATTTCAAAATATTGATCTCTAAAAAACCATAACATAAAAATAACAACTTGAATATAAATAACAGTATAATATAAATTATATATAAACATAAAAATCTCTATAAAAATCAATTTTTTGAAAAGAACAGGAAGAAATTTGTCGACATATGTGAAATTATTTTTGTTCAAATCAATAATAATGTCACATTTTGAATATTGCTCCACTTTGTTAATAGCTTTGACAAAAGAAAAAATTCTACAGTTACATAAGCTACTGAATAGAGCCATGAGAACAATTTTAAAGTGCAATAGGTATACCCCTGTTGAAATTATGCTGAAATTTCTAGATCTAATGTCTGTTAAACATTCGTTTAATATATATAATATATATATATATAATATATATATAATATGGCATATATATATATATATATATATATATATATATATATATATATAATAATAAATGATAAATACTATATTTCTTCTGCAAATTTCATTCGAAGCTTCTAAATAAAAATGAATGAAAAATTTAAAAGTTTCATTGCCACCGAAATAAATATTTTTTAGTTTAGTGTAAAAAGAGATTGTCTGCCATTTGTGTGAAATTTGTAATACTGAAATGAAATATCATGATTATAATATCATTTGATTTATTTCTAAATTTCATCGAAGCTTCTAATAAAAATGAATAAAAATTTAAATTTCATTGCCACCGATATCATTTGAAATTTGTAATACTGAAATGAAATTATTTCTAACATCGTGAATATAACAAATGAAATATTCATTTCTAACATCGCTTGCAAACTGAAGTACAATGAATAATCCCAATACTTCAAAAAGAACCGTCAAGTATAGGTAAGTCGAGTGAACATGATTCGTCATCATTATCACGCCAAATAAAGGAAAGAATGGATGATTTGCCCGTAATTTGTTTTACTGTAACTTTTCTAATGACCCGTTGAAGAAAAAAATTTTCAACAACTGAAAATGGAAATCAAAAACTGAACACCTGTAGGAAACCATCATGTCTTCAATTTTCTCTGATTTATATTGGAGTGGTAGTTATTTTACCATGACTGCCAAGAAATTTTTTTAGCATTTTCAAGCCTTTTTCCTCCCATGTTTTCTTGAGAATTTCACTAGGCCTTGTCAAGAGTGTGACTCATCTTATATGTTCCTAAATTCGAGAGTTACTAGCAGTTGGTTAGCCTGATTAAGACTCTTGGGGAGCCAATTTAAATGAATAATTCTTCTGACATATTGGTTGAAAAATATTCTTTCTATGGCTAACGTTTCTTCAGATTTTGTTAAACATATCAGTGGCCACCAAGTGCATTCCATATCACAAAACAGTTCGAATTCTTCATTAATATATTCGTTATAAATAGAATCAAGTTGGTACTACTGAATCATCTGGTAGAACTTGTTATTCCATATTCATATATATTCAAATATCCAAACAAAGAGAATGGGATTTACAGACGACCCTCATTTATCTAGAGACTCCGGGGAAGAAGAATAAAGACGGACGTATCATTAAAAATGTACGTTAGTTTGTAGGAGCCTTACGATGTTTATTCTTTGTGTAAATTTAAAAAATCGATCGCCTCCCTTGTCATATATGCCATTAGCGACGTAGCTCCGTTGCCCTGGAGACGGGAGACCACTTTGCAGTTATAATGATGTCATTTACACTTGCCGCCCTCTTCTCCTTCTTATTTCACCCGCATATGTGAGTCCCCCACCCCTCCGTAGACGACGCTCACGAATTATCGGTTGAAGGCGACGCCGTTAACTGACTGAATTGCTATTAAAATTCCATTTGTGAAATAAGTTTGCTAAGCAGATGCGACCGGCATATATAAGAGAGACGCTAACATTGAGTAACTTTAAATTTTGAGATATGTTGCGAAATGTCAATAATTCATGAGGATATTCAACTGATATGTTATTCATAGTTTTGTAGAATCATTTAGTAGGCAGTTGTACAAGAAAAAGACTTCAATATTTTGTGAGCTTCATGAAAAACGTCGGTACTAAACGATAACTACACTAGTTCTGTGGTTAAACAAGATATCCTCAACGTTTTCACAATTTCTTGGGGATTATGATGTTTATATTCATATTGTATAACCTACAATGCTTTCATATTGAGTTTGAAACTATAAATGGCAAGAATACACGGTTTTTTATACACCGTGGCCGAGAATACACTCGCTATTATTTGCCAAGAGTGACGTTTGTCATAGAATAGACGTTTGTACCGTCTATTCTGTGGCTTCTTCGGTGTCACAAGTGTCAAATTTAAGTTTATTTGTCTATAAAAAAGTGTTTTCTATGGCGTTTTTTTGTTGAATTAGATTTACCTCACGCGGAAGCTTCTAAAATTCGAATATTTACTTTCTGTTTTTGCAGTTCAATGCTATAAACTCACTGACACATTTTTAAAATGTGTCAAGATTCAGTTGATACAGTGACAATGGAGGTTAGGTCACAAAACAATTGGGTAGGTATCTTTTTTCTTCAATCTCTGAATATTATTGATCATCATTATTGATATCAAAATATACTTCATTCTCGAAATATTCGAATAATCTATTCAATAATTGTTTATTCCTCAGTTACTCAAGACAAAAAATATGAAATTTAGAAACAGAAATAGCTTGATATTAGAATTTATCCGGTAAATAATTCCTCCGAATTTTTCGAATTATTGAATAAATTGATCAGAAAAGAATGATTTCAGTGCATTCAACATGCACAATGGACATGAATTTCTCTGAATGAAATAGGCTAATGACAAACTTGGCACAAAATAACATTTTTCATCAACAAATTACAGAATACTGAAATCAAAAAGAGAATTAAATTTAAGAATGAACTGAATTTACTATTGAACTATTCTTCTGAGATACGAGACAAAAACACATTCAATCATAAGAATAAATCAAGTATATCCATAAAAATATTGTCAAAATTGGGAAAAAAATCAAATAAGAACCATCGCATTCGCCAATTTGTACAAATTTTATTTCTTATTGCAATAATTGGAAAGTTTCTCTATCTGTACTGTGATTTCCTTCGACATCCATGTCCTTTCTGATAATAAATTATTTTGGTTATCACTAAAGTAATAATACAAGTAAAAATATACTGTAAACTGTTACAGTAACATCAAGTTTCTTGAATCAAGACACAATTGTGGTCAGACTCAACAATATTGATGGCTTTATATGGTTTCCTTTACGTTTCACTACAAATTCACGCTCTTTGAAAACTTTGAAATAAACATTTTCAATTATGGTATCATCATTTATTGAATTTGCATATTGAAGATCGTTAGAGAAGAATACGGGACTTTCCTTTATTTCAGAGACCAATTTCGCGAGATATTCGTGAAATAAAAATATGTTCAAGTATATACATTATAAATACATTGTCAATTATGAATTCATAAACATGTCTACACACATACATACACTTGGCTAATAGCAAGAATATTACTTATAGATTCTAATGACATGTAAAACATCCCAATTAGTAGATGTTTACGCATAAGGACGTGTGAACATTCGGTGCTTGATGTATCTTTGATCTGAATGATCTTTGGCATAGAAGTATTTAAGTTTCTATGTGAAGTAACCATTATTTGACGGTTTTCCGCTCATAAAATGTCATGAAAATGTGATTGGATATTGGAGACATGGCGTTACTTGGCGATAGACATGGCTCAACTGATGAATTCCTTGTGGAACAAAACAATCTGTCGTCGATTTAAATATTTTTCAAAATTATCCCTTGAAGGATAATGAAGGCATCACATCATACATGTTCACATAGCCAGTTCTACTATGTTAATCTTTTCATTAACTCGAATTCTTGGTTGGATTTCCTGATATTTTTTTCAACTTTTTTCTTCATTCATTATTTTCAGGGTTTTTGCTTCTTTGTCTCCCAAAAGCGCTTCATCATCTCAGCATGCTCATTTTTTAATTCATCAGTCCATTTCTTTCTAGGTTGGCGCTATGATTTTTGCTCAAACGTCACATGTTCGAATTTATAAGGGCACTTCTTGCTATCTTCAGAATTTTTTAAATTGACCATTTGTAAATCACCATATTTTAAAGATCCTTTCAGAACTCATGGGCATAGATCTTTGCTCGTAGTTTCCTGATCTCTCCTGTTATTGTATTTGCCTTCTGATGAAATTTGTTCGCATTTATTTTAATCCAAATTCCGTTTCTATTGGTTGATCTAAATCGTAAATTATTATTGATTGATAAAAAATCGTAAATCTTACTGGGGATTTTTCGTTCTTGATTTTTTATTTCTCTCATTTTTGAATGACAGTCCATCACAACTGTTTCGGTTGCGTACATTGCTTCTGGAAGAATCCTTGTGTTATAATGTATTAATTATTGTAACCATTTTATACTGTACCTATTCCATCCATTGATACTGTTTTCTAATTCTTGGAAGTCGATGTTAGAAGCGAAGAGCTGTGTGACGTCTTTGAGTAGGTATTTGAGTCACCTTGAAAATTTATTGAAAACATTTTCTGTGTCATCTAAACACAATGCTGACGCCTGGCTAAAAAGTGGTGGATACTGATCGAGCTACATGCTTTGGAAATTTCAATTTGAGAAGAAAAACAATTTTTGAGGAATATTAAACTTTAATATCTTCGGATGTAAAATATAATAAAATAGGAAATATAAAAGGCAGACCATTTTAGTGAATTTAATATCCAGCCAGACGTTCTCGAAATTGTTTTCGAAAAAAAAAATTTAATGCACTTCAAGATTTATGCATAATATTCTCTGTTATATGAAATTGATAACTAAAATCCAGCTTTTTTGAGTGTATTCTTCTTCCTGCCAGATAACCTAGAACATTTCACATAATGAGGAGTGACCAGTGCAATAGCGTGAGAGAGAGAGAGAGAGAGTCTATTGGCTTATCTCTCGGTCATAAGACGCTAACCTTTTTTTGTTGTTGATTTTTGGAGTAAAGTGCCTCAAATATATTTTTCGGTGTTTTCTCATGAAAGTTAGCACAAAAACGTCTATTTGGATATTAAACGCAAAAAAATGGTTTGACTTCTATATTTTCTATTTTTTTATATATTCAAATCGATTACAGACAAATCTCGAAATTCCTCAAGAATATTTCTTTCTTATATCTAAATTTGAAAAGTATATGGTTGTATTCACAAATTTGTAGCCAGGCGTCAGCATATTGTTTAGATAACACAGAATATGTTTTTAAGGAATTCTTGAGGTGGTTCACATATTTGCTCAAAAATGTCACTCTCACTATTGACATCTTGTGCAACAAAATTTCATTTAAATCCAATGACATCACTTACCTGTCAAATGTCACAGGCGTTAATAACCCAATTCACGAATTTTCACCACCCGCCACTGAGCCTGATTTAAGATTGTTGAGGAGGAATGTTATTCAATGTCTAATTGCCATTAACCATCAGGTTCGTTCGTCTCATAGCACGACCGATCGAATTATAACTCCAGCTCAAAATGCTCTTGGCTAAAGCAGCTCGAACCTCGGTAAACAGTGCGTTCACACTTCTATAATTATTTATGGTTACAGGCAGCCCCGGAATGCCGTGCGATGCTCTATGCTTTTTATCTAATCGCACCACATCGGCCGTACTCTATGATTCACGTTTTGAGATATTTCCAATAATTGCGTGGTTTGTTGCCGCGATTGCTAATTACTCGAATCATTAAATTGGTTATTTATGTACGTTATGATTGTAGCGTTCGAGTTTTATCAGGGAAAAAATGTTGAGCCGTGCTGTATTGTAGAATTTGACGAATGAAATAAGTGTTAGTTTCAGTCGAAACATTTTTAATAGCGATATCTGTGAACTTGTGACTTCTACTTGTTTAAATAATTCATGTGACGAGAAAGAGGTTAAATCTACTTTTGAACTGGTAGATCAGAAGTACCCTGGAACTAACATTCCACATTTTTGTAAATGCAGATCCACCTATGAAGAATATGATGAACTTCTTACTGCGATGCAAAGTGTTTTTCTCCCGATTTGATCAGAGTGTCTTATTGTGGATTGTCCATTGAAAAAATAATAGAACTCAATCATTTTATCTAACTGTTGAATTTTAATTATCGCGCCAGAATGATATTATTGGACGTTTACGTGTTTTAAGTCAAATGAAACTTTAATTACTAGCAACGAATGTAGTACATATAAAGAAAATTTTTTCGAATAAGTTGAAAAATTGATATTTTGAAAATGAATACAAATTAAATGAAACCTATTCAAAAATGGCATAGATGCAGCTCTTTTTATTGTCAAAAATTGTGAAGATAAACGCGCATTTACTCACCTAATGTTAAAACAATTAAGTTTCAACTTGAAAGTATATTTGTTGAATTGCTTCTTCAAATTTATGGAGTTATGGATTTTCTTTGAATATTGATTGATTTCACATGTTTGATGTGTGCACTTTCCTCAGAAGTATTCTAAATTGTGCTATAGGATATTTATCATCCACTCTAATTTGTTTCATTAACAATAATTATACAGTGGACCCCCAGTACCCTAGAACACTGTCAGTGTTGAATGCAGCTAGGACCACAAAATATGATTGTGAAATACATAAATTCTATAACAAAATTTCAGTTTTGATATTTTGAGCTTCCTTTCGGTTCATATCAAGATTTTATTCATGGTTCCCGATTACATATTTCACAATGTAAATGTTCTCCAAAACAAAAACAAAATGTGTTTCATATTTTCAATTAACTAAATCCAACATAGCAATGTAGTATGAATTTACTTTAGATCAATGTTTTCCAGTATTTTTAGGACATGCCCCAACTTAGCCTTCCCTAAAATTTGTGAGTCCCCTCTTAAAGGGGAGGTATACAGAAAAATTCAAATTAAAAATTGCGAAAGGTTTAACCTCGTATCAAGTCAATTTTGAAATCGCCCCCTTAAACAATAAAATTGCTTGCCAAGTGGGGCTTAGGCCACATGTTGGGAAACACAGGTTAAGATAAAATCCTTAATAACTTAGATTGAATTCTCGATTACTTTTCGGTGAAACATGATTGAATAAAAATTTTAATCAAACTCTTCGCTCAATATTTCATAGATATTATTGAATATAATTGAATATTTCTGAAACATTAAGCCAAGACTTAAGTCGTATTATGAGAAACTCTTTTTTTAATTTGAATTTCAAGTCAAATAGTCCGACAAATTCGGTAATTTGACGAAAAAACGACGATTGTTGGATAACCGGGAGACCTTTGTAATAATATACCAAACATGCAGAATATTGAAGAGGGCGCGTCTCTCCTGATACGCCCTCTCACTTGAAGATGGTTAAGAACTTGATAGATTATTATTGTGGACTTTTGAAAATTTGCCAGCCGAAACACACGGTTCGTTCATTTTTAGAAATATCTCTTTTGAATTGTTCCTTCTTTATAGCTTATGGAAACTACCCTCGCGTAGCTACCCAATGACGTATTTTTGGATTTTTCCTTGGAATCAGTTTTCTCTACTCACACGTGTTGATACTCTGCAAATTCACATAAATATTCATATTTTATAATTACTATAATTGTAAACTTGCATATGTATGCATATTACATATAGTATGAAGAAAATATCACATATTTCGAATACTTTTTTAGCAATTTTTTCACTACTGATACCTCGAACTATCAAAGGTAAGCACTTTAAATACCAACAACTTGAAATACCAATATTTCCTTGATAAATTCAATGGACGATAAATCGAATCGACGAATGAGAGGTAATAAGAAATACTTGTCTAAAAATCACTGACTGAAAAATTCTTCATTCGACTGGTTTTGCCTTTAACGCCATTATCAAGAATGAATAAATATTACGAAGACAACCATTAAATATTTGCAGATCAGTTCGGTCCACAGAATACACTCCAAATTTGGTATGTTCTGTGGTTCGGTCCCTGGTGGTGGTAGAATATAGAACATCAATATCAATTCCGTTATATGCTCGTTATCTATAGAACATACATACAGTGAACATAGAGGAGGAGATTTCCAAACTATCAGAGCTTTAACAGTGGAGAGTGGTTTAGATCAAACTGGTCATTGAGAAGACTGTAATTATCGGATTTTGGAGTTTCCAGGCTGCCAGGTAGTCTATTTTCATACCTTTTTCACAGTAATAGAGAATATTTGGTTTAAAACAGGGTGAGATCTTATGCCCTGTCGACTCTAGGTGTTCCTGAAGAGCAGATTGTCCGTGTTTTAAGTGTTTTTTTAGCCTTGTATCCTAACCTAACCTAGCCTAATTCAGCCTAGCCTAAGTAAGCCTAGCCTAGTTTAGCCTAGACCAGACCGGAAGATGTTTTGAAACTAGAGGAATACTTGAAAAACGGACAATCTGCTTTTCGGAAACATCTCGAGCCGACACGACATAACATCTCAGCCTGTTTTAAACCAAATATTCTCCATTACTGTGAAAGAGGTATGGAAATGAAGTACCAGAAAGCCATAGAAATAAATAAACTCCAAAATTCCGATAATTACAATCTTTTCAATGACCAGTTAGATCTAAACTATTCGCCACTGTTAAATCTACGATAGTTTGGAAATCACCACCTTCACTTTTATGGATAACGAACATAGAACGGAGTTGATATTGATGTTCTGTATTCTACCCTCTCCAGGGACTGAACCAAAGAACACACCAACTTTATGGTGTATTCTGTAGACCAAACTGATCTGAAAAAAATTGAAGGTTGTCTTTGTAATATGTATTCATTCTTGATAATGCCGTAAAAGGCGAAACAAGTCGAATAAAGAATTGTTCAGTCAGTGGTTTTAAGGCATTTCTTATTACTTCTCATTTCATTGATAGATATATTACAAAAATTGAATATTGTTACTGTTTCAAGCGTATAAAAGCAATAAGGTGTTAAGCAGAAACTCCTCTCGTTCGAATATAAACTAAAATTCAAACACTTGAACTTTTTATTTACACTTTATTGACAACAGAGCATGACGCGTTTCGTCGTTACAAACGACTTCAACAGAATACAGTATTCTACATCAAGTAAGCGATAACACAATTAAACACTCCTCTTATATTTTTCGAAGATTTTCATAGAAAATTTTTGCGAAAAACAAGAGGAAGAGTGGTTGAAATGTCTGGAACAAAAAATTCAAAATTGAACCAGAAATTTAATCAAAATAAATAATTGAAAATTAAGGAAAATTTGATTTTTTCGAACGTTATTCTAACAAAGTATTTAATACTGAACTCAAAGTAACAAAGAACTATAAATATCGATATAACAATGATCACTACACCAAATGGTGAAAGTTCTCGAATTAAAACTCAATCGCCAATTAAAAGTACTGTAAGTTTAATAAACCCAGAGTATCGTATTTAGCTCGTTCCAAACCTTCGAGCAGAGCTATAATGACGAATTTGAGACGGTCGTGTCATTACCTGCGGTAATTCGATTGGTAATTTGCGGTCTGCCTGACAATGACCGGCCCGACAACACGCGTCACATACAAATCTGTAATTGCGCGCCGATTTGGACTTTTTTTTCTTTTAAGCTTTCCGTGAGCTATTGTTCGAGTTCTTGTGCCGTCATCTCGTAGTGGTGTGTTATAATCAAATCGAGAAAAGTGAGATATTTGTTATATTTGATATTTATTATGTTGAATGAATTTATTGTTTAAGTTGAAATACATTTAAATACACAAAGGGGAATTATTCGCCGAAGCGTTCTTCCACCCTATCATGAATGAGCATACATAACATAAAATCAAAATGAACACAAAAAAATACAGAAGAATAAAAATAAAGAAAATAAAAATTTAGGGAAAATGCTTGCTAATTCCCGCTTAGCATCCATCTTGATAACAACACTCAGTCGGAAATGGGGGAACATCCGGTTCACCAGAGTTGCCTCACGATGAGAATAACTAATCTTACATTTAGACGTACTATGCGATGGTATGGTAAGTTTGTTCAGTTTTATATATAACATTGTGGATTTCTTACCGCTTGACAATTTTCAAAACAAATATTAAGTATTCTTACATTTGAATAACTTAAATACATAGAATAGTGAGTCTATTGAATATCTGAGTGTTGTTATTGTTTATTATTTAAACACTGGGTGTGTTTTCTTATCGATAACAATCTTTAACGCGATGATAAACCTCTAAACACACTTAAAAGCACAGAAAATACTGTTTTCCTGCAGCGTAAAAAGGTAAGTGAGTGTCAAATAATGTCAATCGATCCATACTGTCAATATTCATGAAGTTATCAACTGCTGCCTGAAAAACTGACGTGAATCTATCATTAATTTGCCAATACGTTGAAGATTTCTCAGTCTTCTCTTCCAATCACTCACTAAATCTTAATATTATAACATTTCAAAAATTTTCTGTTCGATTCTTCAAAATATTCTTTCATAGGAGCATTATTAAAACTAAGAGAATTATTAAACATACACCTAAATAAGTTAAAGGAAAGGATCAACATCTCTCTTCAGTGCTTCTATTAGTATTTGAGTTCATTTTTTAGGATTTGTAAGTTTTCTTTGACCTGATGAAGTTATTGTTCACCGAAACAAAATTGTAGTATACATTTTACACGTAACTTTCGGATTATTTCGAATTGTTTTACGTTTTAAGTGAGGAATGAAACTTCATTACGTATCTTCTGAAACCAGTATAGGAGAGACTTCAAGGTTAATATTTAATTTGGAAAAAATTTGTCTATGATTCCAATCTGTCACTTTGTTATTTTCAGTAAATAACAATATTGAAAAAAATTGTAAAAAAGGAAAATTTCTTGTTTTGCTAATATTTTGCCACTAAATTTGTCAAAACTTTAAAATTTCGTAAAGTCATATCAACACTCACTAAATTTTATCTTGAAGTTTTGAACAACTACATTCGAATTACGAATGTTATTCTTTCAGTTGAAATAGTTCACCATTAAATAATAGTAATGATTATATTATACAATAATACATTTTAATGAGAACTATAGAACAATTTAATCCTATATATATATATATATATATATATATATATATATATATATATATATATATATATATATATATATATATATATATATATATAGCTAGCAATAGTTTGGAACAACGTGAAAGAAAGTAACACTATTTCTACATTATCTCAGGATAATATCCAGGTATATCCTTCCCTTCCACAAAAGTGAACCGTTAATTATGCACTTAATAAATTCTAAGCCTCTCACAATAATTATCAAGATAATTTCCTTCAGTAAGCCGATAATATTCTTCATAAAATCGTGACAAAGCCTCGAGTAACAAATTAATGAAATTACGAATTATGAAAATGATCGTCGCCATCAAAACAGTCGCCCAGCTCTTTGTTGCTCCGAGTTGAAGGCGTGGATGGTACTTTTTATACACTACTTTTGTTCAGTGAACTGTAGTTTCTCTCAAAACTTCTTTTTTGCAGAAAAAAGTGTGGAAAATTGGATAATTTCATTCACAAAAACATTTTTATGGGAATTGACTCATAAAGATCGAATCGTTCTTGGACATTTTTCTTGCAATAAGTTGAGTAAATACATAGCTATATAGTATTATACAGCAACATATTGCAATTATATGCTAATAGAATACTAATATATTGAAATTTAATAGGACAAGGATAACTGCAATGTAGATCAATTATCTTCAGGAAGTATGAAAAATTTTTTTTTTCTATTCTATTTCATTTCATTCAAAGTTTGTGCCCAAACAGTTGTTTTACCGAATAGATTTTCCATTGATTGATTAAAGGAATAAATAATATCTACTCATCCGTAAATACATAATTTTGATACCGTAATGAAAATATACAAAATAATGTAATTGCTATTGTAAAGCATGAAAAGAAGGGTTCTAGATGGGATCCTTGTGGCACTACTAATAAAAATGATATTTGCTTCTATAAAAAGTTACTATTATTTGAGTTTATTGTGGTAACACCAATATAAACAGCGTTGAGGTCATGCTGTAAGCTCATGCAGTCCTCATGTTTCAATTTTGCAATTTGTTTTTAAATAATCAGCATACATGAGACTATGAACTCCTAGACAGTCTATTAGATGATTCACAAAAAAAGAAACAAGAGTGAGCCTTAATTAGAGCCTTGTGATACACTAGAAATGGCTGTTTATATATATATATATATATATATATATATATATATATATATATATATATATATATATATATATATATATATATATATATATATATATGTCATATATATGTACATATGACTCAAACTGTACAAACTTTGTTCGATTATTCAAATAAGACGGAAGTAGGGAAAATAGATCTTTGGGTAAACCTGACTTAGCTTTCAGTTTGTACAACATAACTTTGTGATTCATTCGATCAAAAGTTTTCATTGAATCGGTATATACAACATCCACCTGATCCTTTCATCAAGATTCTTTAATACAAATTGTGAGAACGTTAGAAGTTTAGTCATACAAGATCGATGGGACATAAGTCCGTGTTGCCCAATCTTCACTTGGTTTCTTAGTTTGTGATGAATATTATTAAATACTATGATCTCAAATGATTGAAAAGTTGAAAATAATAGATATAGGTCTATAATTGCTGATAAACCTTGCATTACCTTTTTTCAGTACTGGTACTATTTTGCAGTTCTCCAGATTTTCGGAAATATTGTCGATTTAATTGAATTGGAATTTTTTTGATTTCAATCCATGATAAAACTCAAGGCAAGCTGCTATTCATTTTCATTTTGAGTATAAATAGTTTCCAAGAATGAATTTCAGAAATAGATGAATGAGATATTAAATTTTAAGCAAAGGCCGATAAAACTACCATCTGATATAGGTCCTCTATTGATGGCTCAGACGAATTTAGCAGGTGATTCAACGAGACAGACGTGGCTGCAGAAACTTCATATAATTACAGGGTGCACTAATTTGTCAGTTTGATTGTTGTGTTGGCGGTATCTTCGAGTCGTCGGTTGGTTTTTAATTACAGCCTGGTGGACGTGTTAATAACAGACAAAATAAAGCATCACTCCTTCAGGTAGAAGGAGGCTTTCGCTTGTCTGCCAAAACACACACTGATTGAAACAGGCGAAGAGATATAAAGACGTATAGCTTTGTAGTACCACACACGTCTCAAAATCAATACACGTCTCAAAATTAATACACTACATTTTTAATACTTAAAAAATAAAACAATAAGAGCACAGAATTCAGGATGAGGGAGCTATAATTTGATATGAATAAAGAGATGTATTTGAAAGAGGTTATTTGAGAAACGAAGACGTACTTTTAATGTATTTGACTGTGCATGCAATGAAATGATTTGTTCTTTATGATGTTGAATGAAATTTTCAGATTATCCAAAAAATCTGTCTTATGATATTTGAAATAAAAACCATGTTAAGTGATTATAATGTGAATAATATTGAAAATAACAGATATACGGAATTCAAGGATTTAGGAGTAACTGTCGACAAGAAATTAACTTTTGCTACTAATAGAAAAACATTGTTTCAAGTTCAAACAAAACATAAGGTTTTGTAATCTTATGCTTCTATAAAATACCTCAATACGATCAAATTAGAATATGCTAGTGAATGAATAAATGAGAAAGAATAAAGAAATAAGAATAAACAAAGCAACGAAAAGACTGATACAACAAAATGAAAATTTCTCGATAATAATAATAAATAATTAATGAAACATAATAATAATAATTATAACGTTCGTCAGTTCTCAGATAAATTATGGGGGATAAGTCATAAGGAGAAAAAAATAAACAAACCTGGGCAAATAAAAGTAGGTTCATACATATTCGAATCACTGAAGATGTTTTTCAATGAATTTAAAATGGTTGTATGTTTTATTATCATCACTATTTTAATTACTCATAAGGTGGAATCACTTCTAGAAGAATCTGAAATCAATTTTATTATATCACGTTTCCTCTCATAAATTTGTTCCATATTACAAAATGTATTTTTTTTCTGAATAGAACAATCTTCAAATTTCTATAAAATGGATCGAAGTTGATGAAATTTATTCAGATATAAAGTTGCATCGAATGAAATCTACAAATATCAAATCGTTTCGATACAAGAAGGATACTTAGAACATCTTTATCGATTTGGAATGTTCGGAAGCTGCCAAAATACTACTAAAACTAACTTTCCTTTTCATTCTGTTTGATGAAATTGCTGTCCACGATTCTCTTATCACAATTCTCACAGTATTATATGTTTAACATCGATTGACATATGATTACATCGATCATAATTATGGAATTATGATCGATGTCTCACTATATTAAGACGTATATTAAATATGAATACAACATTGTTATTTTTCGAATTACTAACTATTTCTCACTTTGAATATTATTCCTTACTCTCATTAAATTTGCCAAAAATTCATTGATAGGTAGCAAAATCTTCAGAATCTATATTATGTTCAGGATATTTAGCATATATTTAAGATAAGAGAAAATATGTTATATTATTATTTAAGAGAAAATACATACATTTCCTAAACGAATCTTATGATTACGAAACTAGATATCGTAACGATTTTATCGTTACAATGTCTAGTTTACGATCGTAACGTAATATATATTTGTGTGTAAATTTACAATAAATAGAGATTTGATTGTATTCAATAATAAATGTATCAAATAATGAAAAAACATTGAAATGTATATGAATGAGAATATTATTTTTTCTATTATCATTATTTTTTCATGTGTCATTGCAGAATAAAGATGTAATTATTACTGAAAACATCTTCAGAATATCGGATATCGTACTAGAGAAGAAATAAAATTCAAAAGAAAAATATTCACCTCCCATTTCTTTTTCTATCTGTCTGGAAATTTGAATAATAATAATAATAATATAATAGTAATAATAATAATAATAATAATAATAATAATAAATAATAATAAAAATAATGAGTTCTTCATTCTCAACAGGTACAATACCCAATTTTAGAAAATAGTAACATAATGTTACTAAATGAATACAATGAAAGAAATATAACAAAGAGCTCATTCTAAAAAAAAACTGAAATAACTGAAGTAACTGATTAACTACAGAGAACTACTACAGATAACTCAATTTAAATCAATTCATTTTAGTCAATCTCCTTTGTTCACATAACTCCTAATAATAACTTCTATGGAGTCAAAATGAATGTCACAATTATTAGCAACTCTATTGAATATTGACTCCATAAACCAAATGGGAGATTGTATTAAGGAGTTGGTCCTTAGAGTCTCTAGGTGGAATAATTCTGTAGTATGAGAATGCCTAGAAACACGAAATTTCAAAGCGGACAAGAGAGGAGGATAGTCAATACTGATGTGCACTAATTTGTACAAAAATTTCAGTGATAAAGTTTCTCTCCTGCTCTGCAATGATATCAAACTAAAACGAGTCAATAATTCGTTATGATTGACTCCTCTCTGTGGATAAAGTTTATCCTCCCTTCAAACTAAGAATTTCAAGAACGTTCTCTGAGTGGCCTCAAGATGGCGTTGATGGCAAGTGTGAATAGGACGCCAGATCATGCTGCCATACTTCAACTTGCTACAGATTAGGGCATTAAATATTCCCATGAAATGTTGAAGAATTATTGAAATATATGCTATTATGTATACCGAATCGATATATTTACAAATGGGGATTCAATATGTTTCGAAGAAATAAATTGTTGAGATATATAAATATGATCGATAGCAGTTCCTGCGAAAGAAATAAATTATTCCCTTATTGAATAAAAAGTCAGTCATTTTTCATTTCGTGAAATAAAATATCTTCATTAATAATAACCAGTAGAGCTATCAGCGTCAAAAATTAAGACAATAAAACAGTTAGTAGTTTACGTGCCATCCCGGACATTTCCCTAAGGAATAAAACGAATTTCTGTGTTCATCAATCTGTGTTATTTGGGAAGGAATAGATAAAATCCATCTAAATGAACGGAAAAAAATAATAAATGATCCGAAAGCGATGGTGCTTTCAGCCACGATATTTTTGGTAATTACTAACGCAGAAAGCTCGACTAAAATGAAATGTGCTACACAAACATGAGAAAGAACAGGTGTGCCAACAGTTCGGGGCAGATCGGGTAGAATAATTCAAAACATGTCCATCATTGTCACCCCGTTCGATGCAAATGGTAGATAATTATTTTCTTCCCATTATTTTTTGCCTTATAATCGTTTTGTGGTTGAATTATATCCTTCACTCTGTAACGAAATGTTCTGTCTTATATATATATATATATATATATATATATATATATATATATATATATATATATATATATAAATATTTATTACTTAGAGATAAGCAGCAGAAAGCCATTAACACTCTTTGATCTTCGAGCTTTCAAGAATATATTTTTCTCTTCATCAGGAGTTCTACAAAAAGTGAATTAAAAATCAAGGATGGTAACAATGTAATAATCAAAGAAATTAAGTATCATGAACTTACAGATAGTGAAATTTTTCTCAATGTTTTCAAATTTCTGTATCATGGGATATTAAAATTCTTAGTTTTTATATGAAGGTTTGAATCTTTAAGTCAGCTTGACTATAAATTGTACTTCAATGTTTTGTACAACTAAGAATTTTAATGTGCTATGTTACAGAATTTCACAACTTCGAGAAGAATCTCACTATCTGTAAGTTCATGAAACTTAACTTCTTTGATTATCACTTTGATTGTTACCATCTTTAATTTTCAATTCACGTTTAATATAAAAAATATATTCCCGAAAGCTCGAGTTGAGATAAAAGAGTGTTACTCACTTTCCTGCTGATAATACCAAAGAAATAAATATTTGTGTTCTGAATATCTGAAAATTGTTTCACTCTATTATGGAAATCTTCAGTGGTATATTACCTGAACTCTTAAGAATTTTCAAGTCAATAATTATCTTGTTTGAAATGGGGAAACTTTAAATTCTCCATTGAGATAATTCAAGTGAAACGCTTTCTTCTGTGCAAAGCTTCATAATGATTTCAATTCTTCTTCAGTTTGAGGTTATATTAGAAAATTTGGTGACTCTATAGATATTTCTCGAATCACATTCAATATTGAAAACACAAATCAACATCACATTGATTTCAAACCTTCAAAACTAATCTTTCTATGATTTTTACGAAATTAATTCAATGAATGTTTCTTGGTGTATACATACTTGTCATGATTTTTAATTTCAAATGTAAGACGAGATTTTTTAATCAACATCAAACTTCAAAACTCTGAAGAAAAACTCAAATTCGGAAAGTTGGCACAGAAGAAAGAGTTTGTAAATTGAAAAAGTAGCAAGTATTTGCTGATTAGTATAAAGTATAAAATTTTTACTAGGATTATTCAGTTAAGAATAATAGGGAAGGTGTTCAGAATCTTGAAGATTTTGAACAGATTCATATAGTTAGAATAGGGAAATATTTCATAATCATGTATTAGGCAATAAGTATCTAGGTTAACGCAACTATTGCGAATATCATGGGTTCACCATACTCGAATGAGAGTGATGAACTTCATTTTAGCGAGTAAGCTAATTTATGTATAAATACGTTATTATTTTCTTAATAAAATCAGTTCTACATCAGTAGTCAACTCATTCACCTGACAAGGAGTAGGCAGATTGAGGCCTTGTCAGCACCGAAACCCTTTCATACTGATTTCCAGGAATCGGGAGAATTGGGCCTTAAACTGGTTGTCCATCACTAGGCAACCAATCACCCCCTGACAAGGAGTAGGCAGATTGAGGCCTTGTCAGGGGAAATTTCCTTGTGGGGAAATAGTACTCCACATCTCTAAACATGTCATTGACCACGCTCTGGTTAAACATAGAAATACTAGACACATAAAGTAACACTCTCTACAAAGTAGAGAACCTTTTCAGCAATGTTGATAGTTACTCAAAATGAAATCTATGAACTCTACATTAATCTACATGTATTCCTATTCGATAGAATTAGACGAAATAAAACACAAGCCACAATACCTGAGTATTAAAAGAGACTTGTTAGACAACACTAAAATACCAGAGAAGACAAACAACTCAACAATTTTTGAAAATTCTAATTTTCACTTGTGATAAATGGCTGTTATTGATTGAGTACTTACATGAAAAAACAGATTATAATATAATTTGAAGTTAGGACTTATTGACATCCTCAATTTCGTAAGTTTTATAACAGTTTGACCAGAAAAATATCTTAAACTATTGTAGTACTCCTGATGAAAGGAATAAACTCACCGAAACTAGAGAAAAAAATATAACTGAATTATCCTGCTGTTTCTCCCACTAAAAATATTATCATTGAAAATTAAAGTTATGTTATTGGATTATTTTGGAGTGCTATTTGAGTATTCATGGATAATTTTGTTTCTGAGGTGGTATTCGTTATACTCTATGGTTCTGATCTTACATCTGCAGTGACATTATTTTTGACAAATTATTTCCTTCGTCAACTATCAATGGTTTAACTTACAAGTGATTTTTAAATAATGTGACTCACTTTTTTTACTTGTCTTTTGAATTTCATATAAAACATATTAAGAATGATTGTTACCTCAGACAGGCAGTAACCCAAGAGGCTCCCACCAATTAGTCAGTAAACAAATAATGAATGAACCATAAATAAGTCTGCTTTATCCCTTCATGCTGACCGACTCAATTTTCACCACTCGTTAATTATCTTCAAGCCAACTATCGATTTGGCCGATTGAGGCAATGCATAATAAATACTAGCTTTCCAATTATAGCCTTCAGACGGGCAGGTTCATTTACACCGATGATAATAATATTTCAAATATTTGTACGAACGTTAATTGTTGTACACATGGAGTGGGTGTAATGCGGCAGCTGGTTTTGCTCGGGTGCAGTTTCTACACCGAGTGTAGAACACGCCGAGGACAAAAACTGTGAAGTGTCAGAGAGATATCCACGGTGTATGTTATTGTCTAGGATGCTGCAGAAGCTGCACCTTTTCGACATTTGCATCGACCTGTCAAGGCGAACGAAATGTTTGCTTAATTACGTCAGGAATGTGGAACTATGAAATTAGAGTTTTATGATGAGTTAGAAATGCTGAATGGTAGCAATTATATTAACACGTGAAGGGTATAGTGTATGGGGGCGTGATATTTCTAATGAGGGCGCAATATTAACCAGAAAATATTCATTCTAGTGAAAAAAAGGAATTTGTGAAAAAGAAAAATAACATGTAATAAAAATTCACTATACGTCAACAGATTGTCAGACTTCCATTGTAAATCTCATTCGAAATTCGAAACAGACAGATGAAGAAATGAAGAACGAAATAAGCCAAATTGATTGAAAAGTGAATGTTAATTCTTATAGCTAGTAAGAATTGAATTGACGCAAGTAAATTCACAGCTGTTTTCTATTCAAATTTGGTGGTTTCTATAAGTCTGTTCTACTTTAGTTCTTCGTAAATTCGTTTTAGATTTCTAATGCAAATTTTGGCAAATAAAGTACGACAATCAACCAAAGAATTCACATTCCCAGCATCTTTAAACATAGTACCAACATTTTAATATGTTTGAAGTATGGATTTTAGATTTCCATTACAAAATCTCATTCGAAATTGGAGAATGAGCAGAAGAGGAAAATAAGCCGAATTGACTGAAGAGTGAATGGTACTTCTTAAGAACTAAAATTCGAAATGACACAAGTAAATTCACAGCTGTTTTCTATTCATATTTGGTGGTTTCTATAAGTATATTCTATTTCAGATCTTTGTGAATTGCGTTTTAGATTTCTAATGCAAATTTTGGCAAATAAAGTACGACAATCAATCAAACAATTCAAATTCCAGCATCTTTAAACATAGTACCATTATTTTAATATGTTTAAAGTATGGATTGTCAGATTTCTATTGCAAATCTCATTCGAAATTCGAAAGACAGATGAAGAATTGAGGAAGGAAATAAGCCGAATTGTTGAAAAGTGAATGTTAATTCTTATAGCTAGTAAAAATCGAATTGACACAAGTAAATTCATAGCTGTTTCCTATTCAAATTTCGTTTTTATAAGTCTGTTCTATTTCAGATCTTTGTGAATTCCTTTTAGATTTCTAATGCAAATTTTGGCAAAGAAAGTACGACAATCAATCAAACAATTCACATTCCCAACATCTTTAAACATAGTACCAACATTTTTATATGTTCGAAGTATGGATTGTCAGATTTCCATTGCAAATCTCTTTCGAAATTGGAAATGAGCGGAAGAAAAGAAGAAGAAAATAAGCCGAATTTATTAAAAAGTGAATGTCAGTTCTAACAGCTAAACATTGAATTGACACAAGTAAATTCTCAGCTGTTTGCTATTAAAATTTGGTAGTTTCTATAACTTTGTTCTATTGTAGTTTTTAAGTGTTCGTTTCAGATTTCGAATGAAAATTTTGCCAGAATTCGACAATCTATCAAACAATTCACATTACTAGCATCTTCAAACACAGTACCAACATTTTACTATGTTTAAAGCATGGATTGTCAGATTTTTATTGCAAATCTCATTTTAAATTGGAAATAGAGAGATGAAGAAATTGAGAAGAAATAAGAATTGACTAAAGAGTGATGTTAATTCATATAGCTAGGAAAAATTTAATTGAGACAAGTAATTTCACAGCTATTGAAATTTAGTGGTTTCTATTAGTCTGTTCTATTTCAGTTTTTCAAGTCTTCGTTTCAGATTTCGAAGAAAATGTTTGCAGAGTACGACAATCTATCAGTGTGTCCCAGGATCTTTAAAAATAGAACTAACATTGGTCATATGTTTAAAGCATGGATTGTCATTGAAAATCTCAGTCTAAATTTGAAATAGACAGATGAAAAAATGAAGAAGGAAATGAACCGAATTGAATAAAGAGTGAACGTTAATTCATATAGCTAGTAAAAATTGAATTGACATAAGTGAATTCACAGATGTTTTCTATTCAAATTTAGTGGTTTCTATCAGTCTGTTCTATTTCAGTTATTTAAATAAACTGAAAATAAAAATTTTTGAAGAGTACGATAATCTATCAAGGAATTCTCACTCCCAGCATCTTTAAACATGGTATCAAGTTTCACTTTGTTTATAGCATGTATTGTCAGACTACTATTTCAAATCTCATTCGAAATTGGATATAAACAGATGAAGAAATGAAGAAGAAAATAAGCCGAAGTTTCTATTAGTTGGTTCTATTTCAGTTTATTGAGTGTTCGTTTCAGATTTCGAATGAAAATTTTGGCAAAGAAAGTACGATAATATATCAATATATCATCATCTTTAAACATACTACCAACATTTTCATCGAAGAATTTATGATAATTACATAGTGAACTTTGTTTCCATCATTTTCCATTCAGAAGGTCAACGTGTTGTTATTTCCAGTTTTTGGTAGCTATTTCGACAAAAGTAAATACATATTCAAAAACCAATTTTGAGTTTATCAAAAATAAAAAATGCTCTGTTCATTTTACGTATACAGGTTGTACTTTTTCTTATGAAATATTAATCCTTAATAATGCGAACCCTACACTAGTAGTGTTTATTTTTGAACTTTAATCTAAAGATCAACGAAAGTTCTAATCTGCATTACAGCTAACTTTTGTTTTGTTACTTTCATTTTTCGATACATATTTTCTATGGTCACATGTACAAGAGTCTCATCGAAAAAACTTTGTTTGCTTTACTCCGGAAGTATACGAAATGATTTTAGCTTGAAGGGAAGACATCATACCCAATAAATTTCGAGCAACACCATAGAAACCAGACGAGACCGATATGACGACGCCACAAAATGAGATAATTACAACTCTATTTAATTGCTCCCAAAATTAGTCAATAATAACAGGTACACTTACCCGACAGTGAATGCTGCAGTGTCTGAAGATCTCTTCTCTCGGGATTTTGCAGGTCCGTAACAATCTGCATTCAATGACCAACGGTTAGATGATATTCATTGAAGATTTACTGTTTTCGTATTCATGAAATATGGTTCAATATAAATTGAATAAATAGTACTTGGGTCAGTTTCACAGAATTATATTGATTTCTTGACAATTGTTTCGGAGTTTCAATTTTCGAGAGTTGAACTCGTCATTAACATCACAAAGAGCAACATTAATAGTTTAATACTTCACCATTGAGAGTAAACTACTTAAAGCCACCATACAAGTATTTTAGTGACACTTCATTATTATATAGCCAAAATTCTGTGCTTCCTTATACTATGTTTTTCTTTCATAACAATAAATACGTCTTTCGAAATCTATCTTGTTTTTATCTTCGGTTGATTTATAAATATCTGAATGAAATAACATTTTGGCATACAAACTTTCAATATTTTCAATAAATCATGGAAAATGGAATAAATAATGTTCTGTCATTAAAATTCGTTTAAAAATAGTAGATAATGCACCATCATTTTTTTTGTGAATGTCATTTGAATGTGTGTGAAGATAGCTGAGAATAAATATATACTTAAACCAATAAAAATGAAATGTAATTAATTTATTGGTAAAAATAGCAACAATATAATTCAATATTTTCAATATAATCCATAATATTAAATGAAACTTGACAGTCCAATATTATTTAGTGAACTTTTTGAATATTATTTTGTGACTTTTCGAACACAAATTTCACGAAAGTAGAGATCGAAATGTAAAATTTAATTGTAAAAATAATTCGAATTAGAGAATTGCTATATATTATATATGATTTATTTGGGATTATATTATGTCAGAAATTATATGAAACATAAAGAAGCAAGCAATATCTTGATTCATAAAAGTATATTAAAGTTGGAAAATTGTTTGGTTATTATAACTTGACAACACTCTGTGGCCATTGAATATTTCGTCAATGTGGATTATAGAGAACATAGATGAACTAGTTGGAACTACGAGTAATTTACAATCAGAGAGAGCTGTGGAGAGTTTTGTGTGGAACATTCGAGAAGACGACGCCAAGTTCAGTTTAGAAAGAATAGATGTTTGGTGAGAATTTGAATGAAGAAAATATGTGAGTGAATATGGAAGGAATAAGTACAAGTTAATTGAAAGATGAAATAGTATTGGAGAAGAGAGGAACATTAAGAAGAAACAATATCAGAAACTTAAGGTATCGCATTCAAACTCATTCCTTCTCATTGATATTCATGTACATATTATTATTCATTTTAATAGCTAGATTCGAAAATTAATTCGTTCTAAATTATTTCTCGGTCTATTTATTCGATCACATCCATTAAAATTCGAGTTAATTTGAATGTACATAATTTTTCGATACCCATAATTAAAATAAAATTAGAATTCATAGAATGAATTTAGGGGATTAAACTAATTTCAACTGTTTTATATACAGAAAATAATGAAGCATTAAACTACACAAAATAATAAATATTGTAATGAAGTTGACTGAGTGTTCGCTGATCTCTTGGTGAAACATTGTTTAATATATTGAATGAAAAACATTTGGCTAGGTTTCATAAAATTTATATTAAATGCCTACTCGACAATTATTTCGGGGTGTTACCCCATTTTCAAAACTTATACTAACTTTTGAAAATAGGGTTGCACCTCGAAACAATTATCAAATATTTATTATAAATTTTGTGAAACATATCCAAGTGTTTTTTATTCAATGTAATAAATATTGTGTTCAAAAACTTTATTGCGCTTTATACAAATTCTAGTTGTATACATAGAGAAAAATGAATTGCTTTGCAAAATGTAAATTGACTTTCTGAAAATTGTACTTGGGATATGTTGTTGTTGTTGAGCTATCTTTTATGTCCAATTGTGTTTCAAATATTTCGGAGTAATTTCTTTGAATTTTATAGTTTTATTTCTGTTAGTTTTTCATTCAGTTCTGAGTTATTCTTTATGAACTATAAGATTCAATTATCATTTCTTAGAATTGAAAAAATGAAGCTGAGTCCGTTACTGTAGATAAATTCGAAGATTTCATAGATTCATCGTCTTCAACGCCGATGGAGAAACCGACTATAATGAGGATCAGCAATTATTGTTTGTTAAAATCCCAGAATTGGTCTAAAATACAAAGTTATTATACTAAGGATATTAAGTCTATAAAACATCTCTCTAATTAGAGGGACCAGTCGTCAAATACTTATAATTTATGAGATATTCAGATAGACTTTCGGTCCGATTTTTATGAATTAGGATGGTATTTATCTTCGACATCGCATTTATAAAAATATTCATTCACAAATTTTTCAATAATATTCACAGTGTGTAATTTTTATTAGTTTAATAATCTTCAAATACCTAACTGTTCTGATCTAGCTGGCGCTGATCTCTTTTATAAAACATTGATGAATTTATTGAATGAAAATCACTTGGCTGTTTTCACAAGAATTATACCGATGTTTGTCAAATGTTTCAGGGTGTTATCCCATGTTCAAAATTATGATCAATTCAGCATTGCGAAATGGGGTAATACCCCGAAACAATCGTCAAGGACTTAATATAATTATTGTAAAATCAAGAAAAGTGTTTGCTATTCAATAAAAGCTGGCCCAGCGAGCTTCGTAACGTCCAAAAATCACCAGTCAACGAATGGAGAAATACCTTTTAGCCAAACTTAATTCATGATATTAATTACTGCAATGAAATAAAGACATTCTCATTAGCCATAAATTGGATTGCACCAATGAAAATAATGAAGTAAAAAAATACAAACCCGCCTATATTTCAAATATTTGAATACAATTCGAAAAATGAATAATTGCAGCTCTCACTCTGTCACGACTGTCAGTGACGAGTCATCACTCCACTTCCATCCTCAGTTGAAACAGTCTTTCAAAAACGACGCCATGTGGCATCTTTAGCAAATATATATTTTTTGTTACTTCACTGCTCTATATCAAAGCTTCGTCAAGTATATATAAAATAATGCCATTTTGGATGTTTAATGTTCTTGTAGAAATACTTAGGGATGTAGATACGTTAATCATACAGTCTGATCTACATAATTACAATACAAGAGGTGCAAATAATATCCGAACAACTGAACATCGTCTAAGTAGAAAAAAATCCATTAGAATACATTTTATATAATATCTTTCATTTCCATTTTAAAGAGCTTTTTTCAATAATTTTAAAATGAAAATGAAGACTAATTTTCTGAGACTTTGCTTCTATTCTATCAGCTTTTCACGGTAATGTTGTGAATGTGAACATTCTCACCACATTTTTATGAAGTTATATGTTATTTTTGTGCATTATTCAACCCTTTTTTTAGTTTGATTCTGAATGAATTATTCGAGTTATTAGGTTTGTAATCATAAAGTTTCAAGCGTTCGCTTCCCCTAGGATTAAGTATATCTTCATTCAATTCTTTAAACTGTTTGCTATTTTATGTCAATTTTTCAATGAGTGAAAAAATCATTCGTTAAACTCCTACCATTTATATGAAAGAAATTTCTCTACAATAAAGATTGCTCTTTATAGGTCTAGTAGTATGTAGATAGGTCAATATAACCTAATATATAATATGGTAGGATACATGTCTGAATAATTTTATATAGACCATTATTAGGAAGTTTACTTAGGTTTATGTCAATGCTACTGAACAGAGAAAGAATAGATAGATATAAGTAATTTTATAAATGTTCGACGTGCTGCTTTAAATTAACACAACTTTCTTATTTATCAACTGATTGGCAGAAACATACATTAGATAAATTGATTATTGATGAAGCCGATACTTGGAGAAAATTAATATCCATAGTAAAACAATATTTAGAATTTTCTCAAATTTAATATAAAATATTCTTTATCAAATGCTGGATTAATACATTATTTATAGTATTAATCCAGCATTTTATACAGAAGTAGTACTTCGAAACGTCGTCATGCGTATTTTATATTAAATTTGAGAAAATTCTAAATATTGTTTCATTAGATAAATGTTAACTAAAGCTCTCCATGACATATTAGCGAAAACTACATCGAAATCGGACAAGCCTGAGATTAGAGTGTACAAATGCAGAGACAAACTAATAAACAAACATATTGTTCAATATATGAACCATCATTTGTTTTGGTTGTTATTGAGTTGATAATTCCAAATGATATTTTTTTTTTACATACTTTCTCTGTATAGACAGCGATCAGTTACAGTTTTATTATATGAATAGATATGAAATCATTCCATTCTGAAAACTCAAATATTCAATTTGAATATATATTATTTCTTTCGCCAAATGCTGTTGACCAAAAGACGCTGATTAAACCAACACAAAAATAAACGATTAACAAATTACAAAACAGAACAATTGTTAGCTCAGTGAACTCAAATGGCACAAAAATTATAATTCCGCCTCTGAAAAACAATCAACACTTTGGATTGAAAAACACATACACACATATTTACTCTATGATCGAACTCTAGGTTAATGTTCGTCTGTGATTTTTGAGGATTATATTCCTTTTGGTTGATGTAATTGATACGAAGAGGTTAAACATTGAATTCTTGTTCATTTTCACAGTTAGTCTAATGTCTAATTCGACGGAATCTCAGTCAGCAATATTTATTTCCGTTCATTTTTCTGCTACTGAATTCGGATTTCGAATTCGCATACTCTTTCAGTTTTCAATTCAATGTATCATTCTGTGTAACCTTGCTCTGAAGTCGAGAGAGAACTGCACAGACTAGAGTCGACACTAATTTACATTAAGATTTCGGGTTCTATGGTTGGAACAATGGAAAATTATTCAAATTCTCAGACTAAATGCAGATCGGATACAGATGAAATCTCTGGAATTAATGGGGGAATTTCAATATTTTATGATTAGCTATTCTGCTAACTGTGTAGAGATCCCCACAATTTCAACATAATCTGAACCATACTGCCTTAATTCAACTCATTTCATCCGAAGTTTTTCAGAACGTCTTCATTAGTATACATAAATTTGATACTAATCTTAGCTGCCTCTTCTGCTTCGTACTATATCTCTATGAAAATAGTGACATAGCGCAAATAAATGATCAAAAACGAATAAATTGAAGAATTCAATGAATTTTGTATGATAAATACATCATAAGAGTATTGCGAATATTATCATACTCGTAACATTCAACTAAATTTCAGTAACGTTCAACTTTTAGGTTATTAAAAACGAAATAAGTAATAATATTTTGAAAAATTTAATGAAGGAGAAATGCAAAATTATATTTTTCTCTTTGTATACAATTCTGAATGTTACAGTGATTATAGAAGCATATTTAAAGGCTTAAATTTTAGTTTTGAATGTATTATATATGTAAAATTATGTATTATTTACTATGTTTCATAACTATATCAAGGATATTCGAAAACTTGATATCATTTAATTAAAATTAAAACTCTTGGCTTAATTTTTACTGTATGCAACAAGATACCATAAATTTTTTTGTATATTCTTGATAATGAGCTGACAGCTTCCGAAACAACGGCGATGTTTTCTGATTTCAAGTTGTGTTTTGATTTCAATTTAATATTATATAACATGACTGAGATTGAATTCTCACTTAACTCTTGATGAAACATGATTGAATGTTAAATTAAATTAAATTCTTGGCTAAATGTTTCACGATTATATGTAACAACATGAATTTGTCAACATGTTTCGAGCGTGAGAATTCAAGACTCAATCAAGACAGTCTTGAAAATGAGCTCACGCTCGAAACATGTTGACAAATTCATGTTGTTAAATTTAATCGTGAAACATTAGGCCAGAAGTTCAATTTAATTCAATATTATATAACATAATGTTTCAACTAGTGATAAGCGAAATCTCGTGTCATTTATCAAACACTTTATTTGGATTTACAGTATTATTGTCTTCTTCAGACGTTAACAGAATATTATTTAACAACAAATCTAACTGTAAAATTATTTATAAACAACAATAGAATTAAAAATCATATAAAATTTAAACGTTTGAACTTTTGATATACACTTTTATTCAATTTTTTTTATATAATAAAAGAGCCAACCGAAAGTTCAAGTGTTTGAAATTTATCTTTTGATTAATTATTATGGATTTAAATCAAGTTAACGGCATAAATATTTAACAATAGAATTTATGAGAATAAGAGCAACTATACGAGGGTGGGATGAAAAGTTTTTGGCCTGGCCAAAAGATGGCACCTCTAGGTCTACTTTCTGAGCGACATCCTACAGTACTATTCCTACTGAGCTTGCATGAAAAGTTTCAGCCCAATCGCTAGGTTAGTTTGCGTTTGAGAGCACATTGCTCGTTGTTTTTGTGGAAATGTAAAATTGGAGAAACGTGCTGTCATCAAATACTTCTATTTGAAAGGTTTTACGCTGAAACAAATAAAAGAAGACATGGATTCAACACTAAGAGATTCCTCCCCATCATATTCAACTATTAAGTAGTGTGTTTCTGAATTCAAAATATCTCGTGTGAGCACCTCTAACGAGCCTCGCTCAGGACGACCCGTTGAGGTCACAACTTGTAAATGATTGAGAAAATCCATCAAATCGTATTGGAAGACCTCAGATTGAAAGTGCATGAGTTAGCTGAGACCTGTAGGATGTCAGCTGAACTTGTGCGAAATATTTTGCACAACCATTTGAGCCTGGAAAAGCTGTGTGTAAGATGGGTGACGCGTTTGCTAACGCTCGACCAGCGAGTGATTGGAAAAAACATTTCTGTCGAGAATTTGGCACTGTATAGAAGTAATCCAAACGAATTTTTGTGTGAATTCATAACTGCTGATGAGACTTGGGTTCCCCAGTACACTTCTGAAAATAAAGGAGAGTCAAAACAGTGGGTTGGAAAGAGGGAACCAACTTCAAAGAAGGCAGAAACAATTATATCGCCAAACAAGGTTATGGCTACGGTTTTTTGGGATGCAAGAAGAATAATATATATCGATTATTTTGAAAAGGGTAAGACTGGGCAATACTACGCGGACTTATTGCAAAGTTTGAATGACGAGGTGCAAATTAAACGACCTCGTTTAGCAAAGAAAGAATTTTGTTTCATCACGGTAACTCACCAGTGCATTCGTCGATTGTTCGCCTGTCCAAAATTTACCAATTTAAGTTTCAGTTGATGCCGCATCTTCTCTACTCTCCAAACTTAGCATCCAGCGACTTCAACCTGCTTCCTAACATCAAAAATTGCGTGGCGGTAAAAATTTGATAGGCGTTGCTCTCAAATTTGCACAAATTTCGATAACTCCTTCGGTAAGAAGTTTTCGAATCTATAAATCAGTATTTTGAGGAGCTTAACGAATCTACGTTTAAACGAATCTACGTTCGTATAAATGAATTAGCACACCGTTATGAGAAATGTGTATCACTGTTCATGGATATTATGTTGAAAACTAAAGCAAACAAAAATTTTAAAACATCGTTTCTCTTGGTCAGGCCGGCAACTTTTCACCCCACCCTTTTAGAGTTAATCTCAAAGGCCTTTTATACTGAACTTTTACATGTAAAAGTAATTGAATGCAATTATTCATTGAGCAGAGTCGCAAGCTCAATACCAAAGACAATAAAACCAAAATTCAAAAACACAATAAATCAGGCGTTCATCCCTTAATGCAACATGTTCAACATGTTCATGTACATATATAGGCAAAACAACTACTTTTACAGCCAAACTACAAGTGGTTCTAATTATTCAAACCATTTGTTGAAAGAATATCATGATTTTGATTCAAATTTAAAAATTTCACACAATATTCATGAAAGTAAGCAACTAGATTTATGGGAAATAGTAGAAATCAATAGTCAACATTTATTCTCAGAATTTGCTTAACGAGAAAATCTTAGTTCAGGATAGCCTTTGAGAATAACGCTATGGTTGCTCTTAAATAATTTTTGTTATTTCTGAATACTTATACAGACAGATTTGTTGTTGAATGAAATTTAACGTCTGAAGAAGTCGGTTGGTTACATTAACGAAACGCGTCACGTTATAACAGAAAGAGTGTGATTCAAATTCAAGTTCTATAGTTGAGATGTAATTTGGTGATATATGTGTGAAATTTTCGTTTTGAATGTAGAATACCTGATATATATTCAGTAAGAATTATCCTGCAATATTATCCTGCAATATTCGTTAAATGTATCAATAGTTCAGATAGTAACATAATAATGAATTAGACATCAATTTTTAGTCAATAATATCGAAAGTAATCATAAACAAGTCTGAAATTTGAATTCTAGGCATTATTGTAGTTCCTCTACTAACTACTACTTTTTCTTTGTACACTCATTACTGACCATTAAAAGTTTAGATCGAAATAGCTAGAGGAATATATCTTCTAATATCTCCTTCAAAACAAAGTTACGTCAAATTTAATGTACTACGTTTCTTAAAGTCTGAAAGTGCTTAAGTAGTCGGAGGCTATAAACAGGTAATAAACTTTTATGACTCTATTGTCTTCGAGTTACAACATGTTTAGCAATTAAAACTTTTGCACTTATCTTCGACAGTATCCTGCTCTAAAGGTTGGATTCTATCTGAATAAATTAGGAGTCTATTGTAATATAAATCATTCGGAAGCGAATATATAATATTGAAATTAATTCAATTGCTAAATACTTATGTTTCGGGATACTAACACATCATCAAGAGTTGACTCATAAGGTTTTATTAGGTATATTGAATTTAAACAATGTTTATTTAGTCAATATCAATGAGAGGTGAATTTTTACTTATTTGAAAAGAACTGTTGGACTCTTGACAATGGTATTGCAACCCGAAACACTAAAACTGAAAACTGAGGATTTTGAAAATGAAAAACCATTATTTCAACTACCACCAAGATAGTACCAAGTTTACAAACCATTATTTCAACTACCAGAATATTCTGTAAGCATCTGAAGAAGTCGTTTGTAACGACGAAACGCGTCATGATATGTAGTCAATAAAGTGTAAATCATAAGTTCAAGTGTTTGAATTTAAGTTTATATTCAATTATCATAAGACTTTTGTATCTATTTTAGAACATAATGAAACGATAGAAAGTGCAAGAAGTCTAATCAATGTTCAAGGGAATGCAAACAATGAAAATAATCTGAAAATCAGGTAAAATGAAATTTATGTAGATTCAAATACAACCTTTAAATAATATGATTGTATAGTAATTGTTATTTCAATTTAATCGTATTTATATTGTGTCATGATCATGTAAGGCCCTCAATATATTTCAATAACCAAAAACCATCTAAACTTGTTGCTCGGAGTGTCAATAGATGTGAAAGCCAGATTGATGTTGAGAATTTCAATTCAAACATGATGTAATTTAAAATTTTAATACTGAAAGTTCTTAGATTCCACTTCTATCAGCAGTCCCAATTGCCAAGTTTTCACGTTTTCTTCATCTAATAATTCATCATAATTTTTGTAAGTAATAGGTCAGTTTAAAACATGAGTAGATTGAGACCACATTACCAAATTACGCCTACTGTTGATAAACAGAGAAATTTAGCATTTTTTGCCGAACCATCAATCAAAAGTTCCATAAAAACAGACAATGAATAATGGTTTTAATATTAGATCTACTTCTAAGCATACAAGAGTAATAAACTCTAATTAAAGAACGCTATTTTTAAACTCCAGCATATACGAAGAACTCGTTGTTTCGATATATCAAATAATTATTAAATGATATGCATTTAAAGCAGCCGACCATACTAATTCCTCCCTAGAAGACAAGCGACCATTTCTCACCAACAATTTCTTGGCCAAGTTCTATATAGCTTATTATGCTAATTTCCCTATTATATTCAGTGCTATATGTTGCCATACAAAATATGTAGTAACCAGATTCGTTTCTCCTTTTTCCGCTAAAGGGGAGCGAGAAAGACGGCAGCGCCGACTTGTTTTCTGAAAAGAAGCGAACGTACCTACACCCACGACCCGTAGTAATAATTGTGGTACGCTCCGTGAGGTGAGATGTGACCGGAGGCCTTTTGCGAAAATGCAATAGTGCGATGTGAATATAATTTAGCGGCGACCGCCGTACATGTCCATTTTTAATGACGTGTGCGCATCTTATTAACCTCAAATTGATACACAGATGCATGTGGAAGATTTGATTTGGGGCTGTACCGAATTTTCAATTGTTTCGGGTACAATTCTCTAACACTAACCTTCGAAAGATGAGGGGGTCACATCGTACAAGTTCAAATACGCAGTTTCGCTCATATCAGAAATTTATTTGGACTTATATTAGAATATATCTTTTGGAGTGATTGTTTCAATTTTAGTTTCGTTAATTTTTCAATTGTTTTTCATTTTTGTTCTATTTTATTTTCAAAAAGCCAAATTTTCATTATTTTTCTATCGTTGTTATATAATGAAAAAAAAAAAGAATTAAAGTAGCAACGAAATACTAGGATATTTATTCGGAAAGTTAATAATGAACGAAAAAATGTCAAAGTTGTGAAGGTATTCTTCAAGGGATCATATTAGAGAATTTTAAAATCTGTGCCACAAGTGATGGTAGCACAGGACCGTTTTTTTTTCAGATCTTCAAGGACCTCATCAGCCAGATGTACTTTCGTGCTATCATGTTTTTCTATAATTGTGATAAATTATGCGTATTGTATTGACAGAATGAATGAATAATGTTTAATGAAGGCGAATAAACAAAAACTGATACTAATCTAATCAACGAAATATTAAGAAAACGAAAAAAAATTTAAATTTTCGAAACCCCTCAATCACAAAGCTTTTTATGTATTAGGTACTTTGTTTTTCACGAAAAAATTTTTTGAATTAGTAATTTTTACAAATTATTACAGTTATATATTTGGTTTCCAACAGTCTATTTCAATCCTACACAATTGTTTTTGATTGGTATCACTTTCCTTTGAATATACGTAACACAATGATGAAACATACGTAAAAATTATTTGATGAATGTGTATAAATTTAGAATTGATAATTTAATAATTTGCGTTGAATCTTCAATAATAATATTGCTGAAAAAGCAGTGCCTAACAATCATGCAACTGAAACTCTGAAAGAAGATATGACAGTGAGCAACGGCGACTAGAAAGGGGGCGGGGGTCTTAGGCCCTTCCAAAATGAAAGTTACATTTTTTTAAATGAATTTTTGAGGCAAATTAGTGCTGACAGCTTTTAATTAAATTCTTTTCTCAGTTTATCAAATATCTCCTTATCACAAATTATAAACATGAATATAGCTGAATGTTTACTGTACTTAACTGTAACTGTCCTGTACTGGATTTTATCTTATTTTGCTTAATTTTCAAAAATTAGTATTACAACTTAGTTAACACTTTTTAGAAGATCAAGGAAGGAAATTTGTAGATATCTTTTATGAAAAGCAAGCAGAAATTAACCTCAGAGAAATTTATTTTATATAGTATATATAGTTTCATTTAGAATCTGAAAACGTAGGTGGATATATAAAAGTATCCACTTTTCTGTTGCTTCGTGTGTGGCTATCTTCAAGTAAAATTCTTAGACATGATCAATAAATTCCCATATTTGTTCTTGGAAGTTTCTCAGTTCTAAAAGACTGACACATAATATTTGAATAATTAATTGTCTTTATGGACGTAGACTGCTGTTATGTTATCCTTAATCTATACATTTTTATGCAAATATTTAAATTTGTAAAGAATTCGTCTTAATTTAATATCTTCTTGAAATTATTATTAATTCATGGTTTGACCTTTACGCCCACATCTTACTCATAATAATCTTTAAAAACTATGTCATTGACATAGACAACGGATATTAGAAAGTGATATGATTCAATGGTTTCTTGTATTTTATCGAAAGAATTTTTTCGATTTAAACTTTCTTCGCTATTTCGAAGATACATTTAATCGTTGAGATATTTGATATATGTCATCTTGTCGTTATGAGAATTAGTTGAAAAAACGTCACCATCATACTGAAAATACCAAAGTTTTCAACTCAACAAACCGACTCACTTTCCTTTCATCTTCTTTGCTCAAATTTTTTACGATGTCACGAGAAATTCCATTTTTTTTCTATGAAGATATTCTCTATTTCTCTATTTCAATCTTTTCTCCTATGTTCTGTGATGTATATACTATTTAATAGTGTTGGCGTTTACTTGATGTAACTCCATTATAATTGAATATAAACTCAAATTCAAACACTTGAACATATGATTTACACTTTATTGATTACATGACGCGTTTCGTCGTTACAAACGACTCATTATTCTGTTTGCATCTGAAGAAGTCGTTTGTAACGACGAAACGCGTCATGCTATGGTGTCAATAAAGTGTAAATCATAAGTTCAAGTGTTTGAAATTAAGTTTATATACAATCTATATACTATTATATGCACCAACTAATGCTTCTTGCGCTGAACTTGTTCAGTGCATCATGCAATGTTCTAATGAAATTTTATTGCTGAAGTTGTACCTACTTGTAAAGTTGTACTCGATAAAATTTGTTCAAATTATCCTTTATTCTTTTCATCATATATTTATTTATTTCATTTATTTATTGAGAAATACAGCTCTCAACCACTTATGCCAATTGCTGAGTGGGAAAAATGCGATAAAAGTTAAAACTTATGTTACTTTTGACTAAAAAAAGAACCAAAAGCTTACAAACAATACATTTGAACTTTAAACTTCATAGGTCAACTGAAATGATAACTCAGCCACAAAACTAAACGAAAATCTTATATACAAAAAACTTATATCTAAAGAACGGTCAGACGACAGCTCGATTGATATCACTATGCCCATACGCAGATATTTCAATGATATCATGATAAAATGTAATAAAGTGGAGAAGAGGCCAGAATAGTAGAATGAAAATTTTTCGTGTTTCGACAATGTAATTTCGAAACACAGAAATTTATGAGGCAAAGAATGAAAGAACAACCAAAGGGAAACTTAAACAACTTGTACAGGAACATAATTCACAAATATTTCATACGTCGTTTGAGTGATGGAACATTAAATCTAGTCAGTAACTCATGAGTTATATTTCATTCTGGACAAACACCTTCAGGACATATATGTGTATAAATAGTCGATAGATTTTGTGAGTCATTTCACGATATTACTTTCAAATCACAATTAGAACGCAATTCGCTTCTGTTTATTAATATATTAATTTATTTGAGGGTTTCGTTGTACTGCATTTTTAAGCAATTATTAATCGTTCATTCAATTGCGTTTGAAAACTACTGTTGCAAATAAATCAATATTATAATAAAAACCTAAATATATAGCTTCTCACTTATGTTGCTATATTAATGAACTAATTATTATGGTTATACTATTTGAATCTGAATTGTTTACATTATTAAAAATAATGAATAATTGATTATTTAACAGAATTTATCAAAATACGTTACCTGATGAATAAGAAATAATAATTTTTATTATACCTTCATTGGAAAGGATATGGAACATGAAGATGAACCTTCATCGTTTAACTGAAAAAACCCAGGAGTGAATTCTATTCAATTATATACATCACATATTATGTATAACTTTTCTTCCTATATCTCATAAAGCTATCTCATAAATCTTGGGCACTGCAGAGGGAGAAAGATACAACACTATGAAACAACAGACGGTTTCTTTTATTTCCAACACTTGCGATGGAATATGATTCTGTCAATATCTCATAGATGGTGCTCCAGTTTTTAAAGACTTAAGTTACTTATTTCTTGACGATTACAGGATTTCTCCACTTTAAATTACTCAAATTTGAGATTGCGTTTGAGCCATTTTTTCTATTTAAATAATAATTCTTCATTATATTGCGATGTTTTCGATATTATTCATTAATTCTTCGAAAACGAGACGAAACAGTTGTCAATTTTGTTAAGCTGACAATTGAAATGTCGAATAACCGTGTTAAGTTGTTAAGATTTCATTTTGATGCCTAATGTGTTATGTTGTTCGCGTTTTTCCTAAGTCAATTGGTGATCAATTCTACCGTGAAAATTGAGCACATACTGCACTGTTACGAAGAACAAGATGAATTCGTCCTAATAACGGACAGGTCTGCTATTGCGAGGTGATACTAGCCACAGCCTCGGGACGATTCACGGATACGTAGAAAATTATACACAGATTTTATCCGTGATCATTAAGATTATTAGGGGCGGTACAAACAGTCAAGCAAGTATTGTGAACGTTTGATAAATCGACCTGTTGTTTACTCGAAGGCCCGCAATCAGATAATGTATAGTGAGATATCGGTAACAAAGAAAACTTCAATTTCGTTAATGGAAATGGTGAGATATTATAATATTCAAATTGTCTCTTGGAAAATGAAAGAAGGTGTTGGGATAAGTCTGTCTGAAAAGCACTCTTGGTGAGAAGAATTATTGGACAAACAAATGATATATATTTGTGATAATAAGTGCTTTTAAATAAAAGACGAATGATTTCATATCTACTTTGTTTATAATCACAATATTATAAATTCCTCATTAAGTGAAGATAAACGTAAAAATCGAATGGTTTTTTATCATAAATAATTATCATGAACTGAAGAAAGAATCCACCAATTTTTATCTGATGTATGAGCAATGTAAGATTTCACTTTATATATCGAAATTTTCGTTATGTATCAGAGAAAGCTTGCGTTCTATTGCTTCAGAGAAAGATGAATGATCCAAACATTATTTAAGTTGCCTTCCAATATCAATATATATATATATGTGTATAATAGAGAGCGTACAATATGAATATACCGTCGTCTGAGTTTTACCTACCTCTGGAATACCTCAGGGGACTAATATTGGGCCACTGTTATTTATTCTGTTTGTGAATGATGTGAGAGATAATACTGACTCACCATATTTGATGTTAGTGAACGATTTGAAACTATATTAGAAAAATAGATCACCAAGAGACTTTGTTCAACTTCAGCTCGATCTGGATTCGTGTTGGGAATTGGTGTGAGGAGAACTATTTGAGTTTGAATGTGTCGAAATGTAATGTAACAACTTTCAAAGGGAAAAAAGAGGTAGTGCAGTGTGGTTTTAGCGTCAGTAGTCAGCTTTCTCGTTCTGATAGGCTGAGAGATCTTGGTATAGACTTCGAACAGAAATTCTTCTTCATTCTACATATCACTCATCAGATCTGCCTCGAAAATATATGGATTTGTATCCGCAATGGCAAGTATTTCATTACTTCTTCAACATTTATAAGCCTATTTTATTCCTTAATTCGTAGAAGTTGGTACATAGTGATACCATCTTGCGGCCATTCAGAGTAGGTTCTTGAAATTCTTAGTTTGGATGGAGGATAAAGTTTATCCTCAGAGAAGAGTCAGTCATGATGAATTATTCAGTCGATGTAGTTTTCAATCTTGAACTATGATTTACACTTTATTGACTACAAGAAAACGCGTTTACGTCGTTACTTAAATTCTTGTACAAATTACTGCACAACAGTATTGATTGTCCTCCTCTCTTGCCTGCTTTGAGATTTTGTATTCAAACACAAAATTTTCTTACTACAGAATTATTCCACCTTGAGACTCAAGGACCAACTCGTTAATACAATTCCCTATTTGGTTCATGGAGTCTACAATTAAAAGAGTTGCTAATTAATGTGACATTTTTTCTGACTGTTGAGAATTGGATTCTACTGTTTGAATGTTGTACCTATTATTAAGATTTATGTAATCAAGTATATTTGAATAAAATCAGTTTGATCCCTATAATATATTTCATATAATTTTATCATTAGGTTACCATTATTCAGTTTTATTTTATCATTTTCTGTAATTGAGTATTGTACCTTCTGAGAATAAAGAACATATTATTATTATGAAATTAAATGAAACTCAGTTAGAAAAACAATTATAGCAATAATTTTCCTGAAAATTTTTTTCAGAAAATGATTTCATTAAATATTCAGTTTTGAATAAATATTTCTATAATTTTTCTTCAGTTTTAAGTTTTTCAGTTTTTTTTTCAGTTTATCAGTTTAAACGTTTGCATTGTATCATTAGGTGTTAATACTGTATAAGTATATATTTTTTAAATATTTCCTGTAACTGGGTGTTTTTACCTGTAGGAAAATAAAGACTTGTTATTATTATTCAGTTTCTATAAAATTAAAATTTACAATAGAATGAATAAAATTAAAATTGCTGAAATAAAATCGTTCTTCATACATTTTCCTTTCATAAATAATATTCATAGAGCTGGCTGAATGGAATAAGATTGATTTTATACGATCAACTATAAGAAGACTTTTTCTCCTAAGGCATTATCAACAAACACAGGCTCAAGTCGTAGATCATGTTAAACCTCAGCGTAATCTTCATTATTTCTAATTGTCCCTCCAATACGTGCTAAAGGGAACAGCATCTCATCTCGTTACTCGTCACGTTTCACTTTCTTCCACACTCATCAGGGTCGCGTTTCGTCTGGTCTACACAACACATATGTATCTATACCGAGCAGGGGTAGTATATTACCATTAGAGAGAGTACAATGGACCGCTACGAATACTGTTCGAAAAATTGTGTTAGAGGTTATATTTTTTGTGAGGAATTATCTGTGGGATTTCATTCCCTATATTGAAATAACTTCTAGTTTTCCCATTTATCAATTTCCATTATTTATTATTTGATGAACAATGTTGAGACAGTTTTAACGGGCACATTTTCAAATAATATCAGTGGCATATTGAAAAATTTCAGTGTTCATTGGATCGTAAAAAATATTACTGAGGAATTTTATTAATTTTGGGAGTTTCTTTGTTTGTCAATATTTCATCTGAAACGCGTAATTCCTTCTAATAATGAACAATATATGTTAACAAATTAGGTATTGTTGAAGTTTCTTTACAAAACGTAGCTATAACAAAACTTTGAAATGAAACTTAATAGAAATGAAATATATATTAATATGTGAAGCAGGAATTTTTGACCCTTTTAAACAGGATTTAATTATTAAACACAAAGAGATGAACGCTAAATTCGACATAGTTGATGTTTATTTGCAGAATTATATGAGAATAGACCTGATTGTTCACATAAAATCCTTTCAAAATGCTTTAAATTGATTAAATACATTTTTCTACAGTACTGCTTCAATATTAGAAAACATACACGTACACTTCTATACCATATTCTATGTCTAAAACATGCACTTAGTCTATGGTCGAATTGTAGGTTAAATTTCAAATACCACAATTGTCAAGCAACATAATCATTTTGAGAGATTGAGTCAAGTGTTTTTTAATCAATATGCTATAACAGATTTAATGGAGTAACCGCGAAAACAAAATTCTCAAACGATTAATTTGAAACTTGATGTTAGTTTCAATGACATGTGTGCCAACAATACAGGCCAAAATTCTACTTACAACAACGCCATCTCTGTACTGGTTTTAGAACTTGCCATATGACTGGTAGATATACAATCACAGATGAAATGACAACGAAAAACCTTGTTCCAAACGCTTTTATTACCAAACGTATAAATAACTGAAACTACTCGAGTGCTCTTTTTTTTCAATACATCATCGAGAAAATATCATGCTTTATGATACATTTATGAGTATATCAGTGTACTTATCGATCAAGTGATTCAGTCGAACCGGTTGTCTAAACTAAAAATGGAGGCATACAATGGAATTATCCGTGCATACAAATAAGCAATAAATTATTATTACTGGAATTATGTGCGCGAATAAATTTACTTACTTTATGGTCATTTTAAGTACTTTGACAATTGTAGTAGTATAGTTTATTCAATTAAAATAACATTCTGATATGGCCAAGCATCAGTCGTAAATAGAAACTTCATGAATAAATAAGTTGATGTAATATAACTCGTACTTATATATAGAGGTGTATATGAACGTATCTGTTCAACATATTTCTCACTGCAAACGCTATAGGAAAAAATCTTGAACAGGGATGTTGCATCTAACAAATCTTCTGAATTTATACATACTAGTGGTCGTCTAGTTGTCGAAATTCCAACATTATTCATAAATTTTTCAGTTTGAAGCTTAAAAAGTACTTTGTGCTGCTTTAAGCTACTAAATAACCTACTATGTACTTCGGTACATAGTACCTACTATGTACTTCGGTACATATTAGGTACTAGGTTTTTGGGGAAAAAGTACAGCAGTATGTACCTACTTCTTTTCAAGTAATCTCAATTTTGTTAGTCATGTGCTTGAAAATCTAGTGATACTACGAAACTGAAGTCGAAAATTTATACATACGAGTATAATTGAAATGTAGCGAAACAGAAAACTATGATTGTTGGATTTTTGTCTGTTTGTGCGTTTGTAGTCGCTAATCTGAGAAACGGCTCATCCGATTCAGATATAATTTTCTTCAATATATTGTAGTAAGTTTCAGTTAACATTTAAAGTTTTTTCATGCCATTCAGTTCGTAAATAAGAAAGTTATACGAATTTGAAGAATCATGTCGAACATTGCTTAAACTATGTATATCTTAGTCTCTGTTCAGTAGCATTGACCGAAACTTTGCTCAACTTTATAAAATGTGTCTATATAAAATTATATAGACCTCTATATCACCAGATCTCTGTAGTAGATGAAGCTCTGATATAGAGCGGCGAAGTAAAAAAAATGTATTTCTTAAAGAAGCCGCCGGGTGTTGTAAATTAAAGACGGTTTTGACTGGAGATGAAAGTAGAGTGATGATTCATCATTGACAGTCGTGACAGTCTGAGAGCGGTAATCTTTTCTTATTCGTATCATATCTAAATAATCGAAACAAAGCTGTGTTATATCAATGATTATAAGATTATATTCATTTCATTGCAGTGGTTGAAATTATCAATTGAGATTGACTGAAACGTATTACTCCTTTCAAAGGTTAATAGTTGAATGTTACGAAGTGCCCCAGGTCAACCAGTTGTTGACTAGAAACAGAGTTTTTTTTATAATATATGTATTTTTCTTTGTGATGATACATTATCACAAAGTATTGGACGAATCTATTCGATATTTCTTTGGTTTATTTATTCAATAGATATTTCACCGAATTTCCAGCATAACGAGTCGGAGATTCTCTCGAAAAAGATCTTTTATTGAATCCATATATCAAATGTTGTAGAAATCAAGCTCTGGGTTGTTTCTTAGTTATCAGGGTCGTTGCGGCGGACTCCATGGCAATAATATCTGTGTTATCGCAGGAAAATTCTTAGGGTTCAGTTACATGTCCATAAATTCGTTAAATTCTGGTTTTTTCATAAATTTCAGCAGTTGCTTTGGTATCATTTCGTAACATGCAGCAGCTGTTGACAGTATTAATTTATCATTATTGTTCTGCACTCGAATATGTGCACATCTTTATCTCGATTCTTAGCAATAATAGAAGTGAGAAATTTAAGTTGCTCATCTAATTGTTATTAGGATTAAAAAATTTGGGGGATCAATACGATTATGTCATTATTATTAATAACAATAATTATATAAAAATACATTAGCAGCAAATAAATCAAATCGCAAACTTTCAAAAAACTGCTATCGCTATACATCAATAAAAATAACAAAGATATATATGAATAATTTGATGTAAGATAATTTCCATGTTAGGAAATCGTGTGACGAAAAACCGAATACCTTTCAACCATGGCAAGTTATATACCATTGGGTTTCTGATGTATTTTCTAGGTTTTGAGTTATCATACTTGTTGTGGCGGTCTCCATGGCAGTAGTTTCTAAATTATGGCAGGAGAATTACCACATTTCAGTAGCAATACCGGTTTCTTAAATTGACTGTGAAGAAATTTACATGTTTTACATGTATTTCAGTGGATCCTTTAGCATTATTTCAAAGCATGTATCAGCTCTTGACAATATTAGTTTATTATTTATTGCAATATTTGAAGGATCTACAATTTGTAGCGAAATATTAGCAACAAATAAATCAAATTCTGAACTTGCAGTCGCTAAACAATTCCAAGAAAAATAACAAATACAGACATAAAGGAATAATTTGATGAAAGATTATTTACATGTTAATAAATCTTGTAAAGAAGAACCCACACCGAATACAGCCTTCGAACCATGGCGAGGTATATACCATTGGGTTTCTAATGCATTTTTTATTGCTCTGACAAAATAATCGGCTCGAGACGATTGCGCCCGCCTGCGTCTCTGTAATTTAACAACAACTAAGCTGGGAACGCAAAAAGCTTTTTCGTTAATTGTAAACCGAGTCTGATTAATTTTTAATTCGATGTGGTGATGACCGGGCCTATATAGAACAACTGTTGTGATTATACGTTTCTGGCATGTCGGAAACATAATCGAGCAAGGGAAAATTGGTCTATTAAATTCTGGATCATTTAATAGGGGTGTTTTATTTAATGACGCCGAGGAATTATCAGTCTCATCCAAAGGATGTTCACACAAACAAAAGATTATATCAGGTGATTGTATTTCTATAATAATAATTTGAATTCAAATCGAACTTGGCGAATCTACGTTTAAAACTGATATAACTAAATCAGAACACCGTTAAGAGAAATGTATCAGTGTTGATGGAGATTGTGTTGAATTTGAAGCAAAAAAAAATTTCAAAACATCATTTTTCTTGATCAGGCCGAAAATTTTTCACCCCACTCTCGTATAGCCTACTAATACAATACACATTTTATAAGAAATGTTCTGGCTGAAAGTTTTTTTTTTCGATATATGATGTATGAGAACCTGTTGGAAAATTTTGACAGCATTACACTCTTCACAAACTAACTTATAAACTTAGCGCTGTTAAATGCAATTAGTTATTAGTTTGCGCAGGGTCCAATCCTTTTTATATTGATTAAAAAGTTAGTTCATTTGTTATCAGATATAAAGAACATGCATCTTCGTCTTGTAGAAAAACAGAGGCCCCTATTGCAGCTCGTTTTACTAATGAAAAACTTGAATTCTCAAACATGTTTAATATCAAAATACTGCATCTTCGTCGGAAATATTTAAAATTGAATTATTCAGAAGAATTTTAAATCATCAAGACATCTAGTATTATCCTAACACCTACTGAAGCAACAGTTCGACATATACTCTTGTTCATCGTAATTTTTCAAAGCATTCGAACGCTGTCATACAATGTCATTAAACTGAAGAGGGTGCCAATATAATATGATATCTTTTATAATCAATCATGTTCCATTATTCATGTATTTGGTTATTTCCATTTTTTCACACATGCTGATAGTGGATGTGAATCCGAAAACAGAGGAAGTAACATCCAAAAATGTTTGAAATAACATAGAAAGTTTGTTATAATAACAGAGTAAAGATGTGTCTGTTAATTTTTATATATGCAAAAGTTTAGCAACTTTGCATCCAAAACGTTTTTCTTTCACTTCAATTTCAAAGTATTTGGTGATTCCAATTTTTCACAAAGCACGAAAAGAGAACAATGAACAATATGAAGAAGACTCAACCCAACCAAATGAATCGACAAGGTTTTTTCAAGATATTCAAGGCAATAAGAGGATTAATTGACAATCACACTCATATGCCAACTCATTTCTCTGATAATCTGGTTAACAAATCATAACGAATTTCATATCGTCAACCATCTCAGTATATACACAATATTTCTATCCAACATGATCAAACTTTCTGCTGCAGAAAACAAACCGATTGAAGGTCTTCGAAATTATTTGTAAACTTGCAAGTTTATGTTTGAATATGGGAATTCTGAATATACTTTTTATGTTCTCCAAAACTTTTTTAGTATGAAATGAGACGGAGAAAACTGCCTAATACTATATATAACATCGCTTTAACATGTATCAGTAGAAGAACTTGTTCATTAGTATGAGGTGAAAAAAGAAACTCTATTCTGCTGTGAAATTTATATGGTTCACTTGTATGGTCTTTAAAACAAGATTTAAAGAATAAAGTACATACTATGTTTATTTTTTGAGATTTACTTACTATGATATTCGATGTTATTTACATAGCGATTGCTTTATAATTTGTTTTTCTATGGTTTTAATTTTATCGATTTTTTTATTAATTTTCATTAGAAAAGAAGATTTTAAAGTTAATAAGTTGATTTAATATAAGGTTTTGATTATTCAACTTCCTTTCTTAACCATATATAACCTAACATATTCGTCGAAACGAAGAACATTCTTCATATCTGTAGGTAGATATTCAAGAAATATAAATTATATCTATCCATTTTGATTCCTTTGTAAGGTCTTATTACCCTTGTATTCCGTATGGAAAGCTCTAGTCTAAATATTCACTCAGTTTACTATAACTTTAGCTTCTCTTTCAAATTATAACTCTTGGCGCAATTTCTGTGAGAATTAAAGGCTCTATTCAATGGTGAAAATCGTATTTTGTAGTTTTATTTTAAATTTTTCATTTATAATATCCAGATTGTGAAGAATATCACAATCTGAGATTATAGAAATATAACTTTGTAATATTCCTTTTGGGGTAAATCTTTTTGAGATTATATTAATTTTATGTTTTCAGCATCTTATCTATTTTATGCAGGAATTATTTAATCAGTCCCAATACTTATCATTCGAAATGGATCATTTGCTTCATGTCTCCATCGATATACAATGACCACATATCCCTTAATAACTAGAATAAATAGTGGTGCGTGATGGTTTAGCAGAGCACGTTTTTAATTTGATCTCTTCTAACAAATATTGTCATTTCACTTTCTTCCGAAGGCGTATATATTCTATTAATTTACCGCAATCTGTGTTCATGTTGATTTATTTCTGCCAGGATTTATGTACAGAGGATATCACATGTGGCTCTGCTTGGCGTATAACGAACGATCGTATTAATTTCTTCGGTTTGGGATTTGATAAGGAATTAGCCCTTTTTTCGATGAAAATAAAGGTGCCCTCAGTTGTAATAAGTTGTTTTCATTCTTGTCGAAACAAATTTGTATATTTTATACGAATTCAAGTTTTTATTATTCGAATAATGAAACAGTCAGCATAATAATAATAATATAATAATAAGTTCTTTATTCTCAACAGGCATAATACCAATTACAGAAAATAATAACATAATGTTGAAAAATAACTAAATAATTCGAATTAGAGAGATATAACAAAGAGCTCAATCTAATCTAAAAAAACTACAATAGTAACTAAATAATAGCAGTTAAACAAATATTACAAATAACTCAATCTTAATAATTCATTTTAGTCAATTTCCGTTGTTCACATAACTCCTAATAATAACTTCTATGGAGTCAAAGTAAATGTCACAATTATTGGTAACTCTATTGAATATAGACTCCATAAACCAAATGGGGGATTGTATTAGGGAGTTGGTCCTCTGAGTCTCTAGGTGGAATAATTCTGTACTATGAGAATTTTGCATTGGAACACGAAATTTCAAAGCGGACAAGAGAGGTGGACAATCAATTTTTTTGTGAAGTAATTTATTAAAAAAATTTGAGTGATAGAGTTTCTCTAGATGACGTTCATAACAATTGTAAATAGGATGCCAGATCATGTTGCTATACTCCAACTCGATACGGATTAGGGTATTAAATGGTCCTATGAATGTTGAGAAATTATTAAAACATATGCCAGTGCGTATAACGAATCTATATACTTTCGAGGCAGATGAAGTAAGTTGGGTGATGTGTGGAAGAAACGAAAGCTTCTGGTCGAAGACTACGCCAAGATCTCTCGCCTTATCAGAACGAAAAAGAACCTGACCACCGACGCTATAATCAAACTCAATTCGGCCTCTTTTCCTTGTGAAAGAGACAACATTACACGTTGACACATTCAAACTCAAATAATTGTCCTCACACCAACTAGCAACATGGTCCAGCATGCGCTGAAGTTGAACACAGTTGTCCTGTGTTTTAATTTCATGATATAGTTTCAAATCGTCTGCGAACATCGAATGTGGAGAGTGAATATTATCCATCAGATTTTATTGAGGGGGTTTAGTCTTGTTGGCTTTCAGTCAAACACAACCAAGTGTAAGTTGTTCAAACTTGAAGATGAAACACTTCACGTTCTTAGGAATGAGAGGTTTCCATATGAACTTTCAGGATGAGTGGAATTTCGAATCAATATTCCATGGTTACACTATTAATTACATACAAAGTTAGGGGTGGAAAACTGGATTAACAGATCAACCTGGAGAATACAGCAGACGACAAGTAATATGAAAACTATGAAGAAAGAAGAAGAACCGTCACACCACAAAATTAAGCACTAATGTCGTATTATCTGACCCAATAATAGCTTCTATTGATTGAGATATTTTCTAATTGATCTAAGTGATTTTATATACTGTTTTCTGTTTTTTATTGATCATATATTATATGGTTTTTCAAATTGGTTGGCAACAATTTATATATTATATATTTAACTGTGAAAGGGAAACAATCTTGGAAAATATTGACTTGAAGTTCATAAAATTACGTGAGTGAAAAATAATCCAGAGACACACAAGAGTCAAGGAGAAAGTATTCAGAGAAATGATTGGAAAACTCGAGACAATTAAGAGAAAGATAATGTTTCGAACCAAATGCAAAAGAATTTAATGAGTTTGGACAAGGTGCAACATATACTATAAAAGCATACTCTTTGAGCACACAGTTTGGGAAGATAGAGAAAAGAACGAAGAATCGACCAATTAACTTAACTTAATTTACAACTGACTACGCAGTGTCCTCTGCCAGCTATCAAGCAGACAAATGAGGGAATAAATATTGTATCGTTTAAACAGTATTTGCTTATCGAGAACCAAAGTTATCTGCATCAAATGTAGATTTGATTTGATTGACAAAACTTAATTTCAATAATTTGAGATTGAATAAATAGCTTACGTTTATCACTCAACCACAGTTTTCATCGTTACTTTCGAGAAAGGAATATGTTAATTGTGCGTTTCTCGACTGATGAAGCTTTCAAATTCAGAAACGGGCAAAGAAAGAAATAAAGAGGGCGAGGGAATATTCCAATTCAGTATTCGTATATCGATTGGAATCCATTTGAACTGAAAACTAGCTTTTTCCTTATATCTACATACTGAAGTGCTATTCAAACACGACAGCATCCCAGGTGAGTTCTCGAACGAGGGTTCCGGATTTGAAACGGGCCGTACGTTTGGTCGACTGTTCTCGTAAGATGCAGCTTTCAATTTAGCTAATGACGTTTCGTCTACTGTCACGAGCACACGTGGAATGTAATGCCGATCGCGATTTAGCAAAATAAAGGTGTGCTTCTAACTAGACGGCGGCCACGGTCACTACGGACTCTGTCTGAATATTGATTGAACTCTGATCGAATTACCAGGATTTATGGCGGACTGATTTTGACCGCCTTGAAATTACCATTCGAAATATTCCAAAAATGCCTGCGAGTCAGAAGGAAATCTGCATCGGGGAGACAATGGAAGACCATTGTAATTGTAAATTATTTACTTGCAACGTCATTTTGAAACGAATCGGGCAAGTATACGAGCTTTGGTCATAGTTTTTTAGGTTTTGTTTTGGAATACGAGAGTAAATTATTCCAGTGATGTATTCGATTTTGCAAGTTGAAAATACGAATCCAAAATCTGAGAAGAGATTGTAGAGAAAACAATCTTTATTGTAGAGGAAAGAAATTTCTTACAATGGTATGAGTTTGACGAATCATTCTTCCACTCCTCCACAAATAAAATGAACATAAATTAGAGATTAATACAAAAATAGTAGATAAAGATTCAAAATTAAACCAAGATGAAACAAATGACTGATGTCTAATTTCTGTAAACTTCGTAAACTTAGTAATTAATTCACCGTAAGACTAAAAAAACAAATTTCAATAATGCACAAAAAATAAGTCATAAAAAGTAACACCTAAAAACATGTGGTGAGCATGTTCATATTAAAGACCTTGTCTTGAAGTGCTCCGAATACTAGCTGACAGAATAGAAGCAAAATCTCAGATATTTCTTGATGTTTATTTTGAATTTATTGAAAGAAAGCTCTTTGAAAAGGGAAGTTAAGATATTGTATAATTTATAATCTATCGAGATTTTTTTGACTTATTTAGGCGATACTTAGTTGTTCGGATATTATTTGCGACTCTTGTATTATAATTATGTAGATCAGACTGTTTTATCAATGTATCTGCATTCTTATGTATTTCTAGAAGAACGTTATGTATCCACAATGTAGGCAAAGGAATTATTTCATATTTTATAAATAATGGTCTTCATGAATCCAAGTAACCAACGCCTGCCATTATTCGAATTACTTTTTCTGCAACCTGAAAACTACCAAGACATTGGAACAATTTCCCCACAGAACAACACCATAACTCAAAAATGAGTGGAATAGAGAGAAGTATGTAATTCTTAATGTGGTATTGCTCGTTAGAGTTCTCATTCGTCCAAGCAAAAATAGAGTACCCGAAAGTTTTCCTTTCAGTTGTTCAATATGTCTTTCCAGTAATTTTGCTATCTAGTGTTACACCAAGCACCTTTGCAGTATTTTTTACCGCAGGATTGTCACATGATCAGATGAAAAAACTAAATTTTGTGTTTTGTCATGGTTTGATTTTGAGTTTTTTGCCGTGAACCATAATTGTATCCATATGGAATGAAAAACACTCGGCATCGTTCCACAAAATTTATATCCATTTGATTGCTTGACAATTGTTTCGGGGTGTTCAAACAGTTCAACTCAGTTTGGATTTTGAAAATGGAACAACACCCCGAAACAATTGTCGAGCATTTAGTGCAAAATAATTTTCAAGAAACCAAGGAAACTGTTTTTTATTCAATATATTCAACAATGTTTCACCCATAGATCAGCAAACATTCAATCGACTTTATCAACATTATATCCTCAAATTTACTTATTCTGTCTTTGTACTTGAACATGTGTCTCCAGTGTTTTGTATGTGTTATCTATACAAGGGACGATCAGGAAATAAGCTGACTTTTGAAATTTAGCGAGCTACTTTTTTTTTGTTATGTTGGTACACTTGTCTTGAACATGTGTGAAATGTTTCAAGCCTATGACATTTTTTGTTTTTTTTGTGAGAGGCATCAAGGTAAGAAGTGTTCTGCGCTTTTCTACAATCGAAAAACATGTATCAAAAGTTTGTATTAAATTTGGTGTAAAAAATGGAATAAGTGCTCCAAAGTGCTGAGATATTGACAGTGGCTTACGATAAGTGTATTTTGAATAGAGAAAATGTTTATAATCGTTATAAATTATTCTCAGAAAACTGTGAAGACATCAATGACCAACCTCGATCTGATGAGAATGTTGAAGAAGTGAAGAAAATAGTGTTGAGGAATCGTCGAATTACCGTTAAATAAGCTACTGATGCTATCTGCAGTTCATTCGGTTTGTCCAAGCAATTTTAACTGAGGTTTTGGGTATGAAATAGGTGTCAGCGAAGTTTGTCCCTGAATTTCTGAATTTTTTGGCCAAGAACAACACCAGGATCAGATCACAATTACTTTTTGACTGCATTCATCCTCACGTGAATTTCTTCTGTTCCGGAATTCATGGAACCTATGAAACGTAGCCGTTTTGCAATGACTGAGGAGATGAAAGCTATACTGAAAAGTGCTTATCATAATTGATTTGAAGGTTGGAGAAAGCGTTGCCACAAATTCATTGTATATGAAACGAGTTTTTCTGAAGAGATGAATATTAGCCAAAGAATGAATATTTTTCAAAGAATATTTTTTTATTACTTTTTGAATATAAAATTTTTTATTACTTTTTGATCATAGAATATATATATATATATATATATATATATATATATATATATATATATTACTTTTTGATCACAAAGAGTATAAACGTTTATATATATATATATATATATATATATATATATATATATATATATATAAACGTTCGAAAATACAGGTGCGACGGTAGAAATCCAAAACTCGTGTTGCCCACGTTCAGTTTGCGACGCGAAAACCATCGAAGAAGTGTAGGCGTCTGTTCGTCAAAATCCGTCGTTATCCATCCGTAAGCGAAGACAAGCGTTTAACATAAAAAATCATCAAAGAAAATCAGTTTGATGGTTTCAACTCAAGAACATGGTTTCAACAAGATGGAGCCACTTGCCATACATCGAATGCAGCGATGGAAGTCGTCAATGAGTTATTCCCGAATAAAGTGATATCGCGTAGAGGTAACATCAACTGGCCTTCCAGAAGTACACATCTTTGCCCGTTTGACTATTTCGTATGGGGAAACCTGAAAAGTAAGGTTTACGAGAACAAACCAACAAACCTTAAACAGCTGAAGCAAACCATGAGGTCCGAAATGGCAGCAATATCCAGAGCTATGTGTCAGCGTTTCATCGGTAATCTTCGTGTCCGATTAGAAGAGCGCCAGCAACGTAACGGTCACCATTTAGATAACATGATCTTTTCCAAATAATTTTCCATTCAATATTTGTATTATCAATCATAAACTTTTTTTTTCACAAGTAGTTTTTGTTTTATTGTATCTTACAAATACCCGATACTCTTTTTGGACACCCGTTATATATATATATATATATATATATATATATATATATATATATATATATATATATATGTCTTGTAGCAAATAAGACATCATGAAGAGAAGAAAAATCATATATCGATATCATTCTATATATATAGACAGCCAACGTTGCACGAGTTCTCCATTAACTTATTAAAATCTCTTTTCGGCCATTTCACATCGCCCTACCTATTGATGATGCTACTACCGTATCTCTTTGATGTTTCAAGATCCACTATGATGCAAATAATTAACGAAATGAGGATTAGTGCGGCAGTATTTTAGAGTGAAAAACTGCGGAATTATCACAGAAAAATTCACCCTGATTGTGAAAAATATAGAGGGGTTAAACTTTCAAAACCCACTTCAATCATCGTATTGAGTCATAATTCCTTGACATTTAATGGAATGTTAGGTCAGAATATGGTACCATGCTAGTTTAAAATCTCAAAGAATGGTATTGATATTTGTTCATCGCGTTGAACAATTTACATTGTTTTGTACGAGTCAAAATTAAATTTACACAAAAACAGAAAACTTCAATTTCAATTCGATAGGAATACAAAAAATGAAATAACAATTTTATATTCATTTATCAATATAATGAGACATTATTCTAGTGTTTAAATACTCATTCACACCACTGCTATAGCTCCTATGGGATTCGTAGATTTTTAAAAAATTGTTTGAATGGTCACTTTTAGATGTACGTTTATTTCAATACCAATAACATTTACTTCCAGAAAGTTGGCTAAACGAGTGTCACAATAAACACATTCACGTTTTCAACATAGACAGTCGATTAAGTAGGAAAATTCGCCACGAAACAAGAAGAAAATTTTTTATTGATCTTTCTAGAACTGGTCAGTAGTATCCGTCTATGCTGATCATATTGTATGTAAGGCTATACTTCCCAACTATCCTATAGTCCCAAAGGCGAACCAGGGTAGTAAATTATACATCTATAGCGCCATCTGTCAAACAGTCCCGGTACCAATTCCGAATTCTTGGATTTATTTTCGTGAAAACTCAATTGCCAGATTTTTGTCGTTCCCGATCCTCAAAGGTTAGTGAAAACTCTAAACTGATTGATATGTTTATTGAACAATATAATCCATTATTCTTCAGACTTCTATTTCAGTAGTTCCTAGGGTCCAGAACTAATGTTCCACACTTTTTCTTTTGACTTTTTTTGTATATTAGAATATAAACACAAAAACTTTTTGCAATTTTGAAATTGTAGGAAATTTATTCTTTTCCAAAAAAGATCATTATTGAAAAGTGGATGGATCTGACAAGAGATAGACAACTAATACTATTGATTTGATCGAGATAAGTATCCATTTCTTCTGCTTAACCGGCAGTATTCAAAGGCCAATTGGTAGCCGTATAATATTAAATTGATGTAAATTATGGAAATAATACTGAAGTTATTGAATTCCTAAACGTATATCCTAGTTGGTAGATATGTACGCAGTCCAGTGGCATAACTGCAGATTGTCTGTCTCCGTTACTTACAAAAAGTATTATTGAAATATCTTTAAAAGTGGATATTTATGGATTTATAGATATACTCGTCTATTAGGTTATTCTGAATTTTGAAATTTTTGATACCCCGTGCATGAACAACGTTATACTCGTATTTTATTGGAAGTTCTCATTTTAGGAGAACTTGAATGAATTGAAAAGTACAGAGCTGGTCAAAAATATAAGTGTTACGAGTAAATGAAGCAATCTGATATATTTAAAGTTGAAGTATTGGAATAAACTGTGGTTTTTAACCACAATTCTTGTTGAGAATATTGAGGAAAACGCGAAAATCTTTAAAATCGCTAAAATCAGAAAAACGCTTTATCTGATATCACATTTATCTGATATTTGATATCAAAAATGTTCAAATACATAGAGCAACAAGACCTGGAACCTCAACTATTATAAAAACCTGAATATTGATTAAATTATTTCTGATTCAGTTTAGCTTCGAGTTCGAAGATGTGTGATTTGTAACCACGTAATTATTACAACTAGTCATCGACAAGATAGCATTTCTCTTATTTCTATTCGAAAAACCGAAGCGTAAGGTTGATAAAATTCTCGAAAACATTCTATATTCATAAAGTTTATTTGGAAAATTTATAGGTAATTCAAAAGAACCTTTGAATCGAAAATTGAAGATGAATCACCACATAAAACGAAAATCTCGATCGAAACCATCGTGAAGAATAATAATATCGACAGGAATAGCGGACGTCTTTGCAGAAGTTACTTGATATCCTTGAAGTAGGCTTAATTTTCAATAATTTATTGGACATTGAGTCGAAATTTTACTACTGATGTATAAAATTATCTCCGAATTCATTGTGCGCTATTTCAGTTTATAAATTTGATACACATTTTCGAAATGTCGACTTGAGGAAGATGATTTAGCGAAAACCAAACCGAGATCACTATCTTCCGAGCGAATCTCTTTCCATACGGTATTTTTTCATCGCAAGGGGCTTCCTAACCCCTATCCTCCCTCTTCGCCTCACCACTGACGCATTCCAATAAGATCTACTGATTGAGTCGACGAAGATGGCGCTGAATGCAATGAATAAAACATCAAGAGCTCGTAGGGAAATATTGAAAATTGAAAAGAGTCTCTGAGGACACGCGATAGATGCAATCGATGTCGTTACGTGAAGATCCCGAACAGCGGATGCGATACGTCGGGATAGCGGGACCAGGCTGTGGGGGGTGGAGAAGGAGCACAGTGAGATTTTGTTCTTTATGCGTTGCAGGAAGACGAATACACGGGATTAATGGTGTTACCACCTGTAATCGAAAGGGGAACTTGATCCATCCGTTCTAGAAAAAACAACATAACTCGAAAACTATTTATTTTTAAAGTATAAAACTTGCATCTTATATTTCAAAACACTTCGGCTTCCATAGAAATAGTTATTAACCTCCTCAACAAATAAAAAAATTGCAGATTCTCAAGAGTTTGTACCAAGAAATGTTAAATCAACTTGTAGACGTGTTTTTCAGGAATTGGGAATACTTTTCACTGATAAGTAGTCCTGGTTCACTGCATCAATACAGAATTCAAAATATCTAGAGGTACGGCAGAGCCCAGCCAAGTTGAGAAAAAATCGGCGCGGCTATAGCATCCTTTTCCCAAGTAATGGGTGTTTTTTTTAGAGGTATAGAATTTTAAGTTGGCATTACTGTTGAAGATGGTGACCGATTTAACAGCTGACAAGTGATTTATTCTCAGTTTGGTTTGGCAATTCATCATGAATAGACTCACGCCTGAACAACGCTTGCAAATAGTGCAATTTCATTTCGAAAATAATGGTTCTGTGCGGAATACGTATCGCGCACTACGTCCATTTTATCGTCAACAAAATGAAGCGCACTTTTGGTTGAATGGCTTCGTCAACAAACAAAACTGCCGCATTTGGAGTAAAGATAATTCTCAAGTGTATGTCAAAACATCGTTACATCCAGAAAAACTGATTGTTTGGTGCGCTTTATGGGCTGGTGGAATCATTGCTCCGTACTTCTTCAAAAACGATTATGGCCAGAACGCTACAGTCAATTGTGATCGGTATAGAGCCATGATTACTAACTTTTTCATTACTGAATTGAACAACCATGATGTCCAGGAGCTGTGGTTTCAACAAGACGGCGCAACATGTCACACAGCTCGTGCCAGAATCGATTTATTGAAAGACACGTTTGGTGACCGCCTAATTTCACGTTTTTGACCTGTGAATTGGCCTCCAAGATCTTGTGATTTAACACCGCTAGACTACTTTCTGTGAGGCTATGTGAAGTCATTGGTCTATGCGGATGAGCCACAAATATTCGCAGTGTTATATATACGGCCACAAATGTTGGAAAAATTCATCGAAAACTGAACGTCCAGATTGGGCTACATTCGAGCCAGCCGTGGTGGTCATATGCCATAAATCACATTTAAAATGTTATGCCACAAGATTGTCTTTCGAATAAAAAAAAATTCTTGTCAATCAAATGATCCATCGTTCTTTTATTGCAGTTTAAAGTTCTATACCTCTAAAAAAACACCCTTTATTTCAGGCAATTTTAAACTCCATTTAACTTCGTTGTAGATTAAACTGAAAGCCTGCTGGTCGGTAAACAAGGAGACATTGTATAGAAAGATATAAATTGAAATTTCATTCGATTTGAGCTGGTGGTTTAAAAATGTAACTAGCCAAAGTTGCTCAATTCTGTTACTTTCTGACTAAACGAAACTCCAAAGCAGATCTATCAGTCAAAGTTTCAAATTTAGAAAAATTAGTGTTCAGTGTATAAATCAGGGAAAACTGAAATATTATGTAAATTCGGTCCAGTTTTCTAGACACCAACCGCATAAGAAACTTTGTAATCCCATAAAAATATGTAGGATTACAAAGCTTCATTTGTAGTGCATAAATCATTGTATTTGTATAAATTTGTAAATGTGAAAACACCAGTCTAAACCTCAGTTATTTAGCGAAAAAAGTTGTGAAATTAATGTAACACCAAGTCGGTTAATTTAAATCGTCACTACTTGAGGGAGATTACATCCTAAAGTTACGTATTGAGCTAGCTCACCAAACAACACCTTATAATGACCAAAAACAATAAATTAAAGTTAATATACTTGATTTTAGTTTCACTAAATATATTAAAAACTCTACATATGTTTCGGGTGGTTAACCCATTATCAAGAGTATACAATATTATTCAATTTCAAAATGTACAGCTTTCATTGATATATCCTAAACAACAAAATTTAATACTGGTTACAAATCCACCTTTGCAAATATCAGGTAAATTATTCTTTTTGGCTATCGAAATTTCAAAGAAGTCAAGGGTATCTAATCTTTTGTTTTTTTTTGTTCTTACTTACCTGAGTGTACAATTCTGTATTTCTGGTATCCAAGAAATGATTATGTTTAATGAAAAACCCTTATTCTTAATGTGTTAGGTCCTGAATGTATTAGGTAAATAAACCTAATACGGATTTTCTGAACACCTGCATTAAACATAATCATTTATTGGATCTCAGGAAGACCGAAATTGTACACTAAGGTAGTAAATGCAAAAATTAGATACCCTTGAAATCTGGGAAAAGTCTTGGAAATTTCGATAGCCAAAAGAAAAAGTTACCTATTTGCAATGCCCACGTGGATTTTTCCGTGAAACCAGTGTTAAATTCTGTGGTTTAGGATATGCCATGCTGTACATTTTGAAATTGAATAATATTCTATACTCTTGATAATGGGTGAACCACCCGAAACATATGTAGAGTTTTCAATACATATGAAACTTAAGTCAAGTGTGTTAATAAAGATACTAAAAGAAGTATAACTTCTTTTAGTATCAAAAGTATAACAGATTTGGCATAAGTAGATTAGACAACTATATAACGTTTTCTTACATTTCGACTAAATTAGTCTGAAATGGTTTCAAAATCTAATGAATATGTGTATGAACGTGTACAAAAATCACAATTCGAGAAATAGTTAGGCATTCTTCAACTACAATCTCAAAGGTAAGTATTTAATTCATATTAGTGAGAATACGAGGAAAATCTATAGTATTGATCGCATTCTCTAATCAATAATTTTACACCACACAGTATAAATCTTAGAAGAAGCATATTTTCCCACGAAATTTGAATCGTCGATTAGAATGGTTCGAATAAAGCAAACGTTCATTCGCACTCGGCGTAACTAACAAGAATCCTCGTTAACTACCGCAAAAAACGTGACTAAAGGTGATCATTATAATCGATATTCTGCAACTTTTGATTTTTTTACGTAGGCCCAAACTTTAGCCACCTCAAGCGTTCTACTTGGGAAAAATTCAAGACAAGCACTCAGTGCAATAATTGCATTTAATTATACGAAGTTTTTCAGAAAAATGTAGGTAGTAACCTGTATCATTAATTCTGTATGGTAATATCGGGCGCTGGATATAATTTTAAATAATCTTTAATTTGCGGTATTAATATTCAAGCGAGCTGACCTATCAATTAAGGAACCCTTTGAAACCTATACAACCATTAAATTATCACGAAATCGTCTATAGTTTATGAATATTTTAAATTCGTCCATAACAGAATGGGTATTTTAATCCTTACTAATTATAAGTTGAGGTTGCACTTATTAAATAACTTCGACCGGGTGTCCTGACTTATTTAGATCAAATCTTCTTGAGATGTTATCTTAACGCTGTTTGTTTTTTTGTTGCTTGTTTATTCTTCCTCCAAATCTCTTTCGCGCTCTTTATTAAAAGTATTCTTCACTTATTATAATTGTTTCCAAAGTTGAACTTCATAGTAATAGCTTCTTTTTTTGTGATAATTATCCTTTTTAAAGAATCTCTCAATGTAGGGTTTTACTAGAAAATCCAGTGATGTACAATGATTTATTTCGGGGATTGTTATAGAAAAAGAGGCCCATTTGAAGTAATTTTTTTGTGTATTTCAAGAAGAGCTTTATTCATAATTAACATTCAATAGTATTCAGAAATGGAATTCACCATTTTCACTGCACACTATACAAAATATTTCTATTTATACAACTTTAGTTTTAGTTGTACCGAAAATTTTAAATTTATACAACTGAGTTGAAAGCTCAGTTGTAAATCCTCAGGATTCCCTAGTTACTTGCATGACTTAATATGGAGTTATATCCAAAATAATATCCATTTTCAAGGTAATACGAACACTTCAAGGGGTTGACTAAGGAAATGTTTCATTTATAACATGTGATTTTTTTAAAGTTAAGTTTTTCACGTTGGCAGCACTGGTTGTTAGTGCCATCCAAACGTCATCTGTCAAAGTGAAGAGTTTTCAGTATGTTCTGCCATTTCATCATGGAAATACTTACAAACGAGCAACGATTGCAATTTGTTGAAATTTACCATCAAAATTCGTGCTCTGTGAAAAATGTGTATCGTTTGTTATCGATCTGGTGAATCAGCAATTCGTGCTGTTACCACCAAATTTCGCACCAAGTTTACTTTTTTGGACATTAAACCATTGTCTCGCATGTGTACAGTGCGTATTGAAGAGAATTTGCAACCGTAGTGTACAGTGTTAATGAGGATCGTGAAATGTCAATTCATCGCCGTTCTCGGCAATTGGGCATGTGTTACTCAAGCCCATGGGAAATTATACGTGTTGATTTGGGTTTGAAAACCTAAAAAATTCAACTTCTGCAAGAATTGAAGCCGAATCACCTACCACAACGTCTAATTTTTCGTTAATGGGCCTTAGAACAGCGTAATGAAAATCCCCTGTTTTATCGAAAAATTGTGTTCAGCGATGAGACTCATTTCTGGTTCAACGGATATGTAAATAAACAAGACTGTCGCATCTTGAGTGATGAACAGCCACATGCCATAAATGAATTACCCGAAAAAACGACAGTTTGGTGTGGTTTATGGGCTGGTGGCCTCATCGGTCAATTTTTCTTCAAAGGCGATACGCAATTTTTTTGTCCCAGTTGGCCCACTTGGACTTGGGTGACATGTGGTTTCATCAAGACGGTGCCACATATCACACAGCTCGTGAAACAATGGACATGTTGAAGGATGAATTTGGTGAGCAGCTTATATCTCAAAATGGCCCTGTGAATTGGCCGCCAAAATCATGCGATTTGACGCCTCTGGATTATTTCTTGAGAGTCGTTAGTGTATATGGACAAGCCGAACACGATTGAAGCCTTACAGGATAACATAACACGCGTAATTCGTGGGATACAGGCCGAAATGCTCGAAAAAGTGACGAAAAATTGGACCTTCCGAATGGACTATATTTGATACAGAGTCGCGGAGAACATTTACATAAAGTGATCTTCGAAATGCAAATGGCAAGGGCCACGTTATCAATTTCAATAAAAATTTTGAATATATGATGCAAATTGAGTGTTTCATTAGATTTATAAAAAAACTACGCTTAAAAAATAATCCATTATAACTCAATGGCGTTTTATATCACGAATACGTAAATGATGCAACTGAAATACTGTCTTCACTAAAGTTGTAATATTTCTTTGAGCTTACTTGATGAAAAATGTCTGAATACGTTTTTTGAAATTCGTTGAAAAAAAATTATCGTAAATCTTACGTAATCTATACATATTCACAAATCCGTAAATTACACAATTTTGAGGCAAGCTTTGAATCCTCTAATCATATTCGACAATCACGAGAAATTCTGAAATTATTCGACTTATTACAAAAATTTGTTTATTCAACATTTATTCAGGTTATAAAATATGAATTTATGAATATAAGCAACTGCTAATTCAGCAATAAAATGCTGTCAGTAAAGAAATTTGTTTCGATTTTTGAAAAAATAAGTAACGACCTTAATCATGTAGCTCTGCTGCTGAAGTCTCCAAATCAACGAAATTTTTTGAATTTGTGCTGATAAAATTTCATTGATATAAATATAATAAGATCTATTAACAAACTCATTGTAGCTTCAGTATAGATTTTTTAAATATATTTATTCAATGAATCGAAATGAGATTTTTCATTTTATTTTTTCTTCTACAATGATACAAATGACAAATGATTTCCAGAAAAATATGAACAATATTCTGGAGCGGATTTTCTATTGAGATTTTGACAATTTAGTTCCTCATGATATGCCTTTTATAGTTTTTTATGTTGTACAAGAATTGCATCTTAGAAATTCAGTATCAGTGGAAAGAAGAATGAGGAGTATAATTAATATTTTGTTTAATTTTTTTGAATGTAAGACGATGTAACTTGATGGATACTCACTCTCAACAATAAAATGCGTCGAAAACACAAGTTTTACACATAAGTTAACAAAATTGACAATTATGACGTATGTCAAAATTAACAGTTGGGACATGTGTAATTGAGAGTAATCGCCTACGTCAAAATTAACAATGATGACAACCGCCAAAATTGACAATAATGACGTATGTCAAAATTAACAGTTGGGACATGTGTAATTGACAGTAATCGCCTACGTCAAAATTAACAATTATGACAACCGCCAAAATTGACAATTTTGACGTATGTCAAAATTGACAGTTTGAAAGTACGTGATAATTGTCGAATGGAAATGGGTAAGTCGTATTTTTTGGAACTTGGTGAGGTTTGTAGATTCTGAAAAATTTAAGGAAAATAAAAGCCTTTAGTATGATAAACTATGTAGTTTATTTGACTTTCATATACACTCACAAATTGAGAGCGGCTTAAGCCGTAGGATACAAACATTTACCTAGTAATTATTATTATTAGTATTCATCAGATTCAAAATTTAACAAAATTCATTTTATTTCTCGGAACATTTCGGCGTGAATATCTGAACAATCAAACAATAATAATTAAGAACTCTTGCGAAATATAATCATTTAAATTACAACCATTGAGTTAACAAATTAATTTTCACTGCAAGCAACTATTGTATCGAAAAAAATTAAAACAAAAAATTTCAGAACAATATCTCTCGGACATACGTTTATAAATAAGCAGTCACTTATAACGCATAATAAAATATTTACATCATAAATAAGTTAATCTAAATAATAAAACCTAAACTATAATCACTTTTGTCAAGTCTTATGTATATTTAAATAATAAATTGTCCGTACTTAAATGAAATAATTTATACAATATATCAACAATAATAAAAACTAATTGCCGCCATTTTTACAAAGATGCACTACTTAGTAACATTCAGACTTGCGATGAAAATATAAAAGGCAAAGGCTTGAAGATATCTGCATACGGAAACGAAACAAAGTTGAAAAAATCAATAATAACGACGATGTTCTTAAAATAAAACTCATAACACCAGTAAAACAAATTTTCGTAAAAGTCAAATAGAAATTAACTGAAAATAAGAGAGGAAAATTGAGAGAAAGTAAATAAATGCGAGAAGTAGTAATATTTAAATCAAGATAACAAGTGTTATATAGCCAGTAATTACTGTTAGTAAGTCATGTTATTTGGAGAGGTATATAATTTGCCATGTAATATTCTGATGATGAATGAAGATAAGAAATTAATGCACCTTTGTAAACATGATTAGTATGTTAGAGAGAAATTGAGCATATAAAATCGGAACAGATTTAAAACAAACACGACTCTTCTTCACACAATTCAAACTAGAGGTTTATCACAGAATACATTCAAAATATTCAAATATTCACAACCAAGTACTTTAATGAAGTCAAAAAATATAATAGCAATTATTTCGTACGATTTGTATATCACGTTCGTTTTTAATCTGTTCCACACTTGATTATTTTTCTAAAATGCATAAATATATTTATCTTAATAGAAATAAATAAATTGCAACAAGAGGGTATATAGATAAAAGATCGAGTATTTAGTTGATGTGAAAATTACAGAAGGTATTTCAAAATGTTCGTTTGGTTTTTCGTCTCAATTAAATGCGATATGAAATTTTTAGGAACCACGTTGCAGTACTCAAAAACAAATACACATTGATTCTATACATAGCAATCAGTAGTAATAATATAATATGAATAGTAATAATAATCGTGTAATACGCCAGGGCTTTTAGACCAAGATGAACCTTTTAGGAAGAGTTACATTGCACAAAAACGTCGTTTTAGAAATTTTGATTTCATCGAGGTAATTTTAAAGAATTTTGCGACTTCGTACACTCAATGGTGAAGTTGAAAAGTCTTTTGATTTCGTGTTTTGATTAAAGTGTAAAAAAGAAGTGTGGAAGGTTCTCTTGGCCTACTTCGCGCTATTAACAATCACACTTAGTTCCAAATAAACTCACTTATATGCGAGGCAGGTCATACCGAAGTATTTCCCAGTTTTGAGTCATTTTGGATACGTAAACCTAGTATATATTTAAAATTTTAAATATATATCTACTACTTTATATACGTACAATGCTGGCGCAAGAACCAACGTTCAAAACATAATAACTCTATATTATTACTTAAACACCGTATTGATTATTATTATTTAGTAATTAGTAGGAACCAATTTCACTGCTGGTATGCTGGTTTGGAGAGTGATGTGAAGACCAAAAAAGCTATCCATGTCCGCGTTACCAGCTGATATAGTAGTTACATTTACAATTATATTTGATAAATACAGCATTTGCCTTATCAACCTTCTTCATAATATTGTAATAATAATAATAAAGTTTGTAATAATTAATAATAGTAATGAATAAAAAAGCAGCCGCCATCGTGCTAGTTGTTGAGGAACTTGGAAGCGATAGGCGGCCGATAGGAACTTGTTTTACTGGGCCGTATCGCCGGCCCGATAAGTGAGTTAGGGCCGGCAATTTCGGGCCGCATGCAGTATCTACATTTCAATAGGAACATTGAGTCGCACTACACTGCGTGGCGATCATATCTCGCAGCGTCGTAGTAACTATGCGTTGCAATAGGAATCGTCGGGCCTACTCGACTTACACAATACACAACTACACTGACACATCTACAAACATAACAGTATCCGGATCGGGTTGGCTCAGTGGCCGGCCGAAGTCAGTGGCGGCGCGGCCACTTCCGGTGGCGCCAGGAATCGCCGCTTGGCGTCACCCGGCTGGCAAAAATTGCCGGAACTCGTGTCCAGCCCTCTGGCTTCGGGCACCGCTTCTTGAGCGGCTCTGGCGGCCAGTAAGGTGATCTGGTTGACCACGTCTTCCATTTCGTGACTTAGAGGGGACTCAGTCGTTGGCGGCAAGACAATGCCTAGTTTATTTCTATTTTTTTGATGAGTTTCGCTGTCGAGATGCTTTCTGAACTCGAGTGCGTTTTTGAATTTTTCAATATTGTTACAGGTTTTGCATTCGTACGCTGTTTGAACTATTCGAAAAGCCCCCCGATTTTCTTGGTTAGTGAAATAGCATTGACGTTGGTGGATAAGAAGTTGGGATTCGCCTGGAAAGGCCATTCTACATCTTTTACACACAAAACATACTTCAATGTCCACTTCGCAACTTGATAGCTCGGGAACTTTCGGTACAATATCGGGTAGTTTGAGGGTGGTAACCCCAGGTTCCGAGTTACCTGCCGCGACTTGTTCCAAAACTGGACCAGTGAGCGGAAGGAATGATGGCCCGAAACCTGTGTCTAGAAGCAATCCTCCGGCTCCCCCTGCAACAAAGAAATTACTGTCAACAATAAGAAATCAACACAACAAGCAAATTAGGTAAAGTTCTATCGAGAATTAAGTAGTTAAAGTACAAAACAAAAAAGATCCGGATAAAAACTAGTGTTGTCCTGGTTCAGGTCTAAGGGCCGTCGTCGATTGGAATTTCTTCCTAACGTTTCGCTAGCACGAGTGGCGAGCTTCTTCAGAGGTCGTTCCGTTTCTCATTCTGGAAGTAGAGTACTTCCAGAATCAGAGTCTACTTCCAGAATCAGAAATGGAACGACCTCTGAAGAAGCTCGCCACTCATGCTAGCGAAACGTTAGGAAGAAATTCCAACCGACGACGACCCTTAGACCCGAACCAGGACAACACTATTTCAACGACTGGCTGCGAAAGCCTCAACCAATGTATCCGGATAAAACTTTTCCGATTTTAAAAGAATATTCTATCGAGGAATGAGGGTTTCCTATTTTTAAATATATTGAGGGTTGTACGCAACAAGAATATAAAAATGAAAGGTGAGGGACATTGAGGTACTCAGTTCGATTCTTTGAAGGTAATTCAATTTCAAACGTTATTATCGCCACATATATTACCCGATGATAAACTCACTGAACTCCAAACAATCGAGAACTATTAAATCAGCTGTTACAAAAAAAAAGTGTTCCAATATCTCAAAAGAAAAAGTTCGAATAGTTGATTAAGGAGGGAGATAAATACACTTAATGACTCAAAATTAACAGATGAAAATATATTGAATATTTCAAAAAATGGTAAAGAAACACTATTTTTTAGATCGATACAATTTCAATTAACAATTGTGACGTAGTTTCACCAATACGATGGCATCTTCAGATAAGATCTTTTCGAATGATAAATGGTAAAAAATGTTGGAGATATTAGAAAATTGGTGAAATCTTCAATGAATAATTGGAAGCAAAGCCTACTACTTAGGATTGTCAGATGGCAGGGACCTCCAAAACGCCGGTCTCCGTATCTTAGTCGGCCGAACACCCGACTATGGTGCGGTAGAACTCGCGTTCGAGCCCCGCTGAAGGCATTTATGTTTGTGTATGTCTATGATTTGAGAAATTTAAATAATGATATATGCTGGGTAATGTACATTGATTTGTTTCAATGTATGATAGCCCATTGGCTGTTCGGAACCGGCGTTAAACTGTAGGTCCATTGAATTAAAAAAAAAGATATCCAAGATTGTCTCCGCACTTTGCATCTTGTTCAGTGTCCAGTAATTAGAACTTATTGTCCCCGATTCCGAAAACTTATTAGTTTTGTAACAAAATTAACCAACAACCAACGTTTTTTTGCGAAAGGGTATTCTTTAACAGAAACATTTATGAACTACAGGGAGACTAAGTCCCAACTGCGAATTTACATCAAATTTAACGTGTCTCACATATTTAATCAGTTTTTGCAAGCTCTCACGGAAAAACCTAATAAAAATGGCAATATTCAGTGATGAATATTTTACAAAATAACCTGTTCGCTAAAACAAGTACTTAATTATTCTCTATTGCCAAAACTTAATTAATAAGAGAAGATATCAGGTATATTTATTTAGCGATAGCTATTACACAATTCATTACACAATTAAATTTACGTTCAGAATTCATTATTAACAATTATTTATTTAAAACGAACAACGAACTTAGCTAATTTACGCTTGCATACCTTGAGACCAATAAATTATTTTATGGAGCTAGGCAATTCAATAAATGCACTGAATCTTTCATTAAATATACTAATTTTAGATTTAGAAGGTTACAAACTTGCACGTATAAACTGTCGGCATTTCTTGTGTCATAAGCGTGCACATCACTTACACATGTTAAATTTTTTATTACTCTACATGGGAAAAATTTGTTTTCGATTTTAAATATCAATCAATATGTAGTAAAAGTATTCTTTATTTAACTGACTTTAGTTCTACAATTTAACATGCTTTTGATTGGAATATATCTATTACATTTCAAAATTGTTCGCATAGTTCTATTCTGCAATTTTTGTAGCTGCTGAGTTTTTTTCCCTCAATCTGAATAATACAGTGGAACAAATATTCGAAGTATGGCATTATCGTTGATTCAAAGACCTATAACTTCACATATGACATCAGATTTTTCCAATACTCTTCAGAGAGTTGATTTCATAGAGTACGTAATAACAACGACTCAAGTTCTTCAATTTTAGAGTGAACTCAACTGTAACGTTAGAAACTTAACGACATCTGTGACCATAAAGACGATTTAACATTACATTCAATTATTCTTATAAGTTAATCTGAAATGTCACCGTGAAACATCGACAAGTTATAACAATTATCGAAGATGGCATATATCAGCCGTCTTAAGAGGGCAACAACGCCAATCGAAAACCACCTTAATAAAATAAATGTTGTTCTGACCGAGTGGGCCGAATTTTAACTACACTTTAATCAGTTTTAATCTTTGACACAGCCGTGATACAAATTTATACAAGACTCGGTTACATTGGGCTCGGCTCTGAACCAATCAGTCAGATCATTATTGCCAATTTTCTAATCAGCTCGTTGACCGTTCTCTCGGTTTTTCTCCGGCTGTTCGACTGTGGGGAATGTTGGTTTTAATGTATTGACAAGTGTGTTATCTTCGTCGTGTCCTCTTCTAATGGCGTGCCTTATTTATTCTCACCCGCGTGAAGTATTTTTAATGGAAGGTATTGCGGTACATTATGGACTTTAAATATGCTTTAATCAGGTGTTTGTTGATAAACTTGTTTAGGGACCGTGGGTAAGTACTGGATAAGTCGCTATCGTAATTCGCGACTTTCTTTATATTGACCCATATGGCAATCTAGATAAGATTATCTAGAACAAAAATCTCGAATCTTTCGAATCCTTATCGGAAATTTTCTTTGAATTGACTCCATAAAGTGATGTTCAACTTTAGACTGTTTTTCATTTATATTATATTTTTATAAGGCGAATATTTGGAAAGCAGCTCGAAAATCTCATTTTAGTGGCTCTTACAAGAACAAAAGGACTGATTAGCTCTTCTAGATTTAACAAGAAAGACGGGGTACTAATGCCGTCATTGTGTTTTATTGAAGTTTAAACTTTAAACTTTAAAAGGTACGTTTCGATCTCATTTTTCAGAATTTATTTGAAACGGGGAGATTGATCTCAAGATTTCTGCCTTCCAAAAACGCTTCATGCTCTCAGAATGTTCGGCCATACGTTTATCTGTACATTTAATTCTAAGTTGGTGTGATATTTTTGCTCGAAACTACACACATGCGATTTCATAACGATACTCCCTGCGTTCTTCAAGATGACTAATATTGATCTGTTGTAAATCCTTTTGTACCTCGTCACTCTGTACCGCAATTTCTATTTGTATCGAGTCGTTTCCCCGCTTTTCTGGACTGTTTCATTCGGTAAGGCATAACATGCAGCTCGTCGTTTTCTGGTGTCTTTCGTTATTGCATTCGTCTTTTGAATAGATCTTTTCATCCAAATACCGTTGCTATTGATTGCCACGTGAATCTCTCTGAAAATTTCTCATTTCGCTTTTCGATTTCTCTTATTTTTGTATGACAGTCAATCACTATTCGTAGATTGGTGATTGGTAATCAAGCTGCGTAGATTGCTTCTGGAAGAATCATTGTGTTATGGTGCCGTAATTTTGCGCCATAGCTCTTAATATAGCAAGCCCATGTTAGTTTGTAGACCCTTTGGATTTTGGTAATACTTTGTTCGTTGAGAATGTGGTTTGATGCTCAAGATTGTATAGTTTCCCAGAGGTATTTGAAATACTTTTGTAATTTCACCATGTCTTGTGAGAAGGGTCGTGAGTTTCAACCACAGTGCGGCATCATTTTACTGTACCGCGAGATTCTTGACATGAGCTGTCAAATGTCAGGGATGCATACTCACAGTAAAATAGCAGAGGAGACTTTTGGTGAATATATTATGCTCCCTGGGTTTGCTTCAGGAAGACAATAAAGGAAGCAGAACTCAAGACAGAGCTTGTATACATTTAGAGGTTCTCTCTCTTTATCTTGTTAGTATAATACCTACCGAAAAAGTTTTAAAATTATGAAAAATACGCCATGACGAAAAGCAATATTGAGAATTACTCGATTAGAGAATTTTTCGGCTGTCTTTCGATATATTTGACATATACTCAAATATATTGTATATATAATGTGTTATATTCTTTTTAAATTGTAATTGGTGGTTTTCTGAAGGTCTCTCAGCTCTTGTTCTCCACATAAAAAGAAATATAATTATGCAAAAAATCTACGAAGACAAACCGAAAGGGAGAAATCTATGGTTGTGACTAACAATAAAAGAACGATAACAACGGCATAACAGCGTCAGAAATTACAACGGGAGCCACTTTTTAATTATATCGCGGTTTGATTAAAAAATCCGGAGTCACATAAAAAATAAATTGCCTATTTAATTGCAGCGCGCCAACGGAATCGTGGACTTCGAGCGTCTTTGGAGAAAAGGGAAAAAATAGGGGTCGACTGTAAGCGAGGGCGAGGGTTTCTTAAAATTTACTTTTTCGCTCTGCGAGTTATAATAGCGAGGGGAGGCGGGTCGTTGGGGCCGTAAGGGTGAGATATGGATTTTTGCTTCCGACGCTCTTCTTCGTGCACATTTTCTTTTCTGAATTATAAAATATCTTCGTTATTCGTTTGCCTTCAGATTGGAGCTTTTTGTAACAAATTCGACGAAAAATCGAGTGTATCATATAAAATTAATGGAATTTTCCTCGTGTCTAACTTTCTAGCAGGCGAATCAGAACTACGGACGACTTTTCATCTAATTATGAGTTTAAAGCGAACTGAATGACATTTTTTTATTATTTGTTTGAGAGTTCACGTTTTATATTTATTTTTTATATTTTCAAAGAGTATTATATTTAAGGACAAAAAAACTTTATCAAGATACTAAGATGCTCAAAGTCAATTCATAATTGTACAGAATGATGTCAATTAAGAATAATATTTTTAGAGATCTTTTCGTATATATTTTCTATAAATATTTACGCATTATGTTGCTGCAAGCTTCAATTTTACTGATCATGTTGATTCCGCCCACAAAAATCTTCGAAAAAATTGATATTCTGAAACGAATTTTAAAAAATCTATCCATATATGTAAGTTATTGTTGCTCATGTCAATAATAATCACACTCAGAATATTTCACCATTTTGTTGATAGGTTCGAGCAAGCCAAAAACAGAAAAAATACAAAAATTAGAGATAGAGATCCTGTAATTTTTCAGTAAGCCCTATATGCGAACACTTTTAAGATGCATTTTATTTTGAAGTGCAATAGGTATACCTCAGTCAAAAATATCCTGAACTCCGTGAAACTAATGTCTTTTAAACAGAGAATATTCATTACTACATATAAGGCTGATGGAATCGTTGGTCCGTACTTCTTCAAAAACGATGATGGCCAGAACGTTACAGTCAATGGTGATCGGTATAGAGCCATGAATACTAACTTTTGCATTCCTGAATTGAACACCATGATGTCCAGGAGCTGTCGTAGTTTCAACAAGACGGCGCAACATGTCACACAGTTCTTGCCACAATCGATTTATTGAAAGACACGTTTGGTAACCGCCTAATTTCACGTTTTGGTCCTGTGAATTGGCTTCAAGATCTTGTGATTTAATACCGCCAGACTACTTTCTGTGGGGCTATGTAAAGTCATTGGTCTATGCGGATAAGCCACAAACGCTTGACCATTTGGAAGACAATATTCGCCGTGTTATTGCCGATATACGGCCACAAATGTTAGAAAAAGTCATCGAAAATTTGTAAGTCCAGATTGGACTACATCCGAGCCAGCCGTGGCGGTCATATGCTAGAAATCATATTTAAAATGTAATGCCACAAGATTATCTTTCGAATAAAAAAAAATTCTTGTCAGTCGAATTGAATAAAACATGAATTGCAATAAAACATCGTTGTTTTATTGCAATTTAAAGTTCTATACATCTAAAAAAAAACACCCTTTATATGAATATTAAATTAAAAAATCAGTTGCTTCACTGTAATGTAACGAAAATTTAACATATTTCAGTGATGTGCATAGATAAAATACTAGAAATACTCATAGTTTTTACATCAAGTGTTGAAAACTTTCTCAATCTAGGAATAGGTTTATATTATGAACGATTTCAATGATCCTAATAATTTACCTAGTTTCTGCAAAACGAGTACTAGTAGTGAAACAATTACAAAAACTAACAACTACATCTGGTGAAGCCATTGTGTTGGTGAAACAATATTCTTGAGTTGACTAAATCATAGTGAAAATTACTATTTAGTTTTATTCAAATTATGTTGCTAAATTTCCATCAAGTATCAGTCCAATCAATAAGCCATTAGACACATTTTGACTTTTCAAAATATGTAATTTTTGTATAGCTTTCACTGAATAAATATTATTAATAATTAATTATCTACTTTCTAATAATATTTATAGAGGTTAAAACTAGTATTAACCCAAATAACTTGATCAAACTAAACTCAATTTATTTATTATATTAAGATTTATGACATAAATGAATGTTTATACCATTTATAAAAAGAGTTTACTAAAATTTTGGAAACGAATTGAAGAACAAAGAGTGACAATATGAAATTTTATTTGGAACCATCCTGAATCAGTTTCTAATGACAAATATCTTTCATTCCAAAAGCAAAAGACCTTTCAAAAAATCATTAGGTTATTGGAGGATACTTTAGAATATCAAGGGAATTGTCTCAATCAGTTTATAGGTAAAGAAGAACAAACGTCTTCATTTAAATGAAATACTTCACTGGTGCACTGATGTTGAAATATGTTTAATTAGTTCATTAATCATACAGAATTGGCCGGTATCGTATTACCAGATTAAAAAACTCCTTACGTAGATATATTACACCAAATAAAAAAGAAATTAGTGAACGCCAAGTTGCCAAAGGAACGAAAATATTTAGTGACAATAATAATAACTTATACATTCAAGGTGTTCCTCGAAGATATACAAGAACAGATAACAGTTGTTGAGTAATTACTATAATTTCTCTCGACGTTATTCCATATTAACGTTCAGTCTGATTAAAGCAAGCGATTGAAATTATTCAACAATTTAAGACTGGCCAAAGATGAGACAAGATTGTGTTTTCCAAATTAAGCGAAATCAGTACAAATTGAATATGTAGTCTTAATGCAGGAAGTGCTCAAGGCGGATGTGACTTAACTATTAATTATAGTGTGAACATCGCTTAACAAATTGTAATTAGTTTTCTTAATAGGGATACAGTAGTTAAAAATAATTAAATCAACTGTTTACACCAGCGGGAGGAGGCGTTCTTAATGTTTCAATGTTAAATGGTTCCTCTAGCTCTTCGTTGTCTCGCGATATCTATTATATCGTATGGGAATGGAGAAGACTTCTGACGAAAGGTGAAAAAAAAAATCCAGAAGTTGTTCAGAATATTGTCATTCTTTCATAACATTCGTCAAAACTTGTTGTAAGGATGTTTCAAAATACAAATAATCCTACTTTCGACCTTTTTCTATCCCTTTAATATGTATGGGGAGTTATCAAAAAGTAAAGTGACTTTTAGATTTCGCGGGCTGCGTCCGTCCAATCTTCGATTTTTCTCAAGTTGGTACACTTGTCTTGAACATCTGCGAATCGTGCTCGGTGATTTTCTACTGTTCCATCAAAGAAACAACTTGGCAATTACAGAACAGGGTTATGCGAACAAACTTAAAGGGCAATAGATATACCCCAGTCAAAAATATGTAGAAATCCCATGAACTAATGTCTGTAAAACAGAGAACACTCTGCTACATATATATTCATATTTCAAATTGAAAATCAATTGCTTCCATGTAATGTTACAAAGAATGTTACATATGTCAATGAAGTGAACGGTCATAATACTAGAAATAGTGTTTACCTCCAAGGTTATACAGTTTCTAAATCTCAAAATGAAATAATACTTGTACACATTTCAAAATGTTCCACCAAGAGAGACAAATTCATCAATAATATATAGTTTTGAAAAAATATATAAATTGAGAAAAATAAATGCAAAAAAAGATTGTTCAGTTTACTCACGTAAAATAAAACGAATGGATTCACAAAAAATTGTCCTTTACCCCTTTTTCAGATTCCACGAAGTTGAAAAAACACAATTTTCGAGTACGAATCAAAGACTACTCTGACTAAATCACTTTGACATTTCTGTAAAACACCCGGAGACAAAATACAAGCTACAGAAACGGAGGAAAATCAGGGAGAAAACCGACTTGTTGAAGTTGGTTTTTAAAAGCTCATTTATTAAGTAAACCAAAGCCTGGATTCCAGACATCTCTCCGAACTCTCTGGAATAATTACCCCTGATTCTTTCTGAAGTTTTAAGTATGGCAGTTAATTAGAAACACCGAAGCTGTCTGGGTTGCGACATCAAGCCGGAAAACGACCTTTTAATTAGGTGAAAAGCCTGGGGAAGCTCGGAGCTAATTGTAAAATTATTATTGCTGAACCCTTTCAGGGACACTTGTTGCTCGGGAAAGGGTTGGCTTTTCACGACTGTTAACGTCTGTCTCTTTGTAAATGAAAATAAGCCGCGATTTAGACTGATTTATATTTGCCAGTTGTGAATACAGTTTAGGGAATTTAACCCCTTCTGTAATGAAGTTGACAAATATCTGGTGTTTTAATCGCATAAGAATTGTTGTGGTGTCTGAATATAAACGTATATGAATGGATTCAGTATCGGAGATATCAACAAAAACAATACAAATGAATATCGGTACTATACGTTTTTATGTTTTCTTCAGTATCAACGAGATATCAAAGATGAAAGGATTCTAATTCTATCAACTCTAGATAGCACTTAAGAATTTTTCTTCGAAACTGTAGCTCAAAAATTTTCATGAAAGTTGAAATATTTAATTCGAAGAATTTTATAGTTTTTTGAGCTTTGGGTGTAAAATAAAATCGTTGTATCGTAAGGGTATTAATGCAGGTGGAATTTGTGACCGTATGTGACTTTTTGTTTTTTTTTTTTTGCTGCCTCAGTTAATATAAAACATATGGTCAAAACATAACCGAGAAACTTCGAGAGAAAGAATGAACAATATGAATCATAATCTTAGCTCTAGAGCACAATGAAATAGTAAAATACCAATGTTTTTAGGTTGTAAAATTATTCAAAACATGAAATTTTGACAAATAGCAATGATATTTTCAAAAAGCAATATAAACAATAGAAATGAGAAAATGAACACATGTAATAAGCAAGGAAAAATAACGTGAATATAGACACACATACATTGTATACACACTTACACTCACCCACACATAAATAAAAACACACATAATCGAATGCGGATTTGTGAATCAAACTCGACTAGGATACAACAATCCTAAGAAACATGACTCTAATCATTGAGAAATCCTATTCTACTTGAAGGAAAGAACTTTCGGCTAGAGAAAGCACCAATTCAAGTAAAATAATGCAAAAAAAAAACCTAAAATAAACATTATAAGAAAATCTGAGGTGTATTACAAGTAGTAGGCCATGACATTGAGAAATTCATAGCCATCTACTTAATTACTTCGAAAAAGGTTCTGAAAAAAAGACGGTTAAAAATGGACTAAAACAAAATATTTGGGTATAACTTACGAGAAGTCATATGAAAGTAACTGAGTTGCTATAATTAATTTCAAAAGAAGACTGCTGTTAATTTATATAGCTTCTTTTATAAATCACTTGAGATATTCAAAGAGGGTCAGGAATTTATTTAGTAGAGGAATTCAAAACCCTTTCGGAGGCAGGAATGCCACCTGTTGCACAATGAAAGGGTTAAAAGATGATGGCCATTTAATTACGAAGTGCCAGAAATCAACACTGTGAAAATCCCAAAAGGATTATTATCAACTGGGGAAAAAGACGACGTCTAAAAAGACTTACTGAATTTAAGGGTTAATTTTCCTGTCAAGAGTTTTTAGATTTTTTCAGATGTTTATTCATGATGAAATTTTCTGTAATATTTAGTTTCTATAATTTTATCAATTTTGATATACATCAAATTCTTAGGTAGAAGCCTGTTCATATTATTCATTGATTCCTGTATATGTAAAAACGTAATTTGAACCTGTCTATTTTAATGAATAGAAAGTGACGAATTTATATATTTTAACTTCTGAAATTTTGAATAATTTATACATCTATAATAATGATCTTATTCATCAATATTTTCTCAAGTTTATTATTCATGAAAATTGATATTCGTAAAGAAATCGAAATGAGAAAAAAATAAGAATAGGAAATAGAGAAATGTATATTTGACGAAATATTTCTGCTTTATTTTTGTCATATGTTCATTTAGCGAATAAATATTTTTAAAATGGAGTTTGATGGAAATGGCTATGTTGGAATTATCTTCGTATGTAACTACGGAGCTAAAGGATAAAATACGTCCATTCTTATTCGGTATTCAAGCCGAAGCTCCATCCGAAAGTCGAGGCTGCTGAATATGCGAAAACTGAATTAGTATTAGGGCCCCCTTATCGGAAATTGGCGAGTTTGTGTGTTGTGTGTAGATGGAGGAGAGAGAAGAGTATTCAGATCAATATTTTAAACCCGCGGGTCCGTTTTAAGTGCCTAAGACGGCTTCATTTCTCGAGGGTGCACCGCGTGCGTGACTCATTTTTTTCATCCCTTATTAAGGGGTAGAAGAATATCTACACATAAAAAATGCAACCCCACATCGAAGCCCGTCCTCGCCCCTTCCTTCCTCATTCCCAAATTATATCGGAAGATGTTTTAAAGAAGAACGAAAGCAAATTAATCTCCGGAGTATAATGGAGGGTGAGTTTGAGGTAATAAGTCTCCCGAAAAACTCGAAATTACTATTTATGGGACTTTTCCGAGCGGCCATTATGAATCAAAATCCGGAAATGCTAAATTAATGACGTGCCGCTTTTTGATTTCAGAATTTTTCCATTGTGAAAATAGAAATGTTTAATCAAAGTCTTTTCATTCGAAAACCTCTTTAACGCGATATTGCTCGGTGTTTTTCTCACACAGAACGAACTCAAACTCACGTTATTATATATTTGAATCATTGGGCTTTAATTTACTTTTTATATCAATATCATTCTCAACATTCACTTCAAAATGAATTAATTCTCCATAATTTCGTGTTGTAGATTTAAGTCCCTAGAAAAATTCACAAATGAAGACCACAGGCAAAGAACATTCTAAGTCACTTTTTCTTACTTTTGAGTAAATGGAAAATTAGCCTCCGAAACGTCATATGAAATTGAGAATTGTATTGAACAATATATTTTTTTGTACTGATTAAATAGATTTAAATTCAAAATGAACCTGTTCAATCTCCATTTTTGTTTATATTTATTCTTAAAAAAATTAATGAAACATAATGTCATAAAAAACAGTGAAAAAACAGTCCTAGTCAGTTGAAACATGGAAATAATTCTACGTTCATGCACAGGTTATTGGGAATTTATAAACTTTACATAAGAACACATCAAGAAAGTCAAAGAATATAAGTGAATATTTATTATTATGAAAGAATAAGTGAATATTTAAGGTTATTCAATACAAATCTTCATTACTGTGTGCAACGAATTGTCATTTTAATCCATTGAAAAACATCAAATGTCCATGTATTTAGAGAGTTTTAAAGATACTGAAATACGGAAAAGTTTTGAAGATACTAAAATACATATTATGAATTATCTATTCAAATTTAATATTCTAAATCAGAAAACAATAAAAATCGTTCTCAAACTGACAAAATTACTGTAACGAGCTGAAACAAATGTTTCAAATTTGTGAAATATGTTCGTGTTTCATCTCGACAGAATCTCTTCAAAACCTGAAGATTATTGTATTTTTCATTTGATATGTACAAATTTTCAGAGTAGGCATTTGCTGGAAATGAAGTTGATATTCTTGATCTACCCCTATTGTCTTTGATGATAAACGACCTCCAAATACTATTGTAGGTGGTTCGCAGATTAATTGTTTTGGGATGGCGTGATTCAAACTTGATCCAGAGATCAAGTTCAGCAGACTATTGGAGGAGTTGGGAATCCTGATTTTTTTCTATATCCAAATTCAGAAAGCTGATAGTGACATAGAATATTCTTCCACTGTAAATCAATCAACTGGTTGAATATATAATGATATTTCCCTGTATATGATTTTTTCCAGCTTTAATAACAGTGACACACAACGTTCTTTCCCCTTGATGAGTAGACTAAGTTGTAGTACTCGGTCTTAGCTAGTAGATAGCGCGAAAACCTCATTTTTGAGAAAACTTTACTTAGAATGTTCTTTGCCTGTGGTCTTCAATTGCATTTCGGTAGACCTCTCCGAGTTCTATGAAAAGTGCCCTCATATTTTACTACTTTTTATGACCCCAACAAATGTTTACAGCGTACTTTAGGCTCAGTAAGAGACAATGATGTTATTACAATCCAGAAACTTGAAAAAATTTAGCATGAGATGTTCTTTTACAGCACAAATTTCTAGACCAAATGTTAATTTACAGGAAGTTCTATTATGGACATTTTTTGTTTGTTTCAAACTTTGAAAGTTCAAGCGTTTATTGTGACTAAAACTTCAATTTTAATTGGAAAAAATATTGATAACGCTTGCAAAAACTCCATCATTAATTGCTATAACAAATTTTCAATTTGAACTCATGTAGTAACTGAATCTATTTAGTGTTCTGAATTCAACTTCGATTATATTAGGTATTCTATTATTAAATAGCAACGAAAACAGTGTTTTAGAGATTTACACGCTTTTATTTCAAAATTTTCACGTATTACGTTTTCAGAGTACTATTATATGAGAAAAACTATTATTTTATTATTGAGTGTAAAAATAGAATTTGTATTAGAAGCAATTTCAGAATTTGAACAGTCTCAACAGCAAAGTCTTGGATTTAAATTCATTTCAATTTGAACTCAAGCTGAAATTCGTTTGAGCTGTACCGAATTAATGAATTTATCCAATATTCATTGAATTATTCAAAAAAGTAAATGCAAACACTCAATTCTTTTGCATCCAAAACATAAGACATGCAAAGATCACAAGATCTATAAAAATAATTGGTGATATCGATATACCCACCCAAACAAAATCAATATATTTTCATATATTTGAGATATATTCATGTATTGTTTCTTGAAATTGATTTAAAAAAGTTTTGACAAAGTTGTATTATAACAACGAAACGTCAACAAAAATAAACTTTTTCATATCAAAAAAAGCCTGTTATTGCTAAAAACTTCCAAAATTCATATATTGTTATATTATGTGACCATAATATAACAATAAATTAAAGTTAGATCACTTTCTCCAACAACAAAAACCAGATTCTTTTCTGAATAATGAGACAGATTATATTATCGACTTAATTGAAAACTGAATTCGTACAGATACTTTCGGCAGACAAGTATTGAAATAAGAAGCTTTCAATCCACTACATGAAATTCTAAGAATTAATGAGATTGAATTCTCGCTTAACTCTTGGTGAAACATAATTGAATATTAAAATAAATTAAACTCTTGGCTTAATGTTTCACGATTTATTTAACAATATGTATAGTCAACATGTTTCGAGCGTTAGCTCATTTTCAAGACTAAACCACTATAAGAAACGTAACAACAAATTTAATCTACAAAATGGATGTGAGTAGGGAGGATAGTTGAAAGTTATTGTAAATGAACAAGTAGATTTTCAACTATCCTCCCTACTCACATCCATTTTGTAGATTAATTTTGTTGTTACGTTTCTTATAGTAGTTTAGTCTTGAAAATGAGCTAACGCTCGAAACATGTTGACTAAACATATTGTTAAATAAATCGTGAAACATTAAGCCAAGAGTTTAATTTATTTTAATATTAAAATTCTAAGAATTATTACTTTGAGTGAGAAGTAATAATAAATGCTCGTCTAGTTTTGCCTCTTACGGCATTATCAAGAATGCATTCTTGAGTAAAATGATCACACTGTACTTTACAGTGTGATCATTTCCATCAAAAGGTATTATATTATTTTAATTCACAGATAAACGAATATACAGTTTTATGAATGAGATTGAATTCTCGCTTAACTCTTGGTGAAACATAATTGAATATTAAAATAAATTAAACTCTTGGCTTAAAGTTTCACGATTTATTTAACAATATGTAACGCTCGAAACATGTTGACTATACATATTGTTAAATAAATCGTGAAACTTTAAGCGAAGAGTTTCATTTATTTTAATATACAGTATTATGTTTATTTGGTCGTCTACGTTCTTTCAAGAACATCTTACGAAATGTGAAATTTTACGCATGACCACCTTGTAAAGTCTTGAAAATACCCCTAAATGTAACCACCCTCTTAATGAAATGGAGGGTGCCTAAAGAATTATCCAGGGAACTCTTATAATTCACTCCGAGAGGTTCGATTTTCATATCATTAGAAGAATAATGGGAAGCTCCATTGAAGACTATGCTTCATTAAATTCAGATTTCATTCAGCTAACGAAAGCATCAAGATATATATGAATTATGGAAGTATTTTTCTGAAGAGGTATTCTTCACTAATCATTGAAGCTTTAATGGAATAAACTGACTAAATTGCTTTGTTTCTGGTTATTGAGTGGAATACGAATGTAGATTGCTTATTTTCCATAATATTTGATAGTCCTCAACACTTTGAGTTCATTATTTTGATGCAATTTATTGTATGAATATTAAACAGAATTTTATCTTGAAATTTTCGATTGAAGTAAAAGTTTCAATTGTTATTATATCACAAAATTTTTTGAAGTTATATAATTTTCAACACTGATATTAGTACATCAGTTTTTTTTATAATAATAATAATAATATTTATTTAGCAGTAGCTATTACAAAATCATACATACATTCAGGTTCAGAATATATTATTTACAATTATATGTTCAAAACGAACTTATCTAATTTACGCTCAATATTTTAAGGTCACTAATTGTTTTTATAGGGCTAGGCAATTTATTAAATGCGTTGAATCCTTCATAAAATAAACTATTCCTATGTTTAGAAAGCTTACAAACTTGCATGTAGAAATTGCCAGCATTTCTTGTATCATAACTGTGCACATCACTGACACATGTTACATTTTTTATTAATTTATATGGGAACAATTTGTTTTTAACTTCAAATATAAATATATATGTAGCAAAAAGTATTCTCTGTTTGACTAACATTAGTTCTAAACAATTTTGCATGCTTCGGATTGGAGTATATCTATTACATTTCAAATTTGTTCGCATAGCTCTATTCTGTAGCGTTCGTAGCTGTTGTATTTTTTCTTTACTCAATCCCAATAACAGAGTGGAACAATATTCAAAGTATGGCATAATTATTGACTTAAAGAGCAATAACGTCATATATGTCGTCAGATTTTTACACTTTTTCGAAGTTTGGAAAACAATTTGGAAAATTGAACAGAAAATATACGAGAATTTCAAAATTTGTGGAGTGAGTTGAGTGAAATTCCACAATGTATTGACAAAATATTGAGAGATTAACTTCAGTTTTTCAGGCAGCAGTTGATAACTTCAAGAATATTAACAGTTTGAATAGATTGACATAATTTCATATTCAGTTAACTTTCTAGCAACAAAACAATATTTCCTGATTGTTGATGCGTTTTCAGAAGTTTATCGACGTGTTATTTATTGTTATTGATATAAAATTGGCTTCAATACGTCCAAGTATTTCAAGCCACAAGCATGATATTATAACGACAAAAACTATTCAAATCAAGTCTTCAATAAAGAAAGATATTCAGATTCTTAACGAAATTACGGACTTTAGGATTCCTCGTATAATTAACGAGGACATATAAGAAAGAAGTCACTGCTACAAAACTACGAAATTTCAGTTCAACTTTGAAATTGAAACGATTGATAAGTCACTTTCGATACATCAAATATATGATAAATAGCAGTAACATAAATAGGGTAGCACAAATATTAGAACATGTCTTTCAGGATTCTCCAAGTTATTAACAGAAAAATATATGAGCGTACAAAGTTCACCGGGTCTTTGAGTATCTATTAAAAATTAATTAAACTTTGTGTCCTTATTGAAAAATTGAATTTTTGTGCTACATCTTTTGTTCAAAAAAAAAGTTGGAAAAACTAATAATATTCTACAAAGCATTTGCAAACAGACTGCAATGTTCATGCAACAAATTGAGTATTGTGGTCTTGAATGTTTATATTAATTGATTGGCTGACACTGTTTAACAGATAATTTCAAAAATAATTAAGAATGGAATTAATCTTCGGGTTCACAAGAACATCATTCCCTTTGAGATTGAAACTGAGTATTATACTAAAATAGGATAGCCAATAGAAGGAATATTCAAATAGTATCTAATATATGCAATCAAAACCTAATTACTAATTCAAAAATTAGGTCAAACTTGTCCCGAAGTGTGTTGTTGCCCACTATAAAAAGACAATTGAACTGATTAACACGAAATGTGACCCTGCGTGCTTAAATTAGTAGAATAAAATTAATTACTGACCTTTGCCATTGAGGCCAGTCCAAAGTCGCATTGTGAAGAATCGTACGCTGAAATGTTGAAAAACACCACATAAGAAACAGAACAATTTGAAATAGATCTTTTGAAACTTTTTAAGCACGTCAGGGTCGCCTGTTACGTACATTTCGTGTGATATGATCTAATTCTATTCGTTCACTTTTAATAATTGAATACGTACAAAAACGTTGATTCCAACATGCTTAAAACGTAATATATCTAGGTTCGATGAAAATTGTTTCTCAAATAACCTATAGGTGAACATTAATAGTATTTGAAAAAAAATTTTCATGGGCCAGTTGACTAACTACATATATATAATAACATATTTCAGAAAATGAGATAATTATTACGTGTTATGAATAATAGCAAACAAAAACTGTATTCCATAATGAGATTTTTTTCTTTATTCATACAATAGAAGGCGTAATTTCTGGGTCGATCTGTTATAATAACACCATTTCACGATGTTGCTTAGTATACTGGGGTAGTCCCAGAAGTAACCGGCCAACGGATCAAGTGGTATCAAAAATATCATCCAATTGATCTGGTACTATGTTTAATCAGATTGACCCCGTATCTTCATAGCCACCTCGATGTTTGAAGGTCTATTATAACTTTCTGTGCTAGATTGACATTCGTATTGATATCTTTTGAATCTCTTTGACAAACAAACATTTGAACTATACCTTTTTATTGAGAACAAATATTGAAACATCGGTTCTTCTCAAATGTTTTTAAATAGGGGATGTTAATAGGTATTTGGTCGTCCGTAAAGGTTATTTGAACTATATTCCATTGCTCCAGAAGGTCGTGATTACTAGAGATCATTCAGAAAGAATGTGTGATCCTTGAGGAATAGTATGAGCAAAACTCTTATTCAAGTTAAACTGTTTCACGAATTTCAATATTTTGGTACTGAACTTTTGCATTTTCGATCTTATTATAGCCATTTCAGATTGTATATTTTGTTATTATGCTACCTGGGGCGAGAAGAATATATTTTTCAGATTATTTTCTCGTTGAAGCTTTCGATTAGGACAGGCTGAAGAATGAAAATGAACATTTCTCATTTAAACTGCCTTTTTAAGTAGAAAAGTTTGAAGTCACATTCAATGAAATATATTTCATCGTTTCTAATTTGTATTATTTTTTTTAAAATTGGAGTACGCTCACAAATTATCTCCAGGAACCCCTCATATATGACATTAATATTCATAACTTCTACAAAACTCTCCTATGAACGCAGATGCAGTAAAAAATGTTGTTTTAATAATTCCTAAAATTTGAGTGTCATTTCTCATTATTATTTATGAACATAATATTGTTGAATCAATTCTTAAAAATTCTGATTTAAAATCATCATAATCAACAATTTCAAAAGAAAATAAACAAGTTATCATATTCTCTTCCGCATATCACGAATATTATGCTTCTTTGAAATTTTTGTCAGTAATTTGCTTAATTTCTACACTGAATACTTCAAAAATATGAAATTTTGTTTTCCAAACTCATTTTTACGTTGAGTACATTTTTGTTTTTCGTCCTGTTTTTCAACTAGGACGATCTGCAAAGACTAGAAAATGAATGAAGTAATAGTCTCAACATTTTTTACATAGAATTCAAGCAACTGGAATATCAGCATCCCTTTTATTTGCGAATGACATCCACCCTAATGTATACTTGAGTTCGGTTTCAAGATGAACTAGCTAGTCGTTCGATATGGTGCTATAATCATAGCTCCTCAAATTTGCAAAAACTTCAAAAAAATCGTAGAATTCTTGGAAAAATTGACTGAAGATCCTTCGTATTCGATTAAAGCAAAAAATTGTCACAATATTGAGAGAAATATTTTGGTCATAATTCCTGGATCCTTAAACTGATTTCGATGATTCAAAAACATGTACCATGTGAAGTTTATACTTAATCTACGTACGAAAAGACATTGTGGTCGGTCAAGCCATTCACAAGCTTCATGTTCACAAAGAGTGCCATGACAGGCAGATATAGCTCCCCTCAATAAAATACTTTTATTGTTATCAAAAATAATCGATAATTTTTTCACATTGAATTAATAAATCAAGATATCCAATTATTATGCAAATGAAAGGGGACTTCATGACGGCTTCCAATAATTCCAGTAATTCAACGTATAGAAATGACTCGAAACCGATTCGATCTGCATAGAAAGCCTCGAAGATATCGGCGACTTTTTAACAGAATCGTTAGTTGTTAGTCAATCAGTGACTATAAGGGGTAGATCGCCTTAAATCTGACGATGGTTTGTTTTAAACACGTTTTCCCGGCTGTACCACTACGTGCGGGGTATTTTATATTTAAATGTTGCATGATTAACTCATATTAAATAAACGTAACGTACTCTCTCAAAGGTTCGGTTATAATTTATTTTTTATTGTCTATTGTCTACGGACATCTCACGCCATTACAAACTCGATTTCTTTCGATTATCATAAATCTTCCGGAACACAGAGGGAAGATGGCGTTTTTACGATTCGATAGGTATTTAGGATTTTGAAAAAAGAAGAAAGTGAGATTAAATGAAACTTTCCAGCAGAAAAGATGATATTTGTCCTCAGCTCTTTGAGGACATCATTGATAATCTTTTGAGATAAAAATTGTACAATAAGGACATTTTCCAATCTATAGTAACAGATTTCAATGAAAAACTCAAATCTTCAATGCATTTTGGAGAACCTGCATCAATATTCTCGAAATTTCTGTTCAGGTAGAAATTGAATAATAGAACTCAAAATGCCGAATATCACAGAATGAAACATTGAAAAAAGATAAAACTGCGCCCGAAATGAAGAGGGAAAATCTATCATTGACTCATGTTGACATGTTTCAAGGTGTATATCAAAAAATGCTATGAGAAAAAATACGCAATCAATTTCAGCACTTTTTGGAAAAACTTCAATTTGAAATGTTGCATAAGAAACGATAAGCCTACAAACTCAATTTTTATGAGCCATTAAGGTCAATAACATAAAGAAATCCACTATAATTTATTAAATGACCAACCTACAATGAACAAATCTCTACATAGAAATTATGGTTTCGTTATTGGTTATGAATTCGTTTGTTGCACATTTTTTAACTCAGTGCATCTTTGACATTTGAAACAGCCGATGTGCAACAATATGTGATGAAAATGTGAAAATATTTAGTTTCATTCGATCTTTCTCAGGTATCTATCTACGAATTGTTCAAACGAAGGAATGAAGAAAAACTTGCGACAAATAACCAAGCTCAAAAGATTTCTCAATTTTTCTCCTAAGCGATAACGAACATTTTAAATAACTACTTCCAGATGATAAGATGAACAGGTGGAGTAAGTTATATGGAAACAAATTATTTCTCATTCAAAGATGAAATAAGTAAAATAAAAAATTAAACATTGAGAAAATCTAAGACATACATAGAGAATTTATCAACAAAAAATATGAATCCGAGTGTTTTTCAATTATTGTGATTATTATTCTGTTTATTCTTTATACTATGAAGAGTTTTTTTATTCCAACTAGTGATCTAAATTCGTACTAAATCAACTGATTTTCATGTAATGATTTTATATATTTGCACGGTAATGATGTTTTCAGCTCTAAAAGTTGTGCTGATAAGAGGAACGAAATTTTTTCAGTACGTATTTCATAATGCTATATAAATTTGCAACTCCAAATGAATATAAAATAACTATTCGTTCATTATTCTTTATTATTTATATTTAATAGTGAAAAAATACAGAATAGTTATGCACTTCTCAAAAACAATAAAAATTTTAAGCGACTGTCGTTATTTCATCATAACCATACCTCGTATGTCGTACGGAATTGTTCGTGAAACTTAGGGCACCATTTGATTTTTACCTACTTATTTCCTATGCAATTAAACAGCAAGATTCCCATATAAGAAGCAAATATGAATAAACTAAAAGTGAAACGTTTTGACAGGCAGTCTCGTTATTTCGTGACCACACCCCGTACAAAATTTCCAGCAGAATTTTTGCGACAAATTTTATTTTTTAATAAAGGAAATAATTTTCAATTTAACGGTACTCATCTCGTTTATTTCTTCGCTTTCTCGGTTTGCTCACCGTTGGGGATGTTCAACTTAACTTTTAGCATACACTCATTTGAATATAAATACGAACAATTCCATTCAAATACTGAATCCGGGGAATCGAGAAAAAGGAATATATAGCAGGGAATGAAGAGGATTTAATGTGAAAACTCCAAATTTATAGCCCGAGAACAATGATACGATTTTTTATTGCTTTAAATTATCGGTTAAGTTTGGTCATTTAAAGTGGCGTTCCCACTAAGTTATACATTCTGACGGTGTTCCGCGATGGAACATTCATTACAACTGCCATCGCCTACTACCTACTTCTAAATGCGCGACCCGCCGACTTTGCGTTTTAATACGGAATTCGTACTTTTTAAAATATGTACGAGGGGCATCAATTATATTTTAAGCCTAATAATGAAAATATCACTTTCTTCATAATTTATTGCATTACATTCTCTAATTATGAACATAAATACGCTTCGAATAAATTTTCAAAGTATATTCAATGCAATTGGGATCACACTAAAATATGCGTTAAAGGCATCCATCATTTCTTCAGATTTCGATAGTCGATGAGTATTTTAATATTTCATAAGTCAAAATCAGGTTCGTAGAGCGGCAACGAGCCATTTGCATGTTTGAGTGTTACAATAGAATTTAGTTCATTTAGCATCCCTAATATAAAACAACAAATTATGTCAAAATTTTCAGAATGACTTATTTATCCCAAATTGATAAAATAAGTTCTCGAATTTCTTATAATTATTAGAATTTTCAATGCTCACAGGCAGAATTTGAATATTTTCAGTTCTCTTGAATAAATAGAATTCAGAGAACTTGTACTCTTACAATGCTCGTAAATTCGACTGACAAATCTGAATCTGTCGCTAAAATGAAGGAGCAACTTTAGATGTTTCATCTTATAGATGACATCATTTGTTCTTTACCCAATTCTCTGTTTATAACACCTGTATTTTCATAACACCTAAAACTTCCAACATAGCTTTACAAGAATATCTATTACTATTCAACATGAGCGTCATAGCCTTATTCTGGGATATTACTTTTCGTTAAAACATAATGTTGAATCTGACTATTCAGCCTTGAAAATCAAATTTTCTGAAAATTTTATGTCTAATATATAATACATTTCGCTTTTAATCGATGTGTTCTTCTACGAGGTGTTCTTGTGTTCTTTCTGGACCAAAGTCTATTGCCTTTTGTGATAATTTTGTTTCTATTCAAGATCATATTCGAATGTTACTTCTAGAGTGTTATGCTCGAAAAAAAATTCTAGTAATTTTTTTCACATTCCAGCAAAGATTTCTGCCAAATATATATACTTAGATATATTTACAAGATATACCAATTCAAATTGGCCATCTTACGTTGTCCGACCAGACCACTTTTGGAAAAACTATCTCTCTGTTGTTCACCTACAAGTTTATATTCATAGATTTATGATTCAAATGTTGAGGATACTTTTGATGGAACTTTGATGTATTTTATCAAGGTTTCCTCTGACGAATGAACTAAAGTCTTCTATTGAATGTTGTCAATTTATAGAGGATCGAACTCAAATATTAATTTTCTCAAAATTTCGTGAGTCAAATTAAAAGAACAAAAATAGTGTTCAAATAAAAATATTGATACACAGGTATGAGTAAAAAAAGTGCAATTATCTAATGTGGAAGCCAGATGCTCCTTAAAAATTAAATCCCGTGAAAGTCGTAAATTTGAATAGCAACCCTCGTACAATTGGCATCGCCTACTACCATCTCGAAATGTGCGACCAGCCAACTTTGCGTTTTAATACGGAATTCGTACGTTTTAAAAATAAATAATGACGAGATATCCTCGGCTTTGGCAATTACGTCTGTTTAATAATTAGTACGGCACCGTAACAACAGCAATTAGATTTGAGTTGTTAATTGCTGGATGAGTTCATCAACTGATTTCGAACAGATTGTCGTAATTATCAGGCGACTGAAAAAATTATTAACTCGTCAATTTAAATTTGCACGGGTTGTGTTTGACAAGCGTTTTTAATCGTATGGTTACTGATTGAACAATAGGAATATTTGAAATTACCGATGTAATGAACAATATAATCAATTGTAATTATTTTTATCATTCACTAGTCTTCACAGATCTACAATTAGAAACTTCAAATTGAAATAAATTGAGAAAGCTTTCAAGTATTTATGAAATCGAAGAAAGTTGAAAAATTCGGTTTTTCAAATAACAGAACAACAAATATCGCTGTATTCTTTTTTAATTTATTTCTACGAGTGCATTTTTCAGAATGAACAGGGGCCACCTCCGCGATCCCATTCATTCTCTTAGAGAACTGTAGCAGCGTTACCTGTGTAACAAATTAGCCAAGGTAGCAAGAAACACCCCCATTTCGAACCTAAACAAATACCCTGCATCCGGCACGTTTTCCTTCACGGTTACAGAATTTCAATAAGTTACTTTGATGAATTATTTCTGTTTTGATACTCGTAGGTACACTGTAGCGTTATATCTTTCATTTTTAAACCTATTGGGAAATCTATTTTGCTGTCGGTGAGAGAATTTTCTGAAACTCATTCGTAGGGTGAGTGATTAGATCAATGGAAAATATTATTTCTTAACTTGTGGCATTATGGTTGGATTTTTGCAATTGCGAAAAGAGTTTGCGAGAATATCAAAAAATGTGTTTCAGTGTGTCATATTTAAATATATCAAAAGATCAGATATTTATTTGCAACGATGATATTTTTTATTCATGATGTTGTTTTTTGATGAAAATGAATCAGCACTATCGAAATTTTCTGTGGTGTAACAATCTTCTTATTAATAAATATTAAGTAAAACTCCAAAACTGTTTTAAACCATTTAAGTGCATATCAAAGATTGAAAGAAGTATTTAAAATGTTGAAATTATTTATAAACTTACAACTCTTTTGTGAAAAAGAAGTGAATATTATTGAAATATCGTCACAAGATATAACAAATAAACCGAAATATAATGATAAAAGTTTGAAAGTGTTAAAAATCTGGTTTTGATAATTTTATCAAAACACATTCATTTAAATTTTGGGAACTCAATCTTTCATTTTATTTGATAATTTGTACATTTCATTTCAGCATTGTATTCAAAATTCAGACGTTTTATAAAATATTATACTCATCACAAGTTTTAATTGGAATTCATTATGTTTTTTCTTGAATCTACTATCTATATGCAGATGTTTTTCGTACAATCAAAAAACCTCACTTCAATAAAATCTAAAGCAAACTCTGTTGTGAACATTACAATTGTCTACAATTAAATTTATTTTATTTTGTAGTCATGATAATATGAAATGTTTTCTACAGAACGATAAATTGAGGAAACAAATATTATATATTTTTTAATGAAGTTGATTGCATGTTCGCAGATCTTTTGGTGAAACGTTGTTTAATATAAAAAACACTTGGCTAAGTTTCGCAAAATTTATAATAAATAATTGATAATTTTTTCGAAATGTTACCCCATTTTCAATTGTTGAACTGTTTTCAGTTCAGTTTTCAGCTGTAAGTTTAACTTTTGAAAATCGGGTGAGACCTCGAAACAATTGTCAAGTATTTATTATAAATTTTGCGAAACCAGGCCAAGTGTTTTTATTTAATATACTAATTTATTCAGCTAACTCTGTGCATTCATAGGTTTTTTGGTGAAAATTTTCAAAAATCCTGAATTATTTTTTCTATTTTTAAAATTAAACAGTTTAACTATTGAAAATGGGGTAACAACCCGAATCAATTGTCAAGCATTCATTATAAATTTTGTGAAACTAAGCCAAGTGTTTTTAATTCAATATATTAAATATTTTTTATTTAGCAATGAAAATGAATAAATCCACAATATTTTACAAATTGGGATATTCAATCTTATTTCAAATTCATATACCTCATTTTGATACCGCAATTATAAAATATTCCGATAATTATGAAACAAAAATCTAACGTTCTGAAGTTATAAAACAATACTGAAAGGCACTCTATAGAAGGCGAAATGAGTACAATCATAATTGATATAACACAGTGAATATAAAGTACCTAAAAAGTGAAGAGTGAAGTTAAAAATGTGAACGCAACCAAACCATATAAACCATATAACGCAACATGAAAACCATTCGAAGACATTGAATAACAAAAATCGAAAACCAACAATACCAGAAAGCCTGAAAGATACGGAATAAATATTTGAAACAATAACGAATAAGAATAAGGAATAAAAATTTGTACTTTTTATGTATTTTCATTTAGAATATTTGAAGTTTTTGTATTTGTATTGTACATTGTTTTTATTGATAGATTGTTTATATCAAATTTCAAAACCTATTCATCTGAATAAATTGCGACAGAACAATTTATTTATAGGAAAAGAAGTCAAAATAATATTTAGAATTTCTTTCTGTTTTCGTTAAGTTTGTACATGTATAAAGCAAAAACTACTGCATAGATTTCAACGTATTTTCAATGATGTAATGCTGGAAGTCTAACTAGCAATTACGCTTTGACTTAACAAAGAAAATATACATGTATTTTTGTACTGTTAAAAATTTAATAATGCTGGGATTTCTGTAGAAAATACTACCCTAATGGTCAATACGACTGATTTTGAAACGGTCAAAACTATTGAAACTATTGAATTAACTGCAGTGAATTCGTAGAAATTGCTCTTTTTAGTGATATCACCATTATCCTAATAAAACTACGCCCAATGTCTCGATGATGACGTCATTTTACCACGGATATTCCATGAAGTTCACTCAACATTATCGTATTCAGAACATCTCTGAATTAATTAGTTTTCAGATGGAACATTGATAAGCAGTAGGTCCGATCGTGACATGAATTTCAATTAATTATCATAAAATAAAAATTAAACACGTGCATCTACGTACTATCCAAATGAAAGAGATGTTTCTGTATGTGACAAAACACACCCCCTCTAAGTGTGACGAATATTCAGCTGCAATATTCCACTCTTTAACAGTGGCGCGACAGTAACAGGAGATCGTTTTTTGCAACGTCTCAGATTTCTTTAGATCTGACAATAGCTGGAACTCGAATGAAGGAGATTAGAAATCAATAAAGATTGGATACCGGAGTATTTCCGGTTTATTTAATGTTTTCATGATTTTCCAACCATTTGTCAAGATATAATATTTGAAGAGTACAAAAACTCGATGACATTTTTACGTCCGAAAAAGTTATATTAGGAAAATAGAAATAAAAATAAGTACATATTGAGAATGAACCTCAAATATATTACATTCAAAATGTCAGTGTTCACGAAAAATCGATGAATAAATATAAATGAAAATCACCTTTCATAATATCAATGAAATTAACTGAAGAATTCATCCAAATAGGCTAATTGAAAGAACAAACCTCATTTGCATTTTTTGGGCTGTGATTTATTTTTCTTTCGACAGATGGCGTCAATGGTGTCCTCTACAGTTGACGGTTGTCTTCGATAGCTTAGTAGCGAGAAAAGACTCTACTAAGGAAATGTTCATCTCGACTATTTCTATCAGGTGTGGTGGATAGAAATGCACGTTTTTGGAGTGTATGTGGAAAATATTGTGGTTAGAATATTACTGTATAAGTTCTTGGTGTCGATATTGAAGTTCTCTGTTATCGTTTCTTCAAAACCCACCTGAAGAAGCATCAGACTGGCAGTTACTGTCCACTGTAGAACTTCAGTAACTGTCAGATTCTCTTCAATTATTTCAACCGATAAAATGAACTTTACAAGGATATTGTCAAAGTCGATATCAATTTCGAAGAAGCATTCATACGATTAAGAATTTTTGACTAATATCGGGGTTTTACGTAAACTAACATACATATTTATTTCAATGACTGAAGTAGTCTTTATGGGTATTTCATCCAGTGTGAAATGACTCTCTAAGATTCTCACTATTCATTAAAACGACAAGATATTGCTGTCAATACAAAATATGAATAACGATATGATTCTGTGCGTGACCAAAATCCTATTGAAAATGTTCAGAGAATGGTGACTGAATGCCTTATGGTATCAATAGACCTTAGGGATGTTGATCCTTCGCTCTAATCTAAATGAAAAGGATTAAAAAATTGTTATAATCAAGAACTAGCGTTAAAGTTACATCTTCTGCAGATGAAAAAGGCGCCTAACTATATTTACATTCCGTAGTCAATTTTGAAAAATAACCTGATTAGACTTTACGGAGTTGTACTATTTTAACTGATAAAACAGTTCCTCATAATAGGCCTGAGCTTGTCCTGACAAAAGACCTAAGGAATATACTTTCATCGAGGTGGCCATTACAAATGCAATCAACCCAGTTGAGAAGAATGCCGATTAAATGTATTCATATCGAGAACTTGTAGTCAGAGTTGCACTGTCAAACAATGATACGTAAACGTTGTCAAGACTGTTGTACCGGTATAATCCTGAAAAAGCTTCTGTCAAACATCAGATAACTAGGACTTGGTTAACATCTCTATCAGAAATTACAAAATCAGTAAGTACTGTTTGCCACAGTAATGATTGTCAGGAATTTTCTTGGGCATAACGAAAATCAACGAAGCGAAAGTCGCCACCGTGGAAGATCGCTGCCATAGGGAACGCCACCACGGTTCTGATACTTTGAAGGGGCATCACAGAGCTGGATCCCTCTGATATGTAATATCTCGAATAAGTGGAAGTCCCCTGTGATGAAAAATGACAGCCGTAAGGTCAAAATCGGGATCGTTATAATTTTTTTCATTGATGAGCTGTCTTAATAATTTAATGGAAGATTTGAAGCAGATAACCTATTCAAACTTTCAAGATGAATACTCATTGATTAATTTTCACAAAATTATAAACTTCAAAAGATCCACCCTTTGCTGATTGTTACCTACGCCTATGAGCTCTTGAAAAACAAACAAACCTAATCCATTACTGGCGTGATCAGAAATGAGAAAAAGAGTAAGAGAGAAAGAGACCGAGAAGCCGTCATTTCTGGGAGAGGTGACGGCGATTTTTTAATAGATTCGTGTCGGGTAGCTGGGACAATATTGAATTCCGTTGCCAGGTAACAGGACAAAAGACGGATTTCATATCTTTTGTTACTTGTTCATTGTGGGTGCCAGGTAGACAAGATCTTTGCCGGAATGTCGTTCATAAACACTGAACTAACATTATTTCAAATGAACTTTTCTCTTCGATTTTGTGTTGCTCTCTTTCTGTTACAGCTGCTATTGATTACCGAATTGAAACTGAATAATCAGAGGTGCCTACACGTGTGTGTCGCACTATTTCGTAAGTTTTTATTTCAATGGAATCGAAGAAGCGGAAAATTGAAATTCAATCCAACGAATGATATGCATATTCGAAACTTACAAAATCTTTTTGATATAGATGTCTATGCAATATTATAACAACTATATTTATCGTGAAATAATTCTTACATTATACCATTACATTTATTCAATTGATATAGTAATTACAACTAAGAAGAATGCTCTAAGGACGGAATTCAGTATTGAGTCTGATCTTCCATTCAGACCACAAAAATATAGGTTTAATTTAAGTGGAATTCACAATAGAATATGTTTGAAAAAGGAGAATAACCATAAAAATATCAATTCTTAGGGAAAATTTCACATTGTGAAGGATAGCCGATGTAAAAAAATAAACAACATAGGATACAAAAAATTAATTCATACAATACTGTCATTATCTGTCGAATCATCAAAGTACTCTGCCACACTATGGTATGCCTTTGTTAACAGAAGAGACTAAACTATCTCTTTAAACAAATGAGCATTTAGTAATTTCATATCGATGGTAAATCGTTGAAGATTTTAATACTCTGACAATAGAGTGAGGGGTACCTACTCAAATTCAGCTGTTGCTTGTTGCAGATATGCTTGTAGCACATCAGTGTTGTTAATTTATTGTTACTCATGATTACTATAAATTCAGAATTAATTTTTTTATTTACAATAAACATTTCATAGATTTCTTTAAGATATAATGAACACCTATAAATATTTAAACAATGAAGGATGAGTAGATGTGAAACGAACTATTCGCTTCTATGTAATAGAAACATTTATAAGTATTTATTTCTGTAGATCAGCCCCACAGCAGAATATTATAGTTCAGAAGTATATTATTCTATTGAAGTACTATATTCTATATAATTATTATATACAGAATATATTCATAGATGTTTACTATATGTTAGAGAAAATGTATATAGGTTCATTAAAGTGAATAGTAATCAGGAGTATTCAACAAGGAACAGTGATGTGCTACTTATTCCTGAGCATAAAACAACTAAATTTGAGCTCACTCTATTATCAAAGTATTAAAATTTTCAACTATTTACCATCGAATTTGAAAGTACTAACTGCTCATTTGTTTAAGAAGAGGGCCACGTCTTTGTTGTTAACAGAGACATACTATAAAGTGGCAGAGTACTTCGATAATTCGAATGTAGACAGTAATCAATGGATCAGTTTTTTGTATCATATGTTTGTTTATTTGTTTACCACGAATGTGCCTCACCATGTAAAATTGTCTCAAATGATCAATATTTCTGAGGTAATTTTTTTTCTCTTCTTTTCAAATATACTTGTATATTATTGTATTTTTGTTTAAACCAATATTTTGTTCGGCTGAATGGAAGATCAGACTCAAAACTAAATTCAGTCCTTTTTGAGCATTTTCTTAGTTAATTAGTAATATTGCATCAATAGAATAAATGTAATTTTACAATGCGAGGAATGTCTGTCAATAAATTTTATCATTATTATTATATAGATAATTATAAACAAGACTGTAATACACATTCATAACGCAGTTTCTAGGTACAATGTTGTTAATTCTAGAGCGTGCAAAAAGCAAAAAATGAGATACTCAACTTTAACATAAAACATCAATGTCATTTGTCCAACTCAAATTTCTGTCTATATATTTTCCAAGAAACTTAGTTCATTCGGATGAAGAGATAGTGTTATCTCCATATTTAACATTTAGTGTACTGATTCCATTATCTTTCAGACAAAAATAAACACATACAGTTTCATCAACGTTCACCATAAAATTGTTCGATCGACACCAATTTACAAACTCTCTCACAATGCATTGATATCCCTCCAAAAGTTTCTTAAGAGTCCTGCCAAAGACAGTATAAGCAATAAGTTTATATGTACTGGTCCCTAGGTGGAGTTGCTTTCAGAATATGTAATTCCTGAATTATTTTCAATATGATTTATCATTTTTCGAGCTATATAGAAATAATAAATTATACATATTCGGATATTTCGATCAATCGAATAACTTTTTGAATCTTCAGATCTAGATATCTTAGATCTAGATCTTATATTCACGTCAACGATGTAGTTACATAACCTCAATTTTTTCGTTGAAAGAGTTAATCGATTATTTGATGGTACTACTGCTTGTTAGAATTTAACGATATGAGAAATATTAAATTAAGACTATAACATGCACGAACAAATTTAAAACTACACGTAGGATATTTCATGTCGTTTTTAATTCGCTAACCAAATTGTCGAGACGCTGAATTTCCGCTTCGAAGATGATTTCATCATCCGGTTAGTTAGACAAGGCCGCTTTGCTGCTTCCAGATCCACGTCTACGTGGCCCCAGGTCCCAAAACTTGCTTATTGGAAATATTGATTGATTAGCGCTGTTTGTGTTGTTTTTCACCCTTTGAGCCATTTTCATGCATTTCGGCGTGCCCAGACTTTCCTGCCAACTGGGTTTTTCTCCAAAGACAGACATGAGAACATGAGTTCATATATAAATATATATATATATATATATATATATATATATATATATATATATATATATATATATATATATATATATATATATATATATATATATATATGAACATATATATATATATATGAAGCAGATAAGTGAACACTGTTTCACTCTCAAGCAGCTGACACGTGTTTCGAGCTCGTTGGTTCTCATCAGAACATCATAGTTAAGTTTCAGATATAACTTGAGAATAAAACGAACGAAAACTTCTTTGAAGAAAGCGACGATCTGTCGCTTCCAAATGAACATCTCAGGATCATTGTTGGTCAAAGAGATGCCCTTTTATACTTCATGCTATTTTCAAGCTCAGTACTATTTTTAAATCACCAAATGGTCGGATACAACAGAAACTTATGAACCTGACCCCAAAAAACATCGATAAAATTATAGTGACACACATGACATATATTCGGAAAAAATGCCCTCAATCAACATTTGCACAATAAAACTAACCACATATGTTCGAAAGGGAAATTATCCATCGAAAATGATTTGCTAGATTTGTTTCTGTAGTCTACCCTAAAACTTTTATATCTTAAAATTTGAATATGGATATCATTCATAAAGTTGAAGATGTTGTATGAAACGAAACGTCGAAATATTGTCTTCGGAATATATGGAAAAGCCCAAAAGTCCTCCAAATTCAGTTCTAAAAGTTTCATCAATAATTCAAATCAATTTAAATTCACATCAATCTTAGGAGAGATCTCAAACTGATCTGACGATACCCTACAAAAATTGTTCATATTTTGAACATATTTATGAATCATTGATAAAATCTTTTCACTGTTTAACTTGAGAACGGTAAAAGATACATTACTATCCGAAACGTCGTGTGAATTCGATGTCTGATTCAAACATCTGTCTGTTAATCCGCGGTAAGAATTTATAAATTTTATTTTATATTTATCTATTTAATTTTCATTCTCATTTTATATTTTAGTATCAGTCCACGGGACATTAATTATCAATCCTTTTTCCGTTTAATCTTACTATTAATTTTACCATTCCATTAAATCGTAATTTGTTTCAGAATTTGAAGTTAAATTTATATTGAAGACAAACAAAAAAGCGAAGAATCTACATTGCCCAACATTTTTAAACAAATATCGAACATATGTTTCGGGCTACTAACACATTATCAAGAGCTAATAATAAAACAATATCTTGTTAATAAAATAGCAGCTCGAACTTGTATGTTAAAGAATTTTCTCGGACTTAGGTCGGGTGATTTCAATATTAATATATCACAATTTTCCATCAAGTGTTCCTTGAAAGTATTGTCGCTTTTTAACTGTTAAAAATAGACACAATTCGACATTTTATAACACGAGGTATATCAAACTCTTCTTCTGACAACTCATAAAGCACCAGATTGAGATTATGACAAATCTTCAATAAGGAACTTTTCAGGGAGACACCCTCTATGAGAACGTCAGCAATCTCCAGAACTGCTCATAGGAAGACTCCTTCTCATTAAATCAGTCGATATGACAGGCAGCCAGGCAGTTAATATCGAGAATATTAAAATTTTAACATCCACCCCCAAAGTTGAGAAGAATTTTCCCCGGGAAAAGCGGCATTTAATTTCGACTATATCGTATGTCAATGTATGCGAGCTGGATCACCATTGCAATGGAGCGGAACGTCTGGAAAACCCCCCGCCATTGGAAAGCTTCCAATTCGCTTTTCGGAGCGACGAAAAACCCGCTTCTTTACGCTGAAGGAACGAAACTGAAATTCATTACATGCTTGGCTTCATGGGGAGATTGTATTTTTTCCGTTTCCTAGTATTTTCCATATCGAAGCCGAAGGGTACTTGGATTATGTCGCGTATGCGTTCGAATTTCCTGTAACGCCATCTATGTGAAAATCGCGAGAATATGGAATAAGCGGAGTGTTTCCGTGTTTAGTCAACCGTGGAAATTGTATCTGCTGCAGAACTTCAATCCGTAAGGAATAGATGACTGCGATTATAATTCAAATCCGTTCCGCGTTCTTCATTTTTTTTCGAATTTATATGTCTTGATTCCTATTTCTTTCAGAAATTGATGTAATTTGTTTCACAGCACATAATTTTCTGAACATAAAAATGGAAACAACTTAAAACCTAAACTACTATGCTGTTCGAATTAATTGAGACAAAGGATAAAAAACAATGATTCCGTAAAATTTTACCTTTTAATGAAGTAAATACATACAAAATAGCGTAAATTCTTCATATTAATATGAAATATGTGCTCTCTTCGCAGAAATAACTTCTTGAACTCGACTAGGCATCGATTCCACTAGCGAAGCGCATTTTCTTCAATTCATCATCATGAAATTACACCTGAATTGCACTTATAATCATTTAAGTCTGAACTTGTTTGTAACTGAGGCAGGGAGCCAGGTCGTGCTGAAATGTTCCATCAAACGTTTCCATGAATGGGACAATCCTGGTGTGCAATATTTCCATATATTTCTTTGAATTCATCATCTCTGTTATAGAAGCTAATCCTCCAGTGCCATTGGTTGTGAAAAAACCCAAAACATTTGTTTCGAAGGATGTTTTACTGTTTGCTGGATGTGATCAGTCTGCAAAGTTTCCCCATCACTTGATTTATACCGTTGAACAAACAAATTTGTCTCATCACTAAAAACCACCTTCTTCCAGTACTTTTTAGTCCATGCCAAACGTTTTTTCATAATTTTCTGGGTAAGCAGTTGATTTCTTCTTGGTCTTCTTGCCTTACGGCCAACCTCCAGCAGTCGTTTTCTCCACACCTTCTGCCACATTCTTCAAATGTTTTTAAAATTCTCGAAACGCTGGACTTTCCCACACCAACAGCTTCAGCTATATATCTTACAGTCATTGATGTGTGTTCATTAAGCGAGATAATTTTGGAACGCTTCCTCGGAGTGATATCCATCGTTGGACAAGACAATACAGCACGTATCAAAATTGAAACCATCCACTTTCACAGCAGTAGGCTCACAACTGAATTGCTGGCGAGGTAAAACCGCTCAGAATGTAAATGATAGTCAAGGTCGAACCCTCACGTCATCTCAGGTAGCAAACAAGCAGGTGTGAGAGTGTTTGGGCCACCCTGGTATTCACATACTTACTACAGTAACTCAAACGAAGAAAAAATGTTTATCCAATTAATTTGAACAGCATAGTACATCACTGAATATCCGTTTTTCAATATATTTGTTCAAAAAACTTAACAATTATTGGATGGCAGTCATTTAAAAAGCATTTTTCACATATTTCTACACTGTTTGAGAATTTCAAAGCGTGTATACCTATCTCTTGATTCCTATTTCTTCAAGAAATTGATGTAATTTGTTTCACAGCACATAATATTCTGAACATAAATGTGGAAACAACTTAAAACCTAAACAACATCACTGAATATCCATTTTGAACAATATTTGTTCAAAAAATTTGACAATTATGTTGACAGTTGTTTCAAAAGTATTTTTCACATATTTCCACACGTTTTCACAATTTCAAAGCATGCTAAACTGAAGATCAAAGAGCACACCACATTTCAGCCTGACAATGGGGTGTCGCTCCGAAACAATTGTCAGGCAATCAATGTCTGTTATTCTATCAATCAATTTTTGTGTAACTCAGCCAACTGATTTTTATTGAATATATATATATATATATATATATATATATATATATATATATATATATATATAACTATATTTCACCAAGAGATCAGCGAATATTACATCAACTAGAATTTATTGGCGAAAAATTACGAAATTCTGCTGGAGGAAACATCTTTTAAAAAAATAGGATGTTTTTATTTCAGTGAAAGTAGGTTTGTTTCTCCCACAAATTCAAAAAACAGATTTGGATATTTGAACGCTAGCAACCCTGGACGAAACAATTTGACAGCTGACAGTTTCAGGTAAAATAACATTAAGGATTAAATAATAATAATAATGATAATATGCCTTTATTCAAATCGTATTTTCATACAACTTATCTAATGGGGCGAGATTTAGCATCAGCTACTCTTACACCTAACTCCTGACAAAAATTGACGATTTAAATGTCAACATGTTTTCATTATAGAACAAAATCCTTAAAATACTAAGTTTGGCTTGCAGTTTTGAGATTTTAAAAAATATGGTTCATTACAAATGAGTGGCATTTCGTGCATTTTTATTCGTGGTAATTTGTTCAAACTTAGTTATTCTAATAATATTCAGCACGAAACACGAAAAAAGTTGCGGAATAAATCGAAACCAAACCTAATACAAAAGAGCAATAACAAGTTTTCTTCCAGTGCTCAAATTTAATGAGAGATTACTGCCATTGTGGATAATTCTATCGGTTACACTATTTCCACATCTGCTGCACACTTTTAATCAGAATCGCGCGATCAACACCATTCAGTTTCGTGATGATAGGGACCAAAATCGTGAAAATACTGCAGCAGGGGTGTTCTTTGTTGAACTGCCATTGTCAAGGTGTTTGCCAGACCCATTAGTGCCCATCCCTGCATCTTTTGTATAAAAAATATTTTTCATGCAAAATCCCCTAACTACGTATTGTACTTAGAATGATAAATGAGTCGGAAATTCTTTCTTTATTTAAGTATTAATATCAAAAATCATAGGCCACCCCTATTTCGTCTCGATGTAACATTTTAAATCAGATCAGAAAAATTGTGGGAACAGATGAATTGAATTCTCATTTTATAGAGATTTATAGGCAACTTAATAATTTTTAGAGCATTTTCTATTCATTGATTCGATGATATCAGTTATAACGGCCGATTTAAAATGGCGATTTTGAAGTAATGGTGAATTATGGATTTGGGGTCGTAAAATTTCGAACCCCTTCATGAAATTTTTAATAGCAATCTCTGCAAATAATGAAATGGACATTGTGAAAAGGGTTTCAATGTTAGCAACAAAGATACATTTCAAAATTCATTTCAGATATAATTTAGTTCAATATTTAGTATTCTAATATAAATTTGTATCATATTATTGTATAAGTGGAAAGTTCATTTCTTTTCTACAAAATAAAAATTTTGCAATAGCTAACTAATCATTAACGTTTTTACCAAATACAAAATACATTATTTGCATGCTGTCGGATAGCACGAAAGTGGATGTAGGCGTACCTCAAGGATCTGTCTTAGGTTCGTTGTTGTTCTCCTTATAATAAACGATATTGTCTCTCATGTGAAAAAGTGTATATGTGGCAAAGATATTGAGAATATGACAGAGGGGATCGATAGAAATCTTTCTGCAATTAATGAATGGTTATCTGACAATAGCTTATCCCTAAATGTGCAAAAATCTAACTTCACAGTTTTGGGTACAAGTAAAACCCTTAAAATTAATAAAAATGATGATATAACTATAAAGATTAATGAACAAAAAATTGGAAGAGTACGAAACAGTAAAATATTTAGGCATTATGTTAGACGACAAATTGAGTTTCAATGATCATGTTGATTTCATTTCATCTAAAATTTCTAAAAAAATCAATTTTTTGAAAAGAATAGGAAACAATCTGTCGATATATGTGAAATTATTGTTGTTCAAATCAATAATAATGCCACATTTTGAATATCGATCCACTTTGTTATTTGGTTTGACTAAAGAAAAATTCAACAATTACAAAAGTTACAGAATAGAGCCATGCGAACAATTTTAAAGTGCAATAGGTATACCCCTGTTGAAATTATGCTGAACTCTTTGGAACTAATGTCTGTTGAACAAAGAATACTCTTTGCTTCATATATATTCATACTTAAAATAAAAAATCAGTTGCTTCCATGTAATGTAATAAAAAATGTAACATATATGTCAGTGATGTGCATGGGTATAAACTAGAAATAATGATAGTTTTTATATCCAAAGTTGTAAGCTTTCTAAATCTGAAAATAGCATATATACTATGACGGATTTAAGGCTTTCAATAATTTACCAAGTATATTGAAAACTAGTACTAGTATTATGATATTTAAGCGTGATCTAAGAAAGTATATTTTAAATAATGCGATAGGTATGTGATTGAAATTGACAGTTCAAAATATGTAGATTTTTTGTTTAGCTTCCGCTAAATAAATATTATTATTATTTCATAAACTATTTCTTATTTTCTCTAAACTTAAAGTGATAATTAGAAAATTTTAAATCGAAATTACGGAACAATACTCATTCTTTAAGCATGTGAAGAAGTCGATGATTCGAAATTGAATACCAGAAATATTCAGTATTTTATATGGAAGATTCAATTGAAGCTGCTTTGTTCTATGATTGAAATTATTGATCAATAGTCATAATATTATTATCAATAAATTGAGACTTATTCACGAAGAATTTGTAATAATTTTTCCGAGCCAACTTCTTCTCTAAAATTAATGATAGTTCACATTATTCATTAATCAAACTAATTATCGTCTATTTAACTCCGGCCTTAATTACCAAGACAACAAAACAATTGCGTACTTCCATTGAAATAATTGTTTTTTAGTTGACACGTAATGAGAAACAACAAAAATATGATACGTGAATTCAGTCATTCATAACTGGCCCAGTAATAAACGCATATTAGTTTATTATTGAATACATTATTAGTCGATTGTTAGAGAAAACCTTGGAACCCATGAAAATATATAATTTGAATAAACTTCGAATTTTAATTGATCCTTTGAAATTTTCTGTACGGATTAATTATTGCTATATCAAAGGTTATGATAATTACTCTATACATAATAGGATGAGGATATTCAATTAGAAAATGAACTTTGTAGTATTATTTGTATTTTTTTGTTAGTTTAATTACAATAGCATGACGGAAACTCCAAAGATCAACTTAAGATTGTTGAAATATGAGGGAAAATGTTGAGTTCCATAGGAAATCAATCAATTTCACTAAAATTTGTAACTGTAAGAATTTGTGACAACAAATTTTACCCGGAATCATCAACGAAAAAGTATGTATTTTTTTATTGGAGATTATAATCTCTGAATATTATTCATCACATATATAATATTTCGAATATTAACATATAAAACACAAAAAAAAACTTGACATTTTATTAGAATTCGAACTCGGGATTCCCCAATGAAAATCCTTCAATACCTCCTCTGAGCTGTAAAAACGTTAATAATATTATGAAAAAAGGAGTAATAGAAGTGAGTATATTAAAAAAATTTCGATCTCCATCAAATAAAACGAATATTTTTCGAACATAAAAACGTAAAGGCAATAAATAGGTAACATAGTATCCACCAATAATGGTCAGCACATCTAAATGAGGAATTGTCGTATTCTCTTTCATTTGGAAAAGTTTTTATAACACATAATATTTCATCTTATTTAGTTTTCATTTTGTGTGAGCCCGTTTTATATTTGATTTATGGAATTCGAGACACAATTTCCAATAGTAACTTTACTATATTTATACCTGCGTATTTATCTTTCAATGTGAATCAGAAGTCTTCATTAACATTCTGGTTGCTCCAATTTCAATCTATCTTTGTATTTATTTATGCACAATTTCATTAGATTTTGTTTGTTAATTGGTTCATTTTATTTCTGACTAAATAAAATCGGAAATTCAACACTGAAAATTTTCTTTGAATTCTTCTGTAAAAAACTATTTAATTTTTAAAATTGAACAAATTTTAAAAAATAAGAAAATTTAGTATACAAAAATAATACAAAGCTACAAATAAAGAAAGTCGGCATATTGATTGTTTCCTCTAAAGCATCGCGAAATTCTTCTTTCCCAACTGAAAACGAGAGGTGGTTGCTGAAAATGAATCATTGGGCACTCACTGGCTTCATAATTTTATGATCTTCATCGGTACGCTCAAATTAGTAGGCTGGTCATACTTAAGTTTTACAATGTAACCTCACAGTTGTTAAAAGTTTTAAAACCGTCCGCTCCAAGTGATTTCAAAGATACCGCAAATATCTAGTCATTCCGAAAATTTTAAAGATTATTCTGTTATTCAGTCCTGTTTTAACCTGGGATAATTGTGAATGTAAACGTTCTTTCTTTTATTTAAGTCACGTGCCAACAGGTTTTTCAACGAACTGTAAATGAGTCTACTTTCTGCGTGGGTTATACAATTAAACAAAAGATCGAGATATTCAGCCAAATTTCTTTGAGAAAAAATAACAAGCTTTTAGAGGAAGACAAAGACATTTTTGAGATAAAACTCCAAGAAATTTGTAGGTATGATATAGGTAAGATGATGGTCCAAGAAATAGGTAGGTAAGATAAGAATTGAGATATCTCTAGGTACTTCAGCTTTACAAAAATAAACGTCAAGTTTACTGTTTATTAAGTTGAATGAATATTTGTTTACCTCCTGCTGTGGCAAGGTTCAATAAATATTCATTATCTATTATATAAATAAAAATGAATTGCTTGCAGAAAGCTATTTACACCTACTTTTGAACCACCAGACGACATCAGGTAATCCTTTTCATTTTGTATTCGTTAATGTCATGATAAGGTCCATATAAAAGAAGATTATTGGAAATTGAACAGAAAATATTTGAAAACCTCAAAACTGGTTAATTTGGAATACCTTGAAATTGAAACAACACTATATATTAAATAAACTGAAGGGTATACAGTCAATAAATTTTTGTATGACTTTTCATATAACAAAGAACTATTATTATTAGGTTATCCAATAAAAAAAGATACTCAGATTATAATGAAACTACTGACTTCAAGATTTCTCATATAATTAATGAGGAGATTATAAGGTAGAAGTACCTGCTACGAAAATTCTAACCTCCAATTCGACTATAGAATTGACAGATAGCCATTTTCGGTACATTAAAAGATGTACATTGTACGTATCCATACGGGATAGATATTGGAAAAATTACTCTAAAAAAAACTCTAGCACAACTATTAGACGACGTTTTTCAAGATTTTCGAAAATAATCATGAAAAAATCTGTCGGTGTACGAAGTAAGCTGGATAAATTACTATATTAAATAAAAACACTTGGCTTGGTTTCACAAAATTTATAATGAATACTTGACAATTGTTTCGGGGTACTACCCCATTTTCAAAATTCAAACTGACAACTGAAAACAGTTCAAGAATTGAAAATCGGGTAACACCTCGAAACAATTGTCAAGTACTATTATGAATTTTGTGAAACTAAGCCAAGTGTTTTTATTCAATATATTAAACAATGTTTCATTCAATCAACTTTATTACGTTAAATAAGTATTAAATTAAATCAAACTTTTGGATTAATGTTTCACTATTATATTCAACAATATCAAATAGTCAACATGTTTCGACTAAAAGAGTCTTGACTAGAAGAGTCTTTTGAGTCTTGGAGATGAGCTCACGCTCGAAACATGTTGACTATTTGATACTGTTTAATATAATCGTGAAACATTAAGCAAGTATTTAATTTAATATTTAATACTGTTTCACCAAGAGTTAAGCGAGAATTCAAACTCATTCGGATAAATAAGTATTATAAAAACAACTTGGCTTAGTTTGACAGAATGTTTAGCTGTTTTAGAAGAACAAAAATTGAAAACAACTTGCCATTTAGTAGAATACTATCAACAGAAACTAAGAAAATTAACTTTTACTAATAAATACGAGTAATTTGTTTGTATTGTATCTGATCAATGTTATTTATAGTTGATGACAATATTGACGATATGTTTGATGCTATTAACTATGATTTCCGTTAAATTTATAGATGGCTAACTGATAACGATGGACAATAACAAGAGTAAGTACACTATTCTTGTAAAAAATATTTGCTGGGAAAAATAAATAAGCAATTGAATTTAAAAATCAACAATATAAGCCTAGAGACTGTACACGAAATATTTAGGAGTAATGTTAGATGAAACTTTGGTTTCAAAAACCTTGCAGAAGAAATAATTTAAAAATTTTCGAAAAAAACCGGGTTTTTAATTTGAGTTTGAAATTCATTGAGCATGCAGGTAAAACTACTCATTTATCATGTAATAATTTCGCCATATTTAGAATTCTGTTGAACAATTTGGTTTAATTTCGATTAAAGTAACTTACAGAGAAAAGTATAACAGAAAGTGTAACAGAGATTCAAAATAGGGATATGCGATATATTTTAAGTTGCAAAAAGTTCACACATACCCATTGTGAAAAAGTTGAATGTTTTGAACCTTCAATCAAATAAACAAAGAATTATTCACAAAACATCTCAGTTTATTTTTGAAATCAAATTAAACCTTATTCCGTCATACGTGCATGAAAACATTGAATATGTGAATAAGCATAATCATAATAATAATAATAATACATTTATTCCCAACAGATATACATCCAGTTACAGGAAAAAAATAACAAATTGTGCAGAAATAATAATAAAAAAGAAAAAATTGAAGAAAAAAAAGTATAACTGAATATATACAACTTAAATAAATAAAATTTGAAATTGTAATACACAATAACTGAATGGAAAAAATTAAAAACAGAATATTAGCTATTACAAAGATTTTAAGGATAGTACAAGATAATACAGAAAATCTGAATAATTTTTACATAGATTCATGCAACAGATCAGGAAATATAACAAGCTTTTTATAGAGTTTTGATAACGTATAATGTATCACTAAATCAAATCAAAAATTGTAAAAAATTTAAACTATTCAGAAAAATGTGTTGTGATTTTGTGAAATATAACTTTTCTTACAATCAATGTAATTATATGGAAAATTTTTATCAATATTAATATTACGATAATATGTTCGATGATGTGAACAGCAATTGCTGAATAAAAATTAATGATAATAAACAATAATAACAATATTGCATTCAGTAGGTGGAACTACATGCAGACTTTGTTGTAGTCTGTTCAGGGAATCAAAGATGTCGTTTCGAATGTTAAAATTGAAAAATAGTCAATATCAAAACCCGTGAAGCGTTCGAATTTATTGAACCTCGAATTCGCCTCCCGAAAGCCATCGACGCCCTGGGGAGATACAGAAACGCGAATTTAAAATATTCCAATTCGTTTTGGACGTAGATAAGTTAGATCCTAGTTCACCAAGTGATCCATTGAGCCGGTATACCGTTGAAATATGCACACTAACGCAGTTGGCTGACTATAAGACAATTGCCAACGACTAGGCACCCCCTATTTAACTATCGCCATTTCTCTGAAGCGTTTAAATTGTCTCCGGGATAAATTCGGCCCAAGTTTCACGCCGTTCGTTTGTTTCATGGATTACTGCAATTTCAGTGGACCCTTTTAGTTTTCTCATTCAAATGATTCGTATTGGTAGCACATGAAGGGGAATCTTTCGCTGTAAATGTCCTTGAAATGTTCGATTCATCAAAGTAGCCGTTATATGAAATGGGAGGGTGTCTGTGGTCATAAATTTACACGAAAGAAACGAAAATTTGCTTCTCTAACTTCATTATATATGAGTATATGGAAACTTAAATGAAAAGAAATTTTCTTCGAAATAGTTTCAGCATTTCAATTATTTTAAAAACGCCTAATTGTTTCAATTGAAAATGTCTGAACGCTTTGTAAAATTCATTAAAAATCGAAATGATCTATCGTAAATTGAAATATATAATGAACCGAATTCAGAGTTTCGAATGGAACATGTTCAGTATGAGACTCTTCCTTACGTATGACATACATAAGGAAGTTTCCTCTAACAGTCAAATATATCAAAAGGCGACCACTAAACGTTCAATAAGTTCATCAAATGATACCCAAATAATGTCAAGTTCAAAATACGGAAGATTTTCATTTCTAAAATTTCCAAGAGTGGTAATTTTTACTCAACTGAATCTTGATTATGTGTTATATCTGATGAAACGTCTTATTTGTCTTATATGAAAAGAACTGCACTATGAATCAATTTGTAGACTCCAGTCAATGAACTCATTCTTTAACCACCCTTCATAATCACTGATACACTGACAAATTCTACAAGTTTTCTTTAGTATATTGAAATATTTCAACTAATTATTTATGTTTTTTAATAAGAGTTTTCTTCTTTGTCAAAACGAATACTTCTTTTAGTGTTCAACTAGTGAGAGGCCAGATCTATCTTTGAAAGGGTGGTTCACTTTGAAGCCATTGTTGAAAAGATAGATTCACCTATAAGGGGTGCGTACACCCTTGCTTCGATCATCAGTTATTTTATTGTAGTCTAAACATTTAACACTGAATGAAACTCAATTTTTTCCCCAATCAAACGTCAAGTTTTTAGGTGATAGTTTTACACTTGATAATGCCATAAAAAGACGAAACTACTTTGAAAAAAGTAAAACGAATATATACAACTGAAATAAAATTAAAATAAATTGAAATAGTAACAATAACTGAATGGAACAAATTAAAAACTGAATATTACCTATTACAAAGATTTTACAAGATAGTACAAGATAATACAAAAAATCTCAATAATTTTTACGTAAATTCATGCAACAGATCGGGAAATATGACAATTTTATTTTATAGAGGTTTGATAGATTATAATGCAGCAGTAAACAAAATCAAAAATTGTAAAAATGTGTTGTAATATTGGGAAATATAACTTTTTTATTCTCAATGATAATTTTGTATCAATAATTAATATTACGATACTACGAAGTTTTGATGTGATAGTTGCTACACTTGATAATGCCATAAAAAGACGAAACTACTTGTACAACACAAACTCCAATGGTTCGAAGACTTGTTTTATTTCTTATTCAAGATATAAAATGAACTACTATGAAGTTGATGATACGTCTATTCATTCTATTTAAAATTGTTACATTTTATTAAATAGTGAACATTTATTTCAAAGGAGTATTGTGTAAAAAATTATGCTCATAAATGAATAATTTTATGGAGTTCAATTTTTATAACTCACCGATTGCTTCGTTACTATGTGGTAATTTTTCACGAAGAAACACAAACGATTGAGTTACGCAAGAAATATTGATTAGAATTATTTAACCCCCTCAGCAAAAGTGAACAAAGCCCTAGTGCTTACCCACCCTCCCATGTTTACGTAAAAATTGGTATATGGATTTTTAGATGTAAGTATACTATTTTTTTATTGATTCGTGAGCAGCAGTTATAATTCTAAAAATAAGAGAATAGTTTAGAAATCATGACGAAATGTCTTCAAAAATAAGCAGGGCAAAGAGCTCCATGTCCCCTATTGCCTTTAAGTAATACTTGAACGATCTCTAATCAAAAAGCTCAGTGATAACAGATAAAGAAAAATTGAATCATTTTGTGTTTCATCGTTAAATGATTTTATTTATCATAACAAAGATGTAAAATTATTTAATATATTCTACAACAGTTCTAATTCTAAATAGTTTGTGACTTCATTATTATTTATTATTCTTTAAGTTCTTCATTAAATAGAAATTATTTTATAACTTTGAAAAAAACTTGCAAATTGTAAGGTTAACAGTAGGTTCTAGTTTGAGAAGTCTACAGAAGAGGGCGGTCCATCTTATGCAATTCTTCCAGGGAAATTGGCTCATTCAATTCAGTATATTGCTAAATAACAAGGAACGTCAATAAATTCTGGCCCAATCGAACAATTTCGGAAAACACGAGCTAAGGGTTTCCACGTCAATTTAACCTGGTTAAATGATATCATTAGGTTCTAGATAACGTTCTCTATATGATCGAAGGGCCATATAACAAGTCATAATTCTGCTTGGGTATGCTGGATGGCGATTCTTGGGATATTCGACATTCCCCGAGCCGCGACCAAGTTTATTGCCGGCTGGTGGCAAGAGATGGAGATAACGCTTATATCGACAAGGTCTCTTTGTTTTGCGACTTGCAGGAATTTTCGGACAAACTGGCCAGTTCGCACTCTGCATTTGTTATGTATGGCGCGATCGAAATAGAATCACTGTCTTTTAGTTGCCGTTTTGGAATGATATTTTACGTCTTGAAAATTAAGGATTACTTTTTGAAAATGTTTCATTGAACATGATATTTTTTCTTCTTTAGATAAGATGTTGATTTCATTCATTTTTATTAATTGATTTATTTATTTATACTTAATTGTATTTTATATTTATATTTCAAGAGTGCACTATCTAAACAACAAATTATAGCAGAATGTACGGAATAAGATTGATTAATAACTGAAATTGAATTCTCGCTTCTTAGTAAAACATGATTAAATAAAAAACGTGAAACATTATTAAATAAAAAACCGTCTTGATAATGAGCTGACCGCTCGAAACACGTCGCCTCAACATTGTAATATTATTTTATTATTCAATATATTTGTGAAATATTTAGCCAAGAGTTTGACCGTCTTGATAATGAGGTGACCACCCGAAACATGTCGCCTCAAAGTCATTCCATCTTTCGAGTTTTATCATAAGAGATTTGAAATCCTGTGTTTTTTTCTAAAAATCTACAGCGAGAATCGTTTCAGTTCTGAACTCTGTAATAATAGCCATTTATCCGATTGATACCCAAGAAATTTGTATTTTCGTGGATAGAATCTGCGCAGGCAGCTTCCTGGTAGTTTTATACGAATTATTTCTATATTAAATTAAATTAAACTCTTGGCTTAATGTTTCACGATTATATTTAACAATATGAATTTGTCAACATGTTTCGAGCGTGAGCTCATTTTCAAGACTAAAAAGTTTCAAGTATTTTTATTCATAAGTCTTAAGTCTTAAGTTTTACTTTTAAGTCTTTAAGTCAAGACTAAAAAGTTTTAAGTCTAAACTTTTCAGTTTTGAAAATGAGCTCACGCTCGAAACATGTTGACAAATTCATATTGTTAAATATAATCGTGAAACATTAAGCCAAGAGTTTAATTTAATTTAAGAGTTAAGCGAGAATTCAATCTCAGTCATTAATTATTTCTATATTTCGCATAAAATTTCAAAATATTCTCGATTTTGTGGGAATGTACAAAAAAGTGAAAATGAAAGATAGTCAAGAATACCTGAAATACAGTTACACTTTAAAAAAACATTCTATATAAAGAATGTTTAATTTTTACATTGTAGTTAAATGTTTTTCATTTTGTATATCTATATCTGAATTACTGATATTGTCCTACACTTCTATTGTCAATAAGTTTCGACAACTAGTCTGACAACTCAATATTTCATGAATTGTCCCCTTCAACTCCACATGATTTGACAATTTTGATCTATTTGGGGCCATATATGCTCCTCATTTTTAGGAAGCGCTGTCTAAAAACAGTTTTGAGATACTTATTTGTCTGATTGAAGATATCTTGGACACAGTGCATTTCTAGACCTGTATTTTGGGGCCTTTCCTGATGAAAAGACCTAAAAAATTGAATATCCCTTGAATATTGTCGATTTTTTCGAACACCCTGTATATTAAGGTAATTGTAGCACATTTTTTTATATTTAGTTGAAAGTTAACTACCTTTTTAAAGTGAATGAGTTCTAAAGACGGATAGTTAACTTATTGAAATCATCGAGACTCGATAAAACTTTTCGACATGAATTACATCTGGGTAAAAAACCGAATAAACCATTTAAAAAACCGATTATGAGATGTAGTTGGAAAAAAACCGATTGCATGATCGAACTCCAGACGAGAATTGAACTGTATCATGAATCTATTTGCAGGGAATTGGAAAAGTTTCTGCAAGTTTTATGAGAGAAAAGAAATCATCAGAGTTAGATACCAGTAAATTTCAATCAGAGCTAAAAATAGTTCTTCATAAATTTGCCGATAAATCAGATTGCTATTAATACAAACTGAAAACGTTACGAGGTTTTCTTCGAAATTACCAAGTTTTATTCTATTACTATACGAATTATGGTAATTTATCTAGAATTAACAACAAAACTTCATGATAACATTTTTTATTACCTTAATAGATGAAAAGATGCGAATGCCGGACTTAGTTTTCAAGTAGCTACTCACTTATTAAGTTTCGAATCATAACTAATTCTTCTTCAGGATTCAATTGATTCTAACCAATAAGTATGGTTCTTCTCAAATACAGTCGAGATTTCTCATATAATTGTTGAAATTGAAAACAATATGAATAATAACGCTCTGTTATTGAGAAATATAACCTCGAGAATTGAAATAAATGTTCCGTTGGTTATACCACTTTGAATATGCCTCGACACACTTCACAATAATCATTAAAACTAATCGTATAAAATAATTATTGTCATTTTGTTAATGTGTAAATTTAAAAATAAAAAGTACCAAAACAGTGATATTATTTTTATTAATTTGCGAGTGTTTTGAACAAAACTCAAACTTTTTCGGCTACACAAGTGGAAAAAAAGTTTTTCAACGTACGAGTTACATAAAGAGACATTGTCGCAAAGTGTTGAAATATTTTAACCAACTTTTAAAAAATCGTTCTTATATGTAACTTTATTTCATTCAAATATTTTTATAGTGCACTGCTGATGATGCAGAATCGTTTTTTGAAAGTCATTTATTCTTGAGGTAAAATTTATTGGAATGAATTGACGTTAAATCTACAGATGAAATTGAAGAGAGCCATGAAGAATGATGTTAAAGTTAATTTTCACGCATAATCTTTTTTCTAGCTTGAATATTTGTGTGCAAACATCCTATTTAATTTTGATTTTAGGGCATCCAACAAATAATTGAAGAACTTTATGTATTAAGATAAAATTGGAAAAGATGGTCTTTTATTATTCACTCTATTTTCGCATTTCTTGAATTCATGTCGTCTAGATTCGGAACAACCAATTTTCGTTTGAATTTCCATGTAACTTCATTTCATCCAAAGATTTTTATGGTAATGCACCGCTGATGATGCAGACTCGTTTTTGAAAGTCATTTATTGGAAGTAAAATCTATTGGAATGAATTGACGTTAAATCTACAAATGAAATTGAAGAGAGCCATGAAGAATGATGTTAAAGTTAATTTTCACGCATAATCTTTTTTCTACCTTGCATCTTTTTCTGCAATCAACCTATTCACTTTTGATTTTAGGGCATCGAACAAATAATTGAAGAACTATACGTATTTCGAAGAGAAAATTGGAAAAGACGGTATTTCATTATTCACTCTATTTTCACTTTTCTTGAATCCATATCGTCTAGATTCGGAAAAACGAATTTTCGTTTGAATTTCCATCGACCTTTCAGCCAATTCTGCTCGATTTTCGCATTAATAGAAAATATAATACCCTGTAAATGTCAATTTTTCGTACTCCAATTACGGGATTCGTTTTGGTCGAGGTAACTGCTTGTTGATTTGTTATTTATGAAGAGTTTCGCATGTCCCGTGGAGATTCGTAAGGCATGGCACATCGCTATAAATGATATGAATTGTTAATAATTCGGTAGCAATCGCGAAACAAGACACACGATTGCCCATGGGACGCAAAAGGGAGCACAATAAAAGAAAGTAATAACTTCAATTAGGCCCAGGCAAATTGAGGCGAAATTCATATCTTGCTTTCGGTCCCTGTTAATATTTTATAGCTATGTTCATTTGTATTTTTTAATGTCAACATTCTTCGCTAGTTTCTTCAAAGAAAAAGCAACTTTGAATGAAATTATATTCGTTAATTCCAAAAAAAGTGTATATGTTTTCTACTACAATATTGTTTCTGTATGCAATACCTCCATCAGGGTCGAATGTAAGGACGAGAACCAGTCCCCCCCCCCTATTATTATATTGACAATACAAAGTTAATACAAACTTGGTTGCTCCGGGGTGGTCACGTTAGTTTCACTCGCCGACTAGGCCTGTGGGACCGACTAGGATACTTGCAAGTCGCAAAAAGTCGACAGGACAAGTTATTTGCTACTTCAGCCCCAAAACCAACGCCCAAGGTGTTGGTTTTGGGGCTACGCCAACGACAACGACCTATGGGGGGGATTGCTTGCCACAGGCTTAGCATACTTCCCATTTGCACCTGAGCCGAACTCTACGCAAAATGATTTACAAGCACTAAAATCATCATTGCCGTCGGCCGATTACGAAAGATAATACACGACACTCCCATAATCGACCATATAGCATGAACCTAGCTAGTAAGAAACGCACGAGATGGGGCAGAAGTGACTCCAGAGGCACTTCCGACCCATGAAAACCCGGCCAGAGAACCTTCTAGGGACGGAGACTACAAATCAGAGAACCGATTAACCCCAGGCGCCGACTGCCCGTCAATAGACAGACGGCAAATTAAGCAAGAAGACAGGGTTTGGTTTCTGCGGAGCTCAGACCTTCCAAAGGGACTCTGTGATTCCAGGCTGGTCACGTTAGCTTCGCCTACCGGTATAGTTTCCTGTTTGGCCAGCTTGTTTGCCCCCAACCCAAAAAGGCACATCGCTGACAGGTCCCTATCCGTGCGCTACTAGGGCCCCCTCACCATGGCATAAGCCCTCTCGGCAAGGTGTGACCACGTGGGGGGACTGCTTGCCACAGCAAGAACTCCAAGGAAGTTTATATAAGTACAGGAGATCAACGCCATGAAGTCGTCGCTGTGAAGATCGCTGCCTTGGGGACCGCCACCACGGGCCTCATATTTGGGAAGGGCCCCTACAGAGCTCAATCCCTCTGATATATCTGGGATAAGCGAAAGTCCTCCTGTGAGGCAGTATGAAGTCGCGAAGGGTTGAAATCCGGGATAATGATAATAATATACGTATTTCAAATGGATATTCGTGTGATTTAGGACTTTTTACAAAGAGATCTGCAAGACGTTTACAGTTTATTTTATTAATACAGTGACAACTCAGATCCGACATAACTTTTTTTTTGGGAGAAAGAAGAGGTCTGGAAATTATCGTTCTGAAATTAGAATCGAAAAGAGTGCGGCGGCGTCCCGTCAAGAGGCAGAACAGTATCCAAAGAAACGGCACTTTTTAGCAGCAATTTAACACTGCCAGAGCCGAAATTATTCCAATCTTCAGCGCTGGGTCGCCGGTAGGAAAATAATTATACTCGCCTCCGAACGACCGAAATGAGCATTTCACATTCCGTCCAGAAATCCTAAATTTGACTGACATAGGACGAACAACGATATCGGCAACTTTTTTCGGCCCGCTCCGATCGAAAAAAAACGCCACAAAGACAATGATCGAAAGTCGTCAAGATGAGACGTCTAACTTCAAACAACTGTCGACCATCAATAACTCCGTTGTAAATAAAATATAGACCACAATAACTTAAAATTCAACGGTTAAGAAGCGGTACCGAAATTTCCGAACTTCCTTCGAATGTAGAGAAATTAACGAGATTGTTTTTTAGGGGGATCGGGGACCGCATTTTAAGCAGCGACGTTGCTTCTCGGCAGCAAAATAAAAAGAACGCAGGAGGGAGATGTTGTGACAGCAACGACCATTTTAAATAATTAGCAATTCTAAAGTTATTCATTTGTTTATTCTTGGCCAGACAAAAGAATATCGGTGACGGATTTAAATATTCAAATATAGAGGACAGACTCCAAACCAGTTTCGTCATCACTCTCCTGCACAATCTGATAAGTCAAAATATGCGGCAAGAATACATATTCCTTCCTGATTTTCAATTCGTTTCACTTTTTATGGTGAATATTCAACGATATCATTGTTGTTTCTCGACTTTTGAACGAGACATCGGATTATTTCAGTATTCTAAGTATAATACTGGGTGTGGCAACACTGTTTTGACAGTTCCATTTGACAGTCATCCCTTCTTAGCTGGTATCATTTTACGATTCACCGGGTAATATACACTTACATTCAGTTCAAAATTTCGTATCTCTATTAGATTTGTGGCCATATTATTTATTACACGATACATTTTCGAATGGTGCACTTAAAATGACTATCGTTTAAATTCCAGTAAATCCAAAATATTTCTCATAGGAAACCAGAAATTCAGGAGTTCAGTCAGTGCACCTTTCAATGAATATCACATAAAAATCAATTATAATGTCTTGGAGTACGTGAATAGCTCTAAAAGTCTTGGAGTCTATGATGACCAATTCAATTTTGAAGGACAGGTAGGTAAATAAGATTCTCAAGACCTGTTACTCCAAACTGACAGCTTTATACTTTGTGGGGATGCATTTCCTGCTGATATAAAACTTTAATTGGTCCACAGGCTTCTTTAGCCACAAATAGACCACAGCAGCTCTGTCTTTCATGAGTTTTTGAGCGAATATAACAAATAGAGGCTACAAAAAGTATAAAATGATGCTGTGAGCTTTTTTAACGTCAAGAACAGGTGACTCTCTATTTGTCAGTGGCTCCTAAGATGAAAATCAGGTTTTTAGTTGATTGCATATTTCAAATGTCCTCAATATTCGAAATGTAAGATTGTCATGCGGTCAGAAATCCACAATGACGATATAATAATGAACTGTACCATTACACCGTACTTCTAAATGTAAGGGTAGTTGTTTTTATCGAGCGGCATCTTTGGTGAACCGGATGTTCCCATTTCCGACTAGATGAAAGTTTCTTCGATGGAAGGTTAGCGGGAACTAATAAGCATTTTCCCCCAAATTTTTCATTTATTTCCTTTCTTTTTTTGGTATTGTGTTTGTATTGGTTTCGATTATATATCATATGTATTTTAATCCATGAAAGGACGGAAGAAAGCTTCAGCAACCCCTTTTCCATAGTGTGTTTAATTGTTTAAAGCTACACAAGAAATTCATTTATTTATTATTATTGTATTCACTCTTGAAATTCTTGGTTGTTACCTTGTGGTCACGTTTTGGGTAAGTGAATATAGTGGCACATTTAAGAAGAAATATCACAATCCATGAAAAGTAACATTAGATTTCTGAATATCAGAGGCGGTAACTTGATGTGAATCATTTTCAACAAGAAAATAAAAAAACAGACACAAAACTAACAGCATATAGGTCAATAATGTATAAGCTCTCTTCACTTCCTCTCGATGTAGGTAGACGTAATATAAATCGACAAAATCAAACAGAACGCTAGGGATGATGGTTATGACAAACGAACTAAGAACTCTTTAAAAAATTGAAAATATAAATAACACTCAACCAGATATGCTCACTTATAGATATACAAAAACGAGCATATATGGCATTAACTTATTATAGACCAATATCAACGTAGCGTTCAAACTTTCACAAAAAACATCTTAATTGTTTTTCAATATTAAAGATAAAACTATAACGGATAAAAAATCGGGAGTTACAAACTCAGTTGAAATTAGTGCAATAGTGCAGAAACTCTGTTGCAAGATTCAAATATCATTAACAGTATTTCAGGCTAAAAAAGAGCATTAGAATTTTGACAAACACTTTCTAAACACAGGTTTCATACTTTTCGAGATGCAGATAATTTAAAGATATTAGAAACAGCTTCAAAAGAAAAAACGCTATATATTTTAGAATCCATAGAAATATATAAACACAATGAAAATACCACCGGCAATGTGTTATGTGATCAAATTACGAATTTCACCACTATATGAAGAAGAAAGATACACCGTGGCGAAGGAAAAATTCTTTTGCTGGTCAACTCTGTAATTATTTTCAAACAATCCCTATTCAGTTATTAATGTATTTGCAAAGGAAGTAAAACTACAAAACTGCAATCGAAAAATAATAAATAGAGTGATGAAAAACGAAATGTTTCTTATAAAAACACTGTCTTCTAACCACACGTTTATTTGGCAGTTGTGACGTACGTCGAATCACGTTAATCACTTCTAATAACAATTTATTGATATCTTGTAGATGTTTCAACTTTTACAAGCATTTATGGTTATTTAATGGCAAAAAACGTTGTTAGCTCAAATTAGATTCCCCCAATTCAATCCCTATTTTCACGTTGTTCCTTATATTTTTGAAAACCCTCAGATGTTTTCCCAAGGCAGGAAACTCTCGTAAATAACCTAAATATATAATTATCTTACATTTTTCACGAATTGAAAATTGTACTCGGACGTATTTTCCCCGCAAGGCGTCGTCTTTTACAACAACCCCTTCTCTCTCATCCCCTAATTGGCCGTGGCTCATGAACGTCTCGGTTCCTCCAAAATTCCTCTACCCTGGTAATTACCGCCCGCTCCAATCGCGCCGTTCTCAGGAGCGGCTAATTGGCGGATGTTCTGCGTGTACATCGAAGGCGGCGCCGATTAAGGCTTGCGCGTCGATGTGTCTGCGAGCGACGGCCGGAGGCGGCGGAGCCGCTATCGTTACTTCAAAGTGATTACTTATTTACCCCTAACTGCTGCTTTGATAGAACTCTGCGCGGATTTCAGAAAATTCACTTCAAACAGATCAAATTCACTAATTTCGAATGACTTTGACGTATTTTTTTCGTGAAAGATCATTCCACTTATATAATAATGAAATTTCAAGATCAATTTTATAGCGCTTTGTTTTGAAGTCTTTTATAAATCGGATATTTATACTATCTCATAGAGAAAAATACACTTCGTTTTCTATCAATATATTCATTTTTCTGCGACTTCAGTTTTGTAGTAAGTACAGAGTTGACCAGACAAATGATTGCATTTTTCTTCTTCGTTTGGCTGGTAGGAGTTGACCTGCCAAATAATTGCATTTTTCTTCTTTTTTGGCTGGTAGGACTTGACCAGCCAAATGCTTGCATTTTTCTACTCAGTGGCGTAGGACTTATGTCCTATGCCACGGTGTATTCTTCATCATCTAGTGGTGAAATCCTTAAATCTATATGATTTTACAATTGACGGTATTATTTTATTGTCTACATAGATTTCTATGAATTTTAAAATATATAATTAAGGTTTTGTTTCTTCAAGCTGTCTCTAATATCTTCAAATTATATGCACTGTCATTAATCGACTGGGCAGATACTTGATGAAAATCTAAATACATAATTTAAATAAAACTGAGTAATTTTCTGATTTTCACTCAATTAATTTCAAACATGAAAATATTGCAGTTTATCATCAACATCTGATGAAGCCAGTGTGTTGGCGAAACAATATTGTCATGTTTGAAGTTAATTAGAGTGAAAATCAGAGAAATACTTAATTTTATTTAAATTGTATGCACTGTGTTTATAAATTGCTTGGCACATTCCGAGTTGTCTCTGTTTAGCAAGAAGGACTGTTGATGTTCTTTGAATCCTGCAAGAAAGTTTCTTCTTGTTTGTCCATGTAACAGCCATTGTATACTCATTGCAGCTAAGTTCATATAACTCCAGATTTTTTATTCAGTGTAGTTTTATCTTCAACATTTTAAAACTATTATTGTTAATGACATGAACACAATCAAAATAACCACCGTCAATTTCGTAAGTGCTATATAAGGATTTCACCATTCAATGCAGCTATATGAAGAACAAGCATACATCGTGGAGTAGGACACATTTAGAAGAAGAATGCAATTTCTATGGCCTGTTACTTCTGTACTTATATTCACACAATCCCAATTTCGTTATTAATGCACTTAAAAATTCAGTAATACTAAGAAACTACAAATAATTAATATAGTGATGAAAAATAAAGTGCATTTTGCTGTATAATACTGTGCATTATCACAAAGTAACTGACAAATCTGTCTTTTGTAAATCGGAATTAACTTATATTTGTTGAAATTGTTGAGTTTTACGTTTGTAGCAGTAATTCCCAAGCTATTATGTGTCTAATACCATTAAAATCAAAGATTCTAGAAAATTTCCATGAAAAATTTAAATTTCTCAAATTTTAAAAATGAAGTGATTTATTTTTCACAAACACGTAAATCACGATTCTCAATAATTTTAGCAGATCATGGTAGGTACAACCGATTTTTAAAGTTCATATAAAGTACATATATAAAGTATATAAGTATATAAAAATGTTGTCGATATTTCGACAACATTTTTCTACGAACATGCTTATACTCGTACTTATACATCGAAACCTGCAATAGACTTAAGGTTGATATCGATTTCTCTGAAGTAGAGGTACAGGTCAATGTACAGGTAAAAGTATTAAATTATTAAATAACAAAGAAGGTCTTAAATTAAGAAATCCAAGAAAGTACCAATGGTCATAAACTATTAGACCATAAACAGATTAGAGGAACGTAGGTTGATCGTTTGATATTGGTTTTTCCTCCGGTGTGAATCAGAAATTTTCAGTTGTTCAAGAATATCCAGAATAATACTCTTCATCTGAGGATGCAGCAATTTCACTGAGTTTAAATCAATGAAATGGTTATTGTGAATGTAATGTGATGAAAGCCCTGTAGAATTTTTGTTATTTATGATGGAGAATTTATGTTCTTTCATTCTGGTTTTGATGCTTCGTCCTCTGTGCTGATTGTGACGCATACTACATAGGAAATAGGTATATAAGAATGTTGGTCAAAAAATGTTGTTCAGCTCAACTTTTGAAAATGAGGTAACACCACGAAACAATTGTCAAGTATTTATTACAGATTTTGTGAAACCAAGCCAAGTGTTATTTATTTAATATATATATATATATATATATATATATATATATATATATATATATATATATATATATATATATATATATATATATATTAATATATGTATATTAATCTATAAATTAATATCTGGCAGGACTCGTGAAGAACTTCTGGAGGCATGTGAATGCATTGTGAGTTTGTAAGTTGTTGTCGAATGAACAATCTGATGGTGAACGTTGACAAAATTGTATGTGTTCAGTTTTGTCCGAAGGGCAATGGAATTAGTACGTTGGATGTTAAATATGGGGACAACACTATATCATCACCCCAATCAACAAAGTTTCTTGGAATATATGTAGACAGAAATTTGAGATGGACATCACACATTGAGGTCTTATGTAAAAAATTGAGTAACTCATTTTTTGCAATCTCTAGAATCAAGAACATCGTACCTAGAAACTGTGTTATGAATGTGTCTTGTATATAGTCATCTAAAATATAATATTCTGCTGTGGGGCTGCTCTACAGAAATAAATAGGGTGTTTATTACACTGAAGCGAATACTTCGATTAATATTCAATATTCATCAGCGAGCATCTTGTAAACCTATCTTCATTAATAATTACATACTCCCCTTACCGTGTTTATATATTTATAGATGTTTGTTATATGTTGAAGAAAATGAAGATAGGTTTATTAAATTGAATAGTAATCATGAGTATTCAACAAGGAACAGGGATGTGCTACTTATTCCTATGCATAAAACAGCTAAATTTGAGCACTCTGTTGTCAGAGTATCAAAATTTTCAACCATTTACCATCGTATTTGAAAGTACTGAAAGCTCATTTGTTTAAGAGGAGAGTTGAATCTCTGCTCTTAACAAAGGCATACTATAGTGCGGCAGAGTACTTTGATGATTCGGATGTAGGCAATAATGGATGAATCAATTTTTTGTTAATCACATGTTTGTATATTTTTTTAACACAAATGTTCTTCACCATGTGAAATTGTCTCAAATGTTTAATATCTCTGAGGCAATTTTTTTTTCTTTTCTTTTCAATCAAAGTTGTATATTATTGTAAATATGAATTTAACCAAGATTTTTGTTTGAACCAATATTTTCGCTCGAGAGTTGAATGAAAGATCAGACTCAAAACTGAATTCGGTCTTTTTTGAGAGCATTATTCTTAGTTGTAATTATTGTTTCAATTAAAATGAATGTAATTTTACAATGTAAGGAATGTTTCTCAATACATTTATCTTATTATTATTATATATATATATATATATATATATATATATATATATATATATATATATATATATATATATATATATATATATATATATTTATGAATTAAATTGACTGTGATTTATTACCTTTTGCAAGCTTCTGTATTATATTGCCAAAATTTGGCGAATTACCTCTTCAATTATAGCACTAAGATGTTATTTTTCTGATAAATAATACATAAAGGAAGAAGGATTGCCTTTCTGGAAACCTTAGGTATTCTTGACCAGCTTCAGAAGTTAACTTATCGATTATGGGTATTTCCTAATCATTAAATCAGTAAATGAAATCTTAAAAGATTACTATGAATTCTTCTAGGAATTGACTCTGTTGTCACGGTAACACTGTTGTCTAACCAATCACTATTTTTTCTTGTTGGGTTTGTTATTGTCAGGAGAAGGTTCTTATGAAAGAAAAAATTTTTAAAAATTGCGCGGAAGATTAGAAAATTCAAGAATACTTAACAACCATACAATATAATATTATTTAGCTATATAATATAAAAATTAATCCCTATTTCCTTTGGTCACGCCATCACGCGTGAACAGCTGGACCGATTTCACTATTTTTTTTGTTGTGTTTCTTATTGTCAGGGAATAAATTTGAAAAATTGCCTGCAAAATTAGAAAATTTAGGAATACCTTATTAATGGTTGCGTTAGAAGTACGTTCGCGTTTATTCCCGTATTTCAGGAGCCTATTCTACGATATGGAATGAAGCAAAAGAATTTTTTTGTGCTTATGGCACTGAATCAAGTATTCAATAAAATGAACACTAGAACATTCATTTGAAAAATTCAAATTAACCAAGAGAATTTTATAGTGGAATAAATATAAAATATAAAGTAAAATAGTTATAAACGCGAGCGTACTACTAACGCAACCTATTGTCATTTGAAAACATCGTATGATGATATTTGTTAAACAGACATTGCAATTTAGTAGATACCTACGGGTATAGTAGATATGTGAAATTTCGATGCTTGGTGTGTCTGTAGTCTGAGAGGTGTTTTCTACTGATTCCTATAGATGGAATTGTGGAGTATTCATTACTCTACGGTCTTCCACTTGGAGTCACAAAAAGATTCTTGGGGGTTGAAATTGTTGCCTCACTTCGATGGACGTAGTGCGACTGACGAGTTCCTTGCAGAACGAAACATATATGTCTCGCACTTCCATCAGGTGTGGCATCGATTTCAATATTTCTCTAACATTTATCCCCTGAAGGATAAAGGAGACATCACATCGTACACGTTCACATATCTAGCTCTACTATAACATTCTCTTCGTTAATTTGAATTTTTCAAATGAATGTTCTAGTGTTCATTTCATTGAATACTTCATTCAGTGCCATAAGCACAAAAAAATTCAATTTCTATATATATATATATATATATATATATATATATATATATATATATATATATATATATATATATATAGTACGTGATATTTTTAAGGTGAACGAATGAACGAAATATCTATAAATAATTCCGAAATCGAATTTCAGTATATTAGCCCCCTCAGATATTAAAATGCTATAAACCCGCAAGAGTTATCATTATTTATATTAACAACGCGAGTAACACGTTAGACTCCACTCTCATATAAGTTTTTACGATGGGACAAACATATTAAACACCTGAAAGTCATTAAAACCGGCATCGACACCTTTCGCAACTTGGCTGGTCAGCCACGTCCTCCAGGATCGGATTCGATTTCTAACACCTCGTTCTTGACTTTTATAACATGAATTTAATAACATAACATGAATTTATAACATAAATTTTTATAACATAACATTAATTTAATTTTGCTAAATATTTATTCATTTAGTATGAATGAACTTGAGTAAAAGTCAAGCATTATTTCGTTGTGCATGAAAATATCTTCATTATTTTTCAATTCATATGTTATTCTTTCAATTTTTTCATATAATTTTTGAGCCAGAAAACACTTTGAAAGATACGTTATCACTTAAAATTTGTGGAATATACACAAATCGAAACCAGAATCAGTTTCGAATTTTGAATATGTAATATATCTTTTATATACAAAAGTGTTGAAAGAATAAGAAACAACTATTAAGACTGAAACGGTGGAATAAAGTAGGTAATATAAATGTTTAAGATCGATGCATTGAGATACAATCATTTGTTAATAATTTTTCAATTTGAATGTTTTTAATTTTCGAAAAACCATATTATCTGAGTTAAAATAAGTTTTTCACTGGTTTTTGGAGGTAAGCAAGACGAAAATACTTCGCTAGTGAACTCTGAGACTGTATCCTTCTCAGATATATCAATAGAGCAATTAAGTACATATTCTTGATTTGACATTAGAAATGTCAGTGTAAATATTTTAACGGAGATTTGGCGACGCTTAAATTCAAAGTTTCAAAGTTAAACGTCAATATTTAATATCTGCAGATATATAAACTTTTATTGTTCAATCGTATGTTGATATTTTGAAATTGTTCCATATGGGATTTTCAGTCTTCCATAAAAATTCCAATATTTCTAATACGACCCTGGAGCACTTAAATAACTATAGTGTAATTTATAACCCGGTTTTGAGTTTAATTCACGCGCACAGTCTCACTTTGAGTCCGCACAAAAACGTGCTTTGCATCTTCTTCTAGTCTGTTGATCGTAAATTATATTAAGTATTGTAGTCTGTTACTTCTGCTCAACTATTGGGAGGTGAACGATTGAACATGTTCGTTTAGGTATATGGAACGTCGTGATATTCTGCCTTTCTGACAGAAAAAGTCAACACCATTTCCATAAAGTCTTAAGAATTTTTTTTATTTTGAAAGTTCAATGAAATAATCAAATATAGGAAGATCGATGTTTATAGATCAATTTTGAAAGTTTTACCTAAATGTAGAAAGAATGGAATTAGAAATGTAAAAAGACAATCTAATCTATTTCAATATCAAAATTTATTAAAAGGAGAGTGTTAATCTAAAAATTTAATATTTCAAAAATTTTGATTGAAGAAGAAAAAAAAGGGTAATTTATAACAGTTCTCTGTTCATTTGAGGTTTCTCAGATACATCAACCTATTCTAACTCCTAAACATAAAAACATACTCAAAAAACGAAAATTTCATTTCATATTTGAACCCATCTCATCTGCGTGACATTTAGAATTTCAACCATTTGTCCAAACAAACGTGAAAATATATAATCATACTTATAATATATCATTATTGGCAGTGAAATTGAACTACATTGTAAAAATATATTAAATGGATCAATTTAAATGTCCATAAAACGAAAAATTATGTTTTTTAACAACATTTTCCAATAATTGTAGATATATTAGCAAAGCAATGAGTATCTTCTTGACCTTTTGATATAGAATTCACAAAATTACGAATAGAAACCCATCGGGAATTGTTATAAGTAACTAAAAAAAAATTTTATTAGCTAACCTCACAAAATAAATGTCTATTTTCTGGTAGTTCTATTTTCATAGAACAACAATTTTCGATAGTTTCTACAACCAGTTTTGAAATATGTTTTAAAACTGACTGATATTTAAAATTTTTTTCAATATTTTGTTGAGTTATTTTTGAAGATATCTGTATACGTCGAATTCACGAAGAATTTCCTCAATCATAGACAAATCTGAATCAAAACACAGAATGGAAAATCATTCAAAAATTCATTACTCCACTAAATGATAGTAGTTATTCTGAGATGTAGTCATCTTCTTTTTTGTTAGTCGCCTGATACAACATAAGCAATTACCTACACGATGAAAAGGTACTAGAATGGTAATATTACAGTCCATATATCTTCCAAATAGATATGCAAGAATATTTTATGTCAGAAAATAAAGAGGTTATGATAATGTTTGACATTATTTATTGGTTTAGTTCAGTTATTCGATGTTGGTAAACCTTTATTGTCTACAGTGATTTGTTTCAGTCTATTCTGCATATAAATTGGCCTAAATCTTAGAATATATGCATACTTGTTCTCATAAAACAACTGAAATTACAAAGATTTCATTTTGCTCTCATTCTTGAGTTAACCACATATAGATAATACGAATCCTCAAAACTACCATTCAAATGAATAATACAATAATTCTAACGTAAGTCAAAGTTCAAAGTATAAACCCAATACTTTGGATTATAAGATTATATAACTAATTGAACTTTTTCAAGAGGGAATCCAGTATCCAATAACAATTTAAGTAAAAATAACATGTGCTATTGATCGTTAATAATTCTTATTTCAGAACTTTGATAATTTGCCAAAGCCTACCGAAAAACAATGACAATTCGATAAAGTTCATTGGTGGAAATCCCTTGCTTTCTATTTCTAGGAATGTAGTAACTTGAGAAGAGAAAATATCACAAAGAATGAGGTTAAGTAAATGAAATTAGATTTATTTATTTTTCCGTCATATATCGTGAAAAACTCTTATCCTAACTCAACTTCCTGAATGATGACGTATTATATTTCTACATTTAATAACAGCCTCACAGATTTTGGAAACAATATATCTCGAATAAGGAAAATATAGTTTTTTAGATATACACACTTTTAATATAATCATAGTTAGGTACATTTCGTTATTATGATCACTTCATTTTATTGTCTACTTCTTGGTGTTTATCTTTTTTTTTGGTAGTTATATTTTGTCGAAAATAACAATACTGTTTAATTAATACAATGTTTCATTTGATCTAAATGATACAACCAGTTAATATAATATGGAGCAGAATAATTTATTAAGAAAAAATGAAAAATAAGAAAATAATGTTTCACAAAATGACCACCTTAATTATACAGAAATCATTCACATATGGATGATTCCTAAGATATGTACAGCCATGTATTTAACTTCTAAAATATATTCGATAATGGAAAATTGTTCATTTAACGAATTATTAAATTACTTCCTGTTATTGATCTACATATATAACTACTAACAAATTGAGTTTGTGAATTTTTCTGTATTTGTACTCTTTTGAATTTTAGTTTAACTCTTGTTCCACTGTAGCTATAAGTTTTCGCAACTATTTGTTGTTTTTCCAGGCCTCAATATCGAGATTACATCAAGTATCGGCTCAAGTATGAATTATCGCCTACCCGTAAGTGTTAATAAAAGAAATTCAACATTCCAACTCATATAGAGAACTCATTTATATCGATTATAAACTTTTCCAATACTAATTCCCAAAATAATGAATGTTCTATTTACTTTATGTTTCATATATTATAACAGTATTCACAGTAAAAAATATGACCTAACCTCGCTATTGCGGTCAAGAAATGGCAACAAATAGTTTGTTATAATTTTAAAGGGTTCAAGAGCCTGAATACCTTTCAATTCATACCTTTAGATAATTCAAAAACTGAGAATAATTTGACTAAACTAGTGGTCAATCAATAGTCAAAATTCGACAATAATTCATTCAATTTTTCAGTTCGAAGGTGTGAAAGACTTCGTATAATAACCTCTTCATCATCTTCTTTTAGTGCCTTTATGTTTCATAGCAAATTGTATTACGCAAATTATGAATAACTATACCAATGAATGGAATTCCAAAGTTTCTCTAGTTTTTTCATCAATATTCAACAAGACCACAGAGAATATAATAATTGAAGCCCATAGACAACAGTTAAGCAACAGTTTGGCCATAGAGTAAGTAGAGAATATATGTGTGTGTATTTCGTGTCAATAAAGTAGAAGTTATGTGTAATGTTTGATTAAATTAATTTCTGATGCATTTCATATAGAAAAAATATCTTAATGAATTTTTTGCTCAAATAAACTTCAACTGTATCAAATTTCACTGCATAATATAAGCTGCATTATAATTCGAAATGGTCGAATATGCTGCAACTGATGGTGATCTAGGTCTGTAAGTGTGTATTTTGACATAAAACGAATTGAATTCATAAATAATTAATGATAAAATTTAGATTCCTATAGATCTAATTACTCATTGTTAAAGACTTGAAGAACTATATAAATGGAAAGAATTCCAAAGTTACTCTTTTCTTTTATTTCATTCAACAAGACATGTTAATTCACATTCAACAAGACCACAGAGTATATAATCACATATCGATTATAAACTTTTCAATACTAATTTTGCCAAAATAAACTTCAATGAATGTTCTATATCATTTATGTTTCATATATTATAACAGTATTCACAGTAAAGAATTGACTTAACCTCGATATTGCGGTCACAAATAGTTGGTTATAGATACTTTTAAAGGGTCAAGAGCCTGTTCAATACCTTTCAATTCATACCTTTAGATAATTCAAAAACTGAGAATAATTTGACCAAAGTAGTAGTCAATCAGTTGTCAAAATTCGACGATAATTCATTTAATTTTGCAGTTCGAACATGTCAAACACTTCGTATAATACCATTCATCATCTTCTCTTAGTGCCTTTATGTTTCATAGCAAATTGTATTACGCAAATTATGAATAACTATACAAATGAATGGAATTCCAAAGTTTCTCTGTTTTTTTCATTAATATTCAACAAGACCACAGAGATTATAATAATTAAAGCCCATAGACAAAAATTAAGCAACAGTTTAGCCATAGAGTAAGTAGAGAATTCATGTGTGTGTATATCGTGTCAATAAAGTAGAAGTTATGTGTAATGTTTGATTAAATTAATTTCTGATGCATTTCATATAGAAAAATATCTTAATGAATTTTTTGCTCAAATAAACTTCAACTGTATCAAATTTCACTGCATAATATAAGCTGCATTATAATTCGAAATGGTCGAATATGCTGCAACTGATGGTGATCTAGGTCTGTAAGTGTGTATTTTGACATAAAACGAATTGAATTCATAAATAATTAATGATAAAATTTAGATTCCTATAGATCTAATTACTCATTGTTAAAGACTTGAATAACTATACAAATGGAAAGAATTCCAAAGTTACTCTTTTCTTTTATTTCATTCAACAAGACATTGTTAATTGACATTCAACAAGACCACAGAGTATATAATCATTGAATCCCATAGACAAAAATTAAGCAACAGTTTGACCATAGAGTAAGTAGGGAATATATGTGTGTGTATTTTGTGTCAATAAAGTAGAAGTATTTATAATGTTTACTTAAATCAATTTCTGAGGCATTTCATATAGAAGACATCTTAATGAACTTTTTGCTCAAATAAACTTCAACTGTATCAAATTTCACGTTCATCATTTGCGCAATTTTCACAGAGGTAAAAAGTTCTCACTTTGGGTATTAATATACGACATTTAAGAAAAGAAGGTGCATTATAATTCGAAATCCACAATTCGTACATTATAAGTCGAATATGCTGCAAAAGATGGTGATCTAGGACTGTAAGTGTGTATTTGGACATAAAACGAATTGAATTGATGAAGAATTAATGATACCTGCAAAATCCTATAGATCTCATTACGCATTCAGAGCTTCATTACGAAAAATAATAGAAATTATGCGTGTACAAATAAAAGTATGATAATTGAGTCCGACCCTGAGCTCGAGGATGTGTAGAGGCGGTAGATGGGTTGCGATATATTCATATTTAAATAAGTAGAGAAGTACAAGTTATTAAGAGCATCTCTGCGAGTTTATAATCGACCGTAGATTGCGGAGAGAGCACAAGACAAACCTCGTCCAATGGAAAGGCGTAATACCGGTAGCTATAGAAACGAGCCAACTTGTTTGTCTTATTACTCTTATTGTAAAAGCGAATGAGCCTTTCAAACTCCGCCTCGAATCCACACATCTCTTTTTACTCGGGCAAAACTGGTATTGCCGTATTCACTTGTTCTTGCCTTCAGTACATTGTATACGTTACTTTTTGTCCATCTATTAAACACGATTTATTGCCCGGCTCTGTTGAATCAAGGTTTCCTTCGATTCCGATTACCGGGGACCGTTTTTTCTAACCCGACAACGAAATGGAAGTAGTATGAGAGAATGACTGTGACTTCGCTTTTTTAGGAAATCAGCGCTACTAATAGAAATAAAATACATTCTTACCAATGGTATAAAATTCTATTATCCTCATCTCGCTAATAGTGTAATCGTGCAATAATGGAACGTTTAATGAAAATGTCAATCGGAGTGGGACTTACAATGTTATACGAGTTTGAAAAGATTATCTTGGGAACGAAGGGTGTTTTTTTCTAATTGGGAAGTAGTTTAAATTAGTAACGGTGTTTTTTACAGATTTCGATTTGACAATTAACGATTGGTTTAGGGCTAGTTTGATTTGGAAATTCATCGTGAATTGACTAAAAGCGTAGCTATGTTTAAAATTGAACAAAAACATCGATTGATTCTGAAAAACTGAGAGACATTATATTCGACCAATAGATCAATTAATTCCTTATCCTAAAGATATTTTTCGATATAGGTACGTTCACGCTATATCGACGTTTAACAACCTCTGATACATGGTTCTATCCTGGGGCCACTAATATCGTTAAACTGTGAGATTAAAGCAGTTATATTGAAACATTTAGAAGTATATGCAAGTCAGCCTATCTATCTAACAATTTGTCATCTAGAAATGACCTAAATTTGAAATTTCAAGAAACAGATGACATAAATATCTTTATTACTGAAGAAACTCTCTCAGATCCTTACAAATTCTGATTTACGGATTCATAAGTCTATTCAAGATTATGTTTATGTATTTTCTATTCTCGATTTCAGCTCTGTTGTTAAAAACTCACTGGAAAGCATCATTTAGAAACTAAGTACTTCTAAGTCTTAATTTCGATGTTATATTGAAAATTGGATCCATAATATGATAATAAAAATCCATGGCATTACTGATATCACAACGCTGACTCCAATCAATATTAATTGTTTAATTGCATTGTTATTTACTGGTTTAAGTTCATCTTTTCTTAGAAAGTTAAGATACAGAAAAAGCTTTCTATCAAATCGATAGACATTGTAAATAAAGAAAGGTAGTGATGAAAACACTGTGATCCACGAAACGTGGCTACTGAATATATTTTTGAAGTAGGTATGTGAAAAGTTAGTTCTAGTACCGCTTTCAAGTTAAAAATTATTGTAGTGTGCCCTAAAAATGAACATTCAAAAAATGTGTTCGAACGACTTTCGTTCAAACTGAAAATATGAAAAAACTTATCGAAACATACTTCTTCCAAAAGACCTTTTCCACTGTTGTATATAATGTAGAAAAAGACCACAAATAGAGCAAATTATGAGACAACAGCTCTAAAACATCAACAAGAACATTATAATTTTCGACTTGAACATACAATAACGACTATCTTTTGGTTCAGTAACAGTTCAAGTATCACAGTTAGGTGACGCTGGGACTGGGACTGGTACTGAAAATAGGTTCGGAAACTCCGCCCGCTCCAAAAGATATTACGCATTCCATAAGATGAATAGGGAGTGCAAAGCAAGTTATTGATAGTTTTATGGGGTCCCTGTTATTGAAAATTGATGTTGAATAGGAGTACTTTCAACATATACCACATAATGCAAAATACGATTATAATAAAATTTTTCAATCAAACATTTGGTCAAGGAGGTGTATCTCAAATTGAATCTGTTCAGCAAGAGCAGTGGTACCCAAAATGGTTTATATATACCTTATTTGTTCGCTATCAAAAAGTAAAAGAAAAAAATTCAGAATATACAATGTATTTACAAGTTTTCGGATCATTTATGAATCATTATAGTTCAGTGATTATGATACATAACAGACGTTTTCAAAGCGTGTTACTGTAGAAGGTTTTAGGAAAATGGTGATTTTAGAAAAAAAATCAAGTAAACGATAATCCATTTGATGGAATTTAATGGACAATAATTAATGGTCATACTTTTACGTATTAATTCAATACTCATCATAGAAGACATTGCTTTGAAGCCAACATGTCGGTAATAAATATCAACAATAATAGAATTTTCATTAGATTTCTTGTGAAATTTTGAAAAAATCGTGATTTTTTCATGCCACTACGAAATGTTTTCAAAATTTTGAAAACATTTTGAAAATGTTTTCAAAAACAAAATTGACTACTTACTTATTTCGATTTTACCTACCTTTGCAAAATCTGACGGAACTTGTGATAGAATGTGCTAAAAAAGAGCTCTGACATTTATAAAAATTAATATGAAAATAGGCTAGGGTCTATGGAAAGCACTAAAAGTTTGAGGACCTTTCACATAGATGTCACAGTTAGATTTTTTTGTTTTGGATAATTAAATTCAAAACAAAACTCACATACATAAAGAAAAACATAGTTTTCTGTTAACTTAGTAAGAAATTCAATGCTATCCTTTTTTTGACCATGAAACGAAAATATATTATGAGTTACACAAGTTTACTTCGATATTTTGTATTTCAATTTATTAAAATCCACTAAATTAACCTACTCTTCTATTATTTTATTGGCAGTTATCTTTCTGCATGGATATCGCAGAGAGAAACATTTATTATTAGTCAATTTTCAGTTACTTTTTCTGTTATAAATTCTGATTTTACAAAATCATAAGATTTGAATTTTATCAATTAAGCAAGCAACACACGTTAGGATATACTTGAACAAGTATGTCCTATAATGTATTTTTTTCTATACTCTAAAATAACATTAAATTTAAAATCTACTTTCAAAAATGATATATTTATTTCTTTTTCAGTATTATTACAAAGTTAGCAAATATGACGGGTGTGTGAATTTGTTTTAAATACGCATTTATTGAACATTTTCTCTTGCTTCAGGATCTAAGTACTCAAATAAAACCCAACTTTCGAAAATAATTTGCAAAAAGAAGAGTTTTCTCATCAATTCATTGTATCCACAATCTAATGAATCAATTAAAATTTAACTCCAGATATATACTTGGGATAAATGCAAAAATTTATGATTGGAATCATAATTTAAATAAATCCATTTTTATAACAAGAATTACAAGTGGTCGAAAAATTGAAAATAATATCAGCTGAAATAATTCTTAACAATTTTTTCCATTGTGAAACGAAATACTAAAACAGGCATGGGTCTTTGAAGGATTTTCGGTTTTCATCGGGTAATATATACTATATAGATTTAACCTACTACCTATATCATCGAAAAATTGATTAAACAATAGTTTAGTCAATAGTTTATGACTGCAATATTTTTTATCGGTAATATTTTATATTGTTAAAAAATCTAACTATAATGACCTTATGTTTGAAAATCAATTTAAAGAAAAATTTTATCTGACTTCAAGTTCTATGTTTTCTATTCGAAAATATTTCAGGTGATAGATTTTCATAAGAAGATATTTTTATGGTTCGATATTAAGAACATAGAGGGTTTCTTTGACGAGCAGAGTATAATATTGAAAAGATTGGATTGTCTCATTATAAAGTTCTCTGAACTTTTGAAGATTGTTTAAAGAATATGACTTATTCTACACTGCACATCGCCAGAATTCTGTTTTTCTGTCTCCCCCTATAATTTTTTACCTTTAGTAGAAACGGACGTGTGAACATTCGATGCTTGATGTTTCCATGATTTTCTATTGCTATTACGATAGATATAATGTATGAAGTAATCCATGCAATACTAAATATTTCTGTACTTTGAGTCATAAGGTGCTTGAGAGTTATGTCATTTGATTGGCACAACTGATGAGTTTCTTCTGGAACGAAACACTCTATTTTGCGATTCCATCAAGTGTGTATATCATAACGTAAATGTTCACGTAGACACTTCTCCTTTCTTTTCATTAATTCGAGAGAATGTTCTGTGTGTGTGTGTTTTGTGTATGTATTAAAAATGATTGAACTTACCCCACAGAAAACGAACTTATATTGATTGTTAGTACTCTAAATTGAAGTCTAAAGTCCATCTAGTTGCAGTTATGGGGACACCAAATAAAAAAAAAATTATAAATTGGAGTGAAAAATAACTCCATGTAAAGTTTATTATTATAACAATATATTCTATTAACAATATAAACAATATACAAATACATAAATTAAAAATCACAAATTTGTTCAAAGTGATTGTATTTAACCATTCTAATAAAGGAACTAATTTTTGAAATTTATCTTCTTGATTTGAAAATTTCCATAGGAACTTTCTATACTATAATTTTCCTAATTGCGCCATCGGGAGCTCTGAAATAATAAACAAAAAGAAAAATAAAAATTTGAAATTAAACAGAAAAAAAAACATTTTATTCCAAACCAAACAAAAACATATAAAGAAAACTACCAAACACAAAATACCCACATATATATATATATATATATATATATATATATATATATATATATATATATATATATATATATATGGAAAATAAACCAAACAGAATAAGAAATTGAGGAAAAAAAAATGAAAAAAACATAAACACTCAATTTCGTGTTTTGAAAGAGGAAAAAAAGGTTTGAAATGAGTTATATATTTGTATATTATTCATGAAACATAGAAATATATTAGTCCCCATAAATACAGAATAAGACGAGTACACTTCATGTCATTAAAATGTTATTTTACGAAAAATACTGGACCTCACTCTCGCCTTATTGCTCGAGGGATTTTGAGCCCGTTATTGTTGACTCTTCAGCAAGCCGAAAACAATTCTCCACAGAAATACTGTTCGAAGAGCAAACAATGAACACTTTCCGATCAGGTAGAGGATAATTTCGGTTATTTCGAGTATATATTCGCCATTTACACATCACAATATAGGATGCGGTATTGTTCCGAAAGATCTAACCTCCAGGTGTTACAGAGTAGCCAATATCAAGCAACCGGAGAAGAAAGAATGGTCCTCTTCGTTCACTGATTTTGTCTACCTGAGATTACTTATCATTAGCTCTGCGACTGCAACATCTGCTTTGTTTGACGCCGACCGCTTTACTTATTTCTTGGAAATGTCGGAATTTTGAACAAATAACACCAACAGAGTAAACACAAATTGCAACAAAAACTGCATACAACAAATCATATTTTAACGAATTCTATAAACATCACAAAGAGTGTCGTATGTTTTACTAATAACAAAATAACTCAACTCAATATTATATATATTGTTATATCGATAATTTGTTGTTAAATTCAAAAACTGGCACATTGAATGATGATAACCCATATTTAAAGTATACTAACCTGCAAATCAATGATGATACCTATAGAAAATACCTAGGTACTTCAGACTTTTTAAATATTCATCTCTTGATATTATGTAAGTGTTATTGAATATTTTTGTTTGTGAAGATTTTCTATTCTTTCACAATGAATCGTCAATTTTCATTTTTTTTGTCATTTTTCATTGTGCCTAAAACAATATTTGGTAATATTAAAAATCTGAATGATTTTAATATCGTTGACGATCGCTTGATGAAACATTGTTTAATATATGAAATAAAAACACTTAAATTTATAATAAATACTTTTTATTATTTATAATTTTATAAATTCAATGGACGATGAATCAATACTGTGATAGTTCATATTTAAATGAGAGGTAATAAGAAATACTTGTCTAAAAGTCACTGACTGAACAATTCTTTATTCGACTAGTTTCGCCTTTTACGGCATTATCATTCTTGATAACTAGGAGATCTTGCTCTACAAATTTGGTTCAGTTTTCTCAGTTCCTACGTGAGGAGTTGGACGAAGTAGGGCAGGTCGACGTTATATATACAGATTTCCTAGGATTTCCTAAAACTAGGAATCTTTTTGGATTTACGAATAATTTATCGCTTCTCGTGGAGTCCTACTTCAGTAATTGCAGGCAATTCGTACAAATAAAGAATTGCAAATCGAGAGAATTTCAAGTAACTTCGGGAGTGCCGCAGGGATTCAATCTTGGACCCCTACTATTTGTTCTGTATTTGTCCTAAAGGATGGTGTATATCCACCTATCCACCGGGGTTGTGATCAGGCTTGTTTGCTTTCGAGGTTTGACACTAGGAGCATCTACACTAGGAGAAGTATGACTGCATTGAAATTTTTATTCAATTTGCTCAATGATAATCTCGACTATCCTGAGCTTCCGGGTAAACTTAATTTTTAGTTCCTCCGAGGTGTATTGTAATAAGCCAGACATTTTACTCAAAAATTCACAAAACCAATTTTCTCTCGCAATCGCCGTTTAGCTTTGTATGTTCTACTGCAAACCAGGTATCAAGTTGCTGTGATTTGCACTGGGACTCACTTCTTTCTCACACTTGATTGGTTTTCTTGATTATTATTATGATTGAACATTTAGATATTGACATTATAGATTTAGATTATTATATTTGATAATGTTTTTTATTATTATAATTATTTCTTAATATTGTATATCTATGTTGTTACTGATATTTTTAGTAACCATATTTATTCATTAAGTATTTTCCTATATTCGGGTTATATGTTATATTATATGTTATTTATTATACCTGTTGGAATTATATGCTTATATTATAATTTTTGACAATTGTTTCGTGGTACTACCCCATTTTCAAAAGTTAAACTGTCAGTTCAACTTCTCAGTTTAATCAGTTTAACTTTTGAAAATGGTAGTATCACGATACAATTGTCAAGTATTTATTATAAATTTTGTGAAACCAAGCCAAAAGTTTTTATTCAATAGATCCTAATATAATTCCCATACATTTTTACATTTTTATATTAAAAGAACTCATTCAATTATTGTTATGTTATATATCACTTGAATTATGTTCAAACGCTTTCTTAAACTATTTTTAAAATAGCAAGGAAAATTTTCATAGAATAAATAATTTAAATAATATATTCAAACACATGAACTTTTGATTTATACTTTATCGACTACATAGTATGACGCGTTTCGTCGTTAACATCTTTCGTAAATTGTGTATTTGTACAATTAATAAATCAAAAAACATATGGTTTGAAAATTTTGTTTCAGGTCTAACGGAATGTGTTATAAGTTTACTTTCGATAAGTACATCTAGTTTACGCTTTTGTCTCGAGAATTTGCTATGAACGATACTGTTAACTCTATCTAAACTATCAAACTCTATATGATGTAATCTAAATGATAATTCAGAATGTCTTACCTTAAGATATACATTTGGATCATCTCTCCGATTGTAATTATTCTGTTAGCATCTGAATAGCATTTTGTTAGCATCTGAAGAAGTCGTTTGTAATGACGAAACGCGTCATGCTATGTAGACAATAAAGTGCAAATCAAAAGTTCAAGTGTTTGAATTTAAGTTTATATTCTATTCAAACATCTCTTTTTCCTCTAGTTCAACAATGAATAGTTATCTGTATTTTAATAAATACTTTTATCTCTGAAAATGAACATTTTCAACTGACTTTGCTTTTGTTGAATCTTCGATAAACAGTTGTAAATTTCCGAGAGCTTAAACTTTAAAGATTGTTAATTCATCTATTATTGTAGAATTTTGTCGTATTAGTAAATATAATAGAATCATTTTATCACAGACGAGAAATATCACGAAATGAATATTGAAGAACAAAAATGGCAGAACCACTATAGTCCAAAACAATGAGCCTCAAATGCGAATTGTGAGATAAAAACGCGAGTGTTTTATGATCTATCGATGTTTAGAAGATCTAAAAAGGAATTGTGATGGTTTTTTCGAATTTCTCCCCAGTAAGAACAGCACAATGATTTTTGTCAAATTTTGGGAAACGCAAAGATAGATGCTACTTCAAAGTGATATTAAAACGCACCCCTAAATTTATTTTTCGAATAATCAATTCTTTTAGTTTGATGGAAAAGTCAGGAGATAGATTGAAGAGATAGAATAAAATTAAGAGATTGACAACGTTGTGCCGATCCAGCTCTGTTTATAGACGTCAGCTTAATAAGGGCAAGTTCACCCGACTCTCCCGATTTGATGGAGCGTTTGTTGGATAAAATCGCCACGCCAAGCACCGGGCTCATCCGTCATACTCCGATATGCCTTCATCTAATTAATGGTTGTATTGTTCCTATGCTAATTGAGCATTAGCAACTCATTTAACCGACTACAGGCGTGACCTTACGTTGACAGAATTTTTTATACTGCCGCATAAGTAATAAGAGGTGTTTTTTTAGAGGTATAGAACTTTAAATTGCAATAAAACAACGATGGATCATTCGATTGAAAAGAATTTTTTTATTCGAAAGATAATCTTGTGGCATTACATTTTAAATATGATTTCTGGCATATGACCGCCACGGCTGGCTCGGATGTAGTCCAATCTGGACGTCCAATTTTCGATGACTTTTTCCAACATTTGTGGCCGTATATCGGCAATAACACGGCGAATATTGTCTTCAAAGTGGTCAAGCGTTTGTGACTTATCGACATAGATCAATGACTTTACATAGCCCACAGAAAGTAGTCTAGCGGTGTTAAATCACAAGATCTTGGAGGCCAATTCACAGGTCCAAAACGTGAAATTAGGCGGTCACCAAACGTGTCTTTCAATAAATCGATTGTGGCACGAGCTGTGTGACATGTTGCGCCGTCTTGTTGAAACCACAGCTCCTGGACATCATGGTTCTTCAATTCAGGAATGAAAAAGTTAGTATTCATGGCTCTATACCGATCACCATTGACTGTAACGTTCTGGCCATCATCGTTTCTGAAGAAGTACGGACCAATGATTCCACCAGCCCCTAAAGCGCACCAAACAGTCAATTTTTCTGGATGTAACGGTGTTTTGACATACTCTTGAGGATTATCTTCACTCCAAATGCGGCAGTTTTGTTTGTTGACGAAGCCATTCAATCAGAAGTGCGCTTCATCACTAAACAAAATTCGCTTATGGAAATCGGGAACAACGGCAATCTCGTTTTGGGCCCATTCGACGAATCTACGCCTTGCTTGATGATCGTGAGTCTATTCATGATGAATTGCCAAACCAAACTGAGAATAAATCACTTCTCAGCTGTCAAATCGGTCGCCATCTTCAACAGTAATGCCAACTTAAAGTTCTATACCTCTAAAAAAACACCCGTTATAAACTGCCGCATATAAGAATGAAAGTCAAAAATGTTCCCGCAAATAACTCTTTCAACTTTCTTCAATTATATCTGAAATCTACTACAATATTCACTTATTCTCAACACAGGGACAAAACAGAAACACACCCTGTTCGAAATTGAAGAAAAAACTAATGAAATTTCAGCCATCAAATAAAACTATACGCAAAATATAAATAGAGAATATTTAAGAAAATTATTCAATAAAGGAACACGGTATCAGAAATTTGTGTTGATTCATTTTGAAAAGAAACAAACAAAACTTCGTAGTCATAAAAATCAATAAAACTACGAAATGTTCTGCGAAAAAGAAAATAGAATATGAAAAAAATGGAAAGGAATGAAGGAATGCCAATAGAAATAAAAATAGCATTAAGTGAAATACAAAGCTTCATTACTACTACAAAAAACTCACTGATAAAATTTGTAGTATTGAATTGAACTAAAACAACAATAGACATTCTAAAAACACATGAAAAAACACGGCAAGGAAATTTGTGTATACATTTGCGAAGAAAAACAAAAACTTGATACACATGAAAATCGATAAAATAATTTGAAGCATAAAATTAAATTATACGAAAACAAATATGAAGGATTGAAAATAAAGTAATCAATAAAGAAATTTGGTGTATTTCACTCATTTGTGAAATGAACCATAGAAACAAAAATCGATAAAAACATATTCTATAAAAACGACATACAATATTGATTCATGTCCAATGAAATTATAATGAAAATGTTACTTCCATTGCTTATTTATAATTTACATAAATAAAGTCCATATAAAACTGACATCAAACTTCCGATTTTCCAATTAGTGAATATTGAAGGGAAGTAATTGTTGTTTATTATTTACACGTGCTTTCATTATTTTATTAATGCATCAGTAAAAGCTCACCTTTTGATATAGATGGACGTTTCAACAAAAGTATACGTGAAAGAAAAACTCATCTGAAGTGGTAAATCGACATAGAACGCAAATATAAAAAAATAATAATAATAAATAAATTAAAATTTATTGAGAAACATTCCTTACATTCTAAAAGTACATTCATTCAATTCATTCAATAATTATCACTAAGAAGAATGCTCACAAAAGGACTGAACTCAGTTTTGAGTCTGATCTTCCATTCTGCACTCGAACAAAAATATTGATTAAATTTATATTTACAATAATATACAACTTTATTTGAAAAAAAAAAAAAAATTATCTCAGAAATATTAAACATTTGAGACAATTTCACTTGGTGGAAGGACATTTGTGGTAAAAAAATATACAAGTATTCTGACACACTATAGTATGCCTTTGTTAAGAGCACATATTTAACTCTGCTTTTTAACAAATGAGATTTCAGTACTTTCAAATTCGATGGTAAATGGTTGAAGATTTTAATACTCTTTCAATAGAGAGAGTGCTCAAATTTAGCTGTTTTATGCATAGTAATAAGTAGCACATCACTGTTCCTTGTTGAATACTCATGATTACTATTCAATTTAATAATGAATACGAAATGTATTTATTGACGAAAAATAGTTGAAACTATCGATATCTAAATGTCGAAACGTCGCTTATCACACAGAGACAATTTGCTGAACTATTAATTGCCTGGTGATAAAAATTGTGATATAATTCAATTTTTCAGTTTAAACTTCATTGACTGAGATTGAATTCTCGCTTTACTCTTGGTGAAACATAATTAAATATTAAATTAAATTAAACTCTTGACTTAATGTTTCACGATTATATTCAACAACATGAATTAGTTAACATGTTTCGAGCGTGAGCTGATTTTCAAGACTCAGATTATATTTAACAACATGAGTTAGTAAACATGTTTCGAGCGTGAAATGTGAGAATTTAGTGTTGTTTAATTGAAAAATAATGCCACATTGTGTTATTCGGTTTGACCAAGGAAAAAACTCAACAAAAAAAATTACAGAATAGGGATTTTCGAACAATCTTAAAGTGCAATAGATGCCCCCAGTCAAAAATATGCCGAATTATCTCGAACTAATGTCTCCTAAATAGAGAAGGATTTAAGGTTTCAATCATTCAATCATAAAGTTTCTTAAAAACAAGCACTTATGTTAAAATATTCAGGCATGCGTTAAAAAAGTAATTTTAGATAATGATGAAGATATGTGAATAAAAAATATTTCATTATTCAAAATATTTAAGCTTTTGTATAGCCTTTGCTAAATATATATTATTATTATTATTCAAATAAATATTTTAACTTTTATTTCAATTAATTCAATGATTTTTATTGAATTTTGTGTAAAAAACAGCTCTTTATGCACCTTTTTTCTACATATGAAGTTTGACATTGTCCAAAATCATGTTCGCGATATTTTCATAGAAGGGGTACAACGTTTTCAAGGACACGTATTAATATATAAATATGAAAGTGTCACGTTTGGCAGCTGCTACATCAATTCCCAGAACTCTTAAATCTTTTTGGGTCGTTGTCGCAAATCAAACTGCTTAATTGGCAGAACTATCATAATAAATCAATAGGAAAAGTATTTTGCAATTAAACGACCCCCCATAAAAGACCAACACATTCGATGGCACGAAAGTATGGGTCTCTACGGGGTCACATTATTTTTTACGTCGGACGACTGTCGATTGTGAGGGTCCAGATAATAATATAAAAAAGACAAACGTAGATGGGTATTAGTTATAGATGCGACTCCCTTTGTGATACGGGATTTATGGGGAATCGGCATGGATGACGATACGATAACAATCGATTAAGCTTTGTCTTTCATTTTGCAACACCGATAAGCATAAAAACAATTATTTTTCAAAACGACGCAGTGAAAAAACGACCGCTTCACTTTCGTTCTATTACGTCTGTCTTTTGTTCGATTTTTTCAATAGTAAGGCGCTAATAAACTATAAAAACATAAATAAACTGATAAAATATCGTACTGAACAAGATAAAGAGGTATTGCACACGAAAAATTTATATGAAACAAAATAATCCATATTGCTGAAATAATTTCGAATGGATTCATTTATTGGCTTCAGCCTGCACTATCTATCTATCAAGGTGATAACATGACTTCATATTTACATTTTTTTTTTCATATTTAAGTTAAACACCTTGACACTTTAGCGATTCAATAGAAAACAAATTTATACGGTAAAAAATCATATTTTTCGTGATACCTAACTAATTCTGAATTGAATATAAACTTAAATTCAAACACTTGAACTTATGATTTACACTTTATTCACTACATAGCATGACGCGTTTCGTTGTTACAAACGACTTCTTCAGATGCTTACATAATAATATCAATTTATCAAATAATTAATAATATTAATTATTCTGTGAGCATCTGAAGAAGTCGTTTGTAACGACGAAACGCGTCATGCTATGTAGTGAATAAAGTGTAAATCATAAGTTCAAGTGTTTGAATTTTAAGTTTATATTCAATTATAATGGATTTACATCAAGTAAACGCCAACACTAATAAATAATTCTGAATTTTACACTCAGACTACTACGAATTGACAAATAAGCCAGACTGTCAATATTTTGTTTCTCGTGAGAGATATTGCAAATGACTTTATTAAAATCATCTGAAAATTATTGAAGTTTATCAAAAAACATTATTTTAGTTTGAATGTGTCAAAGTGTAATGTTGTCTCTTTCGCAATGAAAAGAGACCGACTTGCGTGTGACTATAGCGTCGGTGGTCAGGTTCTTTTTCGTCCTGATAAGGTGAGAGATCTTGGTGTAGTCTTCGATCTTCCTTTCATTTCACACATCACCCGACTTATTTCATCTGTCTCGAAAATATATGGATTCGTTATACGCAATGGCAAATATTTCTCAATAATTCCTCAACATTCATAGGACTATTGTCCTATGTTGGAGTATGGCAGCATGATCTGGCATCCTATTTACACTTTCCATCAATGCCATCTTGAGGCCATTCAGAGAAGGTTCTTGAAATTCTTAGTTTGGAGGTGGGATAGAGTTTATCCACAAAGATGAGTCAATCATAACGAATTTATTGAGTTGACTTAGTTTAATCTCATTGCAGAGCAGAATAGAAACGTAATGATTCAGATTTTTGTACAAATTACTGCACAAGAATATTCACTGTCTTCATCTCTTGTCCGCTTTGAAATTCGTGTTCCAAGGCAAAATTCTCGTAATACAGAATTATTCCACCTAGAGACTCCAAGGAACAACTCGCTAATACAATTTACCATTTGGTTTATTATATTTATATTTCATTAAATACTATTATTTAGTTACTAGTTACTATTTTAGTTTTTTATATTAGATTGAGCTCTTTGTTATATCTCTTTCATTTTATTTATTTAGTTATTATTTTCTGTAAATGGGTATTATACCTGTTGAGAATAAAGAAATTATTATTATTATTATTATGACAGAATAAGCATTTTTATGAAATTAAAATTATTGAAAAACATTTTTTGATTGAATATTATATAAAACGTAAATTGTCATAAGTAAATATCATAAATTATATATAAATTAAATCATAATAAATTATCATAAGCATAAACATAACATAACATAACGTCGAAACATAACATCAAAATTGTTTCTCTTTGAATGCCGGTTGGTAACGATAATCATTGTTTTGTTTGAATAATAATTTGAATGATTAAAATGTAAAGCAGTTCGAAGTTTAAGATCTAGTTTTATACGTTCAACTGAATTTAGATCTATTATTTAGTGCGAAAAATAACAACTACAAATTAATAAAACACAAACAATTGATCTTTGAAACGGATATTGAAATCATTCATTCAATATGAACAAAATTAATTTTACTGCTGTAATATGGCGATATTTCAATATTCGGGTTCTTAGTATTCAGCCACTGCTGGAAAATTACACTCAGCTACTGAAATAACGTTACCAAAATTCACATAAATTTCATGGTGTAATATTTCATTTTCGCATTATTAGGTGCGGCCCTGTATATTCCTGCCAGCTTATTAGGAATTCATATGGGAAACAGCGAGGGGAGAAAACTGAAATATTAATCCCTCATTTCTCATTTTCTAGAAAAACAATTCGCTCTAGGCCCCTTCGGTATACATCACGAACCGCATAGTGGTAAATTGGCAAGATAAACCACCCCAGATATCATACTTTCAGATATAATTTAGCACAGAAAGCCAAGAACCATAGAAATAGATCGCATAGATATTAAAAATCTTGTGAAACCCATGACGGTATAATTTTCTATTTTTATTTAAATCTCAATGAAATTTGAAATTAGGAATTAAGTTTTTACAGCGAAAACCTAAAATTGAATCTTCTACACTACTTGCCACTTTTTGCTTTGATTTTTACTCGTAAAATGGCGTTAGATTGATGTAAAATTTCAACATTGGCGCTTCAGACATTTTTCAGTCTCGCAACTCACATAATGAAGATATAAGCACAGAATAGTTCATAGAAAGATATAAGAACAGAATAATTCATTAAATGTTAAGACTTACCGTTCGTGCCGAACATAGCATGATGCATGTACTGGTTCTGTGCCCCAAAATTGGCATTGTTCCCCATTGCGTAGAGTTGTTGAAAGAGGGTCTCCTGATTTTCCTCCGGTTCTTCTTTGCACCCAGTATGCGAGACTTGCATACCCGCCATTTGTAACAACTGAAGGTGACTGTTGTTATTCATGGCTTGTTGTAATTGCTGTTGTTGCTGCTGTTGGGGATGCGTTGTTGAATCGGCAGATATTGAACCAGACACTCCAGGTAATGGGGGCGGAGCAATAAAATCATTCGTTTCATTGTCTTTACTCATACTTTCCAAATAAAGCCTCACATTGGCAATATGGCCTTTGGTGAATATATGATCTTGCACTGAATATTTGTGGGAATATTTGAAATTACAGAATTTACAATCCTCGGGAATTGGAGCGTTAGGATCCGATTCGCTACCGAGTACTTTTTGCATGGCCACCTTGCCCTTCTTCTCTTTCGCTCTAGCATTTTGGAACCAGACTTGTATCACTCTTTTCGGAAGACCGATTTCGCGACCTAGCATTTCGCATTCCGCCATGGTCGGTGTATTATAATCGTTAAACAACGATTTCATTATTCTAACTTGCGTTGAACTCATTTGCGTTCTATATCTTTTATTCGAATATTTCCCAGTTGCATTTGGACACGCGTTTGGCAGTCTTGGATTGCCGCTTTGAGTGCTACTAGCTGGAGATGTAGGGTTACTTTCGTCATCATAGTAATCATTGTTTTCAGACATGGTTTCACTTCTTTCGTCGCCTCCTAAGGACCTTTCACTGATATCAGTTAAAGGTCCAGCATCTCAGAAATTTCTCTCGTTGTCGAACATCACCTTTACAGATCTAGATAAATCTACTGGTTTGGATAAATCCAGAGGAGTTTCCCCCTCTTCCTTTTTTATTTCACATTTGTCGCCATTCGAGGGTAAACTGTGGGACTGTATATCTCCCATATATCTTTTAACTTTGTCCTCGTACAATTTTTTGAGTGTTTCCATATCTGGTGGTTGTAATTGGGAGAACATAGGCGGTAGCATATTAGGACTTTGTTGTTGAAATTTTGTGTCGTTACCTCCGGAACTTATGCTAGGAGCAGATTCCATGCTGAGTTCCTCGTCTGGTAAAGCATCGATATTAATCTCCCCACGTGCGCATTGATCGGCATGTTTAGTACTAAGATGAGACTCTAATGCAGATTTCACCTTGAAAAGGGCAGGGCAAAAGGGACACCTTTTATTTATAACTTGTGCATGAGCTCTAAATTGTCCTTTTCTCTCCCTTGCTCTAGTATTTTGGAACCATACTTGAACAACTCTTTTCTTCAATCCAACCTCTCTAGCTATATTTTCAAGCATTTTTCTAGATGGATTACTTTCAACTTGATATTTCTGATACAGATAATCAAGTTGTTCGGGCAAAATGGTTGTTCTCAGTCTCTTATCTTTGGGTTGATCTGAAGTATCACTTTCAGCTTCGAAATCATCCAGTTTACGTTTTTGTCCAACTACGTTATTAAGCATATTCAATAAAGGATGTTGTATGTTAGGCGCTGATGTAACTTTAGTCAAATCCCCAAGATTTGCATTGAGCTGTTGCAACTGGGCGTGCTGTTGCAAAATTCCGAACGGAGAGTCTGGAGAATACGATGGAAACAGATTTGGATTCATAAGGTGAACTAACTGATGTTCTCGCCATAATTCGAATCTTGGAAACACCAAGTTACATTTATCACACTGGAATGTACCTTCTTTAGTATCTGTATTTGGAGATAATGGATAACTACCACTAGTTGGTGTTGGTGTAGTAGATGTATTTGTATGCATCGGACTATGACAAGAATTTGCAGAGGATTGATTTTGCATCATTGGTTGTTGATGTTGTGTCTGTTGTTGCTGTTGGTGAGTTTGTTCTCCAACTGTTGTACTGGAATTAGAGTCTTCTGAACTTAAGACTGCAGCAATCTGTGCCGCAGCTGCTTGAGCCTGAGCAGACCTCTTAGCATCCTCTTCTTTAAAACAGTGTGTTTTCTGATGTCTTATGAGTTCATAGTACCTTTGAAACACCAATAGGCATTTTTTGCATTGATAATTCAGTCCAGGAGTGCGTTGAAATCTATTTGTACCTGTTTCATCGGGTATTCCAGGTGCAGGTTCCACAGCTGGTTGATTTTCGTATACTTTACGTGCTTTTTGTCTAGCGTTCTGAAACCAAACAACGATAACCCTTGGACTTAAATTTAGAAGTTTGGATAGGTATTCTAGATCGTCATCTTTGGGATAAGCATTATTTTCGAAAAATTCTTGAAGAACTTTTATTTGATAGTCTGTAAATCTAGTTCTGTTTGCACGTTTTCCAGAAGATCCACAAGATCCTGGATTGGAACCCTGACTATTATAGTCTCTGTTCGGACTCATGCATCTATTCGGGGTTAACGGTAACATGCCTTGAAGATTACTTGGATTGGGAAACGTTTGCTGATTCAATTTTGGTGGTGGTAACATTGGACTCGTAAGGCCATGATGACTTGCGACCGATGTCAGTTGATTCATGGTAGGTGTACTCGTTGTTATACTATCGCCCAATTGAGATGCTATTATGGATGACAAACTCATATTACTTGGTGTATTTGGAGTTGACATATGGATACTACTCATATTTTCTGAACTGGCAATGGAATTAGCAGGACTAGGAGGAGGTTGTATGTTCGGAGGCATATTAAACATGATTTGTTTATCCTCTGAACTATCATTAATTCTATCTTCATTATGTTTCACATAATCCTCATTGATTTCTTCCTTTATTTCAGTTTTTATCTCAGTCTGAGAAGGTGATATCGTCTCGGTAGGTTTCGACATTTCTTCTGTGCTACTGCCCGAAATATTCAAAGGCATTACTTTAGCTTCGCCTGTTTTCTCGTATTCTTCTAGATTCAAAGTGGTAGATGGTGGGTTGTTGAAATTATATGGACTATCTTTATTCCTTTGTCGCTCTTTGAACAAAGTATTCCGAAACCAATGTTTGATCACTTTGGGTGGAAGACCGCTTTGCGACGCCATCTCGTGGATCTGTTCTTCAGACGGCGAGTTATTTATATCGAAGTGAGCTCGCAAAATTTTCAGCTGGTCATCCGTTATTCGTGTTCTTGCGCGTTTCTGATTCGCAGCGGCGTTAACGGCCTAAAGATCAAAACAATACAGGGTTTAAAACGTTGTGCGTTATTTCAATGTCAATATTACAGAGATTTATACGTTCTCAATAACTGACTAGCAAATACATTGGCTCAATAAATTGTAACAAATTGGCAATAAATCAATTACGATAATTATCACAATGCAAGGCTACAACATACGAACAGCAATTAAAATAATCAACCGTTGGATCTGGACGGCCACTAATAATTGTCGGATCAAAGAATAAGTAATTATAAGTTTGAATGTGTAATCTGGAGTATTCGGCCAACAAAAAATCTCCTAAAACGTAGATCTCCAGTCGATCGTTAATGATGGCTCTACTTCGTAATTAAATTTTATGGATACCAAGGAATAAGGATTAATTAGTGAAATATAGGGTGGGACTATGGCTTTCTCACACATTTTACACCGCTGTTATTTCAGTGGCATCGAAAGCTAAACACCAACTAAATATTGAAAAAAATTTTATTTGTTCAAAACTTTTTTAAATTTCAACCCCTGCTCTATTCAATCTAATATGTAAACTCTCAAACTTCTTTTATAATTGAAGCATTCTACAGTTAAATATAAATAGAATCAAAACTATACGGAATACGTTTATTCATTTCAACTTCGATTTTTCAATCGTATTAAAAATTTGTTTCTAATTGTAAATGTTTTATTGAAGCAGTAAAATCGAACATTATATATCGTTAATAACTTTGAGATTCTTAGAAACATGATTCTATATAAAAAGGAGGAGAGAATCAAAAATATAATATATCTTATTGTTATTTTGTAACTCCTAAAAAAAGTATTTTATTTATTCAGACTGACAATCAAATAAGAGTTAAAATTTTTTATTACTTTTTGATGAAATTGAAAGTAGATATAAAATTGATGAAAACAAAATATTTTCTCAGATAATTTGAATGAATTTCGAATGGTGGAAGACCAACGCTCAATTCGAAGAAAAATGGAAAAGAAAATGAATTGTGATTCAAAAGGATTCATCAACTTTGAAATTCAACAATATCTCTATTCAAATACCTCAACCAATATTTGAAATATCCCGAAAATCTAGCAAATAGATGAAAAATAAATTTGAAAAACATCATTGAGAGCAAATTGAAGATATCGTGATTGATTAAATGATAATAATATCAATGAATATTGTTTGAATATATTCTTAATAGTCTTATAAATTGATATATCATTATATACAAAACTGCACAAACTTTTAAGTTCTTTCATAAAACTATAATTTTTATCGTTAATATGTTCAAGTGAATTGAATGAATCATTATTATTATTTTAGGATTTATAGAATGCATTTTGAACTAGCACTGAAAATGAAAACTTATATTAGGAGTGAACTATTTTTTGAATATTAACGAACGTTACTTGATAATCCATTTCAGTATTGAAATAGCTAACGAAAAACACTATTTTATGTTTAAGAAACTTTTATTCGACATTTATGACGTGACAATTATAATCGACAATTTTGAGGTCGAAAATAATAAGTCATAATGACAATTTTGACGTACGTCGTAACTGACAATTTTAACGTACGTCGTAACTGACAACTTCGACGTACGTCATAAATGAGAATTTCGACGTAAGTCATAAACGACAATTTATGATTTACCTTGATAATAAACGTACCTTGAAAATAAAAGAAGTTTAAAAATTTATATAAATGACAATATTGATTAACGTCACAAATGACAATTTTGACCTAAACAGAAGTACGTTAGCCTGAAGAAGCTGTGGTAATGGTGAAACATAAGTCACAAATGTTAATTGAAAATGTGTAAATCGAGAAAAGAGCATTTTTCATTACCATTTCAGTTTACTATTTTCAGTTACTACTTTTTATATAAGATAAAGAAATGAATGTGATGTTGATCTTTTGATCTTTAAAGAAATTTAAAAAATTCATATACGACAATAATATCGAATGCATTGAAACGTTCAAAGAATTATGAATAATAGTATGCGACAGGGTTACAATACACAAATTCTGTTGTTTTGGAAGAGCCATTAGCTAAAATATATTGCATTGTGTTCTTCAGGATAATCTATTGGTCCTTACCAATCAGCTGTAAATCACCTTCACAGTTAGGTAACAGTAAATGAAATATTTCGTAGAAACTAACGAATATACATAAACACCAGGTATATTATTCAATAAGTACTCTTTCTGTGAATACTAGCGTTTCTTAATTACCTGCTTTCCTACTGAAAAATTCCAAGTAAGGTATTTACTTTATGAATCAAAAACGACAGAAAATGTGTAATATCATTCTGTTGCACTGTTTCAGAAAATCGTAATATTTTGAAGCTATAGATAAATTCACACATCACTGGAGACTACAAATGAAATATTCTGTTTACGTCAATCAATTAACTTTCATCTTCACGAATATTATAAAAATACACAGAAAAAGTCATAGATAATATATAAAATAAACAAAAAAATATAAGGCATCCAAATAAATTCAGAAGAGTTTGTTGCACCCACTTAGTAACCTTCGATTAAAAAAACAAGAAATTAATATCTAATATAACTTGAAGCGTTCAGTGTAAATATATATTTTCGTTTTATATTCTTTTTGAATAAATAAAGGCTCAATGTGAATGAAGAGAATATTAATAGTGTTAGTTATATATCTCATTGAACTCTCTGTTTTGAATGATTTTGAATAAATTTGCATAACTTAGTGTGGAAACCTACCTGAGTAAATATAGCTTGTATAAAAACAACCGTTAAAGAACTAGTAAGACTCTCATAATTTTCGTTAAAACGCACTACATATTAAAAACATTTGAATATCAAATATATAAAATATAAAATGAATAAATATCAAATTGAAAATATGATTTTATCTATTAAATATTCTCGTTATTTTACATCACAATCACATGTCTCGTGTTAGATATATCGTCATATTTGAACCACTTTTCAAAAAAGAAATAGGAACAAATGATAAAAAATTGTCAGACCCTTTATACACCTATTAAAACTAATAATAAATACATTCGAAACATTTATAAACTTTTATTTATTTAATCTAGACTATTACAGATAAAATTCTTTCGAAATCTTGCGGATTTCTGGTTCGAGTTTCTTTAAAAATTTTCAAAACTTTCAATGATTTATTTTTAGTAATTGTCAACAAATTCAGCAATCGATAAAAGAATAATGAAAATCTTGGTTCCTTTTTGATTTAGTCAGAAAATTAATTGAATAAACAAATTTTGTGTTACTATTTGCTTTAGAACTACATTTATATTTTTCAGAATAAGAGATTTTAGGAAAATTTTTATATTTACGTAAATCAAAATCAGAATTCATCCATCTTTTCAAATCCTTGAATTATCGCAAATTTTGACGAACTTAAGAGAAAAAAGATATTTACATTTAGCCAGTAATTGTTAAGAAAAATAAAAATTTGTGTGTATAATGCTTTTAAAAATTATTTCCAATAATTTAATTTGAAATCAATTGAATAAACAAATTTTGTGTTAATATTTGCTTCAGAACTACATTTATATTTTTCAGAATCAGAGAGTTTACGAAAATTTTTATATTTACGTAAATCAAAATCAAATTCTTCCATTTGTTCAAATCCTTGAATTATTTTGATGAACTTAAGAGAAAATAGATATTTACACTTAGCCAGTAAATGTTAAGAAAAATAAAAATTTGTGTGTAAAATGCTTTTAAAAATTATTTCTAATAATGTAGTTTGAAATGAATAATGAATATTGAAATTAATAAGTATTTCCGACAGTTTGAAATGTTTTGTAACTTTTTGAAAACAGTTATATGAAAATTATGAGAATTTTGTCGAAAACAATTATTAATAATCGAAACTAATGAAACACAAATTGGGTACTTCCTAACACAAAAAGTTTTGTGAAAAATGAACATGGATAAAAATATGTATGATAATATTAGGTTACAATAACAATTTGAAATTTTAAGTTCAACAATTCTAATTATGAATGAAAAGAAGAAATTCTAATTATGAGATCACTTACCACTTGTTGCTGCATTAAAGCTTGTTTGTTCATTATTTGATCTTGAGGGCCAAATTGCGACATTGGATCATATGGCGGTGGCGGCATCATCAAAGGAACTAGTGGAGGTTGTAAGTTCATTGCCGCGAGGGCGTTCAACCCCAACGGTAGACCCATACTCATCATTTGCATCATGGGATTGAAATTGAGCTGTTGCAATTGCATAACATTCAGAGCTGCTTGCATTTCCGACATTTGTTGTGCTAAAGCCATCGGATTTTGTGCCATACTCTGTGCGAGCATAGCCTGAATATTCGCCGGCAGTGCCGATGAATCGGAGCTGCTGACTGGCGTCGTCGACGACGTAGGCGTCGACGGCGCCGTCGAGGTCGCTTCTTGTGGCGTTTGTTGCTCAATTTTAGGTTGGACGATCTCTTTGACGTCCTCTTCTTTCTCGGGAGTGACTTCAGCAACAGGGCTGGAAGTGGTTGGAGTGGACACCCTCGGGTCACTGTTAAGCGTCGACGAGGTCGCCGCCGTCACCACCACGGATTTCTTTTCGTAGTCGCTCTTGAACTGTTGAGCATATTTTTCTAAGTATTCTATTGGCACTAAATCTTTATGTACTTCTTCACAGTGTGATTTTAAAACCCACACACTAGAGAACTCTTTATTGCAATGTTGACACGTCGATTTACTTACTTCTGGCAAGTCGTTTTCGGATGCGTCCTCTTCAGTCTTCGTTAAGTCCGATTGGTCCTCCGGCACGCTGGTGGCGGGTAACGGCGACGTCGGTTGAGCTTTCTCCTCACCCGCTTCCGCTCGAACTCGCTGTCGTCTTTGATGACTTTCATTATATTGCATCACTAAATCGAAACCGAAGCTTTCTAATAAATTTTTGTACAGGTGCGATGTGTTTTTCTTCGGCAGGCCCATTTTCATAGATTCTTGTTCGTTGATTGGCGGCGGACTTTTCGCCTGGCCTGAACCGATCGGTTCTTGGTAAATTGCCATGGTCGGAGTAAACAAACAATACAACTGCTGATGCGCATTCAACTGATCTTGCGAACTAAATACGCTACCGCATTTCTGACAGCCAAGCATCCCTTGACTACCTGCTCCGGGTACCGGCGACACAGGGGTGGGAGATCTCTTGTCCCCACCACCCGGCGTAGGGCTATTGTGTTTCGGAGACTGCATGGCTTCAGGTTGTTCTATTAATGGTTTCGATAGATCTATCTGTCCGGTCATTGCTAATTCTTGTAATTTACTAGCGCGTGTTTGATGAAGAACACTGCGCATGTGAATATCTAGCGTACTTCCTTGAGAATAGGCCACTTTGCATATATTGCACCGGTATCGTTTTTTGTCGTCTTCGTCGGACGACGAACTCTTCGGCGTCAGAGTTAAATTTTGCGGTTGCGTACCGGTGATAGGCGACATCGGTGGATTGTTATTGTTGTTCTGTTGTTCCTGCATAGCTCGTTTCAATTTATGTAAATGACTGACCGAATTATAATGCACTAAGAGGATATTTTTCTGGGTGAAACTTTCTTTGCATACGTCACATTTATATGGCCTGTTCGGATCCAGGTATTTTTCCATAGGATAACTTAATTTCTCACCTTTTCGATGTAGAAGAGTTTTGTTATGAGCGGTGAGATAGCTTTGTCTCGTGAAGGCTACTTTGCAGCGGTGGCATTTGTATTTTCTAGTGGGATCGTTGTAACTGTCTTCTGCGATCGCTTGACTGTTCAGGTAGTCTTCCAAGAATTGCTGATCTTTGTATATTATACTGTCATCCGAATTTTCACCGTCGTGTTGATTGCTATCGTCGTGACTGGTATTTATTTCTTTACTGTCGTCGCAGTCTATGATATCGGCATCGTCAGTACGCAAAGCGTCTTTTTTTAATAAATCATTGGATGATGTTTCCAACACCTGTCCTTGTAAACCGGCCAGTAAAAGTGGATTGTTCATCAAACTATGCTTGTAAGTGTTCAGTTCTTCATCGGTTAATTCTGAATGAACGCTCTCGACGTGTTTATGTAGTGCGACTAAAGATCGGAAATTGCGACCGCACAAAACACATTTTGTAGCATCCCTGATCATGTGATATTGAGAATGGTTCTGCAGTTTTTCCAACGTCTTGAACGCTAATGAACACTGATTGCACCGATATTTGTACACGTGCTTCTCCGACACAGATATATTCGAAATAGAATTTTTAGCGTGCGAGTCTTTGAAATGCATTTGTAATGTATGTGCGGTTGGAAAAAACTGATTGCACCCTTTTTTCCAGCAAACGTAACCTGGACCGCTCGGAGTCTGTTTAATTTCCAAATGGCCAGTCTCGTTCTGATGATAACATAGTTCGTCGATGTTCTTAAAAGATTTAAAGCAAGTACCGCAACGTTCTGATTCTTGTTCTGAATTATCGTCGCTAGATGGCGACATAAGCTCACGTTCAGCCTCGTCGCTTTTCTCCAGACGGTGCGCTGAGTCTTTTGATGATACCGAATTCGGCGAAACTGTTTGATTCGGTGGTAGTTGATTGCTTGTTGCGTTGTTTGGAGTCGGCGTGCGTGAAGAGTGATTCAACCAATGACTTTGATCGACAAGCATCAACAGTCTTTGGAGACCTTCACTGTTTACCGAGTGGATCTGCATGACGTGCCTTTCCAGGCTCGTTCTTTCTTTGAAGGAGTCCTGGCACAAGGGGCATTGGTAAGTTTGGTTGGTTGTACCTCCAGTGCCGTGTTGGGCCAGGATGTGAGCTTGAATTCGCATCTCAGAGTCACTGGTGTACTCGCAATAAGGGCAACCATGTTGAGATATGTTATTTTCGGAATTGTTCAGTTCTTCGTTCTCCTCTCGCGACTCGGTCTTCGTTTGTTCTTTGGTCGAATCTGCCTGGCTTATTTCTGAGTTCATGCTGTCTCGGCGTTCTGAAACAAAGAAAATATCTTGAATCATTCGCGAGAAATATTAATAAGCGTTCATAACTGCATGTGTAGTTGGAAACTAATGATAGAACATGAAGTAAGAATCACAAACTACAACATCTGGAGTAAATATGGTAATAAGAACTGAAATTCTTTTACGGAGACGTTATAAGAACTGAAACATTACGGAAAAACTTGCGTTTCCTGATTAATTATTATTTTATCATTAGTAAATAAGTAATGAGGACAATGCCTTAAAATAGTGATAATTGAAAAATTGACACAATAAATTTACACGATATATCAAGTTCAATATATAAAAATCGCAGTATTTATTTGCATTCAGATGTTAAACACAAATTAATCGTGAAACAAACGAAATATCCTTGAAAATTATGGTTATTTCAACTCCCTACTCAAAAATATACTTTGATAATAAAGAAACTTTAACCGATTTCAATCTCTTTATGATCTGTGGAGGTTTAGAAAATTTAAAAGATTTATTGTGATGATATATTTTCCTTGAGAATAACTGAAACCAGAGTAAATCAAATTTTCAATTATCTGCAATAATTATACTTTAATTTTGAGTATGTACTTAGTCAATGCGATTTTCAAAATTTCAGGTTTTTTAATATCATAATATGAAATTTTCATTCGGAAATTTCTACTTGAAAGTTCTCAAATTGTTTCCTATTTTCAAACGGAATCGAATCATATGGTGCGGTTGAACTTGGGTTCTAGCCCCAGTAAAAGCATGGGTGTATGTGTTTTTCTGTGAATTAAAGTAGTTTATAGATGATATAGGTGCCCTGGATGATATCCATTGATTGCAAGCCCATTTGCCGTTCGGAACAGGCTTTAAGTATAGGTCCACTGAACAAAAAGCTGTTATGGACATACATTTTTATAAATTGCTTTGGATTTATTGATCATCAATTCTTAAGATTAAGTATTAACTATAATCTCATTATTAGAATTAGAACCATAAAATATATGGAAATGAAATGTACATGATACAAAACATGAAAAACGTTGAACAATAATTAAAATTGAAATAATAAATTGAAATTACTACTGAAAATAATTGAATTTGAACATGAAAAATATCCATTTTATATATTATCTATATTATATATATATGAAGAATTTAATTTTCAAATAGTTGATTGAAGAGGTTGAATTCAAGAAATTTATATATTTCGTCCACGTAAATATGGTTTAGGTAAACAATACCTTCATGATCACTGCTATAAAAACCATATATTTGTTCCTAACCAATCCGGATTTCTCGAACAACACTCCTGCGAGTCTGTGGTTGTTAGTATCGCCGATGATTTTTTAACAGCTGTTGATAATGGCTGTTATGTATTAGCGGTATTTTTGGATTTCAAAAGTGCCTTTAAAACAGTAGACATTGAAATCTTACTGAAAAAGTTAGAGAATACAGGATTACGGAATAAAGTACTGGTTCAGGTCATATAAGTCTAACAGAATACAAACAGTACTGTATAAAAACTGTGTAAAAAAAAAGTCTGCACCTAGCATTTGAAAAAGGTGAATCTCATCGAAACGTACGTCATGCAGTATTATTTTTAATATATGTGTAAATCAGTTTAACAATTGTTTTATTATATAAAAACTGTGTGTCTGAGATATTAAGTGTAAAGCACAGTGTACCACAGGGAACAGTTTTGGGTCCGTTACTATCTTTAATATATACGAGTATTAATGACATAGTACAGGTAGCCACAAAATCTGAAATTATTGCTGATGATACGATGATGTATTTAGTGGGAGAAGGTTTACATCAAGTGGTGTCGTATATGAACATTGAAATGAACAAGTTATTCTCGTGGCTGTGTGATAATAGATTGAGTTGGAATGCAGGAAAATCAAAATTTAGTATATTCGCCAAGAAATCACGAATGATAAATGTGCAGGTTGATAACATACCAAATATTTGGGTATAATTTTGGATTCGAATTTAAACTTTCACGCACACGCAGATTATAAAACGAGAAAATTTTCGAAAAAGTAGGATTCTTATCACGAATCGGCAAATCTTTGTATGAGTACAAAGTTGTTACTTTATAAAGCCATTGCACTTCCTTATTTACAATTCTGTTGTTCCTTATTGTTTAATTGCCCTCAATATCAAATAACTCGATTAGAAAAAATACAATATAGAGCCATGAGATTTATATTAAAATGTAATAGATTTACACCTGTCAAATCAATGCTTAATGTGTTAAATTTGTTATCTGTTAGACAAAGAGTTTTGCTTGATGTACAAGTGTTCATTTTTAAACTGAAAAGAAATACGAGTTAATTAACAATCGTATGTTAACAACCTACATTAGTGATAGAGTTCGATTATTTGAAGATGTACATAATTATAATACAAGATTCAAAACAGACTTTATCCGTGGAAAATGTAATACTACACAAAAGCTAAAATCTATTTTGTATAAAGTATTCATAACACGTTTGAAAACGTTCTTCTTGACCAAATGCAATACAGTTTAAAGTCACTCTAATTCAATTGGGCTTTGTTTCTGCTAGTACTCTAATTCATGTTCATCATGTAATATTAGTTAGGTGCTAAATAGGTATAACGTTTTTTTTCGTTCTACTATATTATGTCATTTATATTGGTACTTTACTTAATTCACAGTATTTCACTTTTCATTATAACAATTAACTTGTTATTCCTATATTTTTTAATATGATGTAGCAATTCTGCTAAATAAATACATTATTATTATTATTGAGAAGTACCTACTGAGAAGAAAGATTGGAATTTAAACTAAAATATACAGTCAAAACTTTTAAAGTTTATTTATTCAGAGATCAAGTCTTATATTCATTAATAAATAATTAAGTTTTCTATTTCGAAATGTTAGATTTGTTTCAATTTATTAATGTTGTGATTCGATTTATATTTCGTTCATGAACACAAAGTTTAAGAAGAATTAACTTACGTATTATTTGTCAGCCAATAGAATTTAGTTTTCTTTTTGTTTAAGACATCAATAATTTCGTAAAATATACCGTAATTAAGGTTTGAAAATAATTTATCACAACAAAAAGGAGATGAAAAATTGGACAAATTAATTCTTGAAATATTTGTTGAACATAAATATTCTGAAAAAATAAAACTTCAAAGAATTTTGATGTATTGAATATTTTAATGAATGATTTCGCAATATTTAAATTGACAAATGAATAATTATGTGTTATCTCTGTTTCAAACATTACATCTATTATTTTCAAGATAATCAAACATTAAAAACAAGAATCTACCAAAAAATTTTCAATTTGAAGTATTATTTATTGTATTAAGTATTCAAAAATAAGTTCATATTGAGTAATATTTACCTGTAGTTCAACACACATTTTCCAATATCTATCTTAGTATTATATACTTGTATTCGAAAGAAGATTTATTTCACCACTTTTTCCGGTAACCTTGATAAATTTGAATGAAATTATCGACAACAATTTTGAAGATGTTCTGAAATTGAAAATGAGTAAATTCACTGAACGAATCCTGGACAAGGTTCAATCACTGTAAATCTAGGCAATTGATACTGAGGATAAGAAGACAATGCCTTTATAAGAATTTGCAGATTGGTGGGGACCATTGAAATTTCATATTTCTGTGAGTATATTCTATTTTCCTAGAATTATTACTTCCTTAGAATTGAGTTTAAGCGGTTTATTTTTAATACCTAAGATTTATTAATATTACTTTGTATTTTTTTAGATTCATTTGCGTTTTTGTATTGTTTTACTATTTCACTTTTATCTATTTTCATCTGTGAGACTACAGGAATCGAAGAAAAAAATGCAGTTTCACATAAATAAAACGAATTTAAGTAATTTATCAACATAAATTCGTGCTGTAATTCCAAATCCGTAATGAAAAAGTTGATAATTAAATGTCTGGAAAAAGGTGGAAATGGATAAACTCAAAAATTATGCGTATTTATGAATTAATAATTAGTGGAAATAAACTTTTCAGGTAAAGAGCTTAAGAATTTATTATGAAAGGTCTTATATGGTCGAAAACTAAACCCTTGTTTGTTTATAAAAACATATACCTACCAAGAAGTTTGTTATTAAAATTCATAATCCGTAATCGTTCAATAAAATTGGGAATCAGAAGTTCAGTGTTTAAACTTATCTTATTTTTCATTACTGGGTTTTTAGTTTCTCTAGTTAGTGTTACTTATTTCATTATCTACTTTCCATATGAATTTAAATTTTTTGACTTTGTATTACTTTGTATTTCTTTTAGGTTCATTTGCGTTTTTGTATTTATTTACTATTTCACTTTTATCTATTTTCATCTGTGAGACTACAGGAATCGAAGAAGAAAATGCAGTTTTACATAAATAAAACGAATTTAAATAATTTTTCAACATAAATTCGTACTGTATAGGTATTCAAAAACCGTAATATAAAAGTTAATAATTAAATTTCTGGAAAATGGTGGAAATGGAAAGACTCAAAAATTCTGCGAATTTATGAATTAACAATTAGTGGAAATAAACTTTTCAGGTAAAGAGCTTAAGAATTTATTATGAAAGGTCTTATATGGTCGAAAACTCAACCCTTGTTCATTTATAAAAACATATACCTACCAAGAAGTTTGTTATTAAAATTCATAATCCGTAATCGTTCAATAAAATTGGGAATCAGAAGTTCAGTGTTTAAACTTATCTTATTTTTCATTTTTCTACTGTGTTAAGTTTCTCTAGTTAGTGTTATTATCTACTTTCCATATGAATTTCAATTTTTGACTTTTTATTTCTTTGTATTACTTTGTATTTCTTTTAGGTTCATTTGCGTTTTTGTATTAATTTACTATTTCACTTTTATCTACTTTCATCTGTGAGACTACAGGAATCGAAGAAAAAAATGCAGTTTTACATAAATAAAACGAATTTAAATAATTTTTCAACATAAATTCGTACTGTATAGGTATTCAAAAACCGTAATATAAAAGTTAATAATTAAATTTCTGGAAAATGGTGGAAATGGAAAGACTCAAAAATTCTGCGAATTTATGAATTAATAATTAGTGGAAATAAACTTTTCAGGTAAAGAGCTTAAAAATTTATTATGAAAGGTCTTATATGGTCGAAAACTCAACCCTTGTTCATTTATAAAAACATATACCTACCAAGAAGTTTGTTATTAAAATTCATAATCCGTAATCGTTCAATAAAATTGGGAATCAGAAGTTCAGTGTTTAAACTTATCTTATTTTTCATTACTGGGTTTTTAGTTTTTCTAGTTAGTGTTACTTATTTTCATTATCTACTTTCCATTTGAATTTAAATTTTTTTACTTGATAAAGTAATATAATAAAATTTGAATCAATTCATATTTTTTTTTAAATCGTATTTATTTTTAATCATTGATTTGAAACCGAGTAAATTGAACTTCACTTTTTCATATATAATAATATATCATTTACGGTAACTACTCGATAGGGAATTCTCTTTATTTTCCCATTTTATTCCATTATAGAAGTTTTTGTGTTTGAAAAACACAGTTTTTTTTTGTTTCAATACTTGGGAGATTTGAATTGTTCTTCTACATTTTGCTAGGTTTGGCGACAATACGATTCAACTAATTTTGACAAGGAATTTCATATACATACAAGTGTTTTTTTTTATAGTTTGAAGTTTGTTACATTTTTTGAATTTGTAAAATGAGTCTTTTTCATAATGTAAATGTAAATAATTCAATGGAAATGTAATAAAGGATATTACATTGTATTTCAATATTAATGCAATGAAGTTTCACTGCAAGATTCGTGATTTTTTCGGAATGTCATTTAGTTATCAGAAAAATTTTCAATAGTCAGATGAAGATTAATTAAAAATTTATATCCTCAAAAATAACAATTTGAGAGCAGATTATTAGCATATTGCTAGAAATCAAACTTTGAAAGAAATAATTTTCACTGATTGACTGTGACATTGAAGTGTCACAGTCCAGTGTCACATGATCAGTCAGATTGAAGTGACAGACTATCAACCTGTCACTTCAGTATTCGCAATTACTCCTTACTTTTATTTGTTGAGAATTTTGGGTCAAAATATCGAGTATCAAGGAAACTTTCGAGAAAATAGGTGTATTTATAAATGTTTGGTGTTCGTAAATTCTTCGAAAAGAAAAAAAATAAATTATATGCAATATATGTTTAATTTTCAATATTGATATGAAAATTAATTAAAAATTTATATCCTTAACAATAACAATTTGAGAGCAGATTATTAGCATATTGCTCGAAATCAAATACTGAAAGAAATAATTGATTGACTAAGACATTCAAGTGTCACATGAACAGTCAGATTGAAGTGACAGACTATCAACCTGTCACTTCAGTATCCGCAATTACTCCTTACTTTTATTTGTTGAGAATTTTGGGTCAAACTATCGAGTATCAAGGAAACTTTCGAGAAAATAGGTGTATTTATAAATGTTTGGTGTTCGTAAATTCTTCGAAAAGAAAAAAATTAAATTATATGCAATACATGTTTAATTTTCAATATTGATATGAACATTAATTAAAAATTTATATCCTTAACAATAACAATTTGAGAGCAGATTATTAGCATATCGCTAGAAATCAAACACTGAAAGAAATAATTGGTTGACTAAGACATTCAAGTGTCACATGAACAGTCAGATTGAAGTGACAGACTATCAACCTGTCACTTCAGTATTCGCAATTACTCGTTACTTTCATTTGTTGAGAATTTTGGGTGAAAATATAGAGTATCAAGGAAACTTTCAAGAAAATAGGTGTGTTTATAAATGTTTGGTGTTTCTTCAAATTCTTTGAAAAGAAGAAAAATAAATAATATGCAATATATGTTTAATTTCCAGTATTGAGATGAAGATTAATTAAAAATTTATATTCTTAGCAGTAACAATTTGAAAGCAGATTATTAGCATATCGCTAGAAATCAAACTGCGAAAGAAATAATTTTCACTGATTGACTATGACATCAAAGTGTCACAGTAAAGTGTCACATGAACAGTCAGATTGAAGTGACAGACTATCAACCTGTCACTTCAGTATCCGCAATTACTCGTTACTTTTACTTGTTGAGAATTTTGGGTAAAAACATCGTCAATCAAGGAAACTTCCAAGAAAATAGATTTATTTATAAATTTTGGTGTTCATGAATTCTTTGAAAAGAAGAAAAATAAATTATATGCAATATATGTTAAATTTTCAATATAAATCTTGTGAGCATAACCTACAATCGAAGTCACTTTTGATATCGACACGGGTGGTAAAACCATAGAAAGTGTGTAAAGCTGTTCGAAAACAAAAAGAGAGGAAGGAGAGAGTGGCAGAGAGAAAGAGATAGACGTTGAGCTCGTCGTTCCGAAACGCGACAACAAGAAGAACAATCGGTACAAAGTTTGCTCCATTGTGTTGACGAGCCTGCAGCCTCAACCCGCCTACAGAACCGAACTGGCTTCGATATAAATAAAAAAATATTCCCTAATTACACGGATACCAGTCTTTCATAAAAAAAAATCCCCATAATTATTTATGCAAGACATATGGTAGGGCGAAGGAAACATTGCCGAGGGTGTAAAATGAGATCGGTATTTTTGTATTGTGACCGTTTATGCTTTGACGTTGTTAATCAACAACCCCAAATTGCACAATAAGTTCGTATCACGCCATTGCTATACGGCTATACCAGAATTAAATAGTACCTTAGTCAAACTATGTAATTCGTGTGTATAAAATTTTGAAAACACAGTCGAACAGATGTTGTTATGCTTTATTGCAGCCTTAAAGAAGGTTAAAATATGACATAGGTTATTAAATGATATAAAGATACCAGAAATAAGACTCTCTGTAACCAATTGAGTAACATCTTACAATATAAAAGAAGTTATTGCTGTTTAAGTCAATAATTATGAACTGTATATCGGTTTGAACGAAGAAAAAACTCAACTGCTACAAAAATTGCAGATAGGGCTATAAAAACAATTTTGGAATAAATGTTGAATTGCTTAGAATTTATGTGTCTTAAACAGCGAACACTATATGCTACACATATATTTTTATTTTAAACTAGCTGACCCGGCGAACTTTGTACGCCCATTCATTTTTCTCTGAATATTTTTCAAAAAGCCGAAAAGCTATGTTCTACTATTTGTGCTACAGTATCTTGTTTTTGATATTTATCCCGTGTGGAGCCAGGGACTTACTCACTTTCAAAGAGACCGCAATACTTCCTGTTATTTCAAATCAGTCGAATTATCAAAAACTTCCTATATTAACACGTTTGATGTATTGAAAGTTATTAACCTGTCCGTTCTATAGTTGAACGGCCTGTTCCTAATTTCGTAGCAAGTACTTGTCCCATATATCTCATCATTAATTTTATGGGATATTTGCTGGACATAAGTCAAAAAATGTTCAGAATTTAGTTCATTCCCGGAATCCAATGAATATAGTGGTCTGGTGGCTGTACCGATAGCGTCTGTTTGAATTGAATCGCGCAATATTTTGTCACATCATTGGTAGTATTTTTTTATCAATAAAATTAAACTTTGCCTTGCAATATTGACAAACAACGTTCATTGGTCCAATAGCAGCGATTTGCTGTGAGCTGTATTCTATTTCAACTTTAAAATTGAATGCAGGACGATATGAGTTAAACGCAACCTTTTAATATTGTTAATTTCGATTCCACGATTCCGTTCAACTTCATTCCGAGTTAGCGTAGCTCGTCAGTTTGACTCGCTCTTTTATATCTTTGACTTGTTACATTGCGAGTTGTGTGACTTAAGTTTGTACACCTAATAGCTGGCACTTTTAAAAACGAAATTTCAACTGTAAATTAAAGAAAACTATGTATTCTTCTTCATACTCAAATATACCACGTGAAATGTTAGTAACGTGTATTATCTATTCAAACTATTCAAAATTTCATATTAAATTGAAGTTTTAATATTAGTCGTGATAGCTCTGAACTAACCCTGATGTGTGATAAGATATTCAGTTTTTTTACATCCTCTTTTTGAGAATTGATAATTATTTCTTACATTTTGTGACTATTCAATTTGGTCGTGGTCGCGATATTATCATTTTTGTTCGGTTTCGGAACACACGCACACTGTTTTGATAGATATAATTGAATTCGATCTTTGTGCAGCGGTAATAAAGCGCAAGCTGACTCTTTGAAGTTAAAAACACACCCATATTGCTTATACAACAGTGAGTGCTTGTAATTCAATATGAACTTAATTGAATAGCAATAAAGTTCAAATTGACTCTACATTTTAGTTAGAAAACGTTTTTATGGGGAAAAAGAAAAGGGCTGTTTTCAGAGATTTCCCGGCAATTATTCGAATTTTTCTCGCCGTAAAAACCATCCTTGGACCTAATGAACATTTTATAAAAAAGAATTGACTAAATTGGTCCGGGCGTTGTTGTGTTATGGGCTCACCAACACATTTTGCGATTCATTTTTATATTATAGATTAAATATAGATTGTTCCCATTTGAAATAAGAGAAAATATAACATGTTTCATTGACTTATAACACTAGAAATGCTTATAATTTTACATGCAAGTTTGTAAGGTTTCCAAATATAGAAACGGTATATTTTAGCAGGATTCATAAGAGTTCATTTATGATGATAATAAATTATTAGTAAGGAATATAAAACGTAAATGTTGACTTCTCAACATACGTGAATTTTGTGATAGTTGGTGCAGAATGAACATTTTTGTTAATATTATTGAATGACAAGGTTAGAAACCGTGAAGTATTTACCACAAAAACTCTACTGATACTTATATAGGAACATTTTATCCAAAAAAATCAATGCGAAGAATTTGTATTCCTTTAAAACAAACTGAGTGGTAAAATAATAGATATCCCTACAACTGACTTGAAATAAAATTCATTTTATAATGAAATACTTACGTTATTTTCATATTTATCACAAAATTATTACACGATTTACATTATTTAAGTACCTACTGCTTCATGTTGAGATGCTCCTTGAATTTATAATAAAACATGGACAAAAAAGAATAAGCGTATAAATTTAATAATCAGATCTTTGGAAAAATTTAAAATAGGATTCTGCACATCGTAAAAAAATTTTTGGAGTATAAATCCTTGTCATTAATTTGACGAATGAAAATCATGTATTTACTACGTTATTCAGATTATTAAATGAAGGAATAAGATATTGAAGAAAAATAAATTAGATAGTAAGTCATCAATCTATATTTTGTAAATAAAATTTATGGTTGCATGTTTCATTTTTTCTTTAGCTTATGTTGTTATAAAATATTGTTCTTTTTTTATTCTATATTCATGTTACTCTGATTCAGTTACTTGTACGAATGAATTAATACCTAATCTTATTGTAGAATTAAATCATATTTGCGTTAACATGTGAGATTGAATAAAAATTTTGTTTAAATAAAAAATTTACTATTATATAAATTCAATGGATGATGAATCTACTCTGTGATAGTTCATAATTAAATGAGAGGTAATAATAAAAACTTGTCTAAAAATCACTGACTGAACAATTCTTTATTCGACTAGTTTCGCCTTTTACAGCATTATCAAGGCCCTTGATAATGCTGTAAAAGGCGAAACTAGTCGAATAAAGAATTGTTCAGTCAGTGATTTTTAGACAAGTTTTTATTATTACCTCTCATTTACTATTATATCTCACTCTGAATATTAATTTTCTCAAGTATCTGCCTTATCATAAACAATATTTTCTATCTTTTGATAATTTCTAAAGTTTTCGATCACTTTCGACATTGATTGAAATTTCACAAGCCAAACAATCAACGACGATATCATAAGTAAGCATTTCAGTGTAATTTTTGCGATTTAATTTATTTCTTGTGAATTCTTCTGGATCTGCGAGTTTGAAGGTATCTTAGGAAATATTTGAAACTTGGTTTATCAAGGCATCGTTAATAAAAAGCATAACACCAAAATGGGGATCATTTGCCTCCCCCTCTTACGTTTTTATATCAGATGAACATGTGAAACACATAAATATTTTGACAATAGTTGTTCACTTCAATAAATTTTGCAAAACTAAGCCAAGTATTTTTTCAAACAATTTATATTAAACCATGTTCCACCAAGAGATCAGCGAAAATATAATTTCCGGAATGAAGATAATATAAAATGCAATTTTACCTGGAGTGCGGTCATGTTGTTGCTGCTCAGCAGGTCCAGGGACCACGTGAAATACTTCTCCTATGTCCGGAGAAGTATCTTTGCCTTCCGAACGCCTCTGGAGTTGATGTAACTGTTCCATATGGAGATGTTTCAGAGATCTTACATGTTGTAGAAGAGGTAGTCTATTGGTAGTCGAAAAACCGCATAGAGAGCAATGATATACGCGAGCCTGATCGTGCCTAAGCGTCGAACATCGTTCACAGAGGTGTTTGAGGAGGGCAACGCCAGCGTCGTGTCTGCCAGCTGCGGCGTGTAGCTGCAATTTGTGCGCAGAATTCGTGTAGTAATCGCAGGCATTGCAACGTATTTGTACTCCACCGGGTGCAGAGGCATATTTCAGTTTCCATTCGTTTCTTGGACCCCCCTCTTTGACGTGGTTCACATGTTGTAGCCTTTGGAGGTGCTTATCAGTCTTGCAGTGTAGTTGGAAGTTAGCTTTGAGATTGGTTTTATAGGTACATAGTTTACAAACATAGTGACCAGCCACAACGGCTAAGATCTCTTGCTCGCGAAGCCTCGTCCTATCTAGCGCCAAGTGTCTTCCAAGGTCTTCTAAACTATCGGTAGTAAAAACATTACAAACACAACATTGGTATGTTCTATCTGGGTCAGAATCCGCAGGTTCTGGAGGGGGTTCCATTGTTTCAGGATTCAGACCCAAATCTCCGTGCTGTCCCATATCAGAGGGTGCAGCATGGCCTGGTATTTGACCACCGGTCATCATTTGAATCAGCAAAGCTTGATTGTACGCCATGTCAGCTAGTGCAGCTTCTGGTTTATCGCCAAGACCTGGGTACATACCGTATAAACTGTCCATATGTTGTTGCGGTGGATGATGCAAAGCAGAAAGTGTTTGCATATGTTTCACATTCTGTTGTAGAACTAACATATTGTGCGTGTGTTTTTCCGAAGTCATATGTATTCTCAAATTTCTCGCAACATTAGTTTCATAATTACAGACATCACATCTAAAACTAGGTTTGGGTTTGTGGCCGCTACTAACTGGTGAATGATGTAGAGGAGGTGCTTTCGGAGATGACTGTCGTGATTCAACACTTGGTGCACCTCCGTTTTGTAATTCTTGCATATTATTCAAGTGTTTGTCAGATTGCATATGGATGCTGAGATTTCCTTTGGTTGTCGTTGAGTAATTGCACACTTCACAGCGGTATGGCTTGTAGCCACAGGTGTATGTTTCACCTCTAGCTAACCGTGGATGCGGCTGGCCTGCTATACAATATATACAGCTAGTTTCAGCCTCTGGGTGTTTTTCTTTCATGTGTATTTCTAATGTTTCTTGGTATTTGTAATGCCAGTTACACTTGGGACACTTGAGAGTCTTACAGGAATTGCGACTATGAACGTTTGCAAGGCCTGCAGGCCCCAGTCTTCCAGATGCGAGTATCATCTCACAACGCGCACATTCTACACCCGACGGTCTTCCTTGCAAGTGCTCAGGACAAACCCCGATCGTCGTACCCGTCATAAACGCCGGTGGAGGAGCGAATGGGGGCGACGGAGATTTGCCAGGGGTTGTTCGTGAAGACGAACCGGGTGGTGTGTCGTTGACTGGCGAATGGTGTCCTTCTTGTTGGCCGTACGGCAACATCATCTGAGATCCGTGATTGTCTTGCGATGGAGCTGGACCGAGAGGCTCTAATAGCGAGACCATAGGGCGTTTTTCGGCACCAACACATTGCAATATAGCCGAACAATCAGCGGCAAGAACTTCGCGTTCGTTTTCTTTAAGAGTCACACCGTGTTCAGACTGCGCGTGATTTGCAAACGAACGCGCAAAACCAAATGATAATTTGCACATGAAGCACATCAAGATCGGTTTAATGGGCACGGAAGCAGGCCGAGGCGGTCTGGCGTCTCTGAGAGAAACCACTCGATAGCTATGCACAGCCGGAAGGTCGGAGGCACGAGTAGTCTGTCTGAGGAGACGCGAAACGTAAACAGCCTGAAGGGGTGGCACCACTTCGGGAAGATTCACTTGTGCTTCGCTGTCGCTCTCTGAATCTTCGATTATGTACGCTGAACCGTCTGGATTGTAAACTATTTTCCCAGCGAATTGTTCAACGTCGGAGTTATTGGTGGCGTCTATGGTCTGAGACATGGCAGGAGAAGGCAGTCTTGTTGATGGTTGAGGTGGGGGTGAAGCTCCAGGCGCTGCAGGCGGAGGACTAGCTTCTTGTTCAGGGCTCATGGCGGCGTCTTCAGTTGTGACGTTCTGTCGCTCGGAGAGGCCGCCAGAATTCACTTCAGGAGCCGCAGACAGAGTGGGCATCTCGGCGCATCACATGCTTGCCAACTGAACGCCCTGAAACAATATTCTTCTTGAAACAAACCATAGACCAAATAGTGCATTGAAGAGTACATACACTTTGCTTTTCATCACTATTTTTAATATTTTGCGACTGCAGTTTCATAGCAGTATAACATTTTCAAGCATATAAATGACGAAATTTTTGGAGATGAAAAATGGACAGAGTTAACCAGGCATAGACGCCTGCTGAACTTTGTTCTCTCTTCTTCTAACTTTGTCCTACATCACGGTGTATTCTTCTCATAGAGCTTCATAACGTGGTAAAGTTTATATATCTGTTATATCATTTAACAAATTGACGGTAGTATTTTTGTTGTGTTCACAGATTTCTATGGATTCCAAAAGACATATATACTTTCTTGCCTTTTGAGATGTATATAATATCATTGAATTGTCTGTATCTGGAAAAGTATGCAATGAGTTTAGAAAGTGTGCAAAATACATATTTTTTCAGATAATTCAGAATCCATAGATATCTAATAAAACAATAAAAATACAACCGTCAATATGTTAATTGATCAAAGATATAAAAGAATTTAACCAAGCTATGAAGGTCTATGTAGTAAAAAACACCATGGCGTTGGACATACCCAGAAGAAGAAGAAAGCAAACTCTAATGTTGGTCTACTCCCAGCAACCAATCAATTCCAACTTTTAATATACTTCAAAATGTAGCAATAAGTACTATGAAACTTCAGGTGTAATATAGTAAATTACGAATATCACAAAAGTAATGGAAGAATCTATCCAATATTCAAGATATTTTCCACTCAAAGAGGAAATGGAATCATGAATTCAATTAATAGTGCATCCCTTAATATTGACTGACAAAAATCATAATCGAAAAAGCTTTATATTCGACTCCATACTTGAATTTTTTGTCACAATGTTTTTCTATGTAAAGAAAGAATATTGTTTACCATTCACCAATTCCACCAACCAAAAACACCTTCGATTACAAGCAGTTAAGTGTGGTGAAAGAAAACTATATACCTATCTATCAAATCGAGTACCTAGATAACAAATTCTAGGCTTGTAAATGTTCTGTTCGAAAATATTCTAATGATATATCTTTACACTAGAAGCACTGTCGTGTGGCCTTATTATACACATACTTCGTTCAACTCTGTGTATACCTATAATTTAGCCACATGAAATGCTGAGGTAAAATTCGAACGCGGCCCTTTTTCATTCAAATAAAAGAACGTGCTTTCAGCCAACCCCGATGGAACGTGGCACTTTCAATAATGATATGAATAATAAAAGCAACAGATGGGGTATTTCAATATCAATAATATTTATGAAGACGTATTACGCATTCAAATGCTCACCTAGTAAAAGGCTTGCTTAAATTTTCTAATAAATGTAATAGTATCAAGGTGTAGGTATTGAAAACGCAAGAAACAATTTGAATTTCGAATATTCACTAGATGAAAGTAGTGACATTATGTCAAAATTTTAATTCAAATTTTTCGGTATTAGATTTTCAAATTATGAATTGTTTTGGTTGGTATTGAATGAGTGTTATTCTTCATGTTGAGGGGTTGATAACTGTTCCAATTAGTCCTTTTTTACGTGTGAAAAGTATGCTTTCTGATTTTGTCATTGATTCATTCAAGTAAAAGGCTGTAAATTTAGGTAATTTCTAACATCCACGGTGAAACTAGAATATGCTTGAGTCCTTTGGTATCCAGGATGTGTTATATAAGAAATCCTGAATCTGTTCAAAGACGTCTTTTGAAATATTCACGGTTTTGATCTGACGGTGTTTATCTAGAATGAGGTATCTATCTTGGTATCTCGAGGTAAGTTTTTGTTCAATGTACTTTTCTTCTTTCCCTCATGAATTTCCATGTACCAAAATTCCCATATCTAAATACAAAAATGTTCTATGTACCTCGGGCTATAATAAATGTTTTGGCGTTCTCAGTACCTCATAAAATTTGTGGTGACTTTCAGCCTTTCATGATGCCATTGACGTATATTCATGCAAGCCTGGTAATATCAGTAGAGTTCTCGCTTGATAGTTGTTTTTTAGATATAAGTGTAGGTACTAATTTTTCGTATAGTTTTTCTTGTATTTTTGTGAATAAGTCTCATTTTCAGTTTTTTCACAGAGTTATATCGTTCATATGTATTGTTTATGAGTTTTTGGTTCTGCATCTGGTTTTAATCTACAGAAGATGTAAATTTTATTTTATTTTTTCCACTCAATAATTTGCTGGAGTTGTTGAGTGATTTTTAATGAATAAATAGATAAATGTCTCAACGAAACATCTGTTTTGTTTCAACGAAATATAGTGTCGAACGCAAAGAAATTAGTGTCACTGACGATGTATATTCTGGATTTGAAATCTGTAATAATTTGCTTGAAACAACTTCTTGGATATTCTATTTGATTTCTTTTCACGTTTTCAATTTTAATATCACATATTCCTCTAAAATTTTCTCTGTATTTTTGAACACTTCTTCATGAATTTTGGTATATTAGGTACATTGTTATCAATATTTACATTGAAGTCAGTTAAATGTCGTGTAAACCATATTTAGACCACATATAATTATGAATTTATAAAAGAACCAATAACTCCTCAATCAATTTGTGGAATTCATGAAAAAACTACAAACATGAAAAAATCAAAATTGGGGCCTCGAGAAATTTGTGAAGACAGTTTTACAACAGAAAGACAGTTTTTTAGACAGTTATCTGAAGAATAAAAAACACGAGAGACTGTAAAAATGTTCGATTGAAAAGTCTAGAATTTAAAGAAAAAGATTAAATAATGGGGTCTAGAGAAGTTTGTGGAGATAGTTTTCGATGAACAGCTCTTCTCAAAAGCAGTTCGCAAAAATCGCTGGACTAACTTCACAATAATTCCGTGCCTTGAGTGATCATTTTTCCAGAGATACCACAAGCGACAAGTTGATTCTCATAGCGCACAAGAGATATTCAGAATTGAACAGCTCCCCCTCCCCAGACCTTCGACGCAAACACGCCACAATCATCGTAATTACAACCCACAAGAAAGTGCAACGTGAAATTAACGTTGATTTTTGAAGCGGTAATTCGCCCAAATTGCGCATTGCAAAATATAATTCCACCCCGAGGCTCCTCTGGGATGATCACCCACTAAAAAGCACTCGGTCATACTCCCCATTAATGCCGGCTATTCGCGTGTAGAACAATATAATTTTTGGATTCAATATTCAAAGGCCAATATTGTTCGAAAAAGTGAAGCTAGCCGTACGCTAACAGTTTGAATATTTAAAGACTAGATCGTTGCTGATTGCATTGCCTGAAGATATCAATTATATAGATCGGTCTTTCTCTCTTTCTCTCCCTCCCGCTCGACTAAAAACGGAATACTTAATGGTTATATTTCACCGACGGACAAAGGAATGTGGTGGAGTCGACGTGTAACAGACAATTCGTTTTCTTGTACGAGGTCCGGTCGAAAAATACCGGACTGCCATTTGAAAATACTTTACTTTTGATTTGTGCACCAAATTTAATTTTTCACGTTCCAATTCATGAATCACTCTTGAATCATTTCATTGACAATGTCAAATTCGGACAGATTCTTCTTTTATTCCAAGAAAATGTTTCATCTACGCATTTTTGACATAATACACCTCTCCATTTATCTCAACTTTTCTGTTTACCTTTCAATAACCGAGAACTGAGAATGAATTAAAAATGATAAATAATTATAGAAGAAATTATTAATTAATTATAATGGATATACGCCTATCAAAGTACGTTGAAGGTACTAGGTATGTTAAATGTGAAGCAAAGGGGATGCAGAACAATGTATTTAATTTATAAGATGAAGAATGAAGATGAAGATCGTAAGTTACGTATTTACCTCAGCAATAGACTGAAATTTGTTAATGATATACATTGTTATCGAAGTAAAGGTAGAGATGATTTTTATGTTCACAGTACTAATAGTAAACGATCTCACAATTTTATATATAATGGTGGGCTTAGAATATTTAATAAATTCTTGGTGACGATTAAAAACTGTAATAATTATAGAAAATTTGAGAAGTTGTTTTATTACTATGTGCTAGCTCACTTCGAATAAGAAAAGTTTATTTTTTTGTATGGGTTGTTATATTAGCGACCTAAATAAATTATTATTATTATTAAGTCCTTAAAAATTTACGACTACTGATAGGTTTCAATACCAAACGATATAATATTGCAGTTTTTTAGCAACATCATCAGTATATTCTGAGAATGATTGACATTACAAATAAATAGTAGGAATAATGTAGTGAATTTACAAAATATTGTATAAATAATCAGTTTCATTTATGGAAGTTTTATCACATAGGCATACACTATCCTCAATTCCTTGAAATTCGCTTTATTATACAATATTAAGATGTCAAGCACGATATTCTCATTATGCGCATAAAAGGTCAGGTTTCTATACAACTAGCGTAAACTCATCAGTCCAGTATCGACGAAGCACGCCAATGTAGCCCCCTCTATTAAATTATTATCAAACTAGAAATAAATAAACAGAATAATAATTGAAAACGTGAAACTTTTTATTATTATACAGAGTGACTCCTAGACATTAGTGAATATAATACTATGAAACGAAAACTAGTAAGCATTTTATATCAAATCATAAGAAAGGTATCATATATTTTAATCAGGTGGTAAAAGTAAAGAAAATACTAAAAAATAAAACATTTGAACTAGATAAACCACAGAATTCTTGAACACACTGTGTTTTGAGGAATAAATTTTAATGAACCAACATTCAGAAAATTTTTTCCAAAACGATGTTTTGTGTCAGTTCTGAAAAGAATGAATGAAATACTTCAACATTTCTTTTTAGTTGCCCCCTGTATATTACCTATAAAACTATTCAATTGATTTTTAATTTTGCATGAATAAGAAATATATTGAAATTTCACACATTAATTTTTCTATTAAAATTATGTTATCAGTGAACGTAATTGTTTTTACATCATTTTATAAATCTCAATATTCATTTCGAATAAAATTGATATTTGCAATGACAAATACCAAGATCGAAAGAGAAGAAGAAGAACGATGCTGGATTATTACAACACGCTACTCAATTAACAACACGAATTTAAAAACTCAATACCCAGAAATGACGATTATTAATTACCAAGGAATTGATGAATAGTAATAAACTTATGCAAAAATTGACGATGTGGTAATTATAATTATTCAAAATTCTACACCCGTAAACATGATCGTTTGATATTTATTGGAATTACTAAGAGCAATTAACAATGTTACGAGAAAATACCAATTAATATCAAGTATCACTAGCATTACAGGCTTTGAAATGTGAAGAATCATTGACTGACGTATTGCAAAAGATATGCGAGTTTTTAATATTATACAACAATATACTTAATTCTTTTTTTTAATTTATAATTTTCTATTCGTATAAACACCAAGCGCTCGCGCATTTTAATCTGTAATAAACAGTTATCGTTCGAATTATTATAATGAAAATTCGTGATTGAAATTCTAATTTTTCATCACGTACTCTATTAATATTAAGCAGCGGGAATGTCCGATTTTAATACCGTGGTTGAATTAATTGCGAAACGACCGCATTTCTGAGGGAAATGTGAAAAAGTAATAAAATCGCTAGTGCATTGTTTTGATGACGTTCCAGATTAAATTTCTTCGAGAGTTTTGCGCGAAGATATTGCATTAATTTCAGCCGTTGACGTGTAGTATTGAAAAGCGATACCTTGCAGCAATCTTAATACCGTGTCGTAGAAAGTTGGAAACCGTTTAATAAAATAAATTATAGCCAGCACTTAACACAATGAAACAATTTAGTCGTAGTTAGTTGGCGCGTGAAAACGTATTAAATTCAATTACAAATAGAAATGTGTGAAATATATTGAGACAGAGAAGTTGGAATTGTTCTGTATTATAATTGAGTTCGTATTGTTTTTTTGTATTAATAAATAACCGAAAATGTATCACGAGAACAAATGAGTCACGTTATCCATTATCTTACATTGTGAAAAATTTGAAATTTTTTACATTATTTCTATAGCCTACTGGTGAAAGTACAAGGATGCTCTCACAGAGACCAGGGTTCGATTCCAAAATAATGTTCCGACGTTTGTGCATGTTAATAGATTTTTTGAAGTTTATTCTTGAACACACTATTAATCTGATTCATAATTGACATATATTGCTTCCCATGAGAAAAAAATCCATTTTTAAATCACATAAAACATTCAAATTTCTAGTGACTAATATCTCGATATATCATCTCCTTCTAGGCCATAGCGACCTTTCTGAGCCATATTATACATAGAGCATAGAACACAAAAAACATCGTAACGACATCCTTCATAGAAAACAAAATACAAAATCATTCGATGACTCTCGTTGTGGCGTTCTCATTACTTTGAGCATCTAAGATGTAAAAGATTTATGATCTAGATTAATAGCATAAACGTAAGTATTTCATATTTTATTGATTGATTGAAATTGTTGATTATTTTTATCTGGAAAATTACAATATCCCTTTAAAATTGTTTAAATTGAAAGTGTTCCATAAAACCTTAACGAACTTAAAAAATGAAATACAAAATGAAATAATTCTTACCTATGATGTAATTTTTTCATTATTTCCTTCACGTTACAGAAGAAAATATTGTTCGGCTGAGGATATTCCCTGAAATTAAAACATATATTTATTGATAATCCAAAAGAAAAAGTATAAGAAAAACATATATAAGTTCATTCCACTTCAAATAGCATTTCCTTTTCGATAAGTATGTTATAAGTACGAATCAAGATGAACTAAAATTAATTGGATAATCTACCAATATTCTCACACATGTCCTATTGACCAGTTTTTGTTTCTATTTAATTATGTACATAATCTTCATTTCTTGTTATATTCCAGTTTTTCATTTTACTTTAACTTCTTTCATGTTATCATTATTCCACCATAAGGTTCTCGAGGATCTTGTGCCTGTATAAAAATTACTTTTTTGACATACAAATATATATATATATATATATATATATATATATATATATATATATATATATATATATATATATATATATATATATATATATATATATATATATATATATATATATATATATATATATTAGTTTCGCCATTACGATGACTTATTCGAACAGGAGAAGCCGTGACAAATGACTACGTCATAATTGACATTTTGAGTGTTGTCATAAGTGACAATTTCAATGCACGTCATAATTGATGATTTTGACATATGTACTTCATAATAGAGAATTTTGACCAAAAAAGAAATCTGCTAGTTTGAACAAGCCATTGTAATGGTGAAACGTACGTCGAAATTGTTTGATGAAATTTTGTAAATTGAGAAAACAGTGTTTTCGGCGTCATTTTAATTTCTTAATATAAAGAGTTCACCAATGTATTTATTGTTGATGTTTCGCTACAAATTGTAGCGATAAATCTACAGCGAAGTTTATGGATAGGTAAAACTTAAGTGAAAAAAATTAAATAAACTTTGGTACTGTTACACAGAAAAATTGTATTTAATATCAAAGTTTTGTTAAGCTACAATTTGTAGCTAAAAGTTGAAAAAACATAAATTTTTCCACTCTAATTGTCCTTTATGCTACTAATAACAGTTTTCAGTTATTTAATAATTGAAAGAAACTCTCAAAAAAAAATGTATACCTATGCATTTGTATTAAGCTTGAAATAATATCGTACAAGCCATTTCTACTAACGTTCCGATAACTCAAACTGCAACAAAACTCGAAAAATAAGAATAAAAACACGTACATATACCAAAGTGCATGATTCACAATAAAATTCTTGGAAAACATTCGGTATGTGAAGGAAAATGCAATACCGATAACGTAAACTGTTATGGGAGCGTTAGATTCCATTTGAGATTTTATCAGAAGCGAAAGAAGAACGGTCCAGTGCTGGATCGCCAGATAACAATAGATAAAACCGTGTTCGCTTTCTATCTCTCTCTCTTGCCTTCTCAATGTTGAATGATCAGCTTTTGAATGGGGTAGTAAACCACCACATACTACAAGCGGTCAACTAGGGGAGAGCGTCGGCTACGACGGCAATTCAGAAGGGACAGAAATAACATACCAGGTGCCCTTACCCACTTTCCTTCCCATATAGGTCAAATGCATACCTACTTATGATGGATGAATTTTGACATGAAGAGGACAGGACATTTCTGACCGTGCGAAAACAAAGATTTTTGTAACGGTTTGATGGTAGGTACGATAAGAAAGACCAAGTCGCTAATTGTTTGTATAAATATTTCCAAAGAGAGCACCACTTTCGATCTTCTTGTTATATAAGACACAAACTTAACTCATGAGTGAAATTTCTGAAGAGTATTGGGTAATATTCTTTATTTTTCGAATATTTCCTTGACATTCTCTGAATGACTTTGAGGACTCCATTTCATTTTATCATTTGTGATCTTTTGTAAACGTTTATACCAATATATTAGCATCCTTTCTTTAATTTTGCTCAAGATCAAGTTATATTTAACAAATTACCTATAAATAATTATACACATGAAAACCATTTCAAAGTTACATCCCTTTTTCTTTCATTGGCATTCAACACCACAGAGAATCATATTCATTTCAATTAATTTAATATATTTATGATGCATTTCACCTTGAAAAATACCTTTATCAAATTTTTCTCTATATCAACTTGAAGTTTTTCAAATTTCATCTAGGTATTCCTCCTTTTTTCTACTGACTGGAACAAAATTCTATTAACGTATTTGTATATAAATGTAGATGAGTACAAAATTTTCATTATTGAAAATTTTTCCATGTTCTCAAATTTTTCCATAATATATAAATGAATTATGAATGTTTTATCGAAGAATTTATTCAAAAAAACATTTTCAACATGGAAAGGTTTCAATTATCTACTTCGTAAATATCACGGGACATCTGTCAATACAAATCTGCCAATAGTGTTGAAACTTGTTGCAAATCTGATCTTTATGCTTCCGATATTATTTCTATTGGAGTATCTACAAAAAATAAGTTATGTAGTGTTCGCACGTCAACGCCACTGCTATTCGCACTGCCGAACAACTTCCAGGCATAGTATCAAATGAGCTTTTAAATGAGTTAATTACAACATCATTCTTTGAAATTTTCTATCAAGTTCTCTGGTTTTTGTTGAAATATTAGCTTCAATAGATAGTTTTGTGGTGCTAAAAAAAGGGATATGGGTTTTTTTTAATAGCACTACTCATTTTCTTCCCTTCAAACTCTAAAGCGAAAGTAAGTCGCTGAAACGAATAATATCTTTTTATTTATAAAATAATCTGAATTTCCTGCCTTATTAAAGTGAAATCTTCTACAATGATACTTCTGTAGGCAGACTACAGGGTGTAAAAATGGGATGAAATCAGTCGAATCGCTGACATCAGCGTCACGCTTTATCGTCACGCTCAGCCGCCAAGCAATATTCTGTTATCTCACTACAGTAGAGGACAGAAGATGAGAGGGGGTCCGAAACCACATGCTAAGTGATGGTTGCACTCGAATAATTTCTAGCGTTCAATTATTTTACGTATTTGACATGTTCTCATCGTTTTTATGTGAGTTGGCAAAACTAACAAGTTTTCACAGAAGTTCAGCCATGTGATTGCTTTTTCTTCGTATAAAATTCAATTGATATTGTCTCAATTCTGCTCAAATTTGTCTATACAAACTAATGTTGTGATTTAATTTTGTATGAAGGAAAATATTCAAGTATCCCAGGTATTACAACAACAAACCCAATCAAATATCAATATTCTATGAAGAAAAATTATATGGAGTATTTTACCAAAATAATAACGTAATTATATTGGAAATAATAGCTAAAACAAGGTTCATACGATGATTATATTGATTTATTAAACACAGCAGGTATACCTATTTATTAATAAGTTATTCCAGCTGACTATCTAAAGTTTATATATTATTGATCAAACTGAATAGTCTCCTAAATAATTACAGCTAAGAGAATATCATTAATAATTTGCCACACAATTTGAAGTTTATTTAAAACTACTAATGCACCACATAACGTGTCGATCTATTATTGAACTGAACAAATGAATCATTCATAAAACAAATATTGACAGGAAAATTATACATCTTGAAGCAGAACACGTGAACCATATAATTTTCTTTGAAGCTCAATTTTGAGTACGATTTTTCCTGGTTTATGTAGACGTTCGGATATGTGTTGCATATTAGAATGTCCGTTAATTTTGTAATTATTCGCAGATGCTTGTTCTATCTAGAATTTCCCATTAATAACGAATTAACCTTGATGATAAATATCCTAGATGTAATTATAACTAGGAGATATGAAGTTGATTATATATTTATATAACAATTGCTACATCATCGATATATACTGGGTGTACCTGTGAATGCGTATAACTATTCCTTAGGACCATTTTTTTCAACTCTGTGAGAATTTTACATGAAGAAAAAATACACTATGTTGAAAATCTAAAACTGTGGGTGAACTTAATTCTTGGGCTGTGGTTTCAAAGCTATGGCAAAATGCAAACTTTGAAAACGCTTTCATTAAAGTGGAAAACTAAGTATGAAACTGTTAATTACAGTAGAAAATTACTGACAACAGGAGGTAGTGGGGTATATAAACATATGCACATATAATCCAACAGAAGGAGCCAATCCAGATTCTATCTGGAAAAAGGAAACTGCCTTCTATGTTCTCTCTTTCTCCCAAGTCCCAGGACAAGGTCTTAGTAGAGAAACTTAAATGATTTTCCACATTTTTTATCGTTCCAAAAATTTTGGTGAAGTTATGGCGAACCATCTTCGCATTATCTCCAATAATTTTCAGGTGAGTTAATGTTGGAACAATACTATTGATTAAGTTTTCTCTTTCAATTGAAGGTGATTGTATTTATATAGAGTTTATATACTTTTCTAGAGTTATCGAGTTGTACCACAACTCTTCTAAACGAGAAACTATGCAGTATAAACACAGGAGCTCTTAGAAAATGCGTTATGCAAAAACAAAGACCTCTAAACAGAAAAGAGAGCTTTTTGTGGAAAGGAAAATATAAACCAAGTTGAAAATTTACCCACTGTAGGAAGAGTACTCAAATTTTACGCTGAGCTTCAAAACTTTGAAAACATCTTCATTTATGGTTGAACTGAACATGAAACTCCTAATTAAAGTAGAAAAATTACTACATATGGACATACAATACAACAGATCCAGGTTCAATTTGAAAAAAGGAAACCGCTTTCTATGTCCTCTCTCAATCTAAAGGCATACCAGGACAAAGTATTCGAAAAAAATTAAATTCAAATGATTTCCCGAAATTTTTCATCCTGGTAAGTACTTCGGTAAATTTTTAACTAAATCCATATTATATTCGATAAATTTTAAGTGAGTTAATGTGGAAATAGTTACTTTTGAGTCAATTATGCTTGCTCTTTCAATTGGAGGTGATTATTATCACATTTATATAAAATAGAGTTGTTGTAATGGAGTACTCTTCTAGAGTTAAAGAGTTCACCAGAAATCTAATCGAGAACCTGCAGTTTAAAAACATAAGTTCTTAGAAAATGCTTTGTGCAAAAACAAGGACTTTGAACACAAAACAGAGCCGTACGTTTTGGATTTGTCTTCGACTGGAACAGGATATTGAGTATTGAAATCGATATTCATAAAAAAACTTGAAATCATTTGAAAATACCTTAAAGACACTAAACAAAGCTATGAAATAACAAAAAATATGTATTTGCTAAAGTGTCAATTCGACTTCGTAGATGAAAGACTGTTTTGATTGGAGATATAAGTGGAATGATGACTCTTCACCTGCACTCGTGACAGGGTGAGAGCGGTAATCTTCAGTCAGTATATCATAATTGTAGTTGCCCGAACAGTTTTTTTTCGGAATAATAGAAACCGAACCAGTTGACAATTATATAGGCATTTGTTGTTGCATTATTCGTCATTGGAATTAGATTAGGCCCTGATTTTCATAACACCACTAAAGGAAACACGTAATTACCAGTTCCACCGATGGATAACTCTATATACACAAATTGCTAGAGGTACTTCCATTTGCGGTATACTCCAATTCAGAATTATATATCTATGTGATAACTGCTAAAAAATTTAATGGACTTGATGAAATTGCCTCGTGCTTTTTCTTCGTGCGTTTCAGCTATAGCGTTGCAAATGACAAATAATGATTTGAAAATTATACGTAACTTTCGAAGTCATTAAATTGTTATTAAATATATTTTGCAGTAATAAACCGACAACGAAATAAACGAATGATATCGAAATCATTGCACGAATAATCAAAACACAAGATAACAGAAAAACAATTCAATATTTAATACTAGTATTATAAAAACGAAATTAATTTGTTTTATCCAACATGATGTGAAATAATCTAATAAATATAAATTAGGTAAATTACTAACAAGTTCGCGTGCAAGCAAAGCGACCGTTATGGGGATTTAGCTCTGAAAAATATTACGGAATTAATAATGAGGCTGAATAGTTCGTTATGAAGGTTTTTATAGCAGAGCCAGTTGCGTGATTTTCTATTTTAATTCTAACTGGCCTAATCTTCATTTACATGAAAGAACTAGTCAATGACAAAAATTAAATAATTCGTGTATAATGACTAAGCACGTAATATTTTCGTCTAGAGGTTGGTCACATGTTTCAAAGCGCCGTTTTAGGCAGATTCCTAATTTCAGATTCCTAGATTGGAGATGGTTTTTGAAGAACTTTGAGATATCTTCTTGAAGAATGCAGCAATCAGTTTCTGTTGAAATGTCCCCATAGAAGAAAAGATTGAATCTCATATGGCAGCAAGTTTTGGAAAATATCGGACCGTAAACAGAACCCTGTGGAACCCCAGACTCTGAAAAATTCTATAATTCGAATCCATTTTATTTAACAAATAATTGTCTTGATGATAAATTAGTTAAAAAAGGTAACAATTTTGTTTGGTTGATCGAACCTGACTTTTTGCATATTGAACTAACCTATAAAATTTTTTTAAAAATCTGTAAATATCACGTCCCCTTTTCAGAAATGCGTACATTATATACACTTATTCAAGGAGAAGTTATAAAACAGAAACAACAGCAACATTTTGCACTTTTAGGTAATGAGGTGAAAAAAATCATTAGAAAATTTTCAAAATTCGATAATACCCGTAATGAAGAGATATTACCTAAGAATATTTATAAAACGTCCTTCACAATCATGTCGGAATATACAGAGGTGCTTTCTTCATCCTCCTTCGTGCAAAAAATAGAAAACACAAGAAGAAACCGGCCATAAAACAATACAATAGTAGCATCGCTCATCGATAGCCAAGTAGAGTAAGTTCACTGCTAAACCAAGTGCAAACGACTGCCATTAATTATAGCGAATTGTCTGTTCTTAGTTTACGACTGAACGGATTAATATTACGACCAGACCGCTCGTTATTTGATGTTCTGAATTGTGTGACTTTCAAAACGAATACAGAATGATGTTTTTTATATTATTTCATATAGAAGCGAGTGTAAAACTGGCGCCAAATTGAAACTACGTTAAAATATCATCATTAACAGGTATATTCATTTCAAAACAATGTTTTAGGAATACTTAAATGACCATAGAAATCTTATCACCTATGAATTTGTTTCCTTTTTGTGCTATTAAAATTTTTCCTATTAAAATGTATAATTTTGTTGGGGTATTTTCATTTCTCGGTTGCTACTCCTGGCAACTGTCATTTGATCCTCTTTTGTTAATGTAATCTTAACCTCAATTTCAATTAATATATCATATTGTCAGTAAAACTAGCGTGGTTTTGTGTTTAATACTATAAATTAAATATAATAATTGTTAACGATATGAAAACGGTTGAGTTTTAACAAATATAATGAAAATTGAGTACCTAGCTAAGTAAGTTTCATTTACAATATGACATTGTATTTATTCAAATATTAGTGAGTTTATGTATCGTTTTGTTAGTTGAATTTGATTAGATTATATATTTTTGTATATTCCAACGAATTTCGCTTTTTCAAGAAAATTTAGCATAAGATAAAAATAGTTTCTATGAAAATTCAATGATAAAACTAAAAAACAAACTAATTGCAATAACTCAAAAACATTCACTCGTGAAAAATCATTTTTGTACAAAAATCAAAAGTGCAAACAAATTGAAAAATCGCAGGGGTTAAAAAATTGATAACCGAGCATTCACCAGTACATTCTAATACTGCTAATAACAATACGGAATGCTTTTGGCCTTAATTACCAAGCTGCACGCGATGGCTGCACGCATTCAGAACGCTCGCACAGAAACGAAGCTGTTGTTGTCTGGACACCCTCCGTTTGAAGGGAAATAACTCAGTTCTAGGGAAAAGATCTCGAAACTTTGACGTGGCAATCACATGCCTAGATGTATTTAACAAAGGAGGGTCCAAAATTTGATTATTATGAGTCAAACCAACCGCTAAAATGGGGTGCCTACGTTTCGGCTACTTTCATATCATCAAAACTTCTAAATGACCTATGTACGTAAAAATAATCAAGTTTTCTCGCAAAGATCGAATTAATTTAATGGTGAGTGCATCCACTATTTGCTATTCAGAATATTCTTGGATTTGCAGCTTTTCTCTTGTTTTGATTTCTTCCTTTTATATGGGACTTCTTTCTTCGATGTTTTAATTGAATCAATGAAGTATGACTGACGAACAGAGTTTAAGATTGAACTAGTACAACAGAAAGTGAGGAATCCAATTCATTTATCAATTTCTGACAATCAGAGCGATTGTTTTGCGTCACAAATCGACCAGATCCTCATTTCCATTTAATTGGATTGAGGACAAGAAGAAAAATCGAGCTCGCAAATTACTGATAATGTACAGTTCGACGTGCACACCAAGTAATGATTGGGCCTTAATTACTTCAATAAATAATTGCTGTAATACAAATCCAGATTCAATAACTTATAAAATAGTGTTCAGTTCGTAGCGTGATTACGTGCACGCTTTTCTGCATGTGACAACAACACTGAAAGACTTTTTAGAAGTTGAATGAATAAAGTGGAACACTGACTATTAATATGTTCTGTTTAAGGTTGAATCTTGTATCTTTATTCTCGGTTTAGATGCCGTTAGGTAAGATTGAGCTCGATTGAGGTACTATACTGTTCGAATTAAATGGGACTAAGCATAAAATACAATATTTTCGTAAAATCTTACTTTTAATGAAAAGAATACATACGAAATAGCGTTAATTCTTTATATTAATATGAAGTATGCCCTTCTTTCGCAGAAATAACTGCTTGAACTCGTCTAGGTATCGATTCCACTATTGTAGCGCAGATTTTCTTCAATTCGTCGTCATGAAACCACACCTGAATTGCACTTATAATCATTTTTCGTTTGTAGTTTAATCCATTTCTGCCCCTCGTTTCTTTAAAATATTCCATAAATTCTCAATGGTATTGAGATCAGGTGAATTCCCCGGCAAATCGAGTACTTTTATCTCATTCTCTCGCATAAAGGCCTGCACTTGTTTGGAATTGTGGGAGGGAGCCAGGTCATTACTAAAAACCACCTTCTTTCAGTAGTCCACAGTCCATGCACGGTACTTTTTGGCCCATGCTAAACGTTTCCTCATCATTGAATGAGTAAGCAGTTGCTTTCGTCTTGGTCTTCTTGCCTTACGGCTAACCTCCAGCAGTCGTTTTCGCAGAATTGAGATGCTCACCTCCACACCAGAAACCATTAAACCCTTAGAAGAACAGTGCTCGTCTTTCTCGGATTCATTTTGCTATTTCTTACCAACAATTTGTCTGTTCTTGGAGTAGTTTTGCGTTTGCGGCCACAGTTTCATTTTCTTTTTGGAGAAAAGGAAACTTTCTTCAAATGTTTTTAAAATTCTCGAAACGCTGGACTTTCCCACACCAACAGCTTCAGCTATATTTCTTATAGTCATTGATGCGTGTTCATTAAGCGCGATAATTTTTAAACGCTTTCTCGGAGTGATATGCATCTTTGGACAAGACAATACGGCACGTATCAAAATTGAAACCACGAACTATCGCACCGGTAAGCTCACAACTGAATTGCTGGCGAGGTTAAACCGGTCAGAATGTAAATGATGGTCAAGGTCGAATCCTCACGTCACCTCAGGTAGTAAACAAGCAGGTGTGAGGGTGTTTGGGCCACTCTAGTACTCACATACTTACTTCAGTAACTCAAACAAGGAAAAAAAATGTTTGTCCCAATTAATTCGAACAGCATAGTAATTGTAGTGAACTATTGATTAAATATACGGACTCAAATGATTTTATTACGCTAAGGAATCTACCAAATATTAGGAAAGAGAAAACCAGTGCTGCCAATTCATTTTTCCAATTCTCTCAAAATATAAAGGATAAAAAAGTTATTCCAATTGCCCACTTATATAAATAAAAGAAAACTCAAAGTCGTGCAATTTCTATTTATAAATTTATTATGGCTTTTGCCATATCTTGGCGTTTAACATTTTATTGGAAGCTATACATTTGACCCTGATATTTTATTATGCCTCTAGTAGTTCTTGAAGAGAATATCGTGTTTTTGCCTAGGCTGTTTCAGTTCGTTGAAAATTTCCCTACGTTTCCACGGCATAATCGAGTTAAAATTTCCCGTAATTCGTAAGATATCCCATGTGTTGGCAACACTGGAGAAAACACTAAAAATATAAAAATTACTTCGAAATAGGATTATTTAACCTCGTTCTTCTTGAAGAAAGGAAATAAGATGAAAAGTAGATTATAAATATGAACTTAGAAGAAACATTAAACAATAAATATATCGACATAAATGAGCAATGCTTAAACTTGCCTCATCTTCATTCATTGAAAATTTTTCTGCATAGGAAATACAAAAGCACTAGAATCTTAAAAATTCTGTATTAAAAATTTTTCAATAGATAGATATAGAGAATACAGAGAACAACTTTGTTCTTTCAGTGCAGCAGACGTCCTCAGTTCGAACCCCACGACAGGCGTTTAAGTTTTTGTATATCTGTGAGTTTTTTATTATATCGAAAGACGAATAATCATTAATGTACTGGATTACAAACCTATTTGAAACTATCGTCGAACTGTGTGAACAAATTATATAAAAAATAAGTAAAAAAATATAAGGATATAATTTTGAATATGATAAAGTTAAATTGACAGATTTTATGTAACACAAAACTATAATTCAAGTCACACAAGGTATAATCATATCACCGCCATTTCAAATCAGTGTCTCGGACACCTATGCGCTTTTGTTTCGTTCTGTTTTTGTCCCTAATTGATTATTTCAGTCAACTTTTTCGTAATATTATCTGATTTGTCACGAAATTCCACCATTCGGTACATTAAAGCTCATAAAATGTGATTGTGTAATTGTTACTGTTGGTCATTATGAGAAAGCTCAATTAGATTGTATTTTGTTGCTGCTTTTTGGGGGACATTGTTTCTTAATATAACACGCCACCTTCGACTTACTCGACCCCGAAATTATTCCGCGATAAAATCAAGTCGGCTTAATTGTAATAGCGAGGAATTAAAATCGGACTAATGAATCAAAATGCCTGTGTTTATATTAATTTTATTCCTTGCTTCAACACGAAAAATCAGGTTTATCCAAACAGAATATTTCTTGTTGAATTTCGAATACAAAAGCAATAATAAAGCAAGTTATTTCGCGAAGTTCCGTTAGAATATGACAATTGTTTCGCAAAAATTTATATATTTGTAATAAATGTATAGCTCTTCAGAATTTCAAACTCTGGTTCACCGACTTATTTAGATAATAACACAATGAATATATTCATATTGTAAAATGATAAATGAATACACATAAAAAATTTCGAAATATGTTATCCATTACAATATTGTTATATTAAACAATATCAGGCGATTGAATACTTTTTCGAACACTGTTTCAATATGTTACGGACAATACATATGAAAAGTTGTTAATTTTTCTATATTTTATTTTATTGATCTTTTTGCATGGAATTTCAATACGTATTTCTCACCTGCATCATTTATTTATATTTTCATCGTGCTCTTCAGAACAAGACTAGAAAGCTATAATTTAACATGGCATTAAACATGTAGAGCTGTTCTTGAATGTCGAAGTGACTGACAGATAATATCCTAGAGAGCTTTGTTTGAAATTATATATTTATACTCATAATAACCGGATAGATAAATAAATTAGTTTTAGCGACGGAAATGGTATCGTTCTCTTCGTGGAGTTTGAAGAAACCATGATCATTATTAGTACACTTCTGCAGTGAATTCGCGTTAAATTTGTATTGGACTAGTACAGGAAATATCACATTATCATCAAGATTATTTTCTACTAATTGAAATATTACGTGAACAAAAGACCAAGAAATATACAAAAAATTAATCTACTGGGATTGGATCCAGGTAATTTAGCAGGCCGTTTGTTAGTGAAATATGGCGTTTGTTGTCAGAAAATAACCAGAAAGCACATTAAACTACTTAGTATACCATAAAATATCAACCATATCATAATAATCCACCATTTCGCCAATGATATGTTCAAATTGTGAAAACAAATTCCAAAATAGCATTTTCACTTAAAATTTTCCATATATGATCACAATACACACAAATTTACATAATACAGCTCATATAATTCGAAACTATGCTAGTAATATGGATAGACTTACTTATATTTCCTAAGAATTAAGAGATAAATATACTTTTGTATTATTTGTTGGTCTTAGCTACATTAAAAAACATGGTACCTATATATATATTTTGTTCAATTAAATTGGAAGAACAAGTCATTCGATTAAAAAATATTTTGATTTCAGAATAACTTGTTATATTCGTAAATAATCCAGAAAAATGACCCATTAAATTCCGTTGTTGGTCTTGATTGAAAACTGGGCATAGTTCAAACCTGTTAATAATACGACTGATATAGTTCGAAAATATGTTAACTTCATGAATAAAACTTACTGTATTTGTGAAGTCTGAAAAATTTATAATCATATTTTATTTTATAGTCTAGATTGAAAACGAGCGTTTATATGTTGGAAATTCATGAAAACACAACTCATTTGATTCGAAAACATGTTGATTTCATCAGTGAGGGAAATGTTTTCAGTTCCCTTTGTAGCCTAATGGATAGAGTGCCGAACCCTCACCAGGAAAATATAGGTTCGAGTCCCAAGAGAGCTTTTGTAAGTTAATACGATTTTTAATGTTTTTACAATTGAATAATGAATCAATTAGGTATTGTACAAGGATTTAAATTGAAAAAAAGGAACTTCATATATTTGCGAATCGAAATAAAATGTAAATGTGAAAATACCTTTGTTCGAAAAGCTCGAAAAGACACCTCACACAATTGATAAACTGTTAATTCTATCGATAAAAATTAACTATACGAACAAATCATAAAGAAAAATAAGTAACATATAATTAAATATCCCGAAATTCGTTTAAAATTTGATATGTAGGAACCTATGGTTTAAATCTGTTGACATTTTTGATGAAACTATACGCGAAATTACACATACGGTATTGTAAATGATGCACTGTCTCTACGTAATACATCAAACTAATATTCCTATAAACTATTACTACAATATCCGGGATGCAAGTTTTTAGTAACAATATTTATAAAGGAATTATTACCGGAGAGACAGGCCAGTTGAGCATAAATCTAGATTTATTCATCGATAACCATGGTGCAGATGTTAGTGTTGTGATCTTGGGAGATGTAAATATTGATTCACTATGATGTGTTTCAGTCCGTTTCCGGTGAACAGGGACTAATAGATAGCACCTCGATACCTTAAGTAAAGATCACGGGATTTTCAGAATTTTACTCACTTATTTCCATTAATTCGTATGATTATTCATTCAAACACCTTTACCTGACGTTTTAAGATATTAATTTCAGTTTATGTAAATGGAAGTTATCAATAATTTTGAGATTGTCCGATGTCAAATGAAAGGGAGATATTTTTGAAACACGTAATTTTTATTCCTATACGTTTTATGTACATATTGTTAAAACGAATTAACCACAGAAATAATAATTCATATAATTTTCAATGCAATTTAGGTTATGCAGAAGATATTTTATATGGTGTTCAAGTTTATGTTTGTAGCTTTTTGTGAAATTCCGATAAAATAACGTTTAATGGTTTAATTCTTTTTTCCGATGGAACAGTGAAAACATTTATCAAACGAATTTTGAACAAAATAAGAGTTATAACAAAATAAATGAAATAAATTAAATTTATCAATGGACACAAGGTACAAAAAATGTTTTTAATTCTTAAATACCTTTCATATTGACTCAACGAAAGGAAAAAAAAAAAAGTTAGTTTTATATTCCCCAACCTGTAATTTCGAATAGAACTTGCGATTTTGAAATAATTGAGTACTGACGATATGACAGCAAACAAATGAGTCAATATTATTTTTTCAATGAAGAAACACAAATTATATTGTATAGTTACTAAATAAATGTTTTTCCAATTATGTTTTTACATTTTTTTTAAATTCAGGTCTCTTAAAACTTTTTAGAGAATGATTAGTTCAATTTGTTAGTTTTATCTTTTATTTGTATTATATATTCTTAAATTCACATAAAATGTGTGAATTCGAAAAAACGAGTATAATGAAAAGGTTCATTTTCCTATAAGAAACACAATTATACAGGAAATTCTTCACAGTGATTACCTAGTATAAATATTAAAATATCATTGCATTAATTGAATATCACATTGAAAAAGTTATATGAACATATTATGTTCATATTACAGTTATAAAAGTAAAGAAAAGAAAACGAATAAGTAAATATATACGAGTACCTACAGTTAAATACGTAAATTCTTCTGTTATAGCCTCGCATTTCTACCATAAATCTTTTCAGCGCGAAAAATTCATGAAATCCTTAAAGTTCTCTTTTTTATCGCCAATAAGGGCACTTGGGACATTCTCACAGATACGTAGATGAGCGATTTTGAAGCCGCAACGCCTTACACGGCCCGAACATGGCCAACTACGCGGTTTGCTTTGAGGATATGTCATTCCGCGGTGCAAACAAATGAGCAGCGATAGCGGAGAAATTAATTTAGCGCCGTACACGTGTTTTCGAGATAAGTTTTCGAGTTGCACCTTCGAAAACAGCGGTACCAAATTTCATAATTATCGCTGCGGAATCTAGACGAACTGGTTACCGCCAGTGGAGAACAGAATGAAAAAGAAGATCAGAGCGCTTATTACGCCAGTGGCGTCGAAAATCTTCCACGATCTCAAAAAATCGAGTAGGCTTGTATTCTCGTACTCCATAACCTTCATCAATCTATTATACCGAAATTTGTAAGATATTGCAGTGGAGTGCTGTTTAAATTCGTCAGATGCTTCGTTGTCATTCTAAAAGTTTGGTTCTTTCAATTTTTCGAAGGCGCATTGTTGCCTTATCTACCGAAAGGTAGATAAGGCAACCAATAGGTTAATACCAATACTAACGAAATATCTATTATTGGTATCTACCAATAAGGTAGATACCAATACTAACGAAATTGACATGGGACATCCTGTATAATATTACACCTAATTTTTCAATATTACGTATAATGCTAAATTAAAATCAGAGCTGTTGACAACTTTTCTTTCGGAAAAATTGAATTTGAAAATAAATAATGATCCAGAAGAATCCACTACAAAATATGGGACCACCATTGACGCGGTATTTTCCACATATTTAGAGAATATAAAGTCTCAAACTTATGTTTCTTATTTCATTCACCATAAACATATAGTTTCAATGATAACAATTCCTGAATAACCTAAATGTATTGTAAGATAATAAAAATGTTTTAAACGATATTAACTTCTCATTTATTCAATAAAAGAAAAAAATTGTTTTCTTATGGGTCACCACGCTTAAAAAGTGTAACTTGAATTAATATCAAGGAAAAAACTTGAATATCAACAAAGAAAAACTGCATAAATAAATAAATAATTATATGTATTTGCATAAGTTGATAAAAATGCTATGCGATAGTTTTACCGAGGCAGTCCCCGAGTGCCCAACATTCTTTTTTATTTAAGAAAATATCAGGCCTAGTCTTTTCACCTTCAGTTAGAGCGGCAACTAATTTTTTATAAGAATAATAAGAATAGATTAGACAGAATAGATTAAACAGAGTAGATATTCTGTAAGCATCTGAAGAAGTCGTTTGTAACGACGAAACGCGTCTTACTATGTGTCAATAAAGTGTAAATCATAAGTTCAAGTGTTTGAATTTAAGTTTATATTCAATTATAATGGATTTACATCAAGTAAACGCCAACACTATTAAATAATTTTTATGTTCCAAATACCACATTTTTGCTTTTTTTCACTTCCACTCTGTACTTAACCGACAGATGAGACCATAGGAACAGTTTATCTTCCGGTCAGGTACCCTGAAATGTAACTGAAGAGGAAAAGACCAGGTCGTTTAGAAGAAGTTTTGTATTGAAGTCTTCCTCCATTATATCTAATCTTTCGTCTTTTTAGCTAAACTAAAGACTCGGTACATCGATCGGTTGAAATGTAATCATCATATTCAAATTACGATATTCTCAAAGGTTACGAATCAAATCTGATCTTCAGATTAAACTGCCGTTTTCTTGCTTTCACCTTCTAATAATATATATACGTAGAATTCTACCAGATCGTGAAAAGATACCTTTCATCTGTAAAATATAAAGATCGATAGAATGAATTAAGTTTTTCCGTTCAATCCAACCTCTTCGTATCTCTAATTTCACCCGCCTCTGGAGATTCATACTGCAATTCCAAGCTAAAGGCGTCATTTATAACGGCTGGTTGAAGAAATCTCACCAAGTTACTGCAAGAAATTCTGGCTTATTCTTGTGCAGTTTGATACAGCGCCGTTTGAAACGAAATTAATCCGAAATAAAAGCGGACTTCGTTTATGGTGAATAATATCTGATTTAGATCTTTACTTCAAGTATGTCGGTATATATGTTATAATCGTGATTTGTTTGGTTTGTAAAATATATCGAGTGGATGATGCTTATGATTACAGTTATCGACATAAACGGTACTTGAAATATACGAGGTGTATTTTGAGTATTAGGATGTGTGTAATTGTTTGTTGTTTACCTAAGTTAGATTTGGAAAGTTGCTACTAGGTTTACTTAACAACCTATACGAACTGAAAATTACCTGTATTTCTTTGGATTCGATCACGGAAAAAGAGTGAAAGGAATCAACATCGATGAAGTTGAAAATTTCCTTATCAAGGCATTCGAAAGATTTTCGAAAGAATTCACAAGAAGAGTTAAAGGAAACTTGGAATTTTTGAAACATTACAATGGTTAATGAAACGATATTTTAAATTTTCTCATTATTTAATACAAATACGCAAGAAGACGTTTCGAAAGTACTACTTCTTTATCAAATGCTGAATTAACAACCATATATTTTTGATAAAGAAGTAGTACTTCGAAATGCGTATTTTTGTTAATATATGAGAAAATTCAAAATGTTGTTTCATTATGGATATTAATTTTGTCCAAGTATCGGCCCAATCAATCATCAATTTACAATGTTTATTTGTGTTTGATAATATCAAGTAATATTAAAAAATTGTGTACCTACTCCTTTCGTGATTGAAATGATTTCTAGTAATATTAACAAAAGTTATATTATTATGAATATTATAATGACTCGTAAATTTACAATGTTTCCTTCAAAACGGGATATAGGTACCTACACTTATATTTTAGATTCAAGTTTTATAAACTTAATATTTTCACATTCTATTTCATGAAAGATTGTGATCAATATAATTTGGAAAATCCCAAGAATGATTTTAATTTTTACAGGATTTATATTCTGTTTTATACTTATTCGGTTTTATCGCAATATTCACCCTATAGAAATACTCACTGATTTAACACTGATTGTTTCAAAAGACTTAAACCTATAGGTATATAAAAATACTAGCATTACTTGATTGAAGGCAAAATGATTCAAAAACATCTACCAATATTTTTTTCAAATTGTTCATTCTATATGTATGGAAAAGTGTTTTAGAAATGTTCGAGTTTCAGAAAATCTATTTTAGTTCTTCGAAAAATGAAGAAAATGAAATAAGTATACTCAATAAAAATTAAAACCATAATTTTAATTCTAAAGAGCTAAAAGCTTTTAACTTATTCTTATGGTCCAATTATCAAAAATTAGAAAAAACAATTCCAGTATGCTTTCAATTTACTTGAGGTTAAAAATTTCCCAAATAACCAAATCAAAGTTTCGTTGAACATTATCAAGGCATTTCGAAAGGTTTTAGAAAAAATTCACAAGAGTTAAAGGAAACTGTTGAAATTTTTGAATGTTACAATGGTTATTTGTGTTTAGTTTAAACTTTAAAAATTAAGTTGATAAATTATCATTCTCAAACATTGGATAAAAATGCAAAAATCGAATGAATGACCAACACAGCCACCTGATTTTATATTATTACACCGTTTCTCATTATTTGAATCAATCTGATCATCTGCTATTTACATTAAAAGGTATTTCCATATATTCTCAATAAATAACGAAAAAAACAAGGATGAACAAATCATTTCAATTTTAAATTAAACGTGATTTAAAATGAGTTTCAAAGTTTTTCTCTTAAAGATTTGTTTTATAATGTAAATAGTTTAAAGCTTTGAATTTCCACACATACCTAAATAGAAGCAATGAAAGATGAAATTTATCGGAATTCTCAAAGACCTTTATTGATATTTTGCACAACTTCTAAATTCTTTTCCGCCAATCATGCATGAAATAGAAACCAATACAAATCGAGCAAACACTGACCAAATATATTCACGCTCAGATAGTTTATATCGAGGAATAATTTCAATCATTCTCTTGGAATTCATAGAACAATTCACCCAGTTTTAATATTTTAATTTAACTATCCAATATCTGACTATAACTACATATGTACCTATCTTATATGTAGTTATTGAAACTTCAATTTAACTTTGTACAATTGAGAAATAAAAACATAAGCTTAATTTAAAATTCAAAACTAAGATGAAAAAAGTATGAAATTATCGGAAAGTTGTGTTGAATAAATTCAGAATTCAAAAAATATAAGGTTTTAATGGAGAATATATAAAGAAAATATAAGGAAAATGAAGTATAAGGCCATCTATCGTCTATTACAAGAACAAAGTCACGTATACACAAATTAAAGACATACTTGAAGATCAGTCTAAACAGATCCGAAATTATAAAATATCAAATTTTACCAGAAAATGTGGGCAATAAAACATATTAAAGAACTGTAAAATCTTTTTCAGGGATGAAAATTCAAATCAAACTCTTGGCTCAATGTTTCACAAATAATACACAATATTTGTAAAACATTAAGCCAAGAGTTTTATTTAAATTTTTATTTAATCATGTTTCACCAAGAGGTAAGCGAAAATCAATCTCAGTTATTTTTCAAGGATTTCAGCCTTTAAATCTCATAGATTTTTATATGAAATAAAACAACAAAGAATGAGAATAAACCCTACAGCAAAATCATTTACCAAGTCCTAAACAAATTTTGGAAATGTAATTGGTGTACTTCAATTTTGACATTTATTCCATCAAGATTTGAAAAATAAAGACATATGTGCCAAAATTGTGGATCCAAAAACAGATATTCAACCAAATATCCATCCTTTTAAGAATCTCTCTAGATCTGACTCAGAAAAATACTCCGGCAAGTTGCGTTCAGATTTGAACTATTCTTGTTGACAAACGTAACAGAATTCTGCGAAAAACTCAACCAGAAACCGAAATTGTAGTTCCCTTTTTACGACACCGTTGAAGTTTATGTTCAATACGATTATAAAACGAAAGTTTTTATTGCCGGCCTGGCCTAAAGAAGAAACGTCGATCGATATGGCTAGAAACTTGGAATATTTTGGTAAATTGAAGGTTTCCTACTACATCCGCCCTTATAATACGCTGTGTAACTTAATTGAGTAAACTTACACAGGTAGAAATTGTAAAACTCCTCCTAAATATACTTGAGAACATCGAAATAATAAAAACCGTCATCAGTGACTGTTAATTGCACAACGGTCTTAATGATCAACTAACACTTAATTGCCGAGCAACAATGGTTAAATCACGGTACATGGCTGGGAGACACAATAATTACAGAAAAGAATTACATCAAATGTCATCAAAAATAACTGAAAAACAATCATTAAAATATAATTAAATTGTTTTGCGTAGGTTACAGCTAGTGATGTTTGAATAATTATTTTACGCCTAGAGGTACAATCCCAAGTTTATCTAACATTTATGGTATTTAATTTGGTGAAAACAATTAACACTATCTATAATTACGAAACACAAATCGATGGGTGTTCGAGACATGATGATTCCAAGAAGTAACTGTGAGTTCTTTGTAACATTAGATGAGTAAGGTAAAGATAAAAATTAGAATGTTAGTGGGCTTGCTGTGTATTTGAACTATCTCTATCTATATTTCAATAATTCGTCAGGTTGTTCAATAATTTTATGAAGACAATTTTTTATTATCTTCATTATTTATTCAATTTCACTGCATCTTATGGTCATTGGCATAGTTGTTATTTTCAATATAGGCTATAGTCGTCACTTCTTTTAAGTTCTTAAGATATTAGCATAATTGTCGGTATCTTCAAAATAAGAAGTAATATTTCGTATTACTTCTTATATTATAACTACATCAGCAATAATGAGATGCTCAAAGTATATGCACTACTTTTAAAAGCATAGACGTTACGATAAATACCGAGAAACAATTATTGAATTTGACTGTTTTAGACACGTCAATAACTTCTAACACAGAAACATCGAAAAATACAGTGAATTAAGATTTCAGGTTTATTTTATCGAAGCTTCTTCTGGATTGCTGATGAAATAAAAGACTAAACAAATCGACATCTTACAGTTGAGATACAAAAGTAATAAACACCTAGGTGTTTATTTTTCCGACAATTTCCACAATATCATAGGCATAAAAGCACCATATTCAAAATTCTTCAAAGGGTCAACATTTGTAAACCAGCAGTGCCAAAATAGCATCAAAAGTAAGATAAACTTACAACATGTTAATTTCTTCCCGAGGAGCTGAACATATAAGACGTGGTGCTGTCTCTTTATTTTACAAAGTTATTACACATACGAAAATAGGTAGGTACTTCTTTTTTGCCACAAGTTCATAATAAACAAGAAGGATACGGATATTACTCAGTCCAATGCTTAGAAATGAAGGTTAAAATTGTGAATACGTATCAATTTCATTTTTAACAATTGATTAAAACACTGAACTTCAATTGAAAATGAAGTATAAACTTCGAATAACCACCTAATTAACATATTACCCCAAAATTCAGCTAAAAACCTATTTCATTAGTTACTGTTCAACAAAATATTTCTTGATGTTTGAGAGATTATCTAATGGTTGTCCAATTCCAGAAGAAAATAAATCGAATAATGACACCCTTCAGAACGCAAAGATGAAAGTGGTTCTCGTGAATCATCCAGTGACATATAGTTCCATACATAATGAATAAAGATATATCACCCCTTAGTTTTTACCCCTATAAATGAGGCTTATGAAACAATGTGTACGATGTTAGGGTTACAATTCAGTTTATCAAAGAGCTTGTCTTCCATATGACAAGGGTCCAGAAACCCCAACTGAAGGATATTTATGTCTATGGAGCTAGAGAATTTTTCTAAATTATCACGCATTTTCTAACCTTCTAACAAACATTATAACTTTGTTCATTTGAGCTGGTAAGCTTAATGAGAGCAATCTATTTCCTTGTAATTTACGTAAATAAACCAAATTTGGGTATTCATAGAACCTATAAAAGATATATTATTTTCTTGTCTCTACTCGAAATCTGAACTTTAACAATTCGAAAATTGTGACATTTATTGATATAACGAAAAGAGAAACGTTCGAAGTATTTTTCAATAAAATAAGAATTGAATCGGATTGGTCAATGAAGTTCATAAAACTAAATTCACCCCCAAGGTATAGGTAGATTTCGATAATTCCAGTGAATGTTAATAGATCATGAATGCTTACCATACAAACTGATAATTAGCAAAGATCATCTGAATATTTAACCAAATCTACTGGACAATGGAAGTGAGAAAAACGTTAAGCCCATCTTATCTTTCAATAATTCAAGAGTGAATGTGACTTTTATTTGAAGAAGTATGACCTATAGCAGAAACTTCGGTTTGAATTAGAAACGATGTAAACTATTAGAGTATAGATGGCCTTTTAGAAGAGTTGATGTATACTTATTTGGTTGATGATAGTTAAAAAGGTATTTAGAAGGAGGAAGTGAGGGGGAATGATCTCAAAGTCCCCTAAGATGTGTGATCAAAAACTTGTGATCAACCGAAGACAAACCGGACCTACTCCGTTTGACATTTGCATACAAGTACCTTCGTTTTGCATAATTTTGTTGATGCTGGTATCAGGTAGACCAATTGAGCGATATTTATGGATATCTTTTTCCTGGTTGACACGTGTTATGTCAATCAGCACACGACCCGCCGAGACGTGCCAGAAAAGAAGCAGTCTTATGCAAAACAGGCGGATATGCAAAACAGCACCACCACAACGCACACGTGACCTTTCACTATCACTACGCAAATAAGGGCAGGTATTAAACCCGCGAATTAGCATAAACTTAGCACAAAATTACCTGTAAGCATTTCCTACACTAGGCTAATATCCTCAAACACCTGAGTCACAAAAGCAATGAAAGCGTATGAACAAATTATCACTGTAGATACACAAAAGCGAAAATCACTAAACATAAAAAGGTCGAATCACAACACAAAAACTTATTGGGAAGAACGTACACAAACCAGTAGATATAAAACTATACAGGTGTCCATAAATAATAATTAAAACGTGTGAGAGTGCGACGCGGACAACATGACCGCTTCGTGTTTGAGCTTCAACTGTTTCTGCATAATGTTGACAGCCAATGAGGGGCGGGACTAAGAGGGGATAACACCCCCACTCTGACACACCTGAAATAGTGGGGACGAGAGTGGGGAGAGCCAAGTTCGGTTGAACGATCTCGAAATAAGTTTAGAGTTTAAGTTCGCAACAATTTCATTTTTCTTGGATTGCTGATTGGACGGAGTTAGAATCCTTGCACTCTTGTAGGAGAATTATTTAATTAAATAAGTTTCAATTGATTCGCTTCTCGTGTGTTTTATGGGATACCGTGTATATTTCGTGCGACGTGACTGAACAAGACACAAAGTTAGGAAGGGTTCTAGTAAACCACAAGTATTTGTCAGATTAGGCAATCTTTAATTATAATAATGTATTGTTTCACAAGTGCTTTGATAATATTAAATCAACATTTATACAACCAATATGACAGGAAAATTTAAGGAACTGGTTGAATTACGTATTTTTGAATATCCTGTTCAACAAAGTTTACATACTCCCAGACAAGTTAGATAAATGCCGAAAAATGTTTTAGGTGCTCCTATGAATTTGAATATCAGAAATGCACAGGTATAATAAAAATTTAGATATCTGAGGTATATACCTACCTACTCGGGTTAAAATATCAAATATTTAAATGTAGAAATAAGTAGGTTTTAGATGGAATTTCAATAAAATACGTTAACATAATAACGCTTCAATATTTGTTTCAAGTTGATAAGTCATTAAGGAAGAAGTTCCTTTTAAGAATGAATAAGTAATGTACCTACCTAGTTATTAGATATATTTTTATGTACGTAAGTAGCTACCTATAACAGAAAGCTCTTATTAAGAACCTATTTAATTTTTTTGACAGATGATATCGACCAGGTATATCCTTAGTGAAATTGCTCATTTTATTAACTGCTTGAAAGTAGATTCAATCATTTCATACAGTTTTTCGAACATTTATGTTTGTTTTAAAAAAGCTCATTTGCAGGAAAGTTGGAATATCTCATGAAAAATTCTGTAGACAAATTGACTTTTTAAAAAGAGATATTAGTATAATTATAGGATTGGATTGTTTGTGTTTCAGAATTGGATTGCCTGTTTTATCAGGATTGTTCGAAAATTTGCATTCAAAGTATTATTTTTAATATTTTGGTAGGTTTCGTTGTTGATTTTTACACAGGTTCTGATGAAATGAACATTAAATACATATTTGACAACCACTAAAAAAGCTGCTCAAAATGAATTATATATTCAAAGTCTTGCAAACTGGAAGGAAATCAGAGTTAAATTTATATCAAAAATAATGATTGAGTACGATGAATTCAAGAATTTTTAACATTAAAAGGTCAATATATGATCATATGTCATCTTATTTGATCTTGTTACGATCAAGGGCAGAGCCTATAACAAATTTAGTCTTCTAAAATCCATAAATACCTAATTATGCTAACCAAAGTTTTGAATAAGCGTAGATGAGGTGGTAGGATAGCAAATATAAGACATCACCTTTTTAATGGATATTTAATGGTAACTTTTGACTGCAGATATCGTGATTTCTTCGTTGACCTGACTTTACAGCTTCCGACAAATTTTAGATGATAGCATATGTAAATATTTAACTTAATAAGCCCAAGGAGCTATATATCGAATATTTCAAGAGTGAAATTGGTAATTTTTATAATTGCATAATAATATTTTTATAGGGTGGGTTTATACGGTCAAAAGTTATGGTACCATAAATAGTTTCATTTTTGTAATATATATTTTCTCCGTTAATTTCGTTTGAAAGATCTCTATTTTATTGATTTTGTACTTAGTTGTCTAAAGTTCTAAACTTAGTTGCATTTAATGAGTGCAATAGCTGTTTTATAGAGCAAATAGGCAGGAACTTTGTAGAAAGATTTGAAGAACCTTATTTAAAGAAGTCTTTCAGGTTAAACAAAGAGAACTCAATTTTGCCAAACACTTTCAAAACTCAGGGTATAAATTTCCAGGTACAAATAATTTTATGATATTACATACAACTTCAAAAGAAGAAAACTAGATATTTGGATATCTACAGAAATCTATGAACTCAATAAAAAATTTCACTCATATAAACTCACTAAAACAAATGAAAAATCAATAAAAATACCACTCCATTCGTCGAATGATCAAGACTCTATGAAGAAGAATAATCAGTGATGTAGAATATATTTAGAAAAGAAGATGCAAACTTTGGGGCTGCTCAATTTTATACTGCTTTTAAAGTAATCCCAATTTCGTATTCATCTTGAAAATAGACTAATACTACGAAACTGCAGTCACAAAAATATTATTGATTATGGTGGTTAAAAATGACGTGTATTTTTCGCTAAAATTCTTTGTTTCTTTTTTGAAAATGTGGTAATATCCCGAAATGATTATTTAGAAACGATATAGTTCTGTGAAACTAGGTTTCACATCTTATGTTTCTTGTGATTTTTATCGAAATTCTCAGAAAAATTTTTCAAGAAGGTTGATATAACATTTAATTCAAATGAAGAGGCAAATATTTCAGTTAGAATTTCATAACATTTTCATAGTTAGTTGTATATAGTTTATAAGAATTGTGTACATATATGTTTTCAATTAATTGTGTACTTGATGTGTATCTTGATAAAACATGTTTAATATATTGATGTGAAACACTTGATTTTGTTTCTTAGAATTATATTAATTGCTGACAATTATTTCGGCGTGTTACTTCTTTTTTTCAAAAGTTTAACTCTTTGTTCTAATTTTTAAGATGGTTTGATAACCAGAAACAAATATCAAGCAAACAATATTATTCTGTAAAACTAAATGTTTTTCATTAAATTTAGGTGTATAAAACTACATAGGTAAATTTCATATTTCAAGAGAAATAATATTTACTTGGAGCTTCAAGCATTCAAAAAACTTACATATTTTGAAAAGTCAATTTTGAATTATATACCAATTTCATAATCGATCTGAAATATACTTTTTTTGGCTGACGACTAAATATACACAATATAAATAACACTAGTACTAATTTTCAAGATACTTGTTTTATTGAAAGCACTAAATCCGTCATATTATATGCTACTTTTAGATTCAGGAAGCTTACAACTTTGAATGTAAAAACTATTAGTATTTCTAGTAATATATTCGTGCACTTCACTGACATATTTTACATCTTTCATTACATTTTGTGGAAGCAACTGATTTTTGAAATGAAATTTGAATATATATGTAGCAAAGTACTATTCTCTGTTTAAAAGACATTAGTTCAAGAGAGTTTAGCATAATTTTCATTAGGGTAGATATATCCATTGTACTTTAAAATTGTTGGCTATTCTATAACTTTTGTAATTGTCGAGTTTCTTCCTTAGTCAAACCAAATAACAAAGTGGAGCAATATTCGAAATGTAACATTATTTATTATCATTGATTGAAACAACAATAACTTCACATATGTCGTCACGGTTCATAAAAATAGAATTTTTTGAAGATATTTCGGATATGAAATCAACATGATCACTAAATCTCAATTTTTCATTTAACATAATACCTTTCATTTTTACTGTTTCTTATCTTCCAATAGTCTGTTCATTAATCTTCATAACATACTCATTTCTATTAATCTTGTACGAAAACTATGAAGCTAGGATCTTGAACATTTAGGGTAAGCAATCGTTCCATAACCATTCATCAATTGCAGAAAGGTCTCTAATGATCCAGTATGTCATATTCTCAATATTTTGCCACATATATTAATCTTTGCATCATCAGTGAATAAACGTATAGAGCATTTTTCACATGAGAAACAATATCGTTTATATAAAAGGAGAACAACCACGTACGTAAGACATTTTCATGAGGTACGCCTACATCAACTTTTGTGCTATCCGTCCATGCCATTAAACTCAACTGTTTGTGTCGCAAATCCAAATTACATCTGAAAAATCATATACTACTGCCTCAGAGCAAAGTTTACTCAGTTTTTTCAATAATAGTGATCTACTTAACGATTCAAAAGTTCTTTTAAAATGCAATAATGATACTATAACTGTATCATTCCTCACATATATGCTCATTATTGCTGTCTCAGAAGAGCAATTTCTTTTGAATCCTAATTGAAACTCAGAAATGACAGAGATTTTTCACATAATTCTAATGACTGGTTTTTACTACTACTTCTGAAATTTTTCATAAGCTGGTAGTAAATTTATAGGTCAAAATTGCTCTGATAGAACAGTAGGCATTGCAAATTTTTGAAACCAATATTAACCACTCAATCACCTTATATTCCTTTCAATTTTTCGGGAGTTATTTTAATAAAGTTGATTCAATATAACTGCAAAGCAAGACGTGATATTTTTTGATAGTTTTATAAGATCTTCATGGCTAATTATTCATTAGTTCATAAAGGGTGATTCATTTAGAGGTACTTTTTGTGTGGGGATTTAATTGCCGATTGCGCATGCCTCGTGTCAACTGAAGTAACATTCTTGTTTAGTAGTGTTTGACAATTCATAATGGAAAAACTTAGCCCGGCACAGCGTCTACAAATTGTTCAAATGTTTTACGAAAATGGGCGTTCTACGAGGAATGTGTTTCGGGCGCTTAGAGCAACTTATGGTCCACATAATCGGCCTACCGAACGCACAATTCGCTCTACCATCAGTAAGTTTGAGACCCAATTTTCATTACTGGATAATACTCGACCAAATAGACCTCATCCAGCACGTAGTGAAGGAAATATAGGGGCGGTAGCGGAGAGTGTACACGAAGACCGTAAATTGTCAATTCGTCGCCGTTCTCAACAACTTGGCCTGTCATATTCAACAACTTGGCGTATTTTACGTAAGGATCTTTCTTTAAAAGCTTACAAAATTCAATTAGTGCAAGAACTGAAGCCGACTGACCTTCCGAATCGTTTCCGTTTTAGTCGCTGGGCTCTTGAGAAGCTTGCAGAAGATCCACTGTTTTCGACAAAAATATTGTTCACCGATGAGGCCCATTTTTGGCTTAATGGGTTCGTGAATAAACAAAATGCCCGTATTTGGGGTGATGAACAACCCGAAGAGGTTCAAGAGCTGCCATTAAACCCAGAATAAACAACTGTTTGGTGTGGTTTATGGGCCGGTGGAATAATCAGTCCATATTTCTTCAAAACAGAGGCCGCCCGGAACATTACTGTGAATGGTGACCGTTATCGCGCCATGATAACAGACTATTTGATACCAGAAATTGAAGCCCGTGGTCTCGACGAAATTTGGTTCCAACAAGATGGCGCCACTTGCCATACAGCCCGTGAAACCATGGCTTTACTGCAAGAGCGATTCGGCGAACAGCTCATTTCACGCTTTGGACCAGTGAATTGGCCGGCTAGATCATGTGACATCACACCTCTTGACTTTTTCCTTTGGGGCTATGTGAAGTCCAAAGTCTACATGGATAAGCCGGCTACAATTGAGGCATTGAGGCCAATATTACTCGAGTCATTGGCCAAATACCACTCGAAATACTCATACGCGTCATTGAAAATTGGAATTACAGAATGGACGTTGTTAACCGTAGTCGCGGACAACATTTGAAAGAAATTATCTTTAAAAAATAATTGTAAAGAATGGTTCTTTTGTTTGATAATGAAGATTATAAAATAAAATTGTTTTTATTCATTTTTTCAATTTAAAAAAAAGTACCTCTAAATGAATCACCCTTTACATTGGTTTGAATTTTGGAGGTTTCGAATTATTCACGAAATCTTTTCGACATGCTTAGGGGGACATTTTCCAACAAGCAAATTTTACGTAGATAATTCTGTAAATATTAGACTTTCCTAATTCGAAGGTCGGCTGCGGAACGTTAGGTTATAATAACAGGAAGCAACCACATAACTTGTTCGTACAACGTCCAATATTAAAAATTGATAGTAATTGGTTCAGTGTAAGAAATAGATCATAATTTTCATTAGTAATGAGGTGCTTTGTAAACCGGCACATACCGAAACATATTAATGGACTATCACGCACACCGAAAACGTAGAAAAACCGAATGAATAATTGAATTACACGTTTTCTTGCAGCAACCCCTTCGATTAGAGGGCAGCGGTGGGGTGGTAAAGTCACGACAGTGTTTCTTATTCCAGAAAGTGATAGCGGTCAACCCTCACGCCGCAGCGTTCTGAATGCAGGTACGAAATATCAACACAACCTTGTATTTTCGGTGAATGATGTAAATTATGGTACTCTTTGATGCTTGTCTTTGTCAAACTACGAGTAAATAGAGGCAAACAAATAACAAATGAATAACATGTTTTGGTCAAACATTTGTGGAAGTTATTAATATACCTACATATTTTGTCGGAGTTTTAAGAGTATTGTGATAGTTAAAAAACATCCCCCGATATGCAGCGTATTTCAAGAACTTGATATTGGATTTTTTGATACAAGCCACTTTTAAAGACAGTTGTGTTATTAACGTGAAATTTGACACACTTAAAGTTTAAAATGTTAAACGAATAATTTCGATTATATCGCGTATAGTAATAAAAAAATAATAGATGTACCGAATTCAGAGATTTGGATGTTACTTTGACATTAAATTAACGTTTGCTACTCACATAAATAATGGTCCAAGCTGAAAAATTGTCACATACCTCCCTTGATATACCCCAATACGGAATTGCAAACCTGGCTGGTGAGTAGCGGGGCTAAATCAACCCCTACATTTTTAAAAATATTTTTTTCCCCAAAAATATATTTGAGGCAAAACGCAATTTCTATATGTAGAAGTGTGTACGAAAATTAATGAATTGGAAAAAAATGAGCCAGACAATTTGATCGGGGTTTTAACATTGCCAGACGCGTGCAAAAATGTTTTGCAAAAAATTGTAGAAAATGTATTGGAGGCAGCTTGAAAATTTGAAGGGGTATTATTCATAACTAAAAGATGAGATTCCCAAAAAGACAAATCATTTTAGTGGGACTTTCCAACTGCCAACCCCTAAAAATTTAGGGGTTGATTTAGCCCCGCTACTCACTAGCCGGGTATGTGACAAGTTTTCAGCTTGCCTCAAATACCACCCAAAAATGGGTGCCACCTCTCCTACTATAAAATTTTTCAAGTTCTTACAAAATATTTGGTTTTGTAATTAGAAATTCTGAATGACTGCCTCAATCTGAATCAACTATGCTCCAAAATTAATTGAATCAAAATTAGAGTCACTAATGGGTACTACCTATGCTAGTGTCGTTTGGAACCCAGGATACCCGTCCTATATAAGAAATCTTGAATCAGCTCAAAAACGTTTTCTGAAATATTTATGATTATATTTATTATTACTTTTCTTATATATTTATGATGACTTACTACAAGATTTAATGTCTTATCACTTAAAACACGTACGAAAGATTTGGGGATTATGTACCCGTACAAATTTATAAGGTTTTTTTGATTGACAGCTCTGCAATATTATTCTTTCGAATAGTTCGTAAAAAATTATCGAAAAAAAGTTATAGTATAGTTTTAATGTTTTATATTTCGTATATAAATCTGAACAACAGAGTCGCAAAAAAGCAATATTATCATTAATATCTGCAAAAAATTAAATTCCCGAACATTGTTATGTTAATAATGTATTTATTTAGCAGAATTGCTACATCATATTACAAAATATAGTAATAACAAGTTAATTAAAAATTAAAATAATGAAAAGTAAAATACTGTGAATTAAGTAAAGTACCAATATATGTAAATAACATAATATAGTAGAAAAACAAAAACGTAATACTTAGCACCTAACTAATATTACATGATAAACATCAATCCGAGTACTAGCAGAAACAAAGCCCAATTGAATTAGAGTGACTTTAAACTGTATTGCATTTGGTTGAGATGAACGTTCTCAAAAGTCTTTTAAATACTTTTTAAACTTTCACAGTTTTTATATGTGCAGAAAGTCCATTAAATTCAATTAAACCTTTATACAAAATAGATTTGAGCTTTTGTGTGGTGTTACATTTTCCAAGGATAAAGTCTGTTTTGAATCTCGTATTATAATTATGTACATCTTTAAATAATCGAACTCTATCACTAATGTAGGTTGGTAACATATTTCTTTTCAGTTTAAAAATGAACACTTGTACATTAAACACAACTCTTTGGCTAACAGATAACATATTTAACACATTAAGCATGGATTTGACAGGTGTATATCTATTACATTTTAATATAGATCTCATAGCCCTATTTTGTATTTTTTCTAATCGACTTATTTGATATTGAGGACAATTGAACAATAAGGAACAACAGAATTGTAAATGAGGAAGTGCAATGGCTTTATAGAGTGACAACTTTGTACTCATAGACAAAGATTTGCCGATTCGTGATAAGAATCCTACTTTTTTCGAAAATTTTCTCGTTATATAATCTGCGTGTGCGTGAAAGTTTAAATTCGAATCCAAAATTGTACCCAAGTATTTGATATGTTCATCGTGAACAATGGCTTCTCCGTTTACAGAAATATATATATAAATATATATATATATATATATATATATATATATATATATATATATATATATATATATATATATATATATTATCGAACTGCACATTTATCATTCGTGATTTCTTGGCGAATATACTAAATTTTGATTTTCCTGCATTCAAACTCAATCTATTATCACACAGCCACGCGAATAACTTGTTCATTTCAATGTTCATATCCGATACCATTTGATGTAAATCTTCCCCACTATATACATCATCGTATCATCAGCAAACAAAGTTATTTTAGATTTTGTGGCTACCTGTACTATGTCATTAATACATATTAAAAATAGTAAAAGCTATTATTTAATTGCTCTTATTTATAATAAAATTTGTAAGAAACAATATCGAAAAACGTCAATTCAGATAAATTAACCAGAACTCCTCACGACTGCGATGTACGAACGAAATAGCTTATACTAGCATCGTACAAGGCAGCAGAAAAGACATCACCATTAACCGAGGAACAGTTGATCCATGGCATTCAGAGCCAACGCAGTACATATCCCCGCCATAGCGATGGGAAATGCGAGGAATTCTGTATTCCGTAAATAATAGCATTGTGGATTCGTGTACTGCCTTAGTGGCAATAATTTAACAGCCGATACATGTTAAAATATTTATATTGCTATTATAGATGAGTTACATAGTAGAGATTGAACGATATCGAAAGCCTCTTTCGCTATTTGCATCTCACGAACCTTGAACTTCGAGCTCCCTGCTAGGGGGGCATTTTTATTTTATGAGGAACAGGTGGGGGGCAGGTTTAGCGATAGTAGAACGAAACCTACGAAAAATGTTACAAAGTAAGTAGCAGATATTGATTAAATTTCAATTCAGTTTTCGACATGTTAATTATCACAAAATTTTAAAATATAATTACGATGAAAGTTGAGAGTTGTTGAATAAAATTACTGAAGGATGGTAAAGAAGTCCATGGACTTCTTCAGGCTCAAAAATCTATTGTAATGGTAAAACGTACGTAAGGGTTTTCAAATTTCAAGTAAAATGGTGTAAATATTAAATTCAGCCTACTAAAGCTTACTAAAGAACGTGATAAAAGGATTAATTTAAATTATAAACATACAAAATGAAATGATATTAAAATTTGGTTTAGTCAGAATTTAATAGCAAAATTTTCAATAGTGTATTCATTTTAAAAATACACCTCATGAATTATATCATTCCATAAATTAATTTCAATTTATTTATTAGAAAATAAATTCCTTGAATTCACAGTAAGAATTTTTTTTCTCAGATTAAATAAATACTTAAACAACTTCGGAAAAGTATATACAAATAGATATAATTCTATAATTCTCAATTATCTAAAAATCAAAATCTAATATAATTCTCAATTGTTGTCAAGATTCATTTAAATTAAATATTTAAAATCTGAATGATTTTTGACTAGAAAAAAATAATCTGTGATCATCTTTTTTTTCAATTTATTATAACTCACCAAGTTTATCATTTTGAATTTTTATTATAGAATGAGAAAAATTTTAAATTCTTTTGCCATAATTTCAAAATCAAGGCATTGCGATCGTTTCATTAAAATAATAAAATGTGATTTCTTCGAATTAGCTGAAGGAAATATGATATAAAACTTCATATAGTAGGAAATTTAAGCATCAATTATGGTGTTGCATATTTCTTCAAAACTTATAGGAATAAAACGACAACAAGGTCTTCTTTACCGCGCTTTTGATCTTTCAGCGGATCGTAAAACCAAATTCTAGAATTTCGTTCATGTGTAATAATTCAAATTTAAATCTAGCAGACATTGTAGTATTGTGTTTCATTATTTTAATGAATCAATCTGTCTGATTTTTGAGTTTTAGTGTTCTAATTTTGATATAATTCTTAAAATTATTGATTTTTCGAGTTAGAATAACAAATTAGCCATTGATTTTGTTCCAGTTATATTTATAGATCTTGCGTTTGGATTTGTATGCCATAAAATTGGTTGTTTTTTCTCTGTTTTGAATAATTTAACAGATATTTCTATGTTTGTGTTAACTTATTGATATGGAAGAATTTTCACGATCTTTAGATTGAATTTTCTTCAAAAAAAGTTTTAGGATCACAATTTGAAAGGGTATTGAAAAAATCAATGATTTTTTACTTTGGAGTGCACATTAAAAAAAGCTCTTGAAGCAAAAATGTTCATAGTCAATTTTGAATGGTGGTGGAAGTTGATGTCAAAACTAGATAAATGTAAACAGTTTTACAATTCCCAAATTTCAATTAAGATTGAACAATTATTTCGAATATGCAAAAATAACAGATGTTCGTTCATAGTTTTAAGTTTCTACTTCTGTCGGAAGTTTAAAACCGAAATAAATTACTGTTAAATAGTTCAATAGATATTCCTATTGAATAAAATATATTTATGAATTTTGAATTCAATAGTTTTACGTACTTATGAAATATAAGTATCACAAATTTACCCTGAATGTTTTCATTTCGATTTCTAAAGAATAGTGCAATTGAAAAGTCGTTACTTTGAATTTGATAAGGTAGAAATTCATTCAAGATTTATCAATATCATTCAATTTCGAATTTCAGACTTTTTAACATAGTGATACTCGTTAAAATGTGGAATATGAATTCTTAAATACAACAGAAAAAAAACTTGTTGTAAAAAATCAGTTGTATTGACCTCTTGGAAATGTTTTGGTAGCCCGAAGCATGTATCCAGTGTATCGAAGAATTTTGTTGCAATTTCACCATGTGTTTTTGAATATAGAATTTACGAGAGATTTGAAATCGGATCTTAAATCATGAAATATAAATTAAATTATTCCAATTCCAAAATTTGCCCAATAATTTATGTAAAATTGCAGTGTATATGTTAAAAATACAAAATACTTCACAATAATTCATATTACAACTGCAGAAAACGAATTATCATGAATTTTGTGTATTTTAACGATAAAAATTGCACAGGAAGATTTTTTTCCCCCTAAAACAAACCGCTCTCATCGCCCTTACGTCACGTGATTCACGTTATGTCAAAGCAGTAAAAGTTAACGACGTACAAATTCTCACGCCGAAAAGCGAGTGAAAAACTATCCGCCAACTGGTGTCGCCGCTAGCGGCATTCGCGCGAACTACACAAGACGCCGTAGATTTTTTCTTTCAGACATCTAGTGTTGAGTGTGGAAAGTAGAAACGCTAAGTTGCCGATGTGTGGATTTCCCTCCAGTAAAATCATTAGAGAAGACGTCTCTAACCGGCAAATGGTCAGCTGTTAGCCGTTGCAAAGGAAACTAGAATTTCATTGATTTTTTTCGACGAATGACTCGAACATAGGCGTCGCATTTTTATTTCTTCAAGGGAATAGTTGTAGTAACATCTGTTATTGATTTGTATCAATTTTTATGATGATAATAACGTTTAAAGTATAAAACCGTGTGGCTTTATAGTTATAAAAATAACTACCAGGGTTACCAACTGTTTCACACAATTCTCCACATCTACCACTGAAAATTCAATGGAAATCTTTTTTAATCAAAATTTCGATATATTTTACATCATATTCGAATTATTTGGGAAAGTAGTGAGAGGAAAACTTGAAATACAGTCTTAAAAATACTCAAGAAAATATTAAACGATTTTGGAATATTTCAGTAACAAAATGTTAATACTATCTAATAGTTCAGTTTGATTCATTTCTATTCAAGTTGAATATAAACGAAGCAGTTAAAATAACAATATACTGTTAGTATCAATATTTTTTCATCACAAATACTAAGGTTAAGACTTAAGTTTCGTATTTATTATTTATTATCGGTAATAAACGTGAATGACAAGTGGTCACTTCTATGACGTTTTTCGATAAGTTTTAAGTAATCTGAATGAAGATAATGAAAAAACATGTCTGTGACATTAAAAATCTGATTAAAACTGATTTAAAAATGTGAAACGTACGCCATAATTGCCAATTGAAAGTGGGTAATCTCGAATAAGTGTTTCCTTCATTCTTTTTTTTCAAAATGGATATTTCTCAAGAAGCGATCATAAATATTCAAACTCAAAATTAAAAAGAACTGACGAAAATGTCAAAATATTTATCGTAACAATTTGTTGAAGTATTTGTGAATTAAATGTCAATATATGGACAAAAAATTGATAGATTAACGTCATCTTTTCAGGCAGCATTTCATAACATCGAAAATATTGAGAGTATGGATAGATTGACATAATTCATATTCAGTTACTTTTTATAGCAATAGCAGAACGCTTATTCTTGTGTGTTGATGTGTATTTAGAGTTTCAGAGGGTTGTTCATTAATTGTTATTGATAAGAAATGATGCATCGAAATAATGTAAGCGACAAGGGTGATATTGGTCGACAAAAAATCTATTCAAATTAAATTTTCAATGAAGATATTCAAATTTTCAACGAAATATTCACTTTTGATTCATCATACGTGTTAATAATAATAATAATTTTATTCGGACTTAGGCGACAATGAACCTAATGTCATATGGATATGGTAATAAACAATTAAACATATAGATACATATCACTCACATAAAAAGAACACAAGCATCAAAATTCACCTATGTCGAATAGAACTGGAGCGTATAAAATGCTCCACAACAAAAAATAATTTTAATTCTTACTTGAACTTCTTCAGACTACTAAGTTAGTAACATATGCTGCTAATTTATTGTATAAGGCCACAGATACATACTTGGGACTTTTCTCAATACAAAAGGCACTTTTGTGCTTACGCAAAAATAACTTGTTTCTATTTCTAGTGCTATATGATACCCCAGTTTAATAAAATAGTCAAAATTTCACTTCACATGCATAGCTGCTTTGAGGATAAATATAGAGGGTAGAATTGGTATTCTATTTTCTATAAAATATTTACTACAGGCTTCAGTGAGTTTCAGACGAAACAATAGCCTTATTATCCTTTTTTGCGCAATGAAAATCCTCTTCCAACCAGTTAGAAGAGGTATTAGAGGATAGGTGTGTATGTATGATAGTATACACCCATAAGATCATTTTCTCCAATACCAGTCCTCAACTGGAGAAGAGCATAGTGGTCTCTACTAAGTTTTCTGCAAACATGGTCCACATGAGACTCCACATCGTGACTCCGAGTCAAGAAAATAAACCCAATATTGGATCTCCTGATTATTGGTATTCACCAACATATTACTAGGCATCCTAGTAGTATAAAACTGTAGCTACACTGTTTTATCCTCATTAAGAATCAATCGATTGCGATGACATGCCTCTACATTGTTCAATTTATGGAATTATGGATAAACCGTTTGATTTGAAATTAGTGGAAGTGTTCATTCATTTCCATAGTCCATAAGTGCCCCTTTGGCTTCCCACGAGGAGTAAATAGCAAAGAGTAGAAACATAAACAGCGAATCACAAATGGTAGAACACGTGTTTCAGTATTTTCCAAAATTTTCACGAAAAAATAAATTTGATGGTCCTGGATTGTCTTTGACACTTCGACATACTGCTTCGATTGACATTTGAACGATTTGTTTTTGGGCGAGCAGTGTTTTTGTCGTCTCAAACGGATCCTGTCTCCCGGAATTTTTCAATTAATTTCTTCACAGTTGACGAAGTTTAAAAACCTTTCCGACCAAATTTGGCATTAAATTTTCGAACTAAGGCCAAGCTTTCAATATTTTTGAAATATTGTTCAATAATGACGACATGTTGTATCTTTTAACGTTTCATTATTATTTACCCTATCAAAATAGTTTAATAAACTGTCAGCTGTCGATTTTTTTCTTAGGATTGTCAACGCTGTGTTGCATAAATGGCGGCAAATTCAAATCTTGCGTTTGTAAAATAATTTTAGGACAACTTTATAGCGTACAAAGTTCACCGTCTGAGAGATTATTAAGATAATCAAAATTATGCCCACAAAAATTTATGCAGTAATAAAAATCGAATGAAAAATAGTTTCTTGTCCCAAGTAGAATATATTACCAAGTGAATGAGAATTCATCAAACAAACAGTGTAAACTAAACATCAATTAAATTTACACATTCCATTCATGCCTTATTATGTTTGTCCATTTTGTAACGAAATTATACCGTGTAAGTGAGAAGATCATTGAAGATAAGACAGCTAAAGCATGTAATTCAATTAGGGAGGCATCCGTTTGAACATCTAATTAAATAACAACTACTTAGATTATCACTGATGGAAGAGGCAAATTGAAGGAAGCTATCCCGCTGCCTATTTACATGCGTACTTTTACAACACTGGAACAAATTGGTCTAGGTGTTGAAGACGCCAGACTTAATAATTCCGAATTTCCATAAATGAATATATATGTGTATAAATAAATATTGTAGTTTCAACACCTTCTCTGACTTCATTATAAACGCTCTGCTGCTCTTTCCAATCTGATAGAATATTATAGGGTATAATAATTTTGGGAATTGAATTTTCAGCGTTGATTTGAAGATCTAATAGATATTACTGTTTTCTAGATATACTTTCAACGAACAATTGTGACGCACATTATGATAGCTTCTCCAGATCGACAAAATATTTCAATATCCCAATACTACTGGAACTAGCAACAATAGTTTAGTATCAAATAATTGTTTCAGATCTTACTTGGATTGAAACGCAAAAAGTTACGTTCGTTGGTAGGATATCCGATAGCACGAAACTTCTAAAATCTAACAGTGTACCTCAAGGAACACTGTCTTAGGTTTGTTGTGGTTGTTCTTTTATATAAACGATGTTGTTTTTCGTGTGAAAAATTGCTGTATACGTTCATTCTATGATGATAATAGGTTTTATATGTGTGGCAAAAATATTGAACAAACGGTAGAGTGGATCAATAAAGACCATTCACCAATGGATTGTTATGTGACGATAACTTATTCCTGAATAATCTAACTTCATAGCTTCAATTTTAATTTCATAATTTGTAGGCCTATCCTTTTATTTATAGTTACGATAGCTCTTTTGGAACGACAAAATATTTGAATAGCACAATTACAGAGGTATATGAAGAGAACTGTTTAACTATTGAAAAAAACTGGAGGGAATTGGCTTTAAGAAGTACTGAATAATTGGTTCCGATCTTACTTGGATTATAAAGCAGAAAGTTGAGTTCAATGGTAGGATATCCGATGCACGGCAGTTATTTTGGTGTACCTCAAGGAACTGTATTAGGTTCGTTGTGGTTCTCCTTATATATAAACGATTTTTTTCTCATGTCAAAAATGGTCTTTACGTTTATTCTCTGACATGCTTCATATATGTGGCAAAAATATTAAGAATACTATACAGTGGATCGATGAAGACCTTTCAACAATGAATAGTTATGTGGCCGGTCTCCGTAACTTAGTTGGTTGAACACCCGACTATTGTGCGATATAACTCGAGTTCGAGCCGCGCTGAACTCGATGGGTCTTTGTGTTTATCTCTGATTTAGTTTAATTAATGATATATGCTGGGTAATGTACATCGATAACAAGCCCAATGGCCGTTCGGAACCGGCGTTAAACTGTAGGTACACTGAATTAAAAAAAAATGTTATGTGACGATAACTTATACCTAAACGTGCACAAGCTAACTTTATAGCTTCAACTTCAACGTCATCATTTGGTTCCAGAATTAAAACTGTTGCTATGAGTCAATGAAGAAACATAGAATACCGCAGAAAAACTTGGGAAAGGTCCTAAATTTCGTGGAAAATTTCGAAATCTACGTGTTGAAACACGTACTCTCCATTATTAACGAAAAACTCAAAATTATATGCAACTCTATCTAAACCACGAAGATAAATTCGCTCTACTATTACTTCAGCCAGTGTGGGATATAAGAGAGTCATAATAATTGAAACAAGCTGCATATGATAGCTACTGCTACAGCGTAGAGGCATACAAGTTTAGCAATTATTTGGCACCTGTTCATCATAGTTAGTGACATATTTTGCATCATACAAGGCAACTAATCAACCAAGCAATTTAACAGTGGGGAGTGGTTTAGGACTAACTAGTCAATCTCTGATAGTTTGGAATCCCCACCTCTATGTTCAATAACGAACATAGAACGGAGTTGATATTGATGTTCCATTTTCTACCACCTGCAGGGACCGAACCACAGAACATACCAAATTTAGGGTGTATTCTGTGGACCGAACTGATCTGCAAATATTTAAAGCTTGTCTTTGTAAGATGTATTCATTCTTGATAATGCCGTAAAAGGCGAAACTAGTTGAATAAAGAATTGTTCAGTCAGTGATTTTTAGACAAGTTTTTCTTATTACCTCCTCTGATTTAAATATGAACTATCACAGAGTTGATTCATCGTCCATTGAATTTATTAAGAAGTTTTGACCTTGGCGAAGATTAGACCTCAAAGAATTCCTGCTAGACGTGCCGGAAAAATTCTGTGCTTGAATGATGACAATGAATGGTTGGTTGAAAAAGATGTTGACATATCGAGTGTTCCTGTCATTAAAAACTCAAAACGAAAACGAAGTGGCTGCTATGTCAGTTATGAAAAATTAAAAGAGTAGGGTCAAAGTCATGAACTGAAGATGATTAGGCTCTCTTTAATTAATATAAGTAATCATTTTTTATTTTGTTAATTTCTCAAAATATTTCACTTGATGTTAATTTTGTTAAAAATTAATTCAAATGGAAATAAAACATATTTTGGAATTACTGTTTTAATTCAATAACCTATAGATGTAAAATTGCAAAATATGTGACGTCACTTTAGGGGAGTTTCATAAAAATGACCAGAGAGGGGTAAAAAAATTATGAAATTCGTGTGACGAAATTTATGGATGGCCCCAAACGGCCGCTCAATATCGAAACAAATTCTTCCAATTTTTAATTGAATGAATCTTTTTCGATATAAATTATGCGTCGAAAATCGTATATCTTGAAGCGTCCTCGATGTCGACTTTGGCCGCAATGGCGAATGATAAAATTAACAGTAGAAAAAAGCGGTTTTTCGAAGTCTTGTCACGTTTGATTGAAAACCATTCTACCGGTTGATGTATTATTTATCAATTACAAGATCGAAGAAGGCTCATTGAAACAAAATGGTTTCGTCGTACTTTTTCGTCGATACTTACCCCGAAATCCGGTTATTATCCAGAAATTATTATTTAAAACATAAACGAAATTATGTCAGCTGTACATCAAAGATGGATTATGACAAATTTACTTCAGTGCATGGTGAATAATAATCATAAATTGCAGGTGGCTATGAAAGCGCGATTGAGCTTGAATATCTTACAACAAATTTTGGATTATTCCACGAAATATCTTCAAATTACATCCAGACATTAGGGACGAATGAATTAAAATCACAAAAAAAGCACGAAATCTTCAGTACATATATGTGAAAATTTATGAAAAATATTGGGTTATTTGAAGAAATTCACTTTGGCAATATATCGCAAGTAATACAATAAAAATTTCAGAAATAACATAAACAAAATACAAAATAACATAAAATAATTTGATAAGAAAAGACATTTTTGAAACCAGGAATGTGTAAAAATTTCAACTGGTTTGGATAATCGATGTGATTAAATATTATATTGTTTATCAAATGTAGGTATTTGAGTTTTTTGTTTTCTTTAGAGTTTCTTCCGTCGAAAAAATATTTCAGTTATCTAAAGGAAATCATTGAATCAAATTTTCATTCATTATTACTGGCTGGTATATGTTTATGTTTTTTCATGAAGAAAGAACTTTTTCAGTTTTTTTATTGAACTATTAGGGACCGAAAATCCTATTTGTTCATGATTTGAAATAATTCGAAAATTTTGGTTGAATATGAGCTCAATGTTTTAAATTTTGGAGCAAGATTTATTTGAGTGATATCTATCAATGAAAATTGATATTTGTGATAATGAAAAGGTATGAAATTTTATAAGGACACATAAGAAACTGTCACGTTTTCGAATAAATTAGATATAATATATAACATAATTCTAATATACAGATGCATAAAAAGATGTTAAAATGACCCGAAAATAGACACTGAACAAAGGAAAAGAACTCACACACTATAAAGCTACAATTTCAAGTATTTCTGTTAATTTTTCGAAAATTTGTCTTTGGCTCATATTTCGGGCTCACAATTTACTGTCAAGAGTTGATACACGTTTCAAATTTTTGTACTTTTCCAGAGCTCGATCAATTATTAAGAAATATAACTTTTTAAAGATTCAGTAAACGCTAGAAAATTCAGGAAAATTCATCAACACTAAATTGATTATTGGGATGAGAAGTGTGAATTCCGATTGTATCGATTTTTAATAACGATTCTGACAAGTTCAATTCCTATGTCTTATTCTATCTAATCTCATTCTGTAAACCGAAGTAAAATGAAACGTTCGCAAATTACATAAGGCTGTTTTTTCTATATTTTTTGCCCCCTACCCCCATGTAAGGAAACAGTTAGGAAATATCCACCCCTCCCTCTCACGTAAGAATCGGATTAAAAATACAGAAGATAATTCAATCCACATCAAATAGTTAAAACGTAATGACGTTGTATAAAAAGTAAATAATTAACATACATATGTATGTATTACAGTTTATTATGAGTAGCTTATTAAAAAAAACTAAAACACAACTTGAAAAATTGAAAATTATTAATCTAGATAATAACTAACCAGCATCTGTCGTAAAGGGTTAGTTAACCAGTCTGAGATAGAGTTGACAACTGTGATACTATTTAATTCCGTGGTATATGGCGTTCATGCGACGCAGACTTTTGTAGATACACATAAACGAACTTATATAAAATCTGAAGAACTATCAAACGTATTTCACTTGAACTTTTGATTTACACTTTATTGACAACATAGCATGGCTCGTTTCGTCCTTACAAACTTCTTCAGATGCTAACAGAATATTAACAGTATTCTGTTACCATCTAAAGAAGTCGTTTAAATGAATATAAAAAATTAAATAAAGTGTAAATCAAAAGTTCAAGTGTTTGAATTTTAGTTTATATTCAAATATAATGGATGTACATCACGTAAACGCCAACACTACTAAATAAAAAAGAATGTAATAGTAATACCTATAAATGCGCCAATTTCAAAATATCAAAAGAGCCTTCCTTGAATGTATTACACAGACAGGTACAGATATGAAATTTTTTTCACTATCCTTTTACATGATACCCTTATAAATTATTGATCTATAAAGTTCGGGCATTAAACGAAAATAAGACTAATGAAACAAACGTTTTATCTTTACTTATGAAGATACATATTACGAGAACTTACATAAAATCTGAAGAATTATCAAACGTATTTTAACAAAGGACGAAGAGATTTTAAAATGATGTAAAATGATTATAAACTGAAATTCAAACACTTGAACTTTTGACTTCTTCAGATGCTAACAGAATACTAGCAGTATCTGTTAGCATCTGAAGAAGTCGTTTGTAACGACGAAACGCGTCATGCTATGTTGTCAATAAAGTGTAAATCAAAAGTTCAAGTGTTTGAATTTCAGTTTATATTCTATTATAATGGATTTACATCAAGTACACGTCAACACTAATAAATAAAAGAAAGAATGTAAAAGTAATAACTATCAATGCCCAATTTCAAAATATCAAAAGAGCTTTCCTTAAATTTATTATAGACATTATATAGATACAGGTATGAAATTTTTTTCATTGCCCTTATAAATTGCTGTGAAATTATTAAACTAATAATTTTTGGCATTAAACAAAAATGAGAAAAACAAACGTTTTAACTATACTTAGCTAGATAAATATAATGCGAACTTATGTATAATCTGCAGAAATATCAAACTTATTTGAACCAAAGACGAAGATATTCAAAAATAATGTAAAAGTAATACCTGTCAATGCAAATTTATAGGAAAATTCAATTTCTGCGAACCTAATTCCGGAAGGTAATCAATTAACACCACAAATGATCTTCCCACTTCTAATTAAACCGGCTGAATTACAAAACTTCAGAACCAGAAGCGACCGAAGACTGAGGGTAAAACGACCGTAAATTGACGCCAATGTTTAAGTGATAATTAACATTTATTTCGGGAGGAATAATTGGTGTACGAGGGCGCAGCCAGAAAGATCTGAGAGCATCTCATTAAGGGATTAATGGAGACATTGTTTGAGGCGTGGAATCGCAGCTTTACATGCAAATTAAGTCCTTAGCATGCAAACCAGGAAATTACCAGCATCCTTGTTCCGCTCTTTGCCACGCCCCGAAAATGAGAACTCTTGATTCAAAGCCGTCTTTGCCCCGGTTTTATAATTCTTTTTACATTCAAATTAACTTTTAGCGGTGGAAAATTCCCTTAATGAAAAATTCAGAAATTCTAGTTGAATTATTCTGTCAGCATTTTTTTAATTAAAGGAACTCGTAACTGAGTTTTAGGGGGAGTCTCATCTTCTGTTGAAAATAGATCATTTTATGTACCTATTGGCATAAAAATGTTATACTCTAACAATAAATAGAATTAAAATAATCGTATTATATTTCGAAATGAGTTTCATAACTTTTGTAACTGCTATTTTTGATATTCAAACTTATAGTGGTAATGTGAATGTGGGAGGTCCTCAAGGAAACATACTTGGGCCTTTCTTATTTGTTATCTACACCAATGATCTGGTAAATGCAATTAATCCAATGTGCCGACTTATGTGAGTTACAATGTGTACAAACATCTTCATGAAAGCAGCTGAGGAATGGTTTATTACCAACGGCATGAAGATAAACCATTCAAAAACTAATATGATAGTGTTCAAAACTAAACATTTTTATTTTTTATTGTTTGTTTATTGTCAATATTTTCAGTTTGACTTATTTCGTTTATGCTGCTTGTGTTGTGCTGTGTGCTTTGAAATTTGAGTTAAAAAATGAAACTTATAGTAATGAAACATGTTTTTATCAATAATAGATAATAATAAAATAAATGCATTGAGAAACATTTTTTACATTGTAAAATTACATTCAATTCAATTGATACAAATAATTACAACTGAGCAGAATACTCTCAAAAGGAATGAATTCAGTTTTGAGTCTGATCTTCCATTCACTCCCCGAGCAAAAATATTGCTTCAAACAAAAATATTGATTAAATTTATATTTACAATAATATACAACTTTATTTGATAAAAAAAGAAAAAACTTTCCTCAAAAATATTAAAAATTTGAGACAATTTCACATGGTGAAAAACATTTGCATCAAACAAATATACAAACATATGATACAAAAAATTGATTCATACATTATTATCTACATTCGAATCATCGAAGTACTCTGCCACACTATAGTATGGCAGAGTACTCTGTCTTAGAGATGATGGACATTATGTGAAATGCCCGAAAAATTAATTATTTGAATAAATACTTGTTATTAAATTGCCATTTCTTGGTGGTCATTTGTCATAACGCCCAGGCATTATGTATATCTAATGATCCATTTACCTCTTGGTCCATAATACAAATAAACAGTTATTTGCCCAACTCTTAAATAACATCTAAATTGATGATTGATGAGGCTGATACTTGGAAAAAATTAATATCCATAATAAAACAATATTTAAAATTTTCTACTAATTTAATAAATACCCTTGACGCGTTTCGAAGTACTACTTCTTTATCAAATGCTGAATTTACAAAGCATTATATTGTTAATTCAGCATTTGATGAAGAAGTAGTACTTCGAAACGCGTCATGGGTATTTATTAAATTATGAGAAAATTCTAAATATTGTTTCCTTAACCTCTAAATTATTTGAGAATCCGGAAAATAAAACATTCCATTTGTAACTTGAAATATTCATTATTCGATTCGTATTATAATTTTGGTTTTTACATATTTCTACATTTAATTACATGTATAAGAAATAAGAAAGCAAGATCAGTTAAAATCTGGACAAAACTGCAGGCTATTCTGTTCAGATAATAAAATTTTAAGGCATTTCCGGCAAAACCGGAAACTTGAAATAATTGTAAAAAGGTACTTGTCTAAAAAGTTTCATAAATATTGTTTAAAACTACCCTATTTAAACTTAAGAACTCTCATATGACGAAATGTCATGTAAATGATGTATCATGAAATTTTGACATTATAATATATTCAATCATAGTTTTTCTTGGATTGAACAACCCCAAATCAAATGCGATTTAGCCCCTTGTTTCATATTCATACATATACCGATAGAACTTGTTAACGAGTTACCAAAAACCAGTGAAACAGTTAACAGATGATACAAGAGCAACAGGTTTCAGTTTTAATTAATAGCAGAACATCCCCTTAATTACCCCTTCCGCTGGTCCATTATGCAAAACCGGGAAGCGACCCTCCACCGACGACGTCGACCGCTATCCAACTCCTTGCTAAATATATAATTACTTAACGTCTAATTGACGTTTATTACAAAAAGGGGTGTAAATGAAAGATTTAAATGTTTAAGATAATCGCCGGCTGGCTTTTTCTCGCCCTGGGGTGTTTTCTTCGCGGAGATTTTAGAAGGCCGATCTGGCGTTTAAAACTGATTAATTGAAAAGGGGTTGTTTGATATCTCTCGACACTGATTGTTTTTCATTATCGCGGTTTTAAAGGAACTCTGTCTTTTATTTTGCAGTTTGCTTTTCATCTCTTAATTCATCGAGAATTTAGATTGGGGATTTTTTAACACTTTTATCGGCTTCTAAATATCTTTGTGTATATATTGTATTGAATAATATCTAAGTCAATATTTTGAATTTTCTTCAAGTTTTTTCAAGTTTCTTTTGCCTGGGAACTTAATTTCTCCTTATTATTTTTTTTACATCATCAACAAAAGCTTTTCTGTCTTTCTCATTTTCTCTTCGCTTGTCAGATATATAGAATATTACATATACCTTCGGCATCTCACAAAAATAAACGTTTGAGGAAAAACAAACTCGATAGCTATAAAGGACAAAAAGATCGACAAAGTGAATGATGTATATCTCCGACATTCAGTAAAACTTGGAATACAACACCAGCAAGCAGAGAAAAATAGAAGATCTAGAATAGCTAAATTAAGCAACGTATTGAAGAACAAGGACATCCTTATCAAACTGAAAAACAAAGGGCTTGAACAACTGTAACCTGACGATGTTAAACAACTTCACTAACATTTAGAGCACCAAACAAACTCAGAACCCATCGCTAAGTAGGAGACTTATGATTGATATTAGTCTTCGTGATCACATTCGTAATGAGAAAAATGAAGGCGAAGTAAAGAAAGTGAACGAACAGCAGCCTCAAACTAGGCTTAGAAAGGTCATATCACCAGACAACAGACAACATGACAAAAAGTGGACATGGTGCATCATACAACGGAGAGCTTGATTACAAAAAAGAAGTGACAGGAGACCTAAAATATGGTTGGACGACATCAAAGAGACACTAGGCATAAATTGCTATCTGAAGGCAGGAAACGGAGACAGATCAGACGAAATCGGAGATCTCCAGGAATGGATAGCAAAAGGTAGCTAAAGAAGAGAGAAGAAGATGCCTTTGGTAAAGAATAAACTTGTTGGTATTATGTGCCGGTGGAGTTTTGAGGAGAACCTTGAAAATCTAGGAAAGAAATGACAGAAATAAGGTTTTCTCACAACATAAGGGTTAATGTAAAATAACACTCCCAATAATAATCATAACTGAAAAATTATTTTCTGCAGAATATATGATAAAATGAAAACAGAATGTACTTATATGTTTCAAAAACAATTCTATTTGTTTTTAAAATCTGAACTGAAAACTTCGTCAGAGACAAATAAGATTCTCACGAACTATTGAAGAAGCCAGAGTTATAATTTGAAGATAGCAGTAAAATTTATAATTGATGAATATAATAATCTAATAATAACAGAACGAAGACATTTCTAAAATATTTTCAAATCAATTCTCTTCTAAATTTCTTTCGTTATTGACTTATACGTTGGTATTTTATTTTTGATATTTCTCAACATATGAACTACATTCATTTCATATTTATCGTGCCAATAGAGGTTTCTACTTTATGAATATAAAATGAACGCATTAAAAATATTTATAATTGCAAATAATTTACTATGAAGACTTTCATATAAGAATAAATTTAATTAAGCAAATATTATCTAACATAACTAACTGTTCACTCTAACCAAACTAATTGAAAATTCTGCTCATTTATGAAGGAATTAGTTATTCATCACTGTTTTTTATTCGGTAATGGATTACATTGTTTATACACGCGTACATTTCAACAATATATTTTCTCAAGAACGTGTGCAGGAAATTAATATGATAAAAGCTTGCTTCTTTTGTGTGTTTTTCATCTCAAATTTCATTGACTTAATAAGTGGTGGCAAGTTATTGTTATTGAAGTAAGAATTAAAGAATTATATTATTCATTGAATTCTTAAAATTCTGCAAAGCTTCAATTTATAAGGAAACGTAAACAAGAAATAGGTATTTGCATTTTCACAGTCAGTGATTTGCTAAGAATATCAATTTTTATTCTCCTGTTTCATGCAACAGAAAATATATATGGTACACATTTTTTATTGAATATCGTTTCAAAATAATGACAGTTTCGATAAATGCTTTGATTCTTTAAATTTGAATAAACTCATATTATATATTTTCTGAGAAATGCCTTTTCTGCCAGTTCAAATATTTTTAGAATACTGGGCAGCTAAAGGTATCGAGAAAGGCGTCAAATAAATGTACTATATTTCTGAACATAGGGTTCACATTTGGTCAAATATTATATTAATTTTATAAAATTCTTCAATTTTTTTATTAATTTTATTAATTATTCATTAATATTATATCAATTTTATTCATTTCTATGGTCGCAATCTACAGTGTTGTCAGATGTCACTAATTTTCTTGTGTGATTTTTCCGATGATTCATCCAAACTACTGACCAGATTATATTATGAATTCCAGACGTGTTTTTCTTCAAACATCTCCAAGAATTGAAAAATACCAATCAAAATTGGACAAATTCGAAGATTTGTCAAATATCATGAGATGAACATATATGACAAATATAAACAAAAATTAACAAAAAGTCTTTGATTTCTAGACATATATGTGAATAGATACTGCGAACTTTTTCACTGTAATCTTGTGAGAGCTAATTCGACAAATGTAAGGTTGAAGGAATTAAATATCTACTAGTAGAAGCCATTTCCGAACGATAAATTGATAAAGTATGTGATCAGCTGTCGTGACAATGATGGAATTTAGAGGCAAAGTGTGGATTGAATGCGTGATTATGTCGAGCGTAGAATTAAAAGGCTCAATTTTAGTGCGATGCCGAACAGACTACCATTGATCCTCACTAGTTAAAGGAAACACACACGGAGCGAATTACCCCATGAACCTTACCACTTATAGTTAAATGATTTAAAAAACGTATTTTGAGCTATATTCCAATGATAAATTATGCCCTTCTTCTCGATTTGAGAGATTTTGGCATTGAAATGTCATTTTCATATCGTGGCTTTTTATAAAGAAAAATATTTTTATATCTAGCATAGTTGTATCAACACCCGAAGTTTTCCTCTAATAAATGGAGTCTTCTCTCATAATATAAAAGTCATATGTCTGCTCCTAATTTTGTAGTAAATGGTAAATGGTCAATTGGATATTTTCTCTCCATATTTTATAACTTTTGAGATACATTTGGAAAATAGTTTATTTAAAGGACGATAATAGGTTAATTATCAGTTTTTATAATCATTTTATAGAGTTATCCTTTCATGATGTATTTCTTTAATTTCATCCTTTTTTCAGTAGAATTAAGTATTTTGTGTTGTAGATCAAATGATCTCAGTCAATGCACCGAAACCTTTTGTTAGATGTTTCTTTAAGATGTATAAAAAATTTCAATAAGATGTATCATATGTATATTAGATACACTTTAGTTTATAGGTAATTAACATTCGTAATATGTGCTCATCTTTTATGAGACAGTTTTAAACTGTATGTTGAGTGAGCCCGTGTATGTAAAAATAAAAAATAAAATTTTAAAAAATTACAACATTCTTCAGTCTCAACACTTTTTTTGGATATTGTTAGAGATTCAATTTTCGTTATCTTCTATCGAGCTTATCTCATCAAATGAAAAAGCGTTAACACCATCTGAACTAAATTAAAAAATTCAGGTCCAAACAGAGCGTTCAGTATCAATTTATCACTTTGATATTTAAATTTTCAATTTAAATTTTTCTGTTCTGATAAACATGGACAGTTTCATTGATGTATTGATAAGGCAAGAAATTTCTTTGGGAACCCGATTCCATTATTTTATTGGGGAGAAACAAGAGTGACAGAAAAAATTTCAAAAAAAAAAAAGTCCAAAAAATTTTGAAAATTCCGTTTGCCCGAAGTAGGGTTATGTTAGGATAGATGTAGGTAACACGATTCCTATTCCATATTGATATTACTAAACGAGTTCCATAATCAATGACTATGGAGTTAAAAGAATCGTCATATAGTCAGAAATTTCAAACATATGGATACCTACTCAATTACTGGTTTTGTTGAAACCCATCTGTCCGATTGAAACATTTACAGTAGACTTGACCATGTGTGGTGCACCTTTAGAAATCGTGACTTCGTGTGTGAGTTGCCGTTTGTTATCAGCAATCCAGAATATTGCCCTCCACTAAATGCTATTTAAACACCGACGACCCTCTAGCAAAGAAGCCCATAACAAATGGTCATATTAATCCTGTAATTTTTTCAAATGGACCTTCACACTTCCTTTAATATCTTTCGTGACATATCTGAGGATATAAGTTAATCTCGTGTGTTCATATCCGAGGATATAAGTTTTTTTCTCTCATATCTGAGGTTACGTGTTGTTCATTACTGACTTAGCTCAAAATTTCTTTCTCTCGAGAAAAATTTTTTTAGTTTATATGCAAATTTCTCAACCTCCATTGTTTTTTTGTCGTTTTTTGTGTGGAAAAACTAGCTCCAAATTTTTTTGCATTTCTTTCATCACTAAAATCATTATACTATTGAAATCTTGAAATGAGTTCAGAGAAAATAACAAAACCTATTTCATCACAAATTTCAAATAAAAGTTTTTCTCAACACTTTTTCTCAGAGTTGAAAAATTTGATAAAATTTTGAATTCATGAGTTTTAATGAGAACTTCCAACTTTTGTAATGGTATTTCAAAAAAAGTCCTCATTTTTTAAATTTTTATTTCATCTCACAGTATTCTAATGAATGCTATTTTCCTCTCAAAAACACTCTGTGTTTGTACAAAAATTGTACGTAATTGTATTGTAATTGTTATATCGAACGGTCCAAGAATTCGGTGGGAATCGAACTTACCAGCATCAATATACCGAAAGCGTTATATAATTAATGTGAAATGTAAGATATTGTGTGAAAAACATTAATAAGCACTTTTTTCCAACAAGATCTGGTGAAATTATTTCTATATAATATAAAATTTCACATTAAATATCATGAAATAAGTGACTGATTAACTTATGGACAGCTTTCATAGTGAAATACATATTGACGTGAATCAGTTTAATTGAACTGAACTTTCTACAATGTTTATAGATAGGTCAATTACAACACATATGGAGACAATAATTGCAATTTATGTTAATAAGATTGACATTGCTCTAAATATTGAAATCATCTTTTCTTGATTATTAATGAAGGTTAGATCTATCTCTCTCGATTTGAAAAATATGGAGTATGCAGTGGCTTATAGTGACTATATTGACTCTGTTGAAGAAAATCTCAACAATATGACAACTACGCATACTGAAAACAAAATTTTTCATAAAACAATGAATTCAATGAACATAAAAGGTATCCAATGTTTTGTTTGAGAAACTTTTACTTAAACGGGTGATTTTTAGAGCGTAGTTCTTTTTAAATAGAAAAAAAAACTCAATTTGCATCATATATACAAAATTCTTATTGAAATTGATAACTTGGCCTTTACCATTCACATTTTAAAGATAACTTCATAATGTCATGTGTTATGTTATCCTGTAAGGCTTCAATCATGTTCGGCTTGTCCACATACACTAACGACTTTACATAATCCCACAAGAAATAATCCAGAGGCGTCAAATCGCATGATCTTGGTGGACAATTCATAGGGCCATTTCGAGAGATGAGCTGCTCACCAAATTCATCCTTCAACAGGTCCATTGTTTCACGAGCTGTGTGGTATGTGGCTTGATGAAACCATATAACAACCAAGTTCAACTCGACCAACTGGCGCAAAAAAAAGTTGCGTACCATGACTCGATATCGTTCGCCGTTGACTGTCAACGTTTCCTTCACGCTCGTCTTTGAAGAAAAATTGACCGATGATGCCATCAGTCCATAAACCCCAAACTGTCTTAAATCCACAGCAATCACTCCAGATGCGATAGTTTTGTTTATTTTCGTTAAGGACGTTTTTTATTAAGCTATTCTAAGGCCCATTCACCAAAAATTAGACGTTGTGGTAGGTCATTCGGCTTCAATTCTTGCAGAAGTTGAATTTTATAGGCTTTCAATTCCAAATCAACACGTAAAATTTTCCATGTGGTTGGGTAACACATGCCCAATTGCTGAGAACGGCGACGAATTGACATTTCATGATCCTCATTAACACTGTACGCTACGGCTGCATTATTCTCTTTAGTACGCACTGTACGCAAGCGAGACAATATTTTAATGTTCAAAATAGTGAACTTGGTGCGAAATTTGGTGATAACAGCACGAATTGTTGATTCAACAGGTCGATTATGACGACCATAATATAGTGCTAACAAACGATACACATTTTTTTACAGATTAGTAAGTTTCAACAATTTTCAATCGTTGCTCGTTTGTTAGTGTTTCCTTGATGAAATGGCAGAGTATGCTGAAAACGCTTCACTTTGACAGATCACGTTTGGATGCAATTACCAACCAGTGCCACCAACCTGAAAAACTTTACTCTTAAAAATTAACCGTTATTTGTCAGGTTGTTTGTTTTTAAAAAAGTTTTGTTTAATTTTTTCGCGTAGAAACGCGACAGTTTTCTCAATGATAATAAGTAGAAAGTGGTTGAAAGCATTTTCATAGCCATCGTCACTCCAATTTTTCCAATAAATTGGAGAGACAAAAGTTCAATCTCCAATGATAATCCAATTTTATTCGTATTAAACAGACCCAGGAAAACGCAATTAATCTGGAAGTTGGAAACTTAATTCATCTCTGAATTTTCTTTTCACAGCGCATAGCCCTGATGAAAACGGCGTCTGGCCAGAAACAAGGTTAGAACATATTGGATTTCCTATAATAAATTAACAAAATCCAATTAAAGCAAGTCTAGAGTTAAAAGGTTTCCCAATTTTCTAATGAGTGATGACTCTCTTTACGAACACGTGATGCTCGAACTGAAGTAACGCCCTTTCACTAATAAATTACGCAAATTCGTTAGTTACATCCCAACTACTCTTTCGTAATAAAATAAGGACACGAAAAAAAGACTCTTTTATTTTATTATCGTGTAAAATTCAAATAAGATTTTTGATAATTTCAGCCAACATCGCAAAACTTTCAATGAAGCTTTCCTCGAAATAGAGTAACAAATATTTGGCGTAATTCGAGGAAAATTTGTTTTATTTCAACAACTTAGCTTGGGTTAAATTAACAATGAGTTCTCAACAATGTGTTAGATACTTCCAACAAATTAAAGCATTGAGAAATCTAGCCAAGATATTTGGAATGATATTATACGAGGTGTGATCAAAAAGTAAGTTGTCTTTATTTTTATCGAGTACTAGTCATTTGTTCATCAATTTTTAGTGTGTCCCTTTCAAAGTAAACCCCTACAATACAATACACTTGAGCCAGTCTTTGTCTCCGCCCAAAACTTATAAAAACTTATGAAAATAACCTGATTGAATTTCACCCGAAATTCAATATGGAAGATAATCATGCGATTATCGCAAATATATTGAATAATAATAATTGTAATATTTACTTAGAAAAAGATTGAGAAGATATTTTATGAGAGTAAAATATTTTGGTTTAAAATATGTATTCATAATAATATAATATTAATAAGTTTTTAGCCATAGCTATTACAAAATCATATATATACAATAAGGTTCAAAATATATTATTTACAGTTATATGTTTGAAACGAATTTAGTCAATTCACGCTTGAATACCTTAAGGACACTAATTGTTTTTATGGAGCTAGGCAATTTATTAAATGCGTTGAATCCTTCATGAAATATACTATTTTTAGATTAAGAAAGCTTACAAACTTGCTTGTAGAAATTGCTAGCATTTCTTTTATTATAACTGTGCACATCACTGACACATGTTACATTTTTTATTACTCTATATGGGAACAATTTGTTTTCAGTTTAAATATAAATATATATCTAGCAAAAAGTATTCTCTGTTTAACTGACATTAGTTCTAAACAATTCAGCATGCTTTGGATTGGAGTATATCTATTACATTTCAAAATTGTTCGCTTAGTTCTATTCTGTAACTTTTGTAGCTGTTGAGTTTTTTCTTTACTCAATCCCAATAACAGAGTGGAACAATATTCAAAGTGTGGCATTATTCTTGACTTAAAGAGCAATAGCTTCATATATGTCGTCAGATTTTTTCCAATTCTTTTGAGAAAGTTGATTTTCTTGCAGACTTTAGACGATATGAAGTGAACGTGATCATTGAAACTCAATTTCTCATCCAACATAACGCCATCTAACATAAGTATCTAACAAGTTTTACGATAATCATTCAGCGATAAACTGTTATCGCTTAGCCATTCATTTATTGCTGCAAAGTCTCTATTGGTCCACTCTGTCATAGTCTGGATATTTTTACCACTGCTTAGCATAAATCATTGTATCATCTGCGAACAATCGTATAGCGCATTTTTCTATATGAAAAACAATATCATTAATGTATAAGGAGAATAGCAGTGGACCTAAGACCGTACCCTGAGGTACGCCAAAAAGAACACCATTGAACTTTACTTTTTGAGATCGAGAATGTAAATAAGAATTGAACCATTTGTTCTCTAAACCTTCAGAACCATGAACTTCATGAACTAACATATAATTTTTTAACTAAGGCCTGAACACACTCAAAAATAGTTTTCGAAAAAGTAGGTAATTTATCGAATTCATTAAATCTTCCACAATATTGAGAAAGACTGCAACTTGGAATGCACTATCAGTATTTGTAGTATTATATCCATGCACATCATTGACAAATTTTACAATTTTTTGTTACATTACATGGAAGGAACTGATTTTTAATTTTGTATATATGGAGAAAAGAGCATTCCCTGTTCAACAGACATTAGTTCCAAAGAGTTCAGAGTACTTTAAACTGTGTTATATCTCTTGCACTTTAAGGTTATCACATTCTTCTGTAATTTTTATAATTGCCAAAAATTTTTCGTTGCTCAAAGCGGATAACAATATTTATAACGTGACATTATTATTGACCTGAACAACGATAACCACATATTTTGGAAGTTTTTTCGACATTCGTCTCAAAAAATCGATTTTTCAGATTTTAGTTCAGATGAAATCAACAAGATCATTAAAATTCAATTTTTCATCTAGCATAATGCCTGAATATAGCTGTTTTTCGCTTCCAATTTTCTGCTCAACAAAACTGAAAGAACAGTTCCGACAAAGATATAATATACAACGAAATGACATCAAAAATAAATCTTTTTACATCGAAAATAACCTGTTATTGCTAAAAATATTATAAATATAACTATCACAAACAATCAATGAAACCAATTTTGAATATATATATATATATATATATATATATATATATATATATATATATATATATATATATATATATATATATATATATATATATAAATTTATTTATAAGGTCATTGAAATCAAGCAAGTACTATTTTCCTGTAGAATACTTAAGGTTTTCTCTTTGTGTATTTTGCTCAGCGATATGTTAGACTTTCAGAAAGATAAATATATAATTTGAAGAGGAAAATGGTTATTATAAAAGGAACAACGAATTACAGTATTTTGCCATTTAATGACAATTAATTTCACATAATAGCAGGCGCTCTATTCACAAAGTTCCTTGCCAGTAGAGCATACAAACGTATACTTATTTAATTACATTGTAAAAAACATTTAGTCAGGAATATTTCTTGACGACAATAAGAGACAAACAGCTAAACGTAAATTGTACCCATTGTTTTTCCTAGTACGAGTTGTTTGATATTTCTAATAGGCTGATGTAATTAACCATGGGCAATTCGGTGTCAAAAACCCAAAGTAACCTGACAGAAAACTAACAATATTACACGAATTATATTTGTGGACAAAACACTGACGTTTTCTAGAACACTCATTACAATAAAAAAGTGGTTATGTATTCACATTAATTCCAATTCTGTGGTTAACTCCCATATTGTTACTTAAGTGATACAAAGAAGAATAATTTAACCACGAAATTCGGGACTCTGTCATCAACCATAGAATTTAAGTCATAGAACTTAAAGCTTCTAAATTGAATGAATAACTCTAAAATGAGTTGAAATTTTGAAGATTGATTTTTACGTTTACAAACTAATTGTAAAAAATTCTTGAGAATAGGTTAGGGTTGGTTTGGCTTGGCTAGGTTAGGTAACGTTAGGTTAGGTTAGGTTGGATCAGGTTAAGTGGGGTTATTCATTAACTCGAAATATCCTACCCGCAATGTATGAAAGATTTTTGTGGAATTGAGGCAAGTGGTTTTGGTTCACGATACATCGTATTTATTACAAAGAAATTTAAATATTTTATGATTTTTTCTATACCTGATTGAAATATAATACAATTCTTTATAAACAATTTTTGAAATTAAGAAACATTGTGAGCACAATTTTAATAAGTTTCAAAACTGCCCGAATCTTTATCTTCAGGAAGAGATTCATTGCATATTATTGTTTGCTGATCACTTCAAGATTCAAACTATACTCGTAGTTCTGGCATTTGTGTTTGTGAACGAATTGTTAGAAAGTTGTGTAATGTTATTATGGAATCTACAATCTAACATCTACAAAACTCACGTTATATCGTCTTCCACAAAATATAATTCAGTAAATTTCATCAAAGAAATTATTGATAATATTTTAACAAGACCTGAAACTCCTGTTGACCTTGTGGTAAGTTTTGATCCTCAACCACCTTCTCTACCATAAGTTAATGGTACAGTTACTGCTACCTCTAGATTATATGGTGTTATTTTTCATTATTGGTAAAGAATTTGTGAATATATATCAATTCTGAGAACATTGTATTTTGCTTTCGTAAGATCTACTCTTGAATAAGAACAAGTCAACAATTTGGAATTCCCGTAATCAGTTACATTTTATAGGCTGAAGTCTATTCAACGAAGTTCTTGTAACTATTAAGCTTTAGAATAGATGGAATAGGTATATGTACCTGTAGGTAGCCAACATAAACTACTACAAGCCGATATAATGCAGACACCCTCAGTGCGTGAAGGAATAGCTATGCAATAGTTTTCATGCATGAAGTAATTAACAATTGAGAGAGACGTAAGGAGTTATTACATAAGTTGAGTTTATTGTACATAGAGTCTCTTCCAAAAGCGGATTCACGTTCTACCTTATATCAGCTAAAACTAATGTCGTGAAATTCTTTCCATTGCACACAATGGGTGAACAGTGCAATATTTTGTGGACTAAGCTGAATATAATTAACTGTTCTGCTTCTGATATTATGGAAAGTTTATCAAAACCAAGATCTGCAATTGTTGATTCAATGATAGTGTAAGTTTTTTTTTATGTATATATATTTTCTATGTTTTTATTCTGTAACCCTTGTAATTTGCCTCAGAAACATCTTCACTTTTTATATTGTTTTTAGTAGATAGCTTATCTTGAGTAGCAGTCTTCCTGTTTTGTTATTAAGATTCAATTTTCAAATCAGTAAATGTTGAATGAAATAAATGAAATGAAATATTAAATGGCCTATCGCAAAGACAGATGCAAATTTTCAGGTTTATTTTTCGATTAATTCTTGTCTCGTATAACAAATGAAATTTTCTAGTTTGAAATTCAACTAATAATAATAGTGTGCAGCCAAAGTGCATTACAAAAAATATTCTCATTATAAAAGGAATGTTTCTGGATATGCAGATTACAATGCTACCGAGCATTCGATGCGAAAATTCTTGAAGATATTGAAAACATCAGTGAAAGAAATCGATGTTAGCTGAATTATTTCGAAAAGTGTGATCCGAATTGAAAAACCATTAATTCCTGCATTCGTGATGGGCTTAGCGCAAGCGTCCTAGTCCCCCCTTATATGCCGAGGCAGAAAAAACTCCAATCAATACCTTAATGACTACTTTACGTTAGCATACGTAATGAGGTCTGACGTCATACCGAAATTAGTGAGGCTTAACTAACAAACCCCTGAGCTTGAGGGGCTCTTCTGCGATCTGAAAAGTTGGCCAGGCAATCTTCGTATATTTGCGAATATTTATTATGAAAACTTCAAGTGTACATTACGTAAATGTCTCGAGAAAGGAATCTAGTCGTCTTTCTGATATTTGATGACACAGAAAATTTATACTAGTATATACAAGCAAACTAACATACAAAGGTTATGATTTGTATGTTCTATGGATTTGAACTGTCAAAGAAACGTCATAATTAGTTTCAATTAGTTTTCAACTTTGATGAAAAAAAAACATTGATTAAAACTATGTTATTTTATGTTTTCTTTAGTTTTGTTATCTATGGATTTTTGTTTTGTTATCTATGAACTGTCAAAGAAACGTCATAGGTTAGTTTAATTTGAATGCAATAAATCTATTGAATTAAAATGCAATTATTGTAAGATATTCGGTACAATGAAGAGTATTGTCATTGACATTTCGATCTTTGAGGACTAAAAGTATAATTCAAAACAGATGACCAAAATCTACAAAAAGATATTAATTCACTCAATGTAGGTTTATTTCTTGATGTCAATAATTTTTTCGTTCATGATTTGGTGATTTTACAATGTAAGCACTGAGTTGGTGAAAATGAAACTGTAAAATTTGAGTGGGGTACAAGTTGAATTCAAAATTAAGATGCAAAGGTTGTGAAATAAGAAATAACTTTAAGATTTGAAAAGAAAATTCAATAGAAAGCATAAAAATTCATTATGAGAAATACATTTTTCAACTTTTATTGTTTAATATTGAAAAGAAGGACTACTTTTAGTGAACATATTGACAGAACAGAAGACTGTAAAGAAGATATATATACTTTAGTGAAGATTTTCTGCCTCTAGGCAACCCTAATCTAAAGCAGTTAAGTTTTTCAGGTTGGCGGCACTGGTTGGTAATGGCATCCAAACATCATCTGTCAAAGTGAAAAGTTTTCAGTATACTCTGTCATTTCATCATGAAAAGACCTACAAACGAGCAATGATTGCAATTTGTTGAAATTTTCTATCGAAATTTGTGCTATATGGAAAATGTGTATCGTTTGTTACGACCATATTATGGTCGTCATAATCGACCTGGTGAATCAACAATTCGCAACAAGTTTACTTTGTGCTGTTATCACAGTGCAAAGAGAATTTGCGCACCAATGTGAAAAATGTCACTTCGTCGTCGTTCTCAGCAATTGGGCATGTGTTCCTCAACCACCTGGATAATTTCACAAAGTCTAATTTTTGGTGAATGGGTCTTAGAACAGCTTAATGAAAATTAAGGTTTATGGGCTGGTGACATCATCAGTCCATTTTTCTTCAAAGACGACCGTGGAAAAACCTTACCGTCAACGGCGAACGATATCGAGCCATGATAAGCAATTTTTTTGCCCCACTTGGCCGAGTTGAACTTGGTTGACATGTAGTTTCATCAAGATGGTGCCTCATGCCACACAGCTCGTGAAACAATGGACATGTTGAAGGATGAATTTGGTGAGCAGCTTATCCCTCGAAATGACCCTGTGAATTGGCCGCCAAGATCATGCGATTTGACGCCTCTGGATTATTTCTTGTGAGGTTATGTAAAGTCGTTAGTGTATGTGGACAAGCCGAACACTATTGAAGCCTTACAGGATAACATAACACGCGTAATTTGTGGGATACAGGCCGAAATGCTCGATAAAGTGACGCAAAATTGGATCTTCCGAATGGACCATTTGATACGGAGCCGCGGACAACATTTACATGAAGTTATCTTTGAAATGTAAATGATAAAGACCAAGTTATCAATTGCTATAAAACTTTTGAATATATGATGCAAATTGAGTGTTTTATTGGATTTAAAAAAACTACGCTCAATAAATCACACATTACTTCAAGACTAAAGAATTAAACAGATTCATATTCTGAATAATCTGGCAGGCAGTATCTCGAATAAGCGTTGAAGTATGAGTCCTATCATTTTTTAAAATCTTTATTCAGTGGACTACAGTTTAACGCCGGTTCCGAACGGAAATTGGGCTTTTAATCAATGTACATAACCCACTTCATATCACTATTTAAACTACTTAAATCACAGAAAAACAAAAACACCCATGCCTTCATCGGGGCTCGAACCCGGGTTATACCGAAACGTAGTCGGGCGTTCTCCCGACTTAGCCACGGAAACCAGCGAGTCCTATCATTTCAATGCACGCAATTCCAGGAATTCTAATTTTTACGACCGAGAGAAACAAAAAATTCCATCGAAAAGAGCTGTGTTGTCATTTTATTCCTATTGTAGACTTGTTGATATTAGAGGAAAATGCAACACCGTATTTGATGCCAGACTGGTCTACCCTCAATGCAATGTTTATCTCTTAGTAACCTTAGTAACCACAAATTTACTTGAATTCAATGGAAATATTCTTTACAGTTTTTCGAAATAAAACTTCATCAATCATTGGAAATTTAGAGAAACAGTGAAATATATTTTTATGAATATAAGTAAAATTATATTCTGATAAATATAGTCCGGTTGAAATAATTTTTAGAACATGTTTGGAAAAATGAAGATGTGAAATGAAGCACTACATTCGAAATTGCCATTCGATTTAAATGGAAATGAAAGAAGTATTTTTCAACGGTTATGGCTACTAAATGACACGCAGGATTCGATTATTTCTTGGCGAAAAATTATGTTAAAAACAATAAATTAAAATTAACACACTTGGCTTAAGTTTCACTAAATATATTGAAAACTCCACATATGGTGGTTAACCCATTATCGAGAGTATACAATGTTACTCACATTGCAAATGTATACTCTTGATAATGGGTTAACCGCCCGAAACATATGGAGAGTTTTTGATATATTCAGTTAAACTTAAGACAAGTATGTTATTTTCAATTTATTGGTTATGGTTTCGTTCTTCAATATGAATATATACATTTTTCCGACTGTTGTATATTATCAATTTTTTTTCCTTTTAATAGCAATAAGATTTCAATGATTTTCTCTACACCAGGTAGTGTGAAATAGCTGAAATAATGAAAATCCTTACATTTAATCAAAGGAACGAATGAAAGAAATTAGTCAGGTATTGCTACGAATATCGATTTTTAGTGAATGTTTACTGACAAGAAAACCCTCAAGAAAATATCTCAATACTTTAATGAAAATATTGGAGTATCTACGGCAACGAAATCTATTCCCTGTGAAACACACTCCAGACAAACATGATCTGAAGAATCACATTGAAATTAGATTACTTTGAGACTTAGAGGCAAACAGATTGTTATTCAAAATAAATACGGGGTACAAAATCTACTAGATTGAAATTAGAATTCCAAACATTCATTAAATACTGCAATTCTAGGAATTATACGTTTTACAATCCACTCAAACAAAAGGCGCAGTAAAAGAACAGTGTTGTCATTTTATTCTTATCGGTGGGGTCTGAGTATCACAGAAAAATGCAACACCGTATTTGATGCTCATCTTGTATCTTCAATGAAATTTTCATTCAAATCTGTCTACAAATTTTCCCTGAATACTTTATGAATATGATTATATTTCACATGACGAAGATAATTATTTTAACAGTGTTCAAATTTCAAATGTTGGAAAACAATAACATGGAAAATAAATAATTATGTCAGAATCAATGTTCATTTCATATCACTTAATAAGAAATAATATTTTAAAGGAGAAAGTCGTAGCTGCTTAATAGCAAGTGAAGAAATAAATCGATTATTGTGTCTGTAAAATATGAACTGGCTACCTCAGTAACAGTGAGTTCATTTGCATATTTAGTGTGACAGCTGCATTTTTAATATTCAATATAATATCGGATTTATGTTGGCCTATTAAGTCGACAATTTAAATATTTCTCACATGAAGTCATTACCGAGATTTATGCCAATCAACGCAAAGTTATAGAAATATTTAATAAGTGTATTATGTCAAAACTAATGGGTATACTTTGAGGAAAAATGTTCAAGCATGAGTTTGTATCTGCGGTCGTATTTTCTCCACAATTATGCTTGAGAATTAATTTGTTATGTCTTAAAATTGAAAAGTGAGTTTGAAACTTTTATGTGAATAGAAGTTGAGCTTCGAAATTCGTAAAGTCCAAGAATCAGTAGTCAATTGAATGGAGTGACATATTTTAGCTAATTCAATTGATGATTCTAATAAACGCAATGAAATTAATACAAATCATGAAGTTGATGTGAATAACACGCCTTTGTTTTACATATTCAGACCTAATTCGAAGGAGAAAAGATTACTGCTCTCCCCATGTCACGAGAGTCAGTGATGAATCATCACTCCACTTTCTTCTCTAGTCGAAACAGTCTTCCATCTAGACGCAGGAGGAGGGCTTCTTTAGCAAATATGTATTTTTTGTTAGTTCACCGCTCTAGGTCAGAGCTTCGTCTAGTCGCATTCAATGTTTTTTCAATGATTTGAAGTTTTTATTGATAAATATCATATTTGAATTTTCAATATTCTATTCCGAACGAAGACAAATTCGTCTAGATCGGTCTAGCCGTTTATATTTCAAGTTATAAATGGTGAAAAGTGTATCTAACACGTTTTATGTATCTAGAATATTCAGGTAGACGATAAGAACTGATCACAAATGTTGTTAATGAGGTTATCGGTCGTGTTTGAGAATTATTAAGAAACTAATATCGATATTAAAAAACGGGGGTTAATTTTCAACCAAATAAGGTTGGAAATTCAGATTTGTATGCATTTTTCAATAAAATTTCCACCTCAAAAAAATTTGTATTTTTTCGATTTTCAAATTTACCGAGTATATATACATATATAGAATTTCTTCAAAATCGGTTAAGCAGTTTCGTAGGAATATGGCCAATAACAATACGACACCAGAATTTTATTTATTTAAGCAAATTTATAATTTTTTTTATGAATTTGTTTGTTACATCTTGTAAACTGTATTTCTGAAACAATGTTTTTATTGAAATGAGAGGTAATAATAAATAGTTGTCTAAAAATCACTGACTGAACAATTCTTTATTCTACTAGTTTTCCCTTTTACGATATTATCAAGAATGATAATGCCGTAAAAGGCGAAACTAGTCGAATAAAGAATTGTTCGGTCAGTGATTTTTAGACAACTATTTATTGATAATTGATGAGGCCGATACTTGGAGAAAATTAATATCCATAATAAAACAATATTTAAAATTTTCCCATATTTAATATAAAATACACATGACGACGTTTCGAAGTACTACTTCTTCATCAAATGCTGGATTAAATATTGTTTTATTACAATTATTTATTATTACCTCTCATTTAAATATGAACTATCACAGAGTTGATTCATCGTCCATTGAATTTATTGATGTGATATTTTTATTTTCCACAAAATATATTCCAAATTAAAAAATACTCAATTTTCATATCGTTTTTTTTCCAGGGCAGTTCAGTAACTTAAAAGTTTTTTATGTTTACAGCTTTTCTTGTAGTCCAAGACTTCACAAGCTTGGAGGTATTTATAGTTGAAGTAATTAGTTTTTGATTTCTTTGGGGGTTTCTGCGATTCTTTATGATATAAATCTACCAAAAAATTACGGTGAAAAGTGTGAATAAATTATCAAGATTTGTCTGCATATACTCAGGAAGATATTCCAACTCAAACTGATTCAGTAACGTCGATAAATTCTATCCAGCACTACGTTTTACGATTATGCAGCATTAAAACCAATCCAACTAAATAACGAAAGACTCCCATATACTTCGTTCAATATCCCCGGCATAAAAATTAATCACATTATCAATCTGGGCCGTTCGTGGGCCACTGCAGTCTGCACGACTATTCAATCTAAGAGATTAGCGAGACAGATTCATTAATTAAACCTCGATCATTCATTACGTAGATTGCTAGTTCAGTCCGCTATGTAGGTTGCGGCACATCGCAGCCGTTTGCCGCTCGCTGCTGCATAGCATTGTAATTTTTCGTATTAGTAGTTGACGACGAAATATTAAAAAGAATCTTAACTTAGTGTTACGAATTTCTATCAAAATATACTTCTGAAGAAAGCAGATAATTTGATCAGAATTTTCTCATTACAAAGTGGAAATAAACAATATTGTATACATTACAGATGTAATACATCAGTTTTTCCTCTAACGATTTTTTAATATAAATTGAACTATGTACTATGCTGTTCGAGTTAATTGGGACAAAGGATAAAAAACAATGTTTTCGTAAAATCTTACCTTTTAATGAAATAAATACATACAAAATAGCCTGAATTCTTCATATTAATATGAAGTATGTTCTCCTTTCGCTGAAATAACTTCTTGAACTCGTCTCGGCATTGATTCCATTAGCGTTGCGCATTTTCTTCAATTCGTCATCATGAAACCACACCTGAATTGCACTTATAATCATTTTATTTCATAAATTCTGAATGGGATTGAGATCAGGTGAATTCCCCGGCCAATCGGGTACTTTTATTTCATTCTCACGCATAAAGTCCTGCACTTGTTTGGAATTGTGGCAGGGAGCCAGGTCGTGCTGAAATGTTCCATCAAACGTTTCCATGAATGAGACAATCCTGGTGCGCAATATTTCCAGATATTTCATTGAATTCATCATCCCTGTTATAGGAGCTAATCGTCCAGTGCCAGTAGTTGAGAAAAAACCCAAAACATTTGTTTTGAAGGTTTCGAAGGATGTTTTCCTTTTTGCTAGATGTGATCAGACCTCAAAGTTTCCCCAACACTTCGTCTAACAACACTTGATTTATACACTTGAACAAACAAATGTGTCTCATCACTAAAAACCACCTTCTTCCAGTCGTCCCTAGTCCACGCACGGAACTTTTTGCCCAATGCCAAACGTTTCTTCGTCATTTTCTGGGTTAGCAGTTGCTTTCTTATTGGTCTTCTTGCCTTACGACCAACCTCCAGCAGTCGTTTTCGCACAGTTGAGGTGCTCACCTCCACATCAGAAACCATTAAATCCCTTCGAAGATCAGTGCTTGTCTTTCTCGGATTAGTTTTGCTATTTCTTATCAACAATTTGTCTGTTCTTGGAGTAGTTTTGCGTTTGCGGCCACAAATTTATTTTCTGGATACGATGAGCCACTTTCTTCAAATGTTTTTAAAATTCTCGAAACGCTGGAATTTCCCACACCAATAGCTTCAGCTATATCTCTTACAGTCATTGATGTGTGTTCATTAAGAGCTATAATTTTGGAACGCTTCCTCGGAGTGATATCCATCTTTGGACAAGACAATACAGTACGTATCAAAATTGAAACCACCAACTGTCGCACCGGTAGGCTCACAACTGAATTTCTGGCGAGGTAAAACCGGTCAGAATATAAATGATGTTCAAGGTAGAACCCTCACGTCACCTCAGGTAGTAAAGGAGCATGTGTGAGGGTGTTTTGCTTACAGAATAATTCTCGATTATCATTTTTTTGATCCAGGTAGTCGAATGTAAATGCTTAGTTTTCGTAAAAGTTTTTCTTTTTTTCAAAGTGATCATCACAATAATTCATTTGCGTGCTCATTTTTTGTAATTAAAATTATTTATAAACTTATAGGGTCAATTGAAATAGCTTAAATGGTCACAAACTTGAATGTTTTTCAAATTGAAGTATTCATTATACAGAAAACTTCAAAAATAATATCGAACAATATTTTTCTATGGAAGGCATACTATATCTACTTGATTGAACTCAAAACATTCGTCAAATCAGCCATGAATAGAAGTAACAAGTCTACTGTCTGAATTAAATTCTAGGAATTAAAAGTTTCGAGATTCATTGAAACGAAAAGCACAGTAGAACAGTATTGTCCTTTCATTCTCATGGCTGGCGTTTCAGTATCGCAGAAAAATGCAACACTTTATTGATGCCTATTCAGTGCTATTTTTATTTCTAATGCTCAAAAATTTCTCTTGACAACTCCTTATTATATATTTCAAAGAATGAAGATAATTACCTATATTAGCAATATTTGAATTTCATACGTTAAGAACACAAAAACATGGAAAATGAATAATTATACCTCTTTCATTTCACTGGTTCATTAAAACTCTGATAAATTTACAGGACCAATTTGACTAGCTAAAATATTCCAAGCTTTAAATCTAAAAAGAAATAGAACCATTTTACTATTATTTCAGAAATGAACAAATTGAGTTATCAACAAAATAGTAATAAAATCATTAGCTGTTCAAGTTTTGTTGTATCAACTTCAACCTTTCAAATCACCTGGAATCGATCGAAACTTCGAACAGAATGTAGGTGTTATATTGTACTTAATTTTCATTTCATTAAATATAACGTACTGTTGCAGATGGAAGTAGAGCATTGACTCTAACAACAAAACCGGATATTACGATGTGTTATTTTGAACCTGGAAATGAGATAATTGAATAATACATCAAATGAGAACCTTAAATTTTCATAGTAGATATTTTAGTTTTCTGTAGGTATGATAACCTAGGAAGACAGGGAGAAACGTATTTTGAAAATGATTGTGAAAATATTTCGTCAAAAAAATCGGCCAATGAGCTTGTTGTTTATGTATATTACCCAATAATTTATGATTTATCGTTAAAAGACTCATTTCATAGAATAAAACTCATATCTTCAACGGGGTTCGAAACTAATTATTCTCGCACCGTAGTTGAGCGTTTTACCGTCTACGCCATAAAAACTATGTTGAAACAATAGTACAATAGATGTAGAAATCCTAAGACTTAAAAATAATGTAACATTAATTTCAAAATACTATTTCTCATAAAAAAATATTGAAATATATAAACGGTAATTGTATTTTGAATTGTTGACAGCTACAGCTAAGCGAAAAACCAGATATTCGTTGATATTTTCAGTTCAATTACAGAAGTATTTGTACAATAGTATTCATGCATTTTGCATAGGTATTGAACAAAATACGCGTAAAAATTGTAATACCTTTTTCTTATAAGGTTTGTATCAAGAAAGGTTCTTGTAAATTTATCTAAACTTGTGTTATTCAAACATTTTTGTTTCGAAAATCGATGACTTGATTCTTCCGTGTCAAAATCTCTGGAAGGTAGTAAATCATAGCGATTTTTGTCGAGAGCGCCTATTTTCACATAAAAATGGCAAATGGATAGAGTAGTTCACCAGATGATGTGCTACAAATAAGCACAAGAAAGTTCTTATATTTCTAAAACTGTAAAATATCCAAGGTAGTGCCATATAAATAGAGCTAAACTAACATCAAATTTGAAGTACCTTATGTCAAGAAACTCTATGTATAAATTCTTGTTTTTTCATTGAGCTTATTTAAGAATTATTCAGAAATCAGTTATTCAGGATAACACCCTGCATCCCAAAGATAAAGTTTTACATTCTCTTTTATGATTACATGAACTTTTTCTACCTGAAAATTATCTTATATGGAAATAATAAAATATAAAACAAAGTTCCAAGAGCGAAAATATTTCGTTTGGCGCTATTTCTATATTCTATAATTAAAAAACCGTCATTAATTCAAGTTGGATTGGAAATTACGTACATATAATCTTCATGTGCACGGTGTAAAAAAAAGTGAAATTACATTCAGTGAAATTGATTCGTGTCTACATTTGTCTCTCAACACTCGATGATATATTAAAAAGCTTCCTTCTGTTTCAAATCGATTAGATACTGAATAGTTGATGAATTTTCTACCTATTTAAATGAACTTTGTAGTTTTTCTTTTGATGAAAAAATTAAAACCTTTCGCCGCAGTGTAAAGTAACACGAACTACATCAAAATAATAAAATGGTTATTCCTTTGTAGGTAATTGTTGTTTATAATTACAGCGTAGAGACACACAGAAACGTGGTAATTATAAAGCTATTTTGCTTACCGACATGACAATCACGGTGTAGAAATCGTGCAAAAAGTACACACCTCCTGAAATAGAAATAATCGTTGTTATCTTCAAATTGGAAAAAGTTAATCACAGTGGAAAAATATCACTTTATATGTCAGTCATGAAAATACATATTTTTATATCTATGATCAAGAAAAACCTTCTTTAATATTCTTTATTGCTTCAAGCCGTTTCAGCATTTGAAGCTCTTTCAAGGGAGTGCAAAAAAGAAGGAAATACAATAAATCACAAACTATTTTTTGCCTTCGATTTATCACACATTACGAAGACACAAGAAAAACTGAAAAAAACTCATTGTTTTCAAAATTTTTCGAAACGGTATATAGAGAAAGAAATTTTCATCCACCAAAAATTTTACTCAAAAAAGTTTTTCTTTTTCATCAATATAAAACATATCCCAAGAAAAATATACAGTTTAAGGTACATATCAATTGTAAACAACAATAACGAACACAAAAACACTGAATTCAAGGAAAGTATATATACAAAGAGACAAATAATTTCAATTTATAGGTTATAAGTTTTATTTAAATCCAATATTTCACCTCCAGAAATATATTATTCAACATAAATTCATACTTACATTTATATAAATATATTCCACTGTTATCATTCTAAGTTTTTTAATCGGAAGAACTATTTCAGAGAACTTATTTTCATCATTTTCAATTGAAGAATTAAGATCGTCAAATCTAAAGAATATATTCATTGTATTCAAAGTAAATTCGTAGGTAGAAGGAGATAAAAATTGCATTGAGTAGGCATGTCTACCTTCAAATACGGTGTTGCATTTTTCTGGAATAACAACAAGATTCGAATAGGATTAAAATGACAACACTGCTTTCTATGCTGCGCTTTTTTGTTTCAATGGATCGTAAAATTTAGAATTCCTAGAATTGCATGCAGTGAGACAGAAGACTTTATACTTCAACGCTTATTTGATAAAGAGTTTGAATTAAATTTCGAATATTTAGAAGAGAATCTGTTTGATATTTTATTGATGAAATTTTCATTTCGGATTTGATTCTTTGAATTTTAGGTTACAGTTCCTTGGAGATAATTTGACAGGGTACTGATTGTTATTATTAGGTGATTATTATATAGCCATTATAAGAGCCAGCGACCAATTTTGAGTTGTCACTTCAGAAGTCACCAAAATCTACCAACTCAATCTTCAATACTTGTTTGATGATAAAAGTCATTTCTGTTAATCCCCAATTGCCGAAATAGATTACCTTAATATTTCAAAAGAGTAGGAAAACAAATTTAATTTTGTCATATCATCGAGAGTTATATCAGTGGGGGTCTTTCATTTTGGTGATCATAACATTTTAACTATTACCTATATGTCTCTGTTGCTGTGTTGTTCTGATGGGGATATTCAAAGATTACAAGTCCTTCAAGATAGCTCATTCAAGATCCATCATATTTTAATAAATACTTGAACAAATATCTCTAAATATGGATTACAACTTGGGGATGAAAAATAATTATCAAATTGAAAGGTTTAAGTCAACAGCAATGCAGAGAACTCTATTTAAAAAAGGCTTAACATTGTAGAATAATTCACCATACAAGATCAAAACTTCTTCGACCGTAAGTGATTTTAAATTTTGGTAAAGAAAAATATTTTTTTTGATGAATTTTATTTTTTCTGTTTTTTTTGTGCCTCTTTCTGTCGAGGTAATGTTTGAACTTATCTTATTCGAACATTTTTGATGATAAACTCATAATATGAATTTATTTGTTATGTAATAGCTGATATAGCTAAATAAAGTTTTATTTGATTCGATCAGTCCCAAATTATTGTAAATTTTTTTTTCAATAATATTTTAAATCTATAAAAAAATCGCTAGTTTTTTCGTCGCTCCTAATTTTTGCCAGAACGCTATGAATATTTGAATATTTATTACAAATAGCTGTATTTCTGTCATTTCGGCAATCTTAAAAATTGCAGACAATATAGAAAATGATTAAGAAAACTAATTGTGCAATGCCAGACATAGTTTATAGCGCTTACCATCTGCCAGAACGACAAACTGTTTTGATCTCTGCAAGTCAGAAAAAGTGCATACCTATATAGACTGACACATAGTTATATAAGAGTGTCAATTTAGAAATTTGAAAAGATTGTTACTTCAGAAAAAACATATAATATATGAAATAAATCATATCGAAAATTATTTTGAAAATTTTCCCAACGTACTAACACTTTGAATCTGTCAAACTGTCACTCTTGTGGTAACATTTTTTGTTTTGGCAAATAGTGATATAAATTATTCCTGGAATTACACAATTTGTTTTCCAGATACATTCTCTTTATTGCCTGCAAATTTCAAGACTACTGAATTGACAAAAATACAGCTATTCGTAATAAATATTTTTACCGTTCTGGCAACAATTAGGAGTGTCGAAAAAGCTCTGGCAATTTATTTATGGATTTGAAATATTATTTAAAATAATTTCCTAAAGTATCAACAAATCTTTTTCCTACCCTCTCGAAATTTTTGGGTAGTCTACTTCAGCCATGACAAAAATATTTTTTATCATCAAAAAGGTGTTGAAAGTAGTTGAGTTTTGGAGGAATGATAACTCAAAATTGGTCATTGGCTCTGCCTCTAGCACAGGGGCTCCCAACCTACTTCCCTATGCGCCTCCCTCAAGTTGAACGATGAAAACTTTAATGGACCAAAATGACCATTTAATGGACAATAAATTCCTAAGCCGTTCATCCCAACCCCCTTTGGATCACCCCACGCCCCCAGTGGGGCTCGTCCCCCTGGTTGGGAACCCCTGCTCTAATAGAAGAAATAGTATTGTAATAATAATAATAATATTAATTATAATAATAATAATAATAAGTTCTTTATTACTGCTCTAACTGAAGAAATTGTATTGTAATGATAATAATAATAATATTAATGATAATAACAATAAGTTCTTTATTCTCAACAGGTATAATACCCAAGTAAACAAAAATAATAACATAATGTTGAATAATAACTAAATGAAAGAAATATAAAAAAGAGGTCAATCTAATCTAAAAAAAACTGAAAAAGTAACTAATAACTAATAATAGAATCTAAATCTAAATCAATTCATTTTATTCAATTTTCTTGGTTTACATAACTCCTAATAATAATTCTATGTAGTCAAAAAAATGGAACTGTATTGAATGTAGACTCCATAAACCAAATGGGGGATTGTATTATTGAGTTGGTCCTTGGAGTTTCTAGGTGGAATATATCTGTACACGAGAGACAAGAGAGGAGGACAATACTGTTGTGCAGTAATTTGTACAAAAATTTTAGTGATAAAGTTTATCTCCTGGTCTGCAATGAGATTAAACTAAATCGACTCAATGATTCATTATGATTGACTCCTCTCTGTGGATAAACTTTATCCTCCCTCCAAACTAAGAATTTCAAGAACCTTCTCTGGATGACTCCAAGATGCCAAGTGTAAATAGGATATCAGATCATGTTACTGTACTCCAACTTGCTAGAAATTAGGGTATTATTTCTCCAGAATTTCGTTTTAGTTATTCTCCTCAATTATTTAAAGAATTTTGAAGATATAATATATGCTTTAAGTCATGAAAACAGTCTCCCTAAGTAAATGAAAGCTAACTAAACGAACACAGGCATTGAATTGAACAGTCCTCGCTCACTTCCTATCAGTTCTATATTGATTGATTCCCAGCTTTGCACAATCAACTTATTCATTAAATATATGACGCATTAGCCGACCGAACACATTAACTCCTATTTATTTAAATGCCACAAATATGTGACAGTTGTTCAATCTCACGTCTTGCAAGATATTAATTTCAAATATTGACTTAGGACCATACACATAATCGACCGCTAATATATCAGTCTAAGAAACCATATATTTATTCACAGATAATAAGTATGATAAAGGTGTAACCATAGTTTTTGATTAGGTGAAGGTACATCAATGGGTTCTTTATTTGGGCCTTTTCTTATCTGTTGTTACAAACAACTTCGTTACGGCTCATTTGGTTCTATATATTCTCGGAATTATTAGTCGGCCTTCGAGTGTGAAGAATTGCAACGAATTTGGAGACATCTCCAAATAAAGGGATTGATCAATTTTTACATAACTACGTCAAACTGCGCAAAAACCGGATTGAAAATTCGTATTAAAGAGAAAAATACACTTCGTTTTTATCATTGTATTTAATGTTTGAATATATGTACAGAGATGACAGGCAATAGAGATCTTAAAATTAATGAAATCGTGTAGGCTTTCACGGCCGGTGTCCATTGTGAAACATGGTGAAATGATCTTCCGGGCTGATTGGCCGTGGTCAACTGGAACTCCTTCTCTTCCAGACGTTTCGTCCCTGACTGCGAAAGACATCTTCAGTGGCGGTGACTCTAGAGCAACTGATGCTCAGTTGCTCCAGAGTCGTCGCCCAGTACACCACTAAGTCGAAACACTCGCCCTCACTGAAGATGTCTCTCACAGTTAAGGACGAAACGTCTGGAAGAGGAGGAGTTCCAGTTGACCACGGCCAATCAGCCGGAAGATCATTTCACCATGTTCCACATCTGAAAATTGATGGTGGTGTTTTTATTGTGTTTATGAAGCTCTATAGATTCTAAAATATTTATTTCTTTGTCCTCGTATTCTTCTCTTTTTTACATCTAAAAATGTTTTGTGAAATTCTCTTTGTTTAGCCTGAAGGACAATGTTCTTTGAATCTTGCATCAAAGTTCCTGCCTGGTTAACATTATATCACAATTCAAAATGCTTCAAAATGTAGGAAACCATCATAAAAGCAGACGCAATATAATAAATATGCATTATCACTAAGTAACGGTCGAATCTTTCTATTATTTATGAATAATTTTCGTCATTACCTCCGTTATAAGCTCCGTTGGACCTAGAGTCTAACTCCAATTCCGAACGGCGCAAGACAATGGTGGGAATCGACGCCACCATCACCTCGATATCACGAGGTACCTTGAACCTTGAACATTATATGATCACCTTACCGTTCGAATATTGAGGTTCTGAATCTAATATCTTACTGAAAAGGGTAAAACCCTACATGGAAAGACCACCAAATAATAAATCTTCACCAATCACATGACATGGTTGAATGACACAAGTCACCATTTTAAATTCCTCTGGAGAAATTACAAAGTCATCATAATTCATCGCATGGCCAATGATCAAAGAATTACCAAGCTCCAGAGGTAAAAAATATCAAAATTATTATTATATCATAACTTCTCTTTCAGAAGCAGACGTAACGATAGAGATTGTCAGGCATTCAATATAGAGGAATAGAAAAACATGAACGAAAAATTGTCTGTGAGATATACGAAAAAAATGATATTTGGATTGAAAGACCTCAGATTGGAAATTACAAAAAGACAAATACAAATACGGATGAAATCAGAAAAACGACGAGCAAAGTTTTATGCACATATCTACAGAATGAAACACTACAAAGCAGCAAAAAAGCCACTCGATATTATAACAGAGAGTACCTAAATGCTGCACAGAAAAGCTAAAATAGCTCGACAAGGGTCTACCTACAACAGACCAACATAAAAATTCTTGAAGATCGCATGGAGTATCGCTATAAAATAGTATTTGGTTGACCTAAGATCATTGTGCCAACTCAGAATGGAGCCTTCTGAGGGAATGAAGCGTTTTTGGGCAACCAAAAGGGGAGGCCTTACAAATTATGAGATCATGTTCAATCGTTCTAGTGGCAACTACTGCTGCGAGAGACTTACTGGTCTCTAATTTATGTCTCTTTGATGATATGTGGTATATCAACAATGTTCTCAACAGATTAATTGTTCAAACCAATCTAGATCTAGCTAGATATACTCTTCAAAGGATAAGTAGTTGAAAATTTCCACAACAGCTTTATTCATATCAGTATTAAAATATCCATAAATTATATTCTCATTCATACTTGCCTGAAAAGAATAGAAAAACAAGAAGAAACTATAATAAAGCAATGCAATGATAGACCATTTCACAGTTGGTAACTGCGAGAGGGAAGATGTACATACCTTTAAAAAGGCAGATTCACTTGGGAGCTAATTTTCGAAAATATGTATTCACCTATATAGTAGCATATAAGCTTATTACATAAATGAAAAATGTACACCACTGATTTGGCATACGCTTTCTTAGTTCTCTGAACATTTACAAAATAAAAATTCTCATAATGTCAAATTTGTATTTACACAAAGAAACGAAATTGCTCTAAAATATGTATCGGTCCTTTAAAAAGTCAAATGAAGTTTTAATAGCTACACAAAAAATGTTACGATTTATTTATCAGTGAATATTTCTTCAAAATAGTTAGGAATTGATGGTTCACTTTGTCTGATGATATTTCGTGGAATTTTGATTTTAATAATGGTCTTTAGGAAAATGTTCGAATATTATGTTTATATAAACTGTCACTTGTTCTTTATATTGAGTAGCAGTACTTTTAAAACACTTGAAACAATTGGTAGCATTTCTCAAAAATTATGGTATACATTCCATACGTGTTTTAGACCACTCAACCAAAGCCTAATACACCTAGACAATGGATTACTAGCCCGAAGAATATTTCAATTGAATTTTATCAAACAATTTGACATAACGCTTTCAATTATACCATAATAAACAACATTTACAGTTAGAAACAGAGATTTGAACATAAAAAATTAGACAAATATGAGAAAATTTTAGGAATATATAAACATTTAAAAGTAATGTATCAAATATATAAATATATCAATCTTATATTACACTGAAATATTATCAAATATTAACAACCAACGAGCATCTGAATAAAATCAAATCCTGTAGATTTGTACCGGTTTTTATCAAACAACATCGTCCGATATAAATCAATGAAGACAAAATTATTCATGATTTAGAGGTAATCAAAAGTGACAAGGATAATGTTGAAAATTGTTAATCAATAGAGCTTAATAACTGGACAGTGTTCATTTATATCCGATATAGAACACTTTAGCGTTTTAACCATTAAAATACTAACGATTATTAGACTACAGCCTGGACTAAGGCTAATTATTGTCATCGAACTTGCTTTTCGTGCATAAAAAATTCATAAAGACTGCCCGTGTTTTAATGACAAGTACAGTTCGAGTATAGACTACATTTCCTCCAGTTATTTCGTTTTAAGAAGTTAATGGATAGTACTCGATATTGCTATTTCACGTGTACAGGGTGTTTATTGAAATACAGTGAAATTTGTAGAGTTCTTCTGTATTTTCTTTTAGGAATGTGTTGAGAATAACACCCTGTACATTGTACTTTGAAGAATTTCCAAAAGTAAAGAGGCAATGAAACATGATATAATAGCAGAGTTTTCACTGAGAAGTATATTGTAAGCATTTCCAACGTTTATATACATATTATCATTTTTAGAATTCATTTTTACATCAGAATATATTTTGACTGATAATTATGTGGAAATATTGCAAAGATATCTTTTTAAATTTGTGTTAATTGATGTAGTTGAACATTTTTTTACAATTGAGGATTTGAGATCGTTCCATCTAAAGAATAATTCATTATATTCAGAATAAATAAAGTAATTTTGAAGTATATTGAAGGTAGTAGATATGTTAAATGTGAAGCAAAGGATATGATACAGAACAATGGATTGTATTTATAAGATGAAACATCCTAAAGTGCCTATTTACCTCAGCAATAGACTGAAATTTGTTAATGATATACATTGTTAAAGAACTAAAAGTAGAGATGATTTTTATGTTGGCAGTAACTACTCAGAAGAGTTTTATGTTGGCAGTAAACTATCTCAGAATTCTATATATTATGGTGGGCTAAGAATGTGTAATAAATTACCGGTGACGATTAAAAACTGTAATAATTATAGAAAATTTAAGAAGTTGTATGAATATGTGATAGCTAACTTCGAATAGAAAAAGTTTCTTTTTTGTATTGATTGTTATATTAGTGATGCTAATGACTGATAAAATTATTATTATTATACATTGGTACGCATTAAGAAATAAAAATTGTATTGAGTAGATAAGCCTAGCTTCAAATACGGTGTTGCATTTTTCTGGTAAATCAACAAGCCTGCAACAGGAATAAAATGACAACACCGTATTTTATACCGTGCTCTTAATTTCAATGACTTTTAAATTTTAAGCATTGACGGGTAGACTTGTTGCATGATTTTATTTAGAATCACAATTTGCTGGATTCTTAACTCTTTAAGTATTCTAATTTCAATTTGATTCTTAGGGTAATTTATTAATATCAATTCTTTGTAGTTGCTTCGAGTTAGAGAAGTGCTTGAATATTTGACATAGTCCTCATTAAAGTTTATAAACGTTTAAGTAATTTATTCTTATGAATTCAAAATGAAATTTTTTTAATACTCTACTTTTCTAAAATTTTTACGAATTTCAAATTTCATTAAGAAAAAACACCCTTTGTTGGTTAATAGGTTTAAATATGAGTTACCCTTAGAATGCCTTATAAAATGAATACCAAATGTTTCTTCTTATGATCCAATGTTTCAATAAGTCATCTAAATAACGTCAATGAAACGAAAGTCGCTAATGTATACATATAAAAATAGATTATTGTTCGTTTGTTCCGCAGAAACTCGAAAACGTCAGAGTTCATTCAACTGATTTTGGTTTTTAAATGTTTGTGGTGATCTAGGAAAGGATTAAACGGTGAGAAAATATGGAAAAAACAACAATTTCACTGATATAAATAAATTCACCAACTTTGCTGTCTAACTTTTGACGTTCATAATGTTTTGACACGTTTGATTGCTAGGAATATCGTGTAAAATTTTAATATTTTGATCGTTGTGTCATTGTTTGGAAAGCAAATAAAATAACTCTTGATTGTGCTATTTGAAACACACAACATCTGTTAAGTTTTAACCATAAAACAAATTTCTGATTGTCACGTAGTTGAATGTTTATATTTCAAGTGAGTAAATCTAGAATCAGTGTTTTCTTTCCTATTTTTTGCAGAAACGGATATAGAACAAATAAAGATCTTCAATATTCAAAGCATGAATATTAAAAACCGTTTAAGCAGCAACATTTGCACAAATTCTTGTTATATTTTCAATCTTTAAAAGCAAAGCTCTTGAGTTTCCGATTTATTTCATTTCAACATCTGTTCCTCAATTTTAATCAATAATTTAACTTCGTTCACTGTCAATCATTCAATCGTATAAATTCAGAAAAGAACTGCAGACGAAATATCAGAAAGCAAATCGGTTGCACACACATATCCCTCATTTAAACCAGTCCGATGTCAACCCCCTATTTCATTTCCAATGATATTTTCTCATGCCGATAAAGCCTTCTTCTAATAATGTAAAAGAAGAGTGGCTGAAAGATCTGTTCGACCTAGAGATAGAGAAGTACTGTAATCTTAGACTGGTAACCCTGAACTTCGTTATGAGATTTCTCATTGAAGGGATGTAATTTAATACCCCTTTTGTAGTTGTAACTGTCTCGAGGGTCGGAATGAGGCCTGTTTTAGTTGGTGTGAACAAGAAAATTCCGCTGGTTATTCTTGGGTATTATTTGATGATCGGACTGTGTTTAATCAAGGTCCTATTCAGATATTCATTAAGAATTCTATAGAAATAAACCAAATTAAATTACGTTAAACTACAAATCTCACTTGAATTAACGAGGATTTTCTATAGTTTCTTAGAAAAATAGCTAGAACTATTTGAAAGGCACTAAAACATGGAAGGAAACATTAAATTAGGAAATCAGTATGATTTTGACATTATTTCAAATGAAATATTATATTGTACTCATAACAGTTAAATATAATCAGTGAAAAGTATTCTTTGCGATTATCCTACTGAATTTTTATCAATTGGTGATGTTCTATTGAAGAATATTCGTAAATTTATTCTAATTTTGAAATGCCGCATTCAAAGGAATGAAACTTGTTAGTTTCATATTGAATGTGTAGGAAATACGAGATAAAAATTGCATGGAGTGGACAAGATGAGCATCAAATACGGTGTTGCAATGTTCGGTCTTACCAGCGTGACTCTAATATGAATAAAGTGACAACACTGTCCTTTTACTGCACTTTTTGTTTCAAAGCTGCGTAAAAGCTAGAATTCCTAGAATCTGGTGCAGTGAAATTGAGGACGTCTAATTCATTGCTTATTTGACGAACGCTTTGAATACAATTTTCAATCTAGAGATATTGTAGTCTAGCCATTTATTTAGAAAATCAATTCGTAACATTTTTGAGTGTTGAAGTGCTCAAATTTTGATTTAGTTCTTTGGATAACAGATAAAGTGAGAAAAATTAACAGCATTTTGAATATATTTATCTCAAAATATTATAAAATATATAATTCCTTGAAGTTTTTCATGAAATATGTAATAAAATAGTACAATTTCTTTAATTTTAATGTGTGACATAATTGAATTGTTGATGAAAATCGAAAAGAATAGCAATTCAGTTTGAACGGAAATATTATATCAGGAAATCGGCGAAACAGAAAATTTAAACAAATTCGTATCTTGAAATTTCCAATATTGTTCAGGTTTTAGAGTTATCAGCTCAATTTTTTCTTGAAATCTTGTTGAATATCAAAATTTGACTGTACTGTCAAATATTCATAAGGCAATTTCACAAAAAAATATATAGGTAGAAAGTTTGAAAATGAGTAGTATTCGAATTAGATTCGACAGTTTTACGAAAAATATGAATTTTACAGAATTATCATAGTAAGTTCAAAAATATTTGGATATATATGAGTGGGTATTGCAGTTTTCCAAACTTTTCGGAATAATAAACATACAATTATGTCAAATTTATTGTCAGGAACAATATTTTTATTTCAATAAATTGTAAGATAGAACTGAAAAATGTTTCGGGTTAGAAAACCATTATCAAGAGTTGAATACCACAATCGTATTGTCGGGTTTGTTGAACAATTTTTGGAGGAATTTAGCCAATTCGCTTTGATTTTGAAATACAACGTAGGTATCTCATATTTAGTGTGTATTTTTTCAAAGATATATTTTACAAACATTTCAGTGTATTTTCGAGTAACTTAGATTTACCAGAAACTAATGCCAAGTTTACAACTATACTTCGATTTGAGAAGAAATATCAATAATAATATCAAGAATTCAAAAGAATTCAAATTTTTAGATTGTTAGATTATCAAAATATCTTTTATTTGCTGATTGTTTATTGAAATTCATATTAGACAAATCCCTCTATAAACTAATGAAATGAATGTTAACTACCAAAGTTTAGACTCATCAACTATACAACAATATTTCTCATTTTTACTGAATAATTTTTTCTTAAAAGTATCCTTATTACACAATCAAGAATTTCGAAACTAGTGTAAAGAATATAGGTTTATAGTTTTATTTCCTCTATTTAAAATTTCAACTAAAGTCCACATATCCAACTTATTACAATTCGAGAAAATCCAACTACAATTCGAGAAGAAATGCCAATCACAATGTCAAGAATATAAAATAATTCAAATTGATAGATTGTTGGATTATCAAAATATCTTTTATTTGCTGATTGTTCATTGAAATTTATGTTGACAAATCCCTCTATAAACTAATGAAATGAACGTTAATTCATCAGAGTTTAGACTCATCAACTATACAACAATATTTCTCATTTTTACTGAATACTTTTTCTTAAAGGTATCGTTATTACATAAACATTTCAGTGTATATACAAGTAAGTTAGATTTAGCGAAAACTAAAGCCAAGTTTTCAACCACAATTCAAGAAGAAATACCAATCGCAATGTAAAGAATTCAAAAGAATCTTAATTGTTAAATTTCTTTTATTTGCTGATCGTTCTTGAAATTTATGTTGGACAAATCCCTCTATAAACTAAAGAAATGAACGTTAATTCATCAGAGTTTAGACTCATCAACTCTACAACAATATTTCTCATTTTTACTGAATAATTCTTTCTTAAAGGTATCGTTATTTTACAAATATTTATGTGTATATGTCACCGGAAATGTACGTAATCCGTCATTGTATGCAATTCCTAAAATCGTACGGAAATGTGTAAAATAATTTATATTAGACACATTTCCTAGGAAATCTATACATTTCCTAAATAGCAATCGGAAATGTAAAACATTTGAGATATCAATGGGTACGCTTGGTTAGCGGGGCGAGGGGAGGATAAAAATAAATTATTGTGTACTTCCAAGTGCCATTCCAGCTTGCCCTACAAAAATAAATAGCCATATGGACTGACTCGTTCACATTTAACATAGTATAATAATATAAAGACTTACTTTAATATAGTGACATTTATAATTACAATAATAGACTGATTACTTACCAAACAAAAGATTCACTTTATAAGAATAATATACGTCGATTTTGTGATAAATACAATTTAAAAGTTACTAGACAGTTGATTTTCGAAGCTCTAATTAGTAAGATAATATGAAGATTATTATATTTTACGATATGATTTTACCTGAACGTTGTTGTCTCAACGAGTGCTTTTATAAAAATTATTATTCTCATTTTAACGTGTTTTATTACAGAAAGCATTATTTTTATAATGCGATCTTCATTTCCTAATACGATATTGGAATTATATAAAATTCCTAGGAATTGTACACATTTCCTAGGACATTTATGTATTTAATAGTTTTTGAAACAATATTTTATACATTTTCTAAATAGGTTCGGAATTTTATAAATTTCCTAGGATTTGTATTCAATTCATAGATTTCATATATTTTCGGTAACATATATACAAGTAAGCTAGATTTACCGAAAACTAAAGCCAAGTTTCCAACTACAATACGAGAAGAAATACCAATAACAATGTGAAGAATTCAAAAGAATCTTAATTGTTAAATTTCTTTCATTTGCTGATTGTCCATTGGAATTCATCAAGTTGAACGAATCCCTCCATAAACCAAAATTAACCTAACTCTTCTTCGAGGCCGAACAATGAGCTCGTACAAAAACTATGCGACTACCTGGTCCACATAATGCAGGCTTTATTTCACCACCAAGATCCCTTACACCCACTAAGTAACACCGGCTTACCTTGGCAAACACCTGGCTAATTTGTGACTCGCTTAATAAAGAGCTGTTTACTTTCAAAGAAACTATAGCCCTGCATATATATCTTCAACGGGATTACCCTTACTTTATTGTATTGGCGGTATTGAATTACGAAAAATTTTTAAGCCGAAATTTAGTTCTTTCAAATGGGCTTAAACGAATAAATTTTCATTATCATGTTCGTTATGTCTCCATAGACGTCAATATCGAGATCTAGTAGACTTTAACTGATGAAAAATCTACCATCAACCAATCGGGTTGCTAATGAATATCCAAGATAAGTTATTAGCCTTTGTAGACTTCTTGCCGCCTTCCAGAAGGTCCTATCTTAATTATAACTTGTTGCAGATGAACAATGTTTTTTAGGGGACAGAGCTATTTTTTCGAAAATAATCACAAACATTTTCCCCAAATATAGCATCATTCTTTAGTTTTTATATACCCATATAAGGTTTTTTTATTTTTTCCTGAGATTTTTGTATAGAAATTCAGCGATTTCAACAAAGCATTTTTGTTAGTACAGAACATCTTGTTAGAATTATCAATGATTTCTTCGATTTTTTGAATTGAATGCAAGGAAAGAAGAAGAATAAAAATCAAAAAAGTACGAACATCATTATTAACAATTACCAGTGATTACCACAAAATTAAACGATAATTATTATGGTTTCTTTCCAACATATTATCCTTTTGCTTTCGATCTAGTTGTATTTCAAAATAACATATCATTTATAACTTTATAAATGAAAACAATTTCAATGTTTCACTTTCATTGACATTCAAAGAAACCATAGAAAATATAATAATTAATGCCCATATATATAATTAACCTATAGTTTGACCATATAGTAAGTAGGTATGGTAAGTAGTTAAGTACTGTGTGCATATGTTCTGTGACATTCAAGCAGTAGTGTATAATGTTTATTTCAATTAATTTGATGTATTCTGATTCATTTTGTATAAAAATAGTTTCATGCACTAAGTCCCCATAAAACCTTCATCTGTGTCTAACTTCACGTCAATGTGTTCACGTAATATTGTCAGAAAGAAGTATAAAGTTCGCTTCAGATATTAACATACGAATGGTAGGTACATATATAATCATTATATAGAGAACTATAATTTGTCACAGTGTAATAATTCTGATGAAATTGTGGTTACCCTCTTATCTTGGACATATTATGTCTATATACAATACTAAGTACAAACTTTGTGAATCATCCACTATTTTTCAAGATAAAAATTTTATAAAACATTGGAAGTAATAAGCAGACTAGCTGGAAGTAAATGAAATACTCTTGAAGTGCAATTTTTTAGTCAAAAATCACGAGGTAATCAGATATCAATATTTAGAGCAATATAGTCCATCTGCTAGAACAAGCAGCATGAGATTGTATCTGACCTGGAAGGGTGACCGCATCAGTTCGCTGCGCATATTGAGCTTTTCGTTTTTTGTTTTTAATTTAAAGATACTGGTTTTATTTCATCGATCCTACCGATTCTGAATACCATGCTTTGAGAAACAAACTTTTTAATCCAATTTTATTATTTATTTCACATGTATTCAGTTTCGTGGTCGTTTAAAAGTTCTTGAACGGTTCAAAATCATTGTTCGTAGCTCGGTAACTAATCCAGAAATTCTGCAAAAAGCCCAACGAAACATGCGCGCAGGTAATTCAATCCCGCGAATTTATTTTTTGTTAATTACGATACACACAATACCACAGATGTTGTTCTAATATGGAGGTGAGATGGAATGATAATTAGAGTGTGGTGTACAGTGCAGATGATTTCCGGTAATCAGAGGTGGTTAATAAGAGTGGAAGGCTCGCATCGGTGCCCCCCGAAGGTGGCTTGCGGTCGCGTATCGGTTACTTTACGTCGTAATTTCGAATTAAAATTATTATCCAGCATTGGGAACCTTTACTAATATATCTTCCCGCATGCATATACGTCGATTACAACGTTTACGTTTTGTACCAAGGTATGTACGTATTGCCCAACGTTACTTCTATTTGTTTAATGCACTAAAATATATTGATATATATTTGCGAAAACTATTTTTGCAAAACAAATACATGGGTAGATTATTGAGTTTATTTAAGGATTTATATATTCGGCAATATCTCTGATTACTGGGACAATGTCGTCATTTTTGAGACTACAGTACTGAAGTACTGAGAGAATATACGTTGCCTTAGGGCCCTTTGTACAGGAGATTGTGTTGTTTCTTTTTATTTAGTCTGTCTTTTATTTTTCCGTGTTTGTTTCTTCCTTTTTGGTATATATTATATTCTGCCATGTGAATTGTTCAAATATGTTTTCATTTCATTATTTATTTTCCTTTTTGCTTCTTCTTTCATTGTATTCATGCATATATTGTATTTTGTCAGCTGATTTGCTACAATAATCAAATATTTCTTGATAAAATGGCACGGAGGTTTCGCTTATCTCTTGGTGAACCATTATGTTGAAAACAATAAATTGAAATAAACACACTTCACAATTTCACTAAATATATTGAAAACTTTACATATGTTTCGGGTGGTTAACCCATTATCAGTAATATTGTATACTCTTGATAATGGGTTAACCACCCGAAACATATGTAGAGTTTTAAATATATTCAGTGAAACTAAGCAAAGTTTCACCGAAATAACACTTTAACAAAGTATGCTAATTTTAATTTATTGATTTCTTGATTACTTTGAGTTTTTTTTATTTCTTCTTTAATTTTTTGTTTCATCCTCCTTTGTTTGTATGTATATATTGTATTTTGTTACCTAATATGTTTTAATATTCAAATATTTATTGACTTATATGTGTTTGTTTGTATTTCTTCCTCTATATTTCAATTTGCTTCTTTTCCTCATTATGTATTTTGCCAGTTAAACTGTTTAAATGTTCAAGTATTTCTTATTTGAGTTATGTTGTTTGTTTTTATTTATTATTTTATTTTTTTTTTTTGATTTCTTCTTGTTTGTCTGTATGATACCTTTATTGTACTTTGTTATCTATATTGTCTGAATAATTGAGTATTTTCTTATTACGTTGTTTTGTTTGTTTTCTTCTCTTCTTGTAATTTTTTTTTGTTTCTTCTTTCTTCCTACTTATAAAATCTTTTTGTGCTAGATTGTTTCAATAATTGAGTTCTTTGTTATTCAAGTTGTGTCTTTTGTTTTTATTTCTTCACTTATTTTAGTTTTTCTTCTTCATTTCTTTTTATGTAAAGGAATGATGAGTGAAAAATGGAATGATGATGTTAAGTATATAAAGTATTTTGTCAACTCAATTGTTCGAATATTCAAATATTTTCTCATTAAGTTGTGTTGTTTTTTGTAATTCCTCCTTCTATTTATCTTTTTCTTTCTTATTCATTTTTATGTACATAAAGAATATTGTATTTTGTCAGCTGAATTGTCGGAATATTCTAATATTTCTTAATTCAGTTTTTTGTTTTATTTATTCTTTAATTTTTTTTATTTGTTCTTACTTTGTATATGTACGAGTATATATTGTTTTTTCTCAGCTAATTTGTTTTGATATTGAAATATATTTTCTGTTTCATTTATATTCACCATTCGTATCATCATGTTATTTATATTTAATTATACCTTAAATAATCTGAGAGCATATATTGAAAAATAAAATATAAAATATTCACCAAGAATTTCATTTATTTTCATATTTGGAATATTATTATGGCATATTTAATATATTCTATAATAATATTCCAGTGGTAAACCATTTTCAAAATCAGTCAAAATCGAAGAAATCAGTCTGTATACAGAAAATTATGCAGAAGAAAATTCAAAAAATTTGGAGGTTTGAAATTTTTTTCATATTTTTTTATGTATACTAACTACTTCAATATGATAAAGAGTCGTTATCGAAGAGCCTCAAATGGTTTTGATAATTTATAATAGCACTGTTCAAAAAATCTAATCGAAAATTAAATTCAGAAAACTGTCAACATCCTGTTCTCAAACCAAACGTTATTATAGTTCTTTATCTTATTAACAATAAAAATAATGGAAAATTTTAATGAAGTTTTATATCTCTACGTTTAATTCTTGAAATATTGACAAAAAAATAATTTTCATCGTAATTCTATTGAAGAAGTTGAGTTTAAATACATTTAGGTATCTATGGCAACAATAAAAAGAAGAACTGTCGTTAAGACGTTGTGACTCATCAGTTGAAAATTATTCAAAAATATCCCATGGCGTTCTAATTTTCAATTCATAAATAAAAATTATTTAAACTCATTTATTAACAATGGCAATATGACAGAGTAATATCACAAACATGTGACACATCTGCCGCAAGAATTATTTATTTTATTTGAGAGGATTGAGAAAAATTCAGTAATTTCTAAAGAAAAAATTTCAATATTTTATAATATTAAGCGGTTTACCGAACAACATCTGATGAAAAATTTTGAAATAGAGTGTGTAATTGAAAAGGTTTCATTAAATTTTACGAGTAGTTGACATATGTTTCGGGCTAGTGACACATTATCAAGAGTTCAACACCATGTAATTGTCGAACTTAAATTAAAAACTCTTAAATAATGGGTTTATACATCGAAACATTGTCGATTCAATTGAAGAATCTTCTGGAATACAGCCAAGTGTCTGTAATTGTACAAAGTATTAAAATTTGTTCATCAAACCTTCAATTGATTGAAACATTTTGATAAACCTTTGTACAAAAGACTCTTTCGTTGAGTCTGTGTAAACGTAGTGAACGGTGTCGTACCCACAAGCGTTCTTCTTGCCTCTGCTCGTTTTTTGTCTGAACTCAATTTATTTTACATTTAATACATGACTGTATCGGAAAATTAGTGGCCGAAGCGATTGATCTGGGATCCATCTTGTATTGAACAATCTTTATAATTAGTTCTACATATAATGATGATGTAGAAATTCGTATCAGTCTCTTCCAGAGGAACCAGACAGTTCACAATGTTAACATTTCTTAAGATTACACAATAAATTATTTCATTCTTCACTTTTTCGTCTTATTCTTTTTCAGATTATAGTCAGTTATGACCCTGTGAGTCAACCACAAGGCAGAACATAGTTTGATTTATTTTTTTGTAGATATATTTCTTGTCATATTTGATAGTGTTGGCGTTTACTTGATGTAAATCCATTATAATTGAATATAAACGTGAATCTAAATACTTGAACTTATGATTTACACTTTATTGACTCATGACGCGTTTCGTCGTTACAAACGACTTCTTCAGATGCTAACAGTTAGATGCTAGATGCTTTAGATTAGCATCTGAAGAAGTCGTTTGTAACGACGAAACGCGTCATGCTATGTAGTCAATAAAGTGTAAGTCATAAGTTCAAGTGTTTGAATGTAAGTTTATATTCAATATTTCTTATCTGTCTACATTTTAACTGACAATTAATATTCCTACCGAATAAATTATATTTAACAAACAAAATTTATTTCTGGTTGCTTTATTCCTCTAGAAATTATAGTTTTGTATTCATTCGATAGTCTAAGTTGGATTCAGAAATATGGGTTCAATTAAATATCGAAAACATGAAAATATTAAGGACAGATTAAAGATGATAATAAAAATAATAAGTTCTTTATTCTCAACCAATATAATACCCAATTACAGAAAATAATAACATAATGCTGAATAAAAATTGAATAACTGCATAAATGAAATGAAATATAACAAAGAGCTCAATCTAATCTAAAAAACGAAAAAAGTAAGCAATAACTGAATAATAAAATGAAATGAAATATGTCAAAGAATACAATCAAATTCAATTAATTTTCCTCAATTTCCTTGTTCACATAACTCCTAATAATTATTGAAATGGAGTAAAAGTGAATGTCACATTTATTAGCAACTGTATTGAATGTTGTTGACTCAATAAACCAAATGAGGGATTGTATTAGAGTTGGTCCTTGGAGTTTCTAGGTGGAAAAATTCTGTGGTACGAGAATTTTGCCTAGGAACACGAAATTTCAAAGCGGACAAGAGATGGACGACAATCAATACTGTTGTGCAGTACTTTGTACAAGAATTTGAGTGATAAAGTTTCTCTCCTACCCTGTAATGAGATTAAACTAAATATACTCAATAATTTTTCATGATTGAATCCTCTTTGAGGATAAACTTTATCCTCCCTCCAAACTAAGATTAATATTAAAGATAATGTTGATAGATTAATATTGAAATGTTAGAAATAAACAAACGATAGAAATCTAAACACAGACACAAACAACTTGGTAAATGACACGGAGGTTTCGCTTATATCTTGATGAAACATTATGTTGAAAAGAATAAATTAAATTTAAAACACTTGACTTAAGTTTCACTGAATATATTAAAAACTCTACATTTGTTTCGGGTGGTTAACCCATTCATATTTTGTACTCTTTAACTTGTATACTCCATAACTTCAGTAACATTGTATATTCTTGATAATGGGTTAACTACCCGAAACATATATAGAGTTTTAATATATTCAGTGAAACTTAAGTCAAGTGTGTTAATATTAATTTATTGTTTTTAACAAATAACTTGAGTACAATAACTCGAAAGAGAACTTTGTGGTGATGATCTACTCTATGACTAACTATGTCGAACGTCATAATTCATAACAAAACAGACACCAACAAACAATTATTAAATAATAATGATAATAATGTATTTATTTAGCAGAATTGCTACATCATATTACAAAATATAGTCATAACAAGTTAATTAAAAATTAAAATAATGAAAAGTGAAATACTGTGAATTAAGTAAAGTAACAATATATGTAAAGAACATAATACAGTAGAAAAACAAAAACGTTTTACTTAGCAACTAACTAGTATTACATGATAAACATCAATTAGAGTACTAGCAGAAACAAAGCCCAATTAAATTAGAGTGACTTCAAACTGTATTGCATTTGGTTGAGATGAACGTTCTCAAAAATCTTTTAAATACTTTTAAACTTTCACAGTTTTTATATGTGCAGGAAGTCCATTAAATTCAATTAAACCTTTATACAAAATAAATTTGAACTTTTATAGGTCGTGTTATATTTTCCAAGGATAAAGTCCGTTTTGAATCTCGTATTATAAGTATGTACATCTGTAAATGATCGAACTCTATCACTAATGTAGGTTGGTAACATATTTGTTTTCAGTTTAAAAATGAATACTTTTACATTAAATACAACTCTTTGGCTAACAGATAACATATTTAACACATTAAGCATGGATTTGACAGGTGTATATCTATTATATTTCAATATAGATCTCATAGCCCTATTTTGTACTTTTTCTAATCGACTTATTTGATATTGAGGACAATTAAACAATAAGGTACAACAGAATTGTAAATGAGGAAGTGCAATGGCTTTATAGAGTGACAACTTTGTACTCATAGAGAAAGATTTGCCGATTCGTGATAAGAATCCTACTTATTTCGAAAATTTTCTCGTTATATATTCTGCATGTGCGTGAAAATTTAAATTCGAATCCAAAATTGTACCATTCGAACACCAAAAATACACATTGTCGAGAGTATAGTAAGATTAAATTCAATGTTTCGAGTTCGATGTGATGTTGACTTCTGTTTTCAGTTTCAGATATAAGTATAAGACGAGAAATGTTCGAATAGCACCCCAAATTTTTTAATTAACCTCTAACTTCAGTGTCGAAAAATTAAAGAGCTAGTGATATTGTATTTTCCGAAGACCTAAAGAAGAATTGTATTAATTCGAAAGCTTGGCACAGAAGAAAGAGTTCCACTCGCATTGTCCAAAGAAAGAGTATTGAATTCCCACAAGAAAAATTGAAAATATGGTAGGAAATTAACTCAGAACCAATTAACAACAACATGCCTCCAACATACTTTATAATGAAAGAATTAATCATTCAGAGGTCCACGGGGATGTCTTCTGAACTAAAAACTCCAAAGCACCCCATGACTTTGACGTAAGAATGAAATCCCTTATTGCATTGATTCCAAGCGACCAGTAAAATAACGATAGCTTTAACACGTACAAATCAATACGTATCGATTCTTCAGGCGAACTCCTATAAAAAATGCATTTTGCAAATCGAAATGACAACGTATCGAATATATTCGCACAGAACGCAAGGGGTTGTTTTAATCGGTTTCTGTTCGGCAGGGGCTCTACCCTGTACCGAAGCAATGTCGTTAAGGGGTTCGGTGGACGCCCACCGCAACAATACAGTTCAAATAATGTTATTTACTTGGCCAGGCGCTGCCAGATTTTCACGCTTTACAAATGGATGTCAATAATATTGAATAAATCATCGGTGGAAGGTAGCACCTTTTGATTGAACCAATAGGCCATCGAATATGCCATTAATTCGTATGACGAATATTATGGATTTTAATGAATGCCTTCTTGTTTGGTTATATTCAACTGTAGTTAACGGTCGAAATGAATTCTATAGATTTTGTAGAGAACTAAGAGGAGGAGATGAATACTCTGTTTCAACCGTTCTTTTGGAATAAACCACCAAATTATAAATATAATTTTGCACCAGAAAGAATATCTGAAACAGAAAAGTGTGAATGAAAGAACAAAATCAAACATTTTGGTGGCTATAAGATTATATTGGACTTTGATTACATACCTCAAACGGAGCACTCAACATAGCTTGACTTACTCCTTTGAAAAGACAATATCAAAGCAGAAATATTAAAGTAAAGTGGATCAATGAAGACCTGACAACAATAAATGAAATGTTAAATTAAATTAAACTCTTGGCTTAATATTGTTAATTCACGATTTATTTAACAATATGAATAGTCAACATGTTTCGAGCGTTAGCTCATTTTCAAGACTAAACTACTATAAGGAACGTACAACAAATTTATATCTATACAATGGATGCGAGTAGGAGGATAATTGAAAATCTACTTGTTCATTTACGATTTCTTCTTTTTTCTTCCAAGAACTGCTTATTTCAATTGCTTCCAAAAGGTCTAAACGTTTCCCTTTATTACCTGCGTGTAGGCATTTTTTTCTCAAAATCTATGAAGTGATTAGAGTTAATGCAATGTTCTGAAAATCCGGTTTTATTAACATTATAGAAAATCCACCTTTTATGTTCGTCAACCCGAGTTTTTATTTTTCTACCTGTTTGGCCGATATAAAACGCTGGACATTCATTACAAAAAATTTTATAAATCCCGCTTTTGTCTTCAACATTTGTCTTTTCTTTATTATTTACTAAAAGTGACTTAATATTTCTTTTGTTGGTACAGATGGTTTTTATTTCTCTCTTCTTTAATTTTTTCGCTGAGATGAGGTATGAAATTAGTAAAATGATATTTTTGTTTGTTTTTTATAATTTGAGATGGATAAATTGAATTTAAAATTAATATTCAATTATGTTTCACCAAGAGTTAAGCGAGAATTCAATCTCAGTCAATAAATGAAATGGCTATGAGATAAGAGTTTCCCTCCGAATCATAATTTAATTACACTCCTGGTTCAATGTTTCACAAATATCTTCAAGATATATTCGATCTTCACAAATATAATCACGAATATTCGTGAAACATTAACCCAAGAGTTTTATTTAAATTATTATTTAATCATGAAGTAATCATTTTCACCAAGAAGTAAACGAGAATTCAATGTTAGTTATCTCTGAATGTCCAAACGTTTTGGATACAAGTAAAACTCTGATGGTACATACAAACAAGGATAAAAATATTAAAATTCTAATCCAGAATTGAAAGAGCAAAAGTTGCTAAATATTTGGGCAAAAGTTAGACGATAAATTGAGTTTCATTGATCTCATTGACTAAATTTCTCAAAAATTTCAAGTTTCTGAAACGAATTGGAAAAACTCCTAAAACATATATGAAGTTATGACTGTTTAAGTCAATAATAATGCCACACTTTATTATCGTTCCACTCAGTTATTCGGTTTGAGCAAAGAAAAACCTCAACAGCTGCAAAAATTGAAGAAGGCACCAAATTAATTCTAGCTATACAAACAAAAGGAAAACATTAGTTTGACAAAAACTCATTGAGACTGTAACAACATTCATCGACTAAAAATTTAATCACTTCAGATCTAAAAATAGGTACCGATATAAAATTCCCAATTTGTGAATTTATATTTTGGCATAACAAGATTATCTCTATTAAAAATGTCCAATGAATTGTTCTTCACTTTTGAAGATTAGTGAAGCTAACATATGAATGAAGAATACATAGAAGTCTGCATAATTATATTTAAGGACCTAAAAGCCGTCCTGCAGGAACACATTTTGGGAATTCCAGCCAGACACTTAATTCCTTCTGACATAAAAACACGTTACTGCTTCTCAATGATACACCCCAAAAAACAACGCCATCACTTTTTAATTCTTAAATTTCTTCCACAATAATGTTCTAATCATTAGAATAATATGTTTGCAAACAATCGGGGAAAAATATGGTGAAGTAATTATTGTTTAACATTAAGAATTCAATAGGACATTGAAAAAGAAGATGTGAACACAAAGGTGCTGAAGAAGTATATCTTAAATGCAGACATAGAAAAGTATATCTTATATCGAAACCACCTGTCAACATTCACGTCCCAATTAAACGGTTTAGTAACCATAGAAGAGGATCACTTTCACATTGTCCTTGACAAGCGGACGACATATGAGTGGTGACGTATTCGAAGGTCACTGCCCACGTGGCACATGTGCGTGGGTGGGTGGTGAGTATGTGGTGAGTGAATGAATGCACCCTAGTGCAGTGTCCGGCCGGTCTGGACAGGGTGGATTTTGCCTCTTCTAGCGTCTGCCGGCTCAACAAGTAGACCACTGTCCCAGTCGATATATCGATTGGCCCCAAACGCAAACTACGGTGGTCGGTCAACTCACAACTGAGCGGAAAATTAAAGAACACGGAAAACATCAACACAAGACCCACATAACAATGTGAAACTACAAGAGGAGATAGGGTGGAAAAAATGTTTATTTGCACGAAGAGTGTCTGTGTACTGAACGAATTTGTTGGACTTTTGAGGCGATTTGGGTTATTTCTACTGGTTCTGATAGCACACGACCCAAGTTAATTCACCTCACAACAACTGAGCTTATATACAGATTTTGAGAAAGTTGGGAATTTTCGATAACTGAAACGAAAAAACTTTTTGTACGACAGAATTTGAACGAATTCAAACATAAAAACCAACGATTCAATCAATAATTGAGAATATAACACAGATAAAAGAAATCGAACAAACTAAATTATTAGCTTTTGAAATATAAAGAATCCTCTTTTTTATTTGATGAGATAAAGCATGGAAAATCCGCTCTGTTGATCCTTTTTTCGAATTGTTTATTTCACACAATCCAACGCTTAACAATTCAGTATTATAATTACAAATGAATAAATAAATATCCCTAAATAAATGAATATGAAGTTATTGTTGACTTATACATCTGAAGTTCTGAAAACATCTTGAAGAAGAGTCAATTTTGAATCACAAAGTTAAATCTGATTGGGGTGAAGGGGGTTAAAACTATTATTATCGTATTTATTGCGTGGAAATTGAGTCTAATGCACGTGTTGTTTCATTTTGTTGATTAAAAATGTAGCATTTTAAACACAGATCGTTTAAAATTATATTATTTCATAACTCAATTTGTCATTTCAATTTAGCACACCTAATTAAAATAAAATGCTGGATAAACGTTTCTTACACTATACCCGTCTTTTTAAGAATTAAAATTATTAAATAACAAAAATTGTATAGAATTCAGTGAATTGTCGAATAAAACTATTGAAGAAATTTTTCGTATGTCTAGATACTTCTTATCGAAATTTCAAAAAGTATTGAATACTACTTTAATCTTTTTAAGAAATTAAAGTTGAAAACTTTAATTTTTTTTATCTTTAATCATAAGTGATGACGTACAATATCTTTTTAATACTTTGTTTAAGTTATCTGAAATTCTTTCAGGTTGAATAAAAAATTTCGGTATGTTTGAAGAATACTGAGAAAAAAACAATTATAATTGATACTTGTTTGTATATTGGCTATTGCTTAGTAAAAAAATGAGAAGGAATTTTTGATTGAAGTTGAAAATATCGCTTTATTTTTGAAAAAAAAAACATTTTCCACGTGCAAAATAGGTTGAAAAATTCAAATGTTTTAAAATTATGCGTTACAGATCGGGAAATGTGATAAAAATTATTTTATATAAATCAATAACTCTCATAATTTTTGAAAGAAATCACTTAATCAGAAAGTAAAACTATCATCTACTTTTTGTTTTGAGTTTTTTATTGTGAAAAGAGGAACCATTTCAAACAGGATTTGAATATTCGACAAACAAAACAAGTAACCAATGCTTTTTGTATAATAATCCGAAACTATACCAGAAACGTATTACTACCCTACTATTTAGGGTAACTCGCCCTGATCTTAATAATTATACCATGCTACAAAAACGCCAATCTCAACATTTGATTAGATATTCTTTTGTGTTATTCATTAATACAAACTAGGGGTATATTTGGAGTTACTGTAGCATGACTTTGGGAAAAAATAAAAACATGAGATAACCTAGATCGAAATAATGAAGAATAGCAGTTGCTGCAGGCAATCATTTATTTCCAGTTCTTTCAGAAGCTGTAGTACCTAAAAGAACGTAATATATTTATCCACGATGATAAATGAAAAGGGTAACATCATTCAATTTTCTAAGAGAAGTTATCCATGTAAACTTAAATAACATGAATAAAATTATTTTGTGAATAAGGTACAATTTTGACTGAAATTTCTATTCGAAATATTGAATCAATTAAAAAACCTTCAGGGAATTGCACAAATGTTGTCAACAGAAACACAAATTATACCTTTCCAGAGTGAATATTTCCAGAAGAGTCCAGAGACCGAAGACCTCGAACTCGCTAAAAATACCATGGAGTGCTGTTTCATCCTACTTTGGGAATCATCAGTGACATGTATTCATTCAATCGAGTTTCGATATTATTTTTATTAACACACAAAGCCTTATATATTCAAAGGTCTTATTAATGTTAGTGGCATACTCAAATGATCTCCCTTTATCGAAGAAACAGATAAACTTTTTCGAATAGAATGCGTTCTGGACAAAATATAGTGCGTATTTCCACACATAGATGGCAAGCTTTGCATATATCTCCTGGTTTGGAGTTCTATTAGAATTATTTCGAATGAAAATTTCAAAAATGTCTGCAATTTATAAAAGGGTCAGGAGTTTATTTTGTAAATATAACTGGCAATTCAACAACTGTCTTTTCTTATAATTATAATAATGAATCTCCATTGCGTAGATGTAATATCTCTACAATATATACGTGACTAATTCAAATAATTGAATTATGAGAATTTTTTCGAAATCATCAAATAAATTTCCATTAATTAGTGTGACATAATTTTTCGATATGTAGCTGAAACCTCAAACAATAAGTCCTATCAATATTTGAAAATAGCATATATTTAAGAATCAATCTCTAAACATTGGATAAATCAACATGTTTTTGAATAAACACGATAAAATGAATGGTTTTCACAAAAATACGCGTCGTCCACTGGTTATTTTCGAAAATTACAACGAATATTCATCAGTAATGTCACTCGTATGTCAACATCGTATATGATGGAGGAGCTCATACGACCTTATAATTCCATAAAATCCAAGTAGATGTGAAAGAAGTGTTTGTAATTTGACTTTATTGAACCTCACACCCCTACCATAATTGTCTGAGTATCGAATGTTGTTTTTAGGAACTTTCCCTGGATATAATACAAGCCTGAAATATTGATTGCGGCCGATACATAATTATATTCCAGAAGGCAACAGAAGGGTGATTAAGTCGACGTACAATGATTGGTCGCTTTGGGGGTTGAAAAAAATGACTCACGCAGGGTGTAAAATATTGACTAAACAATTAGCTTTATGTTCAGTACATTGTTATTTCAGATATTAAATATCATAATTCTCCAACAGAAAAATACATTAAGTTCATATTTGATTTTATGGAAAAATACGAAATCGTATTTATCGGCTCGGTTGAAATATGACTTCAATTAGGGGAAACTCATTAAGGCTTTCATTGTGCTTGGATGCTAACAAAATAACTTCATTTCTTTGTTTGAACGAATCACACCACCTATGGTTTGTCGATTTGGAGTAATAAAAACGATTTTAATGGAGTTATTTGATTTCGAATATTTTTCCTCGAAAATACATTAATTCTATTGCATTTTGATCCTTAATCTCTTTGTTTGAACGAATAGTGACCAAAACTCAACCTCAACACTGGTACAAACAGGGAGAAGTAATTCTGCAATAGTATCCAAAATCAATCAATACGTATAATGACAATGAGGCCTAATTCAAATCGAATATTCTATTTTTAATTGAATTAAATTGTCAAAACTGTCTTCCTTCGAAAAGAATCATGGTGGGCTATATCTAGGTTAGAGTTCTAACGCAATTAAAATTTTTTTTCAATTTGGAAAATTGAGATAAATCGATTAAAAAACAGTTGACTTATTTAAAAACACTTCACCAATAGTGAATGTAATCAACTTTGATAATATAGCATATTTTTGATATATTATAATTTTGTATCGTCTAAAGACAGCAAATTGTGGTATATGAAATTCAATAAAATAGTTTCATATATACCCCTTCAGTTGATAAGATTTTCCCACGTATTTTCGTATAACTGGACTAAAAAATTTAATTAAATTCAATAATGTTATATTAAAGATTCAAAAAAATAAAAATAGAGACGTAAATTATAAATACTTCAAATATTGATAAAATTAATAGATGAAATTTGAACTGTCTGGTAGTACAAGATCTTAAAAAACTACTGAATTCAGTGGTTTTGAGCCTTCTAATTTATTGGAGTTTGATTCACGTAATATATTATTTTCAAATATTTGTCATATATTTATCATGAATAAAAATTATATTAAAATATGAAAAAAATGAGAAATCTTATCAATTGTGCTTCGTATCAATTGTATCAACTGAGCTTTTATAGAACCCTATTTAAACGTTCTTTCTCATATACAATTGTTAATTTAATGAATAGAATCCCTCTCATAATGAATTCCTCAGTTACAAAGCGAAAGCTTTCAAAGAAAAATGTAAGCAATTTGTTCTGAAGAATAATATGCGCATAACTCAACAATGCTTGGACCAATTTTGGGAATTCTTTTTTCAAAATGTTCGTTGAAGTCCAAGGATGGTTTTTACGGCGAGAATCGTTGCTATTGGATCAATGAACGTTGTGTGTCAATATTGCAAGACAAAGTTTAATTATTATTGATAAGAAAATTTAAAAAAATAAAAGAGAAAATGGCGACAAAAATTGGGCGAAGAGCCAATTCAAATAGACACGCTATTGGTACAGCCACCAGAGTCACTATATTCATTGGTTTTCGGGAATGTACTAAATTCTGAACATTTTTTGACTTATATCCAGCAAATATCTCATATAATTAATGATGAGGTATATGGAACAAGTACTTGATACGAAATAAGAAACATGCCGTTCAACTATAGAACGGACAGGTTAATAAATTTCAATGCATCAAATATGTTAATGTAGGAATTTCTTGATAATTCGACCGATTTGAAATAACAGCAACTGTTGCAGTCCTTTCGTAAGTGGGTAAGTCCCTGGCTCCACACGGGATAACTATTAAAAACAAGAGAGTGTAGCACAAATAGTAGAACATGTCTTTCCGGCTTTTTGAAAAATATTCAGATAAAAAGGGCGTACAAAGTTCGCCGGGTCAGCTAGTACTAGAATATAGCCTTGAATAATGAATAGTACTATATTTTGGAATTACCTTAGGTACCTTAGGTTAGGCAAACCAACCCAGTAAATTAGTACCATTTTTGGTAACTATTTCTAGGTATAAATAACAGGCTTGCATTCATTAATCTATAAGAAATTAAGAGCAATAGGGTGTTTTATTTAGTGATAGGTACTTGCATTAAGGGTTGTTCCTCTTTCAAGATACCAACATCATCGAAAATATAAATGAAATGCCTCTGTGCAAATTAAGCCATATATGAAATATATACACACAAATGCCTGTGTTTACCACCCCTTTTTTATTTTGACGACACCTATAATAGATTATGTGATATTCAAATGAGTTGGGAAGTGTGCCCATCACATCCAAGTTTTTTTGTTATTTCCAATTGTATTGTGATCTGCCACTACCGCTTGTTTACTACACCGTTAGATGAAAAAAATTCACTAACACGCTTATAGCAGACCAAGCAAAAAATGCACAAAACAAGTCAGCAAGTATATGATAGTTTGGTTGGTCCTCTGCTAATTTGAATAAAGTACCAATTGTGGACTATTTGCATATAGTTTTGGGGTGAGTTTTGCATATGCGGTCACAAAAAAATGCCGGTGCAAGTCTGGGGTGTCTTGGCGGCTGATAATACTTATTAGAATAACAACAATAAGTGCGATACAGATCAAATGATATGTTTAGCATAAATCTGAAACGTGTGTTATATAGAAGGCTCAACTGAAATAAGATACTGAGTAATGATTTCTTCTAGGGTACCAATATAATTTGTGCAATGATATGCTAATATGCAAGTCCTTACCAGCACGTGGAGTACTTATGGGGGTACGGACCCCTTTCCAAGATAATATATAAATAAATAATGTAGCAGAAGTAAATTGATATGCTTAAATTCCTATAATTTTAGCTATTTTGTTTCGTTTGATTTCTTAAATTTTTATCTTTTCTTACAGTTTTTTTATTCATAACATATAGTGCTTCAAACCTGAGAAGTTTGCATTTTCTACAGGTCTGCTTTACTTTCAAATGGTACAACACTTAGGCCCGGTGTTTTGACAATTAGTTAGAGCAGTAGAGAAGCTGCGATTTAACAGATTTTTGCGTTTTTCACTTCCAGTTAAAAGTAAACGCTGTCTACTTAACCTACACTTACTACCATAGGTTCAATTCATTTTTAGGTTAGGTTCGGTCACAAGTTTAACCGAATATAGAAAGACTGGGACTTTGTCGAACATTTTGAAATGTAACGTTAAGTGTTCCGAATTAATTTGATAAAATAACAATTTAAATATTCATGATAGCAAATATAAATCTTCTATAAATTAAATAGATATTCAAAACTCTGGGTGAATATTCTTAATCTTTTTCAGGTGAAAATGTTTCATTCGATCATATTTCATCGCATTTATATTAAGAAAATTCAAACTCCAAATTTGTCTTGATCTAATTTTGATAGACTCCCTTAAATCCTTTGTTCAGGAAATGTATAATACAACCGAGTGATTGAAATAATTTCACATACAATATTAGAAATTGTCAAATTATTCTTTTTTCAAAATAGTTGTAATCAACTCTTCATAATGGGTTTTAAACCCGAAACAATGTGGAGTGTACTAATGAATTTCATAGAATCAAGTCAACTATTTCAAATTATATGAAAGGTACTTTATGAAATAATTTCTGGTAATTTGAAGATTTAATGAAGCCTTTTTGTTTAAGCTTGAGAACAATAAACTCATTGATATTTAACCATAGGAAATGTTATAGATATAAAATTTTGATGTTGAAGGCCGTTACTTGATCTAAATTCATTTGAACAATAAAATAGCAAGAGAAATATTGTTCCTTAGTTTTCTAGTTGACTTTTTTGGCATTGTATCTTTTATTTGACATTTGTAACAAATATCAAAATTAACATTCGTGACGTTTGTCAAATGAAAGTGCGGAAATCTAGAAAAAATGCTTTCTTAGCCATTTTATTGTAGCTAAGTGAAATAAAATGTATCTAAAAACACTCTGTACGTTTTACTACTATCAGTAAGTGATATTTTTTCACAATTACGTTTGTACTAAACGATTCATATAAAATGAAGTCGAAATTAATTATGCTCTATGTTTTAATGGGACACAGAACATATTTCTATGGATTTTTCATCTTTCAAATCTGAAGATGACGAAGTTGGACGAAAGGATTAGACGAGAACTGGAGTCAACATCGGCTTCGTTTTGCGGCCAGCTTGATATAAGATTTAGATAAGCAAGCACCACAGCACTCTGAGATAAGAGCAGACGCTAACACAAATTCATTATACAGTGTCTTGTATATAAAGCAGTGGACCACGCAGTTATTGTAAATGCACATGTTAAATTTCATACAAACATCCATTGGCGAAGCAGACGGATGGGGATAAAAATCAATACCGCACAGAAAGAATAATATTACTTATACAGGCTGAATTCAGTTTCGAAGGTGTTTTGTATAGAGCTTCTATTGTATTTTATTTCGTGGAAATATGCTAAATTTATTCAAGGGATATGTTTTTTATGTTTTTTTGGGCGAAAAAATATAGAAGTCGAACATGAAAAAACATTTCACCAACTCTTTTTAAGCGACAAGGTATCGACAATATTTTGTACAGCCCTTTTTTTTCAATTATATGCATAGATGTTGCTTGTTTTTTCTCAGCTATGCCCCACAAAGAAATATGATTTATATGATGAAATATGAATATGATGAAATATGAAAAGCAGAAAACGATAGTAACTTCCTATTATTTTATAAATGCAACTGTAACCAGGTTAATTAAAGAAAAGCGGAATTCAAATAAATACAAAATGTGAAAACTAATTTTATGATAATTATTTATAACTCATTTCTATTGGTTATCTTTGAAGATTTAAAGTCTCACGAAAAAATTGTTAATTCAGAGAAAAATCGTAGAGGAGAAAATAACACTTGAACTTTCGATTTACATTTTAATAACAACATAGCATGACGCGTTTCGACGTTACAAACGACTTCTTCAGATGCTAACGGAATACTGACTGTATTCTGCTAGCATCTGGACTCAGATCCTAACATTCTAACAGAACTAAAGTTCAAACACTTGAAATTTTGATTTACACTTTGTTAACAACATAGCATGACGCGTTTCGTCGTTACAAACGACTCTTTCAGATGCTAACAGAATAGTTACTGTATTCTGTTAGCATCTGGTCTCAGTATTCTGTTAGCACCTGAAGAAGTCGTTTGTAACGACGAAACGCGTCACGCTATGTTGTTAATAAAGTGTAAATCAAATTTCAAGTGTTTGAATTTCAGTTTATGACCAATTGTTATGGATTTACATGAAGTAAACGCCAACCCTATTGAATTATATCATAAAATGACAAAGAATATGAGTTAATAACTCATATTCTCTTCTCAAGTTCAAGTGTTTGAATTGACCTAATATTTCACTAAAATGTAATAATAAAAGATTATAAAATAAGGGATAAGAAAGAAAAAGTTTGTGTAGAGACATATAAAATAAAAAGAGGCTGGGTAGGTAGTTATTTGAATGTCCCATAATTCCTAACGAATATCGAAACTCATGATTGGGAATCGAATTTCAGAAGATACGAACTAATCATCTGAAATAGTCTCACTGCAAACTTCGTTACGTGGTATTGTTCGAGGCTTAACCTATATACGTCCGCAAAAGGGACAAATTTCATAAAATTAAAGTAGGCCAAACAAATGAACAACAAATTTCAGTTGACACTTACGCAGGAATATCGATGGACAACAATTTATTATCTTTTCTGTCCCAGGAGGAAACTTAGGTACATTTAGATCTATTCACAACCAGCACCCTCTCATGAACTAACGCACCCTTCTTCATTATCCTCCGGATAATCGTCACAGGTAAAAATCCTTCGTTTACAAATTAGAAAGCGACTAAACCGATACTAAAATTTCTACATTATCAACCGAAATTTCCGTGCACGTTACAATCTCAAGTGTTATATTGAAATATGTAAACTGGTCTCGTATTGTTTGTTATATGTTAATTCACAGTTGGTTTGATACGCACAAAATAATCATGGCATGTCGGAATTTCTGAACTGAAAAAATGAGGTCCGTATGTTGAATAAAAAGGATGGGACGACTTCGGTTTATTTAATGAAATATGTGAAGCTTATAATAAGGTATTTCCTGTCTAATTTAGATTATTCAGATTGAGATTCGAAGAGTTTAGAAGTAAACAGTACGATATATTAACAATAATTGATGAAATTCATTGTCTATCATAATATTTTCATTCAATTTCAAGTTGAATGAAAATAGAATATTTAATTTCGAAAATATATCAATGCTTGCATGTTATTCTAATTAAATATAACAAATTTCATTTTTTGATTCAGTTGTTAGTGAAATGAAAATAGGGAGTTAAAGGGGATTTTTCACATGAAAGAGGGTTTGTACCCTTCAACTATTATATTGAATTGTATACCGAAATATGTTTATGATACACGAAATCATTCAATATCAAAAACTTCTAATATTACTTTCAATTAGGAGAAACTTGAAGACAAATAATAATAAGAATAAGTTCTTAATTTTCAGCAGGTATAATACCCAATTACAGAAAATAATAAAATAATGTTGAATAATTTATTGAATAACTAAATGAATAAACTCACTCTAATCTGAAAAAACTAAAAAAATAAGTATTAACTAAACAATAGAATTAAATGAAATATTACAAAGAACTCAATCTGAATCAATTAATTTTAGTCAATTTCCTTTGTCCTAAAATAACTGCTATGGAGTCAAAGTGAATGTCACATTTATTAGCAACATTATAAACCAACTGAGGGAAATTGTAAATTATATAAAAACTGCAATAAATAGAAATAGCGCAAGCAAATTTCACACAAATAATGAAGAAATAAAAACGAAATTCTACCATATTTCAATTGATTTTTGAGTTTTAAATTTTTCAAGTTTTTTTTCTTCAGTAATTTAGCACTATTTTATCCCTCCTTTATGAGTTCCTTTTTATTTTCAAACTCATTGCATTTCACAATTATAGATAACTAAACTATACAAATGAAAACAATTTCAAAGTTGCATTTTTTTCGAATGGCATTCAATAAGACGTGAAGAGGATGAAAAGAATGAAGCCTACAGACAAAAACTAAGGTACAGTTTGACAATAGAGTAAGTATGGTATATACGTGTGTGTTCATTGTGTATTATTCAAGGCATAGGGTGTAATGTGTGTAATTTTAATTGCGACACACTGTATATATCATATGTTAAATGAAGTGAATTGAATATTTGCTGATCTCCGGTGAAACATTGTTCAATAAGGTGAATGAAAAACAGTTGGTGTGTTTTCACAAAATTATTCTAATCATTTTGTGAAACTAAGCCAAGTGTTTGTTATTCAATATATTTATTAGGTATATTCTTTTTGCGAATAAGATAAACTTCTGTTGCAAATTAATTATATATATTAGGTATATATAAAAATCAATCCCTACTTCCCTGGTCACGGTATCACTCGTAAACGACTGAAACTATTTCACAAATTCTTTTTTTTGTTTGCTTTTATCAGGATAAGGTTCTTATGATAGAAAACGTTTGAAAAATGCACAAAAAATTAGAAAATTTGGAAAAACTTAACCACCATGTCGAATTTTTTAATGAAGATCATATTTTCTAATGATTTTCGAAAGTAACCTTAGCGCTTTTGGTAATATAAACTTTCTTAATATCACCATATGGCGTTTGACATAAAACTGACAGAATACGTGCTGCAAACATAGTCAAATAGGATGTGAAACAACTGAATTTCATAGTGAGCAATACGTTCAGTTCAAAGCTATCACGCCTTATATGAACATTTCAATTAAATATAAAGTTTTGGTAAGTTTTTATAGACTAACATAAACTTTAGTTACTAACATAACACGTGCTATAATTGGTTATGAAGAAGAGTACGTAGTTTGCTTCAATTAACAGTTGAATTTTTGTTATTAAAATGCCAGCAATTAGACGTAGAAACTTAAGTCGCAGAACTCACAATCATGCAAGTCGAAGATATACATACAAGAGCAAGTCAAACTGACGAGCAACATGAAGCCCGGAATGACGTGGAAAGAAATCGATGGAATCGATTACTGAGATATATTATGGAAGAAATACAAAAAGGTTTGAAACTATATCCTAAGAGTATATCACCCGACAACTATGTTCAACTCCAGCTCGCGTTGCACCATGCTGCCAGTTGATATGAGTATAATTATTTGATTTTTAATGTGTCAAAGTGAAATGCTGTGATTATAGCGTCGGTGGCCAGGTTCATTTTCGTTCTGATAAGATAAGAGATCTTGTTAAAGTCTTCGATCAGAGACTTTCCTTCATTCCACACATCACCCAACTTATTTCGTCTGCCTCGAAAATATATTGATTCGATATACGCAATGGTAAATTATTCAATAACTCCTCAACATTCAAATGATCAATGCCTTAATAAGTAACAAATTGGAGAATGGCCTCTATTTATGCTTGAGGCCATACAGAAGAGGTTCTTGAAATTCTTACTTTGAAAGAAGGATAAAGTTTATCCAGAGAGAGGAGTCAATAATGACGAATTATTGAGTTACTTATCACTCAAAGTGTTGTACGAATTACTGCACAATAGTATTCTCTTGTCAGCTTTGAAATTTCGTGTTCCTCGGCAAAATTCTTATACCACAGAATTATTCCACCTAGAGATTCCATGGAACTCGCTAATACAATCCCTCATTTGGTTTATGGAATATACATTTAACACAGTGGTTAATAAATGTGAAATCCACCTTGACTCCATTGCAGTTATTATTGGTAGTTATGTGAACAAGAGAAATTGACCAAAATGAATTGAATAAGTTCTTTGTAATATTTCATTCGATTTGATTATTCAGTTATTAGTTACTTGTTGAGTTTTTTTTCAAGATAAGATTAAGCTCTTTGTTATATTTCATTTTATTTTATTCATTCAGTTATTCATCCATGAAATCACATCATCGATGAAATATCTGAAAGTACTTTAACAAATTAACTAGAAATTAATTTAGAAGGTTGGAAATTAAATTTCCAACCTTCACTCACAGTCAATGAAGAAGAAAACAATAACAAGAGCAGAACATTTCAGATGCCGAACGTATGGAAACAGAGGAATAAGCATTGAGGGTGCAGTTGAAATATACAAAACCATATGTAGACCTAGACTAGAACATGCACACACAATCTATGCAAACTGCAAAACGTCGTCGCTTAAGAATATAGAGATAGCAAATAGATCAGCTCTTCGTACCATTACAAGAATAAGACATCCACTGAACAAACTATATGTTACATAGCCATGACATAGACAAGAATTATTATCATTATTATTTTCTTCAATTGGAATAAAGAACTTATCATTATTATTATTATTATTAAAAAAAAAGTACTTGTTTCGAAATTACGGACTTCAGTTCAATCATAGAATTGACAGTCAATCAAGAACATCAAACGCGTTCATATATGAAATTATTGATAATCCGACTAATAAGTGTTCACTTCCTTAGTCCATTGGTGTCCCCAAGGCTCCACACGGGATAACTATTAAAAAAATAAATACTGTAGCACAAATGGTAGAACACGTATTTCTGGATTTTCGAAATCTTCACGAGAAAAATAAATGGACGTACAAAATTCGCCAGGTCAGCTAGTGTACAGTATAAACAAACAATACATTTACATTTCCTATTTCTTAACCAAGATTCACCCATTTTATACTTAATAAAATATATCGTTTTATCGACGTCACTCTAATTCCTCAACATACAGAACACGATTCTCGTTTCTCATTCGACTGGAGTATATTAACCGAAAATATCTCCACAGCATCTTCTTAATGTAACATTGGGAATGTTAATCGACCGGCAATAAAAAGGACAATGTTCGTATTCCCTGTATTTATGCTTATTAATGATAATTTGCCGTCTATATAAAGTGTGTAACTAAAAAAAACGGGTGTGATAAAAAAATCATAAACTTAAAATATACCATGTTGATTTTAAGTGCATACTACATATATCTGAACAGGATCACGCCGCGTTTGTCCAGTTGGCCAGTAGCACCGGAGCCCGAGCTACACGGGGACGATGTCCACGACATGTCTGGGCCGCAGTGCTGACACCTACCGTGAACGTCTGTAGTGACACGCTATGAAATAGTCTTTATTGCCGTCGGAATCGAATCAGTATATGTGTACTTTAAAACTGTATCTTTGCTTTTATTTGATCAACTTACGTATGGGTATATGTGTATATGTATTGAGTGTAATGTTCAAGACTGGAGTGGGCGAAATTTGCATTGGCAGTGCGGATTTATTCGCGAATTGTCGGCTGTTTTATTGGTCGGGTATGAAATCGGTTAATTTAGAATAATTCCTTTAATCTGGTATGGGCGATAAAATATACCACGCTAAACTAATTTAGGACCTTGAAAAGCTAATATTCCATTTCTTCTCAAATATCTTGGTGAAATATGCATTCCAACGATTATTTTTGGCTTTAGGTAACTCATATTTCCACATATACACAGATAGTTCTTATTTTGTCAACTTTGTTCAAATGTTTAATTTTGTCAATAAATCGATTGAGTAGTAATAAAACACTTGGTTTCAAAAAAATTATAATAAATACTTGATAATTGTTTCGGCATATTACCCCATTTCAAAAAGTTAAAACTTCAAAGAGTTTAACTTTTGAAAATGAGGTAACACCCCGAAATTGTTAAGTATTTATTAAAATTTTTGTGAAACCAAGCCAAGTGTTTTTATTTAATATAATAAACAATGTTTCATCAGGAGATCAGTGAACATTCAATCAACTTTATAAATAAATTAAGGGTTAGAAGTATGTATTGTTATATATTATATTGTTTTGTATCATATTGTATTGTTTCTAGTTTTCTAGTTGAGTATATATAACCATGAGAATGATTGAGGGGACAAATGTGGGCCCACCTAAAGAATCTTTCCATCTACGTTTACTTTTAAATTATTATTTTTGAATTATTTACACTTTAATCTCTTCTGATTTAATATTTATATGTTGATACATAAAGTGAATACTTTGTACTCCTTTTACGTTGAAATTACGCGACTTTCTTAAGTTGAAGACGTGTATCAAACTATTTTTCTTCATTTAAAATGAGTAAGAAATACATGAAACCAATTGAAAAAATATTTCAAACACTACTGCTTGGATGGCACACAAATTGCACACACATAGACGTATATCATACTTACTCTATGAGTGTCGAAACAAAATGTAGTTCATTTTTTGTCTCTGGGCTTTAATAATTATTATAACTATGGTTTAACTAATGTAAATAAAAAAATAATGAAACTATGACTCGTTTGAGTAATTTAAAACGGAAGAAGTTGTTATCTGAATTCACTTATTCTTGTCGGTTGGTGATTTTAGTTTTTACGAATGTGGATATTAAAAGGGGGTACATTTCTTTTAAAATCTTTGGTACTTGATAATTGAATGATATAATCGAATAATGAATTATTACGGCAATAGTGCAATGTAAATCTTCGTAATTTTTCAGAATCGAAATAAAATGAACTTATGAACCTAAATTATTAAGATTAATAAGAATCATCTTATCTACATGCAGAAATAGAATCTCATATTCAATTATTTCTTCTCTAAAATATGAACACGCATGTTGTTTGTTTTATACCTTCTTATTTTATATGAAATTTCATTATTAATACAAAACAAAGCGTCAGTTAATATTCCATTCCTTCTCAAATATCTTGAATTATGCATTCCAAAGATTATTTTTGGGTCTAGCGAACTCATATTTCCTCAGAAAGTCGCGGACTTTGTGGTTCACATGCTTCTATATTGGAGTATTGTCAATTTTGTAATTAATCAATTTAGGGTTAGAAATGTGTATTGTGTTATATTATATTTTGTATAATATTGTATTGTTTCTAGTTTTATAGTTGAGTATATGTATATAACTATGAAAATAATTAAGGAAGGCAAATGTAGGTCCACCGAAAAAATCTTTTTATCTATGTGAGAAAATTAGAAATTATTTACACTTCTCAAATCACTGAAACTACCTCTGATTTAATATCTTCATGTTAATACATAAAGCGAATACTTGTTGTCTCTTTTTTAAAAAATTAGCGACTTTATAAGTTGAAGACGTCTATAAAGCTATTTTCTTCATTCAAAATGAGTGAGAAATACATTCAATTAATTAAAATAAATATTACAAGCATTATTGCTTGAATGACACACAATTTACACACACATACATATCATACTTACTCTATGGTTGAAATGTAGATTATTTTTTATCTTTAGGATTTAATTATTATAATATCTATGGTCTAATGAATGTCAATAAAAAAAAACGAAACTTTGAACTCGTTGGAGTGAATCATGAAGGAAGAAGTTGTTATGAATTCACTTATTCTTGACTGTTGGTGAGTTTATTATTTACTGCGTGTGATTGTACAAAGGGGGTGCATTTCTTTCAAAACTTTTCAAACTTGATATCTGAATGATTTATCTGTTTATTTCGACAATTGTGCAATGTGAATCTCATTAATTTTTCGTATTAGTTATCGCATTATTTGTTCAGAATTGAAATAACCTGAAATCTTAAAAAACACCCAGAAATGCGCTGTAACTGTAAGATAGTCCCCATGCAGCCCAATTGAGCTCAAAATTATTAAGGTTGATGAGAATCATCTCATTTATATCCAGAAATAGAATCTCATATTCAATTATTTCTTCTTTAAAATATAAACACGCATGTTGTATGTGTTCTATCTTCTTATTTTATATGAATTTTTAGTCCTAATATAAAACAATTTTAGAGCGTCCAAAATTTTACTGTGGTAAAACTGCAGTATGAAAAAATTCATTCCTCAGATAGATATTAGATACATATTATTCCCAATCTATCTATCTAAACCATTATCCGTGAAATGAGAGGGTTGTTTACTAAAATTGTTGTACCACGAATTCATAACATGAAATATATGTTTGAGATTTATATATATTTCTCACTGACTAAAAGAGACACAATGCTGGCCTTCAATATTTTGATAACACATATGTTCATCCCAAAGCTCAATATATTTCGAATTGCCTTCACAATTTTCTTCGAAACTTTCAGTTTTGTTGTAAACTTTTTACAATAAGAAGATTAGCAAATAGTTTTTTTTCCACTCTGAAACTACATGTTCAACTTATAAAGCTACCATTCTGAAGAATCTACGAAATAATTGATGTCTGTTTAAAATTCTGATGAATATATAATTATGTTTATCTAATTTGAATAAAACTGAGTAGTTTTTTGATTTTCACTATAATTCAGTTAAACATACAATATTGTTAAAAGTAAGTACTTTTTTATTTTCACTATAATTCAATTAAACATAACAATATTGTTTCGCCAACACAGTGGCTTCATCATGTACATAGATGATAAATTGCAGTTTTATAAATCTGTCAATCAATTTTATAAATCAATTCAATCATCAGATAAAATCAGTTTATCATCTACATCTGATGAAGCCACTGTCTGACAAAACAATATTGTTATGTTTTACTAAATTATAGTGAAAATCAAAAAACTACTTAGTTTTATTCAAATTATGTATTTAGATTTTCATCAAGTATCGGCACAATCGATTAGTGACCTATAGTTATCGTTATTACCTACTGTATGGATGTTTCGATACCTTTACTATTGTATGAATGGGACCTCCAGTTCATATTTGCACTGATAGCTCTTGATTTGAAACACCAAATTTGAGTATGATGCTTGTTTTCATGTTTGTCATATGGCTTATACATACTAAAATTTGTGACCTTCAGCGATGTTTTTTGAGATAACATTTATTATACTTTTTTGATTTATTCATAGCATGAAATACTTTTAATATTTGAAATTGAATGTTATTGTTAACTTATGTATTACATTTTCCTTTATCGGTGAACTCAGAGTTGTGTTGACAAAAATTTAATGCAACTTTCAAACTTCAACAACTGATTCCAACATAAATACATAACAACTTATCTTAAGGAAGTACATTGTTACATTTATCAGGTATTTAAACAACCTGAAGAATGTTGAACTTTACTGGCAATATTACTCGAGTTCATCATAATGAAATATGTTGTTTAGTTTGTTTTATTATCTATTCAACTATAAAAAATGATGGAATATGCTACTGCATTAATTTTTTATGAATAGGTATAAAATTTAAATTTTTTGGTGCTGTAGTTTCAATCTTCAACGATGGATATAGACAACAGCTTTATGTTTATTTATTGTAAATGTGAGAAACAGGGAAAGAAAGCTTCTATTGTGAAAGCTCAAGATCTTTTTATAAATAGGTACATTTGTTGATGAATAGATTTTGGTACCAAATAATTTCGAGATATATCAATGTTTTCAAGTCTTTTGTTACAAGAAACATATTTCATCAACGACTTCTCAACTAAAGACATTAAAGTATAATGGTTCCAAAGTTTTTGCACTATTTTTTCCAGAAAATCCTCCGATTGTTGTGAAATCAAACGATTGTTTCCTTCTGTAAAATATAAAATTACCTTAAATTTCCAGATTGTCAAGTGAAAAAGTCCGACAAGCATTACAAGTTCAAATACTTCAATAAATCCATCACATTTTCGAAAATAACACAACAACCTGCGAAATTAATCAAAGTTTGTCAAAATAAAAATATGTGATTGAAAACAAATGAACGCAAATGTTCCAAAACATTCTTGAGACAACGCAAGAAGTTTCAGCGACAAAGAAACCATCCAACCACTCGAGCACAATGTGGATCAACCAAAAGCAATTAAACCCGGTCGGTAATTACAGAAACTTGATTGTAGCGTTACGAAACGTCGCCGACGCTATTCTGGCGCCGCTTTTACAGCGTCGGTCGAATAGTTAGCACGCCTGCCGCATTTGCATGGCGCATATAACACCCCACCTTGAGAGGAGACCGAAAATATGACCAGCCAGGCCGCCAGACAAGGACGCAACGCGGGTTTTGGTCTTTATATTTTCCGAAGGGGGTGGATTTGAATGCGAGTAGAGAGGAAGCAAGTAAGGTGCACTGCTATGTCACTAAGAATTAGTGGGAGAAGGAAGGCTGTAATTGAAATAGAGTACCCGGGACACTGGGAGAGATACATTAAATTCCAGAATTCGGGATCTCGGGGCGAAAGGACGTTTTATTGTCTACATTAAAAACCTCTATAAGAATTTCAGTTTGTCAGTTCTCTCACGACTTTTTGCAACATTGCATTACGGATACATGAAATCTTCATCAGGGACGACGTAATTCCTTTTTTATAATTCATTTCGGAGTTACTTACATTTTCCCATATTCGTCCTTATTTAAGATGCTGCGAATACGTGGTATTAAGGGATGAAGGTGATTTATTCCTCTGAAGTTTAATATCTCTAAATAATAAAAATAAAACAAAGTGGATATGCCTGTTATTTTCCCAGTTCTGGCACCGCTCTTTTCATTTCGAACCACGTAACGCGTCTTTGGAGCAGTCTCATTGCTATTCACAAAATTTCTAGATAATCTTCGTTCATTTATGGAATAAACTAAACGATTTCTATTGAATTCAGAAGAAAATCAGAGTAATTCTCATATTGCTTGACGTAATAAGACATATGGCGTGTTGGAAGGTGCACGCACGCATTCCGACATCTAAATCGACACCAAAAAGTTGTTTGGCAAAGATATGGGTAACAAGTTTTCTAGAATAAATCATTAACTAACGGATGTTTTTTTCAGAGGTATAGAACTTTAAGTTGGCATTACTGTTGGAGATGGCGACCGATTTAACAGCTGAGAAATGATTTATTCTCAGCTTGGTTTGGCAATTCATCATGAATAGACTCACGCCTGAACAACGCTTGTAAATAGTGCAATTTTATTTCGAAAATAATGGTTCTGTGCGGAATACGGATCGCGCACAATTTTGTTTAGCGATGGAGTGCACTTCTGGTTGAATGGCTACGCCAGCAAAGAAAACTGCCGCATTTGGAGTGAAGATTATCCTCAAGTATTTATCAAAACACCGTTACATCCAGAAAAACTGACTGTTTGGTGCGCTTTATGGGCTGGTGGAATCATTGGTCCGTACTTCTTCAAAAACGATGATGGCCAGAATGTTACAGTCAATGGTGATCGGTATAGAGCCATGATTATAACTTTTTCATTCCTGAATTGAACAACCATGATGTCCAGGAGCTGTGGTTTCAACAAGACGGCACAACATGTCACACAGCTCGTGCCACAATCGATTTATTGAAAGACACGTTTGGTGACCGCCTAATTTCACGTTTTGGACCTGTGAATTGGCTTCCAAGATCTTGTGATTTAACACCGCTAGACTACTTTCTGTGGGGCTATGTAAAGTCATTGGTCTATGCGGATAAGCCACAAACGCTTGACCATTTGGAAGACAATATTCGCCGTGTTATTGCCGATATACGGCCACAAATGTTGGAAAAATACATCGAAAATTGGACGTCCAGATTGAACTACATCCGAGCCAGCCGTGGCGGTCATATGCCAGAAATCATATTCAAAATGTAATTCCACAAGATTATTTTTCGAATAAAAAAAATTCTTGTCAATCGAATGATCCATCGTTGTTTTATTGCAATTTAAAGTTCTATACCCCAAAAAAAACACCCTTTACAACATGAACGAAAGAGACAACGCTACTTTATTTCATCAATGCTTTGGCGCCAGGTTTTATACCGCCACGATCACGGTGTAATATGTACGTACGTTGAAAGTGGAACAGGTAAACACAGAGATCATGTGAAGATAGATTAGAGAATGAAAACCACCGAATTCAAGTAAAACTGCAAACTCACTCTACTATGGGTATCAACTCAAATGTCAATCAGGTAGTGTTCGTTAGTGAAAATTAAGGTTTTGAAAAATAATTAATTCTGGAAAGTAAGAGTAATATAGGCCAATTTTGAAGATTCAACTATCAAAAATTTCGGAATTTCCAGTCTTCGAAAGTTCTCGATTTATTGTTTCGACAAATTTCATTGTGTTAATTATGCTCATTTATTTAGATCATATTAAATTGATATCACTATTTTTATTTTGCAGTTATGTTGCTGTAAGTCTATTCCTATGTGTTTTCCTATTATTTTTGTTTCTCAAGCGAAACCTTTGACAAATTTTACGATTGATATAAACTTAAATTTAAACACTTGAATTTTTGATTCACACTATTATTGACAACATAGCATGACGCGTTTTGTCATGCTATGTTTCTTCAGATGATAATAGAATACTGACTATATTCAGTCAATATTTTATTCGCATCTGAAGAAGTCGTTTGTGACGACAAAACGCGTCATGCTATGTAGTCCATAAAGTGTAAAACAAAAGTTCAAGTGTTTGAATTTTATTTTATATTCAATTATTATGGATTTACATCAAGTAAACGCCAACGCTAATCAATATATCATTTTACGGTTCATAACTGCCTATCATATTTGCAATATTGCTATTGTTTTTTTCTGATGAATATTATTATATATTATTTCTTATTTTGTTCATCCTATTATGATAAATCTTTCTCTCCAGTTATAGTAAGTACGAGTATCTTACAATATCCATGGGAAGTTCCACAATTTATATTTCTACTAAACATCACGGAGGTTTCGCTTATCTCTTGGTGGAACATTATGTTAAAAACTATAAAATTAAAAATTAACACACTTGACTTAAGTTTCACTGAATATATTAAAAACTCTACAAGTCAGTAACATTGTATACTCTTGATAATGGGTAACCACCCGAAACATATGTAGAGTTTTCAATATACTCAGTGAGACTTACGTCAAGTGTGTTAATCTTTGATTATAGTATTTATATTTCAGTGACATATATAATTAAATTTAAAAACAAATTTTGAAAATACTGAACAAAATAATCGAAGAAATATAAGTAAAACAAGGATAATTATGTCCTTATAATGCCCCTATAGATATCTGAAATAAGAAACAAAAGGAAAGTTTGAAAAACAATTGAATATGAATAAGATTTATCACATTCATTCAATTGTTTTCTTTCGTTGTGTTAGAAGGATTGGACTTTAGTTCACAAAAAGTCTAATCTCAAATTTTTATTCAAACTATCGAAATATTTCGAATAAAATTTTCACAAATTCCTTAGAACATTGAATTCGTTGAAAATAACATACAGCACTGTTCCAGCCCATTTTGGAAATCATCAGTAGCATGTATCGAAACTAGTTTCGATGTTGTATTCAAACGCATCAAAGTCCTATATCTTCAAAACGTTGGGTAAAACTAGTGATATACTAATGTGATTTCCCTTTATCGAAGATAACAAGATTTTAGTGCGTGTTTCTAAACAGCGATGACATCTATTGGACATAGGGAGTTGTTGCGTTTGGAAAAACATCGGAACTTGATGGTTTGGATGTATAATGGTACTGATGATTCTCTAATAGGATGAAACAGCCTTGCATGGAATTTCCAAGGAGTTCCATGTTCATCGGAATGCACTAAATAATCACTAGTAGAAGTGCGTCGTAAAAGTTAATAGTTTGTGTCTACAACATTGTGTAGACAGATCACTGAGAATTCTATTCGAATTATTCAGATATTTCAAAAAAATTTCAGAACAATAAACATACACATATATTTGTATATATATATATATATATATATATATATATATATATATATATATATATATATATATATATATATATATATATATATATATATATATATATATATATATATATATATATATATATATATATATTCATTAAAGTTTTCGGTTGATTAGAAGGTAGTCTGAGAGAAACGTGTGATTTCTTGGTGGAAATGGATGAACATGGAGCAACGACCCCCGCATTAGTCAGCTTCACAGAATAGTAAATCAACCCTCGAGGAAGCAGAGCAGGTGAGATGGGAAAGAGCGTTCCTATTTTACCTTCAGATTATATTAAAAAATTCGCTCGTTTTTTTGCTCGGACTGTACTTGTAATCTGCGCTGGCGTTGATGACTGCCCCCGTCTGCCTCCCGACCGCTTTTAGTGGCACCAGGCATGCGCCCTCCACTCATTACTTTACCGATTAATTAACTTGCATATTGCCGGCTCCTTCTAGCCTCCGCAAATTACCCGCTCGTTCTTCGTTGCACCCTCGGAAAATGCGAGAATAGACGCTAGCTCTCCTAGTTTTCCTCTGCGGCGGGGCATGTGTAATTTCCTCTGTCTGCTCTTAATGAAAGTCCGTTCCCTGGCGCTCTTTCCTCGGGGTATGGGTTAATATTTCGGCGTCATTCTCCTAGTCCGATATTTGTAGCCGATCTGATCTATGTGTTTGTCTTTATGCCTTTTTAATCTTCTTGTTCTCCTATATATCTCGACGAGGAGGAGTTCTTACGATTTACGATTGTGTAAAACTTGGAATGAATGTTTTTAATCTAACGTGGTGTCCGAATATGCCTTTCCGTTGAAATATTGCTTCAATAATACTATCATATCATTTTTCATGGAGCCTTCAATGTTTTGACCACTCGTTATATGTTGAAAATACGAGGATTGTGATTTATACTTCCGGAGTAATAGAAAAAACACATATTGATCATTTGATTTGTTTACTGTTTTTCAATATAATCTTCAATCATTTTTGAATGCGATTGAAGCAGTTTCAGAAGGACTTTTCCTACATCCATCAAGTCAACTAGAAAACTCGTGTTTCCAATACATAAAGTTGTTTTTCAATAGTCGAATATCGTTAATCTAGTTATTTTTCAATGAAGGTGTATATAACCTAAATTGAAAGAAACCACGACTAATTCCCAAAAGAAAACCAAGAGAATATTGGAGATTGTTAACATGAGAGGTGGCCTCTCATAATAACTGCCTGTTGTCCAAACTGGACATGAAATACATTGCACAGTATATGAAAGTAGATCTTAATTCCTTACAGATTTCATTCAGTTTGAACAAATAGTCAATAACTTATCAATCTGATATTAAGTGTTACATTCTTTTGTATCCGAAATCTTTTTAGTTGCAGGCCCTGTGTATAGGCCCTGGCCCTAAAAATCTTTTTAGGTGACAGTTTATTTTGTTTTAAACTGTTTAAGATTCAGAAATGAACATTTAATTATTATTATTATTTTACAAATAATGACCTTATCTTCTATATCATCTCCTGGTATCACAGGAAAAATGTTTTAGCAGCTGTCACAAGTATCACCGAAGAAAGAGACATCCATTTACTTCGATTAGCTCCTCAAGTTCTTCAACAGCTATTGCTGAATTTTGATGTAATAACAAAGGCTAGGGAGTGTTTTATTAACAAACTCATAAAGATCTATAAGCCCTCCATTCATTCTTTTAGAAACAATAAAAAGGTATTTTCGAACATTTCCTAGTGTCAGACAGCTGTTGCCTTCTTTTAGTCGCCATATTTTGCAATTAGATTTCTTATTCTCATGTTAATTGATGTTTCTGTCAACAATTTGGAGAAGAAATTTAAATTTTGTGGTATAACTTCCAAATTGTTCTGGTAGCTCTGCTACAATCTCTTCGAATTTTTATAAAGAGATTTACTTTTTGAGTATATTGAATAATGACATATATGATAATCTAATGTTATCTAATTTCCTCCAGTTGACGATTTTATTTGAAATTTTTTGTTAAATTGGATTAGGTTGAAAAAATAATGAAATACTGAACTGTCACTTCATGGAAGTTCTTTTATCATGGAGTAATTTCTATTTTCATTCTTTGACATCCATACAGTTTCCTCGAAACTAATCCCCAAAAAAAAAAGTAATGAAGAAACCCAAGAAATGAATTTCTAATGAAGACGAAGTAAAATATATAATATTCAGTTGCTTTCTTTTAATCTGGGAGGTGTTTTATGAACAAATAATGAAATTCTGAATGACATAGGCCCTACCAAAAAATACACAAATTTATCTTGGAGTTGGTCAAAAAAAATTATTGAATATGGTTGAAAATTCAATTTACGTGAAGTTGATCTTCACCATGTATCCTTTAGCTGTTATCTTACGATTGAGAGTAAATATAGTGAAGAAATTGAAACTTGTTCGATAATTTTTATACTTAAAGTTAAATATGTCTTTGCACCAAAATAATGAAACAAGGTTTCATTTACGAACTGCAAACAAAATGGTTTGAATGCTTATTTTTCATTTCAGCAGTACTTTGTAGTTTAGTTACTATAAACTGAGTAAACAACACCCTTTAGAATAGTTAGTGACATGTTAAAGAAGTTGGTAAACATTAAAGTGGTGAAATTCCTTCTTTTTCACATTAGGAATGATATTTCAAGCTGTGGGAGTTATGAAAATATATAAGCAAATACAAAGTTTCAACAAACAAAGCACATTGAAATGCTTTACTCACCTATATATTCAAACATTTTCGAATAAATGATGATATACAAATGTAAGCATAATTCTACAGCTGAAACGTTCTATAGAAAATGAGTTTTTATTAATTAGAAGCTTTTATACAGTCCACTTAATATTTTAATTTCACTTATCTTAGTAATAATTAATCGAAACACTTCAAATTCAAATCAGAATCGCAAGGTCATGAACCACTCAACACAATATTCTCGTGAACTGTCAACAGTCACGTGGTCGTGTTGTTGAATCGAAGGCGGCCGGTATTTCAAGCGGGATAAACAAGTGAGTATTCAGACCCGAACGCGAGCTCTTTCAACGGCTAACTGTGATGTTCTGGCCGTCGATCGCTTGACCGGGGAGGGGGCGTAATTACATGGAAGAAAAGGCCATATGCGCTAACTACCTAGTTAACATATCGTCTAATGAATCTGGGCATGTCTACAGAAATGAGGAAAATCTGAAAGGGTTGTCTTTGTTCATGGTTGTACTTAGAGCTTATGGTTATGACATTTGGGGACATATTCTTGCTCGATTCTGAAGCTCGATTTGATACTCAAATGTTGCTTGGTGTTAAAGTCCGAAACACAAGCAAACATAAACCTGTAAAAGCACGATAGCTTCAAATTTGCAGGCAAAATGCTGTAACTCTAAGAACTGCTTTAGTTTTACCTAGCAGTAGGATTAATGTTCACCCACAAATTTCAAAATATACATCAATTTCACAGTTAATGTTGAGAATGAACATCGTAGTTACATTTAGACCCTGGATATAATCTTCTTAGGCTATCTCAAATTCACGTATAATTACTGAAGGTGTTCTTACTTCTGCATCATCTTCTAGCTACAAATAGTCTAAGAAAACCTACTTCACAACTTCTTCAATTGAGATTTGAGATCATGCTCAGAATAACCCAAGTAAGGGCTTTTATAACCCAAATAATATAACCCAAATAAGAGTAGGGGGAGTCCGGGAGAGTTTACCCGCCTTCGACTAAAATGATCATAAATCACTTTATATTCACAAAAAACTATTTTCTACAATATGAACCCTAAGCTGCATTATTAAGCTTCTTTTTTTCTTAGGAAAGTTTTATAAATCATACGATTTCTGCCGAAGTGAGATTTGGCTAATATCTCCCGCCTGGGTGGGAGAGTTGACCCCCCAAGAAGGGAGACTTTACCCCAGTTTGAAACTAGGCAAAAAAATAACAAATTATAATTAAATGAAGAAATTTAATCGAAAAAACATGGCACATAATAACAAGTAGTAAATGAGATAACTTTCATAACTTTGATATTTCCACAGATGAAACACTACCAATTATCAATAACATCTGGTTCTTCATTCCATGGACTATCATCATACTTGGGTTTGTCTTCAGGGTCTGTCTTACTGTCACTTGACTGTAAAACTTGTCTTTTTACTGTCTTTTTCTTTACTTGCACAACAGCCGGTCACAAGACTGCCACGTTCATGTGAAGTAACTTGACCTACTTGACGCACATGCTTGCTCGCTAAAACTCCAGGACACTCTTGGACCGTCGTACACCCTGTTTCATCACAATTGTAGATATTATGAGTTTCAAATTGATATCTTCTCTAATTACCTAGAGGTTTTCGAAGAAATCAGTAGGTAACATTTTTTCTGTTGAAGCTGCTTGATCTGTATAAAGTGGTTGTTTTTGGAGTTCTCAAACTCATTCAGGGTTTCTTTTCATAAATCCTCCAAACTAAATTCCTCTGAAATTTTTGCCTGTGCAGTTGTTAGAAGTCCAGGAATCTGGAACCTTTTTGAAATTAATAGTTGCATATTCTAACGCCTGATTCATAGCCGCCTGTCTGGTTAGGCTCTAATTCATTTTGCTGCAAGTTAGAACATATTCAACAAGTGCTTTCTTTTCATCATAAATTTTCTTTGATCATAAATAACAAAGCTGTCTTTAACTGACTTCGCTGTTCACTTATTGTTGACAATTTAGTCTTGTTTCATAAATAATTTCGTAAAGTGTTTCGATCTATTCCATACTCCAAAACAGTGGCTCTAATAGACTTGCCGTTATCAATGACATTTACAGCATTTCTTATTACTGACAGATCTAAATTGCTTCTGTTTCTTGTCGTTTATTTTTCAATATTTGAAGGGCATTGTGTGTATCTGAAATAAAACAAAAAATATTATTGGAAGAGAAACAGAGGGAGAGATTACCCTGGGTAAAGTCTCCTCCCGTCGCCATGGTAATGTCTCCCACCCCACGCCAAGCTGTCCGTTATTCAATTTACAGAAAAAACTATAATCTTTAAGTAAAAGCTGTCTGTCCTAAAGGTTATAAGGATAATTACACTAATGATATGTATTCATGACATGCTGGAATCTATAAACAGTAAACAACATCAATCAAATATCGAAAATTGAAAAAAATCACTTACCGGGCACATAAACGTGTTTTCACTTGTAACTCCAAAACGAATTTTCCGATAGCAACATCGGAGCGTGAGCAAAGTGGGAGGCGCCTGTGAGTTGTAAGAAGTATGACAACGTCACAATATCAAGTTATACAAAGATTCTATGATCAGTGGCTAATGTCTCCGCCCTGCTAAACTCTCCCGGACTCCCCCTACTTTTTATGCATATATCAGTTCCATACCACAATTCAGGCCTTGCATGAGTTTTCTTGTATTAATAATATTGAGGCTGAAATACTACATGTGTTCCAGCTCCAGCATCAACATCTGGATGCAGAGAGCCTGAAAAAATCAACCTCCACAACTTCTCCAACATAGCTTTGACATCATGCTCGAAACAACCAGATTAAGATTTCAAATTTGCAGAAAAATGTATTTCAACATAGATCAGTCCCACACCACAATGCAGACCTTGCTTGGGGTACCTTGTATTAATAATATTGAGGCTGAAATACTGCATGTTTTCCAGCTCCAGCATCAACATCTGGGTGCAGAGATCCTGAAAAACTCAACCTCCACAACAACCTCTCCAACATAGCTTCGACATCATGCCCGAAAAAACACAGAATTTGCAGAAAAATGTATTCCTCAAAATAGATAAGTCATCTCATACCACAATGCAGACCTTGATGCGTTAACTTGTATAAATAATATTGAGGCTGAAATACTACATGTGTTCCAGCTGCAGCATCAACATCTTGGTACAGATGTTAAGAGCTTTGACATCACGCTCAAAAAACCAATTACTTTCATAAAAGAGTAGTTTTTTCAACATAGATCTCACAGTTTTTAGAGACTGATTAGTCAACATAAATTCAGACCTTGCATGAGTTTTTCCATATAAATAAGATTGATGCTGAAATACTGACTAATAGCAGCTTCAGCATTAACATTTAGCTAGAAATAGCCTGAGAAGATCTACTTCCACAACTTCTACACCTTCTACAAGCTTTGAGATCATGCTCAGAACAACCAAACTCCAATCCCTTTGGCGATTTTAAAATTCGGAAAAGCATTGTCCTTAATGAGTTCTTAATTCTGTACAGGTATAATACCCAATTACAGAAAATAATAATATAACTATAATAATAACTAATAATTAATATAATAGCATTTAATGAAATATTACAAAGAACTCAATCTAAATCAATTCATTTTAGTCAATTTTCTTTGTTCACATAACTCCTGATAATGAATTCTAGGGAGTCAAAGTGAATGTCACAATTATTGACAACTCTATTAAATGTAGACTCGAAAACCAAATTGAGGATTGTATTAGCGAGTTGGTACTTGGAGTCTGTAGGTGGAATATTTCTGTAGTATGAGAATTTCGCCTAGGAACACGACATTTCAAAGCGGACAAGGGAGGTAATTTGTAAAAAATTGGATAATATTTCATTCAGCCATACCTTGCTGAGATTGAATACCAAATATTTCAAATTTAGACCTTGCATAAGTGTCCTCATATTAATCTGATTGTTGCTGAAATATTGATTGATTCAGCTTAACATCAAGACCTACTTCCATCTCAAATTGCTATCGAAAAGAAAACAGTTCAGGAAGGACCAAGGAACTAGTAAGGTTTCTTGGGCGACCCTCACCCAAAACATCTACTCCAAGATTAGGCTTGATTCTGACATTTCATCTGACTTTGGTATTATAATCTCATTTGTGATGTCACACTGCTATCAGATCCTGCTTATACAGAGAAAAGCCCTCAAACAATAACTTGAACTTCCACTCTAATTTAAAAATCTTCAGTTCATATGCAAGTTTATCTAAAGTTGGAATAAATGTGTCTTATACTAGGAACAAAATGTGATCAGTTTCAGATATGTAATATGTATTGGTTTTATTCTTAACTCATGTTTCATCCAAATGATCACAATATTATATGATAATAGGAGAGCCTTAACTATCGACTCAGACTTAGTCTTGGACTCAAATATAGATGCACATTTATTTCAAGTTATAAGAATCAATAATATTTCTCAGATAGAAACTCAGGTTCAACATTGATCAGCGAATAAAACCTGGAAGTCTGGTCTTCCAAAATATGACTTCTAGAAGATCTGACTCTTGAAATATTGTGCATTTCATCAAAAATTTCTACTCATAATACTCTACTCATTTTTTTGTATTTTTGTTATTATGCATTTTATTTTTTTAGATTTTTTTTTTTTATGCATTTATTCAGCTTTTTATTTCAGCAAAATACAAACTATAAGAGCTCAAGAATAAATTGACATGAATGACATTTAGAAATGGTTGAGAATGGTTTCTAAAGAAGTATTAAATTTTTTCTATATATTTTCATATTTATATTTTTCGTTTTTCTAATATGAATCTCGAAATTCACAAAAAATGACCGACTTATTAACTAAGACTTGAAAATATTCAAATTTAAGTGTAACACTTAACACTTAAGTGTGTTAAGTGTTAAGTGTGTTTTCTTTCATTCTTTTTTTGCTTTCTGTAAGTCTTTACGTGATATTTCTTGATAGTTTAAAGCATCTGGAAATGTTATCTATTGTATTAACTAAAATTAAGTTTATCCAAATTATTACAATAAAAATTTCTAATATTTAATAAATGGTTTACAATTTTTGAAGTAGATATACTATAAGTAATCTACTACTAATAAACATAAATAATAGGAATATCAAATGTATCTAGTGTTCATTGTTGTTTGGTCATTCCATCTTGATTATTTTCGTTTCAAAACTTATTTTTACCTATAATTACTACTTAAAATTTTTTGATTGTCATTGTAGTTTTGAAGTTTCTAATCAAGAAGAAGGTCAACAATCATGTTTCCTCAGTCTTTCAATGAAATGATTTCATTTCGTACTTCTCAAGAATATGAAGGGTTTAAATATTTTATATAAATTCACCATGTAAAAATCTTCGTCATTAAAATATTTCATCAATTGTAAACTTAAAAACGAGGTGAAAAGTCCAAATATTAGTTAGTTTTTCTTTGTGGACATTGTCCTTCATTTTTCTAAAAAAATGCGTTTTTTTCACCTTTTGCTTGTTTTCGGTGGTACATCATGAAAAATAGATAATTCTTATTTTTTTCAAATGAAATTTCAGAAATGAACAAATTATTTTTACCTATCTTTCAATGTGACAACTTTCACTTGAGAGCTTTCTTAAAACATTTAACTTTAAATGAGGAAAAGCCTTTATTTTTCGTCAGAAAATTTTCCATTTGAAGTCTTCACATTGTCAAAGAATCACCCTGTATATATAGAATATAAAATAAAATATGTAAATCGTGATACACATGAATTAATAATAGATATACGTCAAACCGAACATCATAATAAAAGTGGTGACAACATTTCAAACTAGAAAAGGAATCTGCAAGGTTTCATAGTGTCTTCGAGCTTGGTGTCTACGACCTGATGTTTGCTGCCATGTGCTTTTACTTTCCGTCATGGCCAAGTTGTAGGAAAAGATTGCGCATTTCTGTTGAATGGGCGAACGTTCCATTCACATCCGATTCCCTACGACCTCGTGAAAATCGGGAAACTGCACGAAAAAATTTATGATACGACTAAAATAGACACGTCAATACACAATGATTTCTTGAAGGGGATGTTAATAAAGAACGAAACTAATTAGATCGTCGGAATGAGAATTTCGCCCACTTATTAAAAATCAAAATGGTTTTAATCAATTGAGAATATAAGAGCATAGAAGATGGAATATACGAGGGGGAGTCAAATAAACGCTAGACTTTTTACTTGATAAGGGGCAACGTTCACATTTTTACAAATATGGCTTTCATAACTTCTGAATTAGGAATTATACTGAAATGGAATATACACACATAGATATAAATACAAAAAGTCATATCAATCAAGTACCCTGTACCGAAATAACAATTTCCACTCAGATTTTTCTACTTTTATATAAATCGAAGCTATTTGAACTATACTTCGTGTAGGGTATTCAATTAAATCTGAAAATATAATTTTTCAACAATAGGAGGATAAATTTTTTTTTTATAGAAAAATAATTTTGAAACATTTTCGACAAAAATAAATTCACAAAAATATATAATTTAAATCACACGGCTAACTTTAAATTCTAATATCTTGCGAATAATTTGTTTGTTGTTTTTTATTGTTTTGTTGCGAATAATTGTTGTTTTTTGAATTTTAATTCATTGTAAGTTAGAATACCTACATCTTATGAAAGATGTGATTTTCGTCCAATTTTCATCAATTTTCAATGAAAAACTTCTCATTTTAGGGTTTCCGAGTGTATTGATTCTGGATTTGGGGCATTCAAGTATTATATAACCCAAAAAAGGGGAAGGGGAGTCTTTGCTCTGCTTATTTCCGACAACCTACCATGTGGGCCTATTTTCTTATTTCTAGAATTATTACTGCTGGTCATGAATCAATGAAAAATGGAATGAATCAAAAGAAAAATTCATATACCAATTTTCATGTAAATATGGGTGCGAGGGTAAGAGCTTTGCTCGTTTTTGCTGAAAAGGGTAGTAAGTTTAAATAGTTCTAATGGACCTGTCTACTTAATATTTGATTGGCCTCTTTGGTACTCATCTGATACTCATACTTGTTTATTTCAAATATTATGAGATGTATATTAGAGCCTTGGGGTACTCCATAGAAGCGATGTTGTCACCACCATATTGTCTTTTATGTAGGCACAGAATAATGAATTTTCGAGGAACTGAATAATATATCTCAAGTTCCGTTGATAAAATCAATTATTAACAAGAATATGTCAACAGATATATATGTGAGTAAGATAATGGTCGTATTAACTATTTCTTATCTTAACTGCTCTATTCAAAATATGCTTTGTTCCCTGCAGCATTCTTGCAATTGTCGGTATACCTTTTTAATAGTTTGACGATGTATAAAGAAGAAAATCGTTCCTTGATATCTAAGATCATTTTTACCATTTTCGAAACTCTTTTCAACAACATTTATATGTAGAAATTAGTTGCTCTTCTTCAGTCATTCCTTCCTAAGTAATTCAATTTAGGTAACATGAGTTTGAAATTCGAGTTGAATTTGGAGACTCCTGAAAGTTCTACAATATTGAGAAATATTTGCGTCTGTTTATGGCAATGAATCTTTTTTTATGTTGATAATTGTGGTATGAATAATACGTGGAATATATTCAAAGCCTTCTTCTATAGAAACTTCGTTTCTTATAAATGAATACTCAGGAATTTATGTTGAAAAATAATGTTGTTTTCTTTTGTAACATATCAGAGAGGTGTTGTACAGAGATTGCAGCAAATATTTTGACACAAGTTCAATGTAAAGTTATAGAAGTTTCTATCTAGACCTTCACGTCCACTATTAGGTACGTACTGATCTAGACAGATGATCATACCTAAGTCACAATAAACCTTAGTTTAATTTAATTCACATATTTTTTAAGCAGGTTTATGACTTCAATAACTCACATGCTTCAAACACTTCAGAATATTCGTGAAATGAACAGGTACCCACTTGAAAAAAATTATAAAATAATGGTTTTTCTATATTGTTTTGTGGAAATAATTTATCGATTCTATGAATATACCTACGACATAGAAACTTGATAACAGCATCAACATAAACATCGTTTATATCTTTCGATATAAACAATCCAAAAATTTCTTCAAGTTCATAACCACAGGTTTTGATAAAAAATCTTTCATTATTGATTCTTATTCATTCCTTGAACACTTACAAGCTTACAATCAAATTCCAAAATACGTCTTCAATAGCCTTCGTATAATTATAATTCGAAAATATTACACAAACTTTTTTTTATAATAAATTCAATGGACGATGAATCTACTCTGTGATAGTTCATATTTAAATGAGAGGTAATAATAAAAACTTGTCTAAAAATCACTGACTGAACAATTCTTTATTCGACTAGTACCATTATCATTCTTGATAATGCTGTTAAAAGTTTTTATTATTACTTTTCTTTTTTTTTATAACTACTATATCTTACGAAAAAACTGGGATAGTCAATATTGAATATGTATAATTAGACGAATATATTGCTTTTCAATATTTATTTGTTCTTGTTAAACCGATAAAAAGTAACAATAAGGGATCTCCAGACACATTAAAAATGTTGTTAAAAATAATTCAAGTAAATTAAACGTCTATAATAAATACTTCTTCTATCTAGTAGGCATATATAAATCAATTGAATGTTACAGAGGATCTATGAAAGGTATATTCCTTCATATGTGCTTTGTTGACCATTAAAATGTATATATTTATGTAAAAATTGGAATGATTGATGATTTTTCACGGTTACTGAGCATATGTAACTATCGTTTGAACTCCGTCAATAGAAAATCAGAAGTACGCTTCAACCCGTACAATCTAGACGGCTTGGCGGTGGAATAATGCGGTCCAGCGGCAGCAGCATCCAGCATCAGCATGGCCTGGGAGGGGAACATTTGCATACCGGTAGGTGACAACTCGCGGGGGCGTGGCCAATCCGACCAATGACTGTTTCTCTCGCGGGAATTCCTGTGTAGGAGAATGAACCTGCATGGTTCCCTCCGCATTCCGTCGAACCCAACGTGGTACTGCCGGCCGCCAACGCGGCCACCTACGCTAACGTCAGGTTTAATGCCAAATCTGTATCATTTTCTTTGTATTTTCGTTTGAAAGTCACAGCAAGAATGGAATGTGTTAGTTCTGCGTTCCTGATGATATCGTTCTGTGGAAATAACTTCTGTGGTGATTTTTAGCATAACTTGTTTTGAACCGCTGCTAAGTTTAACGATTTTTACGCAGAAGTAGTATGGAAATCTAGTTAAAAATTCATAATAGTATGAAATCTAATTATTTAAATTTCGGGACTAATAATTTCAATCAGATTTTGAATTTTTATGAATTTGGAGATATAAAAGGGAAGAAATAATTGAAAACAGCGATCTATAGGTATATAAGACTTGAATATGGTAGTCTGCATTTATTTTCAACCTCAAAAATTTGACAAACTGAATTTCCAACATTTATTTTAGCTTGTTTTTTGAAATTGACGAAAATTTCGAAAATTTTAATGTTTTCTGTTGTTCTGTGAGATTTTTTCACATTTATTAAACATTTATCAATTGTTGAGAGATACTAGATACTAAGATTTTACGTGTCTCTAGATGTTCACAAACTTTTTAAAAAAGCGTGTTTTTCAATATAAATTCTCTCAAAGATATAAAAAATAATATTGGAAAATATCGAATTGACAATTTCAATATAAGAAAAATATCTAATAACTGAAGACTGAAAATTTTAAACAGTACCTAATTATATTTGAATTTATGTGAATTTAAAGATATAAAATAAATTACTGAAAACATGGCATCAACATAAAATAAATTTAGTTTAGGCATATTCAATTTCTATATTTCATTTTGAACTTTGACTTTCAGATTTTATTGTTCGAAATTGATGGCAATTATGAACATTTCTTGATGTTCTTTGATATTTTTTCTCATTTATTGAAAATATATTATTTTTTATAAATTACGAGATTTAGGTACGTGACTGTTATGTCCAAAAAGGTTTGAAAAAAAGGTTTTTTGGTCTCAATTCTCACCAAGTTTCAAATAATAATAATGCTCGAAAAGATACAATTAACAAATATACCTACATATTGTGACTTTGAGACTTGAAGAGAAATAAGAAGAATTATTTTTCTAATATAGTATTATTCTAGAAACCTGAATTATACGTTTTTTTAAATGTCGTTAATGCAGAAATTCCGTCAAAGTATTCCCAAATTACTTATAAGAAATGAAGATATTTACAAAAACTTCGAAACAAATTTTATTAAATCGTACAATGTTGACAGATATTACTGTTTTTCTCGACTTAGAATAGCTTCCTCTTCAATTATAATGATGATAATAATAATAATGAGCATAGGTATATTTCCAACAGGTAACTACCAAATTACAAGAAAATACATAATGAATAAATATAGTTACTAAAAATATCAATAACAACACAGATATACAATATTGAGAAATAATTATAACAATAAAAAAAATTATCGAATATAATAATCCAAATCTATAATGTCAATATATAAATGTTCAATCATAATAACAATCAATAGAACAAATTACTCAGAAATCAATTCGGGAGAAATAAATATACCTCACTGTTAAGATTTAAATACACATTCATGATAGAAACAAGTGAGTCCCAGTGCAAATCACAGCAGCTTGCTATCTGGTTTGCAGCAAAACATGCAAAGCCAAGCGGCGACTGTGAGAGAAGATGACTTCAAAAATAGGATGAAACAGCCCTGTCTGAAGTTTCCAAACAATTCGATATTCTTCGGAATGCATTAAATATTATTCACTTTCGAAAGTTGATAGGTGGTAATTTCCTTAAAAATATTAGTGTAGACAAAATTATTTCCATAATCCGAATAAAATTCACAATAGGCTTAATAAATATGCAACCTTCATAGCATTTGTTCAGTTGGAATGTGTTAATGAAGAAAAACACGATATATGTACTTTTTAATAATTAAAATTAAAAAAAAAACCTATTATTATCAACAAACTTGTTCACAAACTATAAAATTAAAAATTAACACACTTGACTTAAGTTTCACTGAAAATATTAAAAAGTCTACATATGTTTCGGGTGGTTAACCCATTATCAAGAGCATAAAATATTACTGAACAATACTGAAGAGTACCTATACAATATTACCTTTCGAAGAAACTTCTTTACGTATTTGCCAAATTCTCACAGAAATCAAACTCTATAATATAAGTGAAAAACTATTTCTCATGTAAATCCAACGACCCAAAAATCCAGTTTTGTCATAAAAACCCAGACGGTTAATTTAATCTGCAAGAAATAATTTCACAGGATTAATATAATTCAAAATTGTCGAAGAATTGACAGGACAATAATATTCCGAAAATTTGTCATGTGTGAAGAATGCATAACAATTCAACGAAATACGTAAAAAGAAAAAGGAAATCACAAATTAAAGTTGAACTAATCCATTCGAAAGTTGGATAGAGAAGAATTGAAACTCATAAACCATCAAAGGTTCAGGTAAATCACACAGAGGCCGTTACATTGTTCTGTATTCCTAACAAATACCAAACAGTTGGGGTAGGTTACAGTCGACCATCAGATCAATGGGACGCGAGAACTGATACGGTTTTTAAGGTTGACGGTGTTCTACTGGTGTTTTGGTCAGATGACGTACACGCTAGGCTACTAAACTGTCCAAATGTAACTAATGTTTGTCGAGATTCATTGAAAATCTCAGGTAACCCCGCTGCGTGTGAGAACGTAGTTCTTGGAAAGTATTTCATTATATTTAGGCATCATTTACTTGAATAATGAATCAATTGAAATAAAGTGACGGGAATTTTGCTTCATAATGACTTAAAATATCAGGGGGAAATATGCATGAATAGATTTTAACACAAATGAATCGAAACATTTTGTTAGATTTTTATGTAGAACTCATAATCATAATAATGTATTTTAGCACTAGCTATTCCAATATTATTTAAAGTTGATGAGCAACATTTATTATAATAATACCTAATAATAATAATAAGATAAATTTATTGAGAAACATTCCTTACATTGTAAAATTACATTCATTTCAATTGATACTATAATTACAACTAAGAAAAATGCTCTCAAAAGGTCCCAATTCAGTTGGGAGTCTGATCTTCCACTCAGCCCTCGAGCAAAAATATTGGTTCAAACAAAAATCTTGGTTGAATTCATATTTACAATAATATACAACTTTGATTGAAAAGAAAAGAAAAAAAATTTCCTCAGAGATATTAAGCATTTGAGATAGTTTCACATGGTGATGAACATTTGTGTTAAAAAAATATACAAACATATGATACAAAAAATTGATTCATATATAATTGCCTACATCCGAATCATCGAAGTACTCTGCCACACTATAGTAGTTAAGAGCAGAGATTTAACTCTCCTCTTAAACAAATGAGCTTTCAGTACTTTCAAATTTGGCGGTAACTTGTTGAAAATTTTAATACTCTGACAATAGAGAGAGTGCTCAAATTTAACTGCTTTATGCATAGGAATAAGTAGCATATCACTGTTTCTTGTTGAATATTCATGATTACTATTCAATTTAATGAACCTATCTTCATTTTCTTTAACATATAGCAGACATCTATAAATATATAAACACGGTAAGGTGAGTATGTAATTATTAATGAAGATAGGTTTACAAGTTGTTCGCTGATGAATATTAAATATTAATCGAGGTATTTGCTTATGTATAATAAACACCCTATTTATTTCTGTAGAGCAGCCCCACAGCAGAATATAATAATAGAATATATTATATAATTTAAAATACTATATACAAGACTGTAATAAACATTCATAACACAGTTTCTAGGTACGATGTTCTTGATTCTAGAGATTGCAAAAAATGAGTTACTCAATCTTTTACATATAAGACCTCAATGTGTGATGTCCATCTCAAATTTCTGTCTACATATATTCCAAGAAACTTTGTTGATTGGGATGATGATATAGTGTTGTCCCCATATTTAACATCCAAGGTACTAATTCCATTGCCTTCAAACAAAACTAAACACATACATTTTTGTCAACGTTCACCATCAGATTGTTCATTCGACACCAACTTACAAACTCCCTCACAATGCAATAATAGTATTAAGTTCTTTATTCTCAACAGGCATAATACCGAATTAAAGAAAATAATAATATAATGTTGAGTAATATCTAAATGAATAAAGTGAAAAGAAATATAACAAACATCTTAATCTAATCTGAAAAAACTAAAAAAGTAACTAATAACTGAATAATAGAATTAAATTAAATATTACAAAGAAGTCGATTTAATTCATTTCATTTCAGTCAATTTTCCTTGTTTACATAACTCCTAATATTAACTTCTATTCTATGAAATTGAATGTCACATTTATTAACAACTGTATTAAATGTAGACTCCATAAACCAAATGGGGGATTGTATTATCGAGTTGGTCCTTGGAGTCTCTTGTTGGAATAATTTCTGCAGTACGAGAATTTTGCCTAGGAACACAAAATTTCAAAGTCGGCAAGAGAGGGGGACAATCAATGTGTTGTGCAATAATTTGTACAAAATTTGTGTGCTAAAGTTTCTCTCTTGCCCTGCAATGAGATTGAACTAAATCGACTCAATAATTCGTCAAGATTGACTCCTCTCTGTGGATAAACTTTTTTCGTAGGTCTATTCTCCAACTTTCGTAACTGTTGAGTGTTTTCCTTGCTTAATCCGAAAAACATAGTGAAATAATATTCAAGATATTGTATTATTATTGACTTAAACCGCAATAACTTGAATTATATCGTAAGATTTTTCCAATTATTTTCAGAAAATTGATTTTTTTGGAGATTTTATATCATATGAACAATGATCAGTGAAATTCAATTTTCAACTAACTTACTGCCAAATATTTAACAGTTTATACCCTTTTGAATATGAACTTAAATTCAAACACTTGAACTTATGATTTACACTTTATTGACTACATAGCATGACGCGTTTCGTCGTTACAAACGACTTCTTCAGATGCTAATAGAATACTCCTTCTGAAGAAGTTTTATAACGACGAAACGCGTCATGCTATGTAATCAATAAAGTGTAAATCATAAGTTCAATTGTTTGAATTTAAGTTTATATTCAATTATAATGGATTTACATCAAGTAAACGCCAATACTATTAAATATCCCTTTTAATGTTTGGTTTTCGATTTCAATATTTTTCTACCATCAGAGTTTCACTTGTATCAAAAACTTTGAACTTAGACCTATGAACTGAAAATATATTACAAAGACACCTCCATAGCTCAAAGAAAAATGAGCAATATTTCCATAATAACGTACACATATTTATTGTCACCAGTGGTCCCTTATGAAGGAACAGAGTGGAAACAGTCCCTTAATAAGGAGAAAGAGGAACAGAGCAGAAAACAATGTAGTTTTGAGATGTAAAAAATTGTAAAATGTATTCCCAGTTGTGAATATTTAGCATGATTTTGAGAGTAAATATATGAAACTATACATTTCCAGAATAATAATAATATTTATTCAGCTGAAGCTATACAAAAAATCTACATATTTTGAACTGTCAATTTTGAATTACATACCTATCTCATTATTTTTTTATCCAATAAAACGTAGTAGTTTTCTGATTTTCACTATAATTAAATTCAAACATGACAATATTGTTTCGCCAACACAGTGGCTTCATCAGATGTTGATCTCAGTTCATCATCAACATCTGATGAAGCCACTGTGTGTGCGAAATAATATTGTCATTTTTGAAATTATTATAATGAAAATCAGAAAACAACTTGATGTTATTTAAATTATGTATTTAGATTTTCATCAAGTATCGGCCCAATCGATTAATGATATAAATAAAATAGTAATTTCAGTTCATTTTTGAATTTTACAAAAATAATTGCCTCTGAAGTGAATGGTGAAATTGCACCAAATGAAAAATCTGGAGCTTATAAACTTAGCTGTAATGAATGCAAAAGCAGTGTCATACGACAAACAGACAAAAACTTTGTAGCAAAATTTAAAGAACATCAAGAGCCCTTGAGGCTTAACAAACAGAACTAGAATTTCAAGAAACATTTTCTAGACTCAGGGCAGACTTTTTCAGTTCCAGATAATTTGAAGATATCACATACAACTACAAAAGGCCAAAAATTAGATAACTGAGCATTCAAAGAAATTTATTCATACAAATGAAAATATCAATAACATTATGTTAAATGATCAAACACATATAAGGATTTCACCACCCCATGAAGCTCTATGAAGAAAAAAAACACCATGGCGTAGGACATACTTGGAAGAAGCAGAATGAAAACTCTATTGATGGTCAACTCTGTATTTATATTCAAATAATCGCAATTTTTATCAATGTGCCTGAAAATGTAGTAATACTACGAAACTGCAGTCACGTTTAACAATTATAGTGATAAAAACAAAGTCTCTATAATTAGTGACCTCATCAATTATACAGCCCCGCAACTGCGTTGTACGCGTATTTTTAGACCACCTGTACATACGAACCAACTAATAAATCCATTGATGTGGCTAGCTATTTATTCCCGCGTCAGAACGGCCAAACGCAATAAAATATATCGCGTGATTACAAAGCTGGATAACAATTTTGAATCGTCAAAATGAACAAAAAAGGGCATATTTATCAGATCTATTAATTACCCCTTGCTTCCAAGAAATCATTATTCATTTTGTATCAAAACCTTAATGATTGCGACAAAATTGATATTATTCCACATTTTGATAGAACAATTCTATTAGAATTTCAGCCGGTATTCATTAATTTACATAGAGAGCTGAATTAAAATTGTAGGTGTTATTAAACAAAATCATAGCCCTTGCAATCACACATATAAAAGGTTAATTTGCATGAATAATAACCAAAAATGCCATACATTAGACCGATACTAATCTACATATGGTATCGACGAATGGTTGAGTATGCTAGCCCGAGTTTTCTTTTCTTTTTAATGAGGGAATGCATTAAGAAAAATTACTATGATTTTCTAATAAGCAATTTCGTATTCGTGTTAATACCTTTGTTTCTGAACGGTTGCTACGTTCAAGAAGATGACAGAATTTGATAACAAATTAATAGTCTTACAAACAAAAAGGCCACTGATTCCTTGACTTTTTACCATCTTGAAAAACGAAGTAATTTATTCGAAATAACTGTTTTATTTTGAGGCTGTTCGTTATTTGTGTGACCTCTATGTTGTTATATTTTATCAGAAACCCTTTCTTCTTGTCTATTTGGAAATAACTAGAAGTTATGTTACGTTGTTTCAATTTGAACGAACCAATAAAATATAAAGAAAGTAATGTGTCAAAGTGTAATGTTGTTTCTTTCACAAGCAAAAGAGACCAAATTGTTATAGCGTCGGTGGTCAAGTTCTCTCTCGTTCAGATAAGGCGAGAGATCTTGGTGTAGTCTTCGACCAGAAGTTTTTTTTTGTCCCACACATCACCTAAATTATTTCATCCCCTGCGAAAATATATGGATTCGTTATACGTAAAGGCAAATATTTTAATAATTCTTCAACATTCATAGGACTATTTAATACCTTAATCCGTAGCAAGTTGGAGTATGGCAGCATGATCTGGCATCCCATTTACACTTGCCATCAACGCCATCTTGAGGCTATTCAGAGAAGGTTCTTGAAATTCTTAGTTTGGATGGAGGATAAAGTTTATCCACAGAGAGGAGTCAATCATAACGAATTATTGAGTCGATTTAGTTTGATCTCATTGCAGAGCAGGAGAGAAACTTTATCACTCAAATTTTTGTACAAATTACTGCACAATAGTATTGACTGTCCTCCTCTTTTGTCCGCTTTGAAATTTCGTGTTCCTCGGCAAAATTCTCGTAATACAGAATTATTCCACCTAGAGACTCCGAGGACCAACTCCCTAATACAATCCCCCATTTGGTTTATGGAGTCTACATTCAATGGAGTTGCCAATAATTGTGACATTCACTTTGACTCCATAGAATTTATTATCAGGAGTTATGTGAAAAACGAAAATTGACTAAAATGAATTGATTTAGATTGAGTTATTTGTAATATTTCATTGAATGCTATAATGTAGTTATAAGTTACTATTTTTTTCAGATTAGATTGAGCTCTTTGTTAAATCTTTTTTCAAATTATTTAGTTGAATCTTTTTTCTAATTATTTAGTTATGTATTCAACATTGTTATTATTTTCTGTAATTGGGTGTTATACCTGTTGAGAATAAAGAACTTATTAATAATATGAAAGGAAAACCTTTAGTAGAGTGGCGTTTACTGGATGTAAATCCATTATAATTGAATATAAATTAAAATTCAAACACTTGAACTTTTGATTTGCACTTTATTGACAACATAGACGCATGACAGCATGACGAGTTTCGTCGTTACAAACGACTTCTTCAGATGCCAACAGAATACTGACTGTATTCTGTTAACGCGTAATGCCAACAGAATACTAACTGTATTCTGTTATTCTATATAAACGCGTAATGCTATGTTGCCGATAAAGTGTAAATCAAAAGTTCAAGTGTTTTAGTTTATATTCGAAATGAAAATCGAAAATAAAGAAGTTTATTCTACTATGGAACTCAGTCAAAAAATCAAATTCTTTTTACGTAGTTACAATTTTAATATTACTTCAAAACAAACAATAACCTTTCTAAACATATCGAAAACAATAAAATCAAAAAGTCAGAAAGACCATAAATCATGAGTTTAAATCAGTTAAATTTTGGAACATGATCGGGTACATATATATCCAAAACAAGTAGGAATTTCGGTACTAGGATTAAAGAACATAAACACATTTTTACATATAATAAAATTACTTAAATTATTCAAACCATTTGTTAAAAAAAACCATCATATTTTCGGAGATTCAAATTTAAAACACAATATTCATATCAGTAGTCAATAATAATCAGAAGAACCTATTGTCTCCATTTGAAAAGGAAAGAACTATCATCCCTGTTCAGTATGGAAGGCCTTTCAGAATGACTCTTATATTTTCAAAAATGTAGATATAGCAAATTAACAATTTTGTTGTTAATCAAATTTTTTTAGCTTCTGAAGAAGACGGTTATCCTACGAAACGTGTTACGTTACTATACAATAAAAATTTAAATCAGAAATTTAACTGTATGAATGAAATTATATTTTATTTTTGAAATAGAATATGCGTTGTTTAGTCTATTCATATTGAAGAGAGTATTTAATAATTCTGAGATTGAATTATCGCTTAACTCTTGCTGAAACATAATTAAATATTAAATTAAATTCCTGGCTTAATGTTTCACGATTATATTTAACAATATAAATTTGTCAACATGTTTCATTTTAGTCTTGAAAATGAGCTCACGAAACATATTGACAATTTCATGTTGTTGAATATAATCGTGAAACATTGGGCCAATAGTTTAATTTTATTTAATATTTAATAATTCCATTTAAATCTGAGGAGTAGGCAGATTGAGTGTATAAACCTGTGTTTCTTCAACTCCTGCACATGGCGTGACAGAAGGCATTACTCATCCCGTGACCGTATTATTTGGGACACCTTTAAAAATTGAACAATTTGTTGAATATGGTTAGTAATTCAGTTACAAAATAATCTATCGTAAATTTTTTTATTTATTAATAATTATTATATATACACCACCTTACGCCTTTCTAAAATTCTTATGCACTCCGAAAAATGTGAAAAAGTTATTTGAGAAGTGCGAAATGGTTAAGCTCGTAATAAGTCCATTTTCGAATTGCCCTTCTCAAAAATCAAGCTGTCCCCCTGTGGAGCAAGGGCCCCACGTTGCAAATAACTGCTAAAACTTTAGATAGAGCTAAGACATAAATGCAAGTAAATTTCAACTGATATTAGCGTTTTTAAAACTGTATATGTTGAGTATGCGATTTTGAATTGAAAATTGAAGTGTTTATATCACAAACCTATTTATTCTGTTATCAAAAATCTTGATTTTGCGCAGTGGCCATGATAATATGATCACACATTGTGTATTATAAGCACAACTTACAAGACGGTATTCACCAATGAAATGAAATGAAATTTTTTTTTATTTAGCATTTGCTATCGCCATTAATAATTGATTGATTAACACTTGAATATATTGTTGTTACAAGTAATAAATTTAACATACAAATTATACAACATTCTAAACATTTATTATCCTACTCATTAGATGCCAGATATTTAACATACATCAATTTGATGATGTTGCTTTACTTTGCTGTTGAATTCTGCAATTTTTGCACTCTTTTATATTGTTAGGTAATTTATTATAAACATTTACCGCTTCAAAGAATACAGAAATTTGAGTAGATTTTTTAATTTTATGGTCTAATATAAAATTTTCTTTATTTCTTGTGTTATGATCGTGGATGTCTTTGAATGAGCTCAACATATTCATGCAATAATCTGGAAGTAACTTTAAACGGATCTTATGAATAAATTTCAGACTATTAATTTCTAGGTAGGATGTAATGTCTACCTAGTTTAACCAAATCCTATATGCAACCAACATAACACCAAATTGACAGATGATCTTGTCATGCTGGTTAATTTTCAAAGTTCCTTTGTTTCAAACATTTCAAGTTATCAAATGATTAAATTTCGTTATAAAAAAGGTTGAAGAAATTTTCCTAAGACAACAGCGGTACCTGTCTCGAATCATCGATCCAACTAAGTAAGAAACATCCCGGAAACTGTCGGTGACGCTTGTAGGGTCACGTGTGAAATTAATAAATGAACACGACATTGCTGGCACTGTAATTAAATATCGAACTTAATCTTCTTATTGCATGTTTCCACTATTTTCAAAGGAAAGCGATATCATCTGAAAGTTAAGCATTGTATTAACTGATTTTTCGAACATAAATTGCTGAATGAAATCTGAAACCTTCGACGTAATTACATTGAAAGAAATTGTGTGCACGTTAAAAATATTGATTTTTAGAAAACGCGTAGATGGAAATTCACATCAATGATTTGTTTATAGTAGGTGACATTTTGCGAATTGAAAATGTGCCAGTACCATCTGTTGGTGCTTGAGCGAACTGAGGGTCATTCATTCCGTTTAATATTAATGATTGTCATTGGAACTTTTAAAGGAAATATAAAGGAAATTTTCACTGAATCTCTTCTGTCAATAAGTGTCGAAAACAAAATAATAAATGCATAAGGGTGAACTTGGTAGTGTTTTTGTTTCAATGAAAATATTGGTAAAGCTATCGCTTGAAATGTATGGGCATCAACTTTTTTCGTACTGCGAATATATCTTGAAATATTCATCAAAAAGATGATACTTCTTGCTGATTCTGATTGAATCGAATTTGGTTATTTTTATACTGCAAATATATTTTGAAATATTCATCAAAATATGATCCTTCTTGATGATTCTGATTGACTCAAATTTGGTTATTTTCAAAGTGCGAATATATCCTGAAAAACTCATCAAAAATATGATATTTCTTATTGATTCTGATTGAATCAAATTGTGTTATTTTCATATAATAAATAGGTAGTTAATTCTGTCTTTATAAATTGGGTGAATTTGTTTTATTTCTGTCACTGGCAATTCTGTAAACAATTATGGCAAATATGTTTGCATCCGAAAATATCTTTACGTTTATAATTCTTTTATTTTCTAAAATTGAAGAATAATTGTAAATACATTTATTCCTCAGTATTTACTTATATAGTTTTAGAGAGTTGTTGGTTTCAGTTTGAACATATATTAATTACTTATTTCATTATTAAGATAGCGATTGAACTTGAATTCGCAATTTTTAAGGCTTCTGCTTCAGGTTTTTTGAGTCCCAAAAACGCTTAGTCCTCTCAGATGCTACTTCCTTCGTTCATCCGTCCATTTCATTCCAGGTTGGCGATTTGATTTTAGCTCAAATTTCACATGTACGATTTTATAGCGACACTCCGTGCGATTTTTCAGATTTTTTATATTGATCTGTTGTAGATCGTTTTGGACCTCTTTTAAGCCCTTCTGTTCTGCATTTACTCTTCATAATTATATCGAGCAGTTTCTTCGGTATTCTGGACTGTTTCATTCTGTAGACATGTGCATAGAATAGAACTTTTCTCGTCGTTTTCAGATTTCTTCTGTTATTATATTTGTCTTTTGAAAGAGTTCATTTTGAGGTGTTTTCAACCAAATGCCGTTTCTATTGATTGGCTCGTAAATCTTCTAAGAGTTTTCCGTTATTGTTTTTCTATTTCTCTAATTCTTGAATGACCGTCAATAACCATTGTTCCAGATGCGTAGATTGCTTCTGGAAGAATCGTTGTGTTATAATGCCTTAATTTAGAGCCTCTTGAAATGCACTTTTTAATATAGTACGCCAATGTTAGCTTGAAAGACTTTTGGAGCTGGTAATTCTTTGCTCCTTAACGAATCTTTTACATATTCATTTTATTGTTGACAGTTTTTATATTGTTGCAGTTTTTGTGAATTGTCTTCAATTTCCAACAATAAAATACATTTTATTGCTTCCTGAAGTCTTTTCAAATACTTCGTTAGTGTTAACGGTAAAATGTTTTCTGAATCATTGATTTTACTCGCAAAAGTGAACAAAAATTCCCGCAACTGCAAATATTATATCAACTGAAATTTGCAAAAGTCGTTAACGTGTCTTCGTACCAGATTAGTCCTCTTCTTGCCCATCAAAAATCACACCTGGCCATAAGCCATGTACATTTGCATGATAATGGCCCGCTCTGAATGTTCAGCCAGCCAGCTATCCGACAAGAAGAAGAAGGTGTCTGTCGGACAATGGGTCCCGACTTGAAGCGGTCTACGTTAGGGTCAGTCGATGTCACCGGGCCGAAATATTACATTCGGTAATTACAAAAGAAGAATAATTATTATGAAGTAGAGTGCTAGTCGAGAACCCCTGGGAAATTACGGTTATGCGACGCGTATTTCTAAACAAAGGAAATGATTATATTATTGCATCAAGCAACGGACTACTCCCAGGGTTGTTGTGTAAATTAAACCCTGAGATTCTGTTTGTCATATATAATCTAATGTAGATACTTATACGAGTATACACAAAGAAAATGTATATAAAGTATAGAAAATTATTTTGTCACACTGTTAGATGAAATTTTATATATATACTCGTCAGATGTGAGAATCTGTTGTTTCTATCTATTTTTATCTAGTTTGTTTAAATGTAGATTCTTCATTATATTGTCGGACTTACATTGTCTATATATTTAATACCAAATTCTGAAACGAACTATGATTGATTGAAAATTAAAGTGGTGAAATTAAACGGATCAAACTAAAAAAATTGATAATTAATTTATGTCCTGAGGGCTGAAACATAAAGATCAATTGAACAAAGTAAAATGAATAAAATGAATAAAATCGAAATGAAATTATATAATTTTTATCGTCGATGAACAGACATATGGCTGTTCTCAGAAATCGAATTCACACGACGTTTCGGTTATTAATGCATCTCTAACCATTCTCAAGTGAAAACTGATCATCTGACATAGAGAGTACACTATCTATTTAATCTATTTTTCATACCCCTTAGCGGCAAGAATGACCTACTTCAGAGAATTTTTCTCCAGTTTTTGAGCAACAGGTTAATTTTTTATTTTGTGACATAAGAAGTACATTCCACCCTTAATTTTCACACCTCTACCACAAACCCCTATTAGTTAATTGTGGAATTAGTTGAGTAGAACCTCAGTTGATTATATTAACAACAAATATGAATTCTCATCAAAATGAGTAGGCTTATAAATGTTATGTGTTCTAGATGAAAAAGATAAAACAAAGTGTGTTTGTTACATGTTACAATACTTATAACTTAAAAACGGCCTGACAGATTTTTATGTTTTTTGTGTGTGTTTAGATTTGTCTTTGTTCAGAATGAAATATTCAGTGTTAATATAATATATTCATCAATAAAGAACTTGAAATCATTGAAAAAATCATTGACGTCATTATATGAAGCACTCATAAGCGGTTAACCAAAAATATATATTTGCTAAATATGTATTGGCCGCCCGGTGTCGCAGATTTCGACTAGACATGAAAATGGATTGATGACTCATCACTGACACTCATAACAAGGTGAGAGCTGTGATCTTTTCTCCAAATTTTTCAAATAGCAACTGTAAAACGAATTTTCCGAAAACCAATCCTTTCCCAAAACCAATTACATCTGTCACTATCCTTCAATTTCGGCAATGTGAGAAAATTTTGGTATGTGCGGATGTTTGTTCATGAATTTGGTGAAAATACTCTGTAGTCAAATTGCAACTAGTAAAACAAATTTTCCGAAAACCAAACCCTTCCCAAAACCAATTACATCCGTCACCATGCTTCAATTTCGGCAATATATAAAATTCACGAACGATTTCGCCAGAGAGTGTCCAGGTCATCGTCGTGGGAATTGAAGCCGCTTTAATCAATGCCTTATCACCGAATACCCTCAACTAATTCAATCACAAGTTTTCACGTCCAAAAGCGCTCATATATTCCTCCGGCCTTAATAGATATCAATGGTTGTTTGCGGTCGGCGTAATTGTCCACTATTTTTGACGTCGCAGTCTCTCGAGATTCGGATCTAAATTAGACGCATTTCATTTTACTTCTTATATTGAGGAACTGTGTGAAGACAATTAGTTGCTCGAATAAGAAATTCTACATGAAAAAAAAAGAAATTGCACGAAAAAATTAGATTTTTGAAAAGTAACAGAAAAAAAACTTCGAAATGAAAATTAGGCGAAACAAAAATTAATCTTGATTATATAGAGGTACTTAAATTAGTTTATAATAGGTACAAAAAGAATTTATTACAGGCACATTAGATGCATTTCTAATCATATCAATACAAAATACAGATACCAGAGGATCAGATCGCTATCAGTAAATGATATTATAACAACCTTCTACATTATTAGTGAAAAAATATTAGACTTGATGAAACAATGTCTCAATAAAGTTGTCTGAATATCTTGGTGAAACATTGTTTAATATATTGAATAAAAAATACTAGTCTTGGTTTCACAAAAATTATATTGATTGCTGACATTTGTCAGGGTATTACCCGATTTTCAAAAGCTAAACTCTTGGAAAGTTTATCAGTTTATCTCCTCGAAATGGGATAACACTCCGAAACAATTGTAGAACAATTAATATAATTTTCGTGAGACCAAGCCAAATGTTCTTTATTCAGTCTATGAATCAAAATTTTATGAGAGGTACATTACCAAAATGTTAAGAATTTACAGGAAGAAAAGTGAAGATGACAGCAGAAATTTTAGTCTCATTTTCATCGCATCTATTAAAACAAGTATCGATTTATTAAAACAAGAATGGCATAATGCCTATCACATCTAGAAAAAACCATAAGGATTTCAAGAATCAAGTTCAACATAGAGCCAATACAAATATCGTTGAAAATTTGATTGAATAAACGGATTATAGAAATTTTGTGAATAAGGTGTTCATCGATCTACAGAAGAAATTTGACACGATTGATCAAATTCGAATGAAAGAGCTACATCTGATGTGTATTCATGGTATTACCTTGGAGCTACTCAAAGTCTTCTTAGAGGAAAAGCAACAATTGTCGAAGTCAATGAAAATAACAGTTCTGTAAAGAGTGTAAATGGTGGTGTACTGCAAGGTACAGTCTTAGGTTCATTACTTTATCCAAGTATATCTGAGTTTTTAGGTTAATCTTCTGACAAATATCACTGACATTACTATCAAGCTACATAATCCAAATCTTGAACGACTTCAAAATAGTAAATGAAAAGCTAAAGTTACATTTAGGGCGGCTTGGTAAAAACAACTCAAGTTTAAACGAAGATAAAATAGTGTTTACCTGAATTGATATGCAAATTTCATTATCATTATTTTTGATCTCTTGTTGAGGATACAAACTTTTTAATTTGAAGAATTTTCTAAAATCTCTCTAAAGAGAGATTTTCTTCTGAACTTTGACATCGTAGTTTTGAAAATGTAATGTAGAACACCGATATAGCTATAGCATATTTACATTTAAAAATATTGTAGCTTCATGTATTAATAGGAATATCTCGAGAAATATAGACTTCAGGGTTATGAGGAATGAGTACTTCATTGAAATGAAATATATTCTAGGTTTGAAGCATTGCGCTGGAATGACACTATCACCAGTGGTGTAGAATTTGGGGCGAGCCAACCTGTCACTTGCCAGTATCCTACGCCCATGGAAGTAGTCAGTAATAATCATACGTTTAATTCAGTAGTTCGTAAGTATGACGACAGTCTAAGTTCGAATAGTTTCAATCCAATTGTAACGAATCGTTTTTAGATTTTGAAATAAACCACTGTTAATAATGAATATTTCATCAAGATATTTTAGGTTGAATCTTCATCAATTTAAGTCAGGATTTTACTGCAATGAATCACTCTGTATACATAATATACGCGTTCTACTTAAAATTGCCGTCAACAGACACAAAATTAATTAATTCATGAAGGTCTCAATATGATACCCATTAGCGAATTCTCGACAGGCGCAAATTATAAATTACAGAAATATATGAAATGCTTGTATATTCCACAAAATCGAATAAATCCCATTGCAACGGGACATGAATTTCGTATCAAAGTAATTCAGTCACACATTGGCATTATTTCAAGAACTAAAAATAAATAATTACATCTTTTGATAGCGTTATAAACTTCGAGAAATAAAAATAGATTGAAGCAATATAAAACGATCTATTTGACTGGCCCCGAAATATTCTAATGAGTTTCTGTTAATTATTCTGTATTTGCGTCATAGCTCCATATGGATTCCATTTAATTTTACGATTACTCTTAATGATTAACAATTAAAGTGGGAAAGCTTAAAATAGCACGCTCTGATGGTGTAAAGTAATCAGTATCTAGTTCACACATTTCTTAATTTATTATGTTATTCACTATGTATTTTGAATTATTTGTACCTCGTGGTTTTTCTCTTATTTTTTCAGAAGAAAGTTTGCAGTGTTGCTTAGATGGGAACAAGATCTCATTGTAACTCCGTTGTTGCCAGTTTTACACCTACCAATCGAAACATCTCCAAAGTTAGCTAACCTGTAATAATAACAATAATAATAAAAAAATCTTCATTTTCAATAATTATCGCCACAAAATTTGATATGAAAAAGTCAAAATATTTCAATTGAAAAAAAAAACAAATACAATAAGAATGCGAGATGTTTGATACTTTATTTGTAGATGATCTTTGAAATTCTCCCATCTAGTCCAAGAAATATACTCAAAAAACCATCATTTTGGGTCACTTTTTTGGTGACGAATGAAACTTTTTTAATTGGCCGGGAAAAGTGCCTAGAATAGAGTAGGCCAAGGGCAGCCATTCAAAAATGCTCACCTTTTGTTTATTAATCATCAATATTATTAATGTATATCAATTGGTATTATTATATGCTTGAATATAAACTGAAATTCAAACACTTGAAACTTTGATTTACACTTACTTGACAACATAGCACGACGCGTTTCGTCGGTACAAAGGAGTTCTTCAGATGCTAACAGAATACTCTAATTATACATTCAAATGTTAAATGTTTAATTGTTAAACATACAGCATTCTGTTAGCATCTGAAGAAGTCGTTTGTAACGACGAAACGCGTCATGCTATGTTGTCAATAAAGTGTAAATCAAAAGTTCAAGTGTTTGAATTTTAATTTATATTCAATTAAAATGGATGTACATCAAGTAAACGTCAACACTATTAAATATTATTATATATGCTGTATGGTTCACAAATGAGACATCGTTTGTAAACCGATTTCCTTAAGATTTTTCGATCTTTTATCTTCTGTACTGGCAATCGATTGAATAACTTTATACCGAATAGTGCGGACCACTGTCTCTTAATGCAGAGCTATGTATTGGGTATAAATATGGAAATATTGGTGTAGTGTTGTTTGTGTTTTACACTCTTCAAAGTAGTAACCTTTTTTAAAAAACATTCTATAGTTGCTTAGATATAAATGGAAATTTTGAATATTTTCAAACTTTTTCACAATTTCAATTGAACTGCAGTTGTTTTGAAGTAGGTATCTACGTAATACTAACAATAGTAGCAAAAATAAAAACCGTGTTACAAGGTTTAACTGATTCCCCTATATCATTGAAAGTAAGAAGAATTCGAATAAGGTTTTGTCAGGTTTGGATATACTATTTTCGGTTTCTGATTTCGATCATTTGCCCTTCAATCTGCATTATTGATAACAGTAATAACAAATACCATCCATGTCTATTTAGTCTTCAGAATTTTTGACACCACATTCATAACAGTTTTTAAAATATCCTTGAATGTACACATTTCATATTGTTAAATTAAACTCTTTGCGTAACATATTAGTCAACATGTTTCGAGCGTAGCCCATTTTCAAGACTTCTTGGAGAGACTCAAGAGTCTTGAAAATGAGCTAACGCTCGAAATTTATGATGAAAAACTGAACATTTTCAGCTCTACAGGCTTTGATAATATATTCTACCAATTTATTTTCGTTATTTAACAACATTAATAGCTTTTTCAATGTTTTATTTCATTTGTTTCAAAATATATTTTTAAAGTATCTTATTTAAAGTTTTATGATGAAAACTAAAGATTTTTCAGCTCTACAGGCTTTGATAATATATTCTATCGATTTTTTTCTCGTAGTAACATTCATAGTTTTTGCACTGTTTTAAAAAAAATTGTGTATGTTTTTCGAATTATACGATATCTTTTTGCGATATTTTTTGTGATGATCATTTATGAAAATGCTTTTTTATGTTGAATTTCTTTGATATTTCTATAGATTTGTATTTAATTTTTTACGTTTGACTATAAACGATCATCAATGTGGAATGTTTGTTTTAAATAACTTTATGAATTTCTCATACATTTAATATAAAGAAAATTCCACTTTCAAATTCAACTTTTTTTATATTAAATTTGACTTGTCAAACTCCATGTCATCCGTTGGCACAATCTTCTTGAAAAAAGTACGAAGTGTCGTTTTATTCAGCTATTGATATAAAGACGCAAATTACCAATGAATTCGATTTCGTAATTGAAACATGCATTGAGAGCACCACACATTTAAGTTTTTTTATTCTAGTTTTCTAATTATCTAATAAACTGTCATTAATTTTGATACAGGGGAAATAATGAACTTCGAAGTTGAAGTTGTTCCACCAAGGTTCATAAAATAATTACTTATAATGACTTCATTAATAAAAATATTGGCGAAGATGCTCATTCCTTGCTCTTTACAATGAAATCCTGGGGAACATGAGCTTAATTAAGTTAATTCAGACGTAGTATCCAGCTAGCCCAATAAATATAATTAGCTTCATTTGGCCAACTAAATGCAACCTACGGAGATGGAATTAGGTTGCTTATTTATTTGCCACTAAGTGCAACTCATTTCAAATTAACCACGTATTCTTTCCTGTCAAATTATTCAATTTGATTAATTTTTGCGAGAAAGTCTCGCCTATAGCTCATCAAGTTTTATGGATCAGCGTAATGATATTTATTAGAAGATTGCTCTTGGATAGACATACATTGAATTGGTCAATACAAAAATACTTGAAGCTTAACAAGTGAACTAATCATTTGATATGGATCATCAGTCTTCGTATTGACTCTTCTCGTTATATCTTAGTTTGAACACAAATGAAGGATTGCCATAATATTGCGTAAGATATATCAGGGTTCTGTTTTAGGTTCACTATTTTTCAATAATTTTGTGAACGACATTTGCTGCGATAATAAATCTGCTTCGGAGACATCGATATCAGCCTAAGTCTATTGCAGGAAAAGATGTTTATGAAAATGTTGTTCGAAAAATGTTATTCAGTTTAACTTCCCTTGCTTACTTAACTTAACTTAACTTCCTTAGGTAACACCCCGAACCAATTGTCAAGTATTCATTATAAATTTTGTGAAAATAAGCCAAGAGTTTTTCATTTAATATATTCAATTTCGTTTCAAATTTTCTTTGTAAATTTTTGATGAATGAGTAAATAAATTAGTACCAAAAATATGAGTTGTAGTTGTTTATAAATACTTCAGTATTGTTTGAACAGCCATTGAACTTATTCAATTAGAGTTTAAATGGAAGAAAAAAAATTTCATGTGCATACCTTTAAGAGAACTACTCCCTCAGATTGTTTCATCTCATTTCATCAGTTTTTTTTCCTCGTGGAGAGTTGTACTTTCTCTACATAATTCATTAGTATTTAGGTTTTCTATACCTCATAGATACAGAGTTCTTTATGCTCAGTCTTTTTGAACTAGAGCTGTATCTTTGCAATTTATTTGTAACTTTTTTTGCCAATATTTTTCAATATTTAAGGCCAGCTGAGGTACAACAGGTAAACAATTTTGAAAAAATCTAAATTTTTTTTCATAAATTGCTAATATATACTCGTAGAAATAGTATAGAATTAGTCCCGATGGTCAGCAAGACCAAGAAGCAGGTATAAAAGATTAAGGAGCGCTGCAGTCAATCCGGCCGCTCGAACGCCTTCGGTTGCGGCAGCTGCTGCATGCCTTCGGGTCGTCTTATTGTTTTTTTCTTTGTTTTATTGTTATTGTCTTGTTATTTTGTTAAACTGCTTTGAGAAATGCAAGAATTCTTCAGAATGATGCTTACGAAGACCAGGAAGAGGTTGTGTATGAAGCTGGAATGGATATGTGAGTAAAATTAACTTTTTTTACGATTTTTCACGAATAAAAACTTTGAACTGATTTTTCTCCGAACCACGTTTTTTGCATGCATACATTACACTCTCATTCAAAACTATTGCACTTATCGATATGAACCAAACGGCATTTTATTCTTTAGATGTCTGGCTATGGCCTCAAGAAGAACCAGAAATATTCTTTATTATTTGAAAAAGTTATAAACAATTAAAAGTGGAAAAAAAGGTACAAAAAATTCAAAAGTTCGCCATTTCTTTTTTTTTCATAGAAAATATTTCATTCTGCTCGAGGTCATAGCCAATTCGATACAGAACATGAAACGGTTTCTGTTTTTTGCTTTCAGATAATTTTTTTCCAAGAAATGATGTCATTCATCTCCGATTCAGATGAGTATCAGCAGCCATTTTCAGAAAAAATGGCGGAAATTTTTTTTTCGAGTATTTCATGTGGTTTCATATGTAAATAAATTGATTGCTCAACATGTTTTGTACTTTAAATAAAATATATTGAAAAAAATTACGTTTTTTGGAGTAAGCTGGCCTTAATGTCCTTTGTCGACAATTTGCCTGTTTAGAAAGATCCGGTTATTTACAATTTATTGGCAGTGTTTTTGACCACTACTTCAGCTACTGTATACCTTCATTGATCAATTTTTTGAAAAACCCTATTCAATTATCATTGTATGCCTTATAATTCAAAAAGTTAACCTTCACACCAACGAATCAAAAGTTCACTCCATTTCCTGACACATCTCGACTCAGATTGCAATTACTCAATTCAACAATCGTCCTTAATTAAATCTTTTCAGTAGGATATAAATTCCGCAGTTTTAATGGCTCCAAGTATTTATGAGGCAGCGTCTGTATATGCGGAAGTTGACCACATAACTTATAAAGGCACACGCTTAGAACATAATGAATTAATTCCCATTGTCGCGGACTCCTTTTGTGATCAGGGGTCGATGGCGAGGAAGAGGGTGGTAATCAAGAAGTTCATTAGTCACAGAAGGAGAAAGATGGCTCCAGGTCTGACATTAATTAAGCACGCCGAGGCTCTAGATAGATTCGAAGAATTTCAGATATCATCTCCTAAGATGTGAGGGGAGTGAAGTGAATTAGAAACGTACACGAGGGATTCTAGTTTCTGATGAAGGAAAAAGGAAAACTTAGCCCCCTTAAAAATATAGGCTTAAATAGCCCATGATATTCTGCGACCAAAAATGATTTCCTCAACTTCACTTAATAATGAATTATTAAGTGAATTATAATATTAAGAATTATTATTCCAAAATTCTTTGTCGTAATGTTGGTTTTTGAAAAGAATTTAAGGGGAACAACGGATATTTTCAGAAAAAATACATTTCTCAAGTTCAACCGGAGAAATTGTGAAAATTCATTTCGAGAGGGGTTAAGTATCTCCAAGGCCCCCTTTTTTGCTGCGACTGAATGGTGTTACTATATTAAAGACTTAAGTTCTTAGGAATATGTGAGAGTAAAAGTGAATTTTTTTGATGTCAAGTATATACTATGTTGTATCCGTATATACAATGCTTTTTGAATTAATTGAGACAAACATTTTTTTTCTTCGTTTGAGTTACTTTAGTATGTAAGTACCAGGGTGGCTCAAACACCATCACACCTGCTTTTTTACTACCTGAGGTGACGTGAGGGTTCGACCTTGACCATAATTCACATTCTCCCGTTTTTACCTCGCCAGCAATTCATTTAAGAGCCTACCGATGCGACAGTTGGTAGTTTCAATTTTGATACTTTCAATACTTGATGTATTGTCAAGTCCAACGATGGATATCACTCCGAGGAAGCGTTTCAAAATTATCGCGCTTAATGAACACACATCAATGACTTTAAGAGATATAGCTGAAGAGATATTGGTGTGGAAAGTTCAGAGTTTCAAGAATTTTGAAAACATTTGAAGAAAGTGTCTCATCGTCTCCAAAAAAAAAGAAACTGTGACCGCAAACGCAAAACTACTCCAAGAACAGGTAAACTGTTGATAAGAAATAGCGAAATTAATCTGAGAAAGCACTGATCTTCGATTTAATGGGTTTTTTTTTCGATTGGCTTCGATTTCGAGGGATTTAATGGTTTCTGGTGTTGAGGTCAGCACCTCAACTGTGCGAAAACGACTGCTGGAGGTTGGCCGTAAGGCAAGAAGACCAAGAAGAAAGCAACTGCTTATCCAGAAAATGACGAAGAAACGTTTGGCATGGGCCAAAAAGTATAGTGCGTGACGTGTGGACGACTGGAAAAAGTGATTTTTAGTGATGAGATACATTTGTTTGATCAAGGGTACAAATGAAATTTTGATAGACGAAGTGAAAGGGAATCTTTGCGGCCGGATCACTTCCAGCAAACAGTAGAATATCCTTAGAAACAAATGTTTTTAGGTTTTCTCACAACCAATGGCACTGGACGATTAGCTCCTATAACAGGGATGATGAAATCGGCGTATTAAATAAATATTGTTCACCAGGACTGTCCCATTCATGGAAACGCTTGATGGAACATTTCAGCACGACCTGGTTCCCTGCCACAATTCCAAATAAGTGCAGGCCTTTATGCGTGAGAATGAAATGGAAGTACTCGATTGGCCGAGAAATTCATCTGATCTCAATCCCATTGAGAGTTTATGCATTATTTTAAAGAAGCGACTGGTAAGAATGGATTGCACTACAAAAGGAAAAACGATTATAAGTGCAATTCAGGTGTGGTTTCATGATGACGAATTGGAGAAAATCTGCGCTACGCTGGTGAAATCGATGCCTAGACGAGTTCAAGAAGTTATTCCTGCGAAAGGAGGAAATACCTCATATTAATATAAAAAAATTAAAAGAAATTTACGCTATTTTGTATGTATTAATCCATTAAAAGGCAAGATTTTACGAAAACATTGTTTTTTATCCTTTGTTTCAATTAATTCGGACAGCATAGTAAAAGTGAATCCAGTCACTGAATGATTGAGCAAGAAGGGGTCCATTATGCGTCGAGGTTTAGGCGTTTATAAATTTTGGGGGAGGGGGCTCATGGTCCCCTATATTCACAAGACTAAATCTCTAATAACTTTTCCAATCTTTTGAATGAAACAGCTGTAAAGGACATCAGGTAAGATCAACACATCTGTGTTGATCTAAATCAGTGTTGATTTTACCACAAGATCAACCTCAATTGATCATAAAAAGTCATAGTAATGGTAAAATATGTGTAGAAATTGTTGATTAAAATGTATAAATCTTGGAACCATATTCTCTTTACAGTTTCAAAATGATATACAACAATTTTTATTATTTTTCTAGTATATCATCTGGTGTAATATTATTTTATATATCAGTTGATCAGATTATCAGTTGAATATTTTGTAACAAAAATTGAATCGAAAATTTCCACCCTACGAAAAATGTTGTGTAGGAAAAACAGAAGAATAAAATCGAAATAAAACAGGTTATTAAATATTCAGCACTGAATCTACTAAAAATTCATCACATAATTAGTAGGTCTTTCGCAATAAAAACACTGCAATATATCTCTTAAATTTAGCTTGATCATCGTCTCTTACAAGCAGAGGTAACTTGTCATGAAATTTAAAACAATATAAATTCGGATAGTACTGTGATTCGCTCAATTTACCCCATCCTGAACGTAGATCTTTTTCATTATTCTCGTGTTATATATGCGAAAATCTGCATTTGACCTAATATTGTTTATTTTTTTTTCAATAAATTAAGCATTCGTAAATATAAATACAAAGTAAAGTTAGGATTTCTAGCAATGAAAATGCATTTCTAATACACCTTTTTCGATTTCCCAGAATATCATTGCTCTGAAATTGCACCCCCATAGACCTGTAGGGAATATAGGCATGTGCCCTAAAAGGTTGGAAAAACCGGCCAAAGAATAACCCTTCGATTTATTGCCGCATAAGCACCCTGTATATATACTCTAATTCGATTTGTAATCATTTTTGTCATTCATTGTTGATTCACCATAATATCTACGACCTCAAATTATAAACTTCGCCAAACCGCAACCAGATTTAATGAGCTACTCTGCATAAAAAATGAATTCGACGGTAAAGCAGAGAGAAAAAGAATTATCGTAGTAATTTACATGGTTGCCTCTGTCTCGTTACACATAGTAATGAGGGTAATTATCTTGTTTAAGCTACAATTATTTCAACATTAATTTAACAGAGCGCTGAAGAATTAAATACATTTTCCTGTCACGCTAAAGTATCATGTTTGGCAATTAAGATGATCCACTGGATAGTTCCAAGTGGACAAACTTAACTAGCTCCTTACTTAAATGTGCTCCCTACTTGCAATCACTTAATATAATACGCTAATTTGCTTATACTTTGCTTCGTCTAATTAGTAGTGAAGGTTGAAGGCTCTTTATTCGAAGTCTTTTGTGCACTCGTCTCTTTATGAGTTGTTTATTATAAGGAGTTATTTTATATGAAGTGAAACGATATTGATAAATAAATAATCTCTTAAATTTTTGTTTTTAAAAGATACGAATTTTGTCTTATAGAGAAGTACGAAATACATTTGGTCCCCTCTCCAACTTCCAATTGTTGAAAACAAAATTGATAAACATGTTGTTATTGTGCTAACATGTAATAGTTATCTTTCCTAAATACTTCACAACACCTTTTCGCTTCTCTGAAGAAATTAGTATGATAGTATAACCCAAATTCTAGGTTATTTCCAAAAGAGTTATATACATTGATGCCTAAATCATATACATACTCGTAAAAAGCCACAAAGTCTTGTATTAACTTTCTAAAGTAATTCATTCCACGTGCACGATCTACTCCATCTATTGACTCAAGCAATCCAAGTATATCCTATAAAATTAAATATTAACACACTTGACTTGAGTTTCGCTGAATATATTAAAAACTCTACATATGTTTCGGGTGGTTAAACCCATTATCAATAATATACAATATTGAGTAATATTGTATACTCTTTATAATGGATTAACCACCCGAAACATATGTAGAGTTTTCAATATATTCACTGAAACGTCAAGTGTGTTAATATTCAATTTTATAGTTTTTAACATAATGTTTCACCAAGAGAATCATCCGTGTCTTTTATCAAGTATATCCTGTATCCTTTATTCAAAGTATGCAAAATTGGCCGGTATGATGTTATTTTGTGATGTGGTTTTCCGGGTTTGGGAATCATAATAACTTCTGCCATCTTCCAAAACCTTGGAACATACCTTAACCTGTAGGCGGCATTAATTAAGTATGTTAAATTAACTACTGCCTTTCGTGGAAGCTGTTTAAGAACTTTTCCAGTAATTTGGTAGAATCCTGGCGCTTTTCTTGAAAATCAACATTATAAATTAATGAATTATTACCTGTTTGGCTTCAATTAAAAAGCTTTTGAAAATAGGATTGTAACCCAGAACACGTAATAAAACATTTTTTCAATTAAATTTGATACTTTATATAATAAATATAATACTTATATAATACTTTAATTATTTTTTAGTTTCATTTCACTAAACAAAAGTAATTGAAACAAATTCATTCATAATGGCGATATTTGTTAGATATAAAAATCTATCCTGTATTTCGTCTATAGCGGGAAATTTCTTTTCATTGTTTACCGAAACCACTAAGTGGAACAATGATCGAAGTCTAGAATGATTAATTTTCAGCCAACAACAAACAAACAAACTGAGAGCGTTAATTGGTAGAGTAGTTCTTAATTAAATTAGACCTTATTAGAAATGTTCGTCTCCAGAGTCTTTCCCGTCTTTATGCGGAGAAATGAGTATTTGTGAACAAACACGTCCGACGTTGCTTTTAATTATTTTCGGTCTTTCTATTTCGTGACAGAGGTGGAACAAATTAATTTGAACGAAGATAATATAGGAGATATCCGGTTCCGATAATCAATCAATCAAAAAAATTATATATATATATATATATATATATATATATATATATATATATATATATATATATATATATATATCGAAGCAGCAGTTGACACGTGTTTCGAGCTTGTTGCCTCTCTTCAGAACGGCGTAACCATGTTAGTGCCAGTCTAACAGTGTCAACTTCCTTTGCAGGAGTACTCTTTTGTTGTTGTGTCTTTCCATCGTTCCATGTCGTTTTTTCCATCTCCACCTTGAACTTGCCTAACAAAATTAGAAGAAAATAGGAAAGCTCACATCTTTAAGCAGCCATTGACACGAGTTTCGAGCTTGTTGGCTCATCGCAACGGCAGAGGCATTCAGATATACGAAATTTGAGAAGCAAAAACAAAAAAAAAAGCATATTGAAAAAGAAGTAACCTTTTGTGGTTCCGTTCCAGAAAGAATATCTCTGAATTTGGAGACTGGAGCATTGGTTTGCTAAAGAGGTGACTTTTCATTCTTCACAGAATCTCTAACTGATATTCGTGAAATCATAGAAGAAATACAGAGATTTTCATTTATAGATATTTCAGAAGTTTGACATAGTGTAGCATTTGTCATTTGTAGCAAGATGTTAAAAATAACTAAATTCCTAAATTTGCCCTGTTTGATATAATTGTAGGGAACAATTTTCTATGAAGAAACTGGACAAACGAGAAGACTTTAAAAAAATGAATTTATAATCAGATATATGTATGAATAACTACAAACCGTTATTTTTTAAAAATTTCGATAAGACATATCAAATGTGAAATATACATAAAATGGTAATTTAAACTAAAACTAGCTAATAACTGTGTTGTTAGCCAGCTTACATATCATTCTTGAACAGTTACATTGTATAGTCTTGATGGTGGGTTAACCACCCGAAACATATGTAGAGTATGTAATATATTTAGTGAACTTAAGCCAAGTGTGTTAATTTTAATTTATTGTTATTAATGAAGTTTTCTGAACTTGGGGGTAGGCCAAATTAGTATATATTTCTACTTGAACCAAGCAATATCAGGAAATCGCAAAGAGGAGAAAATAAAAAATCGAATGAAATCAGTAGATTGAATGGATAAATTTATATCTTGTTAATTTTTCACGAAAAATTGCTTTGCCAAAAACTTTGAAATGAATTATATGAATATTGAGAAAATTATCCATAATAATTATATAAGTAGATACTATACGTTTTAGGAGAATTAAAATTAGTTATTCGAGCTTATAAACTACGATATTGATATCTGTTAATCAGTGAAAGTTTATAGATCATAGCACTATATGGAGATACCAGTGAAGCCTATTCAGCCCATCAAAAAAATTTTTGATAGCAATCACTATGACAAGAAACAATCTTGGAGGACAATATGGCGCTTGCTAATAATCCTGAATTTTGAATAGATGCAAATAACTGTTTTTCAAAAAGATCTAACTATCGACGAAAATATGGTGATTACCTCTGTTAGCAAGCTTTTTGTATAAAACAAGCTGTTATCATACTGGTGAAACTCAAATTCGGTTTAAAAATTGCCAACATAGTATTTGTTGACGACACTCATATAGTCATCTGTCAAAAGTAATCCTACGACATAATTATAAAAAATCAGAGTCGAAGATGATGAATGCTCATTTTTAACCTACGGCACTGTGTCTTCAGTAGAGCAGTGCATCATTTGAGAGACAGGCTGTTGTCCCCTACAATTCTCTTATTTTGTGTGTCTTCAATTAAGCGGCTTCATGCTTCTTTTGTCTTCGATATTTGCTCATGATTGAGATCTAATTGAGAACGTGAAAGCTCGCGTTTTCATAAGGTCAGACGTGAAAGATCACACTTCGATAAATTCGGAAAGACTGGAAATGAAGGCAACAAAAATATGTAATAATCTATTGATTCTTAAATGTATTAGAGTTGCTGTTGAACCTTCATATCGTTTTTATTTTGGTTATTCAATTATTTCCAATGTATTAGTCATTTTCAATTTCAGCCTGTTGATGGAAAAAGTTGCTCAACTGTTGTCTTTGACACAATGGAAAAGCCAAGAAACATTAGAGCACATGAAGTAGTTACAATTAGGCAAAATGATAGCTTCATCACAAACTTGATACCGACATGGAAAAACAAATATCTAACCAGAGACACTTCAATCAACAAGTGGGTTTTATTTATTCAATTTGCATTTATTATCGAAAAATAATAAGTACATATACAAAATATAATTTATTATAAATATCAATTATTATTATAAATATAAACAACGTAAGAGAACTGAAAAATATTAGGATGTTCTATTTTATTGTTTCCACTTCTTCTGTGGTCTCATACACAGGAATGGATCTAGTTATTGACAGATCAGGATTGTCAGATTTATCCTGCTGGTTCTGCAAGCTACCACTCAAATGTGGTTCAGGCACAAATAGTGCTCTTTTCGATTCTGAAGCTTCGGAATGATCGTAATGCACTTTGGACCCTGATGGTTTTGAAACATGTGTGGAAACCACTTTTGTTAGAATTGGTCTAACAATTTCGGGCACTGATTCCTCCGGAGTGTCAGGTTTGAGATCCAAATGTAGAGGGAATTTTTTCTCATTTATCGAATTGGGCCCGAGGAATATATGTGGTACTATAGGGCGAATGTGTTTTTCATGTCCATGGTTATGCAATAGATGACCTTCTAGTTCTAGTTTAGGCACTAGCAGTGGCTTCTTTGGTATTTGATGTAAAGGGTGATCATGATGCAGTTTAGGTTCCAGTGGTAATATAACAGGTGGAGGAAGAACATGTCCCACTAGTTTTGGTTCAAATGGTTTTTTATGTTCCTTTTGTAAATGAATTCCGAATTGTGGTTCAGGCAATGGAAGTGGTTTCTTCGGTAACAGGTCCAAAGAATGGTGATGGTGCAGTTTAGGTTCCAGTGGTGGTGGTGGAGGAAAGACAGGTCCAATTGGTTTGGGCTTAATTTCAGGCACTAGATGTTCTGGGAAATGAGGTTCCAAATGTGATAGATGCGGCAATTTTTTCTCATGTACAATTTTTGGCCCATCAAAAATGTGATGATCCAGGGGATGGATGTGTTTATCATGTTCTTCATGTAAGTGTTTTCCTGGATGTGGTTCAGGCAGTGGGAACGGCTTCTTAGGTAATGAATTTAAGGGATGATGATGTATTTTATGCTCCAACAATTCAGGCAATGGAAGTGGTTTTTTCGGTAATAAATGTAAATGATGATCATGTAATTTAGGCTCCAATACTTCAGGTAGTAGAAGTGGTTTTTTCGGAAATGAATGATCATGGAGTTTAGGTTCCAAAAGCTCTGGCAATAGAAGTGGTTTTTTCGGTAATAAATGTAAATGATGGTCATGTAATTTGGGCTCCAATATTTCGGGTAGTAGAAGTGGTTTTTTCGGTAATGAATGATCATGGAGTTTGGGTTCCAAAATCTCTGGCAGTGGAAGTGGTTTTTTTGGTAATGAATGTACTGGATGATGTATTTTATGCTCTAATGGCTTAGGCAACAGAAATGGTTTCTCAGGAAATAGATGCTCAGAATGGCCGTGATGAAATTTTTTTCCAACGGAGGCAGAAAAGGTGGTGGAAGAAGAGGTCCAAGTGGTTTCGGTTCAACCAACCCAGGCACTAAATGTTCCGGAAAGTGGGGTTTCAATCCTACAGATGAGCAAACTTTTTTTCAGCAACATCAAGAATATTTATGTGTTCATCATTCTCATTCAGTAAGTGAGTTCCTAGATGTGGTTTAGAAAATAGAATTGGTTTCTTTGTTGTTAAATGTAAAAAATGTTCCTGATGCAGTTTGGGCACAACTGATGACGAATGTTTATGAATTGCTTGTCCAATAAGTTTCGGTTCAGGAAGAAGAGAATCCAGAAGACCTTTGTGTTTTGGAATTAATGGATGGGGGTATTTATTGTCATCAAAAGATTTAGACTCAGTCAAAATATGAGGCTCATGAAGAGGAATGTGTTGATGGTGTACTGAATCTATCAATTTAGGATCTTCCTGAATAATTGGTTTTTTCAAAACCCCAAGAGGCCTTAATGGTAGTGGGTGTTTCTCTAAGGAATGTAGAAACTTTGGAACAAAATGATCATCATGTTTACTCAGTAGGGGTGGTAATGGAAGTGGAAATTTAACATCTTTGAGCAGAGGTTTTTTTAAGATAAGAGCTTCTTTAGATGGTGTTGCTAGTTCCAAATCCTCAATTTCACTTGCTAGTGAAGATGTGATTGAAATTGCACATAGCGAAATTATTAAAACCACCTGAAAAAAACAAAATATCTCAAAACTCTCATTCCAAGAGAACTAATTTTTTAACTTCGATAAATTTTTCAATTATTTGTGTTGATACAAGTTTGAAATGAAGTTTCACCTTGAAATTTTCATGAAAACGAAGACAATCTAAGAAAATATCATAACTAATATATTGTATAATTTTAATTATCTTTCTTAATGAGAAATGCAGTATTATTCATTATAATTTCTCGTTTATGAATTTTGATAATCTTCTTCATTTAGACAACCTTGTACAAATTGTATTGAAATATTATGTGTTCTATTTCTTTCAAATACTTGCTCATAAGAATCAAACTAATAGATACTCGAAGCATATAAGAAAATTAATTAATAAGAATACAATTATAATTTAAATTGAAATGAGTCAGATGTGAAAGGAAAATATAAAGGAGTACTTACCAATCTTAACATGATTGGTTATTTGAAGAACAAACGACAAACACTGGCAGTGAACTGAAAATCTTATACCTGAATATCGTATTTATATATTTTTATTAGAAAGGCATTTTGAAAGAAAAATCATCACCACAAACTAATGATCTTAGGAACTTGAAAGACCTTGGGAATCCCTTCAGAAAACTTCGTCATTATATGACTGTGCGAATTCAGAATTTAACTACAAGAGGGAATTTCCACACATACACAGGTACACGTGAAATATTTTTGGCGATTATTTTCGAAATACCTCAATTCAGAGTGGTATTATTCATGGATACTTTTGAATACCGTAAGTAAAACTCACTCTTACTCAATTCAAGTACTCTCTTAGTAGATACTGTTCAATATGTGATATATCTGCATATACAGGGTGATCCATTAAACAGGACAACCGACCGTATCTCAGAAACCGATATCCAATAACATTAGGAGAAAAATTATTAGTACCAACTAAACAAATATGATATTTGAAAAAATTTCTTGAGTTCGAAATTTTCAACTAGATTTATTACCTGCAGATTTCAGTGCGTTTTCGCAAAATATACCATACAATAGAGTCTATATTCTCTTTTTTTGCGCCATACTTTAAGATAAGTTATCGACAAATGTTGGGGGAATTGTAATTTTTGTTCATAGAGAAAGCATTTCGGTTTGCATATATCTATGATTCAATCTTTGATTTTCGTTGATAAGGCTTTATTTAGAGATAATTGCAAAATAGAACTCAGACTGAAAATATCTGTAGTTCATGGACGAAATATTTTGATTGATAAACGACTTGTTATATAACAAATTCTTTACTACGAGAAATTAAACAAGAACATTTGTCAGAAACTGTCAAAATGTTGTTGAGGCATTTCGAAAAATTGTGAGTATAAAAAGAGCTTATATTTTACGAAGAATATAAGAATATCATTGCATTTCGTCAATCAGTTCAATCATGTATCAGTACATTCCTCAAAAAAGGGACATCGCTTCGATTTTGAAAATTTCAGAATACTGGATGGGGCCGGTGGGTACCAAAAGGGATTTTCTCAGAAATGACCCACATAAATAAAAATGTTAATAGCATCAATAAAAGGACGGTCATTTCTAGACTCAGCTGCATTTACAGTTATTTACTTTCAAAACATTTTGAATAAGACTTTTTTTATCAACCTCTTTTGAAACTTTTCTAAACAACAAAGTTTTTATAGACATTTTAGTATTAGCTCGGTATAACATTTGTTTCTATAGTGGTTCACTCTTTTACCTTCTGTGATTTTTCAGTAACTCTGTTTTATCTTTTGTGCTCTGGCAATTCTAGTTTATCAGTTTTATCGTTTTGGTTAGTTTTTCGTAATTTTTATATTTTTATATTGTATTATCAACATCCAGTTTCTGTATAATATCATATATTTTTTAAGTAAACACACTTCTGTTTATGGTGTTGGTCAAACATTTAACCTAGTTAGCCGTAAGATGTAAGAATTTGTGTCATGACATTTTATTAACATCTGTTATTTTATAAAGTATCATAGTGGGCCTCCTTTTAGAGCTGTAGTTATTGATTAAAAATTCCATCTACTCAAAATTTCAGAGAGATTTTTGTATTGATTTGGAAATAAAAAATATTAATAAAACATCTACAAAATTCAAAACTGAAAATATATACTACTCGAATGTTACATAAATCCATATATCTGAATAACTTGCAGTTATGAGAGAATTAAACTTATCTTGATTGATTCATTAACTTTTTTTTAAAGTTCATTTTATTTATTTATTCATTCAAATTTTTTACAACGTGGGGCTGATGGGGGCAATTTGATTTTTGAGGGGGCAATTCGATACGAGTTCAACCGTTTTGCACTTTTTAATTTCAACTTTTTAAACTTTTTCGAGGGGGCAAAGGAATTTTAGAGGAAGTAATATCTGATAAAAACCAAATTGAAAAATTTCAGCTTAAAAACACGACTGAAGAAATCAATAGATAATATTATGAACTATTAATATTACTATCAGTTGATAGATACAGCGAAATATTGCAGTGAGATGCTATACTTTGAAATATGAAACAACTGAAATGTCAGTTTGAAAATATGAAAAACAGCAGATTCTTTCAATAATTCGAAAAACACTTCAGCACGTAAAATATTGTTATTTTTGGGTACCTAATAGAAAAAATAAAATTCCAAACAATTGTTCACAAGTTTTTTCAATTACTAATAATAATAATAAGTTTATTTAGCATGAAGCTATTACAAATAAATTCAATATTGATATTTATCCATTTTTATCACAATAAAATATTTCGAAATATGAATAATTTCAAAGATCTTCTAAAACTCCTCAGTGAAATGCAATTTCTCACATCAGCGGGTAAGTTATTAGTTACTAAACATTCTTATTCCCTCATTTATTGTGGATCTATGCATTAAACCTAAATTAGGATTTTCTACAAAAAAGTCAATTCTATGACGAGTTTCATGTCTATGAATTTCATTGACGTATCTCAAATTTTCAACCAAATAATTTGTCAACAACTTGTTCTTCATTTTATAGATATACTCTAATGTCCTGAAGGTTATCCTCTGTTTTACGCTCATTAAATTCAAAATTTCTAACATTAACTTAATGGGTGTTCTCCTTTCATATTTCAAAATTAATCTCATTCCCCTGTTCATAATTTCCTGAAGTTCACTGATAGATGCTTTCTGAAGATTGAATAAAAGATACGTACAATAGTCAATATGTGGCAAAGCAATTGTTTCAAATATTTAATAGTGTTGGCGTTTACTTGATGTAAATCCATTATAATTGAATATAAACTTAAATTCAAACACTTGAACTTATGATTTACACTTTATTGACTACATAGCATGACGCGTTTCGTTGTTACAAACGACTTCTAATTATTTTATTTCTATTCTATTATTCTACTTCTATTACTCTGTAGACTTCTATTATTCTGTAAGCACCTGAAGAAGTCGTTTGTAACGACGAAACGTGTCATGCTATGTAGTCAATAAAGTGTAAATCATAAGTTCAAGTGTTTGAATTTAAGTTTATATTCAGCAATTGTTTTAAACAATAATAATCTTGTATTCATATTCAATCTTAGTCTACTTAAACTTAGTCTAGCCATAAAATGCACTTTTTTACATTCTGTTGGTCATGTAATCAGTATGGAACTTGAAATTAAGATTTCCCCTCAAAATACGTTCAGGGCTTCTAAGGTATTGTCGATAGCTCATACAAATGAGTTGTAGTTATATTAACTGCTGACGATGTGTTAATAGCAATGTTAAGTGCACTAAAAAACTTTTGGTGGAATTCAGGCAATAGTTTGCAATTGCATTACAGTATTTTTAAGTTATATTCCACATAGTGGTCAATTGAGAAAAGTAAAATATATATTTTTTTCGAAATCATTTATTGCAACAAAAAAACATCATAAAAAACAAGTTAATATTCAATACACTTCAATATCATTAATTTATTTTTCGATCTTATTTTTCGATGTTTAATAATGTATACTATTGGCATACTTTCTTTTGGCATCCCTTACAAACTCAGCTTCTTCTTTGAAGTCTAATCCTTTGAATAATTCTTGAAAAATTTTTCTAATAATTTCAGGGTTGATGAGTTTTGACAAAGGGAAATCTGGAAATATTAGGGGCTCCTTCTCAGGTCCATTCTCCTCCTGTAGAGTCGTAAAAGATGGACCGGATACAGGTGTCGAAAAGGCAGCTCTTGTGAACAAAAGCACACAAACAGAGATTGTAATAATGATCTGAAATGTATTGTTAGTGTGAAAAGACAATAATATTTACGAACTATTCTGTATGAAACCTCAATTATAAAGTAGAACATGTGCGATAAGAAGCTTTTATCAATTAATTACGTATTTGAGGAGTTAATTTAATTGAATTATAAACAATTTAGTTCAGATTGCTAAAAAACAACTTGAAAAAATATAGTGTACAAAAATTGAGCTCACTTACATATAATAATATCGAAATGAACTACCTGGCTTCTATTTTTCAATTAATGAATTTTTTAAAAAGTATTTATTATCGCTTAAGAAAAGAGATATAGATATACAACGAGCAAATTTTTGATTGGAAATTAACAAACTCACCAATGACTTAGACATTGTTTAGAGAAATGATATTTTTACTGAGAATCCAGGTTACTTCGGAATGACCAAAATTCTCGTTTTCGTTCATTTTATAACCAACAAAACACATTTCTCTTTTGCAGTGAAAAACCATGAATAGCTCGAAAATTTTACGTTACTTGTTCCAAGAAATATTGAACTGGTTTATCTCATTCACAGCAAAGTGATCAGGAATTCCGTCTACTCTCATTAAGTTCCAAGTTATTTGCATTATGAATGAGAATGTAGGTGTCTTAATGAATGGGTATTTCTTTGAATGTGTTCGACTTGATGTTCCTGGATCGAAGCCACAGATTATCAATCATTTGAATACTATTTGGAATGGTAAACGATCTAATTTTGAATTGAACCTCATATTTCATACGGATTTTGATGATATAACAAGATCTTGGAAGAATTAAAACATCTAAACAACTGTAACGGTATAGCTAGCCTACAGGACAAAGTACTTGTCGGCACGAGTTTCGAACTATTTGGTTGTCATTAGGACATTGCATTCATAAAGTTATATATAAAGTTATAATTTATGAAATAAAAAACACTTGGCTTGGTTTCATAATATTTATGATAAATACTTGACAATTGTCTGGGGGTGTTACCCCATTTTCAAAAGTTAAACTAACTCCCTGAAACAATTGTCAAGTATGAATTTTGTGAAACCAAGTCAAGTGTTTCTTATTTAATATATTGAACAATGTTTCACCAAGAGATCACCGAACATTCAATCAACTTTATCAAGTTAGAATTGTACAAACTTCAAGATGAAATAAACAAATAATATTTTATGCAATGGAATACATTTTTCTGCGGTTTCTGTGCTAATTCTTCGGATTGGGAGATATCACTTTCGTTTCATAACATATTTTAATTTTATGCTTCACGAAATTTTTTTTAAGGACATATTTCTCTGATTGTTTCATTCTGAAATATTTGCAGTTATTCAAATTATGTCTTTTCAGTAATATGCTTACAAATTTTGAATAAAAATTGTTTTATCGTCGATTCTCATCGAAATCAACTGATTAAAAAAACATAAATAATTCAAAGTATGATCCTGTAGCTTTATTTGCGAGAATCACGTCCTATAAATTTTGTGAACAAATTAATTAATAAATCAATATTAAAAAATTGAAGATGAAAATATTGATAAACAATTAATATAAAAAGAGATATTTGTTGTTTTATGTCCTAGTACCACACGCAATTGATTTTACACCCTTGTAGAACCAGATTGAATAAATAAAGAATACAGATGAAAAGAAAAAGAAAATTATTGAACAATCGACGAAACTTGAAGCCATTGTATATCAAGAAGTAATTGAATAATAATAAATAAATATGTACAGTATTTTCGATCTTTATTTTTTACTCAATTTTCAAATTTTGTGGATTCAATGTAAACGTTCCTTTATTGAATAATTTTAATTACTCATTCAGTCTATTTCTCAATTTTTACATCACAGTTTTTCAATTTTTTTATCATAATTTCCAATTACGACATATATTTAGTTCTTGGAATTTGAAAGATTATCATTGAAAACTTAATTAGACAATTTACTCAGTTTTTCTTGGCTTTTCAATTTTATTCCTCATTTCACGATATTCAATGCATTAATAATCGATTCGTTTGTTTGTATCAGAATTTTCCAGAATAAATTATTGAAATTTGATTTTAAGTTTGAAGAAGTTTTTAGAATTTGTCGAAAATGTCAAAATAAAACATATTACCAACATCTTCAAGTTGTCTAAGCATTTTATGCATTGAAAATAGGCCTCCTCTGATTCAGAATAAAGTGAAAGGTGTTCCTTAAGCTCGCTGAAAACAAATTTTTCTGGAGAACTCTACAAATTTTCCCTAAATACTCTTTTGTGGCTTTGTATGGAATTTTTCATTCGATGTGTTGAATGAATGCTATATAAATGTGAAGCTGTAGAGAATATTTTAACATTCATCTTCTGTGCTCTGGGTAAAACTCAACTAGTTCAAAAATGTTTCATATCAGAATTTTTGTAAGTACTATCATAAACTGTCTTTTTTAGTTCATGAACTTTTACTGGATACATTTTGTGTTTATCTTTTTATATTATCAAATTATTACGGTTAATGTTGTTTTAATGTATCTGCTGTTGAATAATTCAATTCATTAAGTGATTTGATTCGTTCAAAAAAGATTCTCGTAAAAGTCATATAGATGATTATTTAAATTTATTTCACATAAAAGAAAAAAAAATTTGGTTGATATATCTTTTCATGACAAAAGAGTGAAAACTTCATCCTAATATTCTTCATCTTCGTTTTATCTGCATTATTAATGAATAAAATTGTTGGCATTGTATAATAACTTCAATATTTTCTTTCAGTTCATGTTTTTGGTTGTATGGGCTTCAGCCAGTTCTAGCCCTGTTCCTCCGGAACAACATGTACACATTCCAACAGTTGTTGGAAACTCAGTTGGTGAAGACGCACTTTTATTGCCTGATCTTCCTTCACCAAAAGATCTTTTGAGTAAACTTCCTCCAATAATTCCAATCCCAATACCCATTCCAGTTGGACCAAACATTCTGCAGAAGCTACCACAGTTACCAGAACTTCTGAAGAAAATTGTTGATGAAATAACGAAAAAATATTGATATGAGTCAATGTGATTTGTTACATTCTGAGTTACCAAACACAAAAAAATTGTATTATTATATTTGTTGAATAAAATATTTTATTTCTAAAATATGGACCTTCTTTTTAAGTAGTAAATTCGAAAATACTGATTCTATCAATGAACTGGAATGTTATAAAATATCCTTGTTTTCACGTTAAAAAATGAGGTGATGCATATTGAAGAGGTGAAAACAAATTGAAAACAGATTTGTTCATATTATCTGAAGTAGTAATAAACAGCTGATTAGTAAATAGTTTTCTGTACTTGTTTTGAAACACTGAAATTTTAAATTTTGGCTTTATTGTTTTTTATAATGAATAATGAAACCTCCATATAAGATTTCGATCAAAAATATCGATTGAAGCAACTCTAAGTCAATTCTTCAGATGATGATGATGACTAGTTTTGTAATCGATGGTACATTTTTATTGTATTTATTTGATATTATCTAATTAATTAACTAATCAAATCATTATTGCTTTAGTGGATCGACGAATTCAATTCACTATATTCCGATATTCCTGTGAATTTGGTTCTGCACCATTTCAAAAATTTGTTAAGGTTCTTCCTTTATTTTTGTTATTTTGAACTAAATATATTTAGTACTTGATTAAGTAATACACTGAAGTAATTTGTTTTTTCATTTGATATTTGATACTGAGTCCTTTATTATCTTTTTTCAATGAAAGTAAACCAAATAAAAAAATTGAATTAAACAAAAACATACTTTTATGTTTGAATGATTTCATTTGTACACGCATTTATTTGTATAGAATATATTTGATACGAAATATTGGAGAACGTCGACAAAGGAATACTTTTCATTAAAACATATATCTATTATAATACTTGAAATTGTTTTGGTGAATTCTAATGAAAAGAAATAATTAATATATAACGAAAATGATTTATAGCTATTTTCTGGGTAATACTATAGTCTGAGATTGAATTCTCGCTTAACTCTTGATGAAATATAATAAAATAATGAATTAAATTAAACTCTTGGCTTAATGTTTAACGATTAAATTCAACAATTAGAATTTGTCAACATGTTTCGAGCATGGGCTCATTTTTAAGACTCAGAATTTTTATTCTTGAAAATGAGCTCACGCTCGAAACATGTTGACAAAATTTATATTGTAAATTGAATATAATCGTGAAAAATTAGGCCAAGAGTTTAATTTAATTCAACATACTATAGTCTAGTTATGTATTAAACATTATCTATATTCAATTTGTTGCTCACAATTATAATATTAGTATAACTTTCATCCCTCAAAAATTGTATAAAGGTTCATAACATCAATAAGCCTTGTGTATTGACAGACTATGCTTAATCCTTCACATTCATACTATTATTTAAATAACTAAAACTAATTGTATGTGATTTTCTAGAACGAAAAATTCAATATAGAAAAAACAGAAAGTCAATTTCACTATAAAATATTAATTTTCAAAATATACTGTTCAAAAAAATAAGTGACCTATGATAGCTCAAACAAGTTGTTCTACTCAAACTTGGCTGGCCAATTGAACTCAAGCAGTATACCCAACAATTTGAAAGTGTAGCCTAAAAATAACTGAAAACCATTAACGTTGAGAACCAAATTTATTGTATTACAAATTTCATACAAGCATAATACGAAACAGCATTATTTCTCTCAATAGAAATGAAAGATTGAAAATTTATCCTTAGTTCTTTTATGGTTAACAAATCATTCTTTCAACTAACCTTTTTGAGTGAAGTATATTAAATCTATGGCGAATCGCGCTTTTATAACTACTAAAAATTGTATTTAAAATACGTAATCACATTACATTTGCAAATAAATTTTGAAATACAATATTGGAGGAATTAATGTGAATAGAGGAAATGATGAAGATATATTTGGATATTTCCAGATCGCCATATATTTTGAATAGTTTCGAATTTTACCATAATTAACGTTTAAATGGTAGGAGGTCAGTAAAAACTGAAGTATTCTTTCATTGAATATATTATTTCAATAAATAATAAATATATAATACATAAAAGTACAGAATATAACAACAAATCATTTATTTTATTGTCCCTTAATGAAATTGTCGAAAATCCTCTTCAATACTTTCGGAATATCTGGAAGATTCTGGAATACTTCTGGCCCAACAGGAATAGGTATCGGAATTGGAATAATAATTGGAGGTCGATTTGAGAGTGCTTTCGAAGCAAAAAGCTCGGGAAATAGAAGAGACCCTAAACCAACTGAATCTCCATCTCTAGGAAAAATACCTACAGGGTCTTCTTGAGGAACTGGACTAGAAGTACTCAATGCACATAAAGTCATCACAAATAAGGCCTAGAAATAAAATCACTCAATTAATACAAACAAAGAATCAGCTGTTTCATTTGAAAGAAGACTCATAGAAATTAAACGATAATATAAAATCAATTGAATTAAAACTTGAAACAATTAGGTGTTAAACTAATCGCAACGAAATTATTGATCATTAAATTCCGTAAAATTTGTGATAAATTTGAATTAGAGCAGTTATTTTATGTGTCACTTTCAATGAACAATTTTCATACTTACTATAATTGTTGCTTTATACATTTTTGCAGATCAAGTTGTCTTCAAACAGAAAACACCTCTACTAACGAATGTATCTGACTTTACAAAATTTTCGACTTATATAGCACTAATTCTGAACGACGAACCAAAATTTCCATACCGCAAAATTCGATATAGGGAAATTTGAAAAAGTAGGTATTTGGGAAGAGGTTGCTTGGAAAGATCGTCGATATTCCTTTCACTTCATCAATCTTAATCGAAAATGTGTCATATTCTATACCTATGATTCAGCAAAGAGGAATGGAAATATAAAAAATATAAATATATTGAATTAATGTGTTAAAATTACAAATGTGAAATCAATTTCTGTAGAATATTATATACTTGTAGTTGATGAAATGAAAAACAAATATTGATATAAAATTTCATAATTCAAAATTACTCTAATTAATGTTTAATCTATTGTTTCCAATAAATAGCAGAATGCTTGAAACGTTTCGATACATTTGGCCAAGAGAATCAATTTTCCGCTTTTTTAATAGAAAAAACAACTGTGTTATGTAGTTTTTGGCTTCTCTATACATAAATCAACAATTTTTTCAATGATACAAATTGATTGAAGGTGCTAAGGGTGTTTTTCAATTTTAAAAGACAATTTGTATTATTTAATTGCATCTTTCGACTTTTAGAGAACTTATAGTGGTTAAATTCATTATAATTTGTTCACAATAAAAACACGAATAAAAAAGTTTGCCTGTAATACAAAGAACCGACATTTGATGTTATTTGTCGATTTTTTAAGATTTTACTAGATAAGTTACTAGTTACCAGTACTAGATGAGTTACCATAGAGTAAGATCTGTAATAAGGTTAGTTTTTACCTATTCAAATAGTTTACAAAATGTACACCCACTCTATATTATTAAACGCTGGAATTCGAAGCAGCTAATAAAATAAGGACAAGGAAAAATCATATGAAAAAGTTGATTTGTCTTCGTTAGGAAAAGGATACTGAGTACAAAAATATTAAATTAATTAATAAAAAACTTGAAATAATTTTAAAAAATTCAATGAGATTAGACAAAGCTCAAAAATTATGAAAAATGTAAAGTATGGCAAAATACAAAATTCACTATTGAAAAATTTTAAATCATTGAAAAACACATTCTATGCGATTGGATAAAGCTCTTAAATAGAGCTTTAAAGTATGAAAAAATACGTAATTGCTAAAGAAGTATCTATCGTTATAGAGTAAAAAATGGTTTCACTAGAAATGAAAGTAGAGTGATAACTCATCACTGGCACCCGTGATAGGGCGAGATCGGTAATCTTTTCTCCTTCGAATTATATCGAAATATATGAAGAAAGCACTTTATTCACGCCAATTTTATGTAACTGTATTAATCTCATTACGTTGATTAAAATCTTCAGTTAAGTTTAGATGTAATAAGAAATAAATTCATTCGTCAACTCTTGACTGTTGGACGTATACATATATATATATATATATATATATATATATATATATATATATATATATATATATATATATATATATATATATATATATATATATATAATAAATATATTTTGTGAATGTCTTGTAGGGCATATATGCAGATTATGTCATTGTCTTCATTACTCTAATAAAACAACTTCAACGGATGTCTCAATTGTCTTTCATCAATTTTTCAATAACTGGACCGATGAATGGTTCTCAGGCCGTTCAAAACAGAGCTCGATGGTGCAAAAAAACTGGTTACCTTTCATTCAGGAACAACTCACTTGATCCTTTTCTGTGTACCTACTAACAACGCCCCTTACGGCCTGTACATCAATCACGGATAAAGCGGTTTCCTGTAGCTGCTGACCCTTCGGACATTATCAGGTCCGTAACAACTTTTTTATTCATACGCACTCGAAAAGTTGAGGGGTTTGTTAGGTTATGATACGAAAGATATATGAGCTGTTGAAATATTCGAGTCCATTTTTTCAAAAACTGTATTTGAATAATGAAATTTGAATAAGGTATTGATGAATTTGTGTTATTATTTCACAATGGTTGGAAAATAACTTTTTAAATGTAGATATTTATTTTCAGTAGGCATTTCGTCACGGATAACAGATTTTGTTGGAAATAACTTTATACATTCAATTCAATTATGAAAAATTTAAGGAATATTGATTCATTCCTCCTTTAGTTTTAGTATTTTTGACAATTTTTGTCTGTAACAAAACGTTTTGAACAGATAAACATACATATTTCGAATATCAATAGGCTGAAGAATAACAACAAATGAGGAATTGAATTGCCTATCATGTCATGAATCAATAGAGGCACTACACCACTCTTACATTAATTTGAAGTTTTTATAAATTAAAAAAAAACCACTCGGGCTATTTATAAAGAATTATAATAATACTCAGATAATTCTGTAAAACTAAGGCGAGTGTTTGTCACTAATTTCATAGAAAACCTTGATTCACCAATATATCAGCTAATATTCAATACATTTTATATTGGTTTTTGATTAATAATATAAATTCTACAGCTTTCAATACCCCGGAGAAACTATACAGTCCTCAGGTTTGAATCGAATCGCAAACAAACAAAGCATTATCAAGCTCCAAAGGGTTCACAAGCTAACATGGGTGGACTATAATAAAAAGTGCTTTTCTAGAGGCGCTAAATTGAGGCTAACCTAATACAGTGATTCTTCCAAAATCATTCTAAGCAGCTGAAGCAATGGTATTGGCCGTTATTCAAGAACTAGAGAAATATAAAACAAGAACGAAAAATTCTCTGAAAGATTTACGGGTCATTCAATAGCACCGACATTTGTATGGAAAGACCTCAAAACGAACTTTATCAAAAGCCAAATACAATAACAGAAAAAATCAGAAAACGACAAGCCAAGTTCTATTCACATATCTACAGGATGAAACAGTTCGAAATAACGAAGAAACTACCAACTCGATATAATTACAAATAGTAAATGCGGAAAAAAGAGGTCCAAAAAGATCTAAAGAAGATCAATGTAAAACATCCCGAAGATAGCACTGAGCGTCGCTATGAAAAGTTTAAGCAAAAATCATGGAGCCAACCTGTAATGAAATGGACCGATGAACGGAAAAAGTATTTATATATTTGTCAAAATTGATTGATTGCCTGTTTGAGATAGATTATTTGAAATATTTTCATAACATTTTCTTCTAAAAACTCCATGACTGATTGAGCAATAACGGCCAACGTTATGAAGTTTAAGAAACGCCTTTGGAAACATCAGGAAAAAATCCAATTGAAAAGGAGAATTGAAAAATACAGTCAGTGTCGTTGCTTCCTTCAACTACTAAACACGTAAAATGCAATAATATTCGTACCCAATGCATTTGGGAATCTCGAACTTATTTTCAAAATTCAAGAAACAAATGTTCTTTTCGACAAACTTCACAAAAATTGTAAGAGAAATTTTCAATAGTGCCTTTTTATATAAACTGTTAATATTGTACATTTTTTCATTGTACATTGTTCATTTAGAAGAAAATAACCATTTTCGAAAGCTTGGAAAATACTGAAGAGGTAACTATTTTGCTATCCTGTACTGCAATCCCAATTAAACACTGAAAATACATACCTACAGTCGTGAAACATTCAACTATATATTTAAATATATATATATATATATATATATATATATATATATATATATATATATATATATATATATATATATATATATATATATATATATATATATATATATATATATATATATATATATATATATTAAATTTTGATCGTTAAAATTTTCTAAATCCGTTAACAATACCAAATGCAAGTTACGTCACATGAACCCTCTGTTGAATAAAACAATAGCGAACCGACAAGAATATCGCGAAACTAGTTTAACATGTGTATCTCTGTAATCTGTTGCTCAATCAAAAGGGGTTGAAGTGGAAGGGTTGATTTTACGTTAGTACTTAATGAGAAACTGTTCTGGAAAACACATTTCATCATCAACAGTTTCACAGAGTGGTATTAAGTAATAAATTTCAAATATTTTGTTCCAAAACATTTGAAATGTTTTGAAACAAAATTCGATTCAAAGCCGCCAGAAAAAGCATCCTCTTACAGATATCTTCGACCATGCATGCAGATGACTTATGAACGTATGATCAAAGTAAGTTTAGAATGGCGGTCAGAACATCAACTAATACCCAAATCACAATATGGATTCAGAAGATTTTCAACACAGGGAGTATTGCAATATTGATCTCCGGAATGAACCTGGGATTGGCAGAAGATAAAGTCATAATGGTCTGCTTTCTGGATATTGTTGGAACTTACGATAGTGTTCTTATTGACATCTTTTATCATTACCTCATTAAATTGGAAATTCCTCTTAATATTGTATCAAATATGCTGAAATTGTTCATCAATAGGAATATTTCTTTAAGAACTCCTATAAAAACCTATTCAACCAGCGTGGTTTTCCTCAAGGGGATATACTTGACCCAATTTTATACTTATTGTATACGTCAAACATAGGGAAACAAATAACAAATATAACACACTCAATACAATATGCTGATAATATTTGTTTAAATTCAAGAGGTAAAATATTTTCTGAAGCATTCGCAAAAACATCAAATGATCTAAACCTCAATACCAACATTTCTCGACTCAAAAAATCTGAATCTTTCTACACAAAAATCTTCAGTGATGGTTTTTCATCGACATAAATTGAATTTTTCACAGAGCTCCAATCTCAGAGGAACAGAGATTAATTACAAAACTGAGAGTAAATTCCTTGGCATGTATTTGGTCTCAAAATTGACCTTCAAAAATCATATTACATATATTCTTCAAAAAACGTGACAAAATAAGACCTAATGGAAGAATAAAATGAGACGCTAATCCAGCTACTTGTCTTGTATTCTACAGAGTATTCATCAGATCACTCATGGACTGTGAGTCAGGCTTCTACAGAATTGCAGCTAAATCCACCTCGAGAAAATTGGATATATTCTAGTAAAAGTGTCTCAAACAATGTTTGGGTGCATGACGTTCAACACCAATAGGTATCTACCATCTTCTCAGGGTCCGGAGAAATGTCTTTATTCCTGCGATACAGGATATTATCAAATACATTTCTTATTCACCTTAAAAGTAAAAAAGCCAGATTTTTAGTGATATATTTATTCTAAGAATTCGCAATTTAACACAATCATATTGGAGAAACAAGAAAAGTTTTCCGTTAGTTGAGACTATTATAAATGGTTCCAACTCTTTGAAGGATGTATACGCCCATTCCATTCATCCTAATTTTCAGCATGAATATGCATCATTATTCCCAAGAGTTAGAGTTATATTAGATGCACCATTCAATAAATGCGACGAAGTTTTGATAAGATCAGAATTTTCAAATTTTCTAACAGAAAATTACCAAGAGGGTCGAAAAATCTAAAGAGATAGACCAGTTATTAAAGGAATATTTTCCGCCGTTTCTATATTTTCATGTCAATTGATTTAATCGAAGCTTTAAAGTACTGTTGCACTATAAAAGGAGAGAATATTATAATTATTTCAGATTCGAAAAGTGCTCTACAAAATATCAAAAAATTCAGTTTGCGTCAAAAAATACACATTCAATTAAGAAGTTGAGAAGAAATCCCTTCATCTTCAACAATCTGGAAAACATTTGAATTTTCTATGGATTCGATCTCATAAGGGTATCCCAGGAAATACACAGTATGAAAATCTACTACTGTAAAATGAAATCTACAATAGTAGATTTTCATGCTAAGAAAGCAACATCTTTGACTGATATAAACTTCGACATTAAATGCCCCAAATACGAATATTCAAATATAATTAAAAATCAATATTTTGATGAATAGTGTGAGATATTTCGAAATGATAAGAAAGTCTTATAAAGTTGGAGATAAACCATGGTTTCATGATATCGATAAGCAACATCAATTTATTGTAGCGATAGGAAGGCTGGGGTCTTCACACGGTTTATATGCAAAACATATGCATAAAATAGGCCCTAAATCAAGACCATTTTGTGAATGTGGGGATGTTGAAGCATTGGAACATATACATATTTCTAAATTGTCCAACTCATGTGAAAGAAAGACAAATCATATTGAATCATTTACTCGAAATAATGAAAGGAGGTCCTATTAAATTCCTTAAAATATTGCAGGTTAATAATCTGAAAGTTTACGAGGCTCTATTCCGATTTCTGAAAAATGTAGGAAAACAATTTATTAATATATAAAAATTGTATAGATTTTATCTCATTGTTATATCATATTTTATAGATTAAAATTTTTTTTCCTTCTTTCTTTCAATTCTGACAATGCTCTAAATCAGGGATTCACATACTGGGGGGCGCGCCCCCCCAAGTTGGCGTGAAGATATGTCAGGAAGGGGCGTGAGCACAAGACCAGTTAAAAATAAAAATTTCTAAATAAATAATACATTTCTTTAACTGTCTTAACGTTTTAGATTCTTTAGGGGGTGTGGATGGTTTCCATTTTAACAGGAGGGGGCGCGTAGTAAAAAAAGTTTGGGAATAATATAGAGTGATAAATAATGAATAAGATGATAAATTAATTTTTTTCAAATCAAGGTCAAACACAAACACAAAAAAGGAATACTTCTGAGGAAGCTACAATTTGTAGAAAAACGTAATGAAAACGTGAAATAAAAAGTTCAATACACTAGTATAAATGGAGACGTTTATTTCAGAGAAATATAAAATATATTTCGAAATATTTCCTTGCTGGCTTTTCATTTGTTATTTATTCCGTTATTCATCACTCTTATTTATTCTGATAATATTCACTCTCCAAATTTGTTGTTCGTGGACGATTTGATACTATATCATGAAATTAGATCATAGGAAAACTGTGTTCTACTTCAGCTCGTGAGGACAATTATTTGAAGAGTTTGAATGTGTCAAAGTGTAATGTTGTCTCTTTCACAAGGAAAAGAGATCGAGTTGAGTGTGATTTGAGTTGAGGGTCGGTGGTCAGGTTGTTTCTTGTTCTGATAAGGTGAGAAATCTTGGTGTAGTCATCGATCAGAAACTTTCCTTTATTCCATACATCACCCAACTTATTTCATCTGCCTCGAAAATATATAGATTCGTTATACGTAATGGCAAATATTTCAATAATTCCTCAACATTCATGGCCTATTCAAAGGTCTATTTAATGCCCTAATCCGTAGCAAGTTGGAGAATGGCAGCATGATCTACCATCCTATTTACACTTGCCATCAGCGCCATCTTGAGGCCATAGAAGGTTCTTGAAATTCATAGTTTGGAAGGAAGGTAAATTTTAACCACAGAGAGGAGTCAATCATAACGAATTATTGAGTCGATTTAGTTCAATCTTATTGCAGAGCAGGAGATGAACTTTATCACTCAAATTTTTGTACAAATTAATGCACAACAGTATTGTTTGTCCTCTTCTCTTGTCCGCTTTGAAATTTCCTTATCCTAGGCAAAATTCTCATACTACGGAATTATTCCACCTAGAGACTCCAAGTACCATTTGGTTTATGAAGTATATATTCAATAGAGTTGCCAATAATTGTGCCATTTACTTCGAGTCCATAGAAGTTATTATAAGGTGATATGTGAACAAAGGAAATTGTCTAAAATGGAATGATTTAGATTGCGTTCTTTGTAATATTTCATTAAATGCAATTAGTTATTAGTTACCATTTTAGTTTGTTAACATAACATTATATTAAGCTCTTAAGCCAGTTATCGATAAAACTTGCAGAAAGATACAGCTGTTGACACACGTTTCGGGTCAGTTGATTTTCATCAGAGCGCACTTCAATTTACATGGTTTAAGCAATCGTAAATCATTGAAGTCTCTTATTTTTACAATATGACAATGCTGCATATCTCACCAAATGATTCTTCAAATCTAATTCACATTATTCATTTAGATACGTAAATAAATGTAAACAAACTTATTTCGGTCTCAGAATCTGCCAAGGGTCGTTGAAATCCGGTTTCACTATTTACATAAACACATATCTAATATAAATTTTATATGCCATCCATAAAGCACGCTTGAATGTTTTCATCAAATTATTAACAAAGTCGGGCCTTGGCGTTAATTACGTCATACACCCGCATAATTAATGTTGGACTAAAATTAAAACAATCTGGATGGACTAACTTAACAGCAATAAGCGAGTGTGTTTGTGTAGGGGTGTACCAAAATAGAATTCAGAGATTTCTCTTAATTTTTGCAAGGAAATCGTAAGTCATTGGCGTAGATATATTACCTAAATTTGTGAAATTATTCTGCAATTTTCGGTAAACAATTACTCATTATTTGAAATACGTCCTTCTTTTTAAATAATGTTCAACTAGAAATAAAAGATCGAAATTCTTCAGTCGATAATATTGAACATAAAACATATTCAAGAAAATTAAATTTGTGCAATCACGATATGAAAGAATAATTATAAATAAATTCTCAATTACACTGACATTGATCCTCTCAATTTTGACAAGGTCCGGAATTTACTTCCTTACGCCTCTTCATCTTCGAGTGTACAACTTTTTTCTACAGTTGTTTGCATGTCTCCAATTGTCCAATTATCCTTCGAGAGATAATTGTTAAATGCACGCCTGTTTTCTTTTAATTCGTTGGCGATTTTTGCTTGCCTGATATCGTTTCACCCAGCGTCCCGCAGATGTCGCCATGTTATGTCTAGATCTCACTTGCAGTGTCTATTACACTGAAAATAACACCGACTTAATATTTCCTTACATTCCAAAACTAAACGGTGGGTTTTAAAGCTTTGGGTGCCATCTCTGAGCGATGACATGAATCAGTGTTCATGTCATCGAAATCTAATGAAATCTGTAGTACGTACAACATATTAAAATGATGAATAGCGAATACATAACACATATATGTCATTTTCTATAAGGTGCATTGAAAGCTCAGTGACAAAGTCACATGACCAATGACTGGACTTTATGGGAACTTTGAATACATGTAAAATCTTAACTAATTTTGAATGAAATACAAATGAATCGTCAACCTAAAAACTTTACTGCAACAAACTTTTGAAGGGATTCAAATAACTTGTTGAATTGATTCATCAGAGATACGGAAAAAAAACTGTCTCTCTTACACTCCCTTACTGCTTGCTTTCTGATTCTAGGTTCTCTAAAGATCTCTAACAAACAATAAATGGAGATAGCACTTTTAAAAAAAAGAGGAACCAAGTACAGAACAACATATCTAAGATGTAATAGGTATTTATTATCCCATAAAATTGAAGTAAGTTAGCAGTAAAAATGATGAAGTATGTTTATTTGGTTGAGTTATAACGAAAAAAACTAATTGAATATTTGAGTGAAAAGAGCAAATAAAAATATATTTGATAAAAATCCAGTTTCTTCCTGTCTGCCTCATCCCTTTGGGCAGAACGGAGCTATCTTCAACATTCATTCATTATGAGCAATATTTGCAAATTAATGGTGAGTTTTCGTGGTCAATATTAACAAAAACACAACTATTATGTGTCTAGTTTTCACCAATACGCCACGTGCACCCATTTTTCCGAAAACCTGCTTCCAATGTATATAATAATAATAATAATATGTCTTTATTGTTCTTAAGCGGCAGTACAAAGTATAACAAAATGAGAGAAACATAAGAAAATATGTATACAGTAAGAAAGAAAGAAAATATTCATTACATACAAAATGATATATCGAATTTGTTTTTCGTTCTATTTATAAATATCGATCTTCCGCTTATAACTATGCACCATTTGGGTTCAGAAATTCACAAATACAGTAACAGTTTCATGGAGAAGCTGTTGAAGTAATCTGGAAATGAATGGAATACGTTTATATCAGCGATTATATTATTCCGAGCGGCCAATGGTCTTGTATAATGTAATCATGTATATTACCCAACTTTAAATTATTTAAATTATAGACAAACACATACACCCATGCCTTACCGAGGCTCGAAGCCGAATCCTACCACATCGTAGTCGGGTGTTTTCCCGTCTAAGCTACTGAGGTCGGCTATAAAAAATATGAACACCAAATTATAATATGCATTCATGATTACGAATAAAATGGATTACTTACCGTGAATCAATAAATTTGTGAAAAATAATTGTGAAATTTCTATATTTGCTGATGACATGATTTTGTATAATGCGAGCAACAATTCAACAATAAAATTAATAGTGACTTTTATAGTTTGCATACATGGCTGTGTGATAACAATATTTCATTGAATACTGATAAATCTAAATTTATTTTAGTCGAAAGCAAAGCAAACTTATCTAAATTAGAGTATGACATACAAATAAAAGTTAATAATGTACCATTGGAACAAGTCAGTGAAATAAAGTATTTAGGTGTTATTATCGATGAAAATTTGAATTTTGAAAATCATATTAGATATGTTATGAGTAAAATTTCAAGAAAAGTAATTTTTCAGCAAGGATGAGTAATTATGTTAGTGTTTTTACAAAATATTTAGTGTATAAGTCGATAATATTACCACATATAAAGTTTTGTTCAACTGTATTATACACCGCACCTTAAAATGATATTCAAAAGTTGCAGAAGATCTAGAATAGAGCATTTATAATTATATTGAAGTGCGATAGGTACACACCTGAAACACTAAATTGTTTAAATATTAGGCAGCACATAGTATATAAAACTCTAGACTTTGTTTATAAAATAAAGTATGGCAAGGTACCTAAGTATATCTTTAACAGTGTAAAATACGTTGAAGATGTACATGGTTACCAAACAAGGTCTAGGGAACAAAATGATTTCTATATTGATAAGTGCATTACATCTAAATGCCTAAATAATTTATGTGCGAAAGGAATGATTGTATTTAATAGTCTAGATCCAAACCTAAAATTATGTGAGAACCATAATGAGTTCAAACAATTATTGTATTATTTTGTAAAAAAATATGTCTAGGGTGAAATATGTTGTTTGATGTTGTATATATAACTTTTCTTTTTTGTAAAGTGTATGAGCTGTGCTAAATAAAGTTTACTACTATTACTAATTCCAACAAAGACTCATTTCTTCACATTTTTCTTATCCACTTGGTCTAACCTCCATCAACAAGAATATTGACAATTCACTCATGCCTGATACATCGCACCCTGCGTCTCTACAATATCAGGCATAGATATCCAAAACGGCGTACTATTCCGTTCTGCTCTGGTTTCCTCTACATATAGAAAACCGGACAGAACTTGAATTGAAAATTAATTGAAATTGAAAACTGAATTGAAATCAAGCAACACTTCTGATGAACAAAGCAAATATTGCATGTACCGCCTATGGAATTGAAATTATGTGGGTTTGTTGAGGCGTCGGAATATTGGACAAAATATTTAATGACAAGTTTCCTCTATCCCGAAATAATTCCGCTCTAATTAAGACTGAGATCGAAATAGAGACCAATAAACATTCGGCAGAGGTTATAATTAACATTCCTTCGAAGAATTATCGAATTGCGCTTATTCTACTTGTCATGCTGATTAAATTCTATAGAAAGAGATCCCAATTTACATAAAATATCGAATGAAATATTGCGAAAATAATTTGATTTTATAAAGAAAAATTTGAAGGATATTTATAAATATTATACACGAAAGATATGAAAGAAGCTGACAAACTGAATTCCAAACCAGAAACATAAGTTAATAATAATATTAATGTATTTATTTAGCATAATTGCTGCATCATATTGCAATATTTAATAATAAGAATTCAATTAAAATATGAAAAGGAAAGTAAATGACATAATATTCAAAAACAACGTTATACATTGCACTTAAATAATATTATTACTAGTAGTAACAAAACCCAATTGAATTCAATGGCATTGAACTGTATTGCATTCAGTCAAGATCAACATCTTTAGATCATAAAAATTCAAAAAATATATATAAGGCAAATTTTTTGGCATTTTTTCTAAACAACATTTCTTTTTAGGTTACAGACGTTCAAGGAATATATAAAAGAAATGCATAATGTAGCAGAAAAAACTTGGTGAGTTCCCGAAAATTGTTTAATACACTAAAACAAGTTTCGGGTACAAACGTATCATATGAAATTTAATAATTGACATAAAAGTCTTAGTGACATTTTTGGGAGGATATTTGAGTATCCTCGAAAATTTGTTGAATGTGTTTATGTAAATACAAGGTTGAACTTCACAAATTTGACATTAAAAATAGAAGAAATTCTGGGCAATTTTGACATTTCAATATGTTCAAATTAACTATATAAGAAAATGAAAGAACTGAAAGACCCGACTTTTGGATCGGATTCAATATCCCTCAATTAAAATTTTTTTTTTTTAAAATCCGCAATAATATTTCAGTCACTTCAATATTCATTAATTATATCCTTGGTAAATGAAATTCAAGTTTTTAATGAAAAATTTTACCTGCCAGGTCAGTTTTGTGAACAGTTTCACCTGTTCTAATATAACAAGTGTGCCGGTGTCCGTAGCTCAGCCGGAAGAACCACAGATTATGGTGCGGTAGAACTCGTGTTCGAGCCCCGCTGAAGACAAAGCTGTCTGTGTTTGTCTATGATTTGAGAAGTTTGATTAATCAATATGCTGGGTAATGTACTTTGATTACAAACGCAATGGCCGTTCGGAACCGGCGTTAAACTGTAGGTCCACTGAAATAATAATAAAAAAAAATAACAGGTCAGAAAAACTTATTATTTCAGAAAATATTCAGAATGTTTAGATATTACTCATAACTTAGACTTAGAATTTCTTACACATTAATAATGAATTACCGATATGATTGAGTTATATCAACAACAAATTCTAAGATAAAAATATTTTCAGGTGAAAATAGAGAAGTCGGCTCAAAACAATGGACTGCCTTAGTCCTGACGTCAAAGAAAAGGGCGGAGCCATGAATTGGCTCTGAACAAAAACGTTTTTAACGGTAAATTCTTATTCTATATTTTATTCGTTGTTTTCTCATCTTTAGCGATACAATAAAACTTCTCTTTTATATATTTCGTTTTGGAACTTGTGTTTTAAAAAGACCCTTCATTATCCCTTGAAGGATAATGGAGACATCACATCGTACACGTTCACATATCTAGCTCTACTATAACATTCTCTTGATTAATTTCAATTTTTCAAATGAATGTTCTAGTGTTCATTTTCTTAAATATTTCATTCAGTGCCATAAGCACAAAAAAATTTCATTTCCTTAAAAATATCGCCGAATAGGCCCCTGAAATACGGGAATGAACGCGAGCGTACTACTAACGCAACCTATTGACATTTAAAAACATCGTTCGATGATATTTGTCAAATAGACATTGCAATAAGTAGATACCTACGGGTATAGAAGATATGTGAAATTTCGATGCTTGGTGTGTCTGTAATCCGAGAGAGATGTTTTCTTCTGATTTCTATAGATGGAATTGTAGAGTATTCATTACTCTACGATCTTCCACTTGAAGTCACAAGAAGATGCTTGGAGGTTGAAATCGTTGCCTCACTTCGATGGACGTGGTGCGACTGACGAGTTCCTTGCAGAACGAAACATATATGTCTCGCACTTCCATCAAGTGTGGCATCGATTTCAATATTTCTCTAACATTTATCCCTTGAAGGATAATGGAGACATCATTCACATATCTAGCTCTACTATAACATTCTCTTGATTAATTTCAATTTTTCAAATGAATGTTCTAGTGTTCATTTTCTTATATATATATATATATATATATATATATATATATATATATATATATATATATATATATATATTTCTTGAAATTGATTTATTGCCTGTTTAAGATATTTTATTTCGAAAGTTTTTAGCTATAACAGGCTTTTTTTGATATGAAAAAGTTTATTTCTGTTGACGTTTCGTTGTTATATTACAACTTTGTCAAAACTTATATTTTATATATCATATTTATATAAATTAGTTTTAACAAAGTTGTAATATAACAACGAAACGTCAACAGAAATAAACTTTTTCATATCAAAAAAAGCCTGTTATTTAAAAACTTTCGAAATAATATATATATATATATATATATATATATATATATATATATATATATATATATATATATATATATGTCGAAATTCAAATCTGGAGTGAAACTAAAACGCAGGAACTGTAAACATTTTAGTAATGTAATGAAAATTCCATAAAGTAACTAGTTTACTTGAGGTTAAGTGTTTTACTAGCTCATTTTTTATCTTGATGTTGTTATTCAATTGTGTGAATAAAATTTTTTTTCGATTTGATGGCCAACCTAGCGGAAACCTGTGTACCGTTCCAAAGAAAATCATCGACGGATGTGTTTTTATGAGTAAACTTTTTCGGAAAACTGTGTATCTGTTAAGCAATACGCAGAGATTCCATGCCCAAAACAAATAAAAAAAGTTTTTTTTCATTTCACCTCGAAAACAGAGCAGAGGACTGTCCCATTTCAATTTCATAATATATATTATTCATGAAATATAAGTATGTATCAGCCAGTGTTAGGAGCACTTCAAGGCAGAGTCTTCAATATGATCATGCTCACCACATCTTTTTATGTGTTATTTGTGTGCATTATATGTATTATTTTTCAAGTGTTATTGTGAATTTATTACTTAAGCTTACTAATGTTTTACTTATTAGATTTCAATCAATAGTTTTTACCTACAATCAAGTGTATCTTTATCCACTATATAATATTATTTTCTAATTTATGTTAATTCTCTTTTTGGAGAAGTGGAATAATGATTCGTCAAACTCCTACCATTTGCAAGAAAAAAACTGATTTTCTATACAATAAAGATTACTACTACTACAACTATTTCACAACAATCACTGAAGAGCTTGCCCACAGAGCTTTCGTTTATGTGTATTGTTTGTACATTAATGATATTATTTCTAGTTTTATTTTTCTATAAGTTGTAAACTATATTGTATTTTCCCACTCAGTAATTGGCCCAAGCTGTTGAGTGGTGTATTTGTAAATAAAAAATAAATAAATAAATAAATGATTTATCCGTGAGATAAGTGAAGTTATTCATGAAGATGAAGTTATTCAAAGACAGAAATTTTTATAAATTAATTTTACGAAAATTAATTTGAGTAGAAAGATACATAAAAATTTTGATTTGAACGAAATACCATTCTGCTAAGTGAGGAGGTTTCGAATTCTTTCTGCTCGAATCTCGATACACTTACACATCCATACACCTTCATGTATATTGGAAAGAAACATAGATAATACTCTATATCTATGATCTAACGGTCTCGGAAGAATCCTCAATCCACTCAACTAACAGCTGAGTGGTAGAAAGAGACAAAGATCGGGTGAGTGAGCGTTGAATAACGTTTTTTTGTAACGTGACGATTCCTTCGAAATACATACTGACAGTGATACACACTTCGTTCAAAAAATACAGCATCAAAACACAATCTCCTACCTTATTTTTTCGAATACCGGCTATCCAGTTTGCCTAAAATTAATCCTTGACATTTGACACAAGAGCACAACACTAAACACTTTTACCATCCGTGTAAACGGCACTTTGACACTAATCCCAAATTCGACTAATTAGTTACCTCAACGGAGAAACAGAGAAATGGTAATTTGATCGTTTAGTTTATTAATAGCCGAATATTTTACAATTCAGAGTGAATCCGCACTCTCGGATCTTGAAATAATGCGAAATTGCATCAAAATATTTCAGTAACTGCGGCAAGTTAATCCGTTTCTAAATTTACGTCTTCCCACCCTCACACAATGTGTGTCCTGTTAAGAGTTTGGTTTGCAGTCACGCTTATTTGTGTTTAGTTTATGGGTCGATACTCGCGGTCAATGATAGAATTCGTTAGAATATGGGCTTAGAGATTTGGCAAGCTTTTTTTGAAACTTCCAGCAATCTACATCACCCATCGATTTATCAATATTTTAGCTCATTAAATACATAAACATGCACCAACGTCCATCTACCACCTGGGATTTGAACACAGGTGAAGCACCTCGACTCCAAGACTATGCAGGCAACTAAAGGAATTACTTAGCGGAACTACTTTGTATATAATAATAATAATAATAATAATAATAATAATAATAATAATAATAATAACAATAATGAAAATACATTTATTACCAACAGATATACATCCAATTACAGAAAAAAATTACAAATTGTACACAAATAATAATGAATAAGAAGAAATGAACGAGAAAAAAAAAAAAAAAAAGCGAATATAAGCAATACATACAACGAATAAATTGAAATAGTATTGAACAATAACCAGATAACTAAAAATAAAATAAAATATTGTCGAAAAAACACTTAATTTAAAATAAATTGAAAAGTGATACAAACGACTTCTTGAACAATAACCAAGTGTTTGAATTTATGTTTACATTCAATTATAATAGATTTATATCAAGTAAACGCCAACACTATTGAATGAAATATTGTCTATTACAAAGTTACGTATGGTCAGCAGAAGTTAATAAAAATAAAATTAAAATCGATTGCAATAGTACTATCTAATAAACAAATGAAATACCTAAAATTAAAATAATATTTATAACTAAGTCATATGTAGACAAGAGAAGTTCAGGAAAATATCACGACACCCCATTGCGCTGTTCTGAGAGGCATGCCAAGATAACTGATAGCTGATCAAAATAGATATCACATCGACCGCAACAACCATCATAAAGATTACATATACAGTTGATAGGGAACGTGACATAACATTTGATCTGCTGTAAGTGACATAAAATGTATTATTCCGCCTCAGACCAGGCCTTGGTACGCGAATATTTATTTTGCTGAGAAGAAATGGTGAGTCAATCGAATTGTGCAAAATTTTGAAGAGAAACGTTAGGCCGAACCGTTCACGCCTCAACTTCAATAGTTCAACTCCCAAACTATCGGTTAGGATGGAATGGTCGAAGCCTATAGAAGGATATTGCCCACAACATCTGAAGTATACTTCAAACATTTCCTCTGAACTGCCTACAAGTCGACAATAGAATTAATGTACATAGGAGACCAAATATACATAGGAGAAAATATTTCATTCGAATCAAGAAAATAAAGATAAGGAAAATTGTAAATAGCACATATTGTGAAGAAACATTTTTTCATTTGAATATTTACGAAACTGTAAATGGTATTTAAAGTCCCAAACTATATCGAAATGTTTGAAAGTCGACTGACTTTTTTTTTGTCATTCATTTTTATGTCTTATATTTTGAAAATTTAATATTTTTCTCATATATGCTTTGGTTTCTATCGATCGGGGGATAGTGTTAATAAACGGTTGAGATTAATGTGGCATTTTATCGATAGCTGTAGATGCAAATCAAAATTTCATAATATTCTGTTATGAAATATAAATTTGCCTAGCCCATCAATCCAATTGTTTCGAACTTTCATTAATTTATTCTGAGGAATCCATTCCAGGAAGTGAACATCGTGGTTCTTAGGCACGAAACTGCGCCATTTCACCTTGTTTTATGTTTCCCATAATAGATTCGGGCGGTCTGGTGTAATTTCGGACAAATTAGAAAATAATTACTACAGTTTCATCGCCTTTCTCAACGGTTTAGAAAACTGAAGTATTAAAACGTTCAATTGCTCAGACGTCCAAATGTATTTGACTGTTGAACTCAGATCGATATTTGCAAGCAATTCACAGGACATTCATGGCGAAACAACAATTAAGAAAGAAATATATCATCAGTTAACAGTTGTTTGGGTGCCGGACTTTCTGGAACTGGCTCATATGAACTTGATTGCCAGAATTTTACATTTGTTTCCATGCAAACGCACAAATTTTCATATTTTTTGGGAATTCACAGGAATTTTTAGGAATCTCCCGACTTTCTAGCTTCATTTATTCACAACTCTACATATGTTTCGGGTGGTTAAACCATTATCATCACATTATTACTGAATAATATTGTTGAATATGATTGATGCATATGATGAAATATGATGTATATAGTGGGGGAAGATTTACATCAAATGGTATCGGATATGAACATTGAAATGAACAATTTATTCGCGTGGCTGTGTGATAATTGATTAAGTTTGAACGCAGCAAAATCAAAACTTAGTATATTCTCCAAGAAATCACGAATGATAAATGTGCAGGTTGATAATATATATATATATATATATATATTTCTGTAAACGGAGAAGCCATTGCTCACGATGAACATATCGAATACTTGGGTGCAATTTTGGATTCGAATTTAAACTTTCACGCACACGCAGATATAACGAGAAAATTTTCGAAAAAAGTAGGATTCTTATCACAAATCGGCAAATCTTTTGAGTACAAAGTTGTCACTCTATAAAGTCATTGCACTTCCTCATTTACAATTCTGTTGTTCCTTATTGTTTAATTGTCCTCAATATCAAATAAGTCGATTAGAAAAACACAAAATAGGGCTATGAGATCTATATTAAAATGTAATAGATATACACCTGTCAAATCCATGCTTAATGTGTTAAATATGTTATCTGTTAGCTAAAGAGTTGTGTTTAATGTACAAGTGTTCATTTTTAAACTGAAAAGAAATATGTTACCAACCTACATTAGTGATAAAGTTCGTTATTTAAAGATGTACATAATTATAATACGAGATTCAAAACAGACTTTATCCTTGGAAAATGTAACACGACACAAAAGCTAAAATCTATTTTGTATAAAGGTTTAATTGAATTTAATGGACTTCCTGCACATTTAAAAAACTGTTAAAGTTTGAAAGTATTTAAAAGACTTTTGAGAACGTTCATCTCAACCAAATGCAATACAGTTTAAAGTCACTCTAATTCAATTGGGCTTTGTTTCTGCTAGTACTCGGATTGATGTTTATCATGTAATATTAGTTAGGTGCTAAGTATCATGTTTTTGTTTTTCTACTATATTATGTTATTTACATATATTGGTACTTTACTTAATTCACAGTATTTTACTTTTCATTATTTCAATTTTTAATTAACTTGTTATTACTATATTTTGTAATATGATGTAGCAATTCTGCTAAATAAATACATTATTATTATTAATACTCTTGATAATTGGCAAACCACCCGAAACATATGCAGAGTTCTCAATATATTCAGTGGAACTTGAGACGAATGATTCAATTTCAGTTTACTACCATATAACATAATGTTTTACGAAGTGATAATCGAAACCCCGTGTCATTTTTTATTAATTCGTTTATTCTTGAATTTATTCATCATTCAAATATTTATCTATTCCTTCATCAATTCTTAATGCATTCTGCATTATTTCGAAGTGAAATACTCAGTGCCTGAAGATTCCACACCACCGATTCAAATTTGAGATATTTTCTCGAAGAATACAGCTTGATCATCATAACTTGATTAATTAATCATTTTATAATCGATTAGTTTTATGTTTTTCGAGAAATCAACATTCTCATCATAGACCTTGGCTTACCTAGAAAACTTTTCAACCAAATTAATTCAAAAATTGTTCGTTAACTCCAATAAATAAATAAATAACCACATACGAAATAAGTATAGAATGAATATAAACTAGTATAATCAACAGTTCTCCATATCAAACAGAAAATATAATATAGAATGGAGTATCTTCAATATGTCCTTTCAGTAACAGGCAATTTCGATGGCCTAAAGGCAATAACTTGTCTGAATAAGCCACAAAAAGCCTGTGAACGTAACTAACAAACATCTTTAATCCTCTGGTTTTCCCTTGTCTTCTTGTAGCTCTCCCTGTCTTACCATTTCTCATTAAGGTTTAGAAGTTGGACTTCTATTAACAAAATCTGACATTTAACTAAAATAGAAATGGCCTCTCAGGTAATTTAAGCATTGAATATTTCTCTATTCATTTCTGATTTCATAAGGTGAAAGCTTAATTAAATTATTCAAGTTATGCGTTTTAGTGGTAGTTTTTTGAATACTTACATCGACGAAAAATGATCTATCTCTTACTTTGCAGTGATCGTTATTACTACTGAAATAATAATAACAAATACTGGATGAAGTATCAGAAACTTAGAGGAGTTACAAGAGTCATTGATAGAGTTAAGTTCTCTTTTCTGAATAAAATGAGGGTATTATATGCTCATATTTTCCGTTATCTTCGTGTATTTCAGTTCGTCTCTTTTGTTAGTTTTTCTCTTCTTCATTTTAACGAATTCTATCTCTATTGAGGTTATAAGACTACCGAACACTCGGAGCCAAATGTCATATATTGCTTCGATAATTTATTCACTGAAATTTTTTTAAAATGCCTACGTTATTTATTGATTGAATTTTGCTTTGATATGTTTTGTATTATTTCGTGCATTTCTAATACAGTGAAAGCTCTTCATTCGCGGGGTACACGTTCCGAAAATATGCCGCGAATACAGAAACCGTGAATATGAAATGGTAATTTATATGAGATTATAGGGAATACGTTCCTGGGTGATAAAATGAGAAAAGTATATAAAAATTAATTCAAATGAAGTTTTTGATCATATTGCTCAATTATTATGTTCAGGCTTAGGCAATGGTTTGAAGAATTTTTTGATTTTTTCTTACTTGGAGGTTTTTAAAGGTTTCTTCAGTTCAGACTAATTTTAAGCAATGACTTGAGCAATTTGCCTTTAAAATATGACTTCGTTCCATAGATAGATCAATTTTCATAAATAAAATCACAATGCTCATAAGCCATTCCTGAACATTCACTAAGGATTTTCAAATAAAATGTCACGTTTCCTGTGCTTGTTAAAGCCTCTTCCTCAATAGGTTCTGAATTGAACATTTCCTCCAAGTTGCTTTCAGTCAAATCTTCATCTTGCGATTGAAGCTACATCTGAATGTCACTTGATTCCATCTGTTCAAACCTATCTCGTCCTAATGCATTCGCAATATCAGCTATGTTTGCAGTCAAAGTTTAAATGTGCACAGATTCTTCGTCATTTTCTGCAGTCAGAGTAGGCCACAGTTTTTCCAGCATGAATTCTATGTGTATGGCTTCAGTTCTTCCAAAGATTCGTTTATGTTTACTTGCTTTTGATTCATTATGCATTACTTAACATTCATATCAAGATCACATTCCATATCATCCAATACAATTTTGATGGTTCGTCTGCTGATGTAATAGAGCTTCAAGGCATGGATTATCTCTTGCTCTATAGGTTGAATTCAGCCGTCATGTTGGGAGGAAAAAATGTCACTTTATAATAGGTGTTTTTTATAGGTATGGAATTTTAAGTTGGCATTACTGTTGAAGATGGCGACCTATTCAACAGCTGAGAAGTGATTGATTCTCAGTTTGGCTTGGCAATTCATCATGAATAGACTAGCGCCTGTACAACACTCGCAAATAGTGCAGTTCGAAATTTCGAAAATAATGGTTCTGTGCGGAATACGTATCGCGCACTTCGTCCATTTTATCCTCGACAAAATCATCCATCAGAACAGTTAATTCCATTAACCATGGAACATTTTCGCACCAGGTTTACTCTTATTGACAACTCGCATCCCGTACAGTCATTAGAAGCAATTGCTACTGTAGAGCGTAGCATTGAGGAAGACCCGAAGGAGTCCATCCGCCATCGAGCACAGGAATTGGATTTGTGTCCATTCACTTTATGGAAGATTTTGCGGAAGAGTCTTGGTTTGCGTGCTTACAAAATCCAACTCGTACAAGAATTGAATCCAAACGATCATCAAGCAAGGCGTAGATTCCTCGAATGGCCCCAAAACGAGATTGCCGTTGTTCACCATTTTCATGAACGAATTTTGTTTAGCGCTGAAGCGCACTTCTGGTTGAAAAAATGCGTCAACAAACAAAACTGCCGCATTTAGAGTGAAGATAATGCCCAATTGTATGTCAAAACACCGTTACATCCAGAAAAACTGGCAGTTAGGTGCGCTTTATGGGCTGATGGAATCATTGGTCCGAACTTCTTCAAAAACGACGAAGGCCAGAACGTTACAGTTTATGGTGATCGGTATATAGCCATGATTACTAACTTCTTCATTCCTGAATTGAACAACCATGATGTCCAGGAGCTATGGTTTCAACAAGACGGCGCAACATGTCACACAGCTCGTACCACAATCGATTTTTTGAAAGACACGTTTTGGACCTGTCAATTGGCCTCAAAGATCTTGTGATTTAACACTGCTAGACTACTTTCTGTGGCGCTACGTGAAGTCGTTAGTCTATGCGGATAAAACACAAACGCTTAACCATTTGGAAGACAATATTCGCCGTGTTATTGCCGATATACGGCCACAAATGCTGGAAAAAGTCATCAAAAATTGGACGTTCAGATTGGATTACATCCGAGCCAGCCGTAGGGGTCATATGCCAGAAATCATATTCAACATGTAATGCCCCAAGATTTTCCTTCGAATAAAAAAAAATTCTTGTCAATCGAGTGATCCATCTTTGTTTTATTGCAATTTAAAGTTCTATACCTCAAAAAAAACACCATTTATTCGGATACATAATTTCAAGTTTAGGAGGTTGGCCTGGTACATTATGCGAAACTAGTTGTGTTCGAAGTCTATATATATTTTTTCAATATAATATTAAGCTTCCGAAATAAAAAATTCCGGAACCATCTACAAAAAATAGCTATTAGATCTGCGCATAAAAAAACTATTGCCGAGAATATAGAAATTGGGTTGCATTTTTTCAATCCACGAATAGTAAAAACGCGAATAAAGGAAGCGCAAATAAGGAGCTTTTACTGTACTTTATTTCATTTAATTTTACTTCTAATTCTTGTCTTGTAAAATAATGCCTAACATAAATAATATCTTTTCCGAAAACAAACCGATTTTCATAAACTAAATTGGTATGAGCTTTTGGAAAAGAAATTCTGAATATTCAAAAGCTCCAACACTTAACAATATATCGTAAGGAACCTGAAGAAGTAACATTTATGCAATGATGCATCTCTTGAGAAATACACAATTGGCAATTCGATTTCATTGGAAGTTAACCTATCAACAAAAATTAAGACGTCAAATATCAATGGCGTAACAAAAAAAATCGTGATTGGAGGATAAATCGAAAACAGAATTGCAAAATCCGATCTATATCCTTTGTTTATCTTCGTTATAAAAGTCATCGTTCAAGAAGGACGACCGAAGAAAACGGAAGAACACTATTAATAGCAACGTAATGACAGAATTCCTTCAATCTTACGATGCAATTGTGTCTCCCTACTCAAGCAGTCGCCATTAAGTAATTACGAATCGAAATTATTATTACTAAAGTGTTTCTGATTAAAATTTCCGTCCTAGGCAATAAAAATCAAAACTAGCATTTACCAATTAATTAAACCATCCAGTAACATCACCGTGATTAATTGTCACTTAAGATGATAAGCCAAACGTCCAACTAAGGCCACGTAGAAGCGACTCGCCTCCTATGACCAGATTTCGAGATGGTCGACTTGATACCCTTATCAAAACCAATTATACAATAAATTCCTTTAAGTGACACTATATGTTTATTATTATGAAAATTACGCCAGTATTCCAATGACGAAATACATTTGAATTCTTAATTGGTAAATTGTGTGACAATAAGTGTTGGGAGATGTATAAAAGAAAAGGAAGTAATTGGGTCAGACATTTGGAATTTCTGTGAAAACGTAGAGAATTGTTCGGACGTCCCAGGCGTCAATAATTCAATTATTAACGCCTATTGTTGTCTACGATTAATCAGGGTGATGAAATGAAGCAATTTTGAATCACAGCCGAAGGTGAAGAAGAATCTGTGGAACTCTATGTGATATATCTGATTGCTGAAATTGACTGAGTGTTCGTTGATACCTTGGTGAAATATTGTTTCCACTCATTTTTTCATTGTTTAATACATTGAATAAAAACACTGAATTTTTAGTTAATAATAAAGAGAAACAGGCCACAAAAGATGAGAGTGGAGTATACCAGATTAATTGTGCTAATTGTGACGCATACTACATAGGCAAAACAGGACGAAGCATCGAAATCAGAATGAAAGAACACAAATTCTCCATATTGAATAACAAAAATTCTACGGGACTTTCAAAACATTACATTCACAATAACCATTTCTTAATTCAAATTCAGTGAAATTGCTGCACCCTCAGCACTTTTTACACTTATATTAAAAAGAAATACTGCATGACGTACGTTTCGATGAGATTCACCTTTTTCAAATTCGTTAATGCGTCAGCATTTGAAAAAGGTGAGTCTCATCGAAACGTACGTCATGCAGTATTTCTTTTTAATATAAGTGTAAATCTTTGTTTAACAATTGTTTTATTATGTTTATCGATTTGCATCAAGTATCGGCCTCATCAATTATTAGTATAGATGATAGCAAGAATTAACGCCTATATGTGAAGATATATATATATATATATATATATATATATATATATATATATATATATATATATATATATATATATATATATATATATATATATATATATATATATCTTCACAGACAGGCGTAAAAAAAAAAAAAATAAGATAATAATAATAATTTTCTAATATATAAAATAATTTTATATATCATACGTTGTTGAGAATTGTCGTCTTTATATTGCAAATAACTGTTGGATGACTTTTGAGTCGTTTTTGTTGGTTCACTCCTGAAGAAAAACGGAATTGAGTTTGAAATATAGAATTGCTGACAATCATTCGTTTGAATTAGTTCTGCCAACCTTTTGCCGATAACCCAAAATATTTTTGAACGTCTGATCATTACGGCAACACTCCCTGAATATATATAAGGGGATATATATATATATATATATATATATATATATATATATATATATATATATATATATATATATATATATATATATATATATATATAGAAGATCATTTAAGATCATAATGTATCATCTAGATCTCTTTTTCTGTCTTGTTTCAGGAAGAAAATGAATTAATTTCGTGAAAATGCCTCCTATTTATGATTTAGACAAATTGTTCAACGTTTGGAATTTCAATATGGATACTTTGATCCTGTACTCTGTTTTTGAGTTATTTATTTGTTTATTTCGATTAATATTCATTGACCTGTGCAAAAACATGTATGCATAAGTGACACTAATAAACTGATCTGGTTTGATTCTATAAGATCATAAGTTTCCATAAAATAAGTTTCACGTGAATATAAAAGCAAGGGCTATGTGCAAAACAATATTTGAGCTTTTAGAGGCCCAAAAGAATTTTTTTATACACCATGGTCTGAAATTTAATGAAGAAAAAACACATTATATATTCACTGGTTTTCTCAATTTACAATAAATTCTGTCTCACTTCCGATGTAGTTCTAAACGGACAAATAATAAAACCTGTAACTAGAGTTGAAAATCTCGATCTGTTAATAGATCAACAATTTACATTCATAAATATTTCTCTTCAACACTTGAATATATCGTGGACATCAAACCAAAATTATCTTTGATAAACACCATAATTCTGTAACAGTGTGATAATGAAAATGCTGTATATTTTTCATGTTTAACTGTAAAACTTAAAAGTGAATTACAGCTTCTACAACATACTTGTATCCGTTTATGTAGGACGATTTAAGAACAATATAAGACGTTTTGATCATATAAGTCATACGTATAATTGCAATAAAATTCTATAAATGAACTTCAGGTTTCAGTCACAATTTGATGTCTTTATATATAAAAAGTTATGTTGCCCTAACTGAATGACATATGCAAAATGATGAAATTCTTGAATTTCAGATCACAAATGAAAAATTTATTAATAGATAAACAAAAAGAAGAAAAATTAGAACATTCTTAGGAATAATATACTCGTTTTATGAGGTTGATAGACTTTCGAAAGCCAATACTAAACCTTTTGAGATGATTTTTCGTTGATTACGTGCTTCTAGTTGTTTGCTAATATTCAAGGAACCACCGTAATGAGTTTCCTTCATTCAATAATGTTGTACTAATATTTAGCTTATTTTAAATTGACTTCATTAGGCATATCGATGAATAAAATATACAGATTTCAAATTTATCGACTCAGTTCATTTAGGCACCAACAGATAGCAATGTCAGAAGAAAACTAATTGAATATATAATTCCTTTTGCCAACGAAAAAGTAGACCTTTCTTTTTTCAACGAATCAACAACTGTATAATGGTTTTTAAAATTTTTTCTGAAATGCTTTTGAGAAACTTCACTCTTAGTTGGCGGTTGCTGAGAGATAGAAAAGAGACAAAACGTTCATGGAGTTTATAAATGACTTCTTATATTCATGCTTTTCTGAACGATTTTGACATAAACTTCTACTCTCATCGTTATTGGTATTATAGTGACATTTAGACGTAGTTTTTTGTCGTAATTTGTGAATTTTTTTAAAATTCAGTGGACCTACAGTACAACGCCGGTTTCGAACTGCCATTGAGCTTGTAATGAATGTACATTAGTCAACAGTAATGATCTACTCAAATGAACTACTCAAATCAAGGACAAACATAAACACACTTGCCTTCACCGGGGCTCGAACCCGTATCCTACCGCACCATAGTCGGATGTTTTCCGATTAAGCCAAGAGACCGGCTTTTATGTAGTTGATTACTTCTTGAATATTTGTGAACAAGCATCGAAAAAGAATACCATGTGGCTGACATCTGACAAATTGTTAGTAATTCATAACAGAATACACGTCAAATAATTCAAAACACTCGAAGCTCAATTATGACATTCCTCCACCCGTAGCCACTGCGATCCCCTACAAAATGCACCCAAGCGAATGTAAAACAACCGTTCAATTGACAGTGGCTTAACTTCTTCAGTTGTCAGTGTAACCATAGCATAGAATACTCAATTATTCATTAAATGGATGAGATGATGAACATTTACTTACGCTAACTCGACTATATATGCATGTCTTCTTCAATTATCAGCCCCAAAGGTAGCTTATTTTCTTCTTGAGAAAATATTTGCATATCTCATTCAGTGAATAGAAAAATTAAATACTATTAGGTGACTATTACGATCGAAATTATACAGGTATTACTATAATCATGAAGTTATCAACTCGTGAAACTGTTAGTACGTAATATTTGAAAAGAGCAAAACTGCATGTACAGTCATTTTGAATAATAATAGCCATCAAGTAACAGGCATTTAGCACATGTGGATTTTATGCGTCTTTCGTGAAAATGATGGATTATTGAAATTATTCAGGAATTAACTAAGAGTGACTGGTATTTGTTTCAGTAAAATGTCATTTTCCATTGCTTTTTGCACAGAGATGCCCAAATATTTATGTGAATTAACGCCTATTTGATCTTGTGTGCGTAACAAATGTACGAAGTTACATCTGAGAACCATATCAACTTTATTTCTGTAAAACATTGTTCTAATAATACTCATAATCTATGCATAAAATGAAGATAGAACTTATCGCTATCTGTACAAGGAGGACGAATGGGAAAAATTGAAGACTTCTGTAACGTTAAAGAACTCAACGCAATAATTTTCAGAATTTTTGGACGTGTGATTTTGCATGCTAATCTCAGAAACGGCTCAATAGATTTTATCCCAGTTTTCTGGGATAAAATCTATTGAGCAGTTATATAAAAGATTTTTACAAATTTAAAAAAGCGTACACAACAATAGATCAATAAAAATTTTATGAAATGTATACTCACGTTTTTTAAACTTAAAATGATTAATACATTAATGGGTTGGCCAAATAACTGTAATTAATTAATGAATCCTGCACATTCGCCAATTTCTCCATCAAAAATAGTTTTGTTTATATAAAATAATGGTAAAAATAATATACAGAATAATTACTTGAGAAATGTAAATATTGAATTACTAGAAAGCTCAAACTTCAAACACTATTCTATTCTATCTCAACTAGGATATATTAAGTTAAATAAAACCAATTATTGAATTAAATTAAACTCTTGGTTTAATGTTTCACGATTTATTTAAGAATATGAAATAGTCAACATGTTTCGAGCGTTAGCTCTTTTCAGGACTGAAAAGTCTTGAGCTTTCAAGTCTTAAAAGAGCTAACGCTCGAAACATGTTGACTATTTCATATTTTTAAATAAAACGTAAAACATTAAGCCAAGAGTTTAATTTAATTTAATATTCAATTATGTTTCACCGAGAATTAATCGACAATTCAATCTCAGTCAAAACTAATTATATTTTCCAGTTGACCAATTAGGTGGGAACTAGAAATATTAAATTATATAATGTCAAATGAAATATGCATTAGACAAAGCGAGTTGAAGATATAACATATGTCAGTACACATCCCCATGTAAATACTTCGTAAATAAAATTTTGTTGTCTTTACATGATTTCTCCTAGAAGAACAGCATCATGGGTTCAAGCCCCACGTGGACGAAATATATGAAAAAGTTGATTCAACTCATTTATTTCGTTGAAATATTATTTCTATTGAAAATAATAACTAACGACAATATCATACATAACTTTTCATCAGCTTCAATGCATTGAGCTCTTTGTTCCACTATGAAGTAGCAATTGAAGTAGACAATGACTACACATTCGGTCAAATTGTAATTAAAAGGACCAAATATAATGACGTATCGGAACAATATATTTCCACCCCAGTTGTGCCGATGAAACCAAACGTAATTCTCATTCCGATAGCATCATTATACCCTCTAAATACCCCCATTCATACCTTCGAATAACAATGGTCTGATCCGAAATACAATATATAATTGAAAGGGAGATTAACTGAAGCATAACTAATTATCCACCAGAAGTAATTACTACCTATATAGTTTTTAATTATAGTCAGTAATTGCTACCATATCTTTAGCCGACAGAATGACGTTGTATATTTTGTCGAATAACAATTTCACGGTTTTTTATTTTTTACCAAATTTCTTTTTCTGATCCAAAGTCATCTGAAAAGAGCAGAATATCTGTGCCACTTAATGAAACTCCAACTCTAATTAAATTGATTGTGCTGCCCTCTTAAGCGGAGCGATGTTTAATTGAGTTTTTGAATTGAAACGTGTGAAAAAATTTATGTTTTATGTTACCGACAATCAATATGACCGGGTATATATTATGCATGTGAAATTAATCTAGATATTCCTAGTCGGAAATGATAATGAACATTAATAATAATATAAGATTGGGTTATTCCTTGTGTTCTGTTCTTTTCTCTATTTCTCCTGGTTCAACAATGAAATCCTTTGAAACTTTTCCATTCTTTTAGTCGCAAGATCTCGTCAGTATTGTCCGTCCAGTAATAATCAAATATGTAACTAGTGAATCATCTTAAAAAAAAAAAATTGTGTAAGAAAAAATGAATCTTACTTGAATTGTAACGCTTTCGAAATTTTTAAAAATGTTTACAAAAAAACAATATTAACAATAAAAATGCCATTATTAAAAATGTATCGAAATAAGAATACAATGAAAATATCACACACTGTCTTTCAAATATCTTTCATTAATATGATATTATCACATGGAGACATGGTAACATTTTCCTCTTGCAGTTTACAAAAATGATTCAAAAACCAAAAAACATTCAATAATAAGATGACCCATGTTATTTTCAATAATCAGTTTCAGATTGTATATTGATTATACTGAGACAGGAATTTATATTTCTATTCAATATTAACAAGAATATTTTATGGGAAAAGCGAATTATTTCAATATAGATTTTATAATTAAATGCCCGATTAATGGCTTTGCTAATGGGGTAAAGCTATTCAAAAATTTATCAGGTAGTTTGAAAATGAAACACGAATGCAAGACGTTAATTATAATTTGTATAAATAATTCTCAGAATAACTCGAAGGTTTGTTAAATTTTCATAAATGACAAGATTTTCCGATGAAATACTCGATGATGTAATGAATCGATATATGATGGGTTTAATGATGTATAATACTGAAGACTTTTTGCTATACAGGTGTTTCCATTATAATATATTTAATAATTTAAATAAAACTAAGTTAATTCAAAAACATGACAATTTTGTTTCGCCAACACAGTGGCTTCATCAGATGTTGATGATAAAGTCAGCTATTACATTGTGGCCTGTTTGTATATTTATCCTGAAGTGTGTGGAAATGACCATAGAACACTGTTCTTCTTTTGTAGGGGAATGACTATAGAACATATTTCTTCTGAATTATGGGGGATAACCTTAGAATACTGTTCTTAGATTGCCTTTTACTGGAATAAATTTAATAAAGGAGAATTATTGATAAAAAATTGATCATTTAATAAACTATTTGATTTTTTCCTCCAATTAATTTCCATGGCTTCTAACAGGGTTAGTTTATAACAATTACGTTCCGTATGCAATATTTTATTGTTGTTGTAGAAGACATGGTTCTTTTCTCAAAGATTTAGGACTTCAGGATTAATACTAACAGTCCACAGTGTAATAGGTCAGTTTATCATCATCAGATGATGCCACTGTATTGTCGAAATAATATTGTCATCTTTTTGAATTAATTATAGAGAAAATCAGAAAGCTACTTAGTTTAATTTGAATTATGTATTTAGAATTTCATCAAGTATCGGCCCAATCGATTAATGATATAATATCTTTGTTAATTTCTTCATGAGATTCGTGATTTCTTCAAACATTGATTTTTGAAGAATCATAACCGATAACTGTTCTTCCCAGTATTAACAAAACACTAACAAATATTCATTTGTCAATTTTTCGTAATAAACGGTAGCCTCGTCGAAATTTTTCAAAATTGAGAAAAATTAAAGAGAGCTTCATTTTTCGTACAGGATGTTGTATGTAAATTATTCAATTTTTGATACCTGTTGTGGGTACGATAAATGATTTTCAATTGAAGTAATTTTCAGACAAGAACACTTGCAAAGGAAGATAAAATTCGAAGAAAAGGACATGTGAATAATTTCAATTGACATTAATATCATTCTTGAAGAGTATCTTCAATTTAAATCAACCGCCTGAAAACATGAGACGTTCTTATATTAAGATAGGTTAGGTTGAGTTTGGTTGGGTTAGGAAAGTTTGGGGTTTAGGTTCTGAGAAATTAGGTTAGGTTAGGTTAGGTTAAGTTATGTAAAATTAGACGCTTACTAGCCAAAAGCAGAAAAAGGCTAAATTATGAAGTAAATGAATGGGAAGTGTATACCATACACAGTTTTGTACAAAACTTTTCTGGTATTTTTCGAATGCGATTTCTCTGGTATTTTTCGAATATTATTCTGTCGAAAAAAAGGCTAGATTATGTTAAGTTATTTTAGGTTAGATGAGGTAAAGATAGGTTAGTATTGAAAAGTTTCTGAGTATCAAATTGTATGACAAGTTTTCATTAAAGCTGCCAATGACAGTATTTGCAGTGAGAGGTTTTCAAATAATTGAATATTTCGAAACACCAGACTACATTCCGCCTTTGATAATTTTGAGATGTTTCCTGCGAAATATATCTTCGTTGAAATATAAATTCGTGTTTTTGATTTTATATTTCACGAATAGATGAAGAAACCCTTGTAGTCCCTTCACGAAATATCAATTTTTCCATTTCGTTTTCTCTCATATTTCAAAAACAACTTCCTAATTTCCGTTTCTAATGCCCAAAACTAACAATTTCTCATTCACGCAGTAAGTGCAACACTTATGCAGTCACTCCTATTTTCTTGCTCACGAGCTGAACAGCCTGTTTATATTCATTATCAAATGAAAAATTTATTCCAAATTGCATCCAGAATTCTGAGAAATCCTGTGGCGACAACACACTACGGTTTTTCCCTTATCCTACGGGGCAGATTTCCGGGAAAAATGGATTAATTATGGAATGAATACACAACAATCAATTCCAGAAATCCTAATATAGAAACCATGACGGGGAAAATAGACAAAGCGCCCTCTTGTAGACCATAGGAAAGCTCATGGCCGAGAAGAAGAATGATTCACTTGTTAGATGCATTTTGCCCAGGGGTGGAGAATCGAATTGAATTGGGTGAACAATGTATATTAAAAAATTGTTTATTGTGTTTTGTACGAGGAAATTTCAATTATAATCGAAATTTACACAGTCGGAAATAAAAATTCAACAGACATCGAATTATACAAATCAATAGTGAAAGAAAGTCATAAGTTGTTGCTGAACTGTGGATGTATTATTGCTTAACACAAAAAATTATGCTATATTGACAATATTTTGTCATAATTGAAGAAATGAATTATGAAATATGAAGGACAAACATTTCCGATTTGAGAATAATTTCAAAAAACGTAGTTTTATTGATTATTGTTATCATGTCAATCAGCTTCTGAGTATGATGTCATATTTTCGATTAACAAATCTCAAATGTTTTTAACAATACGAAAACTACGATAAATGTTGAATACACATGATGAATGTCCTGAAATAATAAACAGATTTGAAATTTATTGCTTATTATGCTTATTTATTTTCGATACCGTCAGAATTCTACCAAACAAAAATTCAAAATACAAGTAGAGCTAACTTGTTCTTCAAGAGTGGATGATCTCCGTCGTTTCTTTGCGATAATACATAGAATTTTAGAGAAAAAACACATTATTTTTAATTCAGTGGACCTACAGTTTAACGCTGTTTCCGAACGGCTATTGGGATTATAATTAATGAACATTACCCAGCACATATCATTCATTCCAATACTTAAATCATAGACAAACACAGACACCCATGCCTTCAGCGGGGCTCGAACCCTGGTTCTACTGCGCCATAGTCCGGTGTTCTGTCTACTAAGCTACGGAGACTGGCAAAAATAGTTTTTTGTTTAGAATTCATGGCAATCTATAAACTCAATAAAAATACTACCGTAAATTCGATAAATATTCAAATAAATATAAGGATTTCACCAATCTATGAAGAAGAATAATACGACTTGGAGTAGAGGAGAAGAATGCAAACTCTATTGCGATCAATTCTACACTTATATTCAAACAATCCCCATCTCTTTATTAATGTGCTTGAGAATGTAGTGATACTACGAAAATGCAGTCGCAATATAATAAATACAGTGATAAAAAACAAATCCTATTTTTCTCTATAATAAAACTTGTTTTCAATAGTGAAAACCAACTAAATCTTGATACCTTACAGTAATTCCAAATGAGGCTATTGATATTCAGTTAAGAAAATAGTCAAAATTAAAATGAAAAAATGGATTCAACTCGAATGATAAGAACAATACTGACTAGATTCTAATATCTCGAGATTTATATAACTTCGTTTTAAAAGTGTAGATGTCGCGCGCCACTGTTTGGAGTAGGGACGCACAAAGCACGCTTGTCCAAGTCCTTGTTCTACGCCAACATTGATATTAAACAATATCATGGTTGATACAATATGTGGCGTTGAAGCAGCCATTATAGCACGTAAGTCGATTGGGCACTTCTATTGTTAGACAAGCATTGTTCTTTATATTAAGGATATAAGGACTCTTCGACTTCATCTTGCAAAAAGTGGGGTCCCCTTGATAAGGAATTGTAAACGTCAGCAATAATTTCGTCATGGAATAGGACGTTCTCCAATGTGTCCAATTATAACTATCTGCTTCAGGTTTCAATCAAATGAAAACGGAAATAATTTGGGAGTTTGATATAGAAAGATGACAATGTGGCTGATTTGAACGAAACTTCAGCTCGCCATTAGGGCAAATAGATCAGCATTCTTAATAAAACCTGACTGTGGAGATGGAGGAATCAATTTCTTGTCTACGTTTCGGTAAAAATTTGATCTTTGTCAAAAATTACGTACAATTAAAATTTAGGTTTTTCATATATACCAGAGAAAGGTACTGGAACTTCATTATATTGAAGTATATTGTATTGTCATGAGAAGAACCATGAAAAAAGACATTGTAATCTAAAAAATCAAATATTCAAGTTTTCAATTATAAGGATATGTTTTTATGTACTAAATCAGAACTTTTATATGAAATATCTTCGATTTTTTGTTTTTTCGTTTTCATGTCGGAGAAATATTTTGATAAATGAGAAACGATTATAGTAGTAATATTGGATTTTAAAAGTTTTCGAAACGTTATGTAGGTCAGTATTATTGAAAAATTTGAATAAACTTGGCTTTGAGAGAGTAGTAAATGATTGATTCGGATCTTACTCCGATTTGCGAACACAAAAAGTTAAGTTTAATGGCATGCTGTCGGATAGCACCAAAGTGGATGTAAGCGTACCTCAAGGAACTGTCTTAGGTCCGTTTTCGTTCTCCTTACATATAAGCGATACCTATTGTCTCTCACGTGAAAAAATTTCTATACGTTTATCCGCTGTTGATACTATGCTCTATATATGTGGCAAAGATATTAAGAATATGACAGAGGGGATGATTAGAGACTTTTCTGCAATTGATGAATGGGTTATATGACAATAGCTTATCTCTGAATGTGCAAGAAAATCTTACTTCATAGTTTTGGGTACAAGTAAACCATTAAAACCAATAAAAATGAGGATATAACTATAAAGATTAATGAACAAAAATTAGAATAGTAGAAACAGTAAAATATTTAGGCATTATGTTAGACGAAAAACTCAGTTTCAATGATCATGTTGATTTCATATCACATTTTGAATATTTCTGTTATTTTGTTTGACTAAAGAAAAAACTCAAAAATTATAAAAGTTACAGAATAGAGCCATGCGAAAAGTGCAATAGGTATACCCCTGTTTAAATTGTGTTGAACTCTTTGAAACTAATGTCTGTTAAACAAAAATACTCTTTGCTTCATGTATATTCATATTAAAAATCAAAAATCAGTGGCTTCGATGTAACGTAATAAAAAATGTTACTTATGTCAGAGATGTGCATGGGTGTAATTCTAGAAATACTGATATTTTTTATATCCAAAGTTGTAAGCTCTTTAAATCTAAAAATAGCATATACTATGACGGATTTAAGGCTTTCAATAATTTACCAAATATATTGAAAACTAGTACTAGTATTGAGATATTTAAGCGTGATCTCAGATATATTTTAAATAATGAGAAAGGTATATAATTGAAAATTGGCAGTCAAAATATGTAAATTTTTGTGCAGCTTCAGCTAAATAAATATTATTATTATCACATATATCATTGTTTCTTTATTGTGGTCTTTCATTTTGAGTAATGTTATCTGATAAATTTATGAAATCATTAAAAATTGAACTAAGTTGTCGCAAATCTTTTCTGTTATTGACAGTTCTTTCCCGATTCTTACGTATATAAATTATTTCCTCCACGATAAAAACGGCAAAGAACACTGAGAAACACTAAGAGAAATGTTAGTAACCGGTTGAAATAGTGAGATAATGTAGTTTATCAGTACGCAATTCAATATACATTGAATGCACATGTCCATAGAGGTAATGAAATACATATTGAAATATAGTCCATCACAAACATTACTTTACAAAATTACAAAAAAAATAAGAAACATCATGATAAAAACATCAGTTTTAGCACAGATCATTCTTCAAATATTCACGAGTAGATTAGTATCATCTACCAATGATAAAATCCTTCAGTTTTCGTATAAATACTGCAACGGCAAGCCCCTGGAATTTTCTTCGTACATGATTGAAGAATTGAGCTCCAGCTTAACAAAGGATTTTGGAAACTCGAATTTCTCGAGTTTGGAAGTTCTATGTTGTTTTCCATAGTTAGAAAGGCACCTCCTGTATTATGTATATGACGGTCTCCTAGTCTCTAAAATTTGTTTAAATGTTGAAAGTATCTGCACAGTGTTCTTTTGAAGACATTCTGAAAATAGATCTCAAAAGGTTTTCCTGTCCAACAAAAACAAGTACTAGATGAGCCGCCCCAAAGCACCACTCCATAAAAGAGATGACAATACAACAGAGAGTAATACATATTCACAAGAATTTCATGGTTCAGTTCGTCACCAAGCTGCAAAATAGTATAAACGCCGAGATGTCCAGTAGACACATGACAAGACGTATCATATATAAAACATTAAAAAGAGGTCCCATCACAGATCCCTGTTGCAATTCCATATTCACCTCAAACTAATTTTTACCCTATATCCAAGTATAATATGCTTCAAAAATAATGGGTAAGCTTCAAATTACGACGAAATGTCAATGCCTGCTTCTAACCAAGCCCAAAGTGTAATTTCAACTAAAAATTCTCATTAGACATTCAGCGGAGATCCGTTGGGCCGAAACACATGTGAAATATCCAACTACTATTTATTCGAATTATATATTCAAGTTGTTATCGCTCAAATCAGATGATTATAATTATTCTAGCATCAGATACTTACCTCTACAATTGGTGGGCGATGTTATGTTCCAGGAATATTAAAACTATTTATTTTTATTATTAAATAGGAGGAGTCGCATTACGAATAAAGAGATTTAGAAAACGGCTATTTGTTTCATCTTATTGTTCTCAGCAATCTGTCGCTTTTATCTGCTTTCGGTTAATATAGAGAAATACCGGATTTAGTAAAATTGTTGCAATTATTTTATTAAGTCATTCAAGAAATTTATACCAATTTACATCTTGTAGAACACTTGATGAAGCGTCGTTCAAAATTATGATACAAATTAAAAATAATGGCTAAATCCTACAAAAATTGTTTAATTCACTCGACAAGTGTTTCGGTGTATTAATTCATCATCAAGATTATTAGATGTGTGGTGGCCAATTCAATTGTGAGGGCATTTACCTTTTTCTGGTAGATTTGCTCAAATGATTGGGTACAATTGAATGTTGAATTTATTATATGGTTGAAAGGGAAAATTTGTTTTTCATTTTCTTAGGCTAAAACGAAGTGCTTCACTTCTAATAGAAACACTTAGATGAAACAAAAGTTAAAAATGTTCGATTGAATTTTACAGAAACACAGAAACAGTCTACAGAAAACTCCACTATGGTATATGTCTATCTCTTATGGATATCCCACAATAACATTTTTTTGTCAATTACTTTTTACGACAAATAATGGCTAATTTTTGAAGCGATTTTAACCAATACAGAGTTAATCCTTATCCAATTGAATACCTTAAATACATTGTTGTTTTAATATAGATCTATATGGCCCTGTATAGCATATGAATTATATGAATATTTTCGAAGATATTAGAGAAATTTATAATTTTTTTGGCAAAGCAACGTTGGCGGGGTGAGCTAGTAAGTTATATTTTATTTTTTTTAGATTAGATTGAGCTCTCTGTTATATTTCTTACATTTTTGCCATTCAGTTATCATTCAACATTATGTTATTATTTTCTGAAATTGGGTATTGTAGGTACCTGTTGAGAATAAGGAACTTATTATTATTATTATAATTGTTCACTAGATTCAATTTGTAATGAGATTCTTAATTGAAAGTTTTATGATTGGTATTTGTTGACATGCACGTTTTGTTTGGCTGAATCCGGACCATCAATATTCATCTTGAAGGTCCTTATAATTATTCCTTGTTGTATCTGTGAAGTATTGAGTTAATTAATCCCTAAATATTAAATAATCAATATTGATTCAAGAATAGTTCTATGACGCATGAAAGCATTTATAATATATACATTTCTCATCAAGCTTTTTCATTTTATGATCATGTGAGTTATTAAAATTCATTGTTTGCTTCAGGTTCATCGTATTTACGTAATCAAATTAGTCACTTTGAATGTGCCATTAGGAAATGTTTCTAATTAAATTTGTATGATATTTTCATGAAAATAATTAACGCTAAATTAGTGCAGAATTTGTAATATGAAAATTGTTTGTATAAACCATTAACACATCTTAATTAAGTATGTTAATGAGCAAGTAGGACAGTTGTGGCAACACCACGTGAAAGAAATTCAAATGAAATATATTAGTTTATATAAAATCCTCCAACAATAACACGAATGGACAATTCTAGTTTGATACAATTTATTAGATCACTTGAAATTAATCGAAAGTTCAATTCAATCTTAAGTCGTTATTGTATGCAAAAAACTGATATAATGATAATAACAAGTCCTTTTTTCCCAACAGGTATAATAGCCAATTACAGAAAATGTATAAAATAACATAATGTTGAATAATAACTGAATAACTAAATAGATAAAACGAAGAAATATAACAAAGATCTCAATATAATCTAAAAAAAGTGAAAAAGTAACTAATTACTAAATGATAGAATTGAATGAAATATTACAAAAAAATCAATGTTGATTCCATAAACCAAATAATGGATTGTATTAGCAAGTTGGTGCATATTTTTGTTCGAGGGCTGAATGGATGATCAGACTCAAAACTGAATTCAGTTCTTTTGAGAGCATTCTTCTTAGTTGTTATTATTTTATCAATTGAATGAATGTAATTTTACAATGTAAGGAATGTTTCCCAATAAATTTTATTTATCATTTAATGACATAATATTATATAAAAGAACGGGAGTTTTTCAGAATAAATTCGTAGTACATCCGGGTAAAACAAACGTTGTGATATGTAGCAACTGAAAGAAATAATGTGGTAGATTTATATGTGAAAACCAACAACACACTTTAATATACGTCTCCTGCATTTACCGAGATTCATTTCCAAGTTTGATTATTTCTGGTGAATGCACGGATTTGTGGAGTTATATTATAACATTACGTTAATAAAGTACATTCATGATCCCCGTGAGAAACAAGAACGTGACTGAAACAATAACACGTATTTTAATAAGTATGTCCATCTTCGTCGCAACCATCTACCGTTACGTGCTAGCCTCTTTGTCGTCTCAAGAACCTGGCTATTGTACCATAACTTAACGTAATTGTTAACCACAATAAGGCTCAACAAATTGTATCAGAATAAATTAAAGTTGGGAATCTTGCTTTTTATGTTTGCTGGCTTAGAATGAATATCAGTGAATGATATTGTCGCACACACTGTGTGGTATGGTCATTCACTTGGAATGTCAGATCTTAACAAAAGAGTTTCATTCAGATGTCAATGTTCCATATGGAGAGGTATGGATCTGAATGGAAACACGATTTCCTGAAATTGATTTAAACCAAGCTCACCAACTGAATGATTGCTAGAAAAACTACAGCAACGTGATATCGGTTGAATTAATCGACGTATCTCAATTATTTTTTCATTTATTCAATTATTCAGTTGAAAACATGGTATATTCATCTTCTTCCGCCGGTAGGAAACCTAGTGCATAGCTTAATCACTACATAATAGGGGTTATACAAAAACCGACATTTTAGAAACCCGATTTTCGAATAGTAATTTTTCCAGAAAACCGGTTTGAACCGGTTTCGAATTTTTATAAAAAATTGTTTTGCTTGAATATTCTGTAATTAGAACAAAAAATTTTAATGAAAAATTTAAAGTGATTAAAAGGACTTTTTGACTGAAATTATTCACTCTTCGATTTTATTGATAGTAAAATGTTTTTATGCCATTCAGTAGAAAAAGAAATAAGAGTTGACCGGGATTAAATAACTTCAAAAGCAATTATTCGTTGTTTATGCATAATTTTCACATATAAGGATGTGAATATTTTTATAATAATAATAACAAGAATAATAATAATGACATTTATTTAGCTGAAGCTATACAAAAATCTACATATTTTGAACTTTCAATTTTTAATTATATACTTATCTCATTATTTAAAATATACTTTCTAAGATCACGCTTAAATATCGTAATACTAGTACTAGTTTTCAATGTAATTGGTGAATTACTGAAAGCCTTAAATCCGTCATAGTATATGCTATTTTTAGATTTAGAGAGATTACAACTTTGGATATAAAAACTATCAGTATTTCTAGTATTATACCTATGCACATCACTGACACATGTAACATTTTTTATTACATTACATGGAAGCAACAATTTTTTTTATATTAAATATTAATATATATGAAGCAGAGAGTATTCTTTATTTCCAAAGTTCCAACAGACATTAGTTCCAAAGAGTTCAGCACAATTTTAGCAGGGGTAAACCTTAATGCACTTAAGCACTTTAAAATGGTTTTATGGCTCTATTCTGTAACTTTGTAATTTTTGAATTTGTTCATTAGTCAAACCAGATAACAATGTGGAGCAATATTCAAAATTTGGCATTATTACTGATTTGAAGAATAGAATTTCACAAATGTCGAAAGGTTTTTTCCTATTCTTTTGAAAAAAATTATTTTTTAGAGTTTTCAGATGATATGAAATCAACATGATTACTGAAACTCAATTTTTCGTCTAACATAATGCCTAAAAATTTTACTGTTTCTACTCTTCTAATTTTTTGTTCGTTGATCTTTATAGTTATTTCCTCATTTTTATTGGTTTCAAGGGTTTAACTCGTAGGTACCCATAACAATGAAGTTAGATTTTTGCACATTTAGATATAAGCTATTGTCACATAACCATTCATTAATTACAGAAAAGTCTATTGGTCCCCTCTGTGATAATATTTTCGATGATTATATTCGAGAAATACTTTATTCTTCTGATAATATTTTCGTAAAGGCGTACACGACTGTTCATAATTTTTCCATTTTCACAGATTTATGTGATTTTTTAAGAGTTAAGTTTTTCAGGTTGGTGGCACTGGTTGGTAATGGCATTCTAACGTCATCTGTCAAAGTGAAACTCAGTATACTCTGCCATTTCACCATAGAAAGACTTAAAAACTAGCAACGATTGCTAATTGTTGAAATTTACTATCAAAATTCGTGCTCTGTGAAAAATGTGTATCTTTTGTTACGACCATATTATGGTCGCCATAATCGACCTTAGATTACTTTGTTCGACATTAAATAATTGTCTCGCATGCGTACAGTGCGTACTGAAGATAATATTGCAGCCGTAGCGTACAGTGTTAATGAGGATCGTAAACCACATGGAAAATTTTACGTGTTGATTCGGGTTTGAAAGCCTATAAAATTCAACTTCTGCAAGAATTGAATGACCTACCACAACGTCTAATTTTCGGTGAATGGGCCCTAGAACAGCTAATGAAAATCCGCTGTTTCATCGAGAAATTGTGTTCAGCGATGTGGCTCATTTCTGGCCTAACGGATATGTAAATAAAAAAAACTGTCGCATCTGGAGTGATGAACAGTCACATGCCATACAAGAATTACCGATGCATCCCGAAAAAACGGCAGTTTGGTGTGGTTTATGGGCTGGTGGCATCATCGGTCCATTTTTCTTCAAAGACGACCCTGAAAGAAACGTTACCGTCAACGATGAACGATATCTAGCCATGATACGCATTTTTTTAACCCCAGTTGGCCAAGTTGAACTTGGTTGACATGTGGTTTTATCAAGACGGTGCCACATGCCACACAGCTCGTGAAACAATGGACATGTTGAAGGATGAATTTGGTGAGGAGCTTATCTCTCGAAATGGCCCTGTGAATTGTCCGCCAAGATCATGCGATTTGACGCCTCTGGATTATTTCTTGTGGGGTTATGTAAAGTCCTTACTGTATGTGGACAAGCCGAACACGATTGAAGCCTTACAGGATAACATAACACGCGTAATTCGTGGGACACAGGCCGAAATGCTCGAGAAAGTGACGCAAAATTGTACTTTCCAAATGGACCATTTGATACGGAGCCGCGGACAACATTTACATGAACTTATCTTCACAACGTAAATGGCAAAGGCCAAGTTATCAACTTCAATGAAAATTTTGAATATATGATGCAAATTGAGTGTTTTATTCGATTTAAAAAAACTGCGCTTAAAAAAATACCCATTATTATATTTGAATGAATTTCAATACAGTTTCCAATCACCAAACATTTATTTACCAGGACTGTACGGTACACAAGCGTTCGAAAACTAACCTAACGCTTCATGTAGCTCAAATCAACCAAATACGCGTCATGTTCCTGACAAATTGTAATAAAATAAAAGTGTTATTGAGAGCATCAACAATCGTGAAAGTCAGAATCAGTATCTGGATCTATCTAATAGGCCATTGTTAGACATTTAACTCTGATTAAACATGTGGGCGAGTTCGTTTAAAAAAATCATTTCCTGTGTATTACAATCCCATACATAATTACCCGGAGAGAAATAATTGTCGTAATGACATCTATTAAATCTAGACGAAGTCTAATCAGTACAATTCGAAACACTGGGTCCTCACAATATGTGGCCCGATAGAAATCGAGATTCATATTGTTACACTGTTCACAGAGAGTGTGGGCTTGTCTTCATTCACGTTCTGTGATTGCAGACAAACGTAATGCTTCGTATTGTTCTTTTCGGATTTGTTCCTAATTGTAACGGAATAAATGTTATTTTAATTTTGGGTGAACTATAAGGAAATAACGAATTAACTACACAAAAAATATCAGGGACATCCACAATCATAGACATTGTTAAATAAAATGAGAAGGAAACATACATAGACATTAAATTAAATTAATTATATATATATATATATATATATATATATATATATATTCACGTGTGTGTGTATGTGTGTAGGAGAATTACGGTTTCTTAAAAGTATTACAGCTCATTTAAAAGTGGGACATGCATATTCATTGCATATTCTCAATTCTGCTTCCAAGTTTTCGTAAACTTTGTTACCTTAATCGGGGAAACCAAAAGTGCAGTTAATTCCATAGTTAATTGGAAAAAATTATTAGATACACTCAAGATGGATTCCTTTTTTAAATAGCAATGACTTTTATGAACTCTATGAACAATTGTGATTCATAGAGTTCAATAGTTTTTGAACTCAATGAACAATGTTTAATGTGTCAATTGTCAATAAGGAAAGAAATATTCTGTGACGTTTCATTCATTTGCAGTGTTGGCCCCTGCTGCATCGACAATCAGTCTGCCAGCTACACTATTACAAGCTTATGCACACATTTTTATGATATTTGAAAGCAAAAATAGATCCTAATGGCAACCAAACCTACTTCTTAGTGTATGTATAAGAATTTGAATATTAACTTCTAACAAACCATGTTTCAATCTACAAACTGCAGATAGTATGACAAAAAAGTACGATTAAATTATGATAACTGTACGTTTAGTTTCCCTGGCGAAAGTAACGAACTTTACTGAAAGCTTGGAATAAAGAATGGACAGAATGAAAAATATCCTATAAAAAAAGTTTAATCTTTTAATGAGCTATTGTCCTAATTTTACACACACATATATATATATATATATATATATATATATATATATATATATATATATATATATATATATATATATAATTTAATCTATTCTGAAATTGTCAGTCGAAATACTGAAATGATTCGAAAACTTTCAGGGTGCTGTCTACACAAGAGTTGTCAACGAAAACACAAACCCTTAACTTTTGAGAATGAATATTGAATGCATTCCGAGAAAATCGAAAGTATTGTAAGAACCCTATAGCGCTGTTTCATCTTATTTTGAGAATCATCAGCGGTAGGTATTCAAGTATTCGAGTTTCTATGTTAATTCCAATCGTACCAAAGCACTCTCTGTTCAAAAGGTGGAAGCAAATAAGTTGATACTCACGTGATTCCGCTACATCAAGAATACAAAATGAAACAAGTTTGGTGTAATGCATTCGGAAAAATAGAATTTAGTACTAACTTCCAAACATAGATGGCAGACCTATATTCAGAAGATCATTTCGACGATCAAATATTGTTTTTCATTACTGAGCTCATATTTTTAGCTTCATGTTCGGCTAAGGTTTTCTTCATCTTCTTCCTCAATTTTGAATAGATTTCATATACAGCAAATAGGAATTGTCTAGAATATCCTCAAATTTCATCAATTTGATTGGCACCTTATAAATCTCGTGGCCAACTTCACATGCTGATTTATTTTATTGATGGGTTATATTATTTGTTCAAATCTGTAATACTAGGTTATGATTCCATTTAATTTTTCTTGGGATAGAGAGGAAATTGCGTTGATTCTACTGAATCTTCCGGCCCATTCAGACATTTCGAAACCAGACAGAAGTTCCAATAATTACCGGGTGATCTCAACCGGTATCAAACAAACACAAATTCGACGACAAGAGACCGGAGTTTATGCAAATACGTGAATATTGAAAGCTTACGGTCCATTTAACAATTATAACTCAATTATGCAAAATACGGGCGTTATCACTCCGCGCATTCGGAAATTAACAGAGACGACTTAAAACGGAAACGGAAGTTCTGGAGTAGCAGCGCGAGATTAGCCACGTTCTATGTATAACATTACTAATTTGGACGTGCCATGATATATTTGTTAATTATGGGACGCGCTATTCGGAAATTAGATTTCTGCCCTATGAATAATCACAAATTTACGGTTTTGCCTGTAACGGCTTGTTACTTAATTGAACGTTGGTTCGCATAAATAATATTCATGGAAAATTATTAGATACAGTAATAAATCACATTTATTGTGCATACACTGTTTCAGAGTTGTATATATATATATATATATATATATATATATATATATATATATATATATATATATATATATATATATATATATATATATATATATATATATATATATATGCTTCTGAAGATTTTCGGGTTTGCTTCCGTGTGTTGTTTCGCCGATTTCGTTGGGAATCTTTGTTAGGGCGACGTTTCGACAAAGTTTCATTTGTCATTATCTAGCCGATCGATTGTTTACAAATCGTGAACTCAGACTAACGTCGCCCTAACAAAGATTTCCAAAGAAATCTGCGAAACAACACACGGAAGCAAACCCGAAAATCTTCAGAAGCATATTATTTTCTCCGTGAAAACCTAACCATCAACATATATATATATATATATATATATATATATATATATATATATATATATATATATATATATATATATATATATATATATATATATATATATATATATATATATATATATTTAGAGATGAAAAATCACATCCATTGACTTCAAGAAAGCATATGATTCGGTAGAAATCATGTGAAAAAAAATCATGAAAGAATTTGGGATCGATCGAAAGACCCGAAAAATTATTGAACAGGACTTACAGATACACCTTCCAAAGTAAATTCATGGGCGAAGTATCAGATCATTTTGAAATCAAAACCGGTGTGCGGCAGGGGGGCGGACTTTCGCTATTCCTTTTCAATATTGTTTCACAAAAAATTATTATAATGTGAACACTTCATGTAAACGGCATACAAGTGACTATCAAAAAAGAAAATCGAATGAATGTCAAGGGTCTCGCCTTTACAAACGATATTGCTATCATTACAAACAACAGAACTGAAGCCATTCTCACTGTTGAAAAACTACATGAAATTGCGCAGAAAACTGGGTCACAAATTTCTTATGATAAAACCAGATACATGAAAAAAACCAGAAAATAAATCTTCTCTTATCGCAAAACATGGTGAAATTCTGCAAGTCGGCCATTTCAAATATTTCGGAGAAGTTATACAGTTTTCAGTTTTACACCGAATCTCTAATAAACAGAGACTTACCAAGCTCCAAAAGGCCTACAAGCTAACATATGCGTACTATAACGAAAAGTACATTTCGAGAGGCGCCAAATTGGGGCATTATAACACAACGAGTCTTCCAGGAGCAATCTATGCAGCTTTACATACCATTTTTTCATTTACATTTTATCATTTTATTCATTCATTTAATATTCAACATTATGTTATTTTCTGAAATTGGGTATTATACCTGTTTAGAACAAGGAACTTATTATTATTTTTGATTTTCTTTCTTTAATAGTGACATTGTCTCTTCATTGCCAAGAACCCATAAAAAATTTATACAATGGAAGTTAAACAGTAACACACCTTTATAATTATATATATATATATATATATATATATATATATATATATATATATATATATATATATATATATATATATATATATAATTATAAAGTCAGTGTCTATCAAAAGAAGACACTGTCGGCATATCCCGAAATTAGTAGCAGCCGTTGACACATGTTTCGAGCTTATTGGCTCTCCTCAGGAGTTAGCCAAGTTCAAGTTGTTCGAACCTGGAGATGAAAAAACAAGAAAGAACAGACACTCCACTGAAGGAAGTCGACACATTTAAGGCAGTGTCTACTTTTGATTGAAATTATCTTCCGTGTTGAACATTATTTATATATTGTATAATTTTTCGACTAGAGTCATCCTTGACGGATAAATATATCCCAACCCGGAGATTAGCCCAACACGCAGTAGCCAAAAATGTGTCGACTTCTTTCAGTGGAGTATCTGTTCTTTCTTGTTTTTTCATCTCCAGGTTCGTACAACTTGAACTTGGCTACGCCGTTCTGAGGAGAGACAACAAGCTCGAAACACGAAACATCGAAATATTTCAGATAAAACTCTCAGGGAGCTGTATACACAAATGTTGTCAACGAGAACGAATCCATCACTTTCGAGATTGAATATTAAGTGCGTTTCGTCCATCTTGTTGAATGAAAATATGATACAATTGTTTCATCATTATTATGAATCATCAGTCCATATTTAATCTATCAGATTAAGATTCTGATCGATTGATTCTGATTAATCTATCATTAAGAATCGATGACTTTCAAAACGCCCATAGGTCCTATACCAGAGGAATAGTTCTCAGTGAAAATTCACGTGAGCTCCCTCTATCGGAGAAAAGACTTATAAACTCTCCTAGCGTTTCAAATGCCTACTCATGACAATGATGTAGCAATTGTATCCTATTATCATTCAACAAGATAGATGAATTTTTCGAAGCGCACTTAATATTGAAAGTGATGGTTCGTTCTCGTTGACAACATTTATTTAGACATTTCCCTGAGAGTTTAATTTGAAATATTTCTATTGAGAGTCTCAGTATTTACTAGTATGTATGATTTGTGAATCTTGAAACTTTATATGTATTTAAAACTTATATTTAACTCTATATATTTTATATATATGTGTGTGTGTGTGTGTGTGTGTGTGTGTGTGTGTGTGTGTATTTGTAAGAAATAAGAATATAATGTCACAGTCATGTCGTACTTCGAAGCAATCAAGAAAAACTAGTACTTTCTCAATTTCTAACGAACAAAAACAAAGAAATGGGGCTTTGTTCGTCAGGTAAGACACTTCAAATCTAAGGACTTCATCTAAATCACTCGAATTAAAATATGAGAGTACCTGTACGTATTTATGCTCAGCCGTTCCAACCCACGTGAAGCTCTGATATCTAATGGAACAATAAGAAGAGGCGGAAATAATGTTGATTTAATTACCTAGAATTTAATTCATTGGTTTATATTGTTACCTACTTCCAAAGAATGTTATGCAAATCGGGCCTGCTATTATTCAGCAATGAAAAATATTTATGGGAGAGGAGCAACGCATATTATTAACGGTTCATTTATTATGAATTTCTTTTTCGAGATGCGCGTTGGTGTTTGGCTGCTTCTTCGACGAATATTTCAATATTTTGAGGTTTTTCTGAACGGCGCATTTTATAAAATGAAATGATGTATTGAATAATTAAATTAAGGGTCTCATAAATCAATGACACGGAAAAATAAATGGTGATTCAAAGTTTTCAAACTTGAAATATTCCAATTGTGTTGTACCTAATTTTTAAACACCAAAATCACTGACCGAGCAGTTTTGATATTTATGCGATTCTTTCATTCGAACTTGGTACCTAAAGTATTTCAGCTTGTATGAAGTTTTCTATGGCATGTTCTTAGACAGCACGAAAATTGATTTTGGCGTTCCTCAAGGAACTGTCCTAGGTCCGTTGTTATTCTCCTTATTCGCTAATGATACTTTGCTTTTTATATGTGAAAAAGATTCATGAATATGCCAGTGTGAATCAATGGAGACCATTCTATAATTAATGAATGGTTATGTGTCAACAAATTTTAGCAAAATATCTATCTAATATCTATATAGTAATATATCTGTATAATTATATCTAAATATTTATTAGTGTTGTCGTTTATTTGATGTAAATCCATTATAATTGAATATAAACTTAAATTCAAACACTTGAACTTATGAATTACACTTTATTGACTACGTAGCATGGCGCGTTTCGTCGTTACAAACGACTTCTTCCGCTTGTACTGTATCTTACAGCCTTCTTTTATCCTCGTTTTCATTCCTTGTATGGCCCCTCTACTTGCTGAACTACTGGTGTTATCTGTTCTTAGTTTGCTGTATTTGGGGAACACTTCTTTATTCAGACATGTTGTTAAAATATTCTGCGTGTTGAGATTATTCTGTTAGCATCTGAGGAAGTCGTTTGTAACGACGAAAGGCGTCATGCTATGTAGTCGATAAAGTGTAAATCATAAGTTCAAGTGTTTGAATTTTAAGTTTATATTCAATATCTATATAGCTTATCTAAAAATACATTTAACATTCCTCATTATCGCATACAAATGTAAATACTTAGTGATTGTACTGGATTCGCACCTTAGATGGGATTCCCACGTCAGAAGCTTAATTCTTAAGCTTAGGGGATAAACATCCAAATTTAAAGAACTGTCAATTATTCTAGACGTAAAACAAATAACAATAATTTATAAAGCTCTGGCGGAGTCTCTGATACGATATGGTAATGTTGCGTGGGGTGGTACCTATGATAATAATAATAATAATATTTATTTTAGCATTAGCTATTACAAAATCATACATACATTCAAATTCAAACTATATTATTTACAATTTTATGTTTAAAACGAACTTAGCTAATTTACGCTTGAATACCTTAAGGTCTCTAATTGTTTTTATGGAGCTAGGCAATTTATTAAATGCGTTAAATCCTTCATAAAATATACTATTCCTATGTTTAGAATGCTTAGAAACTTGCATGTAGAAATTGTCAGCATTTCTTGTATTATGACTGTGCACATCACTGACACATGTTACATTTTTCATTACTTTATATGGGAACAATTTGTTTTTAACTTCAAATATAAATATATATGTAGCAAAAAGTATTCTTTGTTTGACTGACATCAATTCTAAACAATTTAGCATGCTTTGGATTGGGGTATATCTATTACATTTCAAAATTGTTCGCATAGCTCTATTTTGTAACTTTTGTAACTGTTGAGTTTTTTCTTTACTCAATCCCAATAACAGAGCATAAATAGATACAGCAATAGATACAGCAATAAAAAAGCTGGAAATTCAACAAAAATGGCTGGTGAAAATCCTTCATAAAAAAGATATCAGATATCCTACTGATATTTATAATGACTAGCCATAAGAAATGGAAAATGATGATTAACATTAAAAAATTCAAGTCTGCCATAAAGAACATAATGAAAAAAAAGAACAGATATATGATTCGTATGGGTGTAAAACAATATATGATAGTGTTACACATTTTTACAATTCGCTTCTCCCCAATATTGTTATCAAATTTTCATATTGATAAGTTTTTTCTCAAATTATTGAAATACATACCTTGATATGTATGTATGTAGGTATTAAATATTGCCGAATATAAATAGACATTCCTCGTAATCGCCACAGGCTACGGTCTTTGTGAGAAAATGTATTATCTTTGGTTAGGCAACAAAATTGACAAGATAGATTCAAAATTAGAATACTATTATATAATTGTTTTACGAGAACCTTAAATAAAGATTATTATTATTACTACGAGTATTATATAAATTTTTATTCGAAATTAAGATACATTTGTTTTTTGAAATGTAATGAGAAATGTAACATATGTCAGCGATGTGCATGGGGCACTAGAACTGCTGATAGTTCTCACATGCAAAGTTAGAGGCTCTCTAATTCTAATGAAAGTATAATTATATTAGGAATGAGTTGATGGTTTAAATAAATTACCAAGCTTCTTGAGAACTAGTACTGGAGTTGAAATATTTGATAGTGAGTTGAAATTTTTTTTTTGAGATGAAAAGATAGGCAAGTTTATCCAAGATGTTTTATTCCTCAAAATTGGTGGGTTTTCGTATTGCTCTGACTAAATATCATTATTATCCTGATTTCAAGCCTTACGGCTTTCACATTCCCTCTCTGGGTAACTCTCATTAATTCCGGATGTTACATATCAGAGGGATTTTTCTCTGTGGAGTCTCTTTCCGAATTATCATACCCGTGGCGGTGGTTCCCATGGCGGCGACATTCGTGAAGTTGATTTTCGTTATGTCCAAGACTTTTCCTGACATTTCTTGCTGTAGCAAGTAGCACCGATTTTTGTAAATACTCATTGAGATATTCGTCCGATTTTTCAATTTGATTGGAACAGTCTTGAAGACCTTAATGTGCCACTGTCTCTGAACTCGCACATTAAATTCTTGATATTTAAAGATTCCAATATTATTATCATTGTTATAAATAGAAGACAGATAGGTACGGAAAAAATGTCGATCCTCTTTCTCATAACCCAGTTCCCCACACCCCGTTGTTCGATGCAAGATCGTTCCTAATAGAATGATTGAACAAAATGTAAAAACACAATTAATTACTCCAGCACAGATGTTATCAGGTTAGTGCCCCAGGTGTCCAATCGTCTCTATGGTCTGATCATGGGTCCATCCCGCTTCGCGACAATCAGATCTGTCAGTCATCTTAGCGAGGTTAGGCTTTGATTATTCTCTCGATTTTCTATTGCTTATCTTGATTAGTTGTATTAAAATGTAAATTCCAGGTCTGTATTTTGATTTACGTTTAATAGGAAAAGGTTTAAAAGGATTCGTTTTCGAAATCATCTTCGAATTATTGTTGAGAGACTATTATTGATATCCAAGTCTTTTTGAGAAATTTCGTGGAAAGAAACGAAAATCAAGAATCGAAAACGAAATTCAAATCAGAATGTTTTTCTTATAAAAATTCACGTAATTATATTTGGGGTTATGACCACATTACTGAATGCCTTCGAATTCTTCAACTTTAATCATTTGTAACACTCTTCAACATTGAATTCATTCAAAAAGCAATCATGAATAATAATTGGAATATTTATTCAGCAAAAGCTGTACAAAAACTCCCACGCATCGAAAAGTAAAGCGTATCTCATCATCTAAAATATACTCTTTTAATTTACGATTAAAAATTAAATATTTAAACTAGTATTAGTATTCAAAAACTAGATTAATTATCAGACCTATTGAATCCTATATAATATATACTCTTTTTAGACTTTTTAGCCTACAACTCTAGAGGTAAAATCTATAAGTATCTATTTTTAGTATTATAACCGTGTACACCACTAATATATGTTACATTTTCTGTTAAAACATGTAAGCAACTGATTTTCAATTTCTATAAATTTCCATGTAACAAAGAGTTTGCTCTGTGTAACAGAGTTTCGAATATTTTTAACTGCGGTATTTCTGTTAACTTTAAGATTGTGTACATTACCCTTTTCTGTAAATTTTGTAATTGTCGAGATCTCTCTTCACTTAAATAGATAACAAAGTGGAGGAGAATTCAAAATGTGGATTAATTATTGACTCGAATAGTAATAACTTCACATATATTGACAAGTTTTTCCAATCCGTTCCAAAAATTAATTATTTTTGAGATTTCAAATGAATTGTAATCAACGTGTTAATTGAAACTAAATTTTTCATCTTACATTAAGCCTGAATATTCAACTCTTGTGCTTCAATACTTGTTCAATTTTCTAGAACTCATTCTTAACCTTTTAATCAAAAATCTTTGAAAGTGTAATTCAACGTTTCAAAGATTTTTGAAATGTGCAAATTATTAAGTATTTCAATTAAAATGATAATAATAATAATAATAATGATAATTATAATAATAATAACTTTATTTTATTTCATTATAAAAATATAAGTCTAAGTAATACAAATTTTGTTCTATACAGTAAATGGACTGGGTCAAAAAAAATTACTTCCAAGAGCAGGTGGTTTCTACCCCTATTCGTTCACAGAAACTATCCATTCCCTTTTGTTTACAATATTCAAGAAATTCATGATCACATTCTACAAAAAACGAAAACTTTTTCGTTAAATTGTCTTGGGGTCTAAATTGAAGGTATAATTGTTTCATTCATAATTCTAGATACATAGAATTTTGATTGTTATTGAAAAACCTCAAAACTTTCAACATGATATGTATGGAATAAAATATTCGAAATTTTTGAAATGGAGAAAATTCCACTTTGATTTTCATCACTATTGCTCAGCACATGAAGGCTGCATGAAAAAGTTGTCACGAAACCTCATTCGCAAATTGTTGACAGTTCAAGAAAATGAAAGTAAAAGAATTGAAGTGTAATTTTATTTATGCATTATAATAACGTAACAGACGGAATATTTTGAAAAACAGTTCTGAATGATTTCTTATAAGATTAAATAAATTTCACAGCGAAATTAGTAAACTGTCAGTTTATATTTTTGATAATGTTCTACAATACCCAAAATCAAGAATATTCTGCATAATTTGAGTAAAGAAATAATAATTTTGATATTGAAACAACCTCAGGATTTCGTTATGTTTATTTAAAATCATCAACCTACAGGTTGATTAATTCAATTGTTTTCAAATTCTCGTTTAATTCGGAAATTTTCGATGAAAAAATACTGATGAATGTTGGGCTCAATTCGAAACATAGTTTTATATTTTGTCGTATTTTATAATTCTTCAATAGCGTTGGTTTTGATAATTAAATATAATTCTAGTAGGATACCTCCCACACATATTCACTTGTTCATTCAAAACTGTGTGAGGTTAAAATCTTACACTAGTAACAATAGCCCTACGGGGTATCTTATACAGAATACATAAATACATTGATTTCATTATATATACATATATCTCTAAGAGCGAGGCAGTCATTTAGATGAATTTTTCTCAGACTTTGTTTATGCATAGATCAATAGAGGAACAATACATGATAGAATAATAATATTATATCAATAACTGAAAACATTACACACTGTAAAACTATGCTCACGCAATGTCCGAATATATGTAGAAAAATAAATGTTTGACTACAAGGTAATACTTTCGAAAGGAAATTATTTGAATGGATAAATTTGGTATTTTCTTGTTCGAAGTTGAAAATAATGATAACCATCAAAATTTATACTTTCAACTCGATTTAACATTTTGATTGGTATCAACCATTTATTATATTTATATTTTCTTTAATTATCATTATTCCATTCCTGTATTTCATTTCAATCTTTCATTCTTATTTTTTTCAACTGAGATTTTGTTGCATTTATCGTTAGGAGCAGTATGCCTATTTCACAGTCGAAAAAAATGAAAATATATCAAAACTATGCCTCTAAATATCAGTATATTACTGAAATATGAAATTCGTATCTAAGGAGGGAATAAATAGGTTCAATGAATAATATCAAAGATCTTCTTTCCACTTCCTGCATTGCAAGAAAGAGCTAAGAACATTTCAATACTTTACAAACAGTTTCTTCTCTTTTTCTCATGAAAGCTTTCTCTTTCAAAACTTCATGATCCTGTACATCACAACAACTCAGAAGATTTCTACCTCTCAACAATTTTGTCAGCTTTCTGACCTATGAATCTGACGTTTTTCAAAATCTCTCTTCTCTAATCACAGGACGTGTCTATGTACCTAAATATTCTTCAATCAATAATTCACGTTAAATGCATGTTAAGTTCATTTCATTTGCTACATAATTGAAGAATATACTGCAAATATAAATACTCCAAATTTAGTTACTCATCCCTCAACAGTACCTTGAAGACAATATATTTATTTATTGTCTTCATTTTTTTATTTATATTTATAATATAATATTATATTTATAATATTTATTCAGCAATAGCAATTGAAAAATTCATTTATACATTCACGTTTCTCAATCCTAATAACAAAATGAACAATATTTCAAGTGTCAAATTATTATTGACTTATAAATCAAAAACTAAGCATATGAGGTCAGATTTTTTCTATTTCTCCTCATAGAATTGTTTTTTTTGGAGGTTTTAGACAATATGAAGTCGACGTGTTCATTGAAACTCAATTTATGATCTGCCATAATGCCTGAATATTTAACATTTTTTCCCTTTCAATGTTTCGGTTTTCCATTTCGATACTCTCCTTACTATTGTCTTCCAGAATTCAACTTGTACCCAAATTTTTAATTTAGAAGTTCTGCATTCAACGACGAACTGTTATCGCTTAGCCATTAAATTATTTCCGCCAATCTCTGTTGATCGATTCTGTCATCCTGGATATTTTGACCTCTAACATAAAGCATTGTATCATCTGCAAATAATCGTATAGAGCATTTTTTCACATGAAAGGCAATATCATTAATGTATAAGGAGAATTGCAGTAAACCTAAGACCGTACCTTGAGGTGCGCCGAAACACTCCAGAGCTGTCCAAAGGACACCATTAAACTCAACTTTTTGAAATCATAAATGTAAATAAGAATTGAAACATTTGTTAACTAAAGCTTTAAAACTAATTCTATTCAGTTTTTTCAACAGAAATGCTATAAATAAAGTTTCAAATGCTCTTTTGAAGTTTCAACATACAGAGGAGTACAATCACTCCTTTCCATTACTCATAGCTCTATATCATTCCTCAGATATGGTGAACAGTGCTGTCTCAATGGAGGATTTTCAGAAACAGAATGTATCAGAATATATCATCTGAGAATGCAGAAGCTGAACTCAAACTGATATCTAAATTAGTAAAAACAGTAACAGCTTCTTCAATTCAAAAGAGGACTTCTTGCATCTCATCATACCACGAGTTGATGATGCTACCCCAAAATTTGAAACATAAGACTTGCACAATGAATTTTCTCTCAATCGAAAGTCTTTCATCAGAGCGTCCTTAAACAGAGTAAAATTGAATAGATCCTTATCCTTTCTACAATCTGAGTACTTCACTGGACTGCTGGCACGATTCCTAACGAGCTAATCAATAGATCACGGTTGGTCGCGGCCATCATTTATCATCTTTCTTTGGTCAAAAGAGATTTGTAATAAGGATCTGAAGATCGTTCGATTTTTTCACGAAAATGTCACTGGGGCTATTCAATTCGTGACGTCGAATTAATTGCTCTTATCGATATATTTACATCGTTTGTGAAGAATGCATTTTTGACAGCAGATCGATCTCGAGACGTGTTAAGTGGATGATCAACAAACGCGATCGTATTGAATAATTATGATTCATTGGAGAAAATTGCGAGCATTGGATTGATCAATATTCAAATAATTTGAAGACACACAAATACAGTCTCTATTTAAATTATATGCAATGTCCAGTTCTGTGCTCCTTCAAATCTAAAAGGTACATGAATAAACACAGATTAATCTATTATGAAACTATTCTGTGTAATCACTCACTTCTGTACCTCAAGTCTTGGAGTTATTGAAACACATTTCATATGATCGATCAGTAACATTATATTATTTGAGAATAGATTCATTGGAGAAATTGCAAGCATTAAATTTATCAATATTAAAATAATTTGAAGAACCACAATGAAGTAATGTTCAACTTAATTTGAATTCTATGTAGAGGCCAGTTCTGTGTTCCTAGTATATTCGAATTAACACAGATCAGTATATTGAATTAAATTGAACTCTTGACTTAATATTTCACGTTATATTTAACAATATGAAATAGTCAACATGTTTCGAGCGTTGGCTCATTTTCAAGACTTGTTAAATAAATATTTCATATTGTTAAATAATTTAATTAACAATATGAATAAATTCTACAATAAACACAGATCAATCTATCGTCAAAATATTCTGTGCAACAACTTATTGCTGTAAAATTCTGAGAATAATTGAAAACACAGTTCATAATATATTTCAGTGATACATTCCATGGAAAATATTCAGTAAAAAACACAATCTATATATGAAACTTGCACTGAAAATTTCGTAGTAAAATTACTTTCAAGAAAACTGCGCTAACAAATGAACGTGACACATACAATTTCTACAACATACACATACAACAACATATGTACACACAACAAACACACATGTGTCAAATACATATACAAATTTCATATGAACAAGAAGTGTTCATATGTGATTTATTGAAATTAACATTACACACAACATACACACATACACATACTATTCTTACTGTATATATAGTGAAGCAATAGGTTATCTATGAACATATGAAAAAACATTATTAAATAAAGGGTTTTTTTATAAATAGAGGTATAGAACTTTAAATTGCAATAAAACAACGATGGATCATTCGATTGACAAGAATTTTTTTTTATTCGAAAGATAATCTTGTGACATTACATTTTGAATATGATTTCTGGCATATGACATCCACGGCTGGCTCAGATGTAGTCCAATCTGGACGTCCAATTTCCGATGTCTTCTTCCAACATTTGAGGCCGTATATCGGCAATAACACGGCAAATATTGTCTTCCAAATGGTCAAGCGTTTGTGGCTTATCCGCATAGACCAATGACTCCACATAGCCCCACAGAAAGTAGTCTAGCGGTGTTAAATCACAAGATCTTGGAGGTCAATTCACAGGTGCAAAACGTGAAATTAGACGGTCAGCAAACGTGTTTTTCAATAACTCGATTGAGGCATGAGCTGTGTGACATGTTGCGCCGTTTTTTGAAATCACAGCTCCTGGATATCAAGGTTGTTCAATTCAGGAATGAAAAAGTTAGTAATAATGACTCTATACCGATCACCATTGACTGTAACGTTCTGGCCATCATCGTTTTTGAAGACGTACGGACCAATGATTTCACCAACCCATAAAGCGCACCAAAGAGTCAGTTTTTCTGGATGTAACGGTGTTCAACGGATGTAACACTTCATCGCTGAACAAAATTCGATTATGAAAATAGGGAACAACGGCAATCTCGTTTTGGGCTTATTCGACGAATCAACGCCTTGCTTGATGATCATTTGGCTTCAATTCTTGCACGAGTTGGACTTTGTAAGCACGCAAACCAAGATCCTTTCGCAAAATCTTCCATAAAGTGGATGGACACAGATCCAATTACTGTGCTCGATGGCGGATGGACTCATTCGGGTCTTCCTCAATGCTACGCTCTACAGTAGCAATAACTTCTTCTGTACGCACCGTACGGTGTCTCTGGGTATGCGAGTTATCAAAAGAGTAAACGTGGTGCGAAAAAATTCCATGGTTAATCGAATTTACTGCTCTGATGGACGATTTTGTCGACGATAAAATGGACGTAGTGCGCGATACGTATTCCGCACAGAACCATTATTTTGAAAGAAAATTGCACTATTTGCAAGCGTTGTTCAGGCGTGAGTATATTCACGATGAATTGCCAAACCAAACTGAGAACAAATCACTTTTCAGCTGTTAAATCAGTCACCATCTTCAAAAGTAATGCCAACTTAAATTTCTATACCTCTAAAAAAACACCCGTAATTTTCATTACTCATATGTAATTTATTGATAACTCTTTGCTTCATGTTATAAATTGATAATAATGATTATAATATTATTAACATTTCGTTGGGTAAAGTAAATATACGATAAAAAATATTTTGTAATTAAGTTAACAAATATGCATTGAGTTTTTCCTCAAAAAACTTTGAGGAACTTCGTTATTATCTGCAACAATCTACATTGAAATTGGAAACATCCGTTACTTCTCAACATTTCTCTACAAATTGTAACTTCAACATCTACAAAAATGATGAGTTACAATTTGTAACCACTAAACTTAAACTAAAAATAAATGTTTTCACTTCATCGTATATTGACTGTAGATGATTATGAACTCATATTTTCCTATTGATGCATGAATTACTGAAGGAATGACTTTGATAAAAGATTGGCAATCAATCGTAGGTTTATAATGTGATCTAAGAAGCCAATCTTATGATTTAAATAACGAAGCTTTATACTATTATGTTCATCAGAGCTCCATCTATCGGAATTGATTGAAAAACCTACATTCTCAGACGACCAACACAAATATTATGACAATCAGAGTAGGAATTGCAGATATTCATTGAAAGAGACCACCGCGCTTTAACCAGGTCCCATTTATATTCATCTTAAGAAACAGGTTCTTACTAGGAAAGCATTACAATAAAAAATAACGCGAAAAGAATTCGACATCAAAGGAAGAAACCAGATCATATGCTAATAATAATTCGGTAGTACTATTTAAAGTCCATCTGAATCAAACCAAACTCAAGAAATGAACGTTGTTCATTTTATTAAATAGCATAAAATATAATTTGAGGCCGAGTAAACAACGTGAGTTCAAAAAAATCAACCCAGTCCAGTAGTCATATTATAGTTTTATGATTATTATTTTCGTTTCCAGTAATTTATTAACGAAAATATGAGCACAAGGGACACTAAGTGTCATAAACATTCTCTTAATGACGACCAGTTTATTTGTAATTTATTCGAATTTTATTTTAATGTGTTAAATTTTATCACAATGTTTTATAATCATGCTTTTAATAATACTCTTAATGTCCGGGACCTCGCCACAAATTACTCGCTCTCTGGTCACTTAAATTATTTATAGAAGTCTTCCTAACTAACCCATTACATTGCAGAGCAGTTCTTTGGGATTAATTAGATTCACATATACTCGAAGGTGTCCGGACATAAATATTCATGTTTTATATTTTCAAGCACTGCGTGATGTCAAGGAATGTTCTTCCTATGCCTTCTCATGATAGAAATGTATTTGGTGATAATAATTGATGATTTTATTTACTGTAATTAAATAGAATATTTGCAAATGTAAACAGTTGAAAGGCATCTTCAAGGGTCTTTCTAAAGTGGTTCAAACGATTATCAAGCATGGTGATTCTTCGCAATTGACTTACGCATCGTAATTTCATTTTGATGAGGTCCAAAGTGATCTATATTTACATCGTCATTTATTTTGCCTTTCTTCTTCAGTGTTGAGAGAAGTTTTACTGAGAACCTTCCCCTAACCTGATAGCGTCAACCTACCGTAAAAGTACTGAAGTTAGTATTATATACTGGTAATTTATTGTATATGGCCAAAGATACATACTTGGAACTCTTCTCATATACGGCACTTTTCTACTTAGGAAAAAGTAACTTGTTTCCATTTCTAATGCTATATGATACACCCAGTTTAATAAAATATTCAAAATGTTGCCCACATACATAGCTGCTGTGAGGATAAATATAGTGGGCAGGGAGAGTATTTTATTTTCTATAAAATATCTCCTACAGAATTCAGTGGGTTGTAGACGAAACAATAGCCTTATTATCCTCTTTTACGCAATAAAAACTCTCTTCCAACCAGTTGAAATTCCTCATAACAGAGTATAAGAGGATAGGTGTGTATGTACGATTGAATAGTGAACACCCATAAGAGCATTTGCCCGAATAGTAGTCCTCAACTGGAGAAGAGGATTCAATAACATATTAACAGGTAGCATAGTATTGTGTGACTGTAGCTGCACCGCTTTACCCTCATTGAGAATCAATCGGTTGCGCTGACACTATGCCTCTACATTGTCCCATACTTTTTCAATTTTTACCTCAACTTTTTCAGTTGAGGATCCCCAGAACAAAATTGATAAATCATCTGCATATAATAGCAGCACCCTCCCGAATATATGCAGGCAAGTTGCTCATAAATAAAACAAACAATAGTGGCCAAGTATCGACCCTTGCGGGACACCCAATGCAACCACACATTCCTCATACATAAACCCATCAACGAGTACTGTTATACCTTTCAAATAAGACATCAACCAATCACAACAAACACTACGCGAGCCGAGAATGTAAAACTTCTCAAAAGAAATACTCGAACACATAACGTCGATGCCTTACTCAAGTCGAAAATAACGCAAAAACTATATTTCCTTGGTCTAATTTTTCATAATTATGTTGAAGTTCTCGATACTTGCAGTTTCTGTTGACCTGCCTCGACGAAAATCATGCTGCGAAGATGAAATGATGAGGTCATTGGTTCCAAGGAAATCAACAACCTGAGCATAGAAAACATCCTTCAACACATTAGAGATTCCACCGAGAACTGAAATCTGTCGATAATTGTCGGGTAATGTTGCATAATTTTTCATTTTTGATTATCGAGGAGGAAAAACCTTCTGTGAGCTTGAATGTGTGAGCTTTAGCTGCGAAAACAAACAATTGCCTATATCTACTGAAACCTTCTATATTCTTTCGATTTCCTGCTAATGAATTCTGAACCTTCAGTCTCACATTTTGAAAGAGACTCTCACCAGAGTCTGCTATCAGCACTTGAACCTCATTTCTATCCTTGTGTCTTTTTCAAGGCACAAGTGCAAGTGTACCTGTGAAAAAATGGAGTGGATATTTGCAGGAATTTGGGAGGATTGTTTGGAACAAGGATAAGGATACTCTAAGAATTGAATGAATTTTCATGAAAAATTCACTTTAGTTATGAGAGGGTCGATTGATCAATGGTAATTTATTATCTACGAAATCACATTATAGCTGTAAAGCATAACAGTAAGCGCCATCTACCGGACAGTCGGGCAATCATAAGCCTCCATACAAGTTAATTCATTAATTCAATATATTATATTGAAGTTTCTGTTAATATCCATCCCTACGTGATTTAAACGATTATCTACTTTAATTTTCCCCGTATCATCTTCAAGCGAAGTATGACAATCAATTATTGAACTGAATCATTAATATTTCCTCTCTATTTCGAGTCTACCCGATATTCACTGGATCTTATTGGATGTACGAATCAAAAACAACGACAAGACGATCTCACGTAGTGTCGATGGGTATTGAATTATTCAATGTAAATTATTTTACCAGCACAATAAATCTTTTGTCATTGAAACTCGACTGTGCTGGCCTAGGGAACAATAATTAATTGTAGAACGTTAATGATGAATGATGATTTTCCATTTGTGAAACGGTTAAAGGGTCACGGGATTGTTAATTATTAGAAGTTGAAATCGTTTTTGAACACTCAAACTCTTATAACAATTGTTTATTATTTTTGTTGATGTTGAATGTAATGCGATGGGACAGAGGGGGAATAGCTTCATTTTTGGCGACTGTTACATCAAAAATTAAATTATTTCATCACATTATCTCAACATTTGTCACGAACTGGAAAGTAGTTATAAATCCCGAGATAACAATCAATTTTCAAGAATAACAGAAAAGATTCAACAGTGTTCATTTATAGTAATGAAACACTACTTTTTAGAAATGTGAAATAATAATTCCAGTGAGATTTCTTCAATAACACTTCGATTTCAGTAATGTTTTCTATGGGTGGCTCAAATATTAACCATTTTTCTTTGTGAATATTTCCGAGAATCCTGAAAGGAATTGTTTCATGATTCAAACTACACTATTCATTATTTTTCTATTATAGGATGGGGTGAAAAGTTTCCGGCTTGGCAAATATTTTTTGCTTCATTTTTCAACATAATCTCCATAAACACTGAACTATTACTCATAACTGTGTTCCAATTTAGTTACACTAGGTTCAAACTTAGATTCGTCAAGCTCCTCGAAATACTAATTTATAGTTTCGATAACTTCTTCGTTGCGCTCAAATCATTTACTGCCATTTTTTGAGGTTAGAAAGCAGGTAGTAGTGGCTGGGGGCTAAGTCTGGAGAGTAAGCAAGATGCGGCATCAATTAAAACTTCAATTCGTGAATTTTGGACAAGGCAACAATCGACCAATGTGCTGGTGTGTTATCGTGATGAAACAAAATATTTTTTTCGCCAAATGAGGTCATTTAATTAAAAAAAATTTTTTAATAAAAAGATTTCAATTTTGTATATATCATCTATTAATATTTTACGTCTAAATAGTTTGTATTGTATCAGGGATCTTATATGTATAGTACATTATGTTTCCAAGATGTATTTGGTGAAGTGAAAGATTGGCATGCCAAACTTTTATACCATTTGTATAATGAATTTTATACAATAAATGTAATTTTTATAATTCAATAAATGTAATAGTACAATGTAAGAAATATTTCACAAACAAATCTCACTCATTATTATTTGAAATGAATGAAAAATCATCATTAACAGTATATTTGAAATAACTTTAATCAATTGATAATGTTAATTCTCTTGAATTAAACGGCCTTCTATCTCATTCACTCACACCCCAAATAACGGGTGATTTGAGTTTTTCAGGTTGGCGGCACTGGTTGGTAATGGCATCTAAACGTCATCTGTCAAAGTGAAAAGTTTTCAGTATATCTGTCATTTCATCATAGAAAGACTCACAAACGAGCAACGATTGCAAATTGTTGAAATTTACTATGGGTTTGTTACGACCATATTATGGTCGTCATAATCGACTTGGTGAATCCACAATTCGGGCTGTTTTCACCAAATTTCGCACCAAGTTTACTCTGTTGGACATCAAACATTGTCTCTCATGCGTACAGTGCGTACTGAAAAGAATATTGCAGCCGTAGCGTACAGTGTTAATCAGGATCGTCAAATGTCAATTCGTCGCCGTTCTCAGCAATTGGGCATGTGTTACTCAATCACATGGAAAATTTTACGTGTGGATTTGGGTTTGAAAGCCTATAAAATTCAACTTCTGCAAGAATTGAAGCCCAATGACTTACCACTACGTCCAGTTTTTGGTGAATGGGCCTTAGAACAGCTTGATGAAAATCCGCTGTTTAATCGAAAAATTGTGTTCAGCGATGAAGCCCATTTCTGGATTAACGGATATGTAAATAAACAAAACTGTCGCATCTGAAGTGATAAACAGCCAAATGCCATACAAGAATTACCGATGCATCCCGAAAAAACGACAGTTTGGTGTGGTTTATGGTCCATTTTTATTCAAAGACAACCGTGGAAGAAACATTACGTCAACGGCGAACGATATAGAGCCATGATACGCAACTTGTTTTTGCCCCAGTTGGACGAGTTGAACTTTGTTGACATGTGGTTTCATCAAGACGGTGCCACATGCCACACAGCTCGTGAAATAATGGACATGAGGAAGGATGAATTTGGTGATCAGGTTATCTCTCGAAATGGCCCTGTGAATTGGCCGCCAAGATCATGCGATTTGACGCCTCTGGATTATTTCTTGTGGGGTTATGTTAAGTTGTTAGTGTATGTGGACAAGCCGCACACGATTGAAGCCTTACAGGATAACATAACACGCGTAATTCATGGGATAAAGGCCGAAATGATCGAAAAAGTGACGCAAAATTGGATCTTCGAATGGACCATTTGATACGGAGCCGCGGACAACATTTACATGAAGTTATCTTCAAAATGTGAATGGCAAATTGGGTGTTTTATTCTATTAAAAAAAAACTACGTTTGAAAAATCACCCAGCATTTAAGATTTTCAAATATTTTTTCTCCAATTTTCGAAAACTTTCTACACGAACGTCATTTTAACATTAACAAACGCAAAGAGAGAAGAATTATTCAATTTGGTACAGCCGTTTCATTTTTATTTATATCTATAACTTATAAAGGTTTCCGAATGTGAAATAGCATCGAAATGAAGTTGGTGGTGAATGAAATGATTTCGAAATTTGTATTCGAAATCATTCGAATTATTTTGGAATTTGATTTCGATTTTGGAAAAACGACAAACTCATTTCCTCTGACTTCGAAGATATCCAATTTGAATAGTATGTTCTTTAGAATATACGCTATTATCGCCAAATGAGTTTGAAATGCTTTTGCATTTCTCTTTTGTATTACACGTGCTTGCCAACTTGCGCAATATTCATTCAGTTATAGTATGCTGTTTAATTGCAAATTTCCTGTATAAATCAGAATTATGGGCCGAATTAATCGTCGTGATTCATTCTAAAGTATCATTAGAGCAGTGGTAAATAAAAAACGATCCGAAGACCTGTCGCATGGCTGGAAAGTGAAGTTCGCGGTGGCTGGTTACTTCGGCAGGCTAAGGCCCACGGGTCGAGGCATTGTGATCGAGTCCCAAGAATGCCACGAGGTGTGACAGCAGCATATTGCCCTCCCTGATCTCCCCGCATTCCATCATATAATCAGTTATGCATATTAAGTTAGTTAAGCTCATTATTATACCTGCAGAGTCTCGTTATTTATACACGACATCGTATAACTCCCGAGAGGATGATGGCCTCTACATACTCTCTGTGCGGATTATTGAATGGACTGGTTTGTTTTCGATTCGAGCCAAATCGAAAATGGTAATAATTGTATTTCAGCGCTGAATGTCATTATTTTAATCTGGTATGGTAACGATAATGCGCGCAGAAAATAAATTACTGAAATTAAATATATTAGTTTATGGAGATCTTCAGGTTGATGAACGGAGAAAACTTTGGAATTCACATGAGCAAATTTTTAATTTTGCAAAAGTTACTACCTAAATAGAAAGTAAAATGAATGATACCTAAAATCATAAATAAACAAAAATAAATAGGTGCAACAAGTTAAAGGTACATTGATTACTACAATTAATTATCTATTATGGTATTAATACTCAATTTTTAGTTCAATGAGTTGAGGTTACTTGATTTCGAGAGAAATGAAAAGCTATCCAAGTGCTTATATTTCACCTATTCTAATTCAGTTAAAGACAATTTTATATTTTGCTCAAGTTGTTACTCAATCGAAAATAGGCTAGAATAATTTTTGTCGAGTAAAAAACATATGAAACCATATTCAAATGGTTAATTTCTCCATAAGATTTGCACTTTCGAACTTCGATCGGACGAAGGCATAGAAATGGTAGAAAGTACGTCACAAATGTTAAATAAAAGTGTGCAAGTCTAAAAGAGAGTAATTTTGAGTTATTTATTTCATTGTTTGAGTGATTAGAGTGAGTAATTTCGACATGAATTCTCATCAAGTAATGGCCGTAAAAATTCAAATTTCATTCAAAATAAGAAACGGCTTTATTGATTTATATATACTGAAATATTCTTAGAATTTATAAAATCATTGTATATCAAAATAATAAAGATATTGTTTTTCATGTGGAAAAATGATCTACAGGATTATTCGCAAATAATACAAAACTTTATGTTAGTGTTAAAAATATCCAGACTATGACAGAATGGATCAATATAGACTTAGCAGCAATAAATGAAATGCTAAGCGATAACACTTCATCGGTGAATGTAAAAGTATGAATCTATAGTTTGAGTACAAGTAAAATTCTGTAGGTAAATAGAAACGAGAATATAACTATTGAAATTCAAAATCAGAACATTAAAAAAGCAAAAGTTGTTAAATATTTAGGCATTATGTTAGCATAAATTGAGTTTCAATGATCTCGACTCCATATCGTCTAAAATCTCCAAAAGAATCAACTTTCTGAAAAAAATTGGAAAAAATCTGAAGACATATGTGAAGTCTTCGCTGCTTATATAAGTCAATAATTATGCCACACTCTGAATATTTTTCCACTCTGTTATTCGAATTGAGCAAAGAAAAAACTCATCAGCTACAAAAATTTCAAAATAGATCATTTGGAAAAATTTTGATATGTAATAGATATACTTCAAACGAAAGCATGTTTCTTAGAACTGATGTCAGTTCTATCAGTGCGACTATTCAATCCTACATAAAAATGTATATTTATATGTGCACGCTAATAATACAAAAAATTTCGACAGTTTGTACATGCTATAAACTTTGTGAAACTAGAAAAAGTATATTTTATGGAAAATGTAATGCATTAAATGATTCGCCTAGCTCCATAAAATCAATAAGTGACCTTGAGGTATTCAACTATAAATAAGCTAAAATCGTTTTAAACAAGTGATTGTTAATAATAAATTTTGAACATGAATGTATGTATTAATTTCATTATAGATATTGCTGGATAAATTTCATTATTATAACAAAAAACTCTCCTTAATCTATATATTAGTATGTGTATAGAAATTTTTGCACCCCTTCCAAAACGAATGGTTCGAAAGGGTGAACGTGAAATTCACATAGCTATTTTTATTCACTTAATCAAAAGATACGCGTTACATGTTAATACACGCAATTATAAGTTATATTAAAATATAGAGTTATATATAAATTATATAATTGATGATATAAATGATTAATTTGAATGAAAAAAAAGAAAACAGAAATATTCAAACAATTCAGTTACCATAATGCAATAAGAAACTAAAAAAAACATCACAAACCTACACAAATCAGTTTTATATAGAGACGAAATATTTACAGCTATTTCTTCATGTGAAACGCATAAGAAATAAATCTGATTAGTTGAAATAAACTTATACTTAGATAGTCTATGGTCAAATTGTATTTCAATTTTTGTGTATAGGCCTTTATGATTATATTATCTTTCGTTTTATGTAAATTAAGAAAAATTAAACTTAGATATTGTTTTTTTTTTTTCACGTATACGTAGTTTATATCAATTTATGAAATACAACTTTCTCGAAATAATGAAGAAAATCATAAAGGAAGAAAATTACAAAGCTATAGTCGTCGAACAGAGAACCCTAATAAAGATCAAACTTGAAAATTATATTGAATTATTCTTGAATTTCGATCACTGAGCAACCAGAAGTATTCATTATTGCATTAAACTCAAGAAAATTGTGAATTGGGTTGTTTAAGTATTGAATAGCCAGTATCTATAGTATCTATGAGCTGAAAATCACTTTATTGATTGCCAAAAAATGATTTTCTTGCTGATCTAATGGGGTTACAGTATTTCACAGTAATGGAATGTAACCGTTTGCAGGCCATTGGATGGAACAGACTGTATAAAAGCTCAGTGGTAACTCGAACATAAGTAGGTACATAAGCGAATATATCAAATGTGCCTTTGACCACCATGCAAGTTAAACGGATTAAAAACAGTTTATAGTGCTTTTCTTATAAGGTTTCTCTCCTGAGTACGCGTTATAAACTAGTTCTTAATTGTCACGATATCCACAACAAATCTAAGAAGGAATATAATTTCTAATTAGGTTTTTCAAACTCGAAAGTCAGTTACAATGAATGAAACAGGTTATAATTCATATAGGTTTTCAGTCGTAAACCAAGTTCAATTTATTCATTGATTAATGTAATGTCTAACTGAACTTCTACAGGATTAATAAATTAAATGAAAACGAAAAAAACAACTAATGGTTATTCAAGAAAGAGTGATGAAGGGATCACACTCTGGTCAGTAGAATAATTACAGTGTCAGTTTATTCCTAACAACATACTATGCTGTTCGAATTAATTGGGATAAAGGATAAAAAACAATGTTTTCGTAAAATCTCACCTTTTAATGAATTAATTACATAAAAAAAGAGTAAATTTTCATATTAATATGACGTATGTCCTCCTTTCGCAGAAATAACTTCTTGAACTCGTCTAGGCATCGATTCCACTAGCGTAGCGCAGATTTTCTTCACATCGTCATCATGAAACCACACCTGAATTGCACTTATAATCATTTTTTCTTTTGTTAAAATGTCAAATCAACACGATCATTGAATAACAATTTTTTGTCTTACATAATTGCTAAACATTTTACTGTTTCTACACTTCTAATTTTGTGTTCATTAATCTTTATACTTATATCCTCATTTTTATTGGTTTTAAGGGTTTTTCTTGTACCCATAACTATGAAGTTAGATTTTTGCACATTAAGGGATAAGCTATTATCGCATTTTTTAAAATGTGTTCAATTTTTCAATGAGTTGATATGGAATTACAGCACGTATCTCTATCCTCAATCAATCATTGTAGTTTGTTCAGAAATATTAAATAAATGAATAAATAATAAATATAAATCAAATCAGTACTTCCTTCAGAAACAAATATAAATATAGAGCAAAACTTCACACTTTTCATTAAGTAGCACAAATTATATACACATTAATTATACGAGTATATACATTGAATGGAAACGTTATTGAATTTTTTCGTTATTTTTCGAGATATTTGTCAAAAAGGTTGAAATGTACACGAAGAGTAGTCACAAGGTTACTTTTCAAAAACCATTGAAAAACGGATTATTTAAGGAAAACCGTTTGTAATATCTTCAAACATTAAATTTCGAATAAAAAGAATTCTTGAATGACACTTTTCCAGAAAAATATGATTGTGAGTATTATCTTAACAGAGATTCAATATTATGTGAAAATATTAAAGAAAAGAATTGATATGTCTCTGAAAATCTTTATATTGATAACAATACTAATAAATTTTGAGCAGAATATATAAATAAACCAATTTATTTTGAAGAGCTAAAGATTTTTTATACATACCTATCTCATTATCTACAATATATCTCAATTACCCTCAAATATCCTAATATTGGTATTAGTTTCCGAGAGATTTGGAAAATTATTTGAAGCATTAAATTTTCCATAGTATAATCTTTTTTTAAATTTAGAAAGTCTACAATTTTGGATGTAAAAACTATCAGTATTTCTAGTATTATACGCATGTACATCACTGACATATGTTACATTTTTAGTACAATACATGGAGGCAACTTATTTTCAATTTAAAATTTAAATATGTATGTAGAAGAGTATTCATTGCTCAACAGACATCAGCTCCAAAGAGTTCGTATATTTTTAAGTGAGGTATATCCTACCTATTGGAGTTCAAAATTGTTCCCATAGTCATATTTTGCAATTTTTTTAATTGTTGATTATTTTCATTCGTCAAACCGTATAAGAAAGTGGTGCAATATTCAAAGTGGGTCATTATTATTGACTTCAGTAACATTAACTTCGCTTAGTCGATAGAACACCCGACTATGATGCAGTAGAACCCGGTTTCAAGCCCCGGTGAAGACATGGCTGTTTGTATTTGTCTATGATTTAAGCAGTAAGTAGTAATGATATATGCTGGGTAATGTACATTGATTGCAAGCCCAATGGCCGTTCCGAACCGGCGGGCGTTAAACTATAGGTCCACTGAATTGAAAAAAAATTTCACATATACAAGTATTGACAGATTTTCTCTAATTCTTTGCAGAAAATGTATTCCTTCGAGATTTCAGACGATTTGAAATCCACATTATCATTATAACTAAATTTTACATCGAACATATGCCTAAATATTCAACTCCAAATTATCGTTGCCTCTTTATCGTTTGAACATAATACAACCGATACAACATTTTTATTTGACCATAACTCCTTAGAAATTATGTGCAGAATATCGGTTTATTTCCAGAACACCACACCCTCAGATTAATTTCCCTAAAAATCATTAAAAATAAATTTGTATATATGTAGTGATGACCAGGCGAACCGTATAAGGCAAACATTCAGCATCGATATAAAAGTCGTAAAATTATCGAGTCATTTACAAGATTCAATAGTGAGTGGTTGTTTATGTCCGATTGGTAATGTTTGAGATGTCTTTCGTCCACCAGGACGTGGGTTTTCCTCTCGGCGAACACGTCCATACAACCTGATCCCGGCGCGTGAAACGGCACCGACTCCAGAAATGAAAGCACCATTAATTAGCAGTTAAATACGGCGTCGTTCTGATGCATGTGACCATTACAACTTTATCTTTATCTGAATGATGTTAGGAGTGCCCGATTGTTTTGCCAACCAGGGACGGGCTTTGCACCTAGTGCCAAAGCTGCAAAAACACACACACAAATAATAATAATAATAAAGTCTTTATTTCTTCTATTATATTCGGTAAAAGCACCTGAATCTTTATAAATGTAATTTTTCATAACTGGTGTTTTTTTTAGAGGTATAGAACATTAAGTTGGCATTACTGTTGAAGATGGCAAGCAATTCAACAGCTAAGAAGTGATTTATTCTCAGTTTGGTTTGACAATTCATCATGAATGGACTCACGCCTGAACAACGCTTGCAAATAGTGCAATTTCAATTCGAAAAGAATGGTTCTGTGCGGAACACGTATCGCGCGAATTTTGTTAAACGATGAAGCGCACTTCTGGTTGAATGGCTACGTCAACAAACAAAACTGCCGCATTTGGAGTGAAGATAATCCTCAAGTGTATGTCAAAACACCGTTACATCCAGAAAAACTGACTGGTGCGCGTTATGGGATGGTGGAATCATTGGAACGTACCTCTTCACAAACGATGATGGCCAGAACGTTACAGTCAATGGGAATCGGTAAAGAGCCATGATTATTATCTTTTTCATTCCTGAATTGTACAACCATGATGTCCAGGAGCTGTGGTTTCAACAAGACGGCGCAACATGTCACACAGCTCGTGCCACAATCGATTTATTGAAAGACACGTTTGGTGACCGCCTAATTTCAAGTTTTGGACCTGTGAATTGGCCTCCAAGATCTTGTGATTTAACACCTCTAGACTGCTTTCTGTGAGGATATGTGAAGTCATCGGCCTATGCGGATAAGCCATAAACGCTTGACCATTTGGAGGACAATATTCGCCGTGTTATTACCGATATACGACCACAAATGTTGAAAAAAGTCATTGAAAATTGGACGTCCAAATTGGACTCCATCCGAGTCAGTCGTGACGATCATATGCCACAAATCATATTTAAGATATAATGCCACAAGGTTATCTTTAATAAAAAAAAATTCTTGTCAATCTAATGATCCATCGTTGTTTTATTGCAATTTAAATTTCTATACCTCTAAAACAAACACCCTTTAAAAGAGGAAGGCGAAGTTTATGCGCACATACATTGCATTGAAATTTTCATTCAATTTACTAAATGATCATCTCGACTGTCATGAGCTTCTGGGTAAACTTGATTTCTTCGTTCTTCAGAGATGTACTAGAATAAGCAAGACATTTTACTGAAAAACCCACACAACCAATCTTCACTCGCAATCGCCGCTTAGCTTTGCATGTTCTACTGCAAACCAGGTATCAAGCTGCTGTGATTTGCACTGGGATTCACTTGTTTTTATCATTAATGTGAACCTAAATCTTAACAGTGAGATATCTTGATTTCTTCCGATTTGAGTTCTGAGTGACTTGTTTTCTTGATTATTATTATAATTGAATATTTAGATATTGACATTGAAGATTTAGATTATTATATTCGATAATGTTTTCTATTATTATAATAATTTTTTTGATATTGTATATCTACGTTGTCATCGATAGCTTCAATAACCATACTTATTCATTATGTATTTTCCTGTAATTGGGTAGTTACCTGTTGGAAATATATGCTTATTATTATATTGCTCATTATTATACGTGGTATATTATACATTCTTGATGATGCCGTAAAAGGCGAAACTAGTCGAATAAAGAATTGTTCAGTTAGTGATTTTCAGACAAGTATATCTTATTACCTCTCATTTAGATATGAACTATTACAGGGTTGATTCATCATCCATTGAATTTATTTAATATCTATGTATTCAAATCAACAGAACAAAAGCAAGTTAGATTGAATACTTGGTAAATATACAATCTAGAAAGTATACTTTATAAGAAAAACTCCTCTAACCATAAATCACATTTCCTATCAGGATATTCTTCAATAGTGGTCCAAACTTATTGATAGATAGAGTGCGGATTTTTTGAGACAAGGCAGTAACAAATATCCACACCAGTAATTAGGAACATTTGTTGGACCTTCTAAACCTCCCAAAATTCAGTATAATATCCGATTTACATTATGGTATCGTAGTGATGATAACCTACTACTACTTACAGATCTAGAGTATCCGTATGCGAAATAATAAACAAACAATAACATATATACTTGGGTAAGCTGATATGCGCAATTCTATATAACTATTTTTACAACATACTATAATTATTCTAATTTCCTTCCTCTTTAGTCTGAAATGATCTCTCCATCTCCACAAAAATGACACCATACCAACAAGCCATATCGAAAAAAAAAAGAAAGACTCAATCAAAGAGAAATATGCCAACTTGAGCACTCCAACCGACACAGAAGCTCTTCTACACAGCCTAGGAGAAAAGTATTCTATGTGTGGCGCCAATTCCAACAAAACATTCATTCGAAAAGTTTCAAATCAATAAAAATAATGTTATAGTAGAGCTAGCTATGTGAACATGTATAATGTGATGCCCCATTATACTTCGAGAGATAAATTTCAGAGATATATTGAAATCGATTCACCTCTTGATGAAAGCGCAGGACAGTTGTTTCGTCCTGCAACAAACTCGTCAGTTGTGTCACGTCCATAAAAGTCCATCAAATGAGGAAATGATTTCAATCTCTAAACACTTTCTTATTACAATTACATCTATAAGAAACAAAATCTAGGAATCATTCCAAAAATATTGACCAAGTGAACAAATTGGTTGTATTTTTCACAAATATGCCTTTTTTTCGCAGAGAACCGATGAAATTCTTCGATTTTTCCATGAATAGGTATGCACGGTGTTATTAAAGTGTCTCTCCAAATTTTAATTAGTACTTCTTCGAGCCACTGCAAAGTGATAAGTTCAAAGAATATTCGTTTCGAGAAATAACGCTTTCATTTCAGGAAACAGGATGTCAAACTCTTCAAAAGTAATTGTTTTTTAAGAAATCCCAATAAACCCCTATTTTATGATGAAATTTAGGAAGTTATTTAGGATAGTATGGGTAGCAAAGAGATAATATTTGAGTGAAATAATTTTTTGATGCTTTTCAATTATAATTGATGCTACCTTCTACTCTCATTTTGTTCAGCTGTTTTCGTGTTTGGGTACTTGATGAAATAAGTAGTGATTTGTGATTTGTGCACAAATACTCTTCAAATTTCTAAATAAAACACCCTGTAACTCTGAACGAAACAAAATTTTATCCACGTTTTTTCGGTATAATTCATAATTTGAAGTCAAGATTCTAGTTTCAAATTATTTCCAGTCATTAATGAATCCTAATGTATACTTTTTCTTTCGATTTTTCCTTGAAATTATTATACTTAATTTATTTTATGATGGAAATAATCGAATGCACGTTTATCATGCGATTTTAATATTCAAATGCATTAATTTAAATTGTAAATTATAATTGTTCTTCCGAAACAGTGAGATATGGAGACACCCCTTGGTGGAGAGAAAATAAATTTATAATTTCTACGGCTTTGCGTGACTACTATTGTTTATCAGAACAATTATTGTAGAACGCTAATATAATGATTTGCATTATTAGACGCGACGACAGAAATGCCACCAATAATAATGTAGTATTGTTATAAGAGAAATGAAAGTTTAATTATAAAAAGACGGATACTTCGTTTACGACTACTCTAACGGAATTTTCGGTTGAAGTGAAAATTTGTTTACCTTATTCCTTACTATTCCAACAAATATAAAACAGAGTTTCGTACACAAATGATTTTTATTTGTCTATTCAGAAGCGTCAAAAAGGGTACAAGCGCACCAGAATTAATTGGCTTTTCAAATTACAAGGTATTCAATTGATGAACAAAATATTTGGGCCCATATTGACAGGAATGAACATAAAAACCCGGTGTCCTCAAGGAAAGAATATGAAGGTTCATGCTTTAATATTTTAACGAACCAAAGTAATTTCATTGTGTGCAATTTTTTGTGTCCAGAACAACGTAAATTTTGGTTGGAATCGTAAGTTTCTCAACCTCAACTATAGTTTCTCAACAATTATCACAATGGAATCGTCTATATTAGTGTCATTTCCGACTTGGTCGTCTGAAATATAAGAATCGATTTTTCTTTTCGCTGCAAAATTATTAATAGAACAATATTCATGACTGAAAAAACAAATTGATCTTCTTTTTCAATACTACTTCGATATCCTTTATAAAATGAGCTGGTATACGTAAAATTGGATTTTATATCGCACAATGCCAATTAAATTTTTGATGGAGATATCTCGAAATGATACATTTCTCAAAAGAACTTATTAATTCGCCATTTTCCACTTACTGAGAAAGAAATCTCATCATTTCAATGATTGTTCCCAGTTGAAATTGAATTCAAAGGGGAGATATTTATATTTCATTCATCAAACATTAGATATGGTTAGGAATTAATATATTTTCTACATTTAAAACCAGGTAGACTTTCTTTCAACATGTTTAACATGTGAATGTTAACACAATTACATGTTTCAACGTAGAAAATAAGCTGAAACAATGTAACAATTATGGAAAATTTAGAAGTAGTATGAGGTGTTGAATTTTAAAATGTATTAGATACTTCTAAATATTTAAATTCAAACACTTGAACTTTTGATTTACACTTCATTCACTACATAGCATGACTCGTTTCGTCGTTACAAACGATTTGTTCAGATAATTTAAATGAAACTAAGTAGTTTTTCGATTTTCACAATAATTGATTCAAAACATGACAATATCATTTCGCCAACACAGTGGCTTCATCAGATGTTGATGGTTAACCGTTTATCATCAACATCTGATGAAGCCTCTGTGTTGGCGAAACGATATTGTCATGTTTTGTATTAATTATAGTGAAAATCGAAAAACTACTGAGTTTAATTTAAATTATGTATTTAGATTTTCATCAAGTATCGGCCCAATCGATTAATGACTTCTTCAGATGCTCACAGAATAATTCTGTCAGCATCTTCTGCATTATTATATTCTGCAATAATACCGCATATTTCTGAAAGCATCTGAAGATGTCGTTTGTAACGACGGAACGCGTCATGCTATGGAGTGAATAAAGTGTAAATCATAAGTTCAAGTGTTTGAATTGAAGTTTATATTCAATTAGATACTTCTATTTCAAACTAATGAATCTGTAATTATATTTCTATCATTTTTTTGAAGGTTTGCGAAAGAGTATCCTTTTCATTTTCATATTGAACTAATTGATTGAAGATAAATGATGAGGATATGACAATCAATCACAAATTGTTCACAAATACGTTTTCAATATCTATTCTTCATTCCACCTCTCGAAAAAATATTGAATATTTCGTATTAAAAAATAGTTTATTTTCATTTTAATGGACACTCTTGCTGAAATCTACACTTCATACATTTCATTCGATCTTTTTGAAAAAAGAAACAATTAAAAATTCCTCTTCAATATATTGAGATGAAAAACGTGCAAAAAACCACTGTTTGCAATTTTGAGATTTATTCAATGATTATTTCAATATTGATATTCAAAGCTTCTTTGAATCTAAAAATAGAGAGAGGCGAGCCCAATTCAGCTTCCAAAGAACACTAGTGGTTGACTGAAGTCGAAAAATATCTAGAAAATATTTTATTGATTAAGTTTCTTCACTGAGCTCTCAGTAAAACATTTTTGTCAAGATATTTCTTCAAAACAACCCTTAATTCACTGAATAACTGTGTTAACTTTATGTGTATAATAATAATATTATTTTACTATTTTTTAATAAAACTTTTCCTCATAAGAAAATAATAAATGACATTCAGTTGATGATATTTTGTCGGTAATTTTAAAGGATTGAACGTAAACCTAGACAACACGTTGTGAATATATTACCTTACTTTCTAACTAATTCTTAGCCAATAACGGTGTCGGCTCTCATCGACATTTAGAAAAACACGGATATTAAATTATTTCACGCTGTCGATCCCTCTTGGAGTTCATACTTTCGTTAATTTCATCAATCCGAGCAATTGATCGAGTCATCAAAGAATTTCAATCGAATTGTTGTAATGTAATATCTTCAGCAATAATCGAATTCAAGTCATGAAACTGCGATCCATGTTCTCTTACCCAGATCGAATTTAATTTAAATGGAAATAAATTATTATATGAACTGAATATTTGTGTTGTGGACTCATTTTACACATTTATATCGATAAAAATTGTTTATTGACGAAAATTTGAATATTGGTATTTTTGTGAACTATCGAAAAAAATCCCTAGAATGAATTTTTAACACATTTAATCTATAATTCAAAATCGGAATACACAAGATACATAATTTCATCTGAATATTTTTCCTACACTAATTGTGCCACACTTTTAGCCATATTTTTACATAGAAAAAGTTCTACAAGAAAAAGAATAATGATAAAAAATTCGTTATTCTCAACAGGTAAAATACAAATTACAGAAAATAATGACATAATGTTGAATGATAACCAAATAACTGAATAAATAAAATGAAAAGAAATATAAAAAGAGCTAAATCTAATTTTAAAGAAACTAAAAAGTAACTAATAACTAAATAACAAAATTGAATGAAATATTACGAAGAACGCAATCTGAATGAATCAATTCAAATCAATTTTTCTTGTTCACATAACTCTTTATAATAACCTTAAAAGTAAATGTCACATTAATTATATCAACTGTATTGAATGTCGATTCCATAAACCAAATGGTTGATTGTATTAACCAGTTGATCCTAGGAATGTCAAGTGGAATCATTCTGTAGTTCGAGAATTTTGGCTAGGAACACGAAATTTCAAAGCTGACAAAAGAAAAAGACAATCAATACTGTTGAGGAGTAATTTATACAAAAATTTTAGTGATAAACTTTCTCTCCTGTCCTGCAATGATATTAAACCTAATCGACTCAATAATTCCTCTCTGTCGATAATTTTTATCCTACCTTCAAACTAAAATTTCAAAACCTTCTATGAATGGCCTCAAGATGGCGTTTATGGCAAGTATAAATAGGAGAGAATATAGAACTAAGAATATCGAAATGACACTAGACATCAAAATATCTATTCACATTGAAATTCCATTCATACTGAATACGTACTAAAACACTGATATGTTAATTAGATACACTGGAAAATGACAAAATTGAAGTATTATTGCAGAGTGCGAATACCAACATAGCGACCGATATAATCTTGTACGCATATTTTTTAATTTCCAAGTGTCTATCTGTTAACAAACCACCATCCTATACCTTGCGCCGTTATTGATGGTTCTAGAAATGTGTTGCCTGTACCAGTTTCACTTTGTAGCTGTAAAAACTGAAAAATTACAAGATCCTTTATGATTTATTCATCATAAAGGCGTAAACGATGAGTTCACTGTTTCGATTTGATTTTTTAATTGGCAGCATTAATCTAACTATCGATTTAAGTAAGGTGAACAATAAACCTCTACTTGAGCTGAATCTTCTATTTTTTTCACGTCGTTTTTAGTGTAATGTTTCTCTTATTTTCAATAATACTATTTCAATTCCATCTGGTGAAAATTTCAAACATATTTAATGAAAAACACTTGGCTCAAAACATTTTCGAAAGCTAAACTGGTTTTCTCGACTAACATTTTTATATATAATTCAAATGAAACTGAGTAGTTTTCTGATTTTCAATATATTTAAGTTAAAGCATAACTAAATCGTTTCGCCAACGCAGTGGCTCCATCAGATGATGATGATAAACTTTTTCATAAGTTTTATCAACATCTGATGAAGCCACTATTTTGACAAAACAATATTTTTATGTTTCTACTTAATTCTAATGAAAATCAGGAAACTACTTAGTCGTATTTCAATTATGTATTCATATTTTCATCAAAAAGCCGCCCAATCGATTAATGATTTTCATATATGTACTTCAACATCTACACTGCTATATGCACATGGTAGGGGAGAAAATAGAGAGAATAGAAGAATAGTTAATTTAGAGGACGATAATAATATAATTATTAGTTTGCACAAAGTTACGTTTTAATCCAAATAATCTATATAAGTATCCTCCTTTGTGATGTATAAATTAATGAGTTCTCAGCAAAAATGGGGCCACTATAATTGATATACAACCACTTTGTTAACCTGGTCTATATTTCTGATACGCATTCTTCATCAGGACTCTAGAAAATACAGATGTTGAATAAAATGTCATGTAAAATGTATTACATCTTCAGTATAACTAGCCTGAATGTTTGACGAAACTGTAAGAAGCAGTATATGAACTTGAAATGAACATATAATAATGCACAATTTCAAATTTCAACAAAAAATTATGAAAATGTGAAAATTGAGGTAACCTAACAACCGTGAAAGAATTAAGAACCGGAATGTTGGAAAACAGACTAACGTCAATGAAGAACACAGAGACTAAAGATGTAAACACTCAAGAACCAAATGACACCACAAATAAGTAACACAAAACATCCATTAAGAACTCAGAAGTTACTTGTCGAAGGACTTTTTGAAAAGGAAGAATTTTTTGATAGTAAATAGCTGTATATGCAACTGAGTCTATTAATTTCCGTTTTTTTATTTATGCTATTTCCGTAAACTACACAGATATATAAATGTTTTTCGATTTTCATTATCTGTAGAATTATCTTTTTTGTATCTTATTGAACCTATATTTTGGACTAGATTGAATCAGTGTATTGATTGATTTGAGTATATTCTTTTTATTCTAAAATTTTGATTCGCTTCTTAAATCTTTTTTGGTAGACGTAATTTGTATTCTACATCATTCAGACAATGTATGCACAAATATTACATTGTAATTAACAAATTATATATGTGCCTATTTTTTGAAGAATAGTTTTAAAGTGTCCGTGGAGTGAGCCACTATATATAGGAATAAAACAATAAGATAAAAAAGATATAAAAGTATATAAAAATGTTAGTCGACAAAACAAATATTCAGTTCACCATTTAAAAATGTAGTAACACTCCGGAACAATTGTCAAGATATTACTTCAATGTCGTGAAATTGCAAAGTATTTTCCACTCATTATATTAAAGAATGTTTCATCAAGAGATCAGCGAACTTTCAATCAATATTTCGAGATTGTCACGAATATAAAATAACCGACAAATGTTGATGGTTTTTCAATTCTTTCATTTGAAGTTAATTGGTTTGTCATAAAATATTGACCACCGTTTACTCAGTAGATACTTATGTTTACTTTTATTATTACCTAGACACTCCAGACCTTTAGAGAGAAACGATTTTATTTAAGGTGTCCATGTATTTCATTAAACGCACCCACTAGCTGACATTCAAACGTACTAAATTAGAAATAAATCGTTTATTGCAAAATAATATGAAGGAAATATCTTAATTAAATCCTGTAGATATGCAGTCGACAGATTTACTGGATATAAATTTACAATATTCCTAATTGGATTAGCCTTGAATATCTCAAGTTATCATTAAGCAGTACTTTTCTTTTCTTGGTACCGATAGCTTACGTCTTTTGTTACGTGAAGAAAAACTATTACTAATAGCATAAGGACAAAACTTTAGAATTGCCATGGATTTGCAAAAAGTCTCTTAATCGATAAGAATGGCTTCATTTTAAAGTTAGGTTACATGAATTGTACCCTAATAACGTCAAGCCAAATGTATGTTTTTATTCACCGAATAAACTGAATATATACAGAGTGTCCAAAATTCGCCTTCCAAACTCCAACTTCAGATACTGCTTTCAGGTGTCAGACTCACCTACTTTAGGTTTCATTAATTGATTAGGCCACTGTTTCGCAAATTGGGGCCCACTTACCATAGAATGGCAATTTGATTGTGAGGGGGGGCCATACGAAAATGGGATCGACATGGGTTTAACCCTTCCCCACTTCATGAAATAATAATAACTACTGAATAATTGAATTGATCCAATAAAGAATTGAAGTAATTTTAACTTCTTCGCCCAATTCGAGGAAGCATAAGAATTTAAGAGAGAATAAGCTGGGGCACAGCACAAAAAACCTTGGGAAGCACTGGATTGAGCATATACTCAATAGAAAGTCAATATCATAAATGACTTCAATTCGCCATAAATCAACTTTTACTATGTCATCTATCTATTTTAAAAACTATATTGTTTTTCTCATTTTTATTTTTTACACATCTATTTTTCATACTGTTGAATGATAAGAGTGACCCATCCCTAAATATATTCTTTAATATATTCAACGAAATTTTTTATTCTCATTTTGTTATTATGTGACACTAAAAAATAAATATAGTCTCAAATTTCCACTCTCTTAGTTTTTTTCCCAGTCAAACCGTTTGACAGAATGAAACAATATTCAAAGTATGGCCTAAATATTTACTTGAACAGCAACATCACATATGCTCATAGAATCTCGGAAAAATAGAATTTTTCAGAGATTTTTGAAGATATGAAATCAGCATTATAGTTCAAACCGAATTTTTCATCTAATATAATGCCCAAATATAATACTTTTTTTACTCTTTCAATTCGCTGTTCATCAATCTTCATAATTGAATAAAAAAGCTGTATATCATCAGTTAATAAACGTATAGTGCTTTGTTTCACATGAGAAACAATATCGTTTCTAGATAAAGAGACCAATGACGGACCTAGGACAGATCCTTGAGTTACTACAAAATCAATTTCGCGTCGGGCTATCCGACACCATAAAGTTAATTGTAACTATTTTTTTTTTGCGAATTCAATTATGATATGAACCACAATCATTTACTACTCAAAATTGAATTGATGACAGAGTAGTTTGAAATGCTGAATTAACAGAGTATTCAGTTTTGTGAAAGATATTTCACCAATGTCTGGAAATTTTCGAGATTTTTGGACTTACAGAATTTTTCGAGGAGATATAAGAATACGCTGTTAATTCAAAGTTACAAACATTCATTGAAATAACCAATATCTTTAACTTAGAATATGACTGAGATTGAAGTCAAATTCTAAATTGACAAGACTTGAGTCCCACTCAAGTCTTGTCGAAACATAATTGAATATTAAATTATATTTAAAAATATTGCATAGTCAACATGTTTCGAGCATCTTCATTCTCATCTTGAAGAGTTCATCATGTGAGCCCATCTTCATTCTAGTCTTGAAGATGAGCTCACGCTCAAAAGGTGCTGAGTATTTGATATTATTAAATAATCGTGAAGCATTAAGCCAAGTGTTCAATTTAATTTGAAACTTAGAATTTGTTAAATTGCATAAATTGTAGTACTAACTTTTTAACTGATAAAATGCATTTTTGTCTTCCAAGGTTTCAATAAGATAAATCTTCGCATCATTTTAACACCCTTGTTTATTTTTCAACTGGTACGTACTGCAAATCGTTTAGTAATCGACTAATGTTATCGAATGCCCCTGGTATAATTTTCTATATTTTAGGTAAATCAATTTGATTTATTCATCCCAAAGTCGATCTAACCAGTATATTTCACAAACTAATATTTTGATTCAAATATATTGAAAACATCTAAAGAATCATAGAATGCACTTGATTGCTTCAGTATATATCTACATGAATGGAATTCAAACTATTGAAATAAGAATAAGCAACTCTCGTTTTAAAAAGTTGTTAACTGCCAATACAACTCGATGAACCGCAGAGCCCATAAAACGCCATAAATGCTCAGAACAACAACGCCGTGGTGAGATTATCCATTCCAGGTAAATAGAAATGCAAATAATACTTTTGTAGAGCATAAAGCAACGCGACATGGTGTGTTCAAAATGGTGTTAACTGATACTTGCCATTGTTCCAAGCCAGTGATAAATAAATTACTTGTACTAGATTCTTCCTTGAATTAGAATTAGAACGATAAAGTTGGATTGCAGCAAATTGGTTGAAAAAATGTTTGAATATGTATGGTGACATGGACAGTGCTTTTGTTGGTATATATTCATTCATTTGATATATTATTTCATTGATAATTATACTAACAATAAGGGGCGATCCGATAATTATGTCACATGAATTTAACTGCCCTTCGTCCATATCAAAGCTGGTCATGTTACACAAATGATGTGAGATTCCCCCAAAGTGTGACTTCACATATTTCGCAATCTTACTTCTAGAAATAATTGAATTAAAACAGTAGATTTGGAACTAGGTTCATTCCATTTGAATTATTTTTAGAATATATGACATCAAGTCATATATTTCAACAAATTTATGAAAAAACGAATACTTATATTAATTGAAGGGAACTTAATCATATTGATTCAATGGACTTTGAACCTACCTCTTCGAATTACTTATAACTGATAGGGCAGCCACTTCGTTCCCGTTTTAGGTTGCTAATGGCAGAAACTCTTGTTATGTTAACATATATTTCAGTCAACCATAGAGCATCATCGACATAATTCAAGCAAAAAATATTTTTGATACGTCTAGTAGCAATTCTTTGAAGACGAGTCTTCAGGATGGACAAAACTTCTTGGTGATTCCTATGATTAGTATGATGAAAACTATGCCACAAACTATGATGCATAGATGCCACATGGTCACTTAAACAAGTATTCCCAAACACTGAGACAATAGTTATCATATGAAGCTTGCTTCAAATGTAATGATACTCGGAGGTCCAAAATGTTTTTGAGTTTTTCGTTAATAATGTAAAGCGTCATTTAACACGTAGATTTTGAAATGAGACATCAGAGAATTTTAGAAGCTCCTTAACTCTTTGTGAAACATAATTGAATATTAAAATAAATTAAACTCTTGGCTTAATGTTTCACGATTTATTTAACAATATGTATAGTCAACATGTTTCGAGCGTTAGCTCATTTTCAAGACTGAGTGTTGACATTAAGCCAAGAGTTTAATTTATTTTAATATAGAATTTTTTTCTGGTCATTATATATGATGAATAGAAAATCACATAATCCACAAAAATACATAATCGTAAAAAGTTATATGTTATTATATATTTCTAGAGGACGTACATTCAATCGATTAAATTTAGCTTCTAGTGAATAAATGAAAGTGATCACCGACTCTCCTGGTTTCTGCTTCGTTGACTTGAACTCGTTCAAAAGAATTTGATCATACTCAGTTTGTTTCATACCTGTTACTAAGTTTGACCAGTTCTTAAAAGTGCCTCGAATGACATGATTGTGCCACAAAGACCGAGCATCCTGATCTAATAAATCAGCAGCAGAATCGAAAGGTCGTTGTCACTACAACAACTTGATACTTTCATAGTATCCACCAGTTCCACAAAAGGAATCTGAAGTTCTTTGCCAGAAAATTTTTCAATACCCCATTTGAAAACTGGGATCTTCTTTGATGTATTTGACGAAACATTGAGGGATGTTACAGCAGAGCCAGGTACATTTGCTGAATATCTAACAGGAGTCAAACAAGCTGGAGTATCATTAGTACACTGTTCTTCTGCTAAATCCGATTATAACTCAAATAATCCAACCAACAGAGATGGCTCATGTGACGTTTCAATATTATTATTCACTTGTAACCTGTGAATTCTTGTTAAGCAGTGTGTCAGACGAGAATCAAGTATGAATGACGGTTTTCGAGTGATCACTAATTTTAATATTTATTTTTATTTTGATTGTTTTGGTTACTATATTTACTATTATTTAGTGCAGTAGTTCCGCAGTAATAGTAATTATAAAAATTTTTTCTACCTTTTTTATATATCGGAGGAAAATAATGGTTCAGTATCATACCATGTGGAAGTATATTTATCTTTCTTGCCATCAGAAAAACTCCAAAAACTCATGGAAAGCCAGATAATTAATTTGAGCGCATATGATTTAATTTATCCTAATGTTTCAGAAAATGTTCAGAATTCAATTCCTATTTTTTCACTTGTTCTGTGTTATATCAGTATGATTGTTTATTCTAGTTGATTGAGGGGGAACGAATGAAATTAACACTTATGATTTGAACACATTTCAAGAATTTCCAAAAAAAATTTTATATATTGTTCTTGAAAATATTTTTTTCGGTATACAATACCTTCATCAAATGGATGAATACATATTATTTTTTCATTGTGATGTATTGTTTTTATTGTTAATATTCGATAAATTACTTGAATCATTATACATTGAACTCGGGTGTTTTGTATATATGCGGTGTTTTCAGTTCTTTCTGAATTTTTAAGTTAATGCATATTTAAAATTTGCCTATATCTTCATCTTTCTCAGTTGCTAAAACCATTTCATTTTCATAATTCAATTCATGTTTTTCAGTTATTCTGTGTTCGTGCGGGCCCCTTATTTGGATATTTAGTAATTATTAGTCTAATTTTCTTCATTATTGAAAAGATTTACGATTTTTATATCATATAAAAATTACTTTTTCTGTTGTACCTTTTATTTTTCTATTCGTTGTACGCATTGACAAATATTTCGATAATTCATCAACATTCATACGACTATTTAATAATCTAATCCGTAGCAAATTGGAGTGTGGCAGCAGGATCTGGCATCCTATTTACACTTGCCATCTACGCCATCTTGAGGCCATTCAGAGAAAGTTCTTGAATTTCTCAGTTTGGAGGGAGGATAAAGTTCATCAACAGAGAGGAGTCAATCATAACGAATTATTGAGTCGATCTAGTTTAATGTCATTGCACAGCAGGAGAGAAACTTCATCACTAAAATTTTTGTACAAATTACTGCAAAACAGTATCGATTGTCCTCCTCTCCTGTGCGCTCTAAAATTTCGTGTTCCTAGGCAAAATTCTCGTACCTCAGAATTATTCCATCAGAGACTCCGAGGACCAACTCGCTAATGCAAACCCTCCTTTCGTTTATGGAGTCTACATTCCATACAGTTGCGAATAATTGTGACATTCACTTCGAATCCATAAAAGTTATTATTAGGACTTATATGAACAAAGATTGACTTTTTTAAATTCAATGGACGATGAATCTACTCTGTGATAGTTCATATTTAAATGAGAGGTAATAATAAAAACTTGTCTAAAAATCACTGACTGAACAATTCTTTATTCAAACAGCATTATCATTCAGTCAGTGATTTTTAGACAAGTTTTTATTATTACCTCTCATTGAGTTTTTTGTAATATTTCATTAAATACTGTTATTTAGTTATATGTTACTATTTTAGTTGTTTTAGATTATATTGAACTCTTTGTTTCAATTCTTTAATTTCAATTATTTAGTCATTATTCAACATCATGTTATTATTTTCTGTAATTGGGTATTATACCTGTTTAGAATAAAGAACTTATTATTATTATTATATTCAGAGGAAATTCAGTCATGAACTTCCAATGATACTAGATCCTCTAAAATATTTTATTCAGCTTCATATTTCGAATCAAAAAAATTATTTTCTATTGTTGCAGCCCATCCAACATATTTCCACTCCAAAAAAACCTTAAACCAAATAAAACAGTTCGATTAAACCACTTATTATTCATCAGACAGCATACAATTCCTTTTTATTTATCAGATTCACATTAAAGGGGAGTTCCTTTTTTTATACACCTCCGATAATATATGCGATTTCAACGGAGTGGCAACAATGGCGCGCTGTCCTTCCTGCAGTAATTAGTGATCAAGTAGGTGGAAATATGGGGCACACACGGCTTTCGAACTAAACAAAAGAATAAACCCGCTTTCAATATGCGCATCTGCTAGGTGAATGATATTTTTTTCTGTCTGTGTGGTAATTATACTGACGAACCCATGTTTTATTATATATAAGTGATTAGTAGCGGCCTGGGATATTGTTATGGTTTGAATTTAATATCTTTATGGTTCGAATTTGAGTTATCACATCTAAGTACCAGGACGAAAGGTTTTACATTATTAATTTCCCCTTTAACATTAATAATCTTCTCGCAGTATGTTTCAAATTCACTTATCTAACTATTCTATTCTAATTGAATATCAAATACCGGTACGAATTAAGCATTGCAAAAAAACGAATACCAAATGAAAGAATTAGTGGTAAAACCTTCTTCCAGCCTGGTTTCAGTATCCAAAATTCATATTAAAGAGCGATTCAAAACCATTCAGTTGAATGAATATTTTCATTAGAAGAGGCAAGAAATTGATGAAATTAATTTTTATTGTTTTTAATTAAGACTTCGAAACAATAAACAGACTATTTTTGATGAAAATCGCAAGATACGGCTTTGGTGAAACAATTTTGAATTGGTTCATAAAATACCTCGGAACCAAATAAATGGTTCCGAGGTATAAGTTATAAGTTGATAAATATGGCAACTTTTCTACTCCTTGAAATACTGAGCATGGTGTACCTCATGGAACCGTTTTGGGACCTAAACTGTTCATATTGTACATGAATTATATCCAAAACTGTGGAATAATGTGATATTCAGCTAATTGAGCTTTGATTTCTGATTTTCAGATTCATTCGCGAGTTAGAGGTAATGGAATAATTATGAATTAGATATGCTGAGTGAAAAACTCAACAATTTAATTGAATGGCTCAATGAATACTCCATGGAACTAGATGTTAATGAAATGAGATGAGGATTATAAAATTTGAATATTATAAATTGGATTTTTCTGATAACTCTGAAATTAGAAAGTTAATCAAGGATACTGTGGAGTAGTTCAAATATTCAGGTTGTGATATAGGTGAAAATAAACTTGTTGAACACTTTGACTATATTACGAATAAGATAACAAAGAAAATCAATTTTTTAAATCAAGTGCCAATGATTCAACTGTTTCGGTAAAATTGACAATATATCAAACGATTATGTCATAATAATATATAATATAATAAAAATTTATTTATTCATTGAAAAATATACAAAAGTTTCACATTTTTAAAAGAGTATATGATGAAAAAGCGTACAAAGATAACCGTAAAATGTGTGAGCAATTAACAACATTTCAAGTCTAAAATGATATTCACATATTTCACATATTATGAGTATGAACAAGGAGTATTTGAATAAACAAATGAACCAAAGCAGCATACAATACACAAGAACCTCTCCAAAGTTTTCTTGCAAACCCAGGTACCTATAGAGCTACGCTGACGTCACAGATTCCTTTGCTGTAAGAAACGCTTTCAATCTCATTTTGAAGATTGGTATTTTTCATTTCGATTTGATAATTGATGAGGCCGATACTTCGAGAAAATTTATATCCATAATGAAACAATATTTAGAATTTTCTCATAATTTTAATACAAATACGCATGACGACGTTTCGAAGTACTACTTCTTCATCAAATGCTGGACTAATACTTTTTCATTTCTTTAATATCGATGGGGAGTCGATTGTAAACCCTTAGCCAAAACATGCAAAAGATCTTTGACAGGGTAATCTAAACATTCTGGAAGAATTGCATAACTGTCCCTGCCTAGTACCATAACTATACCCACTTCTTTTGAACAGTGGTATTTGATTGAAGCAGATAGGAAGTATATTTGATCAAAATCAAGTAAACTATTTTCATTATATAACTTGTCTATTGAAAGGTATATGATCTGGAGATGATTATTTTGAGCAATCGCTTCTGGTTCATATTATCACGTCTTATATTATCGTGAATATTATCATTTCTGATTCACCTTATGTTTTAATTGGAAAACTCTGAAATATATACCCTCCAGAAAAAATCAAAATGGAGCATTACGTATTAATTCAGAACGAAAATTCATAATATTAGATAATACGAAACCATTAAACTTTAAACAAATTTCAATATTAAAACAATAATATTTATATACTCGTATAAAATTTGCTCAAAATTTTACCTAATATCGAATAGTGTTGGTGTTTACTTGATGTAAATCCATTATAATTGAATATAAGCTAAAATTCAATCACTTTTATAAATGTATATCAAAAGTTTAAGTGTTTGAATTTTAGTTTTCGTTTATATTCAGTCAAATACTACCTACCCATTTTTCAATGAATTATATATATATATATATATATATATATATATATATATATATATATATATATATATATATATATATATATATATATATATATATATATATATATATATATATATATATATATATATATATATATGATTATAATATCACTACATATATAAAAGATATTCGATTCAAAATTCTTTATTTTTTGTTTCTCCAATTGTTTTTTGTTCCAAACCATGTGTTAAAAATTGATTAACTAATTTTATTTTAATTACTTCATTTTGTGTTATTTTCGTTTTGAACGATTTTCCACTCAGGTTGAACGAGAAGTCAATCAAAACTATGTAGCTCACAGGACAACTATATTCAATTTCAGCTTGGCCTGGACCATGTTGCCAATTGACATGAAGATAATTATTTGATTTTGAATGTGTCGCAGTAATCTTGTATATTTCACAAGGATGGCGAATTCGATCACAAAAGATCAAGTTGAGTGTGATTATAGAGTGGATATTCAGGTTGAAAGTGAAGGGTGTTTTTTTAGAGGTATAGAACTTTAAATTGCAATAAAACAACGATGGATCATTCGATTGACAAAATTTTTTATACGAAAGATACTCTTGTGGCATTACATTTTAAATATGATTTCTGGCATATGACCGCCACGGCTGGCTCGGATGTAGTTCAATCTGGACGTCCAATTTTCGATGACTTTTTCCAACATTTGTGGCCGTATATCGGCAATAACACGGCAAATATTGTCTTCCAAATGGTCAAGCGTTTGTGGCTTATCCGCATAGACCAATGACTTTACATAGCCCACAGAAAGTAGTCTAGCGGTGTTAAATCACAAGATCTTGGAGGCCAATTCACAGGTTCAAAACGTGAAATTAGGCGGTCACCAAACGTGTCTTTCAATAAATCGATTATGCCACGAGCTCTGTGACATGTTGCGCCATCTTGTTGAAACCACAGCCCCTGAACATCATGGTTGTTCAATTCAGGAATGAAAAAGTTAGTAATCATGGCTCTATACCGATCACCATTAACTGTAACGTTCTGGCTGTCATCGTTTTTGAAGAAGTACGGACCAATGATTCCACCAGCCCATAAAGCGCACTAAACAGTCAGTTTTTCTGGATGTCATGATGTTTTGACATACACTTGAGCATTATCTTCACTCCAAATGCAGCAGTTTTGTTTGTTGACGTAGCCATTCAACCAGAAGTGCGTTTCATCGCTAAACAAAATTCGCTTATGAAAGTCATCGAAAATTGGACGTCCAGATTGGACTACATCCGAGCCAACCGTGGCGGTCATATGCCAGAAATCATATTTAAAATGTAATGCCACAAGATTATCTTTCGATTAAAAAAAATTCTTGTCAATCGAATGTTCCATCGTTGTTGCAATTTAAAGTTCTATACCTCTAAAAAAAACAACCTTTACTTTAGTTTTCGATCAGAAGGTTTCCTTCATTCCACACATGACCCAACTTATTTCATCTGCTTCGAAAATATTTGGATTCGTTATACGAAATGGCAAATATTTCAATAGTTCCTCAACTTTTACGAGACTATTTGATGACTTAATCGGTAGGAAGTTGGAGTAAAGCAGCATGATCTGGCATCCTATTTTACAATTACCATCAACGCCACCTTAAGGCCATTGAGAAAAGTTTCTTGAAATTCCTAGTTTGAGGGAGGACAATGTTTATCCACAGAGAGGAGTCAATCATGGCGAATTATTGAGTCCAATTAATTTAATCTCATTGCAGGGCAGGAAAGAAATTTGATCACAAAATTTTTCTACAAATTACTGCACAACAATATTGATTGTCCTCCTCACTTGTCCGCTCTGAAATTTCGTGTTTCTAGACAAAATTCTCGTACTAAGGAATTATTCCACCCAGAGACTCCAAAGACCAACTCGCTAATACAATCCCTTATTTGGTTTATGGAGTCTACATTCAATAGAGTTGCTAATTATTGTGACATTCACTTTGACTCCATAGAAGTTATTATTAGGAGTTATGTAAACAAGGTAAATTGACTAAAATGAATTGATTTAGATTGAGTTATTTGTAATATTTCATTTAGTTATTATTTACTGTTTTAGTTTTTTTAGATTAGATTGAGCTCTTTGTTATAGTTCTCTTATTTCATTCATTTAGTTATTATTCAACATTATGTTTTTTTTTCTCTATTCCTGTTTTTTCTGTTATACCTGTTGTGAATGAAGAACCTATTTTTACTATTATTATTAAACTTCCCTAGTTTTCCGAATTTGTCATATATTGACTCTCTATTGTCATATTAAATCGTTTCAAGACGCATAAAGTCATTGTAAAAGATTGATATTCCGTGCAGAGAGCAGTTTCGAATGAATAACGAAAAATTAATTGCTTTTGAGAATACTGCCACTCCACCGACTCTCTGGTGGGGTTATGAACGCTAAATTCGTTGGGTAGCGCTAATTGTGAATTCATATGCAAATTTGCCCATCGACCCGGTAAAGTATTAATCTGGACTCATTATTTCACAGCTTTTAACCCCATCAGGGTGGCTCGTAGCCGCATCTGCTCCGGCAAAAACAATGTTACGGATTACCCCCAATATGGGGGTGTTTTTTATGCAGTTGTTGTTCTTGATCACTGCTACGTGCGACGAATGAAATAACCTACTTTAGTTCAATTGAAGGTTGGACAGTTTTTTTATTTTGAATTATGGCTTAATAATTGTGTACCAGCTTTTATCACCCTTTTTATGACGATTGTCTGGGAGTAGCTCGTGTACGTAATATATACCGACTCATTCTTTCCATATCTCATTTAAGAAATTGAAAGTGAATCTTCACTGTGAGATTTTTCGGTACAAATGTTACAAAAAGTCTGTAAAAACCCTTAAAAATCACAAAGCTCACACATTATTCTCTAATGTTCGTTATAAATAAAGAACTTCTATTTTATTATAATATTAATAAAAATGAGAAAATTTATTGAGAAATATTCCTTGAATTGTTAAACTACATTCAGTCAATTGATTCAATAATTACAACTAAGAAGAATGCTCACGAAAGAACTGAATTCAGTTTTGAGGCTGATCTTCTATTGAGCTTCTGATCAAAAATATTGGTTCTTTATTATATTATATTTATTCTATTTGGAACAACTTTATTTTGAAAGAAAGGAAAAAAAATTACCTTAGAAATATTAAACATTTGAGGCAATCTTACATGGTGAAGCACATTCGTGGTAAAAATATAAACAAAAATGTGATACACAAAAAATTGACCACCCTATGGTATGCCTTGTCCCTTCTTAAACAAATGAGCTTTCAGTTATTTCAGATTTGACGGTAAATGGATGAGGTTTTAATACTCTGATAATAGAGTGAATGCTCAAAGTTAGCTGTTTTATGTGTAGGAATAAGTAGCACATCCTTGTTCCTTGTTGAATACTCATGATTACTATTCAATTTAATGAACCTATCTTCATTTTCTTTAAGATACATTAAACATCAATAAATATATAAACTAGGTAGAGTGAGTATATACTTTTTAATGAACATAGGTTTATAAGATGTTGGATGATAAATATAGAATACTAATCGAAGTATTCGCTTCTGTGTAATAAACACTCTATTTATTTCTGTATAGCAGCACCACAGCAGAATATTATAATTTAGATGACTATATACAAGACTTTAATACACATTTATAACACAGTTTCTAGGTACAATGGTCTTAATTCTAGAGATTGCAAAAAATGAGTTAATCAATTTTTTATATAAAACATCAATGTGTGTTGTCCATCTCAAATTTCTGTCTACATATATTCCAAGAAACTTAGTTGATTTGGATGATGATATAATGTTTTCTCCATATTCAACATTCAAGGTAATGATTCTATTGCCCTTCAGACAAAAATGAACACATACAGTTTTTTCAACGTTCACCATCAGATTGTCCTACGACACCAATTTACAAATACCCTCACAATGCATTTACAGCCTCCAGAAGTTCTTCAGGAGTACTTCCATACACAACCATCAATGATGAATCATAGGCAAATAGTGTCACCAAAAATCGAAAAACTTCTATTTCTGAGTATTTTGATCACAGAATACACCGATTTATTTAGAAAACTATTTCACGAAATCAATGAAATCATTGATTCTTGACTTCATCATAAGCAGCAGTGAATACTGTAGTATTTTGAGAATTATACAGTTTTTTAGTAACTCTTTCACAACGCTTGGTGAAACTTTGTTGAGTATTTGGAATAATTTAAAATAATTGGAAAAATACACCAAAATTTTTTCATATACAATAAGCATGTCTTTATCGTAGTATGAACCCATAATCAAAATAGATTTCTTGTCTAGAGCTAACCTAACCTAACCTACGTGACGTGTTCCTAACCTAACCTAACTGACTTATTCCTAACCTAACCTAACTGACTTATTCCTAACCTAACCTAACTTATTTTCAAGATATATTCTAGGGATATTTCAAATGACTTATGTATTCTAAATAGCCGAACAATTTGAAATATATTTTCAACTCACTAAATATTTCAGAATATTGAAACAAAGGGGAAGGTTTAATGAACAATGTAAAATATAAAATGCACACCTTATAAGAGAAAAGAATTGATTTGAAGTTACTCAATCAAATAAACTAGAATATTTAAACTGTGCTTTAAATAAAAGTAAATTATATATGTAATTCAAAACTGTCAGATAATGCCTGTATTTCTTTCAAACGTTTCTTCTCCTACATACTACCTGTATCATCCTCAATGTCAACTTTCATGCGTCATTGTTGGTATTCAGATGAAGACTTAAATAACTGAAGTTATATTCATTTTCTTTGGCAAGCTTTCAAAATTGAATAGTTCTCATATAAAAATTCAAATTGCTCAGATTCAACACTTCATTCATCTTTTTTCATTATTATTTCAAAATACATTTTCATTTGTACTTTGGCATATAACTCTCAATGTTCAGGAGTCGAGGTTTGAAGGAATCGCATTAACATGAAAAAACAAAACTTGAGTGTAGGACTTTTAGGTTAGTTGATATTAAGTGTTCAATATTATCTTCGGGCAAGCATATTAAGTAAAGGAAACCATGTGGTAGAAGTGTAACTGAGGGCCCTAATTACTCAAGTTTTTTCGTTGAATTCCCAACCGACAAAGGCGATTAATGAAAAACTAATGTACAATGGTCACACATTTGGCACAACCCTAAACATCTGTCACCCCGTGACCACAGTAAGTGGAAATGAACTAATTTGTCTTCTGGATGAAGGGTCATTGCACTATATTCATTAGTTCCCACAATACTAATCATGAATTCGCTACACTTTCATTAAATGTGAAGAAACATTTTCAATTCATTGAAATCAAGATATCTATTTTTGAATAGTTACCCACTTTTAATCAATACATTTGACATTGAAATAAATCAACGATGTTCACTTTCAATGAAGAATGCGGATGAGTTGAAAAAATGAAATATTTGACTGAATACAATGAATACAGTGTTCTGTTATCATCTGAAGAAGTCGTTTGTAACGACGAAACGCGTCATGCTATGTTGTCAATAAAAGTGTGAATCAAAAGTTCAAGTGTTTGAATTTTAGTTTATAACGTGTCTAATTGTATTAATTAGCTTTTTCTGATAAAGGCATGTTATTATTATTATTATTAATTGCCTCGTAACAATAAATATTCCAAGTATTTATCCAAGCTAGTAATATTGTAAATATTACAAGCAATTATAGACTTTTTATATGAAGAAATCTTCATTTCAGCGTTCGTTCACTATATTATTATACTATGTTACTGTTGAGTAACATTGTATACTCTTGATAATGGGTTAACCACCCGAAACACATGTAGAGTTTTTAATATATATATATATATATATATATATATATATATATATATATATATATATATATATATATATATATATATATATATATATATATATATATATATATATATATATATATATATATATATATATATATATATATATATATATATATATATATATATATATATATATATATATATATATATATATATATATATATATATATATATATATATATATATATATATATATATATATATATATATATATATATATATATATATATATATATATATATATATATATATATATATATATATATATATATATATATATATATACATATATATATATATATATATATATATATATATATATATATATATATATATATATATATATATATATATATATATATATATATATATATATATATATATATATATATATATATATATATATATATATATATATATATATATATATATATATATATATATATATATATATATATATATATATATATATATATATATATATATATATATATATATATATATATATATATATATATATATATATATATATATATATATATATATATATATATATATATATATATATATATATATATATATATATATATATATATATATATATATATATATATATATATATATATATATATATATATATATATATATATATATATATATATATATATATATATATATATATATATATATATATATATATATATATATATATATATATATATATATATATATATATATATATATATATATATATATATATATATATATATATATATATATATATATATATATATATATATATATATATATATATATATATATATATATATATATATATATATATATATATATATATATATATATATATATATATATATATATATATATATATATATATATATATATATATATATATATATATATATATATATATATATATATATATATATATATATATATATATATATATATATATATATATATATATATATATATATATATATATATATATATATATATATATATATATATATATATATATATATATATAAATATATATTACGTTTAAATTGTCTTGACTTGTCCAATACAGATGTATATTGTCTAAATGGATAAATAAATATTATCTTTTTTCTTCTTTTATATATATATATATATATATATATATATATATATATATATATATATAAAAAACTGTGTGTGTATATTCAAATCAGTAAAGAGCTATTGATTGTTGATATAAATTGTGTTTTCAGGCCATTAGCTTAGAAATATGACATTGTATCTTCCACAACTCTGGACCTCTCGTCGATACCATCCTCAGAGATGTCCAAATCGCAATTATAGCCTTTGTATTATATGCAGAAAGAATGGTAAATAGAGCAACAGAACTAAAGCTTGTTCATTCAATTCAAGAACCATAAACATTCTGTAATGCCATCAATTAAATCTCACCATTGCGTATATTTCAGAGTTTACTTTATGGTTGTTTGTTAATAGTAAAATTTCCAATTTGAATTACGATTCGCTTTTACGATCGTATAGATTGGTTTGTCTCTAGGCGATGGGCAGTGCACGAGAATGCCTAACGACTGTCGTTGCATTTGGTAATGGCCGACACCTTCCCGGCTATAAAAAATCGTTTTGAAATGATTTATGCGCGAAATGCGACGCTTATAGAGGCCCATAACGAAAGCAATGCGAGTGCGGATAGTGACAGACAGCTTATTAGCCGCGAGAGTTCAGCACGATTATTGCGCTTTTGGCGAAACCACCTGGGAAGCTATCTGTTTCGTCCTTATCATCTGGTACTTCACGCGTCACATCGCACTCGTCAGTGTCACTTTTTCCTTGTACCTGGTGGTTCTTCTGGCAGATTACGTCTACTGCCGGTTCTGTGAACGGAAACCTCACTATTGAATTAATTAACTGTATATTATTCCAATATACACACATATATAATGATACTAATAATAATAAGTTCATTGTTATTGCCTCACATATATGATTACAAATGGCAGGAGTTTAGCCAGGCTAATCTTCAACTCCACCAGTATGAACAACAAAAACAAAAAAAACTCAACACTGTAGAATTTAATCATAAAATTAACAGGTTATCATTAATAAAAGAGTTAAAAAATGAAACCGAAACTACTATTGAATAAATATCAATTAGAATTCAGTTGTAATTGAAATACTCAACATCAAAATGAATTACCCAACATAACCTATCTAAAACTCAACTAAAACTCTCCTCTCTTTTGTCAACAACCGATTGTACAGTCTTTTCTTCATATTAATTATTGAGGTATGAACTGCAAACAACGCCCTGAACTTATTTAATGTATGAAGGGCTATATAGTCTAAACACCCATCAAATTCAGATGTTCTATGCTGAGGAACACTGAAATTGCCAGCCTCGCATATATTCACCTGAATAGCTGATTAACGTAGTTCCAATCTGTCAAAGAAATAGTCAGGAGTTTCACTATCAATCAGTTTTACAAGAAAACTAACCTGCAAATACTCAGCGCTCTGTGCATATGTAATTTCTTCAAGTCAACAACGAAGGATTACAACATACGAAGAGCAGACAAGAATTTTGAACCTTAGCCAGTCGATATTTTTCCTTTTTCGTTAATAAACCATATTACACCAGACAGCAGTAATAAAATGAAGGGTATACTTAAGATTTGACAAGTCTTAACTTAATCGCTTCATTCAACTCATATTTAAATCGTTGTATTTCCTTCAAGCTCATATAGCTGGCTTTTCTTATAGAGGCAACACGGCGCCTAAATGATAAATCCTCATCTATCCAAACCCCCAAGTTCTTAGCACAAGACTTCCATGCCAACTCTACGCCCTCCAGTACCACTCTACAAGACGAATCTGATTTCAATAAAAGAGATTTGTTTCCTATAACGACTGCTTTCGATTCTAGTGCATTAAGTTTAAGGTCATTCCTAGAGCACCAAGTTGACAACTGTGATAGTTCTAAATTCATAATCTGTAATGATGTTTCCAGGTTGGAGACTTTACAAGATTGGTAGCCATGAATATCATCGGCATACACTTGTGAATACTCAAAATGCTTTTTATCTGTTCATTTCACTCCAGGTTGGCATAATGTTCTTTGCTTAAACTACGTCCGTTACTCGATGATGAGGAATAGTATTATATTTACTTTGTATTTATCACTAGGTATATTTATTATTTTGCCATTCCTAGAGCACCAAGTTGACAACGTGATAGTTCTAAATTCATTATCTGTAATGATGTTGCCAGATTGGAACTTTACAAGATTGGTAGACATGAATATCATTGACATACATGTGAATACTCAAAATGCTTCTTTATCTGTCCATTTCATTACAGATTGGCACAATGTTCTTTACTTAAACTACGTCCGTTACTCGATGATGAGGAATAGTATTATAGACCAGAATACACTTTGTGTTTATCACTATATTTATTATTTTGCCACTGCACTATTGTAGTACTACTACGTTTTCAAGCACATTGTTATAGATGTTTGAATATAAGTAGAGTTGAAGAGCAATAGAGTTTTAATTTTTCTTCTTCTACTAAATATTTCCTACGCCACGGTGTATTCTTTTTCTTCATAGAACTTCATAGAGTGGTGAAATTTTTATATCTATTCAATCATTCAACAAATTGATAGCGGTATTTTCATAGTATTTACAGATTTCTATAGATTCTAAAACATCTAGTTTTATGCCTTTTTAAGTTGAGTGTAATATTTAAAAATGATCTGCATTTGGAATAGTATGTCCCGAATCTAGAAAATGATAGGCAAAATTCGAATTCTCTTTGTTTAGTCTTGAGAACTGTTGTTGTTTAAATTTTTCAAGACAATTTTTTGACTGTTTGCCCTTTGTAACAGCTATTCCGTTCATTACAACTAAGTTTGTAAACTCTAAATTTTTTATTCGGTGTAGTTTCATCTTTTACATTGATAAACAATTGAGATATATTTTTGTGACGGTTTGAATGTTACGTTGATATTATTTTCAAAAAATATATTACCGATTTCGTTGGAAATTGGTCCCAAATACCTGGCTTTCAACCAGAAGGCTTGAGTTCGATTCTCGGTATAGAAAATACGTTTTTAATTTCATGACTGAAATTTCGAAAAATGATTGAGAAAATAGAGACATTAGCTACTACATATCTCCGATATTGTCTAGTAGCTAGGATACCTGTATTCGAAAAAACGTTTTATATTCATAGATGTTCATTACATGTCAAAGAAAATGAAGAGAGGTTTTTTAAATTAAAAACTAATCATAAGTATTCAACAAGGAACAGTGATATACAATTAGACGCAAGCATAAAACTGCTGAATTTGAGTACTCACTCTTTTATCACAGTATTGAAATCTCAAACCATTTACCGTCGAATTGAGATTACTAAGTGCTCATCTGTTCAATAGAAGAGTTAAGTATCTGCTGTAACAAAGGCATACTACAGTGTGGCAGAGTACATTGATGACTCGAATGTAGAAAAAAATGTATGAATCAATTTTCTCTGCCATATGTTTGTTTATTTTTTCTAATATGACTATCCTTTACAAAGTGAAATTATTTTAATGGATTGATATGTTTTTAAATATTGTATACTATTGTGAATTTTACTGCAATTTTACTATCACGTTAAATTGCAGCAATATATTTGTTGGAGGACTGAATGGAAGATCATTTTCAAAGCTGAATTCAGTCCTTTTGTGAACATTTATAATAATAAATAAATTTTATTATAATAAAATAAATGAATAAAATAAAATAATCATTAGTTGGAATTACTGTATTAATTGAACAAATGTAAAATAGTACAATGTTGGGAATATTTCACAATAAATAAACTTTATTATGATTATTATTATTATATGTTGGTGTTTGTATTTCTGTGTTTGGGTATATTTGGTTGAGTGTTATTTGTTTTTAAGTGTTTTTATTTATTGAATAATTTTTAGTTAGGTTGTCATAATCTCAACATTATTTCTGATCAACTCTGTACTTACATTAAAAAATCCCCAATTTCATTATTCATGTGCTTGAAAATATACTACAGTAGCAACATAATCAATAGATCGATAAAAACAAGGAGTATTTACTCTATAATTCACATATGCGATTTTATTGCGACACTGGGTGGGATCTTCGAGATTTTCGAGATGACCTGTGATATATAAATTTATAAAACACATAGATTTATACAATCTATTGTCGAGAGTCTTCTACTTCGGAGTGCCGATTAGAATTGAAACTGTTGCATTTCTATATAATTTTATTATAGATTAAGAATAAATATTTTTGATATTTAAAATGAACGAATGAATAATCTCTAGAAGTAATTGTCTTCAAAGTTTTGAAGACGTTACAATTTGCTGCGGTATCGTATCAGTAAATGAGATATGGTTTGTTACATTCTCTGAATACGAGAAGTCACTTCTTGCTATGAGTCCAGAAAAATAACCATGAATATTGAACAGGCAAAATAAGTATCAAGAAAAAAAAATATATATATATATATATATATATATATATATATATATATATATATATATATATATATATAACACATTTATTCAAAACAATTATCGATATTTCGATACTTTTTGTGCCTGCTTCAGAAGGAAAATAAACTCCAAATGACCACAATGATAATATGATAAAATGATTAGATTGTGGTCATTCCATTTGTGAGTAATGACCTATGTAATCAATATGTGAGAAATCAAAAAATTATATTAAATACATGTGTCCCCTATTCGCATACAATTTACAGGTTTTATTAACTACGTCAACGAATTTTGGAACAAAATGACAATCAACGAAGGCTCTGTTCCACGGCCTACTACACAACTTCAATAACCCTTCGAATATCAATATTTCTATTAGAGAAAAACGCACACAACGCAGCCAAACAATGGAAACAAGACATTTATCGAGTACTCAACACGTGAGTTATTTACTCGTCTCTCCAAGTCGAAAATGATTGTATTCAAATTTAGTGCAATAACATAAAATCGAAATGAGTATACGCATACTTCATGCCAGCAGAGTTCGAGATTCAAACTCTCGAAACCCACCCAATCAAAATATAAATTAAGTCGGACTTTTACGGTACATTTTTATTACAATGCCACCCACAGAAAAGCAACGACAGAGGTGGTTTTCACATTCTTCTGTGGGCTCAAAATCTGGTTGTGGTACTAATTGGTACAGCTCTAATTAGCATTTTTATGGTAGTTTTGTTGTTTTTATGGGGAATTTCATTGGACGATGTATTCTTCGCACGTCGAGCTTATCTTAATACACATACTAATTTTGGAATTGACCACTCGTATGGGTTTTGAATATTTCGAAATAAGATTTCCATATGTTTAAACAAGTTCCGTGATGAGGATATATCCAAAATTTACAGCACATTCGACAAATAAAAAAGCAGAACTTTCGAATACAAAACGATTTTTTCAAGTGTCACGCTTCTAGATAAATTTTTAATATGCAATCTGCAATTAACAATTAGAATTCTTCATATAAACGTCATAAATTCATGAAAGTCTCAAATTATCGGAAATTTCAAAGAATCCTTTTTTTTAGAGTACTGCATAATACATCATTTAAAAACAGCAAGAATTGAAATTGTAGAAATGATAATAAGATAGTCAAACAAAACGATATTTCTTCGATATTTTAAACAGCGACAGAAACAATTCTCGACAACTATGTAGAAATTTGAGAAAACTATTTCTTAGTTGAAAAACAATATTATTATATGTAGTAGTTGATAATCCGGAATGATCACTAAATTGCTCGCTGTTTCAGACTTTACTTTGTTGATACTATAAAACAAATAGTTGATACAATAGTCCCGAAATATAAACATGATTAATTGATGGAATCTATACCAAAATCATTGAAAATGGATACTTTCGAAAAAATAAATATGGCAGACTTGAAAACTGTTGTGAGAAATTTGAAAACTACCTGTGAGTGAAAAACAAGTATTTGTGAAGATGGTACATATAAAAATATCGAAAGATACTTTCGACATTTCTGCATATAGATTTTTATATTTGATTAAACACATCACTGACTCATGAGGTCTTCCCAAATGAATGGAAATGTTCATTTATAATACCTGTACCTAAAATTTTGATTAACACTGTCAAATTGGAGAAATTTCGACCTATAAATCTACTACCATTATATGAAAAAATTCTAGAACTAGTTGTTTAAAATCAGGTACTAGAATTATGTGAAAAGTATTTAGTTATTTCTGACTTACAATCAGGTTTCAAGAGGAACTCCTCCTGTGACACAGCACTATTGAGCATATGTGAGGAATGGTAGGGAGCTATGGATAAAGGAGAGATATTGATTGTTGTATTTTTGGACCTCAAAAGAGCGTTCGAAACTTTGTAAATCATTGCTATTGAAAAAACTGAATGAAATTGGTTTCGAAGGTTTAGTAAACAAATGGTTCAATTCTTATTCACTTGTCAAAAAGTTAAGTTCAATGCTCTTCTTTCGACAGTACTGAAGTTGATTTTGGCGTACCCCAGGGTACGGTCTTAGGTCCACTGCTATTCTCCTTATACATTGATTATATTTTCAAGGTGAAAAAATGCTCTATACGATTATTCGAAGATAATACAACAATATAATTAGTGGTAAAAATATCCAGACTATAACAAAATGGATCAATAGAGACTTAGCAGCTATAAATGAATAGCTGTGCGACAATAGTTCATCGCTGAATGAAAAGAAGTCTAAATTTATAGTTTTGGATTCAAGTAAAATTCAAAATATAAATAGTAACGAACATATAAATACTGAAATTGAAAACCAGAACATCGAAAGGGCAAAAACTGTTAAATATTTAGGTATAATGTTAGATGGGAAATTGAATTTCAATGATCTCGTCGACTTCACATCGTCTAAAATCTCCAAAAAAAATCAACATATGTGCAGTAATAAGTCTTTAAGTCAATAAAAATGCCACACTTTATTGTTTCACTCTGTTGTTGACTGCAAATAGCCTTATTAATATAGAAATGTTTCAGGGCAAAACTCTGTAAATCTACGAAAACTAAGTTGTGTGGAATAGTTATTCTGAATAAAGGCTTCTTCTTCTATAACGAAAAAGGTACGCAGAAACAGTGCCCCTTGAAGTTGTTCTTTTCGAAGCAGTTGATCAACTCCAGATATCATTCCGGAATAGTTGTTAAGTTGGTACGAATAAAACTGACGTGCGAAAATCGTGGTCAAGTTGAAGGCCCGAAGCTACACGGTCCAATGATGAAGACAGAAAATGATAATGTTGAAATTATCAAAATGGGAATAATAATGTAATGTAGGAGGTGTTTTTAGAGAAATGCAAAAGTATTCGACTTTATCTATGGGAGTAGACGAGAATATTAACCATAATCAGGTGGAATAATTGAGCTTAGGCACTTCAATTCATTTCAATTATTCATATTACTTCAGAGAGGCCTCCTTTGGACTTCAGTATTTATGAGTTTTTCATATCTTTTAACTTCACAGCATGCCTTTTTCTTCTATTTGAACCTTTCATTCAATGCTTAATGCCAACAGATCCTCAGCAACATTTTCACACCACACATGTGAACTCAAGTCGGGAAATCTCTTTCAACATAATTCTCAAACCAGAACTTCAAGAAACAACAATATCTATATTCCTTTCCAGAATATCTATTTATTCTCTTGCATTCGAATATGATGAAGATTTATCAGAAAAATATAGAATAAAAAGAGTCCGAACAAGAAGGCAACGTTGCGATGTTTCGAAAAATTCAAGTTTTTGAAACAGCTCAACTGCTTGTTTATGTACTGAGATGACATATGTACTACGTTTTCAAGTAGCTAACTCAATAATAATAAAAAATCCTCAGTGAAAGGTTGCTGATTTGTAATTGATGCTGAATACCAAGTGGTATTTTACCGTCATTATTACTTTCTGGCAATTTGATCCTCTTGTTAACATGTCATTATCTATTTTTTTTCTTGCAGCTCCTATCTATTACTTGATACAAATAACTTAGAGACGCTAGTCTGTATTTTTTTGCAACGAAAAACTAAACGAACAACTCCAATAACACAGGAAGATGAACTTCCACATAAACTCTTCAACAAAGCTCTGAAAAAATCTAAATACTGAAATCAATATTCATTGCGAATTATAAATTTTTTTTTTGAGTGTTGGCGTTTACTTGATGTAAATCCATTTTAATTGAATATAAACAAAAATTCAAACACTTGAACTTTTTATTTACACTTTATTGACAACATAGCATGACGCATTTCGTCGTTACAAACGACTTCTTCAGATGCTAACAGACTACTGACTGGTCAAACTGGACTGAAAGTCAGTATTCTGTTAGCATCTGAAGAAGTCGTTTGTAACGACAAAAGTCATGCTTTGTTGTCAATAAAGTGTAAATCAAAAGTTCAAGTGTTTGAATTTTAGTTTACATTCAATTCATTAATTTTTGTTGTTACTTGCGTAGAGTATAGATTTGACAAGCATTAGGGGATAAAGGTGAAACTATCAAAATAAAGACAATACTGAACAAAATATCACATCGATCACCATAACTTTGTAATTTGGGGCAACAATTGTCAAAATCGATCACAAAACGAAAGAAATCATTGTAAAAAAACAAGAAACAGATGTTTCTACAATATTATAAGATGAATCTGTATGGTAAAAGTTACACAAATTGATCTTATAATGGGTGATTTTTCAAGCGTAGTTTTTTTAATCAAATAAAACACTCAATTTGCATCAAATATTCAACATTTTCATTGAAATTGATAACTTGGCCTTTGCCATTTACATTTTGAAGATAACTTCATGTAAATATTGCTCGCGACTTCGTATCAAATGGTCCATTCGAAAGGTCCAATTTTGCGTTAATTCTTCGAGCATTTTGGCCTGTATCCCACGAATTACACGTGTTCTGTTATCCTGTAAGGCTTCAATCGTGTTCGGGTTGTCCACATACAATAACGACTTTACTTAACCCCACAAGAAATAATCCAGAGGCGTCAAATCGCATGGTCTTGGCGGCCAATTCACAGGACCATTTCGAGAGATAAGCTGTTCACCAAATTCATCCCTCAACATATCCATTGTTTCACGAGTTGTGTGGCATGTGGCACCTTCTTGATGAAACCACATGTCAACCAAGTTCAACTTGTCCAACTGAGGCAAAAAAAGTTGCGTATCATGACTCGATATCGTTCGCAGTTGATTGAAACTTTTCTTCCACGGTCGTCTTTGAAGAAAAATGGACCGTTGATGCCACCAGCCGATAAACCACACCAAACTGTCGGTTTTTTCAGGATGCATCGGTAATTCTTGTATGGCATGTGGCTGTTCATCACTCCAGATGCGACAGTTTTGTTTATTTACAAATTTATTTTTATTATTTATTACAATTATTATTTTATTACTTTATTTATTTATTTTGTTTATCCGTTAAGCCAGAAATGCGCCTCATCGCTGAACACAATTTTTCGATAAAATAGCGGATTTTCATTAAGCTGTTCAAAGGCCCATTCACCAAAAATTAGACGTTGTGGTAGGTCATGCGGCTTCAATTCTTGCAGAAGTTGAATTTTATAGGCTTTCAAACCCAAATCAACACGAAAAATTTTCCATGTGGTTCAGTAACACATGCCCAATTGCTGAGAACGGCGACGAATTGACATTTCACGATCCTCATTAACACTGTACGCTACGGCTGCAATATTCTCTCAGTACGCACTGTACGCATGCGAGACAATGGTTTAATGTCCAACAAAGTAAACTTGGTGCGAAATTTGGTCATAACAGCACGAATTGTTGATTCACCAGGTCGATTATGACGACCGTAATATGGTCGTAAAAACGATACACATTTTTCACAGAGCACGAATTTTGATAGTAAATTTCAAGAATTTGCAATCGTTGCTCGTTTGTGAATATTTCCATGATAAAATGAAGTATACAGAGTATACAGAAAGCTTTTCACTTTGACAGATGACGTTTGAATGCCATTACCAACCAGTGCCGTCAACCTGATAAACTTAACTCTCAAAAAATCACCCGTTTAAGTATAAATAAAGTTATAGAAATCAGAACTTAGGTATTAAGGCTAGTGAAACATGAATAATTATATTGATAAACAAAGATTTAACGACAGAAAATTGTTGAAGCTTCAGATAGACATCATGTTTGGACATCCCATTTACGGAGGATCATCCCTTATATATCCAAGTTTTCACGTTACAAATGAGCACTTGTTGACAAATTGAGCAATTGTACATTATATCATAGCTACATTATTCACTTCTCGATATTTTGAGCAATATTTCAAACTCATAATCTACAAATTCCAAAAGAAAAAGAGTTTCTAATAAGTCTTCACAAAAGTTATTTCAAATATTGACCACGCAATTGAAATTCGAAAGGAGTGCGCAGAATCTCGGTCCACGATACACATATCTGGTGTTGATCAACTGTTTGCAAACTATTTACAAGAAGTCATGACTCGCTATGGGGTAGGGCCGTCGTGAACTCGAGTCTGACACCTATCAGTCAGGCCTTTAGCAATGCAAATGCTCTCTGAAAAACAATTAAGGACCCTGATAGAATAATATACACATTGTTACGAGGAGCATCGTGTGCAGTTGTAATTAAGTGCTGTCTGGTTGCTGACCAGGTGGGCTTGCGGAGGTGAAACTGAGGCGATGCTTCACTTTACAGCGTGATTAGCGTCTCACAAAATGAACGTAAGTGAGAAAAAGACGAGAAATTGGCCACGAAGTTGAATTCAAGTGGTTGTTTTGCAATTCTACAGATTGTGCTTGTTTTAATTTGTAGAAAACTGTTGTTTCGTGCGTTTAAAGTTCCAGACTGCTGAATTGTACTTATTTTCTGAAACGTATGAGTAGTATGAGGAAGTATTATTATGTAATTTCAATATACCTGCTAGCTTGTGTCGACAGTCAATCAACGAAGTACCGGTACTAAACCCACCACTACTTTTGGAGTTTCAAGGAAGATTTCCGCACATTTTTGAAAGATTGTCGTTTCAATTCTACCAGACGCTAGAATTAGCCGAAAGACTGAAGCCGTTTTTAGAAATCTTTCAAATTGTAGAAGTCAAATATCCTCCAGAAAACCATAAAAGCTCAATGATTTCTCGCATAATTTTTCTGTCTGAAATTCACTAAAACCACTTGCGTCAATTCAAAAACATGTTCGATACTCACGATATAATTTTCAGGTTGCCATTATTAAAACTTCAATTTATCCTGAAATTTCGATCTTACAATACTCAAAATGTACAGAAAAAATTGCATTGGATTTTTTCAGGAAACTTCAAAAATTTAGGGTTTTTTGGATTATTCTCAAATGCAGTGTTAAAATGACAACAACAGGCGACACTTTTATCATACTGATTTTCTCTTTAACACCATTTCAGCTTTCATTTATTTTAAACATTTAAACAATGCATATGTCTAATGATGTTGAAATTTCTAATATGCAGTTTTTGTATTTGTTAGTGAATGTCAGTGCCTTGATGGATCTCAACACCTGTGGTTGCCAAGGTCACCTGCATATAATTTGGGATATTTGGAACATTAGAAGTAACACAGCTTAGATCTTGAATTTAGAATCTTCAGCTTAGAATCACGAAGAGCCAAATTTTATTCGCAAAAATTTTGAGTTTTTCAAACTCGTACTTCCAAGATATGAAGTGGATGCTTGTTTTTGGGTTTACACATCTAATTTGAAACTTTCTATATTTTTGTTTATGTTAATAATGATATCATTGTTTCTATTAAAATGATTGAAAAGTTGTCCCAATGATAAAACGATAAATACACCTTGTCTCTCACTAAGGATGTGTTTTTCTTTTTCATGTATATTTTTTCTTTTTACCATTTTTTTTTATTTGTATGGTTTTCGTTTTCGCTTATTCGTCTCTTCAGATATCGTGTGGTGCATTATTTTATTTGAATTCTGGTAGTCGACATTGTATATTGTAGTAGGTTGATTTACTTTATTACACTATATTATTACAGGTTTTTTCCTTTATAGTTTACCTCTTGAGAAAACTGTAAAATAAATGGCGAAATATTGAGAAATAAGAAGATGGGTTATCCCAATCGTTTCGGCAGACCAGAATCCCGACAATCACATTAATTGACTTTAAATGAGGAATTAACAAGCAATACAATTCCATCTATTGGAATCAATAGATCACATATCTCTTACACCAAGCACCGAACGTTCACAAGTCCATACTCGTAGGTTTCTACTAAATTACAAAGTTTTTCTGATTCAAATATCAATAGGTTGCTTTAATAGTACGCTCGACATTCTCTTCGTATTTCAAGGACCTGTTCAGCGATATTTTCGAGGAAATGGAAAGGATATTCGATTTGGATATTCGAGGCTGCACAACTCACAAATCCTTGTAGAACGAAACAGCTGTCCTCTATCATTTGTGGTATCGATTCCAATATTTCTCTAACCGTTATCACTTGAAGGATAAAGAAAGCATCACAACGAATACATTCACATAGACATATACCATAACATTCTTCTGATTGTTTCAAAATTTTCGAATGTTTTAGTATTCATTTCGTTGAATATTTCATTCAGTGCCATTACTACAAAAATTATATGTAAGTATGTGTACGCGCACAATTATTTATTCATAAACATATATGTGTGTATATCCTTATACATATTTTAGTTTCCCTTTGTATATTATATATATATATATATATATATATATATATATATATATATATATATATATATATATATATATATATACGTCATTATTATTCGGGTCTTCCTTCGAGAACAATAGCATAATTGTGTAAAAATTAAGAACTGTGGCTATGAGAACAAAGTACTAGTAGAGCATCCATATAATTTATGTATAGATTATTAAAACACGTAGAGGCATGTGGAGGTAAGAAAGAGTGACTTGCATCAACAACGATTAAAGAAGACGATGGTATCTCGACCTCCCAACTGGAGAGCGACTGTCACTTACCTGAGCACCTCTTGTCAAATTATACGGCCACAATTACTCTTCTTCAACTCTTCAGAGATGGTTTCTTTGAATGATAACAGCCAGAAAACAATGATTTGAAAAATGACTAAGGCCGGACCTCTCAAATCGAATGGTGCGATATCTCTCGCCATCTGAAGGAATAATGTGTAGATTAAATCTTTCAAACACCGACCATCGAGGTATTCGTAGATAAACCTGTCAAGAAACTATTAGTTTATTCGATTAATATGCTCAATTGTCCTTTAATTCATTCTATGTCGCACTAAAAGAAAAATTAATATCATATATATATATATATATATATATATATATATATATATATATATATATATATATATATATATATATATATATATAATATATATATATATATATATATATATATATATATATATATATATACTAAAGCACATAACTATGCAAAAATTCAAATAACAGTTTTACATAAGTATAAAATAACTGAAAAACACGATTTTGATTACAACAACACAAAGATTTGAGTAACTGAGAAAGACAAAAAATGTAGGGAAATTTTAGAAATGTTACACATTCGTAAAAATTTTGAAAACACAGTAAATGAAATAACAGACATAAAACATCTCAATTTTATTTTCAGCGATTTGATAAACCATACGAATAACACTCTCAACACTCAATAAAATAAATACACAACAATTTCCAAACACCATATCTCAAAACTCATCAATTTCACACACATAAACCCATAAAAATATTTCAATATACATATTCTGGATAAATATAGAAAACTCAACAATGTGAAATTATATGTACATATAATCGTATATAAATTACAATCATTTGAATCACCTGGCTTACCATCAGTTTTTCAGAGGTTTCCTCATGGTGAAGAAGACTGAAACTTCCGAAGCGAATGCTAAGCCAGAAATATTCGTCTGAATACTAAACAAAAAAGCCAATTGATTTAATTTTTTTCAGAAAAAATGAGTTAGACGTTTTGATATCTATGGTAATTCGTAAAATTCAATTAGTCATTAGTTTTGACAGAATTGTGATATACAACGAAACATCCACTCAAATTAAGCTTTTTAAATTGAAAATAGCCTATTTTTGAAAATTTTAAATATATATATATATATATATATATATATATATATATATATATATATATATATATATATATATATATATATATATATATAATATAATTAATATAATAATTAATTTTTATCTATATTCTAAAATAAATCGATAAATTCATTTCTTTTTCACGTTATGCAATAAATTACAGTTCTTTTATACGAAAAAATTCGAGAGTAACTCACAGTTTCAGTGAAAATATTGATCCATGAAACTCAATATAAAAAATAATACAAAATAAAATTCACAAATATTACAAAAAAATTACAAACCATAAAGACTGATTTTGATCAAAATAGTTCCATTGTTTCTTTGTTTATTTCAACTTTTAGCACGAATATTGAAACCATTATCTGTAATAATATCAACACACTTTGGAGAAAATCAAGTTGACTCAATCAAGAAAATCAGGTTGAACCAAATTGAGAATCAAACAATTATTTCAAAGCAAATTTATAGCATTTAGATATTTCCATGTAGAAATTGAAATAAAATCTATTCAAGTCAAATATCACCAAATTCAGATGATCGTATTGAACTCCATAAATACGCAAATACTAATCTAAACTGCATCAAAACAAAATAATTGAAAAACAATTATAACAAACTATAAATGACAGGTAATACGAAATAGTTGTCTAAAAATCACTGACTGAACAATTCTTTATTCGACTAGTTTCGCCTTTTACAGCATTATCAAGAATGATAATGATTCTTGATAATGCTGTAAAAGACGAAACTAGTCGAATGAAGAATTGTTCAGTCAGTGATTTTTTGACAAATATTTATTAGTCATTTAAATATGAACTATCACAGAGTTGATTAATCGTCCATTGAAATTACAAACTATAATGATACGAAAAATTCTTAGTTCGTATTTCTAATTGTTTTCAATAAAATTGATTGAATATTTGCTGATCTCTGGATGAAATATTGTTCAATATGACAAACACTTCATTTCTATTGCAAGCAAAAATGTAAAATATGAAAATGATAGTCTTGAAAATAGGTGTTAGTTAAACTTTTCGAAATGGGACCACCAAGAATAAATTGTCACTCAAATAACATAATTCCGTGAAACAGAACCAAGGTTTTTTCATTCAATAAACTAGCGTTCCCAAATGAAATGAGATTTGAAAATTTTAGGTTATAAAATTATAAATCGAGAATTTGTACAACTTGAATTATAATTTCAAGTTCAATTAAGAATACTTGGGGCAACGTACGATAATTCAATATAATAAAACTCCAAGGAATGCTTTCCCCCATAGACAGTATCATCATTAATTTAATTAAACAAATGTAAAAGAGATCATTATAATAATTCATCCATTAAGAAATTCCAGTCTTGTATATCATTTTTCTTAGATAAGCATTTCAGCCGTCACCGAAAACGCTCAGCGTTTCAGCTTTTATTAATGATCACTCTCTTGGTGTTAAAATATTCAAAAATATTCGGATTATTAATTAAACACAAGCTTCTTCTGACTAATCATCATACTGTCCGAAAGAGTACGGTGCAGGTAACTTTCATGCCAATCAAGTGTTGAAAGAGTGGTAGGAAAGAGTGTTGGGCGCTGCACTGAAACGAGTTTTCATTTTAAGAATACTTAGCCTCCCTTATACTTCACGTTTCTTTCAAAAATAATACGATGAAGCACTGAATTCAAAATATATCAAAAATGCAAAAACACATCGTTAATTCCTTTTATGTTCCAAAGTAATAATATGAACTACCCCTTCTTCTTCTCCTTCTTCCTTTTCTATTTCTCCTCTTCATTCTCCTCTCTGTTTATCTTCATTTTCTTCTTTTCGTAACTTACTCTAGGTGAATTATTTGTCCTCGTTCGTGTGTAATGTCCCTAAAGAAGAGCTTTTTGCGAAATTGAAGGTGTTCCTCCATACTCTAGGTGAATTATTTGTCCTCGTTCGTGTGCTATGTCCTTAAAGAAGAGCTTTTTGCGAAATTGAAAGTGTTCCTTCATACCATGTAAAGAACATTCTTACTAATGATGGGCGATATTTTCTTACTGGCGACTAATAACCGAAAACTTAATTGTCGATTAAAATAAGGATATATAGCGGAGATATAAGTCGCCGATAAAACAAACGTCAACATATAAATCGCTGTCGCCGGTCGCCAGTATACCGATGATCACTAACTAGTAAAAGTGAAATATGCAACAATAATTTCAAATATGTCGACAGGTTTTTTCCTATTCTCTTCAAAAAATTGAATTTTTCAGAAATTTTGGACGATATGAAATCAACATGATCATTGAAACTCAATTTTTCGTCTAACATAATGCCTAAATATTTTATTGTTTCCACTCTTCTAGTTTTTTGTTCATTAGTCTTTATAATTATGTCCTCATTTTTATTGGTTTTAAGTGTTCTACTTGTACCCAAATCTATAAAGTTAGATTTTTCCACATTCAGAGATAAGTTATTGTCACATAACCATTCATTAATCGCAGAAAGGTCTCTATTGATCCCCTCTGTCGTATTCTTAACATCTTTGGCACATATATACAGCATAGTATCATCAGCGTATAGAAGATTTTTTCACGTGAGAGTCGATATTATTCATATAAAAGGAGAACAACAACGGACCTAAGACAGTTCCTTGAGGTACTCCTACATCCACTTTTGTGCTATCTGACTGCGTGCTATTAAACTTTTTGTGTTCGCGAATCCAAATATGATCCGATGCAATCATTCACTACCCTCTCAAAACCAAGTTTATTCAGTTTTTTCAATAATAATGAGTTCGACTCGTTCACATTATAACACTTTAGAAAATTTTTCATAATTTTTGACAAAGTTACAATTTAAAACAAAACTGTGGAGCAAAGAAATAAATTTTTCAACTTTTCCGATGTGTTATTGCTACCTATAAACATTTACATTTAAAGACCATAAAATTGAAATTTAATAATATTCAAACCCAATGTTATTGGAAAATAATTGGTTTCACAATTCAATCAAATGTATCTTTGGACTAATCTCAGAGAAATTGAAGAATTTTCAATAGTTCCTTGTTAGATGAACTGTCAATATTTTACCATTTTAGCCCTGAAGAAGAAAATGAACTCATTTTCCTGTACAGGACTCTAATCCCAATTGAACACTGAAAATACAATGAGACAGTCATGAAAAATTCGGAATCATGATGGCAAAGCTCAAATGGACTCGATTTATATTTAAGGACAATAAACCATCGAAATATTGACGAAATATTACATTAATGTGTTGAAATATTCTTATATTCCTTAACATGGTTTTTCTGAATGTCATAATGGGACAATTGTCAAAAATGGTGGCGTACAAGAGTACGGACAATTATACCTACTTTCTCATTGATTTTTGATGAAACGTTGGCAAATATTTAGCTTTTTTGCCCATTAGTCCCCCTTCATTAAAAAATCTTGTTCACATTCCTTTCAAAGGACCATGAAATACTTAAATATAGCAACGTATTATATATCTATCGAACTTGTCGGACCTCATAAGAACAACGTACCCAAATTTGAGTAAAAACTCGAAGATGAAACGAACAAATGGAATTTTAACTGAATACAAACGCCGAATTCTGCCTGAACCATCCAGATAGAACGATTTCGATCAAATGTTTATATATTTATATAGGGTATCAAGAAAAATCATGAATACAATCCAGGATCAAAATATTCAAATAATTAATTTTTATGTCCCAAAAGTCAATGAAATTTCATGGTTTTCACTATAAAACCTAAATTGTTCATCATATTTCATTCCATTTTACAATACCACATTCTCTGACTGGAACAAATTTAACCTTACATTGAAAGTGAATTACGGAACGAATGTTATTTATCTAAATCAATAATTATCGTTCTTAAGAAATATTTATGTGTGATTGTTCGAAGCAGCGCTCAATATTTAAGCTAGATTCATTAATGCCAATCAAATACTTCGCGTCTAAAGAGGTCCGAAGTGACTCAGCATTGAATTAATTACAAAACTAGCTTTGGACAGCAAGTCACTGATAAATAAGGGTGTGTATCGGCTTAATGATCCCCATTCAAATCGCAGTCGACCCACCCGCCGGACTCTGGTCGGCTTAACAGAAATTGTTTTACATTTTTATTATCATCGATACCTGGAACCTGTTCGGGACGTGGGGAAATATGAATTCGACTGATGTTTGTTTCATTGGATTGAACGCTACGATTGATCATTTTCCAAAAAAACTGAAGTTTTGAATACCGGCTGAAGAATTGAAAGAAAGAAACACGTGGCTCATTTTAATAATAATGATAATATTTATTTAGCTGAAGCTATACAAAAAATCTAAATATTTTGAACTATCAATTTTTAATTACATACCTATTTCATTATTTATACTATTCTTTCGTAGATCACTCTTGAATATCTTAATACTAGTACTGGTTTTTGATATACTTGGTAAATTATTGAAAGCCTTAAATTCGTCATAGTATATGCTATTTTAGATTTGGAAAGCTTACAACTTTGGATATAAAAACTATCAGTATTTCAAGCACTATACGCTAGCACATCACTGACATATGTTACACGTTTTATTACATTACATGGAAGCAACTGATTTTTTATTTTGAAAATATGAATATATATGAAGCAAAGAGTATTCTTTAGTGTAACAGACATTAGTGCCATAGAGTTCAGCATATGTTTAAAAGGGTATACCTATTGCACTTTAAAATTTTTCGCATGGCTCTATTCTGTAACTTTTGTAATTGTTGAATTTCTACTTCAGTCAAACCAAATAACAAAGTGTAGCAATATTCAACATGTGGCATTATTATTGATTTGAACAACAATAATTTCACATTTGTCGACAGATTTTTCCTATTCTCTCAGAAAATTTTTTTTACAGATTTTAGATGATAAGAAATCAATATGACCATTGAACTCTGTTTTTCGTTTAACATAATACCTTAATATTTTACTGTTTCCACTTTTCTAATTTTTGTTCATTAATCTTTATAGTTATATCCTCATTTCAATTGTTTTAAGGGTTTTACTTGTACTCAAAACTAGGAAGTTAGATTTTTGCACATTTAGTGATAAGCTATTGTCACATAACCATTCATTAATTGAAGAAAGGTCTCTTATGATCCTTTCTGTCATATTCTTAATATCTTTGCCACATATATAGAGTATAGTATCATCAGCGAAAAAACGTATAGAACATTTTTTCACATAGGGGACAATATCATTTTTATATAATGAGAACAACTACGGACCAGAGATAGTTCCTTGAGGTACTCCTACATCCAGTTTCGTGCTATCCGACAGCAAGCCATTAAACTAAACTTTTGTGTTCGCGAATCCAAGTAAGATCCGAACCAATCAATCATTTACAACTCCCTCAAAGCCAAGTTCATTTAGTTTTTTCAATAATAATGATATATATATAACGTTTCAAAATCTCTTTTAAAATCCAATTATGCTACTATAACCGTTTCTCCTTCATCTTAAGCACTATACCAATCCTCACATATACTCAATAACTTCTAATACCTGGCTTTTTACTACTAATTCTAAAATTTTCTCAGAAGGTGGTAGTGAATTTATAGGTCGAAATTGTTCTTATTCAATAGTATTGCAAATTTTTGGCACAGGTATTATTAATGAGCATTTCCAATCTTTTGGAAACATGTCTTTTCGAACATGTCCTCCAAACTGTCACCACTTGTACATTATTGTATAGTAGGCAGATAATGATATATCATAGCATTTCAACTCAAAATGAAACCGGACCCAACACAGTTGCTTGTGGTACCCCATATTTTGTTTTCATTACTTCTGAAAATATGTGATCAAGTTTCACTTTATGTACTATATCACATGAATAAGACTCAAACAATTTCATTAACATTCCATCTAATTTTTCAACCACATTTTTCTAAGTTTTGCAATCATAAATTGTCTATCAACCGTTTCATTTATTCGACGAAAATCCAGAAATAAGACAACGATACTCTGTCTTGATTAATAGGTGATAGGTAGGTGATCGATAGGTCAATATTTTTGTTACATCGTGTTATAATTGCTCTAATTATTAATCTTCATTTCCACTCAAAAAAACAGTCGGACTCACTAACCGCATTAATAATAATTTACAACAAGCAATTAACAAAGCGTTCACTACAGAATTTGTCCATAATTTCCTCTTCAAAATGTAGCAAACGCTCCCACTCGAACTGATCTATCCAAAAATTAAAAATGAAGGCCTTAATCAGTTCTACCAATTACTTACATAAGAAAATCTCCAAATAAGATGAGAAAAACTGCAGAATAAATCAGATATCTCAGCTTACAAAACAAATAAAACATCAGGCAGTTTTATGAAAAATACTGAATAAATAGATCGAAAAAGGGATCAAATTAAAATGTATAAATGAACTTAAATATTTAATCATTCAGTTGATAAGTGAATTTGCATATTTATATATCAGACTCTCAGGTAGAACATTTGAAATATTAATGAAAAACACCCAATTGCAGATTCTACGTTCTACATTTGCCAATCGAAATCAGAACAACAAGAGTATCACATAAAAATTCTGCAGAAAAAAAAACATAATCTAAATGAACGAAACCTCACTTCCATCTTCTTTTCGGAAGACATCGATTCCAAAAACCCTGGTTATCATTATCGCTATTTCTCCCCCACCAGGTTATAAAGCAAGTAAAGATGTAAAATATGAAAATGTTAGTTTTATAATGGGTGTCCCTCCATACTCTGTATCAGTAAATCAGTTATTAATTAGTGACGGATTTTTCCGAGTTTTCATCGAACTGATGAAGCTTTAACATACCGAAACAATATTATAGTGGAAATGTTCATTAATTTTTCGGCATTCCTAAATGAATGAGATTTCGATTAATCCATCGTGTACTTGTAATTAAATCCACTCAATAGGAGATCAAACCTAGTGAAGAAAACTTTCTTCATTATATATATTTCCGAATATATGTTCTCATCTTGAACATTCCATTCCGGTATCTAATGGCTTGTTCAAGATCCACTTACCGAAGTGAAGAGAGAGGAAAATATGTCTGAGCTTGACAATCGCAGAAAGAAGGGCACATTATAGCCACCATAATGGATACTTGACATTATTTTACTACTTTTCCATGAGTAAATGATTGTGGTTGGAACACAGCTTGATACCGAGGAAGTCGAATGGTAATTAAATCCATTTTAAAGCGTTTACTTCGTTTTATAGAGCATCGGTAGAGTTTGTTCATAAAATAAGTTACTTTATTTGCACGCTTTATGCAAATCTTGGTAGCATATCATAAATTGCGATTTAATTATTTTGTGCAAGGATCGAAGTAATGCTTTTTCTTATATGACTCAAGGAAATGTGATTTCTGAAAGAATCTTTTATAATTTGTCATTGATCACAATTGCTGTATGTTAGACTTTTGAGAGTTTATATGTTTATTCAACTGGGAATCGTTATTTTCACTAGACAATAACAGGCAGAAGAAGTAGAAAAATTTCATCCTTTTGAACCTTCACTACAAACTCAGCAGGGACAAAATTTTAAGATACAATTTGCACTTATATTTAAATGAGGAAAGATTTTCATTAATTATTTTGTTTTTTTCACATTAGTAGGTACTCTCAATCGGTTAAAATTATTCGAAAGTCCTAAAAAGCTATAATGTGTGGAGAAACAAAAAAACAATTTCATTTTCTTTAGTGTTATGTGTTATTCCTAGAAAAAGTGGTTTCAAATTGAACTATCGGTTCAAGATAACTCTTAAAAAATAATAATATATGCCTTTATTCTGAAATAATTTTTTGCTGCTTCATTCACAAAATTATTTGACGAATCATGAGCATATTTTTATTTGCAAAACGTTTTCTAGATGACTTCTACTTCATAAATATATAAAACACACTACTCGAATAAATAAAACTGTTAACTTGAATATATATTTACTTAAGGAGGAAAATAAGTGTTGAAATTCCACGACAACTTACTTATAAATTAAAGTTTTTGAAATAATTTCTCGAATTTCAGAACTTCTCGAAATTTTTCAAAAATGTTCAATTTATCAATAAGTTGTGTAGATATGTCTTTGTACCCCACATCTTATATTGTTGATCGCCAAATCATTTTGATTTAAAAAAAAATTGTAAAATATGAAACTAATGTCAAGACTTAAGAATTCCATAACATTAATCAATTGAATAACAAAAAACTTTTCTCTGTCAGAGTTTAACTTTTTGAATTTTACATTGGGTGACATGATAGGACATTTGTGATTGATTTTTCTACGCTTGTGGTGTCATAGTTTTCCTTTTGTTTCTCATAGTATTGGTATTTTTGATATTGATAAGTTAACTCATCTCAACGGTTTTATGTCTTGTTCATTGTCTACAGTTATTTTCAGAAATTTTTGTATATGTAGCATTTTTTCTATCTTTCCTGTTTTCTAGCTGTCTGTACTGTTTATATTTTTTTGTGTCTTCGTATAGTCTGAAGACCAGCATTTTTCCTACAAAATGGGAGGTAGCAAAAGTTATTCCGGTGCGTATTATTATTACTATTATTATTATTATTATTATTATTATTATTATTATTATTATTATTATTATTATTATTATTATTATTATTATTATTATTATTATTATTATTATTATTATTATTATTATTATTATTATTATTATTATTATTATTATTATTATTATTATTATTATTATTATTATTATTATTATTATTATTATTATTATTATTATTATTATTATTATTATTATTATTATTATTATTATTATTATTATTATTATTATTATTATTATTATTATTATTATTATTATTATTATATAATTTGAAACCGACTAGAAACACCCTGTAGACATATTTATGATAGTCAGAAAATCAGTTTTTTCATAATTCAAAGTTTATTCATTTGTTAAATGTTTTGATTATGTTAACAAAGCCGAACATATTTGACCTAGTTCATGCAGACAGAAACACTCGTTAGTTTCTGTGAACTTTATAACTAAAATTCGAAATAGATTGAACATTGACGTAGCAAAACTCGTATTTTCATCATCAGACGTTCTCGAGACTTCAAACAACGTTATGGCGAAAACAGAATTATAATCCGGGAAATACAATTAGTTTTAACGAAGTTGATGCTTAGAAATTCCAGACAATAGAGAAGATTAAAGTCATAATGAGAAATGTGGAGGAAAGTTTGTTTATTAAGAATGTTTGCCAGTAGTGTTTCCAGTTGAGTTGCGATATGAGCATCGATGATTGCCGACAACTGGAAAGAAAGAAAAACAGATATCCAGAAAATGGGGTAGTTAAGAAAATTGGTAAAGTAGCGGATACTTATCTCTCACAGATATTAGTTTTTGTACTTATTATATTATAATTGCTAGAGGAAATTCTTCGATATTAGTTTCTTTCTCATTCGGTCACAAAGTTTTTCAAATTCAACTTCTCTGTAGCAAAATCTTCTACAGTTTTAAGGATTATCTGAAGTGGAACAGGACCTATTCCACCTATTTTGGAAACAATTCACTCAATTCACTGTTTCAATTAACAATTAGAAAATATACCTTTCTTTTGTTTGGTCTTTCCTTTTTTATTGCTTCTTTCCTTTTCTATTTGGTCATCTGTTGTGACTTACTTCCTAAAATTTCAAACTCTTATCTAGTGTTATCGTTGATATCTGCAGATTGATAAGATCTTATCTTCACAGTTCTTGACTTCTTCGCTTTGATGATAAGGGTGTTTAAAAAAACAACTACCGACATTCATTTCATAATATAGTACCATAATTCACCAATCTGCATCTTTAATTATGTCACATAAAATGAAGATTAATACATTTTCTGATAAATATCGCCGACTGGTGAGTATGGGTAAGGTCTAACTGAATGAAGTTCAATATATTATTATCAAATAGTTTTGTTGTCATCAACACTTATTCTACTTTTTGTTTCTTCTCTCTTATTTGTTTCTTTTTCGCTTTATACTTCTCCAACTTGATTTCCAAAAATCGTTCATTTCTTTTCATTTTGTGTTTCCTTTTCGAGTTGTATCGTTTGAAAGAAAGAAAAACAGATATCCAGAACTTATCTCTGACAGATATTAGTTTTTGTACTTATTATATTATAATTGTTAGAGGAAATATTTCGATATTGGTTTCTTTTTCATTGCGGTCACAAAGTTTTCGAAATTTACCTTCTCTCTAGCAAAATCTTTTCCAGTTTTAAGGATTATCTGGTGGAACTCGACCTATTCCACCTATTTTGGAAACAATTCACTCATTTGAGTGTTTCAATTAACAATTAAAACTAACTTATTCCTTTCCTGTTTGGTCTTTCTTTTTTTTGGACTTACTTCCTATAACTTCAAACTTTTATCTAGTTTTATCGCTGATATTTGTAGATTGATAAGATCTTATCTTCACAGTTCTTGTCTTCTTCGATTTGATGGTAAGGGTGTTCGAAAAGAAAAAGCTACAAATACTCATTTCATACTATAGTATCTCAATTTACAAAACGGCATCTTCAATTGTGTTACCTAAAATAAAAATAAATGTATTTTCTCATAAATATCGCTGACTGTGGTGAGTATGAGGAAGGTCTAACTGAATGAAGTTCAAATATTTATCTATTTGTTTCACTGGTATCGACACTTCTTCTTCTACTCGTTGTTTCATCTTTCTGATTTGTTTTGCGTTTTTGCTTTACACTTTTCCTACTTGATTCAGAAAATTAGTTCAGTTATTTTCGTTCTGTGTTTCCTTTTCGAGTTTTTACATTTGAAGTTGTATAGCACTTTCTAATGAAGTTCAAATATTTATCTATTTGTTTCATTAGCATCGACACTTCTTCTTCTACTCGTTGTTTCTTTTTTCTGATTTGTTTTGCTTTTTCGCTTTACACTTTTCCTACTTGATTTAGAAAAATAGTTCATTTATTTTCGTTTTGTGTTTACTTTTTGAGTTGTTACATTTGAAGTTGTATAACACTTTCAGTCTTTCATTTTGTTATCGTTTACAAATTAATTCTGTGTTTCTTTGGTAAAGCCTAGTTTTACAAATCAATTGTATCATTTTGAATACGAATATATTAAAATACTATGAGTATATTATAATTATAATATATATTATAATATAATTATTATATTATATTATATATTTGTAATTATTTACGACATCACATCAGAAACCTCAAAAATAACAGTATTTCTCCAGTATTTAATGGGTGTTATTATACATATAAACCTTCCCTTTCAATCACTCTGTCGATTACAAAAAACCGCATCAAAATCCGTTGCGTAGTTTTGAAGATTTAAGCATAACATAGGGATATATCGACAGAGAAAGCGACTTTGTTTTATAATGTGTAGTGATTACATTTTTACTCAGATGTACATATTTATATTTCATCCAGTTTTCATTTAGATTACATTAGATGAATATAATAATAATAAGTCTTTATTTTTCTACATGTATAAACACCCAGTTACAAGAAATATTTCAAAATATAAATACAGTATTAACACCTAATACTATAATAAAAACGTTGGAGGAAGGATAATCAATAAAAGAAGTAATAATAATGAATAATAGACAATAGAATATATCTATACTTCAAAATTCAATATACATGTAAAAAGTCCAATTAAACCCGACTAACAAAGCAAATGAGTCACTTGAATATAAACTTAAACTCAAACACTTCAACTTATGATTTACACTTTAATACTGTGAACATATGATTTATAATTTATTACTGAATAAAGTGTAAATCATAAGTTCAAGTGTTTGAATTTTAGTTTATATTCAAGTATAATGGATTTACATCAAGTAAACGCCAACACTATCAAATAAAAAAAATCTATTTAAGGTATTTAATTACATAAGGATTAATGCTGTATTGATTAAAATCGCTTCGAAAATTAGCCATTACTTGTCGTGAAAAGTAAATGGCAATAAAATGTTATTGTGGGATATCCATAACAGATATATAGTCCGCTATGGTATATAGACATATACCATAGCGGACTTTTCTGTAGACCTTTTCAATGTGTACAACACTCAGTACATTATTTTGATAAATCTCGTAGGGTTCAGCCTGAGTATGAATGTAAGCGGAAAAAATGTAATTATCACGACATCACATTAGGATCCTCAAAAATAACATTATTTCTCCACTATTTAATGGTATTATTATTACACTATTAAAAAATAAAAAATTAGTCACTGTTGATATTGCATTTGTCAGACCCCTCGAATAGCGAACACATATATCTAATGGGTAATTTAATAGTGTTGGCTTTTACTTGATGTGAATCCCTTATAATTGGATATACACTTAAATTCAAACACTTGAACTCATGATTTAGACTTCATTGACTACATAGCATGACACGTTTCGTCGTTACAAACGTCTTCTTCAGATGCTTACAGAATAATTAGTGCTTACAGATTATTGTGTCAGCATCTAAAGAAGGTTAAATTGAATTAAATTCTAGGCTTAATGTTTTACGATTTATTTAACAATATGAAATAGTCAACATGTTTCGAGCGTTAGCTCATTTTCGAGACTGACGCTAACGCTCGAAACATGTTGACTATTTCATATTGTTAAATAAATTGTGAAACATTAAGCCGAGAGTTTAATTTAATTTAATATTCAATTATGTTTCATCAAGAGTTGAGCGAGAATTGAATCTCAGTCTGAAGAAGGTGGTAACGACGAAACGCGTCATGCTATGTAGTTAATAAAGTCTTAATCGTAAGTACAAATGTTTGAATTTGAGTTCATATTTAATGGGTACGAGGGAATCAGTTTTCGGAGTACTCGATGAAGAAAATTAAATATTTTTCAATGGTCAAATTACTTTCTGAGAGGTAGTTTATACGACGATATCTCCTCGAAATCCGATCCTCCAAAACTGCAGTACGGTAGATTCATGCAAATTGGAGTTGGAAAGTATCGGTGTAAGACAATAGACACCCACAAGACATGAACTTCGGTTCAGGTGCGTTTGAAGACCTCGAAACCCTGTAGGTGTACTAAATAGTCAATTCAGATCGAAAATGTTTTTTCTTTTATTTCGTACTGTTTCTCATTGTGTGAGGACATTCGCTCGAGATGCTATCTTACCTCTGTGGGTTTATTATTAATTTAGTACTTAGCCCGCATTCTGACAACCGCAACTTTACGTATATACAACTCGATCTGTAATATAACTCAGGGGAACTGATCGGGAGTTATTGCAAGTGAAGAAATATTTTTTATTCGCACAGTGAAATACATATCTGGAATTCCTTTTGTAATAAAAATATATGGTGGTTTTCAATTTTGCTACAACAAGTAGCTTTAATGTTTTCTTTTTCTCTATATATATAGATAGACGAGTAGATATTGATGAAATTCATATTGTACATTTTACAGTATATATCAATTCACTTCTTAAAACCTTTAATTAATTGTTGAATAGTGTCTTTATATACAAAAGACTCAAATAAATTCGACAAAAAATGTTAAATGGTTAAATTTGTTTCGGGCAGCCAATATAATATCAAGAGTTCATAGAAATGTTAAGTTGTCTCAGATGTATTATCAGTTGATGGATTGAAGATTCAGAAGCTAACTAGATATTTTAAAACATACTTCAAGAGACTCCAACAATTCTTTTGGAATTAAGGCAAAAGTTCTCAATTTTACTGAACTGTTTTCATGTCAACCTAATATTATGTAAATAAAATTTTATTATTTGAAATAAACTTCAATACACACAATAATAGAAGAATTGCTCTCAGTTTCAGTTATCGTCGAAAACATTTTATGAATTAAACACACAATTCAGTTCTCCGCAAGATGTCACTGAATTAAAATACAGGTCTCTTTCTGGAAATTTTTTTTCATAGTGGACAATTAGGAACGCACACGTGAGTAGTCAGGTTGAATGTCTTCTCAAAAGAACCGCGATGCTCTGCGGATCCATAAATCACATTTAAATGTCGGACTGTCCTGAAATAGTCCTATCACATACACAATTAAAACCTGAAATACGTAAAACACGTACCGGTGTTCAACTGCTTCATTTAAAATATTCTTTAGATATAAATCAAGACGAGGAGTGCTGACTATTTTCAAAAATGGAATTTAATTATGTACTATACGTATGTAAAACGTGTTATATAAAACGAGAATGTGGGGGAAAAAGACAACTTGGATTTAGTATTTCATAATGCAGGATGCCCATTTATGGGTGGTTGTATTATAAAAATTCTGTTAATTTGAAATTGTATGTAGATACACCGTTTTATTGGAACGTAAAACGCATACACAATTTATTTATTGTCCTTTTCTAACTACTATTATATATATATATATATATATATATATATATATATATATATATATATATATATATATATATTTAGAGTAAGTCGCGACTGACTAGTTAGACATAAATTAGATATTCGTGGGATAGCAGTCAGGTGGTGTCAAATAAGAAGACTCTTTTTTCCTTAACTCAAGCTTTCAAAACTATATTGTTCCTTCATCAGGAGTGCTACAACATAATATTACAATCAACATGGTGAATCAAACAATAAAAAGGTTAACTTACGAAATGGAGGTTTATTCTAAAAGGTTGTTCCATAAAATAAACGAAATTTGTACCAGACCGCATGATTTAGCTCCAATTGATACCCCATCGTAAAGGTTATGTCTGATTGTTACAAAACAATGACATTATTAAAAGTCAGGTTTGACAGAACGACAGCAAACTACAAAGGAACTAAGCACATCCGAGCTACGGTATCGAATAAAGCTCCAAAATTCTATAAGTTCCTCAAAAATCTACGTTAAAATCTGAATGATCAGTCTTAAAATTAAACAACACATGTACAACAATGATAGTAACAGAACTGGTAGCTAACGATACAGAGCATTATTAATCCATAACCACCTTCCTTTGTACCTGATTTTATTTAGATTTTTATATTGAAAAGAAGGATAATTGAAATAGCCAGTTACAGAATACATTGACTAGTTAGGGCAATTATTGTTCAGATAAAAGTACAGTCAACCTCGAGAGCAGCCACAAAATATAATTTAGTATAATTCAACTATGAAATTGGTAATATTTTGGGAGGACCTGAAATTTCTCTTGACTCCGGCGTAACTTATAATCCTCATCTGACTTTTGTACCACATTTTAATGCTGCTGTTACTGCTTCCTCTAGAGTATATGGTTTCCATTTTTCATCGATAAAGAATTTTGGAATATATCAATTTTAAAAGCGTTGTATTCTGCTTTCATAAGATCTTAGTTTGAATAAACGTCAGCAGTTCACAACAGGAATCCTGGATATGAGTTACATATTGATAGACTGCGTGATATTCAACGATGTTCTTGAAACTCTTGAGCTTTAGAATAAATGAATATATCCACCTGTAGGCATACCTCATAAACTACTGGCAAGTCGACATACTGTAGAAACCTTTGGAGTGCGCAAAGGAATTACTATACAATAATTGTCTTGCATAAAATAATTAGCAATGAAGTGGAATATCAGGAGGCACAAACTGGAGCTTATTATACCTAAGGTCTCTTCTAGAAGCGCATTCGCGTTCTAAATTCCAACAGCTAGAATTTTAATGTCCTCAAATGTTCTTCACTGCACACGATGTGTGAACAGAGTGAACAAATTTTGGAACCTAAGCTAGATATATTTGATTATTCTGTTTTTGATATGAAAACAAATTTTTTAAAACAAAGATCTCTAGAATTGTTGATCCACGAAACATATATAGCGTGAGTTTTTCAAGATAAGTTTTTTGTATATTTGTATTTTTGTACCTTTCTCTCAGAAACTCCTCATTATTAATTTCTTTCATATTGTTTTCAATGGCTTATTCGTAGCAGTCTCTCCTGTTTTGTTATTAGGATTTATCCCGATGAATAGAGTATGTAAAATGAAAAAATTAGTAATAAATGAAAGATATATTCACACATTATTCAGTTATGCTATTTGGAGAAGTTGGAGAACATAACATTCCACTTGGGGTCTTGTGCAATGAACTGCTCATAATGCTATTTTCTGAGACTTCATCAGAGTTTACTTTGGAGTTAATTAAGGCTCATGAAGGAAAAATCTACAAGTCATCATACTCAAGTTGCCAAATGGCCAAACCGAAGACGTCAAAAAACGTAGCATGGAGCATGTAAGAAACAAAAAACAAGACCAAGAAGGAAAAGGAAGAGCAGTCATCCAGAATGTTGCTGAGAAAGAACTGAAAGACTGAAGAAACCTAGTAAGAAACAGAGAAAAATAGAAAAGTCTATTAAGGCTATTTTCCCAAGGGCCTTTCGGAAATGCAATAGAGCAACCGAATACCCTATATTTAAAAAATATTGAATTTGGCGATTTCCAATGGGGGACAATGATACAGGTCATGTTAAGTCAAGAGTGGTACAGCTACAAATGAAACTGCAAAAGGAATATTGGCTTCATTGCATGGTGTTTTGAATGTAGGCACTGGTCAGACTAGAGCATTCTATAATTCAATTGTTCATCAACTCAACCACACTTAACCACTTCTGATAGTTGTATAGTGTTTAATTGACCTTCCGATACTTCAATATGCTATACAAATATGTACCTTCTTGTTTGATGATTTTTTCAACTTATTGAGCTCCATTTTGACTCCATTCAAACTCTAATGTACACTCTCTTTCACTTGCAAGATAATGGTTCCCTCAATAGATGTTTCAGAATATATAACAGTTATATAGATAGCAGTTCTATTGAACTGCTAACGGTGTGTTCGAAAAATATTTATTAGGTGACAAAATGTCAGCTTGTATAACCTTTAACGCCTGCATTACTGTAAAAATTACTGGGAATCCTGCCAATTAACTGTTTCACATCGAACGGTGTGATATTTACGAATAATCCTTAATACCCATTGACCAAACCGTTTGTTTTAATCAACTAGAGCATATCTGTAGATTTCGGAGTCCAAATACACATTTCAAAGATTATATCGAAAACAAATTATGCAAAGCTTCCAAAATTGTATTGTTCTTTGAGTTTATCCGAGTTCATCTACCACAAAATGGGCGAACAATGGGAGTAAACGTGTATTTTACTCTTATCCAACGCAATCAGTGTGTGTGATACTTCTAATTTTCTGGAAATAATTGCACCTTATTCAATAAATATCGCCTTCATTTCATACATACATGAATAACTCTTATTAAAGAAGGATTATACAGTGAAACCTCATTTCGAGATGAATAAATTGGATTTGTTTGGAAGTTATTCTTATTTTAATGGTAAGTTATTTTATGGGCTTTCTATTTCTGCTGAAATCATGTATCAATTAAATAATATGTCAATATACAATCTAGGCCATTTCAACGTTTCATACAACCAAAACTTGGACTACTGCACAACTAATCTGATCAGAATTAAAAACCTCGAAGCTCGACTGCTTTTGTAGACTATACCTTTAAATCATCTGTTTAGGTTCAAATTTATTGTGTTCATCCTAATGCTCAGTTGCAGTATAGAGTATAAAGCTTCCAGTTTGAAGTAACATATCTGAACAATCATATTTACCTACCTGTCCTTCAGAAATGAATAGATCATCCATATCTATTTATTCAGGTTATTCAGACATCATTATTAATTTTAATTGATATTCATGCATAGAATCATTGACAGAACTCCTCAAATTATGATTAGCTATGAATTTTTAATTTACTGGAATTCATACGAAGGTCGATTTTCGTGAACCATTCGGAAATAGGTCTTGAGTCATCGTTGATCTTTCAGATTTTGCGAGACAACAGCAGTTCCGCAAGAGGTATAAAGCTGTAGGACATCGGCATAAAGATTATAGCTCTAACTTTTAATTACGTATGGAATATCAATAGTATATATTTAGAAAATGATGGGACCTAGTATGCGACCCTTCGGGAATCCACATGTGAGCCGGTGTTCCTCAGAGCTTTCACCACTGTTAATCACGATTTCGTATAGATCAGTAAGCTAACTTCCAAACCATGCAGAACTGTTTGTAGAAAGACTGTACATATGAGCTTTATCTGGAGTCTTTGTCTGTGCAATGGAGCCATCAAATCAAATGCTTCACTTTCATTTATAAGTACCAAAAATGTCAGCAATGTCGAATCAATGTACAATGTGGCTTAAGAGACTGACTTATGTGACTTTGTAGCAATGGACGTAGTACAACTGATGATTTTCTAAATTATCTTAAATGAACGTAGAAGTATTCCTATATTTATTTCAATTTCTGTCAATTTATTCCAATCTTTGCTTGTAATTTGCAGAGCAATAGTAGATATTACTTATCAATTGTATTCTATTCTTGAATTGTATATACATTTGTGGTGGTGGGTTCGATTCCCACGTAATCTTGGGCCATTCGGAATCGGCGTTAAAGTGTGGTTCCAATGGAGCTACATAGGTTTCTGACTCTGCTCTTAGAACAATATAAATAATAATAATACTTATCCTTCAAATTTGTATTGGTCATCCATGAATACTCCAAGATTTTTATTACGATTCGAGTACTCCAAAATCATTCATTTTTACCTGTTTTTCATGAATACATAGTTGCATTGACACAACTCCTTAATTTCTGGTTACCTATAATAATAGGTATTTAGTATATAATATAATAGTATAAGGGATTTACTAGAATTCAAAAATCATTCTTATTCAAGTATATCTCAAGTCGTCGTTTATCTTTGAGATTGTTGCTATAACATACGCAGCTTCAAATTATGGTGGAAGATCAATACTATATATACTATAGTTATAAATAGTATATATAAAAGGGCGGGAACTAGTATACCAGCCCTGCGGGATTCACGATTTTGGTATCGATCAGTCACATAACTCTCAAACCATTCACAAGTTTTTGTAGCAATGCCTATAGAGTGCTATTCTAAATATTATATCTATCAATACATGACTACTAATAGGAACCCTTTAGCCCGAGCTTATACGACGCCACTGCAACATTCGCGAAATCCATTTTTCAGTCTGTCGGTGTAGTCTGTGAATGGTCATTCGCTCTCGTTATACAGTTTTATCAGATCTTCTTGCGCCGAGCTGAGTGCGGCATTACTTATCTTTGATGCATTTAGGGAAACTTTGCGTCCAATCTACGAACCACCTGGGACGCTTCTGCTTAAATGGCACTGCGAACCGCACAAAAAAGGAGAAACTAACGAGCTTATATCGCACACTACTGGAACAATGTTGGGAATAGCGTAATTATTCTTGGTTTATCTGAAAGGAATTCATTGTTAGCACTCGCGAAGATTCATGAATTTGCCATTTTTTTTTTCGGCTGCCGTCTTATTAATCTGTTTCACATGTAGAATCCTCAGGGAAATTGTACGGGTAACATTCTCAGCTAATCCACCTGGGAATGAATGGAACGAAGTGAAAAGATTATGTTTGACAGATGTTAATGTGAACAAAAATTCTTGTTTTTTCCAATATTATCGTTGCGAAATATCCCAAATTTCAATTGGAGTTTTTTCAGGGACTATCGAATTTATTCATTTATCCCAAATAGTGATTGATATAAAAAGATCACATTCAATAATTTATTTTGAAATGCACCAATGAACAGTTTAGACCAATTTCTGAGTTGGAAAAAGACACTAACATTTACAAATGTTGTACAATGAAACTAGAAAGAGAACCAAAAACTTACGAGCAACACAAATAAATTGAACAATTTTATGGGCAAACTGAAATTGAAGCTTGCCCATAAAACTACACGAAAATCTACTTTCATCTAGGAAATAGTCAGAGGAGAGCTCGTTAAATATCACGAAATCCACATGCAAATATGTCAATGACATCATGAAAAAGCTCTAAATCACCACAAATTTGGATGAAAAACAATCGAACCACGGAAATTTATAACTAAAAGCAGAATAGAACAATCAACAAAATACGTAATCATCTTGTACAGGAACATAAGTCCTAAATGTTTTCAACGTTTTTCAAAAGATGGAACATTATATTTGATAATAAGTACATGAGTTAACTCTTACTCTTTCTAGATAAACTCCATCACAGCAAATCCATCAATATTTCAAAAAACGTCTTCAAACGGAACAATCTTTGAAAGAGAGAATCATATCTTTCGAACTGTTTCTTTCGTTAAACGGGGTTCCTTTACTAACTATATGATTCTCATTGATCAACATATAACAAAAAAAAATTTAATCCTCCATATCAGATATGAATGATATTATTCATCTCTGCTTTACCTAACTAACACTTCGAATATATAAGGATACATTATATGCTATGTACCTGCGCAGTGTTGAAATCCTAACCTATACATAGTTTCACAGTGGTAAATTTATTTCAGCTATGCAAAGACTTATTCAAGATATTGTCGGAAACTTGAACAGCTTGCTTGCTCTTCTCTTTCGAAGAGGCTCCATCAAAAATGATATTTTTCGAATAACGTTTAAAGTAAATAAGAGTAATCGTATGATAATGGAACCCAAAAGATATCTTTGAATGCCCTTACTCCATATAAATCTATTTTAACAACAAAAAAGCAATAAAAACGATGTGTTCTAAATATACTCACTCTTAGTTGACAATTGTGACGTATGTCCTTTCTTCGGAATGATTTATTCCTACATATTTCGAATAATCGAGGCCATTTCAACTATTTTGATATTTAATTTTATTCGTCTATTTGGCAATTACACAATTTGTGAATTAACAAAGAAAGGAGGGAGGTTATAAGGGTTTTCAACCTTCTCTAACCTTAGGAAAATTTTTACTATGAAACAGTACTCATACTTTATACATACTTTCATTTAAAAAAACTGTTTTCTGTGCCATTTTACTGTTGAAATGGATTCATCCAATGAAACAGCCTTCCTGATCCAAACAATATATCAATAACAATATACCAACGATCTGCAAATAACTTTTCAGGTTAACGAAATACACGTTAGTATTGTTGAGTAAAAGTGTATAAATCTAGAAACCAGTGATTCCCCTACCATTTTATTGCCGAAAGATATTTTTGGAAGCATTTAGTTAGAATATATAATGTTGGACAATTGAACCTTGTCATTTAACGACATTTTATGAATGAAGAATGTGTTAGTTAAACAGCAATTTGATAAGAAGAGCAACGAAGTTGCATTTCCTTATTCGTTAAGAATTGAACGAGTTCGAATTGAAAGAAGCCACCGTAAACGAATCAAACATACTAGGCCATCTGTGGGTCAGAAGCTAAAGCGTAAGTCTGTGATACGCTTAGAATTTTTAGGTTCCCTGCAAGCACTGTACTTCGTCAATGATAGAAGTTACCTAATTCAATATGGTGCTATTACTCTAGAGGAGAAATATTCAGTTGTTCTCAGAAAACTAGTATAAAAACTTAAATCGAAGTGAAAATTTCTTTGAAATTTCTTTTATGTTGTTATATTAAGGACAAAAGTCAAGAAATATTTGTTTTATAATGGAATAACTTTCAATGTTTTGATTGATAGCTTCGAATTCATTTCAATGTGATGAATTACCAACAAATACTAACTCGATTCATTTGTTTGTTCATTTACATTGGAATTCACTTATAATTATGATTTAAAATTGAGAAAATGACACTTGAGAGAATTGATTTAAGTTTTGTAACATTTAGATAGAAGAAACTACTTTTATCCACTCAATGTCCTCACTAAATGATCTTTGAATTAGCACCAACCAAACTTGACACTTGGAATATAATATTCCCATAATGTATATGTAAACAGTCAAAAAATTTTATTCAATATTTTCCACTGAAAATCTCAAACGTTTTTATTGTAATGAGTTTATAGCATTTTCGAAATGTTATTTTTTGTTTGAGTGGGTAGTCTTTTCCTAGCAAATTTAGACTTTTCTCATAATTTAATATAAAATACGCATAACGACGTTTCGAAGTACTACTTCTTCATCAAATGCCTTATTATTACTATGTGTAATTTTACAAAGTCAATACTTATAGCTATTTTCACAGAACATACCACGTATGTTCTATGACTAACTTGGAATGAGGACCATAGAATACTCTGATATTTAACAAAAGGATGGTATACCTGGAGATGAACACAGAAAATCAATTTTCTTGTCAGAAAGAAGGTATTCTAACTAAATGTAGGAAAGATACAAATATACAACTAAGATTTCTAAGAACAATAAAGGAAAGTTAGAATTTTTTTGAACATAAAACATAAAATTGAATGTAAATTAACTAAAACCTGGTAATCAATCGATCTGCTAACTGGAATCTTCTTATTGAACATATTAAGTAGAGGGCTAGGCTAGACCTCTAACTGGCTATTGAGTAAAATTCCCGAATTTTTGAATTTATTAATATGTAATGATTCTAGAAAATTTAGCTTGCAACCTTTTTCTCTCTATTTAATATTTCAAACTCTGAACTAAATATATGACTTTCTTCTAATAAATGGTTAGCATAATGGGAATCTGTTTTCTGTTTCTCAAAACTGCGTTTATGTTCCGATAATCTGGTTTGGAAATTTCTGAAAGTTCTTCCTATATAAAATTTTTCACAACTACCACATTTAATTAATATGTATCCAGCATTTGATAAAGAAGTAGTTCTTCGAAACGTCGTTATGCGTATTTTATATAATACATTATGAGAAAATTCTAAATATTGTTTTATTATATAGGTATATTTTGTGTTGGAACCCGTGTTTTAAAGAAAAAGTTTTCAAGCCGAATCATTCAATTAAATTAACTCACTTGGGTAAAAACTGATATTATTTGCTTAAAAAGAAGGATTTTTAAACATAATACACACATTGAAGTTGTTATTTTATCAACAAAAATGACAAATCACTAAATCAACATTTTTTAAATGGGATTTTACAATAAAAACTTTTTTTTGGAGAAATTATGACGCCAGATTTAGGCAGTCCATTGGACATACAGTTTAACGACGATTCCGAACGTCCCAAGAGCACGATGAGAATCGAACCCACCATTACCAGTAAGATAAAACCGTTATAGGGTTACTATACCGTTAGATTACCCTATAGATCTAAACCCTTTCATATTCGATTGACCCTCGTACAAAATGAAATAATGTAATTCATGTAAAACAGACAAAAAAAGAGGAAGCTTTTTCAATTGTCAAGTTGGTATTTGAGCAGTAATTCTATTAGGTTCTAGTGAACCAAGAACCATATTCACAGAACTTATAACGGTTTATTCATCAATACTGCGAGAGCAACACAATTGACTATAGTCCATTCTATTTTGGTTCACCCTTGTAGTTAAAACATGAATGAACGAAAAGCTGGAGGAACTGTGAAAGAAATCATTGTTGTGTTCAATTATCTTGTTGATGTTAAGCAGAAGATTGTATAAAAAGCCCATAAAAGTGTTTTCAGGAAACTTGACCGAATCATATAAAATAATTAATATTCATCCCAGTAGCTTTGTAAACGACTCTGCCAGAATTCATGTACTATTATAATTAAGATCGCCTCATGATACGCACCATGAATTATTACATTTTTTGAACTTGAGTTACTAACGACACTGACGAATTCGTTGGTAACCCACAATAAAGCGGAACACCTGAAGAATCTCGAGAAATCACTCGTTTTCGTAATATTAATCTACATTCTAGGTCCACGTTGTTAAAAATAAAGGGGTTACGAGCTGAATGAAGATGCGGTGTCTTATCATAAACGCCTATCTTGATTGTTGATTGCTCGAAAAAACTGGTCAACACATGGCACTCATTTCAACATCGGGTTTATTGCCATCATTGGAGGTGACCTTTGAACCAACGCGTGCCTTTGCAATTAAATTTTTAAATTAGGCAGAACTTGTTCGAACTCCTTTTGGTATACTGCTTTCGTAAAAGTACGTTTGCATTCTAATGAAGTGTTTATTTTTCTGTACAACTATTGTCCAGCTTCATTTAAATTTAGATGAATGTATGACCTAAACGAGCACAGAGTTAGATCTCGGACGTGGGTTTTTATTGGACTGATTTTATCGATGCGCTTAAAATGCGAAATGAGCGAAAGTTTGGACTATTTAATTCACTCTTATACTTCTTTTTCAAAGAGTCACATAAATTCAGTTTGTTTCAGGATACATTGAAATTTAACACTAATCTTTTTTTACAAAACTGAAATATCAGTACATGTTAACTGCTTTAGCAAAGCAGCTGCAATTGAGTAAAGAACTTGGATGGGTGGACGCCAGAAATGTTGTGACTGTAGTACACTTCACTTTTTTGTTGCAATTTACCGCAGAATAATAACCAGACTGCAAGTTTTAAATAACATCTAGCTGCCTCCTTTTGAAAACATTTTTGTTGATAAATATAGAAGATATTTTGTCAAAAACTCAAACATTCAACTATTTATTGAAATAAATTTATATCTAATGAATTTTTCAATTATATTTGTACAGTTATTAACTGCTTGCAATTTAATTAATCACTTAATTATCCAAATGAACAAATGATAAATCCATAAGGTATTTTATATATTCGATTTTGATATAAAAATTAGAATAACGTTTTTATTTTTCTTGATATTCATATCATTTTCAAAATAGATATCACTTGTTAGCATTATGTAATTAGACTATGTACAGGTACTGGTTGAATTAGATAGAGGAAGCAGGCTCCAGTAAATCTTCAGATATGAAAATTACATGCTATTATAACAAGGTAACAATATAATGATACAAAAATATAACGGATTACTTTTAAACTCAGTCAGAGTAACATTTTTCACCAAAAAATACGCTTAGAAAAGAAATATGAACCGTGAAATACTCAAACAAATTGGTGTTAACTTTGTTTGAAATGTAACTATATTTTTTCCACGCTATTTTTATTTGAAAATGAAATACATTCGATTCACTACATAAGTCATTTAACTAATGATGATCACAAATAAAGTTTATAAGAGAATACCAAATTTGGTTATAGGGGTTTACATTTTTCATTATATTGATAGTATTTTTCCGCTTTACAGTCAGTGAAGTACTCAAATTATCGTTCAGATCTTAAGTTATATGCTCAGCACTATATTTTCCACACCCACAGACGATGTGTTTTCCACTTTTGTTTTGCCAGGAAATTGATTATTATGTTACCATCCGCCATCATTTTTGATATTTAAAAACTGCCTCAAAATTCAAATTCCATCGAAATTTTGGTTACACAAAGAATGTTTTTTTCCTAACAAATTTCGAACAAATTAAGATGAGAAATTGAAGAAAAAATCTAAAATATTTTCTTCATTTCAAAATACAGGTTTATATCATACATCTCTCTAAAAAATATTAATGGAAATACGGTTCTTTTTATTTAGAATTGTTAGTTTTTCGCGAATAAATATCTTCTGTATTGATGTTATATACATCAATCCAATCAGTCCAATATATGAAATGTTTCTATATTTTATATTTCATTATTGATATCAATGCATTATATTTGAACCAATTCTTGAAAAAAACGAAATCATAGTTCATCATATGAACCTAAATTTTCAAGAAAATCATAAGTCTATATGAAAAAAAGGAGTTCATTCTGAAGGTTAGCACTCTTTTTATATTTAGTAAACTCATATTAATTGATTGATGACGGAGATAACCAAGATTTCATCCACCTGATAAAGGTAGGTATTGTATAAAGATATTGTATATATTTTAGTGGACAATATTTTAAATAATTTTGAAATGATTAAATTGCGTTTGATTTATTGATAATTGATATTAATTTTGGTGATTAGATCACATTCACAATTATATTTTCTATTGTGTATTAATATACATCTCAAATAATAAACGTAGTGAAACTACATTTTCTCTTCATCATGTATATACACTACTCTTTGCATTTAAATAAGTTCAGTCAAATTCCTGAAGAATTCGAGAATAATATATAGTTAGTTAATGATTATTGCACAGGGCGTATATACATGATAATACAGGGCGTATATCAATATATACATCAATACAATGTACATCGTACATCAATATATACAGGGCGTATATATTAGACTACTCATATAGAAAATGAGAGGTAATAATAAAAACTTGTCTAAAATCACTGACTCAAATCAGTGATTTTAGACAAGTTTTTATTATTACCTCTCATTTAAATATGAACTATCACAGAGTAGATTCATCGTCCATTGAATTTACTCATATAGAATATAAGAAGTTAAAAGGTATTCTGAACATTAGGTAGGTACACATTTTGTTCAATAAAACTGGTTTGTTCTTCATTTTATGGTATTGGTGTGGTTTGGAAATTTGCATCTCATCTTCAATTATTCTTAAGAATGTGAATAAATTTTAAATAGAGAAAACTATTCATAGATAAAACATTTTTATTAATTTCAAAGTTGTTTGACGATAAGAATACAATAATCTATTCTGAATGCCACATATTTGGAAGCTTTAAATATATGGCTATGGTTTTATTGCCTGTATAATACATTTACCCAATATTCTTGTTCATCAGCAACAATAAACTCTTGGGGTATATAAACCGTTTCGATATAAATTTTTTCATATATTGTATTGAAAAAACTGTATGTGTTCATTTTTGCCTGAAGGGCAATGGAATCAGTACCTTGAATGTTATATATGGAGACAACACTATATCATCATCTCAATCAACTAAGTTTCTTGGAATATATGTATACAGAAATTTGAGATGGAAAACACTCATTGATGATTGATGTAAAAAAAAATTTAGTAACTCATTTTTTGCAATCTCAAGAATTAACAACACTGAAAATTGATGTGTATTTATATAGTCATGTGAAAATTAAGTAACTGATTTTTTATGCAATCTACATAGAGTTAATGCTTACAGAATAATGCATTATTCTGTAAGCATCTGAAAACTGTGTTATGAATGTGTATTAAGTTCAGTCTTGTATATAAGTTATATTCAATTATAATGTCATCTGATTTATAATATTCTGCTGTGGGGCTGCTCTACAGAAATAAATAGGGTGTTTATTACACAAAAGCGAATACTTCGATTAATATTCAATATTCATCAACGAACATCTTGTAAACCTATCTTTTCGATAATCCAATGCTCTCCTTACCTTGTTTATATATTTATAGATGTTACTATATTTTAAAGAAAATGAAAATAGGTTTATTAAATTGAAGAGTTATCATGAGTATTCAACAAACAACATTGATGTGCTACTTATTCCTATAGCATAAAACAACTAAATTTGAGCATTCTTTCTATTTTCAGAGTATTAAAATCTTCAACTATTTACCATCGAATTTGAAAGAACTGAAAGCTCATTTCTTTAAGAAGCGAGTTAAGTCATTGCTGTTAAAAACGGGCATACTATAGTGTAGCGGAGTACTTTGATGATTCGAATGTTGGCTATAATGTTTGAATCAATTTTTTGTATCATATGTATGTTTGATTTTTTACTACGAATGTCCCTTAGTATGTGAAATTGTCTCAAATGTTTAATATTTCCAAGGTAATTTTTTCCTTTCCTTTCAAATATACTTGTATATTATTTTGAATATAAACTGAACCAATATTTTTGTTCGAGGACTGAATAAAAGATCAGACTCAAAACTAAATTCAGTCCTTCTGTGAGCATTCTTATCAGTTGTAATTATTGTATCAATTGAATGAATGTAATTTTACAAAGTAAGGAGTGTTTCTCAATAAATTTTATTATTATTTTATATATGTATTGTAACTGTAGGTGTTATATGTAAGATACTGAGGTAGCTACATTATGATATTACACCAGAACTAAGGCGAACTCCACTTCAGACACAACACTATTCACTAAAATACCAATTCCACCCCCTGCATTGAAATAAGCATTATCGCAATTCGAAGTCACACCCATACGAGACATTTAAATTCTCAGTATGCCCTAGTTAAAAGCGACAGCCAACATAAGCCAAATTTTAAAGATCAATGCAAAACAGGAGAGGATGTAGGGGCCACGGGCTAGCTCGTTACCATGGAGATGTGATGAGAATTCTTTTTAGCCTTCTTCGTGTGTCCACCGCGGACTAACCGTGAGTTGCTTTTCATATATGCTAAACACGATGTTGTTCCCTCCGAAGAATATCCAATGAAAGTTGTGTTGAGCGGTGAACCACAGAAAATATCTCAATTAATATTGCAGAAGTTTGAAGTTAACGTGAAAATAAAGAAGGATTTTGGTTCGGCAATAATTCGCTTGTAGTCTTCGCTGATTATTTTTCAATTCGGATGATATACCTTCATAAATTCGTGATAATATAAAACAATTTTGTATTAAAAACTTCTTCTATGAAAGTGATATAATTAGTCGTATTTTGCTATCTATTTTTTCTGCTATCATCATTCTTTTTTTATTTTACATACAAGGGCTCACCCAATCGACAGTTTAAAATTGTCCTATAATAGCGAAGCACATACATATTTCACATGTTAATCACTACCTAGTATGAAACAAATTCGCTTTCTCGTTATATATGTATAATATACATACAGGTTTATATGTATAATAACATCCATTAAATAGTGGAGAAATACTGTTATTTTCGAGGATTCTAATGTGATGTCGTAAATAATTACATTTTTTTCGCTTACATTGCAAACGCAGGCTGAACAATACGAGATTTATCAAAATAATGTACTAAGTATTGTACACATTGAAAAGGTCTACAGAAAACTCCGCTATGGTATATGTCTATCTCTTATGGATATTTCACAATAACATTTTTTTGTCATTTACTCTTTACGACCAACAATGGCTAATTTTCGAAGCGATTTTAACCAATACAGCATTAATCCTTATGTTATTAAATACCTTAAATAGATTGTTGATTTAATGTAGATCTATATGGCCCTTTACAGCATATGATTTAAATGAATATTTTCGAAGATATTACAAATTTACAGAGAAAGCGACTTTGTTTTATACTATGTTGTGATATATATATATATATATATATATATATATATATATATATATATATATATATATATATATATATATATATATGTAATAATTTATATGGCAAAACAACGTTGGCCGGGTCAGGTAGTTATTATAAACTAAGCTGTATCTAATATGTACAACTTACAGAATTTTTTCATTTACTTTTTATTTTATCTATTTTTTTTATACATCTCATAGGAATAAAGTTTTCGATGTATTAATATATCGATGTCATCTGATACTTTCACATAAATTCCACAAATCACGTTTATGTAGATTTTGGTTCGAATTTTCTCAATATTTCAAGCAATATAATTGAATTATTGAAATTATATCCTAAAAATTTGCTTAAATTTCATACCACTTGCTAGAAAGTATGAAAATTGATATATTTATGACCCTTCTATTACTACACAGATTGTGTTCGAATTTTTGGGAATTAAAGTAAAATTTTTGATGAATTGAAATACATTTAAAGATTCAAGTTTCATCTGAAGCTAGTTACTTTGTTCCTTATTATCCATTTGAACTACGGTTCATTTTCTGTTACGTATTGGATGATACGCTAAAGTGTAAGGGCCAAAAAAAACTTTTTGCGCATAGAAGAAGCTTATATTTACACTGTCCTCTCGCGAAGTTTTTCGGAATCATCTAAACCTAAAATAGCCAGCCCACTGTAAACAAAAAAGTCTCTATCAAATATACAATTCATTTTAACGTATTTATTCAAGGTCTGAGAGTTCGTCCAGCCACTGGTTCCTTATTATTTTGTGCAAATACGAAATCGGTTTCCCTAGGGGAAATGTCGTCGGAATTAGAGTGAGACTGCGGAGTAAACAACACGTACGCCTGTGCTGCTGTTTTTTCATTTTTCCGAGAGATTAATATTTTCGGACACACTAATGGCTGCCGTCACTGACTATATATCACTTGTTTCAATCTAGGACTCGTTTTATATTTCGCCCACCCCCTCAGCTTCTCCCGTTTCCGAGGTTTTCACCAGAACAGTAGCGGATTAAGCTTATCTACTTTGAATTTATACTTCAAGTTTTTCATTTCAAATGATATCATTCAATTTGAATCACTTTTTGATACAATAAAATTATCATTATTTCCATGATTTTCTGTTACACTTGGCAACATTTTTTATATGTCAAAAGTAACTGTCATTTTGTTCGGCTATGATATAACCTTTGAGACGAAAAATTGATTTGATCCATTATATATCAATTTTTTGAGTAGGTATTTTATCGATGTTAAAATTGATAAGTGGTAATTATTTCGAACTAATTTTCACGGTATCACGAGTATTTGAAAACAAAACTTTTGACGAATATGAGAGAAAACATTTTGAAACTGCATCCACCGTTAAATTGTCTCATCCAATAATTTTACAGCCGATTACAATCATGTCATAAGAAGTAGTTATGAAAAATAACTTAGCTTCTAGATCATTTATAGAATTACAATTTGTATATCGAAATTTTTTTTTTGTACGCACTCTGAAATAACACGTTACATCAATACTAGCTTCAATTTCGTTCACACTATCTCCTCTAAATGTCTGATACAACTCTGTAATTGAAAAGTTTTAATCCTATCATTTTTTTATGTAATTGAAAATACCTAATCTCAAAATAATCTATGGTTTCATTTCAATAATTAATCGAATCTCGAATTCTTTGTTGTTGATGTTATCGTAACATTAGTCTTATGTCTAATGTTCACTGCAAATATAGGTTAACGTTTTATGAGATTGATCTAACCAAGAAAAGATTTTAAACAGTTTAAAGGAAGTGTTGGACAATAAGATTTATAACTTTTCTGCTTTTTATATTGTTTTTAGTTATTGTATTAGTACAATTCTTTACTGTTTTGTCATTGTTTTGCCATCTAGTGCAACAGTGTGAGTGAAATGAATGACAATATAAAGTAATCGTCAATTATACTTACAAAGCGGAATTCTTGTTAAAATGGCCACAGTGTATATCATATTCTTACGAACTTTTCACAACGTTTTCCTGAATTTAAACAAAGTCTGTTTATAATTCAAAAAAAAAATAATATATATATATATTATATGTTTAGAGAGTAAATGCGGAAAAGTGAGCTGACTCCATACCCGTTTCTAATTTCCGAATCTTGCTCGGTCCACGATATATTATGAAGTTTTCATTTTATACGAAAGAGAAAGAAAATATGATTCCAAAAAAAAACTTGACATGATTTATATCAATTTTTCAACGAAATGTGTTGTTACAAGTGATTTTTATGACATATAAAATGTCATTCCAAAGTTTTTATCGTTGAATTCCACCGAAGTAAGCTCTTGCGGAAGTCAGATTGAGTGAACTTTTTAGTGGGTTTTACATTGTTTACATCGGACATGTAAGCTACGTAATAGGCGTCCCGCTGATATCTGGCTGCGTCCAGTTCGGTGATGCTTTTGAGTCTTCAATATTCTTTCCACATGTTAACTTTTTGTCAATTTACTGATCGCTATCGATAAAATATCTTCATACTTGATAGAATATACTCGTATACCTTGTAGAATTCTTAAGGTAAATAGTAACGAAAATATAACTATTAAAATTGAAAACCAGAACATTGAAAGGGTAAAACTTGTTGAATATTTAGACCTTATTTCAGATGAGAAATTGATGACTTGTTTAAATGTCTATCATTTCTAGATTAAGATGTGTTGTTTGTTTCATTTTTTCCTTCATTTTTTTCCTGTTTCTTCTTCCTTCTTGTGTGTATGTTTGTATCTATCGTATTTTGTCAGAATATTCAAGTATTTCTTCTGATTCATTCATATTTATCAGTTATATTAGTACCATTTACATGTATCACTCAGATTTAATTTTACCTTAAAATTGGGTTCATATAACCTATAAAGCATATATTGTAAATAAATGAATAAAATTGCAGAAAAGTATCATAAAACTTATATCATGTTCTTTTCAACTCGTTCGGTTGTAAAAATTTGCTTAGTTTGCTTAGCTTGCGTGTTTCCAATTTTGGAGATAAAGTACCACATTCACGAAACATGTCGACAAAAACGTTTTCAAATTTAATGGAACGCTGAAGTTTTTTTTTTATTTCAGTGGATCTACAGTTTAACGCCGTTTCCGAGCGGCAATTGGGCTTGTAATCAATGTACATTACCCAGCATATGTCATCTTTAAACTACAATCAAAGACAAACACATACAATCATGCCTTCACCAGGGCTCGAATCCGAGTTACACCGCACCAAAGTCGGGTGTTTTCCCGACTAAGTCACAGAGAACGGCTAACGTTGAAGTCATTTGTATTTTATTTAAGTTATTTTAATGTTTTTTCTTCTAAAACATCGATAGCACAATTTATAATAACATTTAAATTATGCTTTTTTCATTAAACTCAGCTTTTCTTCCAGCATAAGTATATTTTGCATCTCATCATCGAACAAAAAACAATGTGAGTTTAAATGAGCCGGTCGGAATTTATTACCTTATTTGCCATGCTCTTGAAGGCCCAGATGACATTCAGCAGATAGTTGTTTGAGGCCAGAAAATACACGCTAATAGTCAATTTTGCTTTTATAGAAATCCCGACTGATCTAAATAATTGCATGAATGATCGGGACCTACGCATGAGCTTGTTAAATCTGAATACAATAACTCGTCAGAATTTGCGGTTATTGTCACAACAAGTTGGTTCTTTTTTAATAAAGACGACTTGTTTTCGATTTATGACTATTTTTGGATAAGCCGTAAATGTACCTGTGTTATTCCAGATTTTGCATACACGGTATTTTATTTACAATACACATTTAATGTGGATATTATGAATTCTGTAATATCTCTCGTTTATATGTTAGTTCTTGTGGAGATATACAAAGAGATATTCGAAAATGAATAATAGTAATATTAATAATAAGTTCTTTATTGTTAACAGATATTATACCAATTACAGAAAATAGTAACATAATGTTGAATATTAACTAAATGTATAAAATAATAAAAATATAACAAATAGCTCAATTTAATCTGAAAAAACTAAAAAAAGTACCTGTTGAATGAATAATAAAATTGAGTTAAATATTACAAAGAACTCAATCTAATTCAAATTCATTTTAGTCAGTTTCCCTTGTTCACATAACTCCAAATAATAACTCCTATGGAGTTAAAGTGAAAGTCACAATTATTAGCAACTCTATTGAATGTAGAGTCCTGTACCAAATGGGGGATTGTATTAGTTGAGAGTTGGTTCTTGGAGCCTCCAGGTGAAATAGTTCTGAGTATTTTGCTTTGTAACACGAAATCTCAAAGCGGACAAAAGTGGAGGAGGACAATCAATACGCTTGTGCAGTAATTTGTACAAGAATTTGAGTGATAAAAGTTCTCACCTTCCCTACAATGAGATTAAACTGAATCAACTCAGTAATTCGTCATGATTGACTCCTCTCTGTAGATAGACTTTATCCTTCCTCCAAACTGAGTATTTCAAGAACCTTGTCTGAATGGCTTCAAGAAGGTATTGGTGGAAAGTATAAATGAATCGGTCATTTCAAAAACCTCTTATGTCACATTTTTTTCAACATCCTTTTTCTGCTGACAATGGTTTCTTAAATGGAGATGTCAAAGTCAATATATTCCTTCCTCTTTCAATAATACCGCGTGAAAGACGTTCATTAGTCATTGACTTAAGAAGTTTTTGCATGCACTACTAGATTACAGGAGAAGTTTATGACTGAATAGGACATTTTCAAATTTGCTTTGTTTTGATTGGTATAAAGCAAATACAGTGCCACGACCCCCTTTACTACAGGCCATGAAGAGCGTAGTCCCTCGGTGTTGCCAAATTGTGCTTAGTTGTATACTATCCTAGTCGTATGTTCCAAGCTTTCAAGCATTATCTCAACTATTTTTGTATATTGTGAACAAACAATGAATATTATTAGTATGTATAATATATAGAATATTATATTGGGTATTGTGAGCACATATTTCTGTAACAGAAAACTGTAAAACATTTATTATTGCAAGAAAACAACGATGTTTTCGATAAAGCCCCACTGCGTGAAAAATACCTCTATTAGTCAGTGGGATTTATTTACATGAAAAGTTGCCTAACCAAATTTATTAAATTATTTGAGAGAATAGGAACCTTGAAAGAAACGCTGTAGGAATTACTCAAATTGAATTATTTACCTAAGTAAAAATAAATATTATATTTCTGATTAGAGCAACCAACAAACTACTTTATGAAAGTATTGAACTTTCTTCGTTTATTTTTTGATTCAGGTTTCTCGTGTCCGGCTTCATTATTTTTTTTGTCTAATCATTCAATAAGATATTCGAAAAATGGAACACAGCATGTTCAGAATATTTTTATTGTCTTCATCACATAAACAGCAACAACAAAAATCTTTAAGGACTCATCCAATGACACTCTTAAAATAGGGAGATTACACAAAATTGCTTTCTGGTGTATATTATACAAAAAGGCACGTTCAAGAGAAATACCTTTAATAATTTTTTCAAATATGGAACACATGTGAAATAAGACATTTTCTGTAAGTATATTCAGTCCTCCCCGTTGCAAATAATTAAAATATTATCAATAATAAATAAAATCATAGCTTCCAAAAATTCTGTTTTGAGGAAAGTTTGGATTTTGAAAGAATATGTTATTGTTAGTTAGATTTGTGAATAGCGATCTGTTTATTCGATGGTTATCGGTAATAAATAGGTTAGAAAATATACTTATTACTATAAATAAACTCACCTATCACAAGCTTGAAACTTACTGAATCATCTACGGAATACCTATCCTCTACATTACATTTCACAAACAAATTATTTGTAAGTAATCCGTACTCAAAACACAACACAAATTCGATTCGATTAATTCGGTACACACAAAACACTTCGTTTTTATAATTTGATGTTATGTTATCCACAAAATATCAACACTAGCACGTAAATAACACTAAAGAGAATTGATGAATAGAGAATTAGAACTGAAATCGTAAAATATTCTACTTAAAACTACGAAAGTCTTGAAAAACACGAAATTGATTTCGTTTCACTGAAATTTGTAAACAAACTAAACACTTCGTTTTTTAGTGTTTGATGTTGAGATTTCAACAAATTATCAACATCACCACTTGTAATACACTGTACACTATTGAAAAATATAGTATTTATACCGAAAGCTCAAATTATTTAACTTCAAATTGCGAAAGTTTTGGGAAGCGTCCTGTTTGCTCTACAAGAAATTGCGGGAATATATGCCCACGCAATGACATATGTCAAATACTCATTTCATGGCCTGTAGTAAAGGGGGTCGTGACAGTGCCTCCTGAAAAATGCCAAAAAATACATGAACACATCCTCTGCTTTCCTAGGAAAAAGACACATTATACAGGAGAAGACATTGACTATCTTGATGCACTGTTGGATGTCAAAAAAATGCATTGAACGTTTAAAGAAAAATATCCAGATCTCGGTGTAATGTACAAATTTTACTTAAAATAGTTTTATGAAAACTTTTCCATGAATCTGTAGATTGTCAATTGCCTTTTCGCAAAACGGCAGGTGAAACATTTTGAAACATCTTTTGAGTAAAAACACTTGAACTTAATTGAAAAAAAACATTTGGCTTAGTTTCTCGAAATTATATTAATCGCTTGACAATTGTTTCGGTATATGACCCTATTTTCAAAAGCAAAAATGAAAACTTGTTTTCTCGAAATTAACGTTTTTATAAACTTCCACATCTTTGTGAAATAGTATGGAAACGTTAGTCGAGAAACAGGTGTTCAGTTGAACCATTGAAAAAGAGGTAACACCTCACAACAATTGACAAGCATTTAATAAAATTTTGTGAAATTAAACCAAGTTGTAAAAGTATATAGAAATATATGAATTTGGAAGACGAGAAAACAAGTGTTAATTCTAGCTTTTGAAAATTGTTTTTCATTCTATTAAACAATGTTTCACCAAGAGATCAGCAATAATTCAAATCAAAAGTGCTTCAATATAAATCTAGTAATGATATGAAGCTTATATTGAAAATGTGTAAGCATTTTAATGACCATAATAAATACAATAAAATAAAAGAATCAAATTCTGAAAATTTAAATGAATTTTCTGTAACATAAGTCGTATAAGGAGCTTGAAATTTCTCTACTTAGTGAAGTAAGTAGAAAAAAAAAATATTACAAAGAATTATTAAAACATTTACGTAAACATTCCTTACTCTATTTTAAAATTAAAAATGTTTTAAAAAATATCAATATGTCTTCTTATAATATAAATACTTTTTATGCATTGCGATCATAAAATCAGTAAAATTTTGATATTTTTAATATATAGTATGAAAATATTTTTCAATGATAAAATGAGTGATAGAGTTCTGTGATTCTAAAATATGTTTCTGTAAAATTTATATTTCTCAAAAATTATTAACAGTTCACTGAAAAGGAGGATTTTCAAACGGGATCATGGATTGAACCCTTCCAAATCGTCAAACACGTACGAACATCCTTGAATCTAATTAAAACCGAAATACGTGTTGAGAACCTTCTCAAGGGGACTGGAAGATCTTCCGTTTTCAGTGGTAATGCCTATCACGAGGGAAATTAAACCACTAACGAACTCAGTCCTCATCATTGCCAATCCGTTGACTCCTAGGCTTGCGAACGTAGGCGCATCTGGTGGAGATTGCGTCCTGTAGGACAGTGAAATTGATTTTATTCATTAAAAGGATTTAGGGCTCCTCAAAATACGTTATTAGATAAATTGGGTTAAAAGTTATACGCTTCTTGTTACACAATATAAGGAAACACTGACACTTTTCGGAATTACTTACCTATCACTCTGTGACAACGTTTCGGATTATTCTCTATAGAAGATTCTATGAGGATACCTTGATAGTGACATATAAGGTTACTTGTTAGTACTCATGGTATCCAGAGGTATCCGAGAGCTCCTGCAATCATCTTGGACAGTTTGAAATAATAATGAAATAAACTTGATGATAATATTTTTCAATATTATTTTTAATGTTAAAATTAATCTTACTGTCAATGACAAACAGATCGACTTAGATGAAACGTCAGATAGTGCTCTAAAAATTATGGGTTGGTTAGTCTTTTAAGGCCAGAAATATTAATAGCAACCAGGTATATACGAGGGTGGGGTGAAAAGTTTTTGGCTTGACCAAGAAAAACGATGTTTTAAAATTTTTTCTGCTTTATTTTTCAACATAATCTCCATCAACACTGATACATTTCTCATAAGGGTGTTCTGATTTATTTATAACAGTTTTGAACGTAGATTCGTCCAGTTCGTTGCTCTCTCGTTGCAAATTTTTCGTTGCTCTCAAATCTTTTACCGTCAAGCGATTTTTTGAGGTAAGGAAACAGGTAATATACTCTGGGGGCTAGGTCTGGAGAGTAGGGAGGATATATTCATAAAGTGTGTTTTTGCTTCCTTATAATATATAATACTGACTTAATGTATAATAGAAACCTTATAGGTCTGCAGCCTTTCGCATTATATGTTATCAATTTGTTTATGTTTCGCTTCGAGATTCTTGGGTTTTCCAAAACGTAATGATGACATTTGAAAAAATAGTTTTATTATGAATTTCATTGCGGAATACAAAAGTCGCACTATGAAAACCAAAGAGGCGAGGTATTGGGAACTTGTCAACATTAAGACATGAGGATTTTCCTAGAAATGAACAAAATTGTACATCAGAAGAAAATTATTTACAACGAAAAGCATGTGGAGTATTTGAACAGTCTTCTGTCTTATTCCATAGGTATTGATGAAGACATTGTTAACCATAGATTTTTTAACATACTTTGCTAACACAGAACCATAAAAAACACTAGTAGTTCAAATATATATGACGAAGATAGGTTATCAACATGTCATTGTTTTGACAGACCTGATATTTGAACTATATGGGGAAAATCTGTATATTTCACTTAATTTATGACAACGCGTCTTTCAATACTACAATTGTTATTTTCTGTAACTTTCTGTAGAGTTTTGTTTTCTCCACACAGAAGAGAAAGTTTTTCTTCTTTATATTGTGTACAAATTGGAAAATTGCGAAGTAACACTATGAGTTGAGTTAAGTTAAGTTAGATATAGTTAAATTAAATATTTTTCATTGTTCCAGTTCCTTGAGATGTGATCAAGGAAAGCTTGAGCATCAAATAATGCAATAAATAGATAAACCTGTAGATATTCTGGACTCACGCTCAAATATCTTTATACCAGTTCCAGTTTCCAAGATACTTCGTGAATTAAAAAAGCGTTAAATACTTCATATTACGAGTATATACTACTTTTAAATTAAGGAAGCTTACAACTTTGGATGTAAAAAGTATCAGTATTTATAGTATTATATCCATGCACATCACTGACAAATGTTACATTCTTCATTACATTACCTGGAAGCAACTGATTTTCAATTTTGATTATGACGAGGGAATGTTTTATATGCATTCGCATATTGGCATTTTGCCATTACATATTTTAAGCAATTATCAGCGGTAACAGCATATTTTACCTAACCTCCAAATATGATGCATATCAGCGGTACTTTTACTATATTTTTCTGAGTAGACCACTGTGACAACCCTGCGTTGTTAAATGCAATCAAAGTGATAATATCGTGAATCCCACCAAATTTAATAGCCACAAAATGTAAGGGCTATTGAATAATTATAACACTAACGAACTCAGTCCTCGTTTTTGCCAATCCGTTGACTACTAGGCTTGCGAATGTAGGCGCATCTGGTGGAGATTGCGTCCTGTAGGACATAAAAATTGATTTTATTCATTAAAAGGATTTAGGGCTTTTCAAGATACGTTATTAGATAAATTGTGTTGAAAGTTATACGATTTTTGTTACTCAATAATAAAAGACAATGACACCAAATTTAATAGCCACAAAATGTAAGGGCTATTGAATAATAATAAGTGTGACTTTGTTCGGTTTTTTTCAATTTTTTTGAAAACGAATCGCACAATGACCCAGGTTTTGAACATTTATTCAGCGTTTTTTGCTGTAATTCGTTCATGCAGTAAAGCGTTACATGCGTTCATGCTGTGAAGCGTTAAAGCTGTAAAGCGTTAAAGCTGTAATCAATGCTTTATTTAACTCAATATGCGAAAAAATTTGCGAAAGATTAAAGAAAAAAAACTCAGTTTTTAGATAAAAACGCTCGAAACAATTTGTACTAACAAAATATTCAATTATATTAAGTCACTTTTCTCATTCAGTGAATAATAAAAAGAAAAGATAAATGTTGAAGACAAAAGCGGGATTTATAAAATTTTTTGTAATGAATGTCCAGCGTTTTATATCGGCCAAACATGTAGAAAAATAAAAACTCGGGTTGACGAACATAAAAGGTCGATTTTGTACAATGTTAATAAAACTGGATTCTCAGAACATTGTATTAACTCTAATCACTTTATAGACTTTTTGAAAACCAAGTGCTTACACGCAGGTAATAAAGGGAAACGTTTAGACCTTTTAGAGGCAATTGAAATATGCAGTTCTTGGATGAAAAAAAAGACATCGTAAATGAACACTTAGATTTCCAATTATCCCCCCTCCTTACATCCATTGTATAGATATAAATTTGTTGTTCGTTCCTTACTGTATTTTAGTCTTGAAAATGAGCTCACGCTCGGAAACATGTTGACAAATTCATATTGTTGAATATAATCGTGAAACATTAAGCCAAGAGTTTAATTCAATTTAATATTGTTAACCTCAATAAGTATTTATAATACACAATTTCTTTGACCTATTTTTTCTTCCTCTACTTGTTATCACTTTGTTTCACCGTTTATAACAATCTTGTTGTAATTTACCCACTGAGATAGTCCTTAAACTAACGTGAAACAACGTGGAACAGTGAGTTTATATAACTAATTAATTACCCAAGTTATACGAGTATAACAAAATCTTGGTCTTGGCCCCCAAAGTATAATGTATATTCGCCACTGTTATTAGCTTTTTATGTTGCATAAAGTCCGGTCTGTAATTATGAATATATATGTAGAAAAAAAGTTTTTTGTTTAACAGAAATGAGTCAAGCATATTTCCAACTGGGGTATATATATTACACTTTCAAATTGTTCCATAGCCATATTCTATTATTCTTGTAAATGTTGAACACCTACATTCGATGTGAATCTATCTATATGAATTATGCAAAATCAACCGACATATTTTTCCCGAACAGATTTCCATAATTGGTCGTTTAATAACTATTTCAAATACAAAGTTCCCCATTCGAATATGACATGAATATAACATAATGATGAATATTAATACGGCACTAACTCTTCTCATTATTCACGATCGGGGCCTCGCTTTTGATGAGTCGATGCGTAATCTGCTTCTAGCAACGAATAATTAACAAAGAGCCAACAATTATATTTTGTAGTAGCTCAATTGTTCAAAGTTCAATGCAAATTTGCATTTGCATGCATAATTAGGGGCACCCGTTCAAAGGCCACGTTTCCAGACATGTCCAAATAGTTATTATTATTGTGGGCGATGGAAGCTTTGAAGCCATGCGGGAAAACTTATGACAAAGGAATCTCAGATAGCAATTAATACATATTCAACAGTGAAGACGAGATCGGTGGTGTTGAATTAATGTCTTACGGAAGCAGTTTCATAAGTAGGATTTAATATTAAAGATGACATCATTGGCAGCTCTTTAATATGGTATAAATAACGGGTGTTTTTTTCAGAGGTACCTATAGAACTTTAAGTTGGCATTACTGTTGAAGATGGCGACTGATTTAACAGCTGAGAAGTGATTTATTCTCAGTTTGGTTTGGCAATTCATCATAAATAGACTCACGCCTGAACAACGCTTGCAAATAGTGCAATTTTATTTCGAAAATAATGGTTCTGTGCGGAATACGTATCGCGCACATTTTTGTTTAGCTATGAAGCGCACTTCTGGTTGAATGACTACGTCAACAAACAAAACTGCCGCATTTGGAGTGAAGAGAATCCTCAAGTGTATGTCAAAACACCGTTACATCCAGAAAAACTGACTGTATGGTGCGCTTTATGGGCTGGTGGAATCATTGTGCGTACTTCTTCAAAAACGATGATGGCCAGAACGTTACAGTCAATGGTGATCGGTATAGAGCTAGGATTGCTTACTTTTTCATTCCTGAATTGAACAACCATGATGTCCAAGAGCAGTGGTTTCAACAAGACGGCGCAACATGTCACACAGATCGTGCCACAATCGATTTATTGAAAGACACGTTTGGTGACCGCCTAATTTTACGTTTTGGGCCTCCAAGATCTTGTGTTTCAGCACCGCTAGAGTACTTTCTGTGGAGCTACGTAATGTCATTGGTCTATGACGATAAGCCACAAACGCTTGACCATTTGAAAGACAATATTCGCCGTGTTATTGCCGATATACGGTCACAAATGTTGAAAAAAGTCATAGAAAATTGGACCTCCAGATTGGACTACATCCGAGCCAGCCGTGGCGGTCATATGCCAGAAATCATATTCAAAATGTAATGCCACAAAATTATCTTCAGAATAAAAAAAATTCTTGTCAATCGAATGATCCATCGTTGTTTTATTGCAATTTAAAGTTCTATACCTCTAAAAAAAACACCCTTTATAAGAGAGATATACATTATATATCAAAGCAAAGTGTACACCAGTGGTCATGTTTTTATAGCGGTATAATTACGTAGGTCAAGTTCTTTCTCGTTCTGATGGGATGAGAGATCTTGGCAAAAACTTCGATCAGAGACTTTTCTCCATTTCGCACATCACCCATCTTAATTACGTAGGTCAAGTTCTTTCTCGTTCTGATGGGATGAGAGATCTTGGCAAAAACTTCGATCAGAGACTTTTCTCCATTTCGCACATCACCCATCTTAGTTTATCTGCCGCGAAAATATATGGATTCATTAGACACAATGGCAAATATTTCAATAATTCCGTAACATTTGTAAGAATATTTAATGCCCTAATCCGTAGAAGTTGGAGTATGGCAGCATGATCTGACATCCTATTTGAACTTGCCATCAACGCCATCTTGAGGCCATCCAGAGAAGGTTCTTGAAAAACTGAATTTAGAGGGAAGATAAAGTTTATCTACAGGAATGAGGCAATCATGACGAATTATTGAGTCGATTTAGTTTAATCTCATTACAGGGCATGAGAGAAACTTTGTCACTCAAATTTTTGTACAAATTACTGCACAGCAGATATTTTACTTATTTGGAATATCTGGAGAAGACCTACTATAGGATAAACTGTAAGAACGATAGCACAAGAATAGCACATAAAAAATTCATCTTATAAGAGGAATATGAGTCACATATCTGGTAACTGAATCTGAAATAACAATGAGTTGAATGAGCCTGAGAAAACTGCAGAAAAGAATGGCTTGATAAAGAAATAAATAATTGAATTATAATATAAACAGAAATATTGTAGTATAATTCCAATTAGTTGACCCTATGGCTATCTCTGTACCCCCATATATTTTTTCCTGATCATTTTCAGAAATCCTAAAAGACGTGTCCTACTATTTCTTCTCCTAAGTTCGAAATCAGTTGAAAATTTGAATGTCTTCCTTTATTGAAAGTTTGTGTTCATTTCTTATCAATATCAGAAAATTTCACGACGATAAACCTCTAAATACTCATAAACACACAAAATATACCATTTTGCTGTAACTAAAAAAAGGTGATACAATCTGAAATGATGTCATTTTATCCCTACTGTCAATATTCTTGACGTTCTCAACTACTGTCTGAAAGAATAACGTCAAGCTCTCAATGTTTTGTCAATATATTGAAGATTTTTGACAATTCACTCACTCACTTCAAAAATTTTATTAAAACAACATACATTCAGACGATTCATTTTCATCTATATAGATATGTCTTAAGTATCTAATCTGAAGAAGGAATTTGTTTTCATAATTTTAGTTTCGAACAATATTGTACCAAGGGTAATTAGACTTCTATGGACAATAACATGTTTCCTCATTAGGAGGCTAGTTCGCTAAATATTTTCTAGGTGGCGCTGTGATTTCATGAATACTGCTTAGCTCTTGCTGATTTTAGTATAACATTTTGACGTGTATTTCAATTAGTGAGTCTGGTTTTTCAGTATAAATGACAGATTTATCGACCATCAAGTGGAAATCAACTGATGATTGTCCATATTTATTCATTGCATCTTATGGTCGAGTTGTATAATTCCCGAAATGCTGAATAACGCCTTGCACTTCAGGCATAGGATAACAACGGTCGTTAACAACTAACAATCGCAGGACAAAAAAATCCAGAGTCTCCCATGTGAATTAAAGCAATTTCAAATTCGATTCCGCCGCTGGAGGGACAGATAGATGAGTGGTCCACTCAGTCAATACAGTTCTAGGTTTATTAGACGTTCGAACCAGCCAAAATTTATCTGTTCTACCGCACAACAACCTTAGCCCGGCTTAGCTATTCAAATCGCGCTTCGATTACAGTTGTTCTGTTCGGTTTTCGGACTGGCTGGTGTGAAAAACTGCAGAGGCTGGATGGAAGGTACATTTGGGCCGGTTATTCATATATATAGACGTATAGCTATTCCAATTGTGAAATCTAAATTCTACTTTGCATTCCCTTCCATCATCGTATCTCATTCTTTTTTGGCTTTGTGTATTTCTTGGATATTTAGATGAATAATTGAGAATATTTTCGTAAAAACCTTATTAACATTATGAATTTCTTGAAAATTGCTTGTCGCTTCCATATTACACTGAAATCATGAATCAATTAATGTTGAATTCAATTTTGAATTAACTGAAAACGAAATAACTCACTTGGCACTTAAAATAATTTCAGAAATTTCAAAAGTGTGTATGTTTTATTCCCCACAATATTGTTGGAGGAAAACTATTCGTCTGATAACGTTTTTTTCTGTCTTGAACAGTTAAAAAGAGCTCTATCAAAGTAGATCGAAGCAGATTGGAGGACATAAACAATGAGACGATTGATTTTTCCTGTGAAATCGATGATTGAACTTCCAAGTTAGTTTGAAATATAATTTAAAAATGTCTAAGTATTGAAAAAACTTTGTTATCAGTCCAAGTCTTGGAATGTTTTTTTCAATCCCCAGTACAGAGAAATTTAAAAACAAATTCATCTCGAAATATTTCAATAGGAAAATTGCCTTTTTTCTACTATCAGATGTTGAAAATATCTAAAGGTTTGAAAGGTTGAAGGAGCTGTAACATGAAACATTCTTCAACTGATCTAAAAAGTCTTTCAAGAGACATATCATACATTTTTAAAGATGGTCATTAATGTAGAATTCAGAACATCAATAAACCCACTCCATACTGTAGTAGGTATATTTCGTTGGGAGTATTGAATTATATAATTTCTCCAGTACTTTATCAGATTTCTGCTATACCCTATAAATTCAAAAGTGGATTCGTGAAACATACGGTTTTGAAATAGTTCATAATGTGAACATTCTTATAACTGATGCCTTTTTCACACAGAATTGGGTTCCGGTCCTGAGCGTGACGATAATAGCGTGACGTATCTTGAAAATGATCTCTTTGTTACTTCGAGGGTGGGGTGAAAAGTTTCCGGCCTGACTAAGAAAAAGTATGTTTTGAAATTTTTTTCTTCATTTTTCAACATAATCTAATTGTGTTCTAATTTAGTTTTACCAGTTTTAAATGTAGGTTCGTCAAGCTCCTCAAAATACTGATTTGTAGTGTTGATAACTTCTTCGTTGCTGTCAAATCTTTTACCGCCAAGCCATTTTTTGAGGTTAGGAAACATGTAATACTCGCTGGGCGCTAAGTCTGGAGAATAGGCAGGATGCGGCACAATACAAAGTTCAATTCGTGGATTTTGTAAATGAAAACAGTCGACGAATGCGCTGGTGCGTTATCGTGATGAAACAAAAATATTTTATTCGAGAAACGAGGTCGTTTAAATTGCACCTCGTCCATCAAACGTTGCAATAAGTCTGCGTAGTTTTGACCAGTGATAGTCTTGCCCTTTTCAAGATAAATCAATGTACTTAATTCCTCTCGCATCTCTAAAAAGGGTATCCATAACCTTGTTCGTCGATTAAATTGTTTTTGCCTCCATTGGAGTTGGTTTCCCCTTTCCAACCCACTGTTTTGACTATTCTTTATTTTCAGCAATATAGTGGTGAACCCAAGTCTCATTAACAGTTATGAATCGACGCAAAAATTCGTTTGGATTACTCCTATACAGCGCCAAATTTTTCGTAGAAAGGTTTTTTCGAATCAGTTTTTGGTCGAGCGTTAGTAAACGCGGCACCCATCTTGCACACAGCTTTTTCATGGACAAATGATTCTGCAAAATATTTCGCACACGTTCAGCTGACATCCTACAGGTCTCAGCTATTCCATGCACTTTCAATCTACGGTCTTCCAATACTATTCGATGCATTTTCTTAATCATTTCTGAAGTTGTGACCTCAACGTGCCGTTCTGAGCGAGGCTCGTCAGAGGTGCTCGCACGACTCATTTTGAATTCAGAAACCCACTGGTTAATAGTTGAACATCATACGGAGGAGTCTCCTAGTGTTGAATCCATCTCATCTTTCATTTGTTTTGGTGTAAAACCTTTCAAATGGAAGCATTTGATGACAGCACTTTCTCCAATTTTTCCATAGTGGCGCCATCTATTGGTCAGGCCGGGAACTTTTCCATAATTGTTCGTATAACCAAAATCATGATTTGATTATACAAACTTCCTCTTCTTTGGGTTTGTTTATTGCGGCTGTGTTCGTGTAATTTTGTCTTCGAGTCTCAAACAAAATGCTCTAAACTAGAGATATATATCCGTCCACTTTTTAAACAAGTAAAATGTCCAATTCAAAAAAAAAATGTTTTTCTGCGTTCTGTGGAACGATAAATTTTCAGTATATCTTTTAATCAAAGAAATTTGTTTCTTTACATGTTATTTTCGATAATTATTTTTAATATGAGTAGTGTTCAATTACATAAATGTTTTAGTCAAAGTTGAAGGAGCACAGTTTAAAAGTTTTCTTTTTTACTCTTCTAAACTTCGCCAGTTTAGATTTGTTCAATTGCTCCACTATCTTGTATTTTTCAGGATAAAAATGTTGTTATTAACGTATTATATTTGAATGAAATATATTTCTTAATTCTTCATGTGAATATAAATAAAGTTTAAATATAGGAAGTGAATGCTTCAACCAATCCTGCCCCCCATGGGGTAATATAAGAAGGATCCGACTGTTTCACGCCACCATCACAGCAAATTAGTCCTAAATTATATCCGTAATTGGATACACATGGTAATTTGCAAGCGGTCGCCGGTTATTACGCTAATACTCAGATATTCGCTTTTGAATTAGCGAAACCATAGCTGCAGCAATCCCCGTGCGTGGGTCTATTCTTAATTTCCATTTAAATTACATTTCCAGCCAGAGAAATTTCCATTGAGTTGTCCAGATAAATACGATGAACTGCGTCGCATTACCGCTTGCCTTTTTTAACGACCACACTTTAACTACTTTTGCTACCTACCGTATATCTAATATTTCACGTTTGCCACTCCTCCACAAATAATTGTAGAAGTACTCTGTTTATAATTCTATTTGTGTCGAGGTTTTTAACTTATCTAATTAAAAAGTCATTCACATTGAATTACTTGAACTACTTATTGAAGAAAATTAAACTTTTTTCTTCCATCGAATGACAATGACAATTCCCTACAAGCATTTAAAAATCTGAAGGAAACACCAGTGCCCCCCAAAGTCGAGTAACAAGATTTTATCATCCTTTTCTCGAAGCAGTTCAATCACTTTTCAACCCCCTATATCTCCGTTTTGGATGCAACTTGAATCCTGAATTCCAGTAACCAAAAAGGCATTGAATTAATACGGTATATTCTAAATTTCATTCAATTTGAGCTAGTAGTTTAAGAATTATAATTAGTCGAGGTTTCTCAATTATTTCATTCACTGAAGGGCCGATCATTTGAACTCAAAGGCGCGCCTAGAAAACTTGAATGCTTCAAATTTCGAATACATTCAGTGTTTGACATATGATCATGAAAAACCTGAAATATTTCGTAATTTCTGCTCAGTTTTCTAGATATCCTAACAGTATAAATAACTTTGTAATACCATATAAAAATGAAAGATTGCAAAGATACTTTTGCAGTGAATGAACCAGTGTATCTGTAAATGAATAAAGGAACTACGAGTAATACAAAAAGAAAGAAAATGCCAACAGAAACAAAACTTGTGAAAAACAAGTCTGGCCACTCAGTTCTTATACAGTAAAAAATGTGAGATCCTTGAAATACCAAAGTGGTTGATTTATTCATTCCCTCCATAAGGACCTTCTGTCTAAATATTACGTAATAAGCTATAACAATAACATATCTTTTAGTAACTAACAATATCTTTTAGTGACCATATCTATACTGAAAACCTTCAAGTTTTCTGCATAATTTTTCATTCTCTATTTGTTAATGAATTAATTAATGTATTTTTCATTCTCGTGTATTTTCATTGTAGCTATAAAAATTATTTTATTGAGAAGTTTTCCATCAAAAATGTCAGATTATTCAATAAATATATCACTTTCACTATTGATTACATCTTTCACATCTACTCATAATAATATTGTCAACTTAGTAGTATTATCGTGAAGTTAACTACTGTAACTAATTCAAATGCCGGAAGTACATAATTAGCAATGTAAACTTAAATGGAATTAACTTACGATGTTTATTTAAATACATCGAAACAAGATAAGAAATGAAAACTGTTAAAAGGCATTTAATTTTGATAGTGACCGTTTAGCATTCGAAATGAGACAGCCATCAACAGGTCGGATACGCTTGGCGGATTCCAACTTCCTGTAGTATAAATTAAAACTACATTTACTTTGATAGGTGGCCTAATTGTTACGCGGTTGATGATGCATTTCTGTTGATTTGAATTATTTATTGGGACAATCGCTGACAAGCGACGAAGCGGAAGAAAGAATACTCTCCTAAATTTATAACCAAAACATCTGGTTTCGTAATTAACTCCAAAGAACTATATACACCTACTCATTGTTAATCTTCAACAACAGTCATTTATCCAAATTTCCTAAGATTTGTGAAAATATTCACGATTGAGTCGTCGCCATAACGAAACCCAATCCAAAGAATTCACGTAGACACCGCTAGAAGTACTCGACCTTTTTTGCTACTTCTATTTGTTTGTTATATCTCTGAGCCTGTATGATAATTTCTACTTATTCCTGTATATATGCAGATATATCTGATGCCATCACAGTTTCAGTTTTTTCAATAACAAAGAAACTGTGATAGTCATTAATCGATTAGACTGATACTTGATGAAAATCTAAATACATAATTTAAATAAAACTAAGTAGTTTTTCGATTTGGTCCTCACATCCGTTCCATCACAAATCAGCGGCGTACAACAGTGTGATTTATAGACTGATACATATGCTTTTATCAGCTGATAATTATACTCATGAATTGAACATCATTAAGCAGATCGCACAATATAATGGATATCATCATTGTTTCGTTGATAACATTTTACGAAAAAAGTTATATAATAAGGGCATTTCCCAAGTATTTCCTAAAGAAACAGATAGTCAAAAAAAGTTCAGAACATTAATATATTTAGGCAACCCTGTATCCAAAATCTCGAAGTTTTCATCTGATAGAAATTTTACGATAGCTTTCAAAACCCAGAATACCGTGGGTAGACACATCAGAAATGCGAAAGATAAAATTTCGCCTGATGATAAATCGGGTATTTATGAGTTGAGATGCGGTACTTGTTCCAAAGTCGATGTTGACCAAACTGGCAGGAATTTCAACCTTAGAATATCTAAACACCAAAGATGCTTTGCAGAAAATAAAACCTATTCTACGTATGCAACACATCTTTTAGAAGAGAACCATGCCTTCGACAACAACTTTAAAATTTTGCAAACAGAGCGAAAATATTATGAACTAACCTTGTTAGAGGCCATGGAAATCAATAAGAGGAAGAAATCGAACAGTTTATTAAATGATCAAGTTTTAATCAAAAATTATTAAATTTATTCCAGTAAAAATGCAATCGAAGAAAAGTATTCTATGGTCATCCCCCACAGTTCAGAAGAAATATGTTCTATAGTCATCCCCCTGTAAAAGATGAACAGTATTCTATGGTCATTTCCACCCCACGCACTTCAGCATAAATATACGCAGTCCACAATGTAATAGCTGAGTTTATCATCAACATCTGATGAAGCCACTATGTTGGCGAAACGATATTATCATTTTGATTTAATTATCATGAAAATCGAAAAACTACTCAGTTTTATTCAAATTAAACTATGATAGATTCAATGGATATTTTGTCGGTAGTTATCGTGAAAAACTGTTTTGAACTTGTTTACACTGATGAGAGAAACTTGAGGATTCTTGAACTTGTTTAATGGAAGAATAAATGAAGGTGCGTTCTATATTTGATAGAACGCTAATGATAAATTCATTCATTATGATATTTCAAATTAATATCCTGGTGCTTTTCTCCTTTGTGAATCTCATATTTTTTCATATTAATTTATGTATATATAATGTAAGTAAAATCTCATAAATACATAATATAAGGAATATATATAAAGTTATACAAGTTATATACAAAAAATATCTCCGATAATTTTAAATACACATACTTTAATTACAAATAACTAATAAGAAAGAGAACAATACTAAACAGAACTATCAATCCCCTGAAACTAAATTCAACTTAATATAAATACTTTAAATGGTTAATATTAAAATGCAATAATTGACTATTGGATTTTTCTTGAGGTACCTTTCTCTTCAAGCTCTCTTGATTTTTCCTAAGCCAGTATTTCTTCTACTCAAACCGTGCAAAAATATTTCATACTGATATTTTAATTTTTTTCAAATCTTTCAATTCAAAATTTCATTTCAACTCCAACTTTCCTAAATTCGGCGTACCTCTTTCGATTGTTATTAATTAATTTTTCTCTGGTTTATCTGGTATTATTGAATTTCGTACATAAACTTGACTTCTGTTATGCTACATTCAACTTCAATTATTATTATCTATGGTGTACTTCTGTCTCGAAGCTTCACAACTGAGGTTATGATTTTACAGTTGTAAACAATTCCATATCCATAAATGAAATCATATATACTTGAACATCTCAAATAGATATTAATATGAATATACATAATTTGTTAAGGTGGAATACATAGGAATTATGTTCATTTTATATATTTGAATTATAATAAATTGTAATTTTTCCAAATTGACTACTTTTTGTCATCGATTTGAAACTTAGATCGATTTCCTTTACAATGACATTATCAAAGGGAATGAATTATGTCTACAAAACTGTACGTATGTTTAAAAGTTCACACAATAAAATATAATGCATGAAATATGACTTGTCGCAACAAAGTTGGCGACTCTTGTAGTGACGCTAGAGTGTTGTACTATGGGGTGTCTCAAAGAACTGTAATGGGGCCAATTCTATGCACTATATATATATATATATATATATATATATATATATATATATATATATATATATATATATATATATAAACGGTTCATTTTACACAAAAATTAAAGGGCATATCATAAGTTTTGCGGATGATGGAGTTATGCGGACTTATTTTTTATTCAGAAAACAACTGGGAACAACTCAAAGAGTTTGCTCAGACTGATTTTATTGAGGTTAAGCTCTGGTTAGATCAACATCTTCTCACTATTAATTACAAAAAAACAAAATATATGCCATTTGCAATAGACAGTAGAACTTTACCTGCTGCGGATATCCTAAGAATTACAGGCAGCGATGGCAAGCATTTTGAAATTAATTGTTCTTATGAGTCTAAATATTTGGGTGTCATTCTTGATTCCCGATTGAAATGGGATGCACATATTAATATGTTGATACTGAAGCTGAGAGGATTGATTCCTAGATTCAAATATCTGGCCTGTATAATTGGGAGTACTCACTTGAAAATGATATATCAGGCCCTTGCTGAGTCACAAATACGATATGGAATAATTGCTTGGGGATGCGCATATTCAACTACTTTGAACAAACTAAAAATACAACAGAAGTGGTTACTTGAAGTAATGAACAAAAAGAACATGCTTTACCCAACGAATCAATTGTTTCAGTTAGCTGAAGTGTGGGACCTAAATCAGTTGTATTGCTACACGTTAATGAAACATACGTTCAACAACATAAGTGATTCGAAACGAATTGAGCATGGTTTGTTTGAATACCAGATATAGTCACCATTCTCTGGAGGTTCCTAAGTTTAAAAAATCAATCGGTCAACATTCGTCAATCTATTTAGCACCTCGAATTTTCAACAAATTGCCAATGTACTTGAAAGAGGTGGTCAATAACGTGAAAATTAAGAAAGCCTTGAAGAAATGCTTATCTCATGGGGGGATGGTCTACTGTAATACTTTGATAAATGGAAGATTAGGTATATAGTTGAATGTATCAGATAATTGTAGAGATTAAGATTGAAATGTATGAAATAAGATTCACTGTATAAATAATAATATACAAAACAATATTTACTGTATTAAAAAAAAATCGTTCACCACAGGTATTATACCTTTTTTTAATCTTCACAAAAATTTTATTGTCTTTGTTCATATCTAGTTGATACAACTAGAAGAAGCATGTTAACTTATTTTTTTTAATTATCTGCAAATTTCTGTTAAAATTCAGAATTTGTACTATAAAGTGTATATGAATATGAATAAAGATCATTATTATTATTAATCAGTTTATCGGCCTAGAAGCATAATCTTGAGAAAAATTAAACATTGTTCATTTCTATTGATACTGCATATAAATTCGAAGATTTTAATACTGAATTATTCTACAAATTTATACTGCATCTGTCATTCCTTAATTTCTATTTTATTATAAAGATTAAATGAAAATTTTACCACAACAATAAATTAACTAACAATAAATATATAATTATATATATATATATATATATATATATATATATATATATATATATATATATATATATATATATATATATATATATATATATATATATATATATATATATAGAAGTAGGGAGTTCTCAACAGAGGAATCAGCAACACATCAGTGTATGACGGTTTGCATCAGATAGAAATAAATCCTGTTGGCCTTTCATCAATTTCTCATTTCCATACATATAACAGCGTAGCGGTCTATACAACCGCTCAAATGGATCTTGTTCGTTCAAATGTGAATCACCAGGTTTTCCGGGTCATAAATACACCTTGCAAGAAAATCATTTCTAGAGATGATCCATTTTACTTTATAGATACAGTGTAAGCGAAATACCATCAAGCTCTAATGTGAATATATTTATATATATACAATAATAAATAAATTTATTGTGTTAATCTGAATAATTGAATACCTACATAAACGAAAAAGGTTTCCGAAGCGTTCTTGAACCATTCCATTAATTAGAATGAATGACATGATATCAAATCAATAGAAAAACATACACAAAAGAGAAGAGCAAAGTAAAGTCCTAAACAAAATGCTTACTAACTTCTGCTTAAAGTGAAATAAATTTCCGGATAGTAAAGGGAAATAGTTTCCGAATAGTTCAACCTTTCCACGAATTGGAATAAATGACATGGAATCAAGTGAATACAACAAAAATTAACGAAAGAGAAAAGTAAAGGAACATCCTAAACAAAATGCTCACTAACTGCCGCTTAACATTCTTCTTGAAGGGACTTTAACGCATTCGGAAATGGGGAAACATACGTTTTAAAAGAAATGCCCCACGATAAGAAAAACTACCCTTATATTTAGAAATACGTTGCATTGGTATAGTTATGCATCTGTTGACCAAATGACAATCTTAAAATAAAAATACTTCGGGACTCTGAAGCTGATTTTCATCCTAAACGCCAAGAAAAAATTTCATTGCATCGTTTTGTGCTTTTACAGACTTTATTTTATTACTAATACCCTTCTTTTCAGAGCAAGTTTGAGCAGAATACGGCAGTTGAACTGTTACGTCATTGTTTTTACTATTTTGTTTTCATCGTAGGAATGCTGCTCAAAAAAATGGAAATGTTTGAAACTCATCTCCCGAGTGTGTTCAGGAACTCTTCAATTACCGAATTCGCAATTACCGAATACTTCGAATTAACAACTGATTAAACTGAAAATAACATCACTTCGAAAAAACATTTTTTCAGTTTAAAATATAGTGATACTCTTCGTCTAACTAAAGGATCGATAGCGAGTTGAGCGATATTCAAAACATTCAATTCGAATAAGTATCTGGGCGACTCTGAACATATCTATATGCATATAGACTGGACGGCGCGGAAAATAGGAAATGGCTTTTCTTTGACACCTCGAAATTAGATTTTTTATATAAAGAGAATAAAACTCTAAGACGCTCATATGCCTGAAGGTTCAACATTTATATCTGCATAATTCTCCATCCAATTCGATCGTGAGGCCAGGAAATGATGTTGTGGGACGCCGACAGCTACGAAGCTTGGAAATTAAAATTTTTATTGTCATCTGATTGAGTAACTGAAGAAAATGGAAGTAGTTTTGTATTTTTACGTATTTGGGAACACGTTCATTGTAGAAAAAATACAAAATCGAGTAAAAACGAAATAATAGCTGCCTTTCTGACGATGCGAAAAACAATTTTCACGATCCGTAGAGTTCATGCAGAACTTGCGGAAATTTGTTAATCTTTCTTCATGAGAATTTCGATTATATCATAAAACTTATTACATTATACTTATTATCATAAAACATATAACTCAGAATTATAAGAAAAAGTTTTATTATAATCTATTCCAATAAATCTATTGATGTTATTAATTGAAACTGTGACGAACTCATGTTTATCAAATAGTAATGAACTTTTTGTGTTCAAAATAGGAATTTTCCAACGAATAAAGTGTATTTCATCAGAGAATCATCGTTCCAATGAGCATTTAGAATTTTCCAATATTATTCGACACTTTGTTGGACCAGCTCATCCACCAATTTGTAACTACAGAAAAAAATTATCAACAAATCATCAAATAGAAAATATATTCACACTTTATCAGAGTGATTTATCTCGACTGTAGATTCAAGTGTATTTTCGGTTTTTATTCCGTCTATCGGAAATGTCTATCCCAATTAATGATTGAGAAGGATGATACTTAAAGGAAATTAATATCCAAAATGAAACTATAATTCAAATTTATTTACTATATGTATGTATTATATAACACGCATGATGCGCGTTCCAAAATACAACTTCTTCTTCAAATGCTAAATTAACATTGATACAATTACAGAAATACAGGTGTTTAATCTTGTTCTAGAATGCCGGAACACTCAGTTAAACAAATATAAAGAAAACAATATGAGTAAATTCAATGAACGATGAATCTACTCTGTGATAGTTCATATTTATATGAGAGGTAATAATAAAAACTTGTCTAAAAATCACTGACTGAACAATTCTACTAGTATCATTCTTGATAATGCCGTAAAAGGCGAAACGAATAAAGAATTGTTCAGTCAGTGATTTTTAGACAAGTTATTTTTATTACCTCTCATTTAAATAGTAACATCATTTAACAAAATAACTATGCAAAAAATGCAGGTATAACAATCAAAAGTTACACTCTAACATTGAAAACACGATAGTAGATACAAAAATTAAGGGAGCATAATCCTTCTGACCTAGAACTTGGAATTCTTAATTAAGAAAATTAAATTCTATTAACTATACTGAAAACGATTCTGAGAAAAATTCATTAAAAATATGTAGGATGTACAAAATTAACTGTACTAACTGCGATATACTTTTATATAGATAAAACATTCCAAAATTTTCAAATTATAATATCCGAACATGAAAGAAGTTTTCAAAGAAGAAAACCTAGTATAAAATATGGAACAGAGAGAGCCATTTTTCAAATTTTTTTTTCAAACTGAATTTTCTAGAATAGTGACAAATCAATAAATTTTGGAATGTTTGTTACTAGTCAATTATATCTTAATAATAGCCTTTACTTCATATTTCAATCAATAAAATTCCAACTAGAAGTAAAATTAGAAGTCATCTTCTATTAACTTGTTTTCTATCTTCTAAAGAATCTGTGATTGTTATAGCTGGTCTTCAAATATTTGTATTTGTGAAATGGCACCAGTTATAATTCAGAATCTGAAGAAGAAGAAGAAGTCCACAGAGGAGCTATTTGATTGCTAAGGAGGGAAATTCTAAATTGAACTCGACACGTCTATAACCCATTTGCACTTTTGAATTCTTCTTTTTCTCACTTATCTGGGGATCATAAGAAATTTTAAAAAACTAAATTGCAAAAACAAAGTTTAGAAACACTGTTGTTAAATTTGTGATAAGGTTTGTAAGACCTTAATAAAAACGTATAAGGAAGTGTACTAAGTTAACTATTGTTAACTTAAATTAATATAAGACGCCACTTATTTGGGTTAAAGGTAATCAATTATAGAAAGCTGCGGGTTTTTAGAGTGGCCTTTTTTTTGTTTACGTAGATGTCGACAATTTGGCGGCTAAAAACCTTATAACAAATTTAACAACTAGTTCTCGCGATATTCGTGAATATTTATTTGAAATAATAATACTAATAAGTTCTTCATTCTTAACAGGTATAATACCCAATTACAAAAAATAATAACATCATGTTGAATAATAACTAAATGAATAAAATGAAAGAAATAACAAAGAGCTTAATCTAATCTAAAAAAACTTAAATAGTAACTTATAACTGAATAATACAATTTGATGTTATATTTCAAAGGACTCAATCTAAATCAATTAATTTTAGTGAATTTCGTTTGTTCACATAACTCGTAATAATAACTTCTATGGAGTCAAAGTGAATGTCAGAATTATTAGCAACTCTATTGACTGTAGATTACAAAAACCACATGGGAGATTGTATTGGCGAGTTGGTCCTTGGTGTCTATAGGTGAAATGATTCTGTAGTACGAGAATTTTGTCTAGGAACAGGAAATTTCAAAGTGTACAGGGGAGGAGGACAATCAATACTGTTGTGCAGTAATTTGTACAAAAATTTTTGTGATAAAGTTTCTCTCCTGCTCTACAATGACATGAAACTAAATCGACACAATAATTCGTTATGATTGACTCCTCTCTGAGGATAAACTTTATTCACCCTCCAAACTAAGAATTTCAAGAACCTTCTCTGAATAGCCTCAAGATGGCGTTGATGGTAAGTGTAAATAGGATGCCAAATCATGCTGGCTTTATGCTGCCGTACTCCAACTTGCTACGAATTAGGTTAAATAGTCCAATGAATGTTGAGGAATTATTGAAATATTTGCCATTGCGTATATGGAATCCATATATTTTCGAGGCAAATGAAATAAGTTTGGGTGAGGTGTGGAATGAAGAAAAGTTTCCATACCAAGATCTCTCCCCTTATAAGAATGAAAAAGAACCTAATCACCGACACTATAACTACACTCAATTCGATCTCTTTTCTTTGTGAAAGATACATTACACGTTGACACATTAAAACTCAAATAATTATCCCCGCACCAACCGGCAACATGGTCCAGCGCAAGCTGAAGTTGAACACAGTTGCCCTGCGATCTAATTTCATGATATAGTTAAATAGATAAAGCTTGATATAGTTGAATATATATGTTGTGTTTATTCTAATGTGAAATTTTCAGGTGAAGCAAGTGAATAAATTAACGGAATAATCAGCTTTTTCTCTAAGTTTCATTTTGTTGGTCCTTCGTCATATATTTGAGACCTCTCATTTCTTGCCGTGACGACCGGCTTGGCTGGGGCTCGAAAAGGCGACAAGGCGAGACACATGTCACCAGAGCGGGTCCCGCTCCGCAACTGCTAACCAGCTGTAATTTCGAAAATACAAAGGAGCAATAAATAATTGAGCCTAATTTATGGCGAGGTGGCTTTCTCGATGCTTATACGCCAGTGACATTAAAAAACTCACTTAATTGTATTATAATTACGGTATAAAATAACAGAAAGCGCAGAACTCGATGGTGTTCATTTTCTTTTTGGGAAGACGACGTTTTGTTTCGAAAAAACATAGCCGACCAAATGGTCCGACAAAACAGTGGGGGTGTCACAGTTAATTGCTAGAAACGCATTTTAATTCGGTACGTTGAAAAAGTATTCACCGTAAAATTGTTGTCACACTCTGTATCTAATTTATAAGTGAATAAATTGTGGCCATTTTGCGAAATACCCATAGCAATACTTTTTTACTGAAAAAACTCATTATGGGGTGGTTTTCGTGAAATCTAAAGGTTGAACTTCTTGAAAAAATAATTTCCAAGTTGACAAAGCATGAATTTGTCATTGCCAAAGTTTGACAATTCGACCATTTTTAAAATAATTCAAATTCAAAATCAACTTTATTCTCCTTTTTTTGACAATATTTTCAATATTCTACGATTTCATAAGTTCTCTTTAGATCTCTTTAATAGTAATAATTATAATTTCATTCATTCACTTCGAAATATACAGTTTTACATATTAGAAAAAGTACATCAATATAATATAACAAAATAATGAAATAAGTTCTTACAAAGTTGTTACATCACAAAGATGTTGTAAAATTTGTGCGATGTTGCAAAAAGAGTAATGTATATTATAACATCAGAAGATATATCAAAAATATTATGTTCTATAAGTAATGCTAAAAACTACTATGTTATAAGTTTACATTTTTGCATATATTATGAATAAGAAACCATAAAACGATAATCCTTGTGCATTGTTCTACTTGTGAAACGAAAACCTAAAAAAATACCTTAGAAGAATACAGTCGGATGAGAGATATCTTCATTTAATATAAAATAAATATTCAAATTCACATATTAATACTTCCTAGTTGACCCTATGAACTTCGAAAAAGTTGAGAGTCAATAAATGCAGTGATACCTCTAAGTTAAACTTGATTGATGTTTTTAATTAACGTTATAAAATGAATACAATCTACTTATCAGTTAATTGGTGTAAATAATACGCCTTTGTCTCATATACTTAGTTATAATTCGTAGAAGAGAAGATTACCATGACACGAGCGTTGGTGATGAATCATCGCTCTTCGTTCATCTCTCGTCAGAACAGTCTAACCTTTATGACGCTGGGCGACTTCTTCAGCATATACATATAGTTAACTCCCCGATCTATGTCAGAGCCTTTCTGACCGTTTTAAATATACTCAATATTATATTCCGGACAAAGACGATTTCAAAAACACAAAAGTTGGTAAAAACCATTCTCAAGTTATAAATGCTTTAACGCGTAACATGACTTCGTTTTATGTATATATATATATATATATATATATATATATATATATATATATATATATATATATATATTTATTTATATATATATATATATAAATAAATATATATATATATATATATATATATATATATATATATATATATATATATTCATTTATATATTTATGGACAGAATTCCCAATCGTTGTTGATATGATTATAGGCCAGGTATAAAAATTGTTAAATTACTAATATCTATATTGAAAAACAGGGTTCGTGATAAAAAGCTAAAGACTTGAAGTTTTATATCATTTATATTATTATTATTATTATTTTTATTATTTTTAAACATTAAAAATAATAAAAACCCAGTTACTATTAATTTTTAATAATTTCATTATGAAATGAATATTAAAATTATTAAATAATAATTAATAAATTCAATGGACGATGAATCAACTCTGTGATAGTTCATATTTAAATGAGATGTAATAAGATGTCTTGTATAAATGCCGTAAAAGGCGAAAATAGTCGAATAAAGAATTGTTCATAGTGATTTTTAGACAAGTATATCTTATTACTTCTTATTTATTGAATAATTTCAATAAAAAATTGAAAATGAAAGTTTTGCTCTAAAAGCAAAAAGAAATTTTGAAGTAGATCACCGGAATATCTTATGGGTATGTGAAATAGATACAAACAGATTCTCACATCTACTGGCTATAGCATTTCAGCAAATCGGTCAAGCTGTTTTGGAGAAGTATGATAAGAGGCACTGTGACAGGAGAACTTTATTACATAAGGAGACTTGGAGGGTAACACACCCTGTAATTTAGAAAAGAGACGCATTGTATTTTGGGTTAAATCTCCATGATTTGCTTGGACTTCTGTGCCAAAGAAGCCGACATAATGGTACAACGCCACTATTTTTTGTAAACGTGAATATACCTAAAAAACAGTGTTGTGTTAACATTTTAATGACTGAGATTGAATTCTCGCTTAACTCTCGGTGAAACATAATTAAATATTAAATTAAATTAATCTCTTGGCTTAATGTTTCACGATTATATATAACAATATGAATTAGTCAACATGTTTCGAGCGTGAGCTCATTTCCAAGACTAAACTACAATGAGGAACGAACATACTATACAATGGATGTAAGTAGATTTGTACAATGGATGTAACAGGTAGATTTTCAATTATCCTCCTTACTTACATATATTGTATAGATATAAATTTGTTGTTCGTTCCTTATTGTAGTTGAGTCTTGGAAATGAGCTCACGCTCGAAACATGTTGACTAATTCATGTTGTTAAATATAATCGTGAATTATAAATCCATGAGTTTAATGTAATATTTTTTAATAACATCCTAATGTTTAAAAATCAATAACAAATGCCTGCATTGGAATACAAATCCCCCTGTATCGTTTTTTCATGTTCACTTTAAATAATATTGTATCATTTTATCTGAAAGAAGCCTCACTTTGTACAATGCAGACAAAGATCAGAAGAACATTCTATCTCCACCAAGGAACTTTTGTCTGTTTTTGAGCCGTCAAGGACGCTTTTCATATATTTTCGTAGTAATCAATCAAAAACTTCAACAATCTCATTATACTCGAAGAGTTGAACCAAGCGAACTTTATATCGAAAAAAATAATAATAAATCGAAGCTCATTCTAGATATTGAGATGAATAACTTAAAATGTTACTCATCGTTTGAACTTCCATCTACGAGTTCTTATGTATGTTCTATCAGCCCTTGTTCTATCACTTGAGGGGGTTTGTTAATAACAAAAAATTATATTTAGACTGCCTCAGTAAGGAATAACAACTTTTGCAAATATTTGAAAATTTCAACTTCATAATTCTTTTTTTCAATTTTTTTATAATGAATAGTGTTGGCGTTTACTTGATGTAAATCCATTATTAATTGAATATAAACTTATAAACTTCATTCAAACACTTGAACTTATGATTTAGACTTTATTGACTACATAGCATGACTCGTTTCTTCGTTACAAAAGACTTCTTCAGATTATTCTGATTATTCTGTTAGCTAACAGATTATTCTGTTAGCGTCTGAAGAAGTCGTTTGTAACGACGAAACGCGTCATGCTATGTAGTCAATAAAGTGTAAATCATAAGTTCCAGTGTTTGAATTTAAGTTTATATTCAATTCATAATTCATGTATTTGTAACCTTATTGTTATATTAATTTTCCTAATTATTTATTCAGAGTGTATTTTTGTAAAAAGAATTGATAAACGATATAACAACGTATAGAATAATTATAATTAAAAAAGATTGATTTGGTATTCACTTTTTCAATAATTACAAAATTCTTTTAAGTAACTTACTTCACTGATGTTTTTGAAAACATTATTATTTAATGAAAATAAAGCCTCCAAAAAGATATTTTCCAAGAATCTGAGTACGTGAAGAAATCATGCAAGTTAACTAGATACCTATACATAGAATGAAAGATAATAATTCTTTGATAAAAAATAAATGAGTAAATTTATATAAATATAAATATTTTTTGATCATCCCTGTTTTTAACGAAAGGTTGTTAAATTGATATATGCTGTAGTCAAAATTCAATGATTTAATGTGATATAAATTTCATAAAATTCTATAATAAAAACTCGACGAGTTCAAGAATTATCTGAACGAAAATTTCTCTTCCTCTTTGAAAATGCGACTGAAATAAGAAGAAAGTTTCCTTCGACTTTTTCATTAGAATTTCATCTCATTAATATTCATCCATTCTCCATATTTTCAACTACGAAATGCAAAGACTTAATTTTAAAAACTTTGGAGTTCTTTCAAGGGCTTTCAATTCGAAATACATTCAGTAAAAAGTCTCAAAAACCTGATTAGGTATGATGGCTGTATAAATAGCTTCAGTAATAACTTCCTCCGGCTTCATATATTTATTACCGACGAATAAAAAATGAAACATCGTTTCAAACACTTTCTGAGATTCCATATAGTAGAGGAGCACCGTAATCTGAATTACCACATTCACATAAATAAATAATCCGCATTCTTCAAGCGACAGTTACAGAATACCAGAAAAATTTGATTAAGGATCTATGCTCATCGAAGAACGAAAGAAAAAGAAGTCAAGTTTGCAGTATGTCTATGGGCAGCGGACCAGTTGAGTCGTCGCCATGTGAGGCGTTGAGATGCTCACGCAGTTTTTCATTACCGTGCAGTTCTACCATCGAAAGGTTAGCTATAACTTGCGGGGTTACCTTTCAGCATATCAGGACTTATCTCGCCTTTGTTTTCTTGTCAACATAATTTTTACTGCGAATGCATAAACAAAATATTTATATTGTCCCCTCGCGATTGCTTTTTTGCGCGAGTGTTTGCGGGCCGACCTTTTTTTTCGTAGAATTTAATTTTGCCCCTTAGCAGTTGGTATATAAAACTTAAGTCGTGATTGACTTATTGCGACCATAATTTACCTTTTGACAGTGTCTGATGTAGTCACTGTACTTCTGCTAGTCATTTACGAACATTTACTGCTGCGGTTTTAAAACATGGGAACAAAACCTGATCTCTTTCAGGACTATATTCTTCTTTCTCTTATATTTGATATACATATATTCTGTTAATCGGTTTGGTCAAGAAAACAACTCAGCAATTACAAAAATTACAGAATGGGGCATTGCGAATTTAAGTGCAATATTATTTTCTCGGGCTTCCTTTGTCTATATATTCAAGTTCAAATTGTAGCAAATCGTATGATAACATGAGAATCATATAGTAAAATTGAACAGATTGAACTGAAGTAGACTAAGAAGAATTGGAAATTGTTTCTTGAGCCCTAAAACAGAATATATTTTCTGAAACACTTTTCACTTGAGAACGGTTAGAAGTACATTACTAACCGAAACATCGTGAGAATTCTATTTTTGATTCAACAATCCGTCTGCTCATCAGCTGTAAAAGTTTATACATTTTATTTCATCTTATTTCATTTTATTCTATTTTGTTTTATTTCATTTTATCTTTATTTATATATTATTTCATTTTATTCAATTTTATTTCATTTTGATGATTGATGCGGCCGATACTTGGAGAAAATTAATATCCATAATGAATATTTAGAATTTTCTCATAATTCAATAAAAATACTCGTTATAAATAAACTTTATTGCAAATAATTATTGTTATTTCAGGATTTGATAAAGAAGTAGTACTTCGAAACGCGTCATGCGTATTTTTATTAAATTATGAGAAAATTCTAAATATTGTTATTTTATTTCATTTAATTTCATTTCATTTTATTTTATTATGTTTTTTTTATTTCATTTAATTTTGTTTTTCATTCTATATTTCAGTTTCAGTCCTTATGACTTTCGTTAGTAATCTTTTTCAGTTTTTTTCTGTTCATTCAAATTAATTTTGACATCTAATTCACATTTAATCATAGTTTTTTTGGAAGTAACTCATTAGTAAATCTAGGCAGTTTCGAAAAAGTTTTCCGAATACCTGAGATGTGTTTCTTATCATTCAAACCATTTTAATCATTGTAACTAATAGTATCAGATTTACTTTTTGTATTTTTGATGCTTTAATTTTTCCAATTTCCTTTTTCAATTTCAACTTTCTGTTGTAATTAACTGTCTGTGAAATTGATGGTTAATTTTTAGTTATAATGTTGTGATTGCAATTTCTAGATTTTACTTCGATTTTACTAGTGTAATCATAGCTTTTGTCTATATTGTATTATATATTGAATTTCTGTTATAATAATTCGCTATAGTTTATATTTTTGAAACACATAAATGATATCTTAGTATTTAGAAATGAGTATATCTACTACATCTATTTGAGAAAATATATATTTCATTCGTAGATATTCATGTGAAAAATTTGTTACATATTCATAAATTATGGAAAACTATTTAAAATGTGCCAGTTCTTCGTACAAGTACAGTTTTTGAAGTAGTATATCTATGTACAGTTTTGGGTAAAAGTGCGACCCTCAAAATCAATAATGATGATGAATTAGCAAAAAGTTAGAACAGTAAAAACAGTTAAATATTCATTCATAATATATTTTTCCTCATGATCATGATCATAAACTCATGAGTTTTATGATCATGTTGATTTCATCTCACTTAAAATCTTTGATAAAATCTATTTTTTAGAACGAATTGTAAAAACTCTGTCAATATATGAGAAGTCATTGAGTTCAAGTCCATATAAATGCATCACTCTGAATATTGCTCCACTCTGTTATTCGGTTTACCATAAAAAACTCAAAAATTACTGAAATTTCAGAAGTGGGCTATATAAACAATTTTAAAGTGCAATAAATTTACCTCATTTGATGGACTCTCTAGAACTAATGCATGTATGTTAAAAAAAGAATAACGTAATAAAAAATGTAACCTAGTGCTTATGCACTTCACTCATAATACTAAATAATACTAAAAATACTGATAGATTTCACATAAAAAATTCGATTTTTCTAAGTCTAAAAATAAAACAGATATATTATGAAGGATTTAATGGTTTCAATAATTTACCTAATTTCTCAAAAATGATTACAAGTGTTGAGATACGAGCATATAAGACTAAATTAAAAAAGCATATTTTGAATTATGTATGTAATTATATGTATGGAATTTTTTTATAGAAAATTAATACGAAGCTGATTTAATACAGTATAATTCAATTACGGTTAAAAGATTTTGTTTTGGTTTAAATAAATTATTCTAACCCAACAGACTGGCATCGCCAAGGTGGGCAATAATTTACTTCAATATTTTGTGTTATATATGTAACAATGATTTCACAAATATAATTATTAGATAAGTTAAACCAAAATGTTCGACTTTCCTATGTATGTACACTTCTATTCAGCTTTCGGTGAATAAATTCCATTATTATTATCTGAATATAATCTGGGACTCCCCTGATCAGTGTCACTATATTTTTGTGACTTACCTACCATATAATAAAATATACAACAATATCCTTTCATTTTGAATTTGGAAATTCCAATCACGATAAGTTTTGATGAAAATTGAGATGACTAACTCTTTTATCCAATTTACCAATCAATATGCATCAAATGCTCTTTGAAAACGGTAAAAAAATGTAAACAAATCAATTACTGAATGCATAAGTATTTATGGTTCATTTGTCAGTAAATTTATTCTTATTTAATGCAAATGTTACACGATCAAGTTCAACGTCACCATAAGAAGTTGGATATGTGTGTGTTTAGTAAATTGATTAATATGCATAATGCATTTGATCACAATTGCATGACTTATTAATTTATTATCAATTGAACACTGGATGTTGAATGAATATAAATATTATGAATGCGAATTTATCTCAATTTGTATGCAGTAACAATCTAACCCCTTTCACTTTTTCTGCAGGAACAGTACATGAGTGTGAATTTAATTTTTCACTAATATATTCTCTACTTTTAATACGTTGAAGTTTCATCAATTCACTGATCCAAAACAGCAACATGGTTATTACACATTAAAAACTGAAAAATTGTGCATGTTGAAGTTAATCTCAAGAAATAACTACTATTCTGCTATACTCACAATTCCTCTAGGGGTGCGTTGAATTTGGGGGGAGTTATCACATCGCTTACCCCTATCGTACGCCACTGACAGTGGACATAAACGTTCATTTACCATTGTTCTTCAGGCGTATAGTATCTACTGTTCAATGAAATATGACAATAATGCATTGAATTGTTTTAAAGCACTGCGTACATACCATTTTACATTTTTAGGTAAAACGCCCTGTAACTCAGAAACGAGGTACACTTTCTTTAAGTGTTTATTTGGGTTGAATATTTATTTATTTAACAAACACTGTTTTACAGGACAGGTCCTAATTACAAAACAGGAAACACAACATATACAAAAAACAAAATTGGTAGTACAAAAGTTTCAATTTTGTACTTTCATTTTAAATGAAATAGTTTGTGATATGAATCACAACTGAAGTAAGAAAAATAATAATTACAGGAATAAAAAAAACATAAATGCTGACCAAAATTACACATGCATATAAATTTAAAGAAACAAATACATATACATTCACTATTAACACTTATACATACATACGTATATGAGTGAATATGAATTCTGTTCGTGGATACATATAAATGGTTGTTCTATCAGAGGCGTTTATAAATTTTGGGTTGCTCATATTCACATGACCAAATCTCTAACAACTTTTTCTATCTTTTTATCCAACAACTGTAAAGGACATCAGGTAAGATCAACACATTAGTGTTGATCTACATCAGTGTTGATCTTTCAAGGCATATATCAAGTAAGATCAACCTCAATTGGTAATAAAAAGTCATAGTAATGATGAAATATTTGTAGAAATTGTTGGTTAAAATGAGTAAATCTTGGAAACATGTTCTCTTTACAGTTTCAAAATGATATACATCAATTTGTATTATTATTTTTCTAGTATATTATCTGCTGTAATATTATTTTATATATCAGTTGATCAGATTATTTTGTAACAAAAATTAAATCAAAAATTTCCACCCTACGAAAAATGTTGTGCAGATAGATAGATGAATAGATATTTTCTGTTACAATTCGAATTGTTTCATTTTTAGGGTTTATACGAGAGTAGTTTAAATTAGGAAAGACAAAAGAATAAAATCGAAATAAAACAGGTAATTAAATATCCACCACTGAATCTTGTAAAAATTCATCACATAAGTAGTATGTCTTTCGAAACAAGAACCCTTCAATATAACTCTTAAATTCAAAAATTAACACACTTGACTTAAGATTCACAATATATCGAACACTCTATTTATAACATATATTTCGAGTGTATACATTATTCAGTAATATTGTATACTCTCAAAAATGGGTTAAGCACCCGAAACATATGTAAAGTTTTTAATATATTGTGAAACTTAAGTCATCTGTGTTAATTTTTAATTTATTGTTTTTAACATAATGCTTCACCAAGAGATAAGCGAAACCTTCGTGTCATTCACTTAAATTTTATTCATTTAACATATTTATTTAACATACAATGTTTTACAGGACAGGTTCTAATTACCAAACAGGAAACACAACATATACAACAAACAAAATTGTAACAAAATGAAGTAAAATAGTTTCAATTTTGTACTTTCATTTTAAATGAAAGAGTTTGTGATATGAATCACAACTGAAGTAAGAAATATAATAATTATAGGAATAAAAAAAAATTGAATGCTGACCAAAATTATACATACATATAAATTTAAACACACAAATACATATATAGTCACATATTTACACTTATACATACATACGTATATGAGTGAATATGAATACTGTTCGTATAACAATCATATAAATGATTGTTCTAGCAGAGATTATGTATATGAAGGAAACTTGCCTTAATATCAGTAACAGAACAGTTGAAAATATCCACCTTGGCTCCCAAAATATTACATTGATCAATTGTGTGCAATGGAGAAAATTTTAGAACATTCGTTCTAGCTGCTGGAAGGTAGAACGTGAATGCTCTTCTGGACGAAACTCTTGGAACAATAAAAATAAGCTTTTGCAATCATTCCTGACATTTCACTTTATTGTTAATAATTTTATGCCAGAAGATTATTTCATGGCATATCCTTGGCGCACTGAGTGTGTCCACATTATGTCGACTTGTAAGCGTTTCATGTTGTATGCCTATAGGTGGATATATTCCATCAATTCTGAAGCTCAAAAGTTTCAGGAACTTTTTTTTTATAGACTCCAGTTGATCAATGTGAAACTGATAACCAGGATTCCCGATTGTTGATCCGTAGTTTATTTTATTCGAGTTTAGATCTTACAAAAGCACAATACAATGTTTTCAGAGTTGTTAATGCTAAATTCCTTCATATTCAATATTCATAATTTGAGGTTAAAATTTAACTGTGAAATTATTGCCAATCAGTGGCGGATCCAGAATCTAGATAAATGGGGCAATGTTACTCTGATTAACATTGTATACTCTTGATAATGGGTTAACCACCCGAAACATATGTAGAGTTTTAATATAATCAGTGAAATTCAATGTGTTAATTTTAATTTATTGTTTTTAACATAACGTTTCACCAAGACATAAGCGAAATATCCGTGTCATTTATGAAATGAAAGTGTGTAATAAGGTACTTAGTAATTTACTAAAACTTACATACCTTAAAAAAACGACATTCAATGTTATTATTAACAATGTCTGTTCCTAAATCTCAATTAGAGTAATTACTCTATTGTTACTGTATTGTTAAAGTTAACAATGGAATTTATACTATAAATCATTGTTTTCTCATAACAATCACAAGATGTTTATAGGTTATCTTTCCCATAGTTCGATGATGTTTGACGCGAGAAAAATTCAAATTAGATGTTTTCTTTACATTTATTTAATTTTGTTTTTATAGTTTACAGATACACGAATTCTTCATAGTTAGTCAATAAATACTGAATTTTTTTATCGAAATATTTGAAATAAAACACTCAGGGAGCACAACCTGGAATACAACGAAAATAAAACCCATCACTTTCGAGAAATACCATACAATTATTTCATTTTATCAAGGGAATTTTCAGTGGCATGAATCCAAACAACTTTCGATGGTTTTCCGAACGCATCTAGGCCCCATCTTCAAAATGAGCTGAAGTAAATGTCTAGAGAAAGCGATCTGCGATGTTTGAGAGAGTTTATCTCGTTCTTCGATAGAGGGAGCTCACATGATTAGTTCACGAATGAGGGTTTGCCTCATTTCGAAGACAAAGCCTTATTGCGTTTGGAAAACCACCGAAATTTCAATGTTTAAATGCATGCCACTGAAACAATTCCAGGGCATTTTCATTCAACAAGTTCGATATTTTTCGAAGAAGTCAATATTCACTCTAGTGAGTGATAGGTTATGTTTTCGTTGACAACATTTGCATATACAGCTCCCTGAGAGTTTTTTTTTGTAATATTTAGATTGGAAATTTCAGTATCGACTGACTATTTATATTATTATCTCTGTTTTAAACATCAGTCGAGTATAGTCTTACTAGACAAGGATGGTGAATATGAATTATGGTAGATAAATATGCCGGAAGTCACTTCCGATATCCGTTTGCTTCCAATCTATCGTACCGAAGCATCAGAGCTAAATCGCGCCATTGCATATTATATTCTGGCCGTGATCCTGAATATTTCAAACATTTTGTCCGAAATTTCATAAACTCCTTATCTCGAGTCAATATTTGTAATTTAAAAGATATATTACCCATCCTCGACGTAGAAAAATAATCAACTTCGCACTATCACTCCGTAAATATTTAAAATGAATTTTGTCACATTTCAGTTCATAATTATCTAACTTTTCAGAACGAATATTTACCTGGTCTGTGAGGTACAATACGATTGAATCTCAACTCAAACAACACGACGTTGATTTCAATATCTTCGTTATTTCAAGTTTAAAAACGCAAAAATAATTCAATCATTTTTTGCAATAGTTGTTTTCTTTATATACGAGGGCAAGTAGAAAACGTTTCAGTTTGATAGTATTAAAGTACGTTATTTACTTTGAAATACATTCTTTCTTATTAACATTTCATTTTCTATATTTTCTTACTTTTGTTGAAACATGTTTCAGTATTTTCAATATTAGTTTCCATTCATACTGTGCACATATTGAAGGAGTGTAAAATAACAATGTACCTAAAAGCTCTTTTTTTCATTCTAACAACGCGTTTTTAAGAATATTCTTAATAATATTTTTTAAATATTCTTAGATTTTGAAATAAGAAAAAAAAAAAAGTGGCTGGTAGATGTTTTGAAAAATCCCACAGTTCTCTTATGGTCTAAGTATATTCAGATCTGGTATATTTTTCAGACGAAAGAGGATTTTTCAGTTATTATTAATTCATCTTTAATTTTGAGCACAGAAGATGAGTCTTAACCTCTCTTATTTTTGTTCTTCTTGTATCAGAGCTAAATTATTATTGAAAAGCATTTGAAAAAAGCGCCAACCATCTCTTATAAGGCTTTCTGAAAGTCAATGAATGCCTAAGTCTTGACGTCACAAGAAGGACGCAGCCATTATTGGTCTAAAAAAAAAGTTTATTACTGTCAAGTCCCATAAAAAATATTTTGATCGGTGTCTTCTCATTGTTGACGATACAATAATTAACCAGACATTTTAGGCAAATTGGCTAAATTTTTGATGAAGATGTGAAAAATCGTCATTGATATCATGCCAGCTAGAGAAGTTATGAAAGTCAAAGAGTCACGAAAATCAGTTGCAAATATCTCGCTACTGATTGCCGAAGGTCAATAGAGGTCATCATTTATTTGCCCTGAAATTATCTAAAAAAAATTACTCCTGCATTTTTCTGTAGAATGAACCGTTTTAGGAATAGACGTCTGAGGAAGCGACTAATTGGACTCACATACGTGATAATATTTCATACACCAAGGAGAAAACTTTGCTTTTGATTCATGTTTTGGAGTGTCTTGAAAAATTATATCTGATTCTTGGGTGTTTTATGAAAAATATACTTATAATTATTATTATACAGATTTTGAAAAGTCCAGTCGACGTTTTTTCAGCAAATGTTAATGATACACAAACGGAAGATCGATAATGAATGACAAAAAAAACTACATGACTAAAAGGGTTTATTTTTCTATATTTTTCAGTATTCAAATAGAATATGATTCACTCTTGAATGAAATAAAATTATTATATATCATGGATTTTGTTTCTACTAAAGGAACCATGTTTGCGAAAAACTGATTTTCGTGACGTTTCGACCTTCTATAACTTTATTAGCAGGCATGATATCAATGCCGATTTATCACATCTTCAATACAAGACCTTAATAAAGTTGTGTACTAAAATTCAGCTCACTAAATTCCTTCTTATACTTTATTTTAGAACCTTTGATTTGAAGGAGAAAATTTTAAGTCGAATAATTTGATTGAATTCAGTCACTTTCATAAAAACGCATATGTTTGCTTAAAGGTCAAGCTCTTTAAATATAATGCACAAATTGAAGTTGTTATTCTATCACTAAAAACGAAAAAAACATAAAATTAATATTATTTAAATTAATATTCAAAATAAAATATATTTTATTGTATAATAAACAAATACAAATAATAATATATTTTCACACTTATACTTTATATTTATTTCATTTTTATTTTTTATATTTACAACATATTTGTGTTTTTCACTCAGATTGTGTTTTTTCAATATTTCCATTAATACTGACAACTTTTCAGAATGTTCATGAAGAGGAACACCTAACTTAGCAACTCAATACCCCACAATTAACTGAGTATATTAAGTACATTTCTTTTAAATCCCAACAACTGTGAAAAAGTTCCTGACAATATAATAATCTCATGGCAGATCTATTTCTCAAATTTTTCATTGTACACAGATAAATAAGACATGTCCATTTTAAATAGCAGTAAACAAAACTATCAATGCGAATAATGTACAATTTGACATTTGTTTTATTGCGCGTGTGTCAATAACATACATAGAATAAAGATAGCATTTTTACTTTCAATCTAGCCTTCCTCTAGAGGTCAATGTAGCGCATAAAATGTTCTTGAACTTGTTTTTCGATATGATTTCTTTTAATTCATTATTATTACAAATTTACATTATATTGTTATCTACGCCCATTCAAAAATTATACTATAATCAAAATAATGGTCCAGTACATGTTGGTACTGAATAATTTCAGTGACATGAAGTAATAAAAATGAATATTCTCATATACCAACCCATATACATTATTACATTATCTTAAGGAAATATTCCACGAACGAGGAAAAATGTAAATAAAGCAGATTTTATAATATTTCATCAGTATTTCTGATGTTAAATATAACAACTCCATAAAGATGTGAAGAAATGAGGTTGACAAGATATGAAAATCAGAATTATTCAAAATACGTTGCTATAACGGAAAATTTACCTTTGCGAGTTGAAGGTGCTTAAATATTATATAAATATTTGAGGTTACAGAAACTATGATAACTACATGTTATTTCGCTCATATCACGCTGACAATGCTAATAAATTCTCAATTGGTAAAAGAAATAAAAATACAAGTTCAGTTCAAAAAAATATTTATCTAACCACAATCAATATCAAACCCAAAATCCTACCTACAAAGTAAAATATAAAACAAACTTATCACTATCATTCACATTAATAATCAATATGGTTTATATTTTAAAAGAGCACACATGATATATCAGTGTTTTCGAAATATATCTAATAAATCAAATATTCCTATGCAGAGATGTACAAAATGGTTTTAAATAAGCATTTAAATACAAAATGCAAAATACTTTTCAGATTTCCTACTTTGAATGCAAAATAACAAATAGTTTTGCGTTTTGTATTCCAAATTCTAAATACAAAATAGGAAATTTCAGAACACTTTTTGAAATAAAATACCTCTTTACCACATCTCATGTATTTTTATTTATTTTAGGTATTTACGTGAGAAATAGCGACACAATTCGAACCGAACAAAAACCTCTAATAACATGGCAACATATAAATGAAATTTTTGGTCATTTTATTAGTAAGCGTATCAATAAATATTAATAATAATAATGCTCACTTAAAATGATGTAAAAAAACCATACTAACGAAAAGAGGGCCATGGCTCCATTTTGTGAATTGTGTGGCGATTTATTTCGGTTGATTGTGTATGTAATTCTTATTTTATTATTATTACACTTTTGTTTCATTAGTAACAGCTGGATTGATATTGTTAAAAAATTAGAAAAATAAACATCAATTTTTATTTATTACGCTTTTCAACAATACCAGTTGATCCAATACATCATAATTAATTTTTTTTCTGTGGGGTCTCATAAGCATCTCACAGTACGAAAAAAGTATTTCTACTGGTGCTGAACTTGTTAAGGATGCGTTGTATTTTAAAAACTTTTTTTTTTGTAGGATAAGCGTTTAGCCAGGCGCCTCTATCGGTCAAATTCGGCAATACAAACGTCATTCGTTCATTTCATTTTGTTTGACTGGTGATGTTCGCTAAACTTAATGACAAAGCATTTTGCATTTTGAAATGAATATTAAAAATACAAAATACATCTCGAATGGTATTTCAAATAAAATACAAAATGGTTTTCACTAAAAGGCATTTAAATACAAAATACAAAATAAGTATTTTGCATTTTTTTATTTGCATTTTAAATAGAAGTATTTCACATAAATCGGATCTCTGTTCATTTGAATCTGTTATGATAACAGTTTGAAATAATTGGTTAAAAGCTATTGACCCTGAGAGGTCTTAATAGTTTTCAAATACTTTCTCAGAGTGTTTGAGGCAATAAATAAAACATTACTTCTAAAAAACTAAAAAGAATTGGACCATGCAGTTTTGTGTCAAGTTGGTTTGTGTCTTACCTTTCCAATAGAAATCAAAATGTATAATGTAATAATTTTGTTTCATCAGATGTCGAGAATGATTATGGTGTTCCTCAAGGAAGTCCTTGGACCTTTGCTTTTCCTATTATATATAAATGATATTTCAACTGTAGTTGAGAACAGTCGTATTTTTTTTTGCTGATGAAATAATGTTATTCATAATCAGTGACAATATTGACGATATATTTCATGCTATTAATTATGATATCTTTGAAATTTATATGAGGATTAATGATAACGATTTTCATGTAAATTATAACAAGATTAAGTACATGAACATTTTCTGAACAATATATCTGCTAGGAGAAGATCAATACTAAATTAAATGTAAAAATTAACGATATAATCCAAAAGCGTATACACGAAATGAAATATTAAGGAGTAACATCAGCTGAAACTTTGGGTTACAAAAACCATGCTGAAACCCACACTCATTTCAAAAATAATCAATGTTTCAAACATTTTATGAGTTTAACAAAGATTTTTGTAAAACACGCTGGACTTTATATTCAAAATACAAGTTAAAGCTTGTTTTATCATACATGCATGAAACAATTACGTACAGTTTCAAGTACCTACAAGTAAGACCAGGAAGGTCGATACAAATACTCAATGATAAAAATGTATGAGAAAAAATTTAAAGAGTGAAACCGTAGAATATTTCGGTACTGTGTTAAATGAAAAAATGAGATTGAATGATAATGTTGACTTCATCTCATAAGAAATCCCTAAAGAAACAATTTTTCTAAACGAATTGGCAAGAATCTAACAAAATATGTGAAGTTATGTTCAAGTCAAAAATAATAATGCCACACTTTGAACATTGCTCCACTCTGTTATCCCATTTGGCAAGCCAAAAACTCAACAATAACTGAAATTATAGAATAAAACTATGAGAACCATTTTAAAGTGCAAAAGATATACCCTGGTCAAAAATTTGCTGGACTCTCTGAAACTAATGTCTGTTAAACATAGAATACTCCGTTCTACATATATATATCATATCTGAAATTAAAAATAAGTTGCTTCCATGTAATGTAACATAAAAATAAATATATTTCAGTAAAAAGCATAATGGCTTCAATACTAGAACTACTGATAGTTTCAATACCAATCAAAGTATTTCAACTTTGACACAAAATATACTTCTGCTGAAAAACACAAAATTTAAAAGACATATGCAAATTTTTTGACAGTTATTTTGATTCCGTGCTATGCTAATTCAGAGAAAAATGATTTTTTTTGAATATCTGAAACGTCTATAACACAATAATTAATCATTGAGACACGAATTGAAACAATCTTGGTATATTCCAAATTAGAACTTCTTAACTACCTTCAGTGCCTATACAGACATCGCAGACGCTTACAATTTCATTATAAATATCTTGAGAAGGTGTCCACGAATTCAGCGTCAGATGTTTTCATACGGAATTCTTAGGGGAATTTGGTATTTGAGAAAACGTACGCACACTTTGTTTCTTATAGCTACTCTTAAAACTTTGTTCTTGTAGCTGCTTTCATTATTTCTTATAGCTGCATTTTCACTGCTTTTCTCTTCAACCAAATTCTAACTTAAATTTCTATACAAGCTTACCAACATGCACCACTGAAAATCCCCCAATGGTATTTTCTCATATGATATCCTCCATATGTTCACATTTATTTACTACCTACTCATTATATGTATGTATTTAGCATTCTGTTTTCGAGTATACATTCATTTTCTGCTAAAATAACATAATTTAAATACGTATCGTTGTAGTAATTGTTCGTATTGTTCTCTTGTGAGATCTCAAAAAGTTTTTCTATGTGAATTTAATATATGGCCAAATGCAAAACACCGTGACTTCTGTATGATTTGAACATTTGTTCCTTCGCTAAAACTGATTATACTGGACATTTGTCTGCTCCGAGTCGTCGGTCAGTGTGTCCATATAACAATATCGCTTCTTATTTAAACAATAGCCCAGAAGGGATTATCACAATGATGGAGGTCAGGGCGATAGAGGAGCAGATAAGGCGATTTGCCATAACCGAGCGACGGGCAGGCCAAATCCCCTCTGATATATGACACCGTTTAGGGAAACGTTTGTTCTGACGGTCACTCTGCATATGCTAGCGGAGAGAAAGAATACACTGGGCAAACAAAAGATTCATTACCGCCCTTAAATGCCAGCCAGTTTGATTGGGAGATTACATTACCTACTTCAGTTGACAAATTGTTATCTGAAGATATACGTCGTTCCTGATGATGATGAATCACGAGTAAGAAACATAGTTGATTCATGAAATTTAATTGAAACAATATTTAGTACGTTATTATCGTAAAATTCCACCACGAATCTTCCATATTAAGTCATGCATTAAGTCAACATATATTTTCGAGAAATGGGTTTTAAAACTAACGCAAGAAATGGATTTAATAGAAAACACAGTTTTTAGTCTTGATTGTAATTTGTTTATTGAATCATAAAGTACATAGAAGAGGATAATGTATGGAATAATACATTGGGCGAATAGCCAATGTGTTATTCCACGGCTTTGCGTACACATACTAACTCGTTTGTCGAAATTTTCCATGACCATTCTGCATAAATGAAGCTGAATTCCGTTGATGCGACGTTGAATTTCCTCTTTTCGTGCAGGCGTGGTTTTCAGCTTGTTAACATCGACCAGTGATTTTGAATAATTCAATAAAAATCTAACGGGGTTAAATTACACGATCTAGGAGGTCAACTTGATGACCAAAAATGTCTCATGCAGTAATTGAAGTGTTTCAACGGTTTTATGGCATGTGGTAACGTCTTCTTGAAACCACATATTGACCACATCGATATCATACAATTTCAGAAAAAGAAACTGTGCTATCACGTCGCATAAATGGCGGCAAATTTAAATCTTGCCTTAATTTTGGGTCAACCATATATCGATGATTTATAGAACAACCCACAAACAAATACATGAAAATAACTTCTTTTTGGATCAAAGAGCACAATAAAGGTCACAGAATATACAGAAGTGGAATATGAATTTACGTTGACCATAGATGAGTCAAATATTTCTATGACTTAAACGTATTTATTCCGTTCCAAATGGCTCGAACGAAATTTGAAAAAAGGTATGATGTTAATTTCAAAGCTCGATCGATTTTTCTCCAAACAATGCTTCATGAGTTTACAAGCTTCCTAAATGATTAAAACTTGAATAATTTTGATATATATGTTGTATTTTCATGTTAGATACCGATTTCATAACATGTGAGACATAATTCTGTGATGTAGATATTTTGTGCTCTATGATCCAAAAGAAAACCATTTGTCTGGTCATTCAAAAAATCTATCACATAAGTGTTGTAATTACATTTTAAGAAAGTAACATAGTACCTATTTGTAACATCAATGAATATTCCTAACTATATTCAATTTTTTTAATCTTCAGTTCGTCTTCAGCTTTAGAGACGAATCACGTAAAAATAGCATGCAATTATTGAAGATATGTTGCTGAAGGTCTTACTTGGAATCTGGTGTATGTTTCATTCCTATTCGTCGCCAAAAAGGTAAGTTATCGGAAGTTCAAGCCCAACGTCGACGAAGCCGCAAGCTAAATCTAAAAGTTTATCAAATATTTCTATTCAATTCTCAATAATTTTCATTCGTGTCATAATAACGTAATCCTATGAAGTATGTTTAAATTCTTGAATACTCTTTCAGTTAGGTGTAACGGGTGTTCCACAAGGCTCCATGTTGAGTCCAATAATATTCAATAATAATAATAATAATAATAGTTCTCTATTATATTGAAAATTCATACAAAAGGCTTTTGAACTTATGTCCTTTAGCCTATTTAATATATCGTGTTATTTTAGTTTTAATCAATTAGTATATAACATGCTTTGTTTTGGCATTTTCTTCGTACACAGTTCCTGTTGTATATAAATATTCTCCAGTTTGTTTAGTCTTGGAGTATGGCAGCACGATCTGGCATCCCATTTACACTTGCCATCAACGTCATCTTGAGACTATTCAGAGAAGGTTCCTGAAATTCTTAATTTGGAGGGAGGATAAAGTTTATCCACAGAGAGGAGCCAATCATAACGAATTATTGGGTGGATTTAGTTTAATCTCATTGCAGAGCAGGAGAGAAACTTTATCACTCAAATTTTTGTACAAATTACTGCACAATAGTATTGATTGTCATCCTCTCTTGTCCGCTTTGAAATTTTGTGTTCCTAGGTAAAATTCTCGTAATACAGAATTATTCCACCTAGAGACTCCGAGGACCAACTCCCTAATACAATCTCCCATTTGGTTTATAGAGTCTACATTCAATAGAGTTGCCAATAATTGTGGCATTCACTTTGACTCCATAGAATTTATTATCAGGAGTTATATGTGAACAACGAAAATTGACTAAAATTAATTGATTTAGATTTAGTTATTTGTAATATTTCATTGAATTTTATAATGTAGTTATATATAAGTTACAATTTTTTTTCAGATTAGATTGAGCTCTTTGTTGAATCTTTTTTCTAATCATTTAGTTATGTATTCAACATTTTTATTATTTTCTGTAATTGGGTGTTATACCTGTTGAGAATAAAGAATTTATTATTATTGTTACTGTTGGTGGATTTCGTGTGATCTTATACTTGTAAATAATGTACTGATACTTATTAGGGTTTGGTTTTAGTCGTCACTTTGAAAACCATTTATTTGTTTTGTGTATTAGTCCCTGTATTTTGCTAGTGTATTTTTCGATTGTTTTTTCATGTGCTACCACCAAAGTCTCATCTGCATATTGTAGGACATACTCACTTTCGTTGACTTCATAGCAAATATCGGAGCAGCATATATTGTAAAGCAGCGGAACCAGACGTAATCCTTGAGGTATTCCTTGTTCTGGTTAGATGTTATATCGTGTATTGTAACTGTCAGCTGTTTGTTTCCTAAAAACAGTTTTATTATCGTTATTCAGTATTTGGGTGTATTTGTTTCATTCAATCTATATAGCGGTTCCTTGTGCCACATGCTATCAAATACTTCATTTATATCTAAAGACAGAATATCCTTCAATATATTGAATATTTAATATATTTAATGAAAGAATAAAATATTTGTGATGAATATTTTTTATAAATTAATGACATGATCACCATAATAAATTGAGAACTCTATGAAAAACTTTGTAGCTCCAAATACACATCAGACAGTCAATGAATAGGAATAATTTTATTATTGAAGGTACTATTAATTATTGCTCAGTTCTGTTTCACTCATTTTCATAATATTTAACCACATTTTCGAGCATCTAATAAGTGAATAATTTGATTTATATCAACTGGAAGCAGAATATGGAATAAATTTCAACATTTGTTGTTCAAAATGGTTGAATTAGAAAATATAAAATGTCCTTATGAAAATGAAAGTTCATAAGGATGGTATTTTATAAAGAGTTTCAATCAGTTTTTCACGTGATCGAAGAAATATCCACATTTACGAAAAACAAATCGAACTGAATGATAAAATTGAAGAGTGAGTTCGGGGTTGGCAGGCCGCAACTCTTCGTGAGCTTCCTTTGACAAAAAGTGGACGAGGCGAATCAGGGAAGTTCGCAGCGTCCCTGACTGGAATACGCAACTATGCCGGAGTAATCCGCGCTATCAAGACACTCGAGTAATTAAAGCAGAAAGTCCGCCCTTGCCGATGGAAGAACCAATCGCATTCCTTGATTGCGTAATTAGAACAAGTCTATGTCTTGGCTGGGAATTCGTGGACCAATGAGGCTTCTTGATTACAGAGATTGCTACTGGTTTCTTTTTATGGGGCAGGTATTTGATTGGATCTTCATTTCTGGCCAGTTGTGAGAGAAAAATGTTATTTTATTTCGGAAAGATATAAGTTAACTTTTCGGTACATAAATTTTAATGATAACTAAAAAAGATGGCATAATTATATTATATTTTCGAATTTTTAAGTGTATTATGAAATTCGAAACATTTTGTTAACTTTCATTCACAAATTGAGGAAATTAGATGACAATTCGAGATGTTTTTCTCTTCGAAAAATACCTAATTTTTGGGTGCACAAATTTAAATGATAACAAATTTATATCTTACATTTTGCAAATTAATAATTGATGAGGCCGATACTTGATGTAAATCGATAAACATAATAAAACAATTGTTAAACAAAGTTCTGAACAGCCAAATCCATCATACCTCAAGCCCCCTTCTCAATCTTTTCAAAATTACTTAGTTTACTATACAGTAGTTCAGTATGAATTGATCCCTTCTAGCTGTTATTTACCTGTTTTCTCTATATTCATAATTTAAGTTTACCTATTGTATGTATTCGAGAAATGTCATTAGTCTGCACGTAGCATTTGAAAAAGGTGAATCTCATCGAAAAGTACGTCATGCAGTATTATTTTTAATATATATGTAAATCTTTGTTTGACAATTGTTTTATTATCTTACTTTTTGTACGTTTTAGGTACAAATTCAAAACTTTTTATTAATTCTCTTTCAAAAATTGAGAAAGATTGAATGACAATTCAAGATATCATTCTCATATGAAGATATAACCTAACTTTTCTGTGCAGTTCAAATGATAATAAATTTATATTTTACATTTTGTTCGTTTTAGGTAAAAATTCGGCACTTTTTGTAAATCTCTTTCAAAAATTGAGGAAGATTGAGTGACAATTCGAGATGTCATTCTCATATTTAATTTTGAAATGCGTACTTCTTGAATATGAAATGGTAGAAGAAACTAATATAAAATGAATTTTCAGCTTGACTTAATAGTAGATAGATACCTACCAAATAAGTTAAAACTTTGGAATACTAAAAAAAAAGATTCAGAGAAACAAAATTCAAATAGATACAGGTCCTAGTTACAGATGAAAATATTCAGAAAAGATTTATATTTTTAAATTCAAAAAAATTGTCTCTAGATATTAGATATAATTCAGAATGTTCATTTCTAACTAATAATTTTTCATACAAGTTGCAATTGAAATAGTTGAAGTACAAAAAAAAATTTGGTTACGAAAATTTAATGATAATTTGAATAGTTCAACTTGCCTAATGTGACGTCACATATTTCGTAATTTTATAGAAATTATTAAATTGAAACAGTAGTTCTGGAGTTTTCGGAGATTTGTGTCCACTTGAATTATTTTTTAATAAAATTAACATCAAGTCGAACATTTTATGAAATAAACAAAACAAAAAACAATTATTTATTAGTGTTGGCGGTTACTTGATGTAAATCCATTATAATTGAATATCAACTTAAATTCAAACACTTGAACTTATAATTTACACTTTATTGACAGCATAGCATGACGCGTTTCGTCGTTATAAACGACTTCTTCAGTATCGACGAAACGCGTGATTCTATGTTGTCAAGAAAGTGTATATCAAAAGTTCAAGTGTTTGAATTTTATTTATATTCAAAATATAATTAGTTGTATTAATTGAAGAAAACTTAATCATCTTGATCGATGGACTTTGAATTCACACCTTGTGGTTATTTATAACTGGCATAGCAGCTACTTTGTTCTCGTTCTGGGTATTAATGTCAGGAACACTCGTTGTGTCAATATCTATTTCAATCAACCATAGATCATCATCGTCATCGATCATGAGGTATAGTGAATGGCTTTACTATATCTCAACATCGCACAAGTAAATTCAAGGGTAGTTTGCATACTTTGCACCGAATATTTTGAATACGTGGATTGATTTCCTTTCGTTGCCGTTGAGTTTATTCAGGAAGAATGTTATGATGTTACTGTTAAATCAGTGAACTCATGATGTCACTTTTTTTTAAGTTCTTCTTTGTTTCAATGAAGAATAATACTTTGTTTGATTGAAGTATGATATATTGGGTGTAAATTTACTCTTTCTCATTTTTATAACTATGTAAGTATTTTCAGGTAGAGTGAAAACCATCAAAGCCGAACTCTTACCTTCGTGTAATATGTATGTATATCAGTATTACGCAATAAATATTATTATTATTATTTTTATTATCAAAACAAAGAACTTCTCTGGCAAGTTTAACAGCAAATCTCTGAAAACGAATCTTTGCCATAGGCAAAACGTCTTATTGACTCTTATGTGATTGCTTGTGTTGGTTTGTGGCCTTGCAAGCAGATGTATAATCTGCCATCATGGCAAAAGCCACTTGATCGCATAAACTTGATCGCAGTGCCTTGACACTGAGCTATCAGAGCTTGCTTCAAATGGAGCAAATTTACCTTCGATGTTGAGATAGTGTTGCAAATTTTTCGAATTTTTCGTTAATAATGTTTAGTAGATAATAATGTTTGTAAATGATGTTCCTCAACACATATATTTCGAAATGTGACGTCACAAAATTTAAGGCCCTTCTCACTCCATTGTTTTATAATATCATAACAATAATATCATAACACGTTGACCACTTATAACGTGTGACGTGATTTATGTACAGCCCCTTGGAGTGTCAACATTAACTTCCATTCTTTCTGTAAAATGATTTTGCAGATAAAATTTTCTTGATATCAACAAAGATCTAATTTTTGTTTCTAAGATCATCTAAAATTCGTCCTTTTGTTATATAATTGAATAAGAGCTGTTAGAGTTATATTTCTAAGGCCATAAAGGGAGATCCCGATTTCATTCAATAAAAATACGGCGAGTTTCTCCTCAAACTGAGGAATTCATTTCATAATTGGAGATCCTATTGATTTTCTTGATTTTTGCTTCTTCCATTAGTAGCTAATGGTCTGTTTATGCTCAGGTTTGAATTACGTTTCTTGTGAAAAGAATACTCCAACATTTCTTTCAGACTAACAACGATGTCTAATATTTCGGAGCAATTTAAAATAGAGAAAAGAATCTTTTGGATTTATATTTCTTTTGTCATAGTGATGAATGTGAGTTCTTAGGCAAGTTTTTCTGAAAAACTAGATATCTAATTACAGAAAAAATTAACGAAAGCCACAACTATCAATGTGCTCCTTATAATAACAATAATAACCTTTTCAGCAGAAGCTATACAGAAACTTATATATTCACTATTTACGAATCTATTCTTTCGTTCATTCTTAAATATCTCAACAATAGTACTGGTTTTTGAAGAACTAGATAAATAATTGAAAATTAAATAGATGCTTTCTCTGGATTATAAATTTTACACTTTTGGATGTAAAAACTATCCGTAGTTTTGTTAATAATACTTTTTTATCAGATTACTTGGAAGAATTTGATTTTTAATGTTTAGTGTATTTAGCAAAAAGTACTCTCTGTTTGACAGACATTAGTTCTAGAGAGTTCAGCATATTTTCATCTGGGGTATACCCATTACAATGAATTACTCAATCCAATTGATAATTGAGCAAATTCTCAGAAGGCTTGTGTCTATTATATTTACTATTTGCTATAAATCTTAATTGTCCATTTTTACCATTATTGCGTAAAATTTTTAAATGTGAATCGAAAGTAGGATTTTCTTTCAACAAATTGTTTTAACAATTTTAATTGCTTTGTTCAGGTATATTTAAAACTGTATCTGTGTTCTTTAATTCTAATACCCAAATTCTTACTTGTTTTTCTTTTATATGTACCTGAACATGTTCTCTAATTCAACTGATAAACTGGTATATTGTCTTTTTAAATTTTGGTTTTATTTATCATTTTGTTATAAATTCTATTGTTGTTAATGGATACTTGTAGTGTCAGATTTGTTCCTAAATTATGATCTGTTAACGTCTGAAAATTCGGTTATTATGACAATAAAAATGTAAATCAAATTCAAGTATTTGAATCATTTCATAATTTTTAAATTGTTTAATTTTATGAATATTGCGGTGAATTTTCCATCAGAGATTTTTTTATTGGTACCGTATTGAATATTCACTTAGGTGCACGAATAGCCTGTGGAATATGTGTATTTTATACTACCATAGGAGGTTTGATGGCCCTTGTTTGATACTTTGCAATTCAGTTAGACCATTGGATGTTTAGCAGCAGTTCTCTGGCTTGGATTGGGGCAAACTAGTGGTTTTGTTTCCATGTGGAATACTGCATTGGATGGCCATCGACTTGACATAGAGTACGTATTTCAAGTATTGAAGGGAATAATTTCGTACTTCTTTCAATGCGCAGAAGGTCTTCTCAATGGAGATTCATATTATCTGTCGAAACTTTTTGAATAATGCTTAATTGTAAGGCATTATTTCAGGCATCGTTTCTACCATGTTTGAGGAATTTCTAATTGCTTTCTCACTTTAACATATAAACCTATTAAAAAAATTTTTCGTATTTCTCGAAAAATATTCCAATATTAGATATTTGAGCATCTTTACAATTATTAGCTTCACAAAAGGCATATTACAATAAATATTGCTGTACAACCCAACTTAAATAACTTCGAAATTTTGAAATATTAACATTATTCATCCAAGTTGTCTACAATTCAATTCAACACCTTACAAGCCGTATGCTTCAATGCTCGAATTATTCTCAAAGACCACTGAACTAAGTTCTTTACCTGAAAAGGTTCAACAATGATAAATCATTTAAATCAAATTGCCCATGAAGCAAATTCTCAAAAAAAAGATATGTTACTATTGATTTCTATTATTTTCATTATTCTAGTTACCTAATTTAATGAATATTGTTAAAAATTTTAAATTTTAAGCAACAGTATGATTTTCTTTCAACAAATAGTTTGAATAATTAAAATTATTTTTATTATGAATGAGTTCTTTAATTCTAGAGAGTGTTACTTTTAGAGGTATAGAATTTTAAATTGCAATAAAACAACGATGGATCATTCGATTGACAAGAATATTTTCGAAAGATAATCTTGTGGCATTACATAATAAATATGATTTCTGGCATATGACCGCCACGGCTGGCTCGGATGAGTCCAATCTGGACGTCCAATTTACGATGACTTTTTCCAACATTTGTGGCCGTATATCGGCAATAACACGGCGAATATTGTCTTCCAAATGGTCAAGCGTTTGTGGCTTATCCGCATAGACCAATGACATAGCTCCACAAAAAGTAGTCTAGCAGTGTTGAATCACAAGATATTGGAGGCCGATTCACAGGTCCAAAACGTGAAATTAGGCGGTCACCAAACGTGTCCTTCAATAAATCGATTGTGGCACGAACTGTGTGACATATTGTGCCATCTTGTTGAAACCACAGCTCCTGGACATCATGGTTGTTCAATTCAGGAATGAAAAAGTTAGTAATCATGGCTCTATACCGATCACCATTGACTGTAACGTTCTGACCATCATCGTTTTTGAAGAAGTACGGACCAATGACTCCACCAGCCCATAAAGTCGCACCAAACAGTCAGTTTTTCTTGACGTAACGGTGTTTTGACATACACTTGAGGATTATCTTCACTCCAAATGCGGCAGTTTTGTTTGTTGACGTAGCTATTCAACCAGAACTGCGCTTCATCGCTAAACAAAATACGCGCGATACGTATTCCGCACAGAACCATTTTTTCGAAATAAAATTGCACTATTTGCAAGCGTTGTTCAGGCGTGAGTTTATTCATGATGGATTGCCAAACCAAACTGAGAATAAATCTCTGCTCAGCTGTTAAATCGGTCGCCATCTTCAACAGTAATGCCAACTTAAAGTTCTATACTTCTAAAAAAACACCCTTTAGTAGATACCGAAATTCATACTTGTGTTGCCTATAGATTTACATGACAATGTCCCACAATTTAACTAATAAACTCATGATTTATTGTCGTTTTGAATTTTGGTTTTATTGTTTTTGATATGTTTAGAAAGGTTATTGTTTTTTCTGAAAATTATATTGATATTGAGATTTTTGACTGGGCGTTACAAAATATGATAAACTATTGTATTGTCGATGATCTTCTGACTGATTTAGAAAAATCGATAATAAACCTTTTCGATAATTTTTTTATGGAATTCCAACAATTAAATATATATGATAATTATTATAATAATTATCATATACATTTAATTGTTGCTAAACGCGAAAAGGTTTATTATCGATTTTTCAAATAAAAGATATATATCAAATTGAATTATCAATTACAAGAGAAACGCGTAGGGTTATGATGATAAAAGTATGTATCAAATTGAATTATTTGAGTTATCTTATAGTTGAATGGATTTGCACTACTCAATAACTAAAAATAGTTATTGAAATACGAACAGTGATTTTTTCCTAAATAAAATTATTCTTTTCACGGCTCCATTCAACAGATACGTGTATTAAGAAATAAAATCCAATTTAGAAAAGGGGGTCCGGGCCCCCGCACATTCACGTTGTGTACGGGCGAGACTCGGCCCCAAACGGGCGTCATCAATTACTCGAGAGGCAGTCACGTTCAGCGGTAGGGCAATATTTTCTGGTATCGAAAACAAAGCCCGTATAAGGACGTTTTCCCAGATACATTTTTCATGTAAATGGTGTCTCATATCGCATAAAGCAATCGTTTACAAAACATAAATCCGCGGAAATCAAAGCTCTGGTCGCTGCTGCTCGTTTGCCTAAGCTGGAACGCGGGGGCCATCTGTCGGACGTTTGCGGTAGTAGGTGGACTATTCCAATTCCCGGTTCTCGCTTCGTCTTGGCAATCTTATATTCCTGAAAAAGTTATTTCAATGACATCGAAACTTCATGGAGAATATGAAAATTATAAATATTTTTAAAATTTAACCCATTAACTATTCATTTTATCCAACTAAATTGACAACAATATTGTTAATAAGTTTATCTATTAGTGTAAATTCCCTTAAATTATTTTAATTTCGTGCTTTCTCGTTTTTGGTGATTGAATGAGACATTTTCTGCAATGAAGACTCTTTCTCTAGTGTGCCAATATATGGGGAATCCCCCGAATTAAGGGCAATTTCAACTTATTTGGGGATGGAATGCGTTAGTCTGACTTCATACAGAATCGAAACAAATAGGTTTATTAGTATAAAAGTTCATAAAATATGTTAGTTCAGTGTTTTCTTGTTTTTCAAGAAACTTCAGGTGAACTTCAATTCGTGTATTTTGTTTAAATAATCTGCCTTTTATGTAAGTCATGGCAGTTTTTACCCAAATGAGTTAATTTAATTAAATGATTTGACTACGACAACGTTTACTTCATGTAAATCAATTTTAATTGAATATAAACTTAACTTCAAACACTTGAACTTATGATTTACACTTTTATTGACTACATAGCATGACTCGTTTCATCGTTGCAAACGACTTCTTCAGGTGCTAACAGAATAATTCACAGCATTATTCTGTTAGCATCTGAAGAAATCGTTTGTAACGACGAAACGCGTCATGCTATGTAGCCAATAAAGTGCAAATCATAAGTTCAAGTGTTTGAATTTAAGTTTATATTCAATTGAAACCTTTTCTTTAAAGTCTCCAACAGACTCCAAAACAAAATATATAAAAGAGACTACTATTGAGTCGCCAAAAATAAAAAGCACAGAATGAAATTTTTCTTATAAGACTTTACTGTTATGAACTTCTTTGTTTAAAACCAATTTATAGCTCCGCCCCTTTCTGTTACGTCAAAATTCAGGCAGTCCGTTGACAAGAATATTGAAATATTGGATAGATTCAACTGTAACTTAGTGACATTGTAGGGTTTTAGAAAGAAAAATACCAATAAAAACACTTTTTCATAATAAATACTTCTCCAGATAGGTGCAGATAATTCAAATACAGCTGCAAAAGGCAAGAAACTAGAAATTTTAGAATCCACAGTTATCTATAAACACAATTGATACATCACCGTCAATTTTTTCAAATTATCAAAGAGGTATAAGGATTTCACCACTCTGTGAAGAAGAGTACGCCTTAGAGTACATACTTAGAAGAAGAAGCAAAATACAAATTCTATGCATAGTCAACTCAGTACTTAATGATTATACCTAATGTTATAGTTTCATACTTTCTTCTGAGAATCTACTATGCAAAGTGTTTCTTCGGAAAAATCGAAAATTTATTTTTGTATTTTACAGTAACGTTCATATTTGATGGATATTCTAAAATATATAGTCTTCTTTGTATCTTAAAGTTAAATGAAATAATGAATCGGTAATAATTCTTATCAAGAACAAAAGCTACAGTTAATGAGATTATGAAAATCTTCTAGAAGCTGCAGGTTCGTAGGAATTTTCTTTGGTGGATAATTTAACCGAAAAATTGTATTTTTTCCATAAATTGTATATCGAAGTTCAGTAAAATTGTGTTTTCCCATTCCGTTTTTCATTTCCCCCACACTTGGGCGAGTGTTCCAGTTTAAGACGTTTTCCAATCATTCTCTGCAAGTATTAGATCGGGCACATATGAAAGGTCCGATCAGAAACACGATATATATCCTTTGAAGTTCTCACGCCACCATTCCCTTCTCCTTTCTGCTCCTTGCCATCCTCCAGTGGCAATCTGACTGTGCAAACGTCAACAATCCGTATCCACTTTTAATATATTCCTGTGTCCACAATGCGCGAGCGAAGATGCGATCGGAATATCAGATCGTCGGCCTCCTACCCCTCGTCCCTTTGCCGTACCGGGGACGCTATGTGCTAAATTAAACTCTTCAGAATATATTAACATTCGGTTTGGGCAGCGGCGTATGGGTAGGGAGGAGATTTGGAGAAAGTTTAATGAAATTTTCTTTGGCTAAACGAAAAAGGGGCGATTTATTTCTAAATTAAACGATTCATTTCCAAATGTGATATATCAAAGTCGAAGAAATCTTGAGTTTTCGAGAATTCTGTAGGTTTTTCATTGTTGAATTCGAATGGTGTTAAAAACTCAAGAGGAACATGCTGCATATATAAGAATGATTAAAATTGACTCTATCTTGGATACCATAAATTAATTATTCTGATAATTAGCTGTGACATCTGCGAAATACACCACATAAGCTTCTATTCGTCACTATTGAGAGTAACTACTATGAATTTTTCCATTTTGCAAGTCTTCCTCATTATCCTCAGTAACCAGTAGTATAAACAACTACCTTTAGTTAATCCTATAGGTAATAATTCAAATGATTCCAGATATGAATCCAGAGATTCAGCAGACCATGAACTCAATAACAAATCTAGCGATTTCAATACACCCCTGATTGTAACAAACACCAAACAGCCTAAGATAAACCACTAACCACATAAACCACATCACCATAAACACATAAACATCACAAAAATCTGATTAACACAGGTATCGAGGCTTCCATGAAGCTGAGATTTTTTATATGATGGAGATAGAATGTTTTGAAAGTGTTTCGAGATAGTTGCTTCCTGTATTCGATAACCATTCCTTCTTTATGCATTTCACTCCTACTGAAAGAGATTTTCATTGCTCAATCACTGCAACTCTATATTAGTGGTGGTGTTGAGCACATTGTTTGTGATATCAGGATCTAGACTCAGAGTGTTCTCTCATTTGGCTTCAACTCGAGTAGGTTTCAGTATATTTGTGGCAGGCGTTAACCGTATGAAGAAGTGAGGAAACTTATATATTTGTGGTTTTTATATTGAAGGTCCACAAAGTTGCTGTTACTGATTTTTTGGATTAACTGAACTCAAATTCTGGAGTCTTCCTGTCTTCGACTAGTATTCCTTCTTGCTGCATTTCATTCAATCTGGAAGAGATTTTCATTGTTCAATCACTCATATTCTATGGTTGTGAAATTGTTGAGTACATTGCTTGTGAAATCAGGATTAGGACTTTACAGTTAAAGAGAGTGTTCTCTTTTCAACTGTACTCCAATTCTAAAGATATCCCGGATCCTTTGGAAGTGGTTTAGAATGGTTTCAAGTCCAGGGGTCCAATCTTCCAATAGTTATCCTTCTAGCTGTCTTTTACTCTAACTGAAAAAGATTTCCATTGTGCAATCTCCCTTACTTTCTGGTAGTGAAGGTGTTGATCGCATTGCTTATGATATCAAGTCCAAATTGTCCTTATTTTGTCTCAACTCGAGTACGTTGCATATTGGTGACATATGTTAACCCCTTGAGGAAGTAAGGAAACAAATACCTTTTTTCAGATTTACTGTACTTAAATTATGGAAATATTCCAGATGTTCTCAAAAATTCCCTATCAACGAATAGTGCTACTCCGTGCTGCATGTTACTTCAACTGTAAGAGATTTTAATTGTTCAATCGCCCCTACTCTACCATATGAAGCTGTTGAGCGCTTTGCTTGTGATATCAGAAAATTAATACCCAGATTGATCCTTTAGCCTCAACTCGAGTAGGTTTCAGTCTAGTTGTGGAAGGAATAGTCCTCTCACGAAGTAACAAACCAAATACCTACTTAAGTAGTAGGTATTTTAGTGCATATATGAACCCAGGAATTTGGCAGCCCATAACTAAGAGGGTTCTTAAGAAATCTATCGATTTTAATACATCCCTTATAAAAACGAATCACCAAACTCAGTAAAATGAATCACTTCTCCTCGATATCAAGGCTTCCATAGCGTTTCGATTTTTCATTTTCCAGATTTACTGAACTCAAATTCTCAAGATATCCTAGACGTTTTGGAAGTGGCTTTAGATAATTTCAATTCTATGACTCCCTGTCTTCGAAAAGAATTCCTTCTTGCTGCATTTTACTCTAACTGATAAAGATTTACGTTATTACATCCCTTCACAACCCCTTATCTGTGGTAGTGAAGGTTTTAAAATCGTTGCTTGTGTTATGAGTATCAAGACTCAATATGTCTTTCTTTTTCGACACAATTCAAGTGGTTTTCAGTCCTACTGTGGCAAAAGTTAACCTTTCAAGGGGGTAAGCAAAAACATTTGTACGATTTGGCGAAAAATAATTAGAAGAACAGGGAGAAGGATTGAACACCTTCCACCTCATTTTCACATCTCCAAAGGTAGGTATTGGTCTTTTTGAGATGAATTATGATTCAATAAATTAAAGATTTCCGTAAATTCTAAATTTTTCAACCCCAATGTTCGTGTTTTCATTTTCCATCTGTTCAGTATTCTGTCCCGAACGGCCGCCACTGAATTAAACTCTTCGGAATATATTAACATTTCGAGCAGGGCGAAGTGGAGGAATTCCTGCCTTTTCTGTTCTCATCTCCTTGCTCTCGCCTACTCCGATCGATCGAAGGTCCGATAGATGTCCCCGCTAAACGTCACATGCCCGTCACCGGCCCATCTGAATTGGAAACGAGCACACATCCAATTTTTGAACCTATTTGATATTCGCCATTGGCAAACATCGAAAAAAGCTTAATATTCCGAGATATAGATGTGCTATAAATTAAGGTCGATGCTTCGAATGAGATAGCAGACGCTGATGCGAAATAAAAAACAAAATGATGAAATCTTTTTCGATCAAATTCGTGTATTTCATTGAAATTGCCATAATTTTAATTAGCGTGAATTTGGAAGTTTTTTTTATTCATGCGAAAAAATCTGGTATCATTATTGAAGTTATTCTTTATTTGGTGCAGAAAATATACAATTTGACTTCTAATTTGACACCATGAAATTGATTGGAAAATTCGAGTTTTTGTGTACCTACCCACGAAAAGAAATATTTTGTATTTTTATTTTCTATACACATTAAATTTTCTATACATTTATTAAATCCTTAAAACAAAGAAGAAAAACTCTCGAAGACCTTAGGAGTTTACGAGTCATCATGGTGAAATATACAGAATGTCCCAAACAGTGTCACGTATAAAGGTAATGTTTATTCTAATGGAACAGCTTCTACTTTATTGTACTTTCGAGTTATAAAAAATGTCACCAACCTTCCTTGCTATTCCCCATGCTCAATAAATGTGGTGGCAAAAATGAAGTTCAACTCACAAACAATAAATTTCTGGTGTTAAAAAAAAAGAATTATTAAAAATTTCAATATGGTTCCACAACATGTCGAAAATATAGAAATCTAAGTATTAAATCATTCTTATTTGAACTACAAGCACTATTTTTTTTTATTCTTATCTTTTTTTAAATACTTTAAAATGTTAGTTTCTTTCATAAGTGTTGTTATTTTTTTTTATATCAGTTCAGGTGTTATGACACAATTTATTATTTCTATTCAATAAAAATTAAACTTATTAACAGACATATTAAAAAGCATGACAAATACAAATTGACGTAAGCTATGGCGTCAAATTGACGTTAACTTGAAAATCGGTCTTTCATTGTAGAAGTAAGGTCACTTTTAACCAGAGAGATTATTATGTTAAATCAAATGCCTAGGTCATAGAAAATTTTTAATTACAAAAGAATTGAAATAAATATGTATGAACACCTTTTGTGAAACAAAAATAACTTGTAATATATCGAATTGGCCAATTTCAGATTTATATTCTCAAAACTTCATAGTTACTGATTTTGGAGGTTTCATTTTCTTTTTCGATATTGCAGCGATATTAATTTCTTTCAATGTTCATCAATTTCATCAATGGGTTTCTCATCGAAAATTATTTTTAAAGATTTTTTTAACATGTCATAATTTTAATTCTCTATAAAACCTGGAAAATACACATTTTCATAGCACACATTTTCAAAATACCAAAAGAAGAGAACATCAAATAACTAGTAATTACTGATTTAGGCTTATCTGAATCGAAATATTCCTTATTGTTTTGTGAAAGCATGTCTCAAGGAAAAAACATTCAATTTGATTTTTTAACATTCTGTGTTTCAAAACCTTCAATCCATCTGACATAAGGCTAAATTTTGATGCAATATCAATAGGTGATATCTGAAATTTGGAAGTTCGATGTTTTGGAATACAGACATTTTCAGACAGAGTTTTTTATGCGTTATATCGCCATACTAATGAAACTCAAAACATATTTCTACGAGTGTAAAACAGACAATTAAGAATATAAATACATGAAAACAGAGTTTTTGTTGTTGAGAAAAATGGTGTGTTAAGAATTCAAGTCTTTCTAAATAATGAATTGCAAAAAGACCTTCAACATGCGGTCGAGAAGTACCTTCCTAGGAATGGACACACAAGCGAAACTAATACATAATACATTGTGCAGAGTAATAAAAAACAGATGTGGATCAGACACTACTGCTAAGTTTGTGTAACTGTAAAATCTTTCAAGAAAGAGTCGAATTCCAACCACTAAAGCGGCAACACCTAAGTAAACTAAAAACGCCTACTCAAAATACGTGCAGCTTACTATCATTGCTTGTCTTTAACTCATATAAGTCGCGTCTCATATCAATTTAATAGACAAAACTTAAATGTAGTACACTGCCTTATCCGTTGTTACTAAGGCCTTACAAACAAACCTTATAACAAATTCAACAGTGTACAAACCTTCCCAGAGTTCAAGTTAAAAATTAGATGTATTGTATTCTAGGCAAGCAAAGTTTGAACTGACTGAGATTGAATTCTCGCTTAACTCTTGATGAAACATAATGAAATATTAAATTAAATTAAAGTCTTGGCTTAATGTTTCACGATTATATTTAACAATATAAATTTGTCAACATGTTTCGAGCGTGAGCTCATTTTCAAGACTAAAATAAGCACTTGGTTTTCTCAGTTGAGAAAACCAAGTGCTTACACGCAGGTAATAAAGGGAAACGTTTAGACCTTTTAGAGGCAATTGAAATATGCAGTTCTTGGAAAAAAAGAAGACATCGTAAATGAACACTTAGATTTTCAATTATCCCCCTCCTTACATCCATTGTATAGATATAAATTTGTTGTTCGATCTTTAGTGTATTTTCACGATTATATTGTTAAATATAATCGTGAAACATTAAGCCAAGAGTTTAATTTAATTTAATAAAGATTGAACTACTAAATAAGTAATAACCCCAAAGTATCTACAACGTTGTAGTTGATTTCTACTCAAGAATAAAAAATGCATTCATCAAAGAGTATTGAGGTAGTTATAAGTCCATAATAATGAAAGCTTAATTATAAGTTCCTCACGTCTCAAAGCAAAAAATACTTTTCAAAGCACTACCAAATCTTATACTAACAAACAATTCTTCTTTCAATTCAGATTCTTACGAATGTTATTCAAGTAATTTCAGACATTGAAAAAACTGAAGATACAAGGTTATTTGGGAATCTGATCAATCACCTGAAAGTAGGCAAGGACAGTTGAATTTCTTCCATTGATAATAAGAAATTTTATGAATTATCAATCACTGAAGCAGTTAATCAGTGAACTAATAACTCAAAAGCTGCCTTATCTCGCTAAAAGTTTGTGCAGAAATTATGAACAAAGAATCCTAGCCAACAAAAAAATCTTAATATCAAGTAAATTGAAGAAACGGTTCAAGTTTTCACACCATAATCCTTCCTCCAATATCACAATTGTACGCCAAACACCCAATAAACATAGGATCGCAATTCCAAACAGAAAAAGGCAAAGAAATTCAATTAAAAACATCGGCACACGAACATCGTGCGTCATCCATAAGAATAAACAATGAGACACAAAAGGATTCATGTTTGAAAAGAGGAAAGAAAGAGGAACAAAATAAGGGATGCGAAAGGAACACTCTCCTACCCTGGCCCCCTCGAACGCTCGGGACGATCGTCGCGCCTCCTAGCGGATGCTGGCCTGATTCTCTCTCGCAATCCATTAAAATTATTTCAGCACACTATGCCGTATATGATATACATAGCGAAAGAGAGATCGAAACTTCGGGAAAAGGTAGCGTGGAAGAGAGAAAACATGCGGGCGGAGCTACGAGAGCGGGGGCGGATACAATATGGCGGATGCATCCCCCCTCGAAGTCCCTCCACAGCAGCATCGTGCACTAAGAATTATAATTGCATATAATATGTATGTGTGTGTGTGTCTGTGTGTGTGAGTATAAGCGGACTCTGGGACTAGCGTTCAGCCATAACTCACCGGAAAAGTCCGGGAGTCCGTACGCCTTCGGTCCTTTTCACTGTCTCCCTCTCGCTTTTGTTATTCGCACACTCGATTTTCATTTTGTATACCATTATTTTTTAATTACTGTCACTCATTTGTTTCAATGTGTTAAATTCTCTTACGCCTTCTATTTATTTCAAATAAAACGTGTATCTCTGTACTTTGAAGAATCTAGAAACAAAGCAATATTAGCGATGGGATTCCTAAATTTAATTTGATTATTTCAGGAAGTCCAACAATCACTTGAAACAAATTCCAGAAAACGAAAGATTACCGTTGAATGAATATTGAATACTTAAATTAGTTTCAATTCACTTCAAATTATGGAAAAATGAATCTCCAGTAGCAAAACACACACATATAAATAGTCCATAAACTGTCCAGAATACCGAAGAAACTACTCGATATAATTATGAAGAGTAAATGCGGAACAGAGTGGCTAAAAGAAGTCCAAAAAGATCTAGGTACAACAAATCAATATAAAAAATCTTGCAGATCGTACTGAATGTCGCTATAAAATCGCACATGTGAAGTTTGAGCAAAAATCAAATCGTCAACCTGGTGTAAAATGGACAGATGAACGGAAGAAAAAGCATTCAGAGAGAATGAAGCGTTTTCGGGAGGATAAAAGATGAAGCGAAAGTCTTAATAATTGCGAATTCAAGTTCAATCGCTCTCCTCATGAGGAACAATCGTAATAATAAAATATATAATATATATACATATATATATATATATATATATATATATATATAGATATAGATATAACAGAGAGAGAGATAGAGAAAAAGAGAGGCAAAGGGAGTTAAAATACCTACTCTATTAATATCTATCAATTGAAACATACCTAAGATACAATTGAAAGAAAAATATAAATCAATTGTAAGAAAATGAAACGAATCTAGGTACACAAATTTTCGAAAATCGGTAATAAAACTTGAAATTCTTTCGAAATATCAAAAGTTCAATTTCTATATTCATCTCGTGAACTAAATGCTTATTCAAAATGCAATGTGAAAGATTGAAAGATTCCACACAAAAAATAAGTCAAAAGAGCTCATTATATTGATAATAATTCAGTTCGATTGTATGTCGCTAGGTGGCCCTTCACCTATATATTGAAAATAAGTTTTCGTTAAAACTTTTCAGCTTCGTTATCTGCACTCTTTTTGAACTTTTTTTCTGATGAGTGATTCAACGACTTTGGAAATGCTCTGCTTATTCAATTTGTTTTCAATGACTTTTTCAATAGACTGATATAATGCTTTAAAAAGAATTTCAACTCGCTAAACCTTACCTAATAATAAATCGTCCCTATAAATTAGGTAAATATGTTATATTTATAGAGTGGTATTTATGAAGAATCTAAATATGTATATGCATTTTTTGAATATTACGTGTATTATATAAAATACATTTTCTTCTCGAATAACCTATTTTTCTATTTTTAGCGTTAAAAAAATTTCAAAACTCTAGGATGTTCAAATTTGATAACATAATTTTACCATTTATATGAAAGGTATTTATTAGGATCTTCTTGGAATTTCAGGTACATATATTTTCTTGAAAATATACGTATTACGTATATTTGCAACGTATATTTGGTACGTATTTTAACTGCAGTAAAAATACGTACTTATAAATGTACAAAATTCAATAAAGTTGAACTTTGACCTTATCCATCTATAGGACCCACCCTACTTCACTATCTATCAAGTTACAGTATTTTTCGATTAGGTACGTCAATAAAAGTTGAAAGAATTCATATTCGCGTAACTATATGATAGAAGACAATGCTTTTCACTTCGAAATTTGAAAGAATAGGTAGATACTTAGTCAAAAATAGTATTCATACAATTGCAGTTAAAATATAAATTAATTTATTATTCTGTTTTTTTAATGTCCCTAAAAATAAACATCTTCAGAATCCGATGTGTTCACCTAATTTCAACAGTAATAAATTACGAAATAATAGGTTCCAGTATGCATAGATATGGGCTCCCAATTTTGGCTGAATTTTGAACTTGGTCTTCAGTTGAAATTGAGTTTTAAATGTAATTGAAACGTACTTGACAGGATTATGTAGTTGGTGGACGCTCTATCTCAAAGATCTGAAATAATTTCCCCGAAATAAAAGAAAAAATATTTATAATTCTTGAGAGAAAGAGGAAACGAAGTAAGCGTGTATCGAGCGAAGGGAAGGCCTGGAATATGATTCCCTAGGGTAGAAGCAAGAAGGAATATTTAATTGCTTGAAGGAGGGAAAGAGAGGACGTGCCTTGGACAAGTCTTGCATATATGATGATATAGACAAAGGAATTGTAATATCTCTGCAGATAGCCCGTCTGTTCTTTACCGTGGCCAAATATATACATAGAGAATAATTCAGAATGTTTAATATTCCTTCGCAGCAAGTTTAAATATGGTATATTACATTCTAGCTGAGTTGCTAGACATTCGGGGGTTTTATCAAAATATTCGGATATTACACTTCGGCGGGGTTGTGTGTATGATATTAATTGATGAACTTGTATTACACTATCGCCTGTTTATTTATCTGATGTGTGAGGGAAGGTTCAATTGAAATACACTTCGAAGAACTTTTAAATGTAACTTTATTTTAGAACTAATAATATGGTAGGATATGACTTCTTAGGACGAACTGCTATCTAGACTCGTTTCTTCTCAACTCTCTCGAATCTTTCCATGTCTCTGCTTTTATACATTTTCAACAGTATTCAACAATGGAAATCTACGTGACAATTTGACAGGATTCAAGATTTACAGATTCAAGAATCATAAGATTTGTACATTATGAAAAATGAAAATTACAAAGAGTTTATTACTTAACGAGGGTACAGTATTAAGCGGAACGTGCAAGTTAGTTACTATAAGTTTTATTACTGTTCTCTTCGATAACTTACCCCGGTGGGAGGTAAAAGTTGAACTATGAATAGCCAATCCGAATCAAGGATATTCGGAGAAGTTATTGCAATTAGAACATAAAATGCAATATTTTACAATACTATGGATTACTTCTGAAACGAGTCTGAGAAACGAATAACAAAGAATTTAATACTTAAATAGGGTACACTATTAGGCGGAACGTGCAAATCAGTTATAAATAGTTTTATTATCGCCCCTACAATAGTGCAACCCCAGCGGAAGCTGTATTAGCCAAAAGGCGGCAGGTAAAAGCTGAAATATGAATATATTCATGGAGAGACGAAAACGAGCCGCCACAACACTGATTAATTAATTTTTTTTCATACAGAACCTATAGATTGTTAATGCAAATAAATTTACGAAATACATCGTTAAAAATAACAATTTTTTTGTCAAAATACATCGATAAGATACACTAAGTTATTGCCATTAGAACCAAAGCAATCTAAATAGGTATTTAAAAATAGATTAAAAATAAGAAAAGTAAATATATAGTAGTTACCTACTTCAACTAAAAGCAGAGTACCACTTTAGTTTAAACGTTCGTGATATAGAAAAGTAATGAAGAGGTAAGTAGTTCTGCACAAATTGAAGAGTTTTATTATCGAAACTGCGAAAAAGCCAGAACCCTACAATAACAGACGTTAAAATGAAGAAAAACTCACTACAATAAATTATCAAAATTATTCAAACGTACAAGTTTGTTGTGAAGTCATTACAATACTGAATTTTTTAGATACCGAATTCTGAAGAATTAATTTGAAAAATTGATTTTTAAAATTTAAGTTAATTAGAAAAATTCAAATTAACCAAGAGAATGTTAAAGTAGAGCTAGATATGTGAACGTGTACGATGTGATGTCTCCATCATCCTTCAAGGGATAAATGTTAGAGAAATATTGAAATCGATGCCACACCGATGGAAGTGCGAGACATATATGTTTCGTTCTGCAAGGAACTCGTCAGTCGCACCACGTCCATCGAGGTATAGAAGATATGTGAAATTTCGATGCTTGGTGTGTCTGTAGTCTGAGAGGTGTTTTCTACTGATTCCTATAGATGGAATTGTGGAGTATTCATTACTCTACGGTCTTCCACTTGGAGTCACAAGAAGATGCTTGGAGGTTGAAATCGTTGCCTCACTTGGATGGACGTGGTGCGACTGACGAGTTCCTTGCAGAACGAAACATTATGTCTCGCACTTCCATCCGGTGTGGCATCGATTTCAATATTTCTCTAACATTTATCCCTTGAAGGATAATGGAGGCATCACATCGTACACGTTCACATATCTAGCTCTACTATAACATTCTCTTGGTTAATTTGAATTTTTCAGATGAATGAATACTAGAACGTTCATTTTCTATATATATATATATATATATATATATATATATATATATATATATATATATATATATATATATATATATATATATATATATATATATATATATCAAAAATAAGAAAAAATATAACTACACTTCTGTGATCACTACTGCTATTCTGGTTACTGGTTATTGGCTTGAAGTGGTCAAAAAAATTGTGATCCTTAAGATTCAACTTGCCTAATGAAAACGATTCAACGTCTGTAAATTATAGGTATTTTTATCCACTTGGTATGGTTATTCAATAAACTGTAGATCTTTTTCCTGTTATCAATCTATAAGGCTTCTTGCAATTTAAGTTTGTTTCTTTTTCACTGTGTGTTACAAACTTATTGTTGAAGCTGTGGTTTTCTTTCAAAACGTCTGTTGTAAATTTCCCTAGTGATTTCGTGAAAATGTTCAGCAAGTTTGAACAGGAAACATCACAACATAACTGAAGTTAGATTTGGGAATTTGAGAGATGTATCTAATATCTGCTAGTACTTGATCTCAAAAAACTCAAATAATAAGTAGATATTATTTGAAATATCCCAAATTTGGTTTTCTTTTTGTAAAATTCAAAAAACGTTAGAAATATTTCTAATATCTGAGATTCTAGTCAAGGAAAACATGATATTTCATACTTAGGTATCTGTTCCATTATTGTAAACCTCAAATTTCAAAAATCTTAAACGAACTAATTGTAAAACACTATACAATTGATGGCAATAAATTGAATTATAAAAATTTATAATTACACCAATTAATTAATATAACTAATAAAGGAATTCTTCTGCCAAAACAAACTAATTTCAGAAATTTTCATCCGGAAATATCAGTAGAACACGATCTAGGAAAAATTACCCAAAAAACCCAAAAAAATCTGTCATTTTCAAATAAATATTTTGTGAAATAATTTTATAAAACCTATATATTCAAATAGAAAATTGAGTTATGAAAAATTTGTTATTTCACCTAGAATTTTCCTGCCAAAATATAATAATTTCCACAACTCAAATAATTCAAATACACTCAAAACTACCTGTTAAACTTGAATGAATGGATCGTGAAATTTTTCGAAACCTATACCTCGTAATCGTAATTTCATCAGATATTTTTCTGGTGAAATATAATAATTTCGAAAATTTTTCAACAAAATATAGGAGTAATCCATGACAAAAAAAAACACTCAAAAAAACCAAACAATCTTGAATAAATGGTTTGTGAAATAATTTAAAACGTATTGAAAAAAGTTGAGTTATAAAAATTAGAATTTCCCCAAATAATTCCTGATAAAATATGATAATTTCAAAATATGCCCAACAAATTATATTAGCATATGGGCATAAACCTAATACAGGAAGAATCAAAAAACCTTCAGGATGATTTCAATCTCTTTTCAGTTCACTCCTAAAGCTGTTATTTTCCTTGAAAAGGAAACTCTGAATTTTGTGTAAGTAAATGTTAATTTTTAAACGCTTGTCAGAGATACACTTTGAAAATCTCAATAACGTCATTTCCTCGGCGTTTTTCTCGACGAGTGTGAAAGAAGCGACGTTTTACACGCGTGTGTTGTTAAATTTCACAAAATTCGGATCGTTTGTTTGATTTAAAAGCGTATACCTGTATCTAAAAGCCGACTGGTAAACTAGAATGATGGTCCTTTGTTTTCTTTTCTGGGTTTTCTCAAATTGGAGCAATAAACGTATATTTCGTATGAATTCGAAACGCGCTATTTCATGACGAAGGTAATATGATGCTGCAAATCCCCACGGATATTGAAACTTTTTCAGCCCGAAATCCAATATTGCTGTGAGCGATTCAGTTATTGCATTACTTTTCTTTAAATTTTCGACGGTTAATCATCTCTTCATATGTTGTAATGAACTTCATAACACCTCTAGCTCCCATTGAAAATATACTTTTGTATATTTATATATATATATATATATTTATATATATATATATATATATATATATATATATATATATATATATATATATATATATATATATATATATATATATATATATATTATGAAATTCTCGCTTTCTTTTATTGTGAAACACTAGAACATTCATTTGAAAAATTCCGATTAACCAAGAGAATGTTATAGTAGAGCTATAACACTAAAGAGCGATGCCACACTTGATGGAAGTGTGAATTTATATGTGTTTTACATATTCTGCAAGGAAAATGAACACTTTGAAAAATTGAAATTAATCAAGAGAATGTTATAGTAGAGCTAGATATGTGAACGTGTACGATGTGATGTCATTATCCTTCAAGGGATAAATGTTCGAGAAATATTGAAATCGACGCCACACCATGGAAGTGCGAAGACATATATGTTTCGTTCTGCAAGGAACTCGTCATTTCAACCCCAAGCATCTTCTTGTGACTTTAAGTGGAAGACCGTAGAGTAATGAATACTCCACAATTCCATCTATAGGAATCAGTAGAAAACACCTCTCGGACTACAGACACACCAAGCATCGAAATTTCACATATCTTCTATACCCGTAGGTATCTACTAAATTGCAATGTCTCTTTGACAAATATCATCATACGATGTTTTCAAATGTCAATAGATTGCGTTAGTAGTACGCTCGCGTTTAATAATGGAGACATCACATTGTACACGTTCACATATCTAGCTCTACTATAACATTCCCTTGGTTAATTTAAATTTTTCAAATGAATGTTCTAGTGTTCATTTTCTTGAATATTTCATTCAGTGCCATAAGCACAATAAAATTTCATTTCCTTAAAAATATCGCCGAATAGGCCCCTGAAATACGGCAATAAACGCGAGCCGTACTACTAACGCAACCTATTGACATTTGAAAACATCGTATGATGATATTTGTCAAATAGACATTGCAATTTAGTAGATACCTATGGGTATAAAAGATATGTGAAATTTCGATGCTTGGAGTGTGTAGTCTGAGAGGTGTTTTCTACTGATTTCGATAGATGGAATTGTGGAGTATTCATTACTCTACAGTCTTCCACTTAGAGTCACAAGAAAATGTTTGAGTGTTGAAATCGTTGCCCATTTCGATGGACGTGGTACGACTGACGAGTTCCTTGCAGAACGAAACATATCTGTCTTGCACTTCCATCAGGTGTGGCATCGATTTCAATATTTCTCTAACATTTATCCCTTGAAGGATAATGGAGACATCACATCGTACATGTTCACATATCTAGCTCTACCTATAACATTCTCTTGGTTAATTTGAATTTTTCAAATGAATGTTCTATTGTTCATTTTCTTATATATATATATATATATATATATATATATATATATATATATATATATATATATATATATATATATATATATATATATATAAGAGATAAATGATAAAAGGCCTATATAACAAACTTTTCACTTAATTTTTCACAAAGTTCGACGAATTCAGATACTGTCAGCAAAATCTCGGGACACTTTTCGCCGTTCTGATTTCCCCATTTTCCAGTGGAGTAAACGAAGTGGCATAAATAATTTAGATTTCCTCCTTATTCGGACTTTTTCATTCCGTATAACCGTTGGCAAGGCTCTGGAAAGCACTAGGAAGCTTTGTGCTTTTGATGATTTTCTCTCTGCATCTCATTTTCGTGTGTGTGAAAATCGAATTTGAAGAAGATGGGGTGGTGAATACCAATTGATGCTCTACACAAGCAGCTTTTTTTCTTTATCGTTTTTTCGCTAAGAAGACGCGTTCATTACTTCTCCAGAATTCAATTTAAAATTATAATTTATTTTACAATTTGTATCTAATATATGTATTCTAATTATCTAATATATTTAGAAAAAGACACTCAATAGCTTATAGTAAGAAAGCCTTATGAGTTTTCAACTATTACCTGTTTCCTACCTCAAAAAATGGCTTGGTGGTTAGATCTGAGAGCAACAAAGAAGTTATTGAAACTATAAATCAGTATTTTGAGCAGCTTGACAAATCTACGTTTAAAACTGGTATAACTAAATTAGAACACCGTCATTGAAATGTATCAATAAAGCAAAAATATTTCAAAACATCGTTTTTCTTGGTCAGGCCGAAACTTTTCACCCCACCCTCATATATTATTACTATTGAAAAAGTACATAATAATCTTGTATACAGTGTAAAACTGGAGAGTGTTTAATAGTGTTGGCGTTTACTTGAATTAAATCCATTATAATTGAATATAAACTTATATATAATTATTATACATAATTAAACAGATTGCGGTTAATTATAATTATGAAAGCGAAGAAGTCTCAAAAATTCTTCACAAAAAATTCTATCACAAAGCTCTACGATCAGTATTTCCTCATCAGTCGGATAGAAATCGTAAATATAATAGTTTAACAAACTTTGGAAACGTCAGTCAAAAGTCAAAACCTTTTTAAGTAGACATAATTTCAATATTTCATTTAAAACGAACAATAATTTATCGAGACACAAAAAGAACAATAAAAACAAAATTAAAAGAGAAGACAAATCAGGTGTTTACCAATTGTATTGTGGAACATGTCCCGGTATATATATATATATATATATATATATATATATATATATATATATATATATATATATATATATATATATATATATATATATATAGGTAAAACTAGTAGAAATTTCGGTACTAGAATACAGGAACATAAATATAACTTCGCGTATAATAAAAGTAATTCGAATTATGCTAACCATTTATTAACAGAAAACCATACTTTTGATACGAATTTCAAAATTGTACACAATAGAGAGAAGTAGTCAATCAGATTATTGAGAAATAGTGGAAATAAATCGGCTTAAAAATTCTGGAAATTTGCTCAATGAACAGATAGAATTAAACAATTCACCCTTTTCAAACCTTTTCAGGTAATAGAAATTATATGTCAGAATGGAATATCTTAAGTAAAACCCAAAACCATAGAATCCCAAATTCCTTGATATTTATTTATACCTGTGTTTTTCAAAATGTTGTTATTATTCTGTAAGCATCTGAAGAAGTCGTTTGTAACGACGAAACGCGCCATGCTATGTAGTCAATAAAGTGTAAATCATAAGTTCAAGTGTTTGAATTCAAGTTTATATTCAACTAGGGAGTGTAAGACTAAATTTTGTTGATTAAAATCAACAAATTGCTATACGTTTGACAGAGAAAAAGTCGTATATGTCCTGAAATATATATTGAGTTCTAAAATGATTATAAAATGTAAATCCCGATATATATCCCAATTCACCTTATAGTCGTTCGAAACTTATAGTTGTGTATATATCCTTCAATAGAGTAAATTGGACAGTGAGGCCTGTATGTCGATGTCTCCAAAGGCAGGAGAGCTACCGAACGTTGCTTTCGCATATACATATATTTGAATGTGAATGTGCTTAGAGGGGTGACACAGGTGTATGATATGTCACCCTACCAGAAAATGGACGTTTTTTATGACTTGACGTCACGTTATTAGTGAAACAGGTTAGGAAGTCGACGATACAATTTCATGGTTCTGGTTAATGCGATAAAATAAATTGATAATAATAAATTTATTTAGCTATAAGCTATTGATAACAAACAAAGGTTATTACATCCACTCAATCTCAATTAAAGCATTTCGTAAAAATATATGTTACTAACAATCTTTTGAATTTTCTATAATCATCACTATATTTCAAATTTGTTGGCAAGTCATTAGCTTTGTTCGCGGTAAGGATTCTGAACCGATTCGGAACTAATTCATAACTGATTCGGGATTGATTTAATTCGCATGCTCGGTTATGAAGTGATTCGGAATTATTTTTCTAGTTTTTTCAATAATAATTTTTATGGCAACAGTTTCAAATGCCCTTTAAAAGTCAAAAATTAAAATCATTTTACCTGAAACCAACCACAAGTGTCAATTATTCAATAAGTAACGGGTGACTTTTGAAGTTAAGTTTTCAGGTATGGCAGAATGTTTATGCTGGTTGATAATGGCATCCAAACAACATCTGAGATCAAGAACTTTTTCAGTATACTGTGCCATTTCGATCATGGAACATAACTACAAACGAAAAACGATTTACACCAAATTTTGCAACAAGTTTAATTCTTGGTTGGACATTAAACCATTTTCTCGCAGTGCGTGCAACAATTATGGAATTGAAGAGAATCCAGTTAATTGCCGTGTCATTCTAGATTTTCGTTAATGCGGATTAATGAATATTGAAGCTCAGAGGTTTGATATATACAATCAAAATTAATCAGAAGAATGTCAAAACGGAGCTCGCTGTATAACGCTATGTACGATGTAACGTTACTGGTGACATTTTCAAGGAATAACACTAGAGAATATAAATATCTATGTCGCACTAGATAAAAGCACAAAGACTGTTTTATTCTAAAAGGGATCTGTCATCTCACATGTAAATAATACAATTTAGATTGGGTTATGTAAATGATACAGTGTGCTTCAAAATACTTGCTTTCATCTAATTATAAAAAAATTGTTTTAAAATCATGATGGTATTTTTATGTTATTCTGTATGCAGTTTTCTGAATGAACTATCAGAAAGTATAAATTTGGCAAAACGTCCATATTATGGGACATAAAAAGATTTATAAAATGACTTTATCAACTTCCAAACTGTTCACAAACTCAAAAAATCCGGTTGTTCATTCAAAATGTCCCAATTAACTTAAAAGTGAAAATGATTTGGATGTTTTAATATCAGTCTTTCAACTATAAATCATTTGTCTCAAGTTTAAATTTTTTCAATATTCACATCTTTCAATTTATATCGATTTCTTCAGGTGTATATAATTCAGTAGGTTTCATATATTTGATATTCGTTTTTGAATTGAAAATATAGTTGTTGAGTATCAGTTCGAAAAGTTTGAATTCCATTCTTCATACACAAGAAGTTGTGTTGCATTCCACTTCTTCATTCGAATCTTATTTCAATCGAATCAAGTCCAAATTATCTTCAATTCAGAATTTGAACCTGAAGAAACAGTACCCTATTATGAACGAAACTTTTCATTGTAAACATAGGTCTCTTCTCAAATATTCAATTACGAAACAGTCTCATCAATACGGTATTTTTTGTTTACGAGAAAATATTTACAGTGAATTCGAATACGAAATCCACTCGTTTGATGGAACGGAATTCTCACAAATTTCCCCCATCTCTCATTTCAAGATTCGGTATACCGTCGATGATCAGCTTTAATTGCAATTCTGTGCATACTTGTAATGTTTTAATCATCTCTGTGATCCCAACACGGAACAATACACCCTCGCTCTCTTACGCTTGAATAATTTCCTTTGATTAGCATTTCTCCCTATTTATTGGTAATTTAGTCGTTGATGGTGCGATAAATCGAGAACGGTCCGACAGTTGGTGCGTTCCAAGATAGGAAACTTTAAAATAGTGATTTTTTCATTCATTTTCTTATGCTATTCAGCGTATAAGTTGATATCTGGTATGCTTATCTAGTTCCACATAGATGAAACTCCCGAGAACACGGTGAAAATCGAACCCACCATCAGCAAGATACCAAAAACGACATAGGATTGCTAAACAGGTCGTAATTTCCCTCCGGAGGTCTATAAACACTGACAAATGTGGCAAATATTGAGTTAAATTTTAGTTTAACGGCACAAAATTCGCAAAGTCGTTCAACACACAAATCCGCGAATTTAACAATCTTAAATTCTAGATCATATTTTACGAAAATTAATGTACCTCCATGTATGATGCTTGTGCGGTAAAAGGCAGCCGCCTGGGTGTATCCGGGTATTATGACAAAAGGTAAACTGCTTTGGTTGCACCAATGTTCCGCTACACAGATAACACTTGGAGATAGAAGCTGGAGAAAGATTTCAATAAGGACCAATTTATTCATAATACACTGAGTATTTAACTGTATCATTCCAAACAAACCAGTATTCTTTAAGGGGCTCAATATAGCCTTAGAACAAAGGTCGCCCTCTTCTACGACTGGACCTGTTTCAATTTTCCGCGTTGAAAAAAATGATTTACATAAGCATGTATAGGCCAATTTTCAGCCTTCAAGGCTTTGTCGTATTCGGACAATGGGATAGTCACCTTGAAAGATGAATAACTTTCTGGATAACGGGAATCTAACTCCTCATAATTGACCAAGGTAAATGATTTTTCAGAAAGTTTCCCAGCACTTCCACAGTTGTTTTGGGGTGTAGTCTTGACATATGAAGAACCTTAGAATTTTCGACGCCACATACGTTTGAATCCCCAATGTAACCACCTATAACAAGAGCTGTACGTGGCCTCATTGAAGATTGTTTCTTCTTCCTCACAATTTGAGTCCATTCTCGAGGTTTATTACCTTGATAACCGTCCTTAAAAGTTGGAGAATTATTTGTGTCCTTGCCAAGGAAGTTTTCAGCCAATGCAATTGCATTTTTAACATATTTAGCTTGAATTATATTTCCAGCTCTTGGCTTTGCTATATCGGGATTTGGAGTTGCTGATCTACTATCCATTTTCGTAATGTCAACTACAGGATTTTTAGTTGCAGAACCGATTTCCGTTGTTAAAGATTTCGTATAGGACAAGGTTAACGCACTGGGCGCACTCATCACATGCTTATCAAAATTATTTTTTACGTTACCAGCTGAATTATTCGATTTAAGAGATCCACCATTTAATGATGCAATTACTTCCTTTTGGAGATTTATAGAATATTTCATCTTATTGACTAATTTCTGAAGCAAAAATCCTTTTCTCTTACAAGATGTTCAATATCCTCTTGTAGAACTACAGTATTTTGAGCACCTTCGGAATTTACATAATCCACAGCAGCATTCATTTTATCAACACAGAAATCACAAACCCAAAAAATGTCAACATTATCTAATGCTTTTATCCATAAATCCTTCACTGAAACATACGATAAATGGAATACCATTGTATAGTTTACACAACGAATATTTATTGTTGACGAAAAAGTTATCGGAGCACTTTTTGCACTTGTCCATACTGATCGAACGCTATCAATATACAATTATATATTATTACATTGTATTGAATCCATGTTTTGAGCGAACTAGAGTCACAAAGTTGTGAATTTTGTTCCATAGAAGAATTTAAATATGAATTCTTCCATAGAAGATTATACGCCTTCCAATTCTTCCTTTTTAAAACATTCTTCTCTGGAGTATCAGGTGGAGTATATCATATCTCTTTTGGTTGTTCGTCAGTACGACGGTATTTTTTTGCTACTACTGACGTTCTTTGGGCCTAGATTCACTTTCAAATTTAGATTGGCCTCCTTTTCTGATTTTCCACGTTTTTCTCTGAATTTGGCATATGGTTTTAGCTCGTATGCTCATACTACCTTCTTTTTCTTCTGAGTTTTTCACTCTGGTCGTCTGGAGTCTGCAAAAAGTGGCCTATATTCCTCTCAAAACCATGTGCTGATAGCTAAAATAAATGAGCAGCAATTATATGCCATAAGATAGCTTTCTCAACAAATCTGAATTTTCTTTATCTAGTTATGCCCAAAGCATCGCTCTGCAAAGATTACAAAGATGTTTGTTCATCTGATAATCTTCATCAAATGAATTATTTTTTAGAAGGCTGCCACTACAAGATTGAATTTCTTGTGGTAAACAACTTTGTCTTAGAATACTTGAATGGATTGTCTTCAGACACAACTCTCGTCCAATGAATAATGTTCTTTCTTCCTGAGATTCAAAAGATACCAATCTGCAAATAATTTACATTTCAATTGCCAAATACCCTCATAGTGATGATTGGAGTATATGAAGAATAGCAGAATTCTTCTGATCTGAAAAATTATGTTTTCTACTATTGATAATAAAAATTCAAAAACTCATAGAATATTTCCTGAAATCTATCAAAGAACCTGTTTAGAACCTTCAGAGAACTTTTTCGAAGTAATAAAAAATTTGTTTCTGATTTACGTCAGCCCAATTCGCAAAACACAATAGGGCAACTTGAAGATTCGTTTTTGCAACGAAGGACTTGATATCAAAGTACTATTTATTAATCATACGATACCTCAAGCTACTGAGACAAATTCAATTGTTGTTTAAATATCAAAATTCTTGTTAAACAAAGATTTCAACAAACAAATCTTGACGTTCATTCAGTAAAGTCCGATATTTCTATACAAAATTCGGTTTAATTCAATCTGAAGTTGAGCTGGCACATAAAGTTACATTGATTATCACAGAAAATAGATCAAAGCAAGAAAATGACTGTTCCAAACCCGCCATTTTAGCAAATGGGAAACATTTTAGCAAATCGCAAACGTGGCTTCCCGTTTTGCCAAGTGAATATCACACAAAGCGTATTAGTTTTGTTTACAGCTTCTCCCAATTTCGTATGAGTTTTTATGTTATCGTCCCTTATCGACTGACGCTCTTATATCATCCATTTTTATGGTACTCTAGAAATTTCAATCAACTCTAATTCTATTAAGAAGCCCGTGTTGTTTTCGGACGTCTCCCAACGGACGGATCACAGAAAATGAAGCAGCTTATCTTATTGTTTGATTGGACACAATGTTTTTCGTCTCTACTCAGGTCATGAATAATGTACAAGGTTCCAGAGCAATTTGGTGATCTTCATCAGAGTCACCATCGATAACTCATTTTCATTTATATTACCTTTTCCCAAAAAAATTCGAATTGATAAGGTATTTCTCGAACGAAATGAACGAAATTATGATTTGACAAAGACTACTTTCCCAGTTATTATTCTGAAGAGATCTGAAAAATCCGAAACATGTATTATCGGATATGATCGGATCGCATGTAAACTGTCAAAAGTGAATGTAGTTGTGTTTTCTTCATCGTTATTTCAATTATTTAATAGTGTTGGCGCTTACTTGATGTAAATCCATTATAATTGAATATAAACTTAAATTCAAACACTTGATCTTATGATTTACACTTTATTGACTACATAGCATGACGCGTTTCGTCGTTACAAACAACTTCTGCAGGTGCTAACAGAATAATAACAACAATAATAATAAACAGAAAAGTAGTCAATTAGACTTTTGGGAAATAGTGGAAATAAATTGGTATAAAAATTCTGAAAATTTGCTCAATTTGCAACTTTCTGCAACTAATGAATGACTATGTGGCAATAGCTTATTCCTAAATGTGCAAAAATCTATTTGCTTAGTTTTGGGTACAATTAAGACACTCAAGATTAATATAAATGAGGATACAATTATAAATAGCGATGAACATAAAATTGATTGAGTAAAAACAGTTGGATATTTAAGCATTCTGTTAGATGACAAATTGAGTTTCAATGACCAAGTTGATTTCATAACATCTAAAATCTCTTAAAAATCAGTCTTTCGAAAATAATTAGAAAAATCTGTCAACACATGTTAAGTGATTGTTGTTCAATAACTTCAAACTAATAAGTAAAAAATTTTCCGAACTTTAGGGAACAAATAATGTCTGCTATACAGATAATACTCTGTGGTACATATGTATATATTCATATTTAGAATTAAAAATCAGTTGCTTCCATGTAATACTCCTATAATGAAAAATATAACAAATATGAGGATGTGCATGGGTATAATACTAAAAATACAGATAGTTTTTACATCCAAAGTTGTAGGCTTTTCAACCTAAAAATAGTATATGTATACTATGGATGATTTAATGCTTTCAATTATTTACCAAGTCTCTTGAAAGCTTATACAAGTGTTGAAATATATAAATGAGATTTAAAAAAGTATATTTTATAGAATGACATAGATAAGTTATCCAAAATGTTCGAATTTTCAGATTATGTAAGTTTTTTGTTTAGCTTTTGAAAAATAAATTTTATTATTATTTTCAATTTTTAAAATTTCAAGAGGCGGAGATAATCAAAATTTTCATTCAACTTCATCACATCGAAGCCTTCCCTTACGTAGTTGACAATTTCATACAGTCACAAAGTTTTTATTAAAGTTTTTCAACATATTTTTGAGTTTCCAAACTGCTGTTTGAAAGTTAACTATTTTGAGGCGTATGATTTTATAATTTTTTTTAATAATATGATATTATAGTTTGATAACAGTTTTACAGGCAACATGTAGATATATGAACAAAAAAACGTTTTTTCATCAATATATAGCAGTGTTACAGAAATAACGGGATGAAACATAAAATAGTGAAATAATATAAAACTTTTGAACACGAGAATAATGAAAACTAAGAATAAAACTACAATCAATGTACGCAGTTTCACGTTATTTTTTCGATGACAATATTTCAAACTACTGAGAATGAAAAATAATGAAACAAAGGAACAATCCCATAAATAATTCAACTAAAAATATACTTGCTTTGTCTTTGATTACATTTTATCAAACCAGCTCTCAGCTCCGATCGTTATGCCATTTAGGAAATATAGCAAGCCGGGCGTTTTTCATGTATTGTCAAACGGGGTATATTTCGTGAAACGTGGATTGAATCTTAGTGATCTTTTTCCAGGCTTGGTCCACTTCAATTTATCAAGTGATGGTGTCGCCCCCTTTCGGCACCTGTCAGATATGAACGAGGGCTTTTTTATATTTCATAACGGGAAAATATTAATAACTTCGCCAATGGCGTCCTCGTCGGATTAGCTTCTTTGTAGGAATGAATATTAATAAGTGAGATTCATTTATCTTTCAGAAAATTGTGATAAATATTATTTGTGGATATTGATCCACATTGATCAATAAACATTATTTAGCTCCTTTTCAAGATAAGTTTCTTAACAAAGGCAAACAACATATCGAAATGTGGAACTTTCGAAAAAGAGAACACATATTACTAACAAATATCGCAATACCTTTGACTCAGGGTCACCTCAAGGTGACTCAAGGTCAACTTGACATATTCACACACATTAATATCAATCTTAATGTTAATATTCATTATTTAAGTTTATGAAATACTAGCTGGCCCTGCGTACTTTGTACACCTATAAATTTTTTTCATGAACATTCTCGAAAATCCTGAAAAGCGTGTTGTACTATTTGTGCTGCAATATTTATGTTTTTACTATTTATCTCGTGTGGAGATATGCATGGAGTACCCATAGGTGTGCCCATCGATTAAAAAAATGTAACACTTCCAGTAGTTTTATTTTATTCATCAGTTTGATAGAACTGTGACGAACTCTTGATGATGGTTTAATAGTACGAAACATGTCGAGTGCATCAAACAATTTTTGTGGAATTTCGTCATGTTTCTCGGGTCAAACGAAGTATTTACCAATGTTTCATCAAGAGTGGGAAGAGTGTTCATTGACATTATAATATTTACGCTAAAACTCTTACAAACATTGTCTAACAATCGACAACACATGTTTCGAGTTTCTGATAAATCATAAAGTGTTTAATTACAGAACTAATCTAAAAATTATCACTTTAAATGTGACTATAAAATTCTATGACGAAATTCGGAGCCTTAAATTCTATGGCTTAAATTTATTTCTTTTTATATCTGAGATTCTGTAACTGATCAAATCTTTCTTCGTTATTTAACCGCCTGAATTGTATTCTTTTTTATTATATGCGTTTATATGGAAAATAAAAATTAAATTTGGTATTAAATCACAGATAAGAAGAGCAAGTTATCATATAATTCAGGACCCCTAGTTTGACTATAGAATTTAAGACAACTAGTTCTACCATAAAATTTAAGACACTCAGTTCCACCATAGAATTAAAGACACCTAGTTTAACCATAGGATTGAAGACACCTAGTCAAACCATAGAATTTTATACGATACCATAGAATTATATTCTTAGGAAAACACAAATGACATTATAAAATGACATTTTAGTTAATAAATGATTGAGAATTACCACCCGCATAGAATAACTGAAATAAAATATACAAATTGAATGAATGTTCCAACCTAAAGAAGTGAAACTGCATCGGAGGTGAGTTGAATAAAAAAGATAAAACTGCGCTTCAATTCAGGGGATAGCAGTAAAAAAACTCAGTCTCGTGTGATGTTTTAAGGAATAGGTGAGGGTCGAAGGGCAGTAAGGGACACTTTACGGCCCGGTGGGAAGAATGAAGAGCTGCGGGAAATCGGAAACAGACTAGGAATTGCCTTTACGTATCCTATTCTACTTTAATTTTTCTCGCACTAAGGCTACGAATTCTCGAATTAAAACTTTATTAATATATCGATTGTCCTTATGGCATCAATGATACATTTTAGAATGTCTCTCTTATCCTTTTATTATACTTTTTATGATTGCTCATCCATCTCTATTCACTTCAAGGATTTTTAGTCAACATCGAAGGTACAAATTTTTCGTTCGGGTTGTTTTAGGAAGAAGTACAAACTTTCATTTGTAAAATATTATATTGAATTCTAAGTTTGCATTCCTGAATTAATGTAACATTAGTTGAGAGTTCGTTTTGAGAAATGCAAAAAAACGCATTTCACAAACTCCCTTTCAAGGATAGTTTCTTGACAACAAGGAATAAGATGAAACAACTAACAGAAAGAAGAGATACTACAAAGAGAACTTATATCACTAGCAAAGATCGCAATACCTGGCACTCAAGGTCACCTTGACGTATTCTCTTGATGGTTGTATTTAGTTATATTCGAAATCTCTTTTTTGCACCCTCCTAGTAAACTTGAGAAAAATATCTTATTTGGGACAATATTTAAAATTTCAAACCAGTTATCAAGTCGAAATAACAATAGCATTCATAACCTACAACATAAGTGGGTAGACTCTACCTGATTGAAAATGAGAATATAAAACTTCTCGAAAAAGATAAGAATATAAAAATTCAATTAATTGAATCTATGAATTTTTTATAATATTCATGTATTTCCTAGCTATTCTAGAGACTTATTCACCTAACTTGCCTATTCTCTACAGACTACGGCATCCATTTCTATCATACTGTCATGATCAAAATGTTTGCAGTATTTGAGATACAATGTTTGAGTATACTGTCATTCTTTGTCTTCATTTTCTTCTTGAAAAAGTACAATAGCTTTAAATTCTAATTAATCAAGGGGACTAAGAATGTTCAAACCTGTGATCAGTTGTAATAGTAGGAGAGCTGGCACCAATTTTTTGTGCCAGCTGACTAAATCAACCCCTTAATTTTTAGGGGTTGGCAGCTGGAAAACCCCACCAAAAATATCTGTCTTTTAAGGAATCTTATCTGTTAGTAATAAATAATACTCCATTGAAATTTCAAGCTGCCTCAAATACATTTTTTACAATTTTTTGCTAAATTCTTTTGCAAGCGTCTGGCAATGTTAAAATCCCGATTAAATCGTCTAGCTTATTTTTTTTCGAATTAATTAACTTGCGTATACAGTGCAACATATAGAATTTGCGCTTTGCCTCGAATATAATTTTGGGAAAAAAATATATTATTTCATTTATATGTTATTTTCAAAAATTAAGGGGTTGCTTTAGCCCCACTACTCACTAGCCGGGTTTGCAATTCCGTGTTGGGGTATATCAGGAGAGGTATGTGACAAGTTTTTAGCTTGCCTCATACTCATACAAGATTTTTATTGATTTTCTCTTTCATATTACTAATTATTGATGAGCTAAACTTTCAAATTCAAAAACATTGAGCAACATCAATCTCATTAATAACTCTGCTTTTAATGACATACGTTCAAATGAACAACCTGTAGATATATAGAGTTTACCACAAGAAAAAGAATTCTGTAGTTCTGGTTCTATATTAGCTTACTCGTAAATATTCGATATTGAAAGTATACCATAACTTTCTTTCGATAATTTTTTGAAAAATTATACAAAACAACATTATATCTGAGGTGGGTATGTAAAGTATGAACAATTTGATGTCTCCGTTATCCTTCTAGGAATAAATATTAGAGAATATCGAAATATATGCCTATATTTATTGGGAGGTAAGACAGTTAACTGTGTCGTACTCATTAGTTGCGCCATGTCCAGTTCAATCCTAATATACCCACTTATCAATCGTAAGACAGAAATATACACTAAGTCGTATGCATATAATATAATAATAATATAATCTTTATTTGCCCAACTGAAATGACAATTCATAATAATCAGAACAATACTTATAATACTATATCCATTATAAAAATTTAGTTTCTTATAATAGGGCAAAACTCAAAGATCTTGGACAAATGGTGAACTCTCAGGAGTTCAACATACTTTTATGAGAGCTGTTCATACATGAAAAGTAAAAGTAATTCTGTTCAATAATTTTTTGTTAATGTTAATTATTTTTCCTCTATTTTATTACATTAGCGGGAAAGTACTTGCTTGTATCCATTATACTTCTAATTTCCTCCTTGGTAACGAATGTAACCATGTCTATGATGTTCTCTTGAAACTTTTGAAGGTTTTCTCATTTTTTAAATAAGAAGGTGTTCTATCGTGAAGTCTTTTCAGGATGTATGCGTAATTCCTTCGGCCAGTCAACTTACTCGTTCTCTGTTTAAGTGAATTATTTTTTGTTTCTAGTGTCGTATTCATGGGTCAAAAAGGGTATGTTAATTTTATTCTTATACTGGTAGGTTAATATTGCCTGTAGGTATAGCTTACGAATATCCAACATTTTACTTTCTTCATACAATTTCTCTGTGGAATATGTTCTTTTTTTCATCAATTTTTCAAAAATTTTCAATTTTTAACATTCATTCTTATTTTGCAGTATCTCTAGATTTTTCACGTGATGTTCTCCCGCTCCTCCCCATCCCAGTATGCCGTATGTCAACTGGCAACTATGCATTATATATGCAGTCGTATGCATATATAATGCATAGATTGATGTACATCTCAAATCTTAGAATCAATGAAAAGCACATGAATACATCTAACATTGAAAGTTTCACAGGTTCGTATCAATTAAGTTATTGATTCAGTCTAAAAGTAGAGTTGTAATAGCTCGTACCAAGATACTCAATTTTAAACCAAAAATGATGTAGATTCATCACGTTGAATTTTGTGTTGTTTGTTCTGTGTCTTTTTCTTTTCAATCAACTTTCAAGTTTGAACATCTAATAACTTGAACTATGCCGTTCTGATGATAGCCAATTAGCTTGAAACAAATGAAACGGCTGTTACAAAAACAAGCAACGTAAATCTCAGGTAAATAACGTAAATTTCTTAACTCCATTTTCAACCTGACAAACCTTGTTCTTAATTGTCAGTACAAAATTTCTAGAAGGTATAAATCCAGTTGGGAATATATATATATATATATATATATATATATATATATATATATATATATATATATATATATATATATATATATATATATATATATATATAGTGAAGAAATTTACGGTATCGGTATATATATATATATATATATATATATATATATATATATATATAGTGAAGAAATTTACCTGAGATTTACGTTGCTTGTTTTTGTAACAGCCGTTTACATATCATCAGAACGGCGTAGTTCAAGTTATTAGATGTTCAAACTTGGATGTTGATGGAAAAGGAAAAGACACAGAACAAAACAACACAAAATTCCATATGAGGAATCTACATAATTTTTGGTTTAAATTGAGTATCTTGGGTACGAGCTATTACGACTCTATTTTTAGACTGAATCAATGTCTACCTGCGATGAGATATTTATACCTTCTAGAAATTTTGTACCGACAATAGGATAAATTAAGAACAATATATATATATATATATATATATATATATATATATATATATATATATATATATATATATATATATATATATATATATATATATATATATATATATATTCAAAAGCTAGTGTGAGCAAGTTTCGAGAAAAATATTTCTGGAAACTTGCTCCTAATGAACAAAGTCGGTGTCTCGGCGTTTGCATCCCCTATATAAGATATTAACATCATATATCTTATGCCTCCCCTCTTTCGTATTAGAAAACCTATTTTACACGGATAGGAGGCGAGCTTTTTACGACAGAATAACCGAGAATTAGCAAAAATATGGGATAGACTGGACAAAGATGGGGGAATATACTCATTTAATAAGGTCATAACTCAAATCCCTCATTACATTATCTGGAGACCAAAACACATTCCGTTCTTTCGTATTACTAAAAAGACCAACAGCATTGGGGGTTAGTTTTCATCTCGCTCCCTAAGCGCCCCCACGCTTGCTTCTTCACACCCAGTGGCGGCATGCTAAGTAGGGCCGAAATGATATGAATATCATTTCGGTATTCTAGATACGTAAAATTTCAAACATATCAGAGATAATTATTATATTGAAAAATAACGTTAATTCGAGCTCTGAAAATTCATTTGTCTTTTAAATACAAATTAAGTACAATTCACATTGAATTTTCATATGTAGGTATATACTAATTTTTTTGATGAATCAGAAACATTTCAATAATTTCAAAAATATCTTATACGCGAGTATATTGTCCACTAGAGTATTGTTTCGGTACACAATACCTCCATTAGGTTGATGAACTATTACTGAAATTATTATATATAACTCAACAATTTTTGTAGAAGCAATTTAGGCAGCTGAAACAATGATTGTTCACGGTCATTCAAGAATTGAAGTAATGAAAAAACAAGATGATTTAAGATGAACCAATGGTTCATATTAAAAAGACAGGAAATTGTATTAACAAAAAATCTGATACAGATAATTTAAGCAATATATATATATATATATATATATATATATATATATATATATATATATATATATATATATATATATATATATATATATATATATATATATATATATATATCTCATAGGTTCTTCTGATTAATGGCTCATATTCGGATATCCTATTCACCGAAAAATCCATTCGGTGAATAGGATAAATCCAAAAATACATAAAACAAATTCATTCTCTTTTCGTTAGTCATAAAACTTCGGCCAACGTTATGCATTTTAAGAAACGCCCTTAAAAACATCTGGGAACACTCCACTTGAAAAGCCAAATTGAGAAATACAGTCATTGTCGTCGCTTCCTTCAACTATCTAGCACGTAGAATGCAGTAACATTCCAACCCAATGCATTTGGGAACACTTGTACAAAATTCGAAAAACTAATGTACTTTCGGACTAACTTCACAGTAATTGTTAGAAAAAACTTTTTATAGTGCCTTGCTATATAAACTGTTAATTTTTGTACTATTTTAGCCCTGAAGAAGAAAATAAACATTTTCGAAAGCTTGGAAAATGCTAAAGAGGTAACTGATTTTCCTATCCTAGACTGCAATCCCAATTAAACACTGAAAATATATATATATATATATATATATATATATATATATATATATATATATATATATATATATATATATATAGCTAAGTCACACTTGACAATATTGTTCTACATTGATTTACTCCAAACAAGCAAAATAATTTTAAAAAATGTGATGAAAGTATAATTCAAAAATATATTCAATATATGTTTCAGGAGCTACTATTTAGTTTACAGGTATATCTCAATAAATTCAGTAATTTTGCATATTCAGCAACACCAACGTGATCTACTTCCGGTATAACCGGACCATAAATTTCAATGCAAAACCTTGAATATAGTTAAATGTACGGTAGCAGGAAATGAGGATCATTTAAATACAGACAACATATTTAGAAGAAACATCTCGAGAGTTATATATGTCAAGCATTTTTGCGAAAATCTTATTGAAAATTTCTTTCATAATGAACTCTTCAAGAAGAAAATGTCTCGAATCTCTTCAAAGATGTGAGCAGGAATTACTATGAATTTTTTCCTTGTTTTTCTTTTTTGTCTCATTGTGTTGTATGTCTATTTTTATTCATTTCAATTTTGTTATGTATTCTGCTTTACGTATATTATATTTGATATGTTATGATTTCATGGAGAGATGGAAGAACGATTTAGCGAATAATTTCCCTTTGTGTATTTAAAAATACTAACTTACAGAATAAATTCTCATTTAAATGAGAGGTAATAATAAAAACTTGTCTAAAAATCACTGATTGAACAATTCTTTATTCGACTAGTTTCGCCTTTTACAGCATTATCAAGATAAGCATTCTTGATAATGCTGTAAAAGGCGATATAAAGAATTGTACAGTCAGTGATTTTTAGACAAGTTTTTATTATTACCTCTCATTTAAATATGAACTATCACAGAGTAGATTTATCGTCCATTGAATTTATTAAATTCTTATTATTATTATAAACAAAAAATATGAAAATATTGAACATCATATCATCTATAACAGCCCAAATTGTATATAATTTCAATCAATTCTTTCTGACCACATTAAAGATAAAGAATCCGCCACTGAGCGTGCCCCCCAAATCTAACTACCCCGTCCACGACGGGTGATTATTATAAGAAACGTTCTACAACTAAATGGGTGCCTAGAAACGTTTTCGTCGTTAAGTTTGCAGCTCTCTTTTCCCTCCGCCTTCCGTAATAATCACTTCTCCCTTTCACTCGTGTGTTTTATATATCTGCGTGGTGGGGGGTCAATTGCTAAAAACCTTTTTTCGTCTTTCATACAAAATTCAAGCCATTTCTCTCTATTACTGCCGCACCATGTGAACCAAATCTAGACACACGTTTTAAATGGGATGTTGTTCTTGGGGGAAAGCTGCCTAGAAAACTCAATTTTCTGTGCCGCGTCTCCATGTGTTGAACCACGTATTTCAATTAAACTTTTTTAAATCAGATAATTTTTTCATACGCAGACATACGTATATATGACTTTTTGAGGTCAGCCACTCTTTTTTATTACTTTTGGTACGAAAACAGAATCAATATACTGAATTGATGTGCCTAAATTTCCAGTTTATTCTTATCCTTCATCTTGGCATTACAAATGGAAATTATTTATACTAATGAATGACAGTCAGCATCTGCGCCTAATCAATATAAATAACTTGCATTTTCAAGCCTTGAGGAGAAGAAAGACAACTTGAAACCTAGGCAGAGCAAGAAAGAGATTCAAACTCGAAAAAGTCATCTCTAACATATATACACCTAAAAAATAATATATTGTTGTTATAAGGCTATAATAATTGTTACTATCTTGAAAGTAGTATCTATGGAAATTCAAGTGGATTTATTTTTTCTCAACCTTCTGTAGAAATTTTACAGAAAAAATCTCAGGGCAAATAACTTATTTATTCACGAAAAATGAAAGATCAGAATTTTAGCTATATAGCGTTCTTCGTTTATACCGAAGTTAATTCAGAAGAAGAAATTGAAGTCTACAATAATTCAAATATCCAAATAACCGCCCGAAATCAACAAAAACTATTCAAAAAAACGAATTCCTACCTACAACCTACCAAAACAAAAACAGATAGAAAATATCTCACAGAATTCATAATAATGTAATGAATTCATCAAATGGTTGAAAAGAAGAATACTCCGAAATCACAATTAGAGAATGGACAAAATTTACATGAATTGGTTAATCAAAATCTGAATAATTGCACGTAATTATTTTGGTCATATTTTCGAAATAGCCTAGTCATCTAGATTATCACGGCTTTCTTGGATGTTTTATCATGATGGTGAAGAAGAAAAATGTGGGTACTAGTAATAATATTACTAAATACTGAGCTAATCTGAATATATGTTAAATAAAAAACCCTCGGCTTGCTTTCACAAAATTTATAATGAGTACTTGAAAATTGTTTCGGGGTATTACCCCATTTTCAAAAGTTAAACCGAGGTAAAATGGGGTTTTTACTCCGAAAAAATTGTCAAGTATTCATTACAAATTCTGTGAAACTAAGCCAAGTGTTTTTATATTATTAATACTACAGAATCACGATTTTAATAACTCTCGACAGTTGTGATTAATTAAAATAGATGAAAATCAGTTCTTAAAGGTTTGTTAAAGATATATCTTTCTCATAGTATACTCGCTTCTGATATATAGATTTCTGTAGCTGCAATTTTGAATTTAATGTAATCGTATTTTGAATCTTTCATTCAATAAAGTTTTTTGAATATTTTTTTACAGTTTTTAATTATTTGTAAATTCTCAAACTTTCAACTTTTCCACTTCTCTAAATATTCAATATCTTCCAGAAATTTGAATTTGAATTTGAAGGCTGAAAAGGCGAAAACTAAAAAAAAAATATTGAACTACCTCAAAAGAATTATCAAGTAACTTATCATATCATTAAAACGCACATTCTTGGATTAAAACTTAAAAAAAAGAAGTCAACTCAAGAATATAATAAAACAATATTTAGAATTTTCCCATAATTTAATATAAAATATTCATGACGACGTTTCGAAGTACCTACTACCTCTTTATCAAATGCTGGATTAATACAGCATTTGATAAAGAAGTAGTACTTCGAAACGTCGTCATGCGTTTTTTATATTGAATTATGAGAAAATTCTAAATATTGTTTCATTATGGATATTAATTTTCTCCAAGTATCGGCCTCATCAATTATCAAATACCCAAGAAATTAAACCAACAATAAATGCAAATGAACATATGATGAGAAACTATTAAAAAGTATTCTATTTCGAAATGCTTTACAAAATTTCACGAAAATTATTGAATACACTCAACATTTGATTCGGGTTATTGATGCATTATCAAGATTAGATATAACTCGTACAAAAAACTATATGACTATAATTGAGCATGAAGTAGAATACCATGTTCCATCGTCAAAAGAATGATGCGGAAATTTAACAAATTCCACCATTAGAATCGTTTCTGCGCCGGAATGAACGTTTGAGGGAAAAAAAGCGGAGAGTTTAATTTGGATTGATTGAGTCAGATCGGACACAAGGAATTGATTAGGCAATCTGTTTTAGCGTGTCCAGTCGAGTGGCCTGCGTCCGGTGCACTCCCCAATTCTCCCTTTCCCTCCACTTCGCTTTATACCTCCTTCCGACTTTCGGGCTTCCTCTCCCGGCTATTCCTCGTAATCATTAGTTGAAATTTAAAATCAATTGACGGGTTTCCGATGCCGTCAAGGCAACTTGAATGGAACAAAGATTGAACGATTTTTGTGCCGACTTTTAATTCTTCGAAGAGAATTTAGTTCATTTGCCATCGCTAATTTAAAACAATGAATCATTACAAAACCTATACATTGAGTAACCCATCATAAATTGTTGCAATAAGCTCTTAAATTTTTCCTAATTATTATAACTTTTAATGATCACAAGTAACCCATTGAACATTCTTGGATGTAGAATTAATAGATAAAAAAATAATATATAAGATATAAGAGTGGGATTTCAAAATAAAAGAATGGAACAAAATAGAAAAAAAGCGTTAAACTAATCCCTTTTTGTTAAAAGAGGACATTGAGTTCTAAGGAAACGATAAGATATAACTTATAACACCATAAACAGAACCACCATCTATGATAAACAGACTCCAAGTCTTACTGGGAGAAGAATTTAGTTAGTTTTATCATACATATAGCTAAGTGCGCCAAAAACATTTTCAATATATTTTGTTATAGCGTTGGTATAAAATAGAATTGTGGGGTTTCCAGAACAGTTCCATGTGGAATACCACACACGCTTTCATTTTTGTGTGAATGTAGCTTTCAAAGCAATGGCTGTATGTCCAAATATTGGCTGTATAATTGGCTGATATATTATTTTTCGTGAATATATACAGACTTTACCTATTCTTCCTAGAAAACAAATTTCTCCAGAAATCATATGCTTAAATGTTTACAGTTTCTTTGTAATCTACGTCTTCATCGAAGACTACACCCAAATATTTATATTCTGACACCTTTTCAAGAATATATTCCTTAAGATTCTATGGGTATGTGTTCTATCATAGTATTCAGTAAACTAGTTTTGGATATCCGTTCATCTTCAGCGATAATTTGAATTATTGTATTTTTACTTCTAGATATGAGTAAAACTAAAATGTTTGACTTTTCAAAATAAGTTTATGAGTATTTTGTATATAGATTTTATCTCTAAATAAATATCATTATTATCCAAAAAGCTGTTTACTATGTTACTGTTTGCAATATGCTTCGATTATTAATAAAATTTTCGAATCATTCTGAAAATAAATTGATATAATTGTTGTGAGGGTACAAAATTTTCATATGGTATTCCATATAAATACAATTTCCAAACAAGACAATTGCATGAAAGTTATAAAGTATGTAACAACAGTTTGAAGAGCAGAAATTTTTCATACGTATTTTATAAATCTCTTATTAATTTTGATGTATATTTAATAATATTTATTTAGCTAAAGCTATTACAAAATTCATATATACATTTACGTTCGAAATTTATAATTTACAATTATTTGTTTAAAACGAACTTAGCTAATTTACACTTAAATACCTTAAGACACTAATTGTTTTAATGAATCTAGGCAATTCATTGAATGCGTTGAATCCTTCATAAAACATACTATTTCTAGATTTAGAAAACTTACAAACTTGAATGGAGAAACTGTCGGCATTTCTTGTATTATAAGGGTGTACATCACTGACACGTGTTACATTTTTTATTACTCTATATGGGAACAATTTCTTTTTAATCTTGAATATGAATATATATGTAATTCGAAGCATTCTATTCTCTGTCTAACTAACATCAGTTCGAAGCAATTTAACATGCTTTCAATTGGAGTATCATTACATTTCAAAATTTTTCGCATAGATCTATTCTGAATTTTTTGAGTTTTTCTTTGTTCATTCCGAATAACAGAGTGGAACAATATTCAAAGTGTGGCATTATTAACGTCTTAAAGGCAATAACTTCACATAATCGTCAGATTTTTATAATCATTTTCAGAAAGTTGATTTTCTTGAAAAAGGATTTTCATATTCTTAGAAATCTTCAAATAGCATTTCACTAAGATAATTAGGGCAAAATATTAACTATGTTCACAAAATTAAAATTGAAATGAAATGAAATTTCAAATTGCAACTTAGTCTTTTGTAAATCTTTTTCACCTAAATCTCTGATATATATTCATTAAATGAGTACTGTTCAAATTTGTGATAAAATTTCACAAAAAGTGTAGGATGTTTTTCTACAGCTGTACATTGAATTCGTAACAGTTGAACAACATACAAAGTTTTGATAGTGTTTAAAATGAGTTATTGCAGCCAAAAAGTCAATAAAACCACAAACTGCTTAAACTCGACTTTTTGAGAGAAAAGCATCGGAATATAAACTCAAAAATTAACATTCAAACTAAAACTAATAGTAAAACAGTTGATGACTAGAGGAAACACTTGAAGGAGCAGAATTGATTATCAGAAAGAAAAAGAAGATATAATACATAATATTGGAAATATAAAATATAAGAATGAAACAAAGTACAACGAAAAAGCCTTAAACTAATCCATTTTTGTTAAAATAGGGCATTAAACTCCTAGGAAAAGATCAAGCTAAAACTTACACTAAAAGCAGAACCATCATCGATGAAAAATAGACTCCAGTTCCAACTGGAAGAAGAATTTATTCAATTTCATCACAAATATATCCAAGTCATGAAACTTAAAGTCATGAAATGAAACTTTTGGATATATTTTGTGATAGCCTTGGTATGAAGTAGAAATAGTGAGATTTACAAAACGATACCACGTGACGTGCAATACCACACACGTTTCCATGTTTGTGGAAACATGCTTTCAAATCATATCCTTTATTTCGTACTATGCAAACATGAGTCAAACGAAAGGTTTTAATGGTTAGAATTTGTTTCATTATACCTAAATCTTCATATAATCTTCCGTTTCGTTTTGAAGTACTCTTTCAAACGTAATGTAGATGACCAAAATATTCCAAGAATTAATATAACACGAATTTTCCCTCCAGTAGTATATTTCTCATAATAGTAAATTATTTGAGAATTTTTAACAATTTTCAATATTTTCCAGAAAATTGGCACCTTAGTTCTTCGTTAGTTCTTAAAACAAAATTGTATTCTCCTGGAATTATCAAAAAATTATCTTTGAGTTCAGGAGCATACCAAGCCGCAAAAAACGTCTTATAACATCCATTTTATATCAAAAATTGGTTTAGAGGTATTCATAATAGTATCATCATCAATACCAGGATTTTTTCTTCAAGGCAACCTTTTATTTTGGTAATAAACCTTTGAGACCGTTTTGTAAATTTATGTATATAAATATAAACCATATAATGTTTATCTAATCATCCCTACCATTATTTTATCAACCCATAACGTTGAAAGTTTATCTCCGTTATTGAACCTCTATTTCCGATCACTAATTTAGATTAAAGATGAGAACCAAGAGAGGGGTACCCATATCCATCTACGAAGAGGCTCTCATTAGACCTGTCTCCTTGGCGAGGGACGCAGGGTTGCATGGGCGCAGTATCCATTTTGTGCGACCGAGGCCGGGGTGGGGGTGCCGTATGACGTCAGGACGGCGGCGCGTCTTGGTGCCGCCCCCAATGCCGAAGCTAATCAGCTCCTCTAACGTGACACTTCGCTTTTATCGATCCCATCTCATGTGTGGCGGTGCGTATGCGGCGCGACGCATACTTATAGTGAAATTTTTCTCTGATTGGATCGATTTCCTTAATTTCGCGTTAATATTCATTAAATTCGTTAATTATGCAAATTAAGGGAATTACGAGAATCGCATAATTAGAATGGTTTATGAATCAATAAAGAGTATCAAACCCTAAAATAACCATTTGAATAAAATCTTCCTTTCAATGTAACCTCTTATACAAAATAAGTATAATATCTTTAATCAAATATTAAGACATTTTTATAGCTAGCTAATCAAATCAGATGTAAAAGTTCTGATACCCCCAAAACATTTGTCCATTATAAAACCTTTTTTGATAGAATTAAGCCAATTAATCAATTTATTCCATAATTCCTTTTAATTGTCTAAAATCTAAAAATTTTATGACTGGGATTCAAAACCTTATCGCCAATGTAATTACGCACGATTTTTGAGAGACATCACACTTGTTAATTATCCAGACAAACCGTATTTCAAACTATTTTGTTGATATTATAAAATCTATCATTGAGTTACACAAATAAAAAATATTTAGAATTATCTAACGCAAATTTTTTGTTAAAAATATTTGCGTTAGATAAAAACTATACCTACAGCTCAAGCATATTATAAAGCATTCAAATGAATTATCTACAATGAAATTCAAATTATTTTAATAGTTTAATGTAGACTTCATATGTATTAACTGAATATTGTAGTGGACCTATAATTTAAATGAATTTTTGAATAACACCAGTTCCTTCCTTTTATAACCCTAGAAAAACCATTTGAATAAATACTACTTTGCGAGTATTTTCCAACTTTCCTTCGGAATAAAATCAGATTAAATTACATCAAAATCTCGAAACATTTGTACCTTGAAAACCAGTTCTTTTGATAAAATTAAGCCAATTAATCATATAATTCGATAATTCCTTCCAATTGTCTGTCTTCAATTCTTACTATAAGGTGTTCGAATATTGTATTGAATGTATATCTCAAACATTCATATCAACAGTGTTGATAATATATTAATTATTTCGTTAATATTTTAAGTATTCAAAGTCATTCAATTTTTTAAATAGAAGTTTTAGCAAATCTTAACGAAGAAGTGTAAAAATATTATTAATATTTTATTGTAAAACAGTTTTCATTCATTATTCAAATTCAAATATTTTTATAACCTCCAATATCACCTAAATCGAATAGAGCTGGGTTTCATAGTAATTAAATGTTAATATTATCAGGTTATAGGCGTTTAGAACATCACACATTTACCATTTTATTTTTAATATTTCGTTCAATTTTATTGACTTCATTAAGATATATCGAAAACTGGGTTGCCTTAAAAGTACATAAACAAGTAAAAATTGTAAAACAGAAACTTAAGATTTTTAAGTTCTTATTCTACAATTTTTACGTGTTTATGAACTTTTAATCCAACTCAATTTCCTATATCGCCTGATAAAGTCAATAAAAATTCACGAATATTCAGAATCAATGCTCTATAAAGATTCATTCTCAAAGACCTATAACCTGATAATATCAGTGTTCAATTCAATGAAAAGTTCAGTCAGAAACATATTCTCAGATATATATATATATATATATATATATATATATATATATATGTGTGTGTGTGTGTGTGTGTTGTGTATTATTTTCTGTTTTTAGTAATTTTTGTAAACTATGAATCAATCTGTGGAAAACATTTAAGAATCAAACAGTTTCTCTATTTCTGGCAAATTATAGAGGGAAATCTGGAAGTAGTTAAATTGAGCAAAACTAATAAAGCATTGAAGCTTCAATAGTAGGAGTAGGAAATTGCTCGAAATATTAAGGTAACCTCCTAAAATTTCGGTACATCTTTCGATAAAAAAATTAAGCATCCTAATTTCGATAAAAGTACCTATTACTTCACTGTACTGAACATAGTTTCGGTCTATTAACGCGTTATCAATGCTTCAATACATTGTATCAAACCGTTAAATAGTTCAACACATTTCACACATTATATTTTTTCTGAAGATTTCTTCTCTGACAAATATTTTAACTAAAAATCGATCTTCATATCAAATTTTGAAATGATATATATGAAAATATATACAGGGAAAAATTATGCAAAATGATTAAAACAATATAATAGTAAATGACACTGAGGTTTCGCTTATCTCTTGGTGAAACATTATGTTAAAAACTTTAAAATTAAAAATTAACACACTTGATATGACTTAAGTTTCACTGAATATATTAAAATCTTTAAATATGTTTCGGGTGGTTAATCCATTATCAAGAGTATACAATATTATACTGTACATATTGTACTGTAGTATACAATATTACACTGTAATATTATATACTCTTGATAATGGTTTAATCATCCGAAAGATGTAGAGTTTTTAATATTCAGTGATACTTAAATCAAGTGTATTAATTTTAATTTATTGCTTTCAATATAAAAGGTTTGACAAATATAAAATGTGGGTCTCAATATGAACGAGCAATAAAATGTTCAATGTTTACACCTGTAAAGAATTATGGGAAAAAAGTAGAAGAAATTGAAAACTTTATAAATGAATTAATAATTTTGAAATCAATCCAATCATTTCTCACTGAAAAATACGCTCAAATTGGTCGGAAAACCGAAAAATTCACTCACAAAACCAATACAACTCCAATAAAATATAAGACAGATACATATGCGTCGAAAATTTAATATTACTTACAAAAACTTAACCACGACGTGTTCTAAAACTCAAACTAGGTGCACACATATTAAAGGTAAAAAACCAACTGTTTTGGATGCTAAACATCATAACCTGGGGTAACCAGAACACCGGTCCAAAACAATACAAATCGAACATATCGATTGAATTTCAACCCTCAAGCTGCTACGCGATCGAAAAAGGGACACAATAAGATTCGGCATTTATAAAAAATAGTTCCCTTCATTTTTTGCACCCTTAATGTCTACCCCTGTTTTTTTCACCCTCAGTCAACCTTCGATGCGAATCGAGGTAGTATCGGCTTGATCTGGTTCAGGACAGGATGTAGGAGAATTCAAAACTGCAAAAGACAAAAAACGTTAAAAAGTCACCGTAATAAAATATATCGATTCTTTCTAAAAACATCTTATATTATTTATTCTGATGAAGGTGGCATAATATATAAAAATCTCAGATATTCTGTCTTAGCTTTTAAGAAGTGATAATTTTTCATTAATTATAAATTCTACAAATTAAAAAAAAAGGTACTAATTGAGATACATACGTGTTGAAATTCTATAGCTAAATTAATTAATTCATTTTTGTAATCAGTGTTCATTCACTTGATTAAGAACTCACTTGATTGATATAAGAAGAGTCCCAAGTATGTATCTGTGGCCATTTACAATAAATTACCAGCATATTTCACTAACTTCAGTACTGTGAAAAAGTTCAAAAAAGAATTAAAATTATTTTTATTTTGTAAAGCATTTTATACGCTTCAGGAGTTCTGTTCAATATAGGTGAATTTTGATACTCGTCTTCTTTTTGTGTGAGTGTAATGTATCTATATATTTAATTGTTTATTATTATATTCCTTATATTGTACATTGAGCATGTACATACATGCTCATTGTAGACTAAGTACGAATAAAATTATTATTATTATTCGTATTATTAAGGTATTGTATACTGAAACAACAATGTACCTAATATTTAAATTTAATATTCTCGAAATTCTTAAAATGTGTTCAACTTATTAATCGTTCAAAAATAAGTTCATTGAAACGTTTTATCGAAATTGGAATTTTATTTGAAATGTTCTCAATTTGAACTAGAAATTCAATAAAATCATCACTAGATTAATCGTCAAATTTCATGTTTTCGTCGAAAAAAAAACTACATTCCAAAGTTATAACTTGTTATATCAATTAAAATTTGTTTCGAATATAAACTTAAATTCAAACACTTGAAGTTATAATTTACACTTTATTGACTACATGACGCGTTTCGTCGTTACAAACGACTTCTTAAGATGCTAAGTCGTTTGTAACGACGAAAATAAAGTCAAAACCAATAAAGTGTAAATCATAAGTTCAAGTGTTTGAATTTAAGTTAATATTCATTTATAATGGATTTACATCAAGTAAACACCAACACTATTAAATGAAAATTTGTTTCAATATTTTGCCTTCATTTGATGAAGTATTTTGATTAATCTCCTCTGATTGAATAAAATACACTTTATTGATTTGTATATTCATCGATAAAATCCCAAACATTTCTGAATCGATGGCAAATTTCAGATAGATCTATTTCAGAGAATAAAATCATCTTCAAACTTCTAACTTCAGAGGTGTGGAAAAATTTCGAAACTAATTCATTTCTCATAGTTGAAAATCGGTGTACAAAATGTAACAAAATATCAACATTTTTCCATAATTGCTGCAAACTATAACACTGAAAATAAATTCAGCCCAAATGATAAAATACTTCAACACATTTTAAGAACATTTTCAAGATTCTTGTTACATATAGAATAACCAGACAAACTTGCTCATCGTTATACGTCTAGTATCATATTATTTTTTTAAATTTAGAACTTGTATGAAAAGTTTTGTTTTGATACAAATTTCTATTCAACACAACTATATTCGAATGAAAACATTCATGGAAAACCAAATAGGTTTCTATGTCTGCTTGAGCACGTTTAATGGAATCTTCCTGAATCCGATCCTGCATATTCGTCAAGGTCCCTCGCAGTTATAAGACATAAAATTTCGTATGAAGCAGGGAGAAAAATCCTGTAAAGCATTAACATTAACGGCAATTTCTCTGTAATCTTGAAGCATGGTTCATTTAAAAATTATAAATCTGAAATCAGAATGTCTAACTGTGGTCTTACGATTTTGAACAATTTTCTTCATACTTTCGTTGAACTTTTCCGCCATGCAACTTTAATTAGTTCCTAACGAAATTAATTGACGAAATATTTCATCAATTCTTTCATTTTTTAGCACAATATGATACATTAGTTTTTTTTTTATTTTATATTTTATTAAAATCATTTTTCAGTTTAACTCTGAATTAATCTACATGTCAAGTAACGTATTTTAAGATGAGCATAGGTAACATGAAAATCATTTTCTATAATTTTGTTTCTGACTGATAGAGTAATGATATGAATGGTATGAATAAGTTAGAATTTCTATTTTATATTCATATATTTCTATATTTATTTATTTATCAATTCGTATATTTTCATTTTGTAATATAAACTAGAAGTTGCCTCATTATGAATTTGAAGCAACGGTTTACTTCTCAAATTAATACACTATGAAAAGAAATAACAAACTAGTATTGTAAATTGGATATTGTAGATTAGATGCATTTATTCAGAAAACAACAATTTTTATTCTTTTTCAAGAAAATGCTTGTGGAATAAGATTATAAACTTCACATTGAATTACTTAAATTAAATAACTTTTTTCAATTCTAACTTACACTCACAGGTTATAAATAAAGGTTTTTGAAATGAAACTGACAAAAATTTAATTGAACAATTAAAGATAAAAATGAGCAAATTACGAAGTATTGGTCAATCCAATAGCATTTTTGAATTATTTTACCATTAAATATGAGTAAAAAAAGATATGTAACTCTGATGAAAACAATCGAAATAAACGCCAAAATGATATTTTGAAACATCCAGGAATTTTGGAACTAAACGTCAATTCAATGAAAAGTTAATACAGAAAGCTTGAAAACTACCAGGCTTTCAAATTTCATTGAACACTCAAAAAAACGCTTTAAAATGAATAATTCTGCAAGCTGAAAAAGAAGCAACAACTTTTAGATAACTTCTTCAAGAAAATTAATCAAGAATTTGGAGTAATATCACGAAAGAATTTAAAACTATGTATAGGCGTAAAACAGAAAAATTACAAATTTAAACCAAAAAAATTTTCCTGCTGTTTAATGTTAACATGAAAATTGAAATCTGAATTTTTGAAAATAAAAGACACTTAGGTTACTGTGAATTATAAGTATATTTCCTCAATATTTGATGTGAAAAAATGTCTGCATCTAATCATGAAATACTTTTGATTGTATTGAATAAAAATATTTGTCTTGCTTTCACAAAAATTGTAAGCAATTAATACAAGATAATTTTTTGGGAAACCAAACCAATTGTTTTCTATTCAATAACTCTTCATTTTTTATTCTTTGTGCTTATTGTCAATTGAGACTGTAAAACATAGATTTATTCAGGAAAAAATTACGACTAGACATTTCAATGACAACACACAAATATTTTCTGCTAAAAAAATCATTTTTTCAGCAGAAAGCAAGGCTCTACCCTCGGACCTCTTCTATTCATATTGTTTATAAACGAAGTTGTCCCGATTTTTGGTGACACTTTTTGCCGATGATTCATCGGTGGTTGTTTCTGGCAGGACTCCTGAAGAACTTCTGGAGGCATGTGTATGCATTGTGAGGCAGTTTGTTAAATGGGGTCGAATGAACAATTTGATGGTGAACTTTGACAAAAGTGTATGTGTTCATGATGTGTATGTGTCCTTGTCTGAAGGGCAATGGAATTAGTACCTTGGATGTTAAATATGGGGACAACACTATATCATCATCCCAATCAACTAAGTTTCTAGGAATATATGAAGACAGAAATTTGAGATGGACATCACATATTGATGTTTTATGTAAAAAATTGAGTAACTGATTTTTTGCAATCTCTAGAATTAAAAACATCGTACCTAAAAACTGTGTTATGAATGTGTATTACAGTCTTGTATATAGTCATCTTAATTATAATATTCTGCTGTGAGGCTGCTCTACAGAAATTAATGAGGTGTTTATTACACAGAAGCTAATACTTCTTGAACGAACTGATACTCTTAAACGAACATCTTGTAGACCTATCTTCATTAATAATTACATACTCATCTTACCGTGTTTATATATTTATAGATGCTTGTTATATGTTAAAGAAAATGAATATAGGTTTATTAAATTGAATAGTTATCATGAGTATTCAACTAGGAACAGCGATGTTCTACAAATTCCTATGTTTAAAACAGCTAAATTTGAGCACTCTCTCTATTATCAGAGTATTAAAATTTTCAGCCAATTACCATCGAATTAGAAAATACTGAAAGCTCATTTGTTCAAGAGGAGAGTTAAATATCTGCTCTTAACAAAGTCATATTATAGTGTGGCAGAGTACTTCGATAATTCGAATGTAGGCAATAATGTATGAATCAATTTTTTGTGACATATATTTGTATATTTTTGACCATAAATGTCCTTCAACATTTGAAATTGTCTCAAATAATTAATATTTCTCAGGTAATTTTTCCTTTTTTTTCCAAATAAAAATGTATATTACTGTGAATATAAATTTAACCAATATTTTTGTTTGAACCAATATTTTTGTTCGAGGGCTGAATGGAAAATCAAAAGTCTCGAAAGTGAAGTCAGTCCTTTTGAGAGTATTCTTCTTAGTTGTAATTATTGAATCGATTGAATGAATGTAATTTTACAATGTAAATAATGTTTCTCAATAAATTTTGTTTTATTATTACCTATTTTTCATTTTTATTTTCGATTTTAAATCACATTTCCTACTAGCGAAGATAATTTCAAAAGAATCACGGTTTCCATTCCAATTATTACCCAGACTCTATCCAGAATGAAACTTCTAAGTTTTCAAATCATCATAAAACCCAGCACAAGAACCAAATAATCGAAAAAAATAATGAGTGGGCCATAATCTCAGAAGGCCTCATTAATGGAAAAATCCGTAGAGAGCACGTCTATTCAATCGCGAAAGAATAACGGAAAATAACATCTAGAAACTAAAAAGTAAATTCCTGGGGAGAGAGAAAATTCAGGAATGCAAATCTAGTATTTTTTTACCCTAACGAAGCCACCCTCGCTTTTTTTCACCCTCAAGTCAATGTATAGCGGACCTGACAAAGCGAAAGCGGGACACAAATTTATTTCCAATAAAACATGCGCACGAAGACACTGGAACACTCCAATCTTCCCTAACTTGAAAAAAATCTATAATGGTGTATATGTGTATATAAGATATGCTAGTTAGAAGGAAAGAAAAGAAGTTTTGATTACTTCATTCGCCTCTCAACGGTGGAAGTTTTATGTATACGATGTTATTTTCATACGAGGAATACTCAATCGATTTTTTAATATTCATAACACTGACTTAAAGCTTAAAATATAGAAATAAATTCACTAATTAGATGCCTTGTGTTCATTCGCATTTCTTACTTCGTCTCATTAATCATTCAATGAATATTTAGGCGTTGTTTTATACTGAATATTAATTAATGTCTTTATTTTGAGACAATAACTCGAAATCTTCGTCTTTTTATTTAATTTCCCAAAATCAACTGTTCATTCCAGATATTCAATATTGTTGAATGTCGTTTCAGTATCTTTATTTGTGAAAAATAGGTTTTTTTACTTAAAATCTTGTGATTTTACATAAAGATTAATTTATATTGTATCTTCATTTTGTAATTATGTTCGTCTTTGTTTTATAATGAAACAATATTTAGAATTTTCTAATAATTTAATACAAATACGCATGACGACGTTTCGAAGTACTACTTTATTATCAAATGCTGGATTAATACTCAAAGAATATTAATCCAGCATTTTATAAAGAAGTAGTACTTCGAAACGTCATCATGCGTATTTGTATTAAATTATGAGAAAATTCTAAATATTGTTTCATTATGGATATTAATTTTCTCCAAGTATCGGCCTCATCAATCATCATCTTTGTTTTATCTTTGTTTATATATTCACTTGAAATTTCAAATTTATTATATTCTACGAGCATATTTTCTTTCACTCTAAGATACAAAATCTATTGTTATTATTAAAAACATTCCAAAATTGAACTCAAATTTTTGTATTTATTGTTCATTGCTTTAAGCTTATTCACATTTTCATTATTGCTGATTGATCCTACGTTAGACCAAATTTTGAGAAGAATTTTATGCTATTTATACAAAGGAAAAATACATAAATATAATATAATTTTTGGCATAATTACTAACAATCAAAAACCCAAAGTAATTAGTTGAAAATATTTTATTCTATAAAATAATATAACTAAACAGAAATAAACTAAATTGAAGATAAAAATGTAGATTTAATACATCTAAGTGAGTTTTGCTACAAATAACAACATATTAAAATTAACAAAATATTAAAACTTCAAAACAACGAATTAAATAAACAGTTGCTACGAGATGGTTGAGTTAAAACTGGAGAGACTTTTCTTCGAAAACACTACAAAAATTGTAATATTATCTATTAAATTGTAAAATTTATCACATTAATTAAAAAATTACATGATCAATGCAATCTTATTGTAAACGAATTAAACGTTCTGTATTAAAATACTTTGATCAGAAAAACAATAAATTAAAATTAACACACTTTGCTTAAGTTTCACTAAATATATTAAAAACTCTACATATTTTTCGGGTGGTTAACCCATTATGAAGAGTATACAATATCACTGATCTTGAAAATGGGTTAACCATCCGAAATATATGTAGAGTTTTTAAAATATTTTGTGAAACTTGAGCCAAGTGTATTAATTTTAATTTATTGTTCTTAACATAACGTTTCACCAAGAGATAAGCGAAACCTCCGTGTCATTTATACTATGATGAGTGTGAAACATATATTTATACTGAACATAAAATATATGTTTCCAGTTTTCCATAAATAACTCATTCAATTCACCACAGCAGATGGAAACCAATTTCTTGGGGTGCCAGCACCCCTCAGTATAGGTGAGGGCATTTCTAGGGATGCAAAAGAAAACTGCAAAACAAGATGAAAACTGCCTCTTATATAAAAACGAAATTACAAGTTATTATAGCACAATATTGTGCACTAAAGAAAGAAAAGGTTTCTTGTAATTAGTATTTTCTGTGAATAATTGAGTTCAAAAAAATCGATAGAAGCCTTTTTTCTAAAAAAAAAAAAATTCAAATCATTCGTCATTTGTTCTGAAATCTCTGTAAATATTGTTCACCCAATAAGTCTCTAAGAGGTCAAAAAAATTGTACATTATACAATTTCTTTGACCTCTTTTTCTCCTTTATTTGTATTCACTTTGTTTCCCGTGTTAAAACAATATTAAAATAATCTAGTTGTAATTTACCCTCTGAAATTGGCCTTGAAACCTAAAAACTAAACGTAAAACATTGAGTATAAATAACTACTTTATTATACAAATTATTTAACTAATCCTTAGTATTACCCCCCAAAATGTTATGTATGTTCGTCCCTCATTTATTATTTTTATTATATGGTTTTATTTCGATTTATCGAACATATATCTATATGAAACTTGTTTTTGTTATGTTACCGAACAGATTTTATCCAAAAAATACATTATTTGCATTTAAAGAAGCATTTGCATTCATATATTTTAATATGATTAGAAAACCGAAGAAGTATTCTAAACAAAAGTAAAAAATATATATATATATATATATATATATATATATATATATATATATATATATATATATATATATATATATATATCTATATGTAATTATTTTAAAACTCAGTAGATAACAAGTTCCTCTATGAACAATATATCGAATCTTCTACCAAAAATTAAATTACCTATGAGAGCTAAAAATCGAAACTGATATCTAAAATAATTCACATTCCCCCAAAAGGACCTTCCTCGCAGCGATCCAATTCTGCCGGAGAATTCAAAAGAAATTTTAAATTAACCCCATTGAAAACTTAATTCGGGATCATCGCACACCAAGGAATCAGTGGATATTGGCAATTTCTCCCAAAATACGTTTGTGTTTAGTACGAATATGGCTTTGTATGATGAAACGAGAGCCCGAGAGATGGGATGAGATCTGTCCCAGGCTGACGCCGTGTTTGCTGCCAGGACAGCCCCTGCCCAATCATGCGTGAAGTTTAAAAAGCTTACCGTATGAGCTTTTTATATTTGAAAACTCGTGACAGTTACAGCTATGTTCGACTGGATGTCCCGTCGGAAGCTTTATGCGTACAGTGATACTTTTTCCCAAAAATAATAGACTATTGCATTGCATAGTAAATTGATGGAAATTGCCGGGGGGTTTGAATCTCCAGGGTAGCTATTTTTACAATTTTAAGGGTGTCTAAGGTACATAATTTCAACAAACAATCTTATAACTAAAGAAAGGAAATATGCATTGAAACTCGGCCAAAACATATGCATTATATCATTAATCGAATGGGCCGATACTTGATGAAAATCTGAATACATAATTTAAATAAAACTAAGTAGTTTTTTGATTTTCACTATAATTAATTCAAAACATGACAATATCGTTCCGCCAAGACAGTGACTTCATCAGATGTTGATGATAAACTGAGCTATTACATTGGACGCAACACATCTTTTAGAAGAGAACCATGTCTTCGACAACAACTTTAAAATATTGCATACAGAGCGAAAAGGTTAAAAACTAACCCTGTTAGAAGCCATGGAAATCAATAAGAGGAAGAAATCGAACAGTTTGTCAAATAATCAAGTTTTAATCAATATTTCTCCGTTATTAAATTTATTCCAGTAAAAATGCAATCGAAGAAAAGTATTCTATGGTCATCCCCCCAATTCAGAAGAAATATATTCTATAGTCAACCCCCTGTAAAAGAAGGACAGTGTTCTTTGGTCATTCCCACCCCACACACTTCAGGATAAATATACGCAGTCCACAATGTAATAGCTCAGATTATCATCAACATCTGATGAAGCCACTGTGTTGGCGAAACGATATTGTCATGTTTTGAATTAATTATAGTGAAAATCGAAAAACTACTCAGTTTTATTTAAATTATATGTATTATAACTGTTTTTCAATTGAAAATATGAAGTTCTATGCAATTTTTAACCGAATAGGCTAATAACAGCGAAATACTACTTGATTAATACATAAAAGAGACACATTGACTTTCAAAAGATTCAGGATTTTCTGTTTCTCCTATTCATCGCAGAATTAATTTAAAAAACGGGAAAGATAAAAGTAACAGTTTCTAAAACTAATGTTATATGAAAGACACTTATAACCATTAATGAGAAATAAGTTGTTAGGAATACAAATTGTTAAAATTATTGTTAAGCTTATTAAATGTTTTGTTATATCTTTACTTCTCAGATATACATATTAAATATATTTTTTCATAGATTGTAATCTTTATATTGTTAACACTATTTTTCAGGCAGTTGAGTTTATTTCCTCAGAATTTCACGATAATTTCAACTTCTTTAACAAATGACTATTTGATTTATAATACTTCTCATGAGTACTGATAAGTAGGTAGATAGTAAGTACAACTACCTACAATGGTAGTTGTATGCAACAATTTCTATGGTTTATTTCATTTTTAACTTTAAATTAATGGTATAGAATAAAGAAACAAAATTTAAATATGACCTACGAAATGTTTTTCATCCTAATTTGACAAAAATGACAACACTTTTAATATTATATAATATACAATTATAGTTTTAATGAATGGTATAAAATAACACGAAATACTACACATTCTGCGCCATCTAGTGAAAGTAGCTAAAAACTATATAACACGAATCCTCCACCATATTTAAAAACTGTTTTATACAACATTCACCCCTTAGATGTCTCATTATTATACGATGATTTGAAATTGTAGAAGACTATTTTCAAAAATAACTTGATGCCTCACTCGGGAAGCTTCAAACCTCCAGATACAGGGGAAAAAATCAGCTATAATAAATATAGAATTAAGATATTAATACATAGAATAAAATCAGTGATATAAATATAGAATTAATATATTCAGAAATTCACTTCAGGATTCAACGAAAACCCAACAACACAACCTTAAATTTAGTAATAGTATACGTAAAATTAATTCATTTCTGTACTCATTGTTCATCCACCTGATGAAAGTATTGGATACCAAAAACATTGTAGTGGACAATAATATGATACTTTTGAAATTCTTAAATTGTTTTCAATTTATTAATCGTTTAACATGGAAATTTAACACGTACTTCCCTCCTCAATCAAATGTAATATTTCTTGTTCATTTGACAATTCCTAGCTCTATTTAGCTGTATAAATAATGTTGGAGAAGGTCATAGCCTTCGAAAGGTTTGTTTGGACATACGAGGGCGGTTTGATAAGTGCGTGACTTTTTGAATAAAAATTTTTTTTGCGGCAAATAAACATTTTATTTTTCTACATAATCACCTTTCAGCTCGATACATTTAGTCCAGCGTTTTTCTAATTTTTTTATACCCTCCAAATAATAGGTTTTCTCAAGGCTCTCAAAATACGCGTTAGTTTCGGTAATGACTTCTTCATTAGACTCAAATCTCTTACCACCCAGCCATTTCTTTGGGTTTGGAAATAGATCATAGTCGCAGGGGGCTAAATCTGGAGAATATACTGGATGGGGTAGCAGTTCGTATCTCAATTCGCAGATTTTAGCCATCGTGACTAAACAAGTGTGCACACGTGCATTGTCTTGATGAAAGACAATGCACGTGTTTCTTGCAAAGACTTTCTTCTTCGCCAAATACGGCCGTTTTTGCTTCAAGTCAACGTCGAATCTGTCCAAAAGCTTTGAATAATATTCGCCGGTGATTGTTTTTCGAGGTAATCAATGTGAATGACACCGCGTGGATCCCAAAAAACTGTGGCCATGACCTTGTTGGCTGACAGACTCTGTTTGGCCTTCTTTGGTCCATTTGATGGATCCATGTTTCGTCCACAGTAACAAAACGGCGCAAAAATTCGTCCGAATTACGGCTGAACATCGCTAAACACTCTTTTGAAGTTGTCACACGATTGCGCTTATGGTCGAGTGTGAGCAAATATTCGTGTAAAATATGATGTACTCGTTCAGTTGAGATACCTACAGCATGGGCCAACTCACCTACTTTCATTCTCCGATCATCCAATGTCATTTCATGGATTTTATTGAAGATTTCCGGCGTGATCACTTCTTTTGGGCGACCTGAACGTTCGGCATCACTAGTGCTGGTACGACCACAACGGAACTCTGTAAACCACTTCTTTACCATTGAAATTGATGGGGCCGAGTCCCCGTAGTATTTATCAAGCTTTTCCTTAGTTTCAGTGATGGTTTTTTTTTTACGTAAAAAGTAATGCTCAATCAGCACACGAAATTCACTTTTTCCATTTTCGTAAAAATTCACGAGGTTGTCTGCTTTGAATGGCTATCAAACACCAACTGCATGGCGTAGCTTGTTCAAAATTTGACAGTTGCCCACTAATAGATTACAGTTGACGGCAGCACTGTTGCATTTGGAATATCTGCGCGGGAAATTCAAAAAGTCACTGACTTATCAAACCGCCCTCGTATATTTTGTTTCAGTTAAGATAATGCTTGAAATAAGAAAGTCAGGTACTCAAACTGGATAAGAATATTAGTCTAATTTATTAAAGTTCACAATGACTACATTCTCACGTTTAACGATTATTGTGTCCGTGGTCCAAGCCTCTAATGAACAAATATGATCTAATTCATAGGAATATTTTCAAAGGATAAAAATAACTTTTCAGTTATTTACATGAATAAGATTAAAAAAAAAATGTTGAATTGTCATTTTACTTAAGCTTTCTTAGTAATTATAATCTTAATTCAACAATAGGTCTATTGTTTTAATTTGAACATCATTGAAAATCAGTCAGCCAATCAGTGAACATACGAAATATCAATTCAAAATATAGTCTGGTAATTAGTGAGTAACATCTACAAATGTTTAAATGTTTGCAACTCGTGAGTTACTCCGACTAACATTGTTAAAAAAGAAATAGTATTTAGAACAAATATCATATGAGCTTAGCATTTTTTCCTACAGTGCAAGATGGAAGTTCAAAACACTTCGACAAATTTTTTCACAACTGCTCTACCGAGTGTTTTACATAATACCATAAAGAGAATTCCTTTTTCTTGGTATGACTACGCTCTCTTCTGCTCGGTTCTTAGTGTCAGCTGTATGACTGGGATATATTTTGGTTGTGTTAAAAAGCAAAACACCAAGAAGGATTACCTCCTGGGTGGAAAACAAATGAAGACATTACCTGTTGCCATTTCTCTCATAGCCAGGTCAGTTCAATGAAAATGAAAAAGTGTTTGTATAAATGAGAAATAATAGGCTTAGCTTATTATAATTTTAAATATTTGCTTTGTAGTTTCACGAAACTGCAGTAACAAATAAATAAATAGGTAGGTATATTTATGATTGATAAGGTCGATAATTCGAGGAAATGAATATCCATAATGAAGCACTAATTAAAATTTTCTCAAATATTAAATGAAACGTTTGTCAAGCGTTTCGCAGTTTAACTTCTTCTTCAGATGGTAACCCTGAATATACTTTTTTTTAATGATAATACTTTTTTCACATTAACTTTTCAAATAAATTCATGGCATATGTTTCGAGGTAATATTTTCGGAAATAGTACTTAGAAAAATTGTCTGTGAAGCTAGGTTAGTGTAACAAAAAATAAATTAGGTACCTATATATGAAAAAATTATTTAAATCATTTTAAAAAAGTCAAATTCCAAGTTAAAAGTGAGAAAAAATAGAATAAGAGTATGTAAGAAATTCAATGAAAAAAGAAAAAAAATTACAATTAAGGATTTTGATTGTACGGAAGAAAGTAAAAGAGGGTACTCCTACTCCTGCTACCCCCAAGTAGAAAAAAATTATGGTATTGTACTTTCCGCTAGGAAATGTCGTTTCAATAAGAGTGCAACAAGTAATCATTTCATATTTGAAATAATACTGGCGAATGATAATATAATAAAAGAAATATGATGAGATAAAATAATTATGAAATAATAATAATGAATATCATAATACCAATGAAAATAGTACGAAAAATAATAAATAAAATAATTAAAATGATAAAACGAATCTTTTAAGATGAAATAAAAGTGATGAAGAGAATCCCAAGCTATAACATAATTCGAGAAAAACAAGTAAGATTTCTTGTTCCTTTTTACTGGTTATTTAAATTGTATATTTTATTTTTACTAATGACAAAATTTTTTTCAGAAAACTATACGAAAACAAATGGTTGAAAATAATTGTAATATAATTTTAATGTTGAACTATTTAATGTAATTAAAAGCACTTGGTTCCATTTACATATGTATATAAATATACGGGATATGTATATATATATATATATATATATATATATATATATATATATATATATATATATATATATATATATATATATATATATATAAAACCCATACATTTCAAACTGTTTTACCAAGTGTTGTGGTCAAAAGATAAATACGCAGTTTTTAAGGCAATGTAAATGTGTATTTTGCAGCCATACATCAGCAATTACTGTACTCGCCATACCAGCAGACGTATACAGATATGGAATTGGATTTTGGCAAGGTTGCGTGTCTCTATTTCTTCTGCATTTCATCACATATTATATATATTTGCCCGTCTTCTACAAATTGGATTTGACCAGCACCTATGAGTATTTGGCACTTAGATTCGACGAAAAGACCAGAATGATGGCTTCAGCTCTTTATGCCTTGTCTCTTCTGCTCTACCTTCCCATCGTTATTTATGTACCATCCCTTGGATTTGCCACCGGTAAGCCTCGAATTACAAAAATAGTTGAATATGTTCTACGAAAAATTAATATTTCTTAAATACACCTAGGAACTTTGTCTGTAGAATGGTCTCATGCCTCATCGCTCCAGTTCACACCTATGTATGCAAAAGAAAAAAAAATATATATATATATATATATATATATATATATATATATATATAGAGAGAGAGAGAGAGAGAGAGAGAATATTTTCTTCTAAAAGAAGAAATTTACGTATTTACCTGCAATTTTAATTTTGTTTTTTGTGACAGCCGTTTACATATGTTTCAAGCTAATTGGCTATCATCAGAACGGCTTAGTTCAAGTTATAGATTTTCTAACTTGGATGTTGATTAAAAACGCGAAACAAAACAAAACACAAAATTCAACGTGAGGAATCGACATCTTTGTGGTTTGAGTATCTTTGATTAGAGTTCTATTCGACTCTGTTTTGAAGACTGAATCAATCTACCTGTGACTCGATATTTATACCCTCTGAAAATTTTGTACCGACAATAAGATAAATTTAAAAGGGTTTTTACATGTATGAAAATATAAAAGAAGAAATTTACGTTATTTATCTGCAATTTTACTTTTGTTTTTTTATGACAGCCGTTTAAATATGTTTCAAGCTAATTGGCTATCATCAGAACGGCGTAGTTCAAGTTATAGATGTTCAAACTTGGATGTTGATTAAAAACACGAAAAAAAACAAAACACAAAACTCCACGTAAAGAATCAGCACCTTTGTATAAACACTTTTAAATTTATCTTATTGTCGGTACAAAATTTTCAGAAAGTATAAATATCGTCTCACAGGTAGGCATTGATTCAGTCTTCAAAACAGAGTCGAATAGAACTCCAATCAAAGATACTCAATTAAAACACAAAGATGTCGATTTCTCACGTTGAATTTTGTGGTTTGTTTTGTTGAACTACGTCGTTCTGATGATAGCCAATTCGCTTGAAACATATGTAAATGGCTGTCACAAAAACAAAACAAAAATTGCAGGTAAATACCGTAAATTTCTTCTTTTCTATTTTTATACCTGTATAAACCTTTTTAAATTTAAATATATATATATATATATATATATATATATATATATATATATATATATATATATATATATATATATATATATACATAATACAAATGCAAATATTCAGTGAACCAGTATTAAGAAGTCCTTAAAAGAACAGACAACTCGTAACAGAAAATATTTCCACAAGAACAAATAATATTGCATCGAAGTTTTTCAGTTCAATTTGCGTCAAATTCAAACAATATAATGCTATCTAAGAACAAACAAGAAGTCCTTCGTCAAAATAATATTATCACGTCACAAAATTTCGATGGTGTTAACCTTCAATGGATTTTATATCTTTATGTGAAAACTTTTTGTTGACTTTTCCAATAAATCTTTGTCTGATGACGTTAAATTTGTCTGACGACACTCGAAATATAATCCTATTAAATAAGAACATTCCCCTTGAAAGGACTCTCAAATTATTTGAGGTTTAAGATTTATTGATTGAAGAGTATTTGAACAATAATAATCATGTACGTATAAAACAAAAACGCTAGCATATAACAAATATAACGCTCACAAATAACTTAATAGTGACAGGTGTTCCAACTACACAAATATATAGACAGGATAATAAACATAGAGTTTTTTAATTATTGTCCGATATTTTGCAGGTGGATTCTTGTTATCTTTAAAAATGAAAATGTATATAAGCATGTGTTGGCAAGACCTTTATTTTTTAAATAGAATCAGAATTTTGAAATTTTATTTTATTCTTGTTTTACCTAAATAATTTTTGAAATAATCTCAAAATTAAAACAAAAATTGGAATTCTAGAGTGAAAATCCATTATTAACTCTTGGATAATTCAAACACATGAATTTGATTTACACTTTTATTGTCATAACGTGACGCGTTTTGTCAGTATAACCGATTTCTTCAGACGTTAACAGAATATGATTTTACAACAAATCTGACTGTACAACCATTTATAAATAACATTCGAATTTAAAAGAAGAAGAGCAACCTAAGATATTTTTAGGAAATGAAGTTTTTGTACTTATGGCACTGAATGAAATTTTTAAGAAAATGAACACTAGAACATTCATTCGAAAAATTCAAATTAACCGAAAGAACGTTATAGTAAAGCTAGATATGTTAACGTGTACGATGGGATGCCTCAATTATCCTTCAAGGGATAAATGTTAGAGAAATATTGAAGTCGATGCCACACCTGACGGAAGTGCGAGAAAAATATCGCCGAATAGGCCCCTGAAATACGGGAACAATCGCCAGCGTACTACTAACGCAACCTATTGACATTTGAAAATATCATATGATGCCATTTGTCAAATAGACGTCGCAATTTAGAAGATACCTACGGGTATAGAAGAGATGTACGTTCGATACTTGGTGTGTCCATGACCTGAGAGATATTTTCGATTGATTCCTAAAGATGGAATTGTGAAGTATTCATTACTTTACGGTGTTCCACTTGGAGTCATAAGAAGATGCTTGGGTATTGAAATCTTTGCCTCACTTCGATGGACGTGGTGTGACTGATGAGTTGCTTGCAGAACGAAACAGCTGTCTCGCACTTCCGTCAGGTGTGGCATCGATTTCAATATTTCTATAACATTTATCCCTTGAAGGATAATGGAGGCATCATCACATCGTACAAGTTAACATATCTAGCTCTACTATAACATTTTCTTTGTAAATTTTGGTTTTATTGCTCTTCTCTTATAAACTCTACTATTGTGTATAAATACTTGTACGGTATGATTTGTTGTTAAATCATTTTTTGTAGATAAGTCGGTTATAATGACGAAACGCCTCACGTTATGGCAATGAAAATTTCAATTAAAAGTGCTTAAATTATCCCATAATTTTTAAATTGTTTAATATTGTAAATGTTGCTGTGAAATTTTCATCAGAGATTTGTTTGTAGCTACCGGATTGAATATTCACTTAGTTGTACCAATAGCCTGTGGAATATGTGTTTTTTATACCACCATAGGAGGTTTGAAGGCCCTTGTTTGGACTGATACTTTTCAATTCAGTTTGACGATTGGATGTTTAGCAACTGTTCTTTGGCTTGGGTTGAAGCAAACTGGTGGTTTTATTTCCATGTGGAATACTTCAATAGATGGCCATCGACTTGACATAGAGTACGTATTTTAAGTATTATTGGAATAAGTATTAAGGGAATAATTTCATACATCTTTCAATGCGGAAGAATCTCAATGGAAATTCATATTATCTGTTGAAACTTTTTAAAACATGCTTGAATTGTAAGACATTATTTCAGGAATCGTTACTGCTCTGTTTGAGGAATTTCTTATTGTTTTCCCATTCATATATACCTATTGTTTAATTCAGGAAAGAAATATTTCTTCGTAGTTTTTGAAAAGATTCCAATATTAGATATTTGAGCATTTTTAGAATCAAATGACGCGGAGATTTCGCTTATCTTTTGGTGAAAGTTAGAAACTATAAACTTGACTTAAGTTTCACTGAATATATTAAAAACTCCACATATATTTCGGGTGGTTAACCCATTATCAAGAGTATAACCTAGTATCAAGATAGAGGTAATATTGTATACTCTTGATAATCGAAACATATGTAGAGTTTTCAATATATTCAGTAAAACTTAAGTGTGTTAATTTTTAATTTTATAATTTTTACAATTATTAGCTTCGTAAAAGCAGTACGAATATAAATATTACTGTACATTCCAAAAAAAATTACTTTGAGATTTAGAAATAGTGACATTATTCACCCAAATGCTCAATTCATAATCATAATTTCATGTTAAAAAAAATACTTGGTACATGGGGATCAAATATTACTGTTTCTTTTCATTTCGAACAATTTTTTTTAACTTTTTTATATTTATTTCAGCTTTGATCCAGATCCTACAAAAAGAGATAGTTTTTGGACCGTCGCAATTGGTTTAACTTTCATGTTCACTGCGCAAAATAGTATCAATCAGGGGTGTATTCAGAAGTTTTTGTCGTTGCCCTCTTTGCAGGCAGCTAAAATGTGAGTAGTTCTTTATTGACATCTTCAAATCTGGACTCTATATGCTCAGTTATACCTTTTAAATATGTCTTCTTTGGAAATTTTAACAGGCTTTTCTATCTCAGAAGATTTAAAGATGATATGCTACCCCGCTTTCTTCTCAGAAATCAGATATAGGTATCTGTTTATCATCATATCTAGTAATAGTTTAAGTTAGCTAATTGAAGACTTATCTCCTATAACAGACGCATATAAAGAATTTATGATGTTAAAGCTATTAAAACTTATACCATATGAACTAAAAGATGAGTAATTTCTTGTATAGGTACCACGATAGTCCAAACTGTAGTCAATGTAGCACATCATTTCATCAGATTTTCAAAAACATACAATTCGTGATCTAATCACATTATCCGTCAGTTGTTGACAGACAGGAGTTGTCTTGATAATTTTCTAATGTAAAATTTTGCTGAAGCCATAAATATATTGAATAAGCAACGAAACATGGGTTACTCCCAGCGGCTTTCATGCCAAAATCGGTACAGAAAATGTGCATAAAAACAAACGGAATAAAAGCACCTCACTATAAAAATAGCAGTTAGATTCCACCTGCTAATTATAAAAATTTACCTTAAATTTTAGATAGAGTCAACAATTCTGAGTTTGTTTATTGAAATACTGATTAGCAGAAGATATTTATATCTTTAATCGTTTTGTTTCAGATCTTGTTTTACTTATGTAATGGGATGCATTCTTGCGAAAACGCTCAGTGTTCTAATTGGATTAACAATGTACGCTATTTATGTTGGTTGTGACCCTTTTACAACGAAACAAGTCACTAGGAACGATGAGCTTGTTCCATTTTTCATCATGCACGTTGCTAATACTCTGCCTGGTTTATCGGGATTATTTTTTGCTGGTGTTTTTTGTGCTGCACTCAGGTAAATTTGGATTGGTTTTCTTCTTTTTCGTCAAAGATTTAACTTACTGATAGAAAATACATTGACCAACAAACAGTTAGTCAATATATTTCGATGATACATTGCTGAACCAAATACCCTAGAAGTGTTATCCCAGGTAGCAAGCTGACTATAATATGACGTCATATCTTGGTTTCATCATGTGAGAAATAACGTCAAAATAGCACAGCCTCAAGACGTTATTAAATTAAATTTTATGGTATTCCAGATTGGAACATTTGTCATTTCTAAGAAAATTAACGGTTAATAAGTTGACGAAAATAGTACTTTGCACTGACGTCATCTGCTGTCATCATATGAACGTCAGTTACCTGACGTTAAAAAGACGTCATTCAACGGTCGATGACGTCGCTGACCAAAATTGACCGAAAATTTACTCTAATAAGACATGTTTGCTACCTGGGTATAATTTAGTACTTGACTGAATATACCTGCATAGATTTGATAAAGATTTAGGATTGTTGCATTCCATTGAGAATTGTAAACTACCTTAACTCTTAGATATTTTGATATTGATATAGATTTATCATTTTTGTAGTTTCTGTCATTGACTAACTAAAAACAATTAGTTAGTTAATCAGTGACTTGGTATTATAAAATATCGACAGATATTTATTACTCTCTTATTCTGATGATTGAATCTCTTTTCTCGGAGCATTTGGTACAAATTGTGCAAGAAAAGGAATAATATATTGAATAACTATTGAGTAATTAATATAACGTTCATTATATTAATAAAATATAATTTCATCAACTTTGCCCAATCAAAATATATCGTGGAGTATTTCTTCTAAGAAACCACGTTAAAAAACACTGCTGACTACTTTGACTCTCTCTGAGGTGATGCTGACATATGTGTATACAGTTGATAGTCCTAGTTTTCTGCGGCCTAAAATTATGATAGCTCTAGAACGATGTTCTATTGGGAAAAAAGTACAAAATTTTGGTAGAAAATTTCTGGTTCTACAAACTTTGCTAATCCTAATAAAAACAATGAAAATTTTGGCACATCAATGTAATCTGGCATACATATAACGTTAAAAACAATAAATTAAAAATTAACACACTTAAGTTTCACAATATATTAGAAACTCTAGATATATTTTGGGTGGTTATAACCACCCGAAATATTGTATTACATATTAATATTGTATACTCCTGATAATGGGTTATAACCCATTATCAAGAGTATATAATATTACTGTATTACAAATTAATAGTATACTGTATTACAAGAGTATACAATATTACTGTACTTATCAGTAATATTGTATACTCTTGATAATGGGTTAACCACCCGAAACATATGTAGAGTTTTTTAATATATTCAGTGAAACTTAACTGTGTTAAAATTCGATTTAATTTTTTTAACATAAAGAGATTAGCGAAACCTCCGTGTCATTTATATAATGATGTATTCATGACCTGTACAGAAATATAGCTTTTTGGGAATTACATTCCCAAAAGAAATGGAGGAACTCTACATTCTTTCGTATATTTTATCTAGACTTCCATATTCATGTTTCAGTACACTCTCAGGAAATTTAAACTGCGTGTCTGGTACCTTATACACAGATTTCATATCAAAATTAGTTAGCAAAGATATAAGTGAAAAAATGACCAGCAATATTTTGAAATTAATTGTCGTTATCTCTGGAATATGCGGTTGGCTTATGGTATTCGTTATTGAAAACTTAGGCGGTATGGTTCAGCTTTCTGTCAGTTTGAAAGGAATTGCAGAAGGACCGCTCTTAGGAATATTCACTATGGGAATGATGTGCAAGAAATTTAATTCCAAGGTGAGTTAAATTATACCAATATCGGAGAATTTCCAGATTTGCTCATCCCTAAAACATTACACTTGAAAATATAAACGAAATGAAATATGTAACTATTTGTAAAATTTGGAAGCATTTTATATTGATATTTCTATTGTTTTAATGACCAAAGGAAATTTCATTGCTGTTGACATATACATCAGAGTGGATTCCTACCCAGGTAGCAAGCTGACGTAACATAAGATCTTATTAGAGTCAATTTTCGGTCAAGTTTGGTCAGCGACGTCATTTGACCGTTGAATGACGTCTTTTTTACGTCAGATAACTGACGTTCATATGATGACAGTAGATGACGTCAGCGCAAAGTACTATTTTCGTCAATTTATGACCGTTAATTTTTTAAGAAATCACAAATGTTCTAATTCTAAATGGAATGAAACGTGATTTGTTGACGTCTTTTTAACAGTTTAAAATGACGTCTTGAGGCTGTGACATTTCGACGTCACTTCTCACATATTCAGACCAATATATGACGTCATATTACCGTCAGCTTGCTACCTGGGTATACATACACAATGAAAATTACCTAGAAACCTAAAGGTATAAAATAATATCTCTGCTTATTCATATTAGGGGATGAAAATCCAATAAAATACAATTAATGGCCAGATCTAAATTCAGATCAGCTAACCCATTTTCAAGATTTGAAAGCACTGTTTTGAAGATATTTTATGTAACATGTTCATCGAAATCGTGTAGGCTTTCACGGCCGGTGTCCATTGTGAAACATGGTGATATAATCTAAAGCAACTGATGATTCAGTTGCTCCAGAGTGTCGCCAAGTACACAACTACGTCGAAGCACTCGCCGACACTGAATACTGATGTCTCTCGCAGTTAGAGACGAAACGTTTGAAAGAGGGGGAGTTCCAGTTGACCACGGCCAATCAGCCCGGAAGATTATATCACCATGTTTCACAACATTATGTTCATTCATTTGAATTACTCAAATAGGAATATAAAGTACCGTATTTCGTTATTACGGTAAGATTCTTCTTATGAGACTATTATTTCAGGGTGCATTCTATGGAATGATTTCTGGTATGGTATTCATGACTTGGCTGTTCTTAATGTCAAAATATTATGAAAATCATGGATACCATTATGAACCAAAACCTCTATCAATTGATGACTGTCCTGATGAATACAAATTTAGTGTAAACAAGTATGTATCAAACCAAATTATATATATATATATATATATATATATATATATATATATATATATATATATATATATATATATATATGAATGCTTTCAGCACATTATCAAACACAGTGCCATCTGTTGACAACGTCTTCATTCTCTTCAAAATAAGTTTCTACTACTACTCTATGTTGGGATGTTTAGTAACAATGCTAATCGGGACTGTTATCAGTTTATTTACACAAAGTGAAAATGCCAAATTTGTGCCTTTAAGTCTTTTGACGCCCATCATTCACTGGATGTATGAACAAGAAGATGAAGAAGCTCTAAAATTGAAAAAAGATGTCTACCTCAATATTGAAGAAGCAATGAAAGTTGTCGAATGTCATGTCGATAAAAAAGAAAACAAAAACACATAATAAAATTAATTAAAAAATTCAAAACTCGAATATTCTTTCAACAAAAATTAATGATCTCCATCCATGTTTTATTATCAAACTATTGTGATACATAGAAATGATTATAACTCTTATTTTAGTTTTTTCATCTCGAGCTTTTGACAACTCTGAAATCTTCCAGAAATAGTCCAATAAACTTATATATATATATATCTCGAAACACGTGTCAACGGCTGCTACCAGTCTGCGGCATATGCCGAAATTCATTTAAATTTTCTTCCGCATCAAATATTATTTATATATTTATATATATATATATATATATATATATATATATATATATATATATATATATATATATATATATATATATATATATATATATATATATATATATATAAATATATATATATATATTTGAATGTTTTTAGCAATAACAGGCTTCTTTTAATATGAAAAACTTTATTTTTGTTGACGTTTCGTTGTATATCACAACTTTGTTTTATTTTTTAATATTGAAGAAGACTAAAACTTCCGAAGCGAATACTGAGCCAGAAATATTCCTCTGATAATGAAAATCAATAAGTGAAAATACAAAAAAACTAATTTGATTTTTCTAATTGATGAACATAATTACTAACCGCTTATTGGGGCAACTGGACTCATATCAGCCAATAGAACAGGCAGGCTTCAGGAAGTTATACAGTACGATGGATCACATTTTCACCATCCGAGAAGTGATATCAATATGCAACGAAAATGCAATTCCTCTATATATGGCATTTATTGACTATAGGGGCATTTCACGTGAAGCGGACAGGAAAAAAAAGTGAGGTTCTGAAAATCGATCATATTCGGCTCATTTATACTTCTAATACGTATAAATGTGAACACAAAATATTTTTTATGTATAATGAATATTTCGACGAATATTTATAGAAATTTATAAAAATATATAAAAATATTTATATATTTTGAGAAAAAAAAATAAATTGAAAAATAAATTGGTCGAAGTGACTGAAATTCAAGCTTGAAAGTTTACTTCCGGTTTTGGACATGAAAAAAATTTTTTTTTTCAAATTTCATTTTATTGTTAAAAAGAACAGTATTTTTCCAATATGTATCGCTATGTTAAATGTTTTGTTGTAAATTTGTTAAATTGGAAAAACTTCTTTCAAAAAATTGATATTACAATTACGTCAATTCTTTAGAAACCCATTACTTGTGAAATATTCATTATACATAACAAATATTTTGTGTTCACATTCATACGTATTAGAAGTATAAATGAGCCGAATATGATCGATTTTCAGAACCTCACTTTATTTTCCTGTCCGCTTCACGTGAAATGCCCCTATAAGAAGGCATTTGATCTGCTTAGAAGTCTAGCTGCAACCACCTCATTACTGAGGATAGGAATACCATCTTGCTATACCGAGCTGATCCAGAATATATACGAACATGTCACAGCAACCACCAAAATAGACGAATACTCGAAAAAATTACCGATAATGGAGGCGTTAGACAGGGAGACCCATTTTCCTCAAAACTGTTCTCAGCTGCTTTGGAGTGTATGTACCAGAAACTGGATTGAAGCGAGAAAGGAATCAAGGTAAATGGCCGCTATAAGCCACTATCGTTCTTGAGGACGATATAGTCCTGTTTTCCCACGATGCTACCGATCTTCAAGAGCGCATCAATGAACTGAACATCGCGAGCAAGGAAATAAATCTAGAAATAAACAACGCAAAAACAAAGATGATGCTGAACCCTTTCTGCACCAGAAAGCAAATGGAGATGGACGGATCCCCATTAGAAAAAGCAGCGTCTTAGACATATCTAGGACAGATTGTCACGGGAGACGGGGATATTACACCGGAGATCATGCAAAGAACCAGAACAGCTGGGGTACAATTGGCCAACTGAAATACATCTTCAAATCAGATATGCCACTATCCCTATAGAGCCTAAAAGTGTTTGACCAATGCGTATTACCAGCGATGACCAACGCCATCGACTTGTTGATGGCGTAACACATTGGACTAGTGGAATTGTTGGGCGTTGTCTGGAAGAGAGAGACAGCCGATACCGAATCTTGGCAAAGTCAGGGGGAGGCCTTCGTTCTTCAGTGGACAGACAGAGGTTAATGATGATGATGATATATGTGTTACCAATGAATAGATAAATATGGAGAAATTGAACAAGAAATTAAACTGTTCTATCAATTAATTAATGATTTTCACTTTATTAATCAAAACAACATAAAAATAACGATTTGCATTAAAAACGAAAAGAAATGTCAAAATGTTGCTCTTATTGTCAACATAAGTAATTTTATCAAAAATTAATGATTATCTGGCAATGTGAGTTCCTCTTCCTCGTTCATTTCCTGTTGTTTCTTAGCTTCCAAGCTTTGCAACTGCTCTAAAGTCAACAAAGATACTCCTAACTGATCTTCTCTTGTAAAAGGTTGAGCCATTTGTCGCAGCCATCTTTTGGCAATCTGAATTATAAAAATATTTCATTAAATATGTAGTTATATACATATATATATATATATATATATATATATATATATATATATATATATATATATATATATATATATATATAGAATTAAAAAAAGTTTACCAGTGGACACCTTGCTTAGTGTTTACTATGGACTATTCTATGCCCACATGGACTATAATATTATATTGTGGGGTAATTCTGTGGATGTAGGCAGAGTTTTCTTATCGCAAAAACGTGTAGTGAGATTGATGTTTAACTTGGGACCTAGGGAATCTTGTAAGAAATCGTTTGTTGATAAAAATATGCTAACTGCTCCTAGTTTATACATATTCCGATGCCTGCTGTATATTAGAGAAAATGAGTGTTCACTTCCTAGGCTTGCAGACAGTCATCGTTATCTCACTAGGTATGGTGATTTAATGGCGTTGCCCAAACATAGGTCCTCCAGATTCGAGTCCTCGCCCCTCTATCAAGGTAGGAAGCTGTATAACCACCTTCCCCCTGAGGTTAGATCTCTTCCATATCCTCTCTTCAAAATTAAGATAAGAAAGCAGCTATTGCGAAAAGGGTACTACAGCGTTGGTGAGTTCCTTGGGGATACGTTTGATATTTGAAGTCTGTATTTTATGTAGTAGTTTGTGTGATTTTTAATTGCGTGTATTCTTATGTTTTTATTTGTAATCTTATATTTTTATATGTATTCTTATATTTTTATTCTGACTTGTCCTATACATTATTTATTGTTAAAAAGGATCAAATAAAGATTATTATTACCGATAAATATATATATATATATATATATATATATATATATATATAAATATAATTATCATTCAACTCACTTGTACTGCTTCCTCAGTTGACAAATTGCAAAGAGAATCTCTCAGATGTTCCTGTATCCATTTGGGCAACTTTGAACGTTTGTCTGCTCTAGAAAAACGTTTATCGGCGAACACCATAATACCGTAATCCGTTTTTCCACGTATAGCTCTTCCGACGCATTGCGCAGCATGCCTCATCGCATCGAAGGTGAGAAAATCATTCTCCCTTATCTGTGAATAAATGAGTTCTCATAAAATGTCCAAAACTTAGAAAAAGGTTATTACACAATGTGTTATTGAGTAAATAATCAAGTTACCTGAAATTGATCCCTTAGATAATCTAATCTAGCTTTGAGTATCCTGGACTGAGTGTAAACGTAAGGGATACCAAACATAAGTACACACCTTCCTAAATGATGATCAAAGTCTACCCCTTCGGACACTTTTCCTCTGGCCACAGACAACAAAACTGCACCTCTACCAGATTCACAAGCCTGTAATATTATGAATTACAGAACTTGTAATGTTAGAATTGAATAATTACAAGCTTAAATACATTAAAATAAATTAAACTGTTGGCTTAATGTTTCACGATTTATTTAACAATATGTATAGTCAACATGTTTCGAGCGTTAGCTCATTTTCAAGACTAAACTACTATAGTACATAGTAGTTTAGTCTTGAAAATGAGCTAACGCTCGAAACATGTTGACTGTAAATATTGTTAAATAAATCGTGAAACATTAAGCCAAGAGTTTAATTTATTTTAATATTCAATTATGTTTCACCAAGAGTTAAGCGATAATTCAATCTCATTAATTAAAAATGCTAGCAATGCATATCTCGCTATCCACTACAGAAGAGTTCTCATCAAATTTAAATCTTGCAATAACCACATTTGGTTCAACAAGGAGTGTCTGAAGAAAAAACTAACACCAAAATATATGAAGATTTCCTGCAAACACAACTCTATGGAATCAAAATCAGCCGTACAAGCAGCATATAAATTTTGGTTAGAAAAGGAGATGAAAAAATGGTACCGACTACGATACAACTTAGGACTACATCTTAAAATCATCCATAGTGAATTATCATATAGATTACACGCAGTAGAATTTGACACCCTAGATAATAACATAAGGGAGGAAGTGAGGAATATATGCCATTTACAATATGAACGACAATCTAAGAAGCTCAAAGACCTAATTAATGCACGTAAGTCTTTTCATAGTAGTTTAGTCTTGAAAATGAGCTAACGCTCGAAACATGTTGACTATACATATTGTTAAATAAATCGTGAAACATTAAGCCAAGAGTTTAATTTATTTTAATATTCAATTATGTTTCACCAAGAGTTAAGCGAGAATTCAATCTCATTAATTAAATGCATTGCTTTGCTAATTAACTGCTAATTCAATTAAATGAATTAACCAAAAAACGAAAATTGATTTTTTCAGAACGTGAGTTTTCTCTTCCAAAATAATAATTTTTAAATCATTATTGATTTAAGAATGAAGATGAAGACCTTCAAATTTCCACACTTCATTTTGGAAGTTTTTTAGAGGTTAGTGAAGATTAGATATGTGCATAACTCATTTTCTTCAAATATACGTGAAGCACAATCTTTATTGATTATTATTTAATAAAAATAATAATAATAATAATAAATTAATTTAATGTGTAAGTTAGAACTTTTAATTACACAAAGGAAAAGGATTCGCCAAATCGAATGAAATCATAACATAATACATATCATAGAATACATAACATAAAATCAAAATAAAAAATAGATATGAAAAAGAACAAAAGAAAAAAATTAAGAAAAAAGGTAATTAAGTCCTAATTAATGAATTAAGACTAAGTAATCTGTGTTTGACATTATCTTTGAAGCGATTTTCAAAGTCGGAAATGGAACTACTTTCTGTTCAGCAGAGATACCGAGTTAGCAGAAGCAAAGTTAGGATGATAGAAGCAAAAACAAAACAATTTGAAAAAGATTTTCTATAACTGTTACAATTTTCTTCTTGTTTATCGCAGATTGTGAATAAACAAAAGGGTTTGCTTCTAGCTTAATGTGCAAAAGCACATTACAATTAACTTACCTTAATGTAATACATCAATGCAAAACTTGTTTCTGCCGAATCTTGAGTTTCGATAAAAAGCAGCTTATATCTCTGCAAACTATCTATAACACCTTGATCGTACCAACTAGCTACAACAAATTCCAAGTACATGTATGAAGTGAAAAAGCATACTATCCCATCAGGTACATTAGCTGCAATCTGAAATAATTTATGTATCAACGTCAGGAAACATCAGAATTTTCTCTTTGAGTTTTTAAAATGTTACATTTCAAATAAGTTCTTTCATATCCAAAACCATATGCAAAAATTTTTATTCTTTCTGCATTGAAAAACGTTCCAATTTTACCTTGATAAATAAGAATAGACTCAAGAAAAAGTAAAAACAATAAATGAATCAACAAAAGGCGTTTTTATTAATGATGAACTTACCTCAACTAAAAGTTGTCCATAATTTCTAATCACAGCGTTGTCCTCTCTAGACTCAAACTTGGACGAGATGGCTACTTGATCGTTTCCTTTGGAAACAATCTAGAAAGAAAACATTCAATTTGGGCCACTTTCCAAGCTTGATCGATTTTTCCTTACCATAGGGAGCAAACAAGGTCTTGCTAAGGTCATCGTGAAGGACGACATTATCACAGGATGAAAATTTAAAATTTTTGGATACATATCCAAAGGTGATAATGTACCCGATGTTATTACGACAGTTTGGAATCTGTCAAACACTGGTTTTATAGCTATTGATGAATCTAAACAGCTGGAAAAGAAGGAGAATTTTCAAAAGGGGTTCATGCCAATAAATTTTATTGAAAACCATCAGTTGATTTACTATCTTTCGGAAAATAGGCTGTAATAAACTTAGTAAAGGTGATAAAGCATTGCAGTTGCTACATATTTGCAGACGATACAGTGTTATACATAGCGGGTACAAATGTGGAGGATGTGCAAATGAAGGAATCTGAAGACTTGGAAAATATAAGTAAATAGGATGAAAACAAACTAAAACTCAATATTGATAAAACCAAAGTAATGATGTTGGGAAAAGAAAAACGCAAAGCAGAGTGAATGAATGAAGGTTTTGGTGTACAAATTGAAAATGTAACTATTGAAATAGTCAATTCTTTTAAATATCTTGGTATAATAATAGATGATAGGTTGAATTTCGGTGAACACATCGAATATATATGTAAAAAAATTTCAAAACAAGAGAGACAGTATATAATTGTATCATCCTTCTGTATTTCCATTATGCAGGTACGGTTCTGTATCTGAAAAATAAAACTGACACAAAAAGATTGCAGTTATTACAAAATCGTGCAATGCGAGTGATATTGAAGTGCAATAGAAATACAAGCATCGATGCCATGCTAAGAACATTAAACTGGATTAAGATTGAGGAGTTCTATGAAATGAAAGCTTTTATATTTATTCATAAAATTAAATGTGGTTTAATGCCACAATATTTTAACGAAATAGTTATGCTTTTTGATGAGGTACACGAGTTTGACACTAGAAATATACAGAATTTTATACTTCATCATACGAAGTACAAAAAACTCAAAATGCTTTGTTTTTTAAGGCTTTAAAAAAACATAATATGTTACCAAATGAAATTAAAAATATTTCAAATATAAATAGATTTAAGTTTAAACTACGAGAAATGTATATTGGGAATGGTATGTAAGATTGTTTGTAGATAAGAGTTTCTATAGCAATTTTAGCTAAATAAAGTTTATATTATTATTATTCTGAAATGAGTTTAGTATTACATCTGTAGTTCAAAAATGTTATTTATAGTCAGAAAAGAAATATCCTTTAATTTTTTCATAATACTCAATTTTTTCCAACGATATTTTAATCTATGACGACGAACTGTTTTGGTTTTTAATGAAAGATAATAGCGATATACCTGAAATGCAAGATTGGATTTGAAACAGTTGGTGTTTTGTCGTCAAAAGGTTCCACGATAATCGTAAAACCTTTGGTATATGTCGAAACCAGCGTTGCCAGATGGGTGATGAGTATTATTGGACTGAAATCGGTCAAATCCGAAATTTCCAAAGTTCTAAGCAGCGACGCCAAACGTTCTGCGCAGAACCGTAATGGTTTGCGTTCTATACAAACTTTGCTCTGAATGTCTTTTAGGAAACCAGCGGGAGATTCCTGGATAACGTGCTGGACCCTCAGACGCGTTTTTAAATATTCCACAAAACGTTTCAAAAAACTGACAAAATGTTCAGCGTTTCGAATATTTCCTGGCACGGCCTCTGAAAAAATTATACAACTGGTACAAAAAAAAGTTATAATTTGTAGCATAAAAATAGTTCAACTTTAGAAAATTCATTGAAAGGGTTGGTCATCGTCTTTTTCATTGTCGACAACAAATATATTGTATACGCAATGAAATTTAAAACTGTTTTTTATTGACATGTTACCATTTCTGCAAGATAGAGAAAGTTGATGAAAATGAATGTAAACTATTTTCTGCACCTATTTCTCAATTAACATCTCAAAGTTGACAGAAAAATATATATTAAGATTTTCATAAAAATCTACCAGCAAGGTGAAAGTAATTACATCAACAATATACTGGTCTGCTCACTGTGAGAATTGATAACATGATTTACAACATGAATTTAATATTAGAACAGAAAAGAGTATCTGAATGATATTTATTGATAATTTACTGTAAACAGTCATAAAAGCAGGTTTTTAGTATAAAGCTTTTGTCAATGTTAATAAATTTGAGTTTATTTATTCTAGAATGCATTATTTTCATTTGAAAATATTTTTTTGGTATGCTACAATAAAGAAGTAATTGCATACACAGTAAAGAATCAGTCATATATATTGTTTTTTAAATGATCAACCAATCAAATAAAATCACAAACATCTGGAATCAAAGATTTACCTTGTAAAATTTCATCGGGTAATACAGGATTTGACAATAAAACATCTGTTTCTCTTGATACAGCAGCCTCTCTCAAACCTTCTACCATTCTTTGATACTCCTGCTGCAATTTTTTTTGGTCATCTTCTCTTATCCTATAAGAACAAATTTCCATTATAGAAAAAAATGTTTCAGATAATTAACAAAACTCAAATGGAACTTCAGGTCAGTTTAATGTTAAACTTCCACAAACAAAATTCTTTAATAATTATATATCAATCAGCACTTACCCTGCTACAGTTTTTTCTAATATCTGCAAATTTGCTGTAGATTTTTCAATTACTCTCCTATTAATTTTTACACTCATGGAATCAATGCATACATTATCTATATTATGAGCTTCATCAAAAATAACAATAGATTCTTTTGTTAATTCTTTCGAAACAACATCTGCTATTTTTGGATCTAATAAATAGTGGTAACTGTATACCACAATTTGTGCATGAATAATCTGAAATGAAAAGTATAAATCTAATAAAAAATTCATTTAAATTTATAGTAGAAGTTAAGTTAAATAAAAATAAATTCAGGAAATAATTGATACATCGCATTCTTTCTTCTTATTTAGAAAATTTAACGAATGTTAAATCTGTTACCTTTAAGAAATAATTAGCTCACCGAAAATCTTGCCATAAAATAAGGACACCAATTCCTATCTCGGCCATATTGTTTCAAATCATCAAGACTATAAACCCCATGAGGTAGTGTACTTTCTTTTCCATCCAGAGCAAAACCTTCAAAATATTGACAAATTGGAACTGTATCATCTATATTATATCTTTCTCTAACATAGCTGGCAGTTAGAGCATGGCACCTTCCATCTATTATTTTTCCTTCCTTTTCTTTACTGACCTAGGAGTCATAAAATTCGCTTATGCCTATGCTTATATTTAATATTTATATATTTTTTATTTTATATAACTTAAAGTTTTTATTTCTTGTAATAGAAACATTACACATGGATACATAAATGAAACTCACTTCTGGATGTATACACAAGTTTTTCCTGGAAGATAACACCAATCCTGTCAACCTAGGATATACGCCATCCATGGTTTCATAGTAGTCAAGTAATTTTTTCAATTCTTCCATCACTTTTTCTATTTCTGGTACAGTTCTAGAACAATATATTAATTTCCTAACATCCATTGGTCTGTCCAGCATATATGCCACAACAAGAGAAAGTAAGGTAGTTGTTTTACCTGTTCCTGATGGCATTTCAAGCAAACAGTGGCCCTAAACATTTGAAACAGTCCAATCAAAATAATTCAATAGAATGATTCAATTAAAAAGAAGGAACAGTTTCACTTTGCAATTACTACAAAAAAATTGTGTCAATATACAATCTATATCAAAATTAGTCCAATACAAAAGAACCGTAGCTAAAATAAATGCAATATTGGAAAAGTTAATGATACATAATAAAAGTGAATAACATCCAAACTGTATGTTTTAGTGCTGAAACAATGTTTACTTGAAGAATATGAATATCTGTAGAATTATCTGATAGGGACAATGTTATGAATGTATATGAACTTTTTAAATGGAGAGAACCAGTTATTCAACATAGCTCATGTGAAAGGAACATTAGAATCAAAGCTATCAAAATGTTATATTAGACAATGTATCACTTGATATTGTTCAACTCAAATTCTACAGATAAATACCTTGGCATCAATTGCTTTCTTAAGCTCACACATATAGGCATATTGCTCTGGATAAATATAATCATAAGGGAAATAAACAATTAAACCATCAACGCTGAGCCTGAAATGAAATATTAAGTAATTCGGTAATGATTAGGACTTCAATTACTTACTTCATGGTTTCAAAAATACATAATCTTTGTTTACTGTTAAACCACAAATTGTTGTATTTACCTTAACCTCAAACTAGTACGGAAAGATAATATATTCACCGGTAACTGGTGATTATATAGGTTATTTTTGACTTAATTGTGCTATTCGTTGTAGGTCATTTGTTATATCAGTTGAAAAGTTGTTACTTTCGTAAACTGGTATATAAAATACTGAAAAATGGTACAAAATACAAAATTTAATTAAAATATTTATGAAATTTGATATTTTTCGCACAATGGCGTCATGCGGCATGCATATTGGACTTCGCCGGCATTTATTAATATTTCCTTTGGGTTATTCAAGCGTAATTGAAGGCAAAAAAAGTATTTTCAGGATATATTTATTGTGATAAATAATGAAAATTCAATTGAAAAATTAAAATTGTTCTTAAATCGCTATTAAACCTATATTCCATTTATTAGTTCTTCCCGAAAGTTATACCAATGAAATGATTCAATTATATAGGAGAAAGTTATATTCATATAATTACTTTGAATTCGTGGAAAAATGAATAAAAATAAAATGGAATGCAAGATATGGATTTCCAATTAACTCGCTTTTAATTTTGGAAAATCACTATTACGTATGTATTTCTAATAGAGACGCTACTTTCAAATTTAGTCCTAAGTATAAATATTCTTATCATTTAACAGAGTACCATGTATAATTAAATATCCAAAAATTGGAAGTGATTACGAAAATCGAATATCTAGCGCAGTTATGAAGTTTTAGACTGGAACGTCATTGTAACCGTTGTTAAGTGTATTGTGGACTTGATATCTGTGGTTGGTATCCTTGCTATTGGTTGATGTCTATGCTATGGTTTTTGTTTACATTTTCGCAATATTTGGAATTTCGGTTTTGAATCAAATACGTTATTACAAAACTCTAAATGATCACCTTTTAATAATAGGAAACATTGAGCAGTATCTCATCAATCATGATATGCAAGGGATGTAAAATTTATATGTCTATTATAGAAATAGATAACCAACGCTTTTACTGGTATTATATTTATAATTTTAAGTTTCGTTTTGAATAACTACCTCTTGATTTTTAAGGACAGAACAGCTAAGCAAAACTAATTCAGAATTACATAAGAAGATTATATATTTGTCAAGTTATATATCCATATTAGAGAAAAAGATTGCAAATTTAAATGAAATTATATTACTGAAAGATGTAGCATATGCTTCAAACAGGCTTGAAAAGGAAGAAGAAAATGTGAGTGATTTATTGTGCGTATATACTTTTAGACTTGTTTAATTTTTTTCAGTTTTTTAGATAGAAAAATTATCTCAGTGTAAAAATAAGAAGGAAACACATAACACAGCTAATAATATTCTTAAAAAATTCAGAGATGCATTCAGTCAGCTGAACAGGTGTCTTCAAGAATTTCAATTAGAGAAAAACAAATTTGAAAAAATTTTGACAAGGCAGCAAGAGGAGTTTATTGAAAATACAGATATGTTACATGAAATGTAAGTTACCATAAGCTCCATGAATAAACACTGGGTGTCTCAAAAGCTGCAATTTTAAGATAATCAGATAACAAAAATGTATTGATTATTTACAGGATTTCAACTTATAGAGAAAATTTATTCAAAGAAATGAAAAAATACAATGATTTTAAATTATGGATCCACGATGAACTCCAAATAGTGAAGAAGCAAGCTGATGATTATATCAAAACTAATGTAGAATCAATGAAGAAATCTCTTGATAACAGTATAAAATCTAAATATAAAAGCACTATTGAACATTATATGGAACGAATCAAACAGCAAGATGAACTAATTAAAAAAATGCAAGTCCATAGGAGGGAACTATACAATCTTCTCAGGAAAGAAAAATTCAAGCAGAATCACTTGAAGGAGATATATGAGGTAAAAAAAAATAATAATAAAAACAAATTTCAAATAACTTTGAAATTCTCATTCTGAATTTTTTTCAGTGTATATACATGTGTATGTTTTCAAATATTTTGACTTCTATAATAACCATAAATAAAATTTGCAATGTCCATGTGGACATAATAAATAATTGTTTCATGTAAGTTTGAGTCAATGAGATCATAAGTCATTTTTCAAATAAATCAAAAATAACATGTTGAAATAACTGCACTGCTCTAGGTTTTAAAACTTTTTCTAGTAAGCCTATTATCTTAATGCTTAACATCAATTTGTATCTTTCATGTATATATTGAAAAAAGATTTATTCATATGGGACAATGACAGCTATATGTATATGATATAATTTTTCTTTTCTTATTTACTAATTAGTGAGGTGAAGGATATACGAGAAACCGTTCAATGCATGACATTCTAAATCAATAACACTTCAATTTGTTTTCAGAAAAGTATTAGCGATTTACAGATGCAAATAAGAAAGTTGACTCAGAAAAATCAGGATATGGAAACACTGATTCGCCTTCAGTAATGGACTATTCAATTTCCAGAAACTTGGGAAATTCCCTTGCACATTAAATGTGACAGAGAAATGAAATGGATATTTTAAGAAAATAACACTGATGAGCTTCTTTCAATACTCTATTTAAGTGATCTCATCAATCGCTGTCAAATTGGTAAAAGGAAATCGCACAAAATTACATAAGGAATAACTTGTCGACTGCACATCTATTCATAAAATATTTCATTTGAATATTATTAATTATTATTTATGTAATTAATAAGCTGTTGGACAGCAAAATCAGGATAAAGTTGCTTCATAGAATCAATTTTTATAAATTATTCTAGTTATATAAGGCGTTTTCTTGGCTAGGTGTTCACAATCAAATAAAAACAATAAGAACTCAAAAGTATTTAATCAAAAATATACTATCTCATTTATGTAAGTCGACAGATAAAGTTTGCTATTAATATTATTTTTTATGAAATGGATTGTAAATCCTTTATCAAAAGTACAAATGCAAAAAGTTAACTAATTTCATAAATAGATATCAACAGTGTCGTGATATATATGAAATGCAATTCCTATACCTCTGCCAAAAAATCGTTCAAAGCTGAAATATGTGCGCATTTCTAAGAAATTTATTTATATAGATGATTTTAAATATTTTTATACTTCTGTTTTATAATGTTATATTATAATCGCTTTGAATCAATACAAATATTAAAGATTAACTGTGTATTTATTAATTACCTAATTATCCTATCTTTAATGTACGAACTGGGTCATTCGAGTTCAATTTTATTTTATATTTAACTAACATAAAAAGGACCTTTGAAAATTTTAAATAAAGCACATTAAGAAATAATGTATTTTCCACAAGTTTGCGGTATATTCAGAATCTATAAAATCTAGATTGCTCAATTTTAGTCACAGTCGTTCACTGAACAGAATTATAGAACAAGTTTTTACGGAATAAACCGTAATATTGATCTCAAAATCAACGGTTCTGTATGCCGCAAAGAAAACTATAATAATTAAATTTACAATAATTTTGACAGTTATCACAACAATAATAATTCATGCTATATAGCAAGCACATAAATTCTGTCTGAGATTGAATTGTCGGTTAACTCTTGGTGAAACATTATTAAATTAAACTCTTGGCTTAATGTTTCACGATTATATTTAACAACATGAATTAGTCGACATGTTAAATATAATCGTGAAACATTAAGCCAAGAGTTTAATTTAATTTAACACATAAATTCTTTATAAGTTAAGTAATATTACGAAATAGCAATCGCAATATAATAAACAAAGTGTATTTTTCTCTATAATACTATGCAATATCACAAATGGACGAATCTATCCAATATTTAATTATAATATAAACAACTGTAATTTGGAAATGTACTAATACTACGAATCTGCAATCCCAATATAATAAAAAACTTATATAAAGGTGTATTTTTCTCTATAATAAATTCTCATTGTTTTTTTTATTCAATTCAAAATGTCAAATTTAAGCTGGTGATCTCTAGTAATGAAGTAGAGTTAGGCTGTGTAAAGATTTGTCAGTAGAGTATTTCAGGATTAGTTATAATTCGATCTATGATATAACCTATCAATATGGTTTGTAGAATTTAATTAGGTTAATAACAATAAATCTGGTCTAGCGCTTTTCCCACTATAGTGGGAAAAATTGAATAAAAAGTAAATAAATCATTACAGTGCCTCGATTATTTGAAATCATCATGTTTCAAGTCACAAGAAATATTAACAAGTGCTTATCAACAACAACATTAAAATATTCTTCAACAATGCCAAGGGCTTCTGAGATTGACACTGAAAAAGGTAACGTTCAATTACTTGAAATTTTGGTAGAAATTTTATTTTTGTTAAATGTTTTAACACAATATTGATTTTTTCAGACGATTTCAAACCTCTAAACTTAAGACAAGTAAAGGGACACCAATTCGTTAAACGTCCTATGAGAAAAATGGAAGTGTTGACTCCAAGGTATGCAAATAAAATCATCCACCAGCAATAAATTAAACCAAGTAATTGTATTTTAGAACAGAACAAATGCCTGTTGACCAAGATTGGGGCAGTGTTTGGCCTGGTCCTAGATCCTTTCAACCAAATACAGTACCTTTGCCTGTTAGACAAGGGTATGTAAAGAAAGGAGCCGCGGTACCACATAAATATGGTAATGCTGAGTTGATGAAGATACCAAATTTTCTTCATCTGACTCCTCCTGTTATAAAGAGGCAATGTGAAGCATTAAAAAAGTTTTGCACCCCTTGGCCAAAAGCTTTGGATACAGATGAAAAATGTCAAGAGCATTTTCCAATAGAAGTAGCCACAAGCAGTTATTGCCATTCTTCTCCTTCAATTAGAGATCCCCTGTCACGAATAGTGACTGTAAATATCAAGCTATCTTCTTTGAAATTAGATAAGCATGCTAAAGATAAGTTTTTGAGATTAGTGGGGGAACGATATGATGAAAATACTGATATTGTGACCATCACAACTGATAGATGCCCTACACGAAAGCAGAATTATGATTATGCAATGTATTTAGTAACTGCTTTGTATCATGAGTCCTGGGTGAGTATATAATCTATTTTTTTATTATTTGAATAGATTGTTTAGTTCTCAGTAGTTACACTCAGATTAATATTCTCCATTTTTGCAGATTGTTGAAGAGTGGGAAAAATTAAAATCTGAAGCTGATATGGAATATTACGACTGGAACAAATCAAAATCAAAAACTAGCATAGAGGAAATGTTTGGGAAAAAATCAAATGAAGTTCCTCATATAGAACAATATTCTAATGCATTAAACAATTTAATGAATGATGGTTTGTACTTTAATATTTTTAGTCAATTATACCATAATCGTTTATACATTTAAAGATTTTTACATATGGGTTATAATAAACAACTTTTACAATGAAAATTCTTGAACTCAAGAGAATGAAAACTGTTTCAACAATGAAAAATGTTTTGTCATATGTGATGTGATATATTATACTTTCTTAGATCAAGATTTTTGATGCTGAAAACTCAAATAACAGCAGTGGCTGTAAAGGAATTTTCATTATTTTTGCCAAATTTGGAAATTAAAATTTTTATTCTGGTAATTTTTTTCTAGAATCTTTTCTATAGTCTTTTCTTTTATTATTTTAATTCTAGCAATTTTTTATTCTAGTAAAGTTAATTTTATCATAGTAATATTGCACTTATATTTATTAATGAAATTTCTATATGTATTCAAATTTCAGGTGAAAATGAATATAATATTGCAAAGTATGGTGATGCTGTCAGAAAATTGTTACAATTACCTCAATTGAGTGAGATAAGTAAGTGAATGAAATTAAATAAGGGCTAAAAAGAATATTAAACTAAAGAATTCATTTTCATAATAGCTTCAAACATTGTTGAATTAGTTACAACAAAATTAGAGTAAATTTCTATTTGAATATGAAGAATTATCTAAATATTTCAATTTTTGACAACTTTCAAAAGCAGTGCTATGAACCTTTGTTATTGATTGACTGATGTTCTATGTAAAAATTATTGTGAAATATACAATATACAAAACCTGTGGAATTTGAACATAACCTAAAAATTTAAGTGTTTCATAACTTAAAATTAAGAAGAAAAAATGAAGCGTAGGTACTGCTGACGCAATTTACTGACGTGCAAAAATTAAGAACATCACATACTTGTCAAAATAGATGTTGCAATTTAAAGTACAAGCTGGTATGGACGTGTGAGCATTCGGTGATTGGTATTTCTATGATTTGAAATATGTATTATATTGATTCCTATAAATAGAAAACTGCATGGTGGGTCATAATTACCCGGATTTTAAACCGTAGCTGATTTTTACCAATTCAGTGACATTTAGAGCAAATTTGTGTTTAACTCGAAGAATAGTTCTTAAATTATAATATTTTGGAGATACAATTAAAAAAATTAAGTTACAAAAAGATCTTTTTATGTATTTAAGAAATCAATATAAAATTTACAACAAAAAATTCAACTTCTAGAATCCTACTAATAAAAAAAAACATCTCGAGTACCCAGATCATTGAACCAAATACAACTCTGGATAATTCTTGGATACAAAATGGAATCATCGTTGTGACATAGTCAAACGAAAAATTTGTATTCCAGTGCCGTCTCAAGCCCAAAGAACTCTCAAATTCTGTCAGCCTGATCTCTGTACTCCAGTTATAAAAAAAAGTCCAAAGAATGCCATCAATTCATCATGATCACATTCTTTTATGTAGCTGTTTTTTGTAGGGTCATGACAGTCTGCTAACTTTACTGAGATTCGTGAATTTGTATGACTGAGAATAGCGTCCAACATTTCATTGTCGAAAAAAATGTTCAAGCATTCCTTTTCAGATTTAGCACATCTAGCTCCAGACTGAACTCCTGGCGCAAAATTAATAATATTTTCTGATTCCTTACAAACATTTCGTCTAAAAGGTTGTTTGCGCCATATTGTACCATCTTTACCAGAATAAGTTGAAATCAGCACCTCATGATCCGATGAACTGTGCTGATTAGATCTACGTACAGAGTAATACATTTGACGTTGGATGACACTCAAAGGTACATCATCATTGTCTGATGACTCTTGCTCGGTATAACTCTGTTGAGAACGTGATCATCTTCCTCGTTTTCCGAAGAATTTTCACCTCCTTCCGAGTCGCTTTCTTCTAATATTGACAATTTCGCGTTCCTCCTTATCCATTACTCAACTATTACATAAAAATGACAAAATATAATGAAATACGTAATGACGGTACAAATAAATAATCAAATAATGCACTCAACGTAATTGGCCCGAAATGGTATCATCGAATGTATAGTTGGGTCATATTTACCTTTTTGTTATTTGACCGCGTCTATCTTCCTGTGCAGGCACACACCGTCTAAATTGACATAAGAAACGAGAAAAGCGGGGCACTAACTGCAGCGACTGAGAAGCGTGGTAACGTTACACTATTATTTTCTTAAATACCCGCATTTAAAAACATCACGGGTCGTTCTGACCTAACCTAGCAGACCCCGGGTTGAATTTTTCGTATAGATTTCTTTACATTTTAAGTTAATGAAATCGTGTAGGATTTCACGCCCGATGTCCATTGTGAAACATGGTGAAATAATCTTCCGGGCTGATTAGCCGTGGTCAACTGGAACTCCTCCTCTTCCAGACGTTTCGTCTAACTGCGAAAGACATCTTCAGTGGCGGCGGGTGCTTCGACGTAGTAGTGTACCGAGTGACGACTATGGAGCAAATGATACATCAAGATGTCAAGATGTCTCTCGGAGTTAGAGACTAAACGTCTGGATCAGGAGGAGTTCCAGTTGACCACGGTCAATCAGCCCGGTAGATTATTTCACCATGTTTCACAATGTTAAGTTAAAAAAATCAATTCACTCAAATAAAAAACCATTAAAACTTAACAACATGTCAATAATCCGAGACCAGATCTAGAAAGATGAGATTAACAATCATTCCAATAGCTAGGTTCTGAATATACAATAGAATCGGTATTACACTTGACAGGCCCCGCAAATACACGAGTAACATTTTGGAGCGTTTCATTCTTCAAATAATACGGCAATTAGATTCACATAACCGCAACGGTAAAATCAGTGAACATTTCATCTCTAATCATAGCAATAATTAATTTACGTATCCAACAAGTAAGAAACGGTCTTCAAATATTGCGTAACCACCTACCGAAACTGATACGAAAATGTGACAACTTAAAAGCATACTGAAGTCACTGAACTATGAAGCATTTTAATATTGCTCCCATAAGTCTTTATTCGAATGTTGTTATGAACTCCCCAAGTCCAATAATTTCAATGAAAAATAATGAAAGCCGTTTACGCAATTGACCACTATGGGTACCATAATTGTGATATAATTGCGTCAACTAAAAACACTTTAACAACGTATGTGTTTCCATTAGTTCTTTTTGGATCCGCATTAGTGTTTGCAGTGATGGTGATTGGTTTTTTGCTCATAATAGACCGTATTAGACTTCCACCGGTAGTGAGAGCAAGAACTAGTAGTGATATTCAAAGAGGCGAAGAGAAGTTGAGGAGAGCTATATTACGTTTTAGTCGTTTGAAAAGTGAAGAGACCGAGTAAAAAATTAGTGTTTCATAACTTAAAATAGTGCCTGAAATGGAGGATACACTCGAATTTTATAAACGCAATAAGTTAATCTTAACATTTTTGAATCTGCTGTAAAAATTGATTAGAAAGCTTTAATTTCAAAGCCTTTTGATACTCATAAAAGAAATTGTTTATATGATTCATTTTTTGAATCATTAATCGATTGGGCCGATACTTGATGAAAATCTAAATACATAATTTAAATAAAACTAAGTAGGTTTTCGATTTTCACTCAATTTTCACATCAGATGTTGATGATAAACTGTGTTGGCGAAACGATACTGTCATGTTTTGAATTAATTATAGTGAAAATCGAAAAACTACTTAACTTTATTTAAATTACATTTTTTGAATCATTATACTTATTTCTATATATCAGGACTAAATTTTATCAATTTTAATAATGTGAGAACAACCCGAAATATTTGCAAACTAAATTTGGTAGTTGTCCTGAAATTATCCATTGTTTCATTAGAAAGATATTTTTCTCAATCAAATTAACATTGTACGCCAAATATTGGTAGAATTTGTTTTTAAATGTAACTTACCTCACTTTACATCTACTTGTTTGCCATGTAAGTAGAAAAAATTCTATGGAAGAATTATATCCACTGTTACTGCTTCTTCGAAACCTTTGAGAGACACTAAGATTGTACTAAGATTTATTGATTAAAAATTTTGATTTAATAATTAAATTGTATTCATTATTTTATACTTGGCGCTCTATGGGATAGCAATATACGTGGCAACATTGCACATACGCAATAAGTGTATGTTGTTTCCATTAGGAAATTTAACCCTTTTTTAACATAACCTTCAAAATAACATTTTTTTCCATTTCATTTAAACGCAATTTTTTGTGTTGTTCTTGAAAGGAAACCTAGATAAAGCAATTGCGAAATGAATCTGAATACGTTATTCTTTTTATCGCGAGAAAACTGTTGACTCCGAAGAGTAGGCAGGTTGAGACTTCGGAGTTAACTATTAGAAACGATTTGGCTCGTGGAGTAGGCAGATTGAGGCCACGCAACCGAATCATTTCTTATCGTTCCTAGTTTCCCTCATTTGGTTCGTGGAGTAGGCAGATTGAGGCCACGTAACCAGGTAACCTTTCCTCATTTTCCTTCATTCAGTTCGTGGAGTAGGCAGATTGAGGCCACGTAACCGAGTAACCCTTACCTTTACTAATTTATTCCAACTCCTGAAGATGACTTCACAACGGAAGCCGAAACGTCGAGATTATATAAATCTAGAACGCGGCTCATTCCGAGAACCAAGTTTTATACATACTTCTGACCGCGGAAACCTTTCTGAACATTTTATATATATATATATATATATATATATATATATATATATATATATATATATATATATATATATATATATATACATATATAAAACGTCGAGATTATATAAATCTAGAACGCGGCTCATTCCGAGAACCAAGTTTTATACATACTTCTGACCGCGGAAACCTTTCTGAACATTTTATATATATATATATATATATATATATATATATATATATATATATATATATATATATATATATATATATATATATATATATATATATATATATATATATAAAGGCAAAGTTAAATGAATAATAAATAGGGTTGAAGGAGACTGAAACACACAATTATAACAATGTTACAGACATAAAAACAACCAAAATAAAAAATACCGTTTTGATATTAAATCCGATGATAATTGAAGTAAAAAAATGTACGTTCTAATTGAAAACAATAACGACACATTTTCTTTGTAAAAAAATATCTTTATTTATCCATATTGCATCTATTACACCAATAATTAAGACAAGAAGATGACTTGTTTTATATTATTCCTACTGGTGATTATAATTTACTACATATTTTAAAAATCACTACGCAAAATAAAAATTTAAATGACAATACGCATTATACATTCCCAAATTATACCTACAAATCTAATTATTAAATATACTAAAAAAAAGTAGTATTGTATTAGTATAAATTTATTTTAAATGATATATTAAATACATACAAATTCAAATTATTTGTTATTTTCAGTCTCTACTAAAAATATTTTTTATTCATATCAGTTATTAAAATTAAAGCAAATATCGTCAATATCATATTGAAAGTTTTATTTATGAAAGAAATCAATCGAAATATTTAAGGTATAAAATGTTAGAAATGGCTAAATGTATAATAACAGTTTACTTTCGTACATGTTACCTAGAAAACAAAATTGTAATTAAAACAATTGCTGAAAATATTGAGAAAGTTCTTACCGGCGAAATATGGGTCTGGATGACGGGTGATGATTCTTAGTTTGACTTACTGAGGACGTAGATTCAGAACCTAAAAAAGAATAGGCCAAGTGATTAATTATTATCTAAATTCGTTTATTTAACACATTTTCTGCTCATTATGAATATTGCTACACAGTTTGATTCAAAATTTTCCGAAGAAGCCACAGTAATGATGAAACGTACGTCAAAATTGTTTAGTAATTATCAAAATTGTCACAATTAAATTGTGTAAATCTACAAAACAGTATTTTTCGTCCCCATTCAAGTTTTTTAAATGGATTTACATCAAGTGACATTCAAAAATTGTTGAATGTATCAAACGCTAAATATTCTGTGGATGCAATTGGTGACACTTTAAGGGTCCAGAGTTCCAGATGTTGATGAGCTTGTAGATGGAAACTAGCTAAATGTAGAAGCCCTTGCTAATCAACAATATGTATAATGAGCCTGATTATTTAACACGTTCTCTGCTAACGCGGTCAGTGCTAACCGTCAGTGAAGTATTCATTTAGGCCTAATAAAAATCATAAATCTGTTTAAAATTTACTACATTGTTTTTTGCTTATATCCTTTTATCTTTTACTAAAAAGTTACTTGGTCATAACAAAACTCAATTTTAGCCATTATTTATAGAAATAATTAACGTCAGGCAACACTGACCGACGCGGTCTACAGAAGAAAAAAAAACGGTTTTTCGTTACAGGGGGCCACGAGGGTGGCGGTGACACCCCTTCGCACAAATAAGTTCATACCTGTAGTAGATTTTAGAAAAGAAATACTAAAGAGTTCATTGTCCATGACAGTTCAAGTGTCAAAACCTACAATACCCAGAACACCTTTGGACCGAACAAGAAAAAAGCACGTTCTTCAGAAAAAAGCAGGACCTTCTTTGAAGGTTCGTCGGTCTTGTGTAGAATGTGAAAAAATGTGTCTATATTTGGACGTGTAATAGCCAGAAACAAGACCAAAAAAGTACCTACTTTCTGTAATGCTTGCCCAGACAAACCATTTACATACATATGTTGAATGTTTTTCCAACGTTCATATATAATTTTATAGGTATTTTCCAATAGGTTCCTTTTTATATGGCTATTTGGTATCGTTATCTATCAAAATGTTGAAGAAAGTTTTACTCTTCAGCGAGTTTAATTTTTAGAAAAAAAAAAGTTTTGATTTTTTTGTGGTTATTTGTGTTTAATGTATTTGTATTTTGTGGTTAATTTTTGTGAAGGGATATTATTAAATGTTTGGCGAGAGATCAAAGAGTAAATAGGCTGATGGTATTCTCTTTACATTTGTCGCCGTATATTACGATCAAATTTGGCTATTGTTTAACATTTCATTTTCTGTTGCACAATCTTGGTCCATTGTTGCAATCTTTCTATTAAAATATATAAATATTTTAACAATCTCTTTATTAGATAGTCAGTATTGCTTACCTCCTTTTCTCAAGTGAAGCTTCTGGGCAGTGGTTTGAAAGATCCGCTTAACAGGCTTAGCAGCAATATTTTCTTTCATTTTCAATGCAGCGCTATTGAGTTTGGGCTTTTTAATTGGCGACGGTTTATAAGCTGAAATAAAAGTCATGTTATACTCATTTATTTCTGATCTGACAAATATACCTTGACGATTCTTCATTTCATTATCCATTTTACTGAACAATTTTATTTAATGAAATTGTGAACCAAATATTGTAATGTTGGTAGACTATGATGGCTTCTCGTGCAATGAAACAATCTTAGTTAATAACGAGTTTCACTTCAAATTTACCAAGTGATTTACATCTATCAGCTTTGAGAAAGACAATATTTGATAAATCACTTAAACTTGATTTCATTGAATATATTTATCTCATATAAAAATTAATATTGAAACATTAATAACAATTAGCTCACGATAGAAGTTTTGAAGGACTTACATTTTACTTGTGAGTTACTACAATTGCTGTTTCAGTATGAGTTATTATTTACCTCTTGGCATTTAAATGATTATTTATAAATAAATACATAGTTTCATATATAAACAAAAAATAGAGATTAATATCAAGTTTATGTCTCACCATATAATAAAAACATAAAATATAAAGTATGCAATTATTTAAATATATATATATGATTATAAAATAAATATATACTTTTTTTTCTTTTGAATTTATCGATGATTCAGTTCACTCAGAAACGAAATACCGCCGGAAAAGAATTCGTTAACACAAAAACAAATGATATATGAAAAAAGCGCACCTTTGACTAGGATCTGATCGGTGCAAATTTTGGATTTCGTTGTCATCTTGGTGGGCGTTTTTCTTGGCGTGTTAATGCTAAACGTTACGTCGCCAATAGGTACTCTTTCTACAGGCCCCGCCTCCTTGACATCAGGCAACTTGAAGGTTTCATCTGCGGAAGGAGGTGGTGAACGAAGGGTATGAGAATCTGAAAAAATTTCCGTTAGATCGATAATGTTTATAATGCAAACAATTACAGCGAACGAAGAGAAGAAGCACTAATTTAATACGTCGGAATATACCAGCAAATAGATGCAAATAAAGGTGAGGAAAAAGATTGATACCCTTTCACTCCTGACAAGAGAATGGAGACAATATTATGTGACATGTACTTATATATACAGTTCTCTTACCACTTCCAAATTTTATATTTTGGATGAATTTCTCAATGTTTTCCTTCGCAACTATTTATAGTAATATTTCTGTTATGAATTAAAAACATATAAGGAATAAGCGGAGTGCAGGAACGGACGCCCTTCCAAACATTGACACGCTATGCAGCTTTTTTTTGTCTCTTTAGGTAAACTCGGATACCTCCTTATAGGAGGCGTAATTGTTGGGAGTAAATTGTCAAACCAGCTAGCGCATCGCACGTAGAACATTATATGAAGTGTAAAGGTAAAGACAAATATTATAGATAGGTTTTAAATTGAAAAAGTGGTCTCAAAATTGTATGAAATACACAAGCCCTAGAGAAGGGATCAAAGTTTAATCTGAACAAAGAGGATATATGTTTCTTTGCTTGAATAATTATGTCTCCTTCTACATACTTGAGTTCTCAATGTCAGATGTGGTACTTTTGATATCATTAAGCGCAACCTTTATTTCATATATTTTAGAAATTCTAGACATTTTAGAAAAATTTATTTAAGTAAAAGAAACTTACGTTGAAAACCTACACATTTTTCTATATAGAAAAATGTGTAGGTTTTCAACGTAAGTTTCTTTTACTTAATTTTAGTTTACCTGCATTAAATATAATTCTTAGAATAATTCTTTTATCGTTAAAAATTTATTTATTGCTCAAGAAAAAACTGAATTGATTTTCATTGACACCACAGTAAACTATACTACTTTTTTAATAATTGGGGACGAAAGGTTTATTTTTATTCAGGATTATGGTTGCTCTGCATTTATCAATAATTATATAAGAACTGACTATTTAACTAAAAGTTTGCTCCAAGTTTTCACAGTTGCGCCTGAAGACAAAACCTAGTAAATGTCAATATATTATTTTCAACCATAAAATCACACCAAATTCGTCAAAAATAACCATCAATGAATGTATAAAGCACCATCGTCTTCTCTGAAGTATCCAGGGGTATTGTTTAAAAATAAATGAAATTTCAAGCTGCACACTGGCAATAAAAAGGAAACGGGTAACAAGAGCAAAATATTTCATATGCTTTACATGCAGACACAGAGTACATAAGGAAACAGTAAAAATATACCAAGCAGACTGTACAACCCCTCCAATGAACTCTTACGCACCAAAAAGAACGTAAAAACGATCAAGGATAGAAATCAGAAGCAGATCCAGAAATTCTACAAAAAAATTAAAAAACTAAAATATATTCTACCACTGTTCAATACTGCCCACAACAAACTGGCAATAAGAAAATTACCTACAAAAACTCTATTTGAAGCACTAAGCCAAAATAAAATGCATATTATGATTGTAATTAAATAGGCTGAAGGATCTACAGTCGAGAGTATTTGGTGAAACATCCTATGAAAATGCGAGACTATAAATGGAAATCTACTGGGAAAAAAAGGGGTCACCATCCCATGTCTGGACCCGACGCTGAACATGACATCATGCTGGAGGTTGATGAGGCGGGCCCATGTCGCACAACAAGATACAGCTTTAAATCAACACCAACACAGTACTCCTACAAGATCTTGAACTAGGCTAGACAAATATGCTCAGCAGTTACTATTACAGACAGGATTGACTATAAGGCGCAAGAAATGGACTACGTTTACGAACAAAACTATACTGCCTATTTATTTTCGAGAGACAAATTTAAACAAAAAGTTTATTTTCCGCAGGACATACCGTCAAATTAACGTTGACAGAACAGGGAGGAGCCGATCAGTAAGGAGTTATTCCGAACAAGATACAGCCCCAATAAACGACCAATTCGAAGACAGGAAGTGGACGAAGAAAACAAACAGAATGAACAGAAATTAACAAGGATGCTTAATGATGAAATGCGATAACCAATGCCGCAGTTCCCCTTAGGAGACCTCTTCCTCCCAAGCTCAGTTCTTCGAAAAAACTAGGATAATAAACAACTGTTATTATTATTACGAACCTGCGTTGTCGTCTGTGATAATGGTTGTTGTGGAGCAGACGCCCGAGTCTGGAATAGGAGGGTGCACTTCATCTTCCCACTTTATGTTCCTAATTCCTTGGGACTGACTTAAAATAGACTCGTAGTCGTGAATCATATTGTCAGTAGCATATCCCATACCTCTAAGTTGAATAAAACACGGTTTCAGTACCAGACACATTTTTTCTATAAGATCGCCAAGCTGCTGCCTGTCCTCTCGATATATCCTGATCTGTTTTTGAATCAGCTGATTCTGAAACATAATCATCAACATTTTCGCCCCTTAAATTCTGTATCAATTATTCTGATTGCCACAGATATGGCCTACATATAGTTTATTTAATACATTAATATTTTATATATTGAATCAAATTAAACTCTTGGCTTAATGTTTCAGGATTATATTTAACAACATGAATTTGTCAACATCTTGAGAGTCTCTCAAGTGTCTTGAAAATGAGCTCACGCTCAAAACATGTTGACAAATTCATGTTGTTAAATATAATTGTGAAATATTAAGCCAAGAGTTTAATTTAATTTAATATTTAATTATGTTTCATCAAGAGAGTTAAGCGAGAATTCAATCGCAGTCAATATTTTAATTGCTAAAATTCTAATGAAATTGAAAATTGTGAAAGAGCTTAAAGAAACTGACAACATAAATAACTTATTTTGGCGTTTTATTGAAAATAAATAGTCTTGTTTGGAGAAAAACCGAATATTCACCTTGTATTCTTCCTCAAGTTTAGACAATTCCAATTCTTTCAAATCTATCGAGAATTTAACAGATGGATATTGCACTACTAATGTCTTCATTTTATTTTCCAAATTAGTTTTTTCTAAGTTTAATGAATCGATTTTCTCCCTGAAGGTTTCCTTCTGCTTGTGACATCTTTGTATTGTATTGTCCAATTTTCTATGTCGTTCCTCTTTGTCGGGCGTATCGTAACACAGACCGCTCAATCTAGAGTTCGCATCCTCTTTTACTTGACTACAACAAAACATATAGATGAGATGAAATAAAAATTTCGAAGAAAACTTTTATTCAAATTGAATTTGTGGTTCAATACAGAAATTTGACTCCATTTTATCAACAAGTATGTAAAATTTAAATTGTAAATGATCAAAAACTGTAATTAATAGAAAACATGATAATTGGCTAATAGTCTGAAATAAAGTTTCAAAAACATGATATTTTTAGTAATATCAAGTACTTGACTTTCGTCGATTATATCTATTGAAATAAATGAGAAGTTAATTGAAATTATCAAAAAATTATTTTCATGTAAATAAATCAAATTATAAATTATATAAATTATATAAAAATTCAATTCAATTTAATCAAATTTTACCATTATTAACAGAATCTTATACCTATATTAACAGAAACTTTCACAGAAGCAAGACGCCAATTCGGAAACATTATTTCTTCAGATAACAAACAAATTGTGCTATATTCTTCACAAATCTTCATATACAAAATAACTACAAACTTTTTCAACGCAAATCAAGGTATGAGCTTAGTTTGTCTAAACATCTAAATGCCTTAGATTATAAAGATCTGTACTTGAAAATTCAGTTAAATTCTAAAGATATTAAATTTCAAATTTCCTGCATTGTCTGCAAAAATATTCTATACTATTGATATTAGTTCAATTTCATATAATTTTCGACAAATATCGGGATCACAAATCCATAATGCAATAAAATACAACAATAGTGCATATTATTAACCTTCTCAATTCTACTATTTGTTCAGACATTTCCATAGAATATATGCGTTCAAGGATACTTTTTCGTTGATTGAATATTTCCTCAATTTGGCTCATAACATCGGGGTCTACCTCCACGCTGACTGCTGACTTAGATCGTCCTTCTCTGAGTTCCTTTATTTCTGTCTTTGCTCTTGCTAGCTCCTTGTTCAACTCTTCGACTATCTTTGCGTACTGCTCAACCTTCAGATCGATATTAACCACGTTACGTTTAATACTGGATTTTATGGCTTTAGCTCTGGTTGCATATCTGAAGCAAAGATAAAATACTTTATATTGATACTTTACGCAACAATTATATACATCGCATTGTAATTACTTTTTATTATTGCCTTATTATTAAATGTAGTATAATGTTATAAATTTCTGCTTAGAAATAAAAACAATAGCGAAAGACTTCAAAAGAATTCCAGATATCATTACCTTAGTGTGTTGTAAGTGTCCTCGTACGAAAGTGATGAAGGAGACACGTTGGCAATCATCACAGTTTGGCAATTACCACCCAAACTGTCCTTCAGTAGTCGCGTAAGTTTAGAATCTCTATAAGGTACGTGCCTCTGGCTATCGGCAAGGCTATTGATACAGTTACCCAAAGCAAGTAGCGACTTGTTTATGTTTGCCCCCTCGACGAATCTGGCGCCTTGAAAACCTGTAGCGGATCCTCTTTCGCTGCCCGCCAAATCAATCATACTTAATTTAGCCATACGAATCTGCAATAGTTTGGTAAACAATTTCAATTCACTTATCCTGCAATGCTTGTTGCAGGAGTTTACCATATTTAAAGTACAATAGATAGATATTCAATTCATGCAATTAAAATTGTTACATTTTTGCATGTATAAGAAAGGAGTTGAAATAAGAAAAAACAAAACAATACAAGTCGAAATAAAATAAGTCATTAAATATTCAGTAATCTGTTAAAAATTCATCACATGGGTAGTAGCTCGTTTGCAATGAAAACCCTGAAAACCTTTAAATTTCGCTTGATCAACGTTCCCCATATGAAGACTTAACTTGTTATAAAATTTACAACATTAGAAATTCTGACTATGCTGTTTGTATGATCTACAAAAACGTGTATATCTCGGTTTTTCGATAAAATGTTGGGATATTCACGAAAATTGGGCGCAAACATGACTCCAAGCGGCCGAACGCTGGATTCCATTTCTTTTTTTCCCACCACTTCGCTACTTTTCGGGCTTTTCGTGAATTTTGAATTTTCAAAATGATTTTTCATAATTAACATCGGAACACCTCACGAGCATACAGATATTTTACAATTAATCGGTAATAAATAATTGAAATTGCAATAGCGACGACAATTTTTATGCCGCAGCTTCCACTCTTTGCACATCTAAAGATTATTAATAGTACTAGTTGTGTACCAAGTCCCAGATCCCTAAGTTGAAAATTAACGGAGTTATTAGTTTATTTGTGAAATGTAAAATTTTCCGGTTTTAACGAGTTTTCTCCGCCCCTATTTTTTCGAAAAAGTCGCTTGACGGCTCATTTTTTTCGTAATTTAATTGTCTTGAACTTTTGTATTGATACTACCCAGATTGTTTAATTATTTACAAAGTTACAAATAAAAATATGAAAAAATCGCGATTTTTCGATCTATTTTGTTAATAATAAATTAATAAATGCGAGTTCGTAGTCGAAAACATGGTACAATTAAACTATGGGGTACCTTTAACATGATGGCACAGTCGATTTGCTAGTTGTATTAATGTCACTACAAATGACCTATTGCTTGGTCTATACACAGACAAAGTTGTGTCATCAGCAAACAGTTGTACCGAGCCACCTGCCAAGTAAATGAGGAGATCGTGGATGACCAGGAAAAGCAGAGGCCCAACACTGTATAATAGTATAATTTAAACACTTTTGCACAACTAATTCCTTGTTAGTAACATATTTAATACAGGTAGCAGTCGCAATTTAAATTACTGCCTTAATGATACGAGAGATATTAAGGTTTGTTAGATCTTTATTAGGTCTATTGCCTTTAATTTTACCAACACGATCTCAACAACCTCTAGTACACCCAATATCTCAGGGGATGCAATATTTTTCCGATTATTAAGACCTGATGATGTTCTGGACTTCAGGACGTATGTTTTCAATAATCTTATATCTAGATCAATTTGTCTTGAATAAATTGTATCAAAATCTGAACCTTATTTTCAAAAGACCTTTCAAAGGTTCATCCTTGTTATTTACTAATGACAAAACCAATTTTTTAAAAATTTTTAATAAGTGTTCTAATATTGTGGAACTATTAACTTATCATTAACATAATTATCTGTTTTTTAACATTAAAATATTTTTCTCATAATTTGAAGCCGCTCATTCAATTAACCCTAGTTTAAGACTTATAGTAGATGTTTAAACCCAACATTTTTTTTATATAAAGATGATCTACTCACCTCTCCAGTGACCTTGAACTTCATCTTGAGATATACTTGAAACACAGCATGTGACCTGGAACTTTCTGAATTTGCATCTGTTGGATGTTGTGTCCTATTTTTATTTCCTTGCTCCAGTAAAGTATACAACTCATTGGCGCTTTTGATTTCAACATATTTGATACCAGCTACCACAACTCCAAATTTGCTGTCTTCCCTCAATGTTAGAGTGGATCCAGGATTTAGTAGATCTTGTACTATTTCATTATAAACCTAAGATTGCAAATACAACAATAAAAATACAAGTCTCCTAATGAAATTTGTCAGAATATGTACATAATCAACAATAAACATTCATGAAATAAACAAATCAAAACTATTTTAAAAAAGTGATGACCACATGTGAATATTAATTTACACAATTACATACATAATAAGTACATACTAATTAGTCAATACTTATCAGCTGTATCCAAAATACACAAATAAATTCAGTAAAATCTATAACTTTTATTTTTCGAATTGAATCTCCAGAAATCTTTTTATTGGCAAATATAACAGCTAATAATACCTTAAAAATTAACAATACCTTTTATATCAAACATAAAAGTACAAAATCAATATTTTATTATCACTACATGGAATACTGTTAATTCTACTTGAAAATTTCTTGGAAATTACAAACCTCTAAATATGTGATACCCAACTGAAAATCTCTATCTGCACTAAGTTCTTCTTTTGTATGAAATAGTTGTTCCATAGTCAAAAATGTTATTCCAGGGTTTGAGGGATTTCCCAGCATTGTATATGTCTTGCCAGCTCCAGTAGCCCCATAAGCAAATACAGAACAATTGATACTGAAGAAATAAAACCAAAATTTATGGTTTTTATCCAATTATATATTAAATTTAAGTGATATGTTTGTATATTATGAATATTACTACTAATTTTAACAGAAAGGAAAATAAATACTCTATTGTGGAATTATTCTAGAAGAAATAAAACAAAAAGTGAAAATATTACTACCCTTCAATAATATGGCAAATTTTGCCATACGCATTCATGATAAAGATTGAAGAAATGATTTTGATGAAATCGCTCTGAATTGGTGAATCATTGCTTGGTTAATTTTGTAATTTCAATGTAAAAGGGCAGCTGGAAGATTAGAAAAATAAACCTATCTCCATTGTGTTAATATCAGATTCTTTTCATAATAAGCATTATAATTTATATTTTAAATAACAATGAGATAGAGGTAGGTGAAACAATGATTTTAATATATGTTCAACATATCACAAGTCATTTTCTAAAATCAACTTACCCATCCATCAGAGAATTTATTAATGGTTTAGTACTGTGGTCAAACACCTCTGCATTTTGTACATGCACATCGAATACCCTGTGAAAAGTAAATTGCAGATCCTTTTGAGTTTTTCTTAAGAGGTCTCTAGTCTTCTGTTGTACACCATGGTAAAAGAATGGTTCGGCATTCTCTTTTGGATCAAATATAAGTACATTTTCATCAACCACTTTTACAACAACCCTTAAATTAAATAATCGATGAATATAATTAAACTGAGATAATAAAGAAAATTATTCTTTACCTGTGATTGTCTCCAGATTCTTTAGTATTGGAAGGTCTGACTCTAACTACAACTTTTATATTAGCCCTTGACGTTGAAGTTGTAGCTGTGAGGACTGAGGGTTTATTCAACCTACTCAATGGCCGACTTATCGTCAAATTGTTTTTTTTATGGGGCGATTTTATAACATCACGTCTAGATTTCATCATAACTATTGTAATGAGATGCTTGTACGCCAATTTGGTGGTAACGTTTCAACAATAACTAAATTTACATGTTACAGTGCACTGGTCCAAACATTCGAGTCAAGTTTCAAATTTGACAATTTTTTCAGAAAATGTCATGGAAATATTGGTAAAATTAACGTCATAACTTATGCTTATAATTAAAAACAAATTTCAAACACTGGGATTGAATATTTCTAAATACGTTAAAAACACAGAATAAAATTATTCAACTTTAAAAAATTTGACCTTTTTTGTGTTCCTTGGCGTGTTCGAAACTGCACAGTAGGGGCAAACAAGTTTAGGTTCCATTATTTCAAAAATTGAAATTCTCAAGTACTTCGAACTTACCACAAATGAAAAGAATTTTACAGTTTTAAAGAGTTTTCAGTGTTTAATTGGGATTGCAGTCCAGGTCAGGAAAATAAGTTACCTCTTTAGTACTTTCCAAGTTTTTGAAAATGTTGATTTTCTTCTTCATGGCTAAAATTGTATAATATTAACAGTTTATGCAACAAGGCACTATTGAAAATGTTTTTTACAATTACTGTGAAGTTTTATTTCTTGAATTTTAAAAATAAGTATTCCCAAATGCATTGGGTTTTAATATTATTGCATTTTACGTGTATAGTGGTTGGAGGAAGCAACGACAATGACTGAATTTCTCAATTCACCTTTTGAAGCGGATTGCTTCCAGGTGTGTTTTTCAAGCGCCCCGCGCGTTTCTTAAATTACGTAACGTTGGCCGAAGTTTTTATCACGAGAAGAGATTATTCTTTATTCGACTAAAGTATTAAAGTCGAATAAAGAATTGTTCAGTCAGTGATTTTTAGACAAGTTTTATTATTACCTCTCATTTAAATATGAACTATCACAGAGTAGATTCATCGTCCATTGAATTTATGAGAAGAGAATTAATTTATTTAGTGTATTGGGAGTGGATTTTTTGGTAAATAGAATATCAGAATATGAACCATTAGTAGGAAGAACAAATCAGATTTATATATATAGCAACATATATATATATATATATATATATATATATATATATATATATATATATATATATATATATATATATATATATATATATATATATATATATATATATATATGTGTCAGATTATCTGTGTCAAATTTCATTTATTAATACAGTTTGTTGCCTTTTTGATATGAACCATTTCTAAGAAAATGAGTTTGTTTGTAATTATTTGCGTAATCTAAAATTTTTGTGGCATTGTAATTCATATTGTGATCGGTGACTTGTACGTGTTAATGAAGAGTTAATGTTGAGTTAATGGAGAAGAATTCGTCTTGTTGGTATTGAAATTCAAATCAAATGTCGTCTACAAAATTCTATTTCAAAATTGCGATTCTGTATATATAGGTCAAACATCACAAAACCTACATTCAAAGATCATTTCTCATAAAAGTGATTGAAGTTATACCAACAAGACGTATATTCTTCTGCATTAATTTAACATTAACTCTTCATTAATATGTACATGCCACCGATCACAATATGAATTACAATGCCACAAAAATTTTACATTACGCAAATAATTACAACAAACGCCTTTTCCTAGAAACGGTTCATATCAAAAAGACAGAAATTTTATTAATAAAAAATCACAGATAATCTAAGCAACATACATATGTATAAATCTGATTGGTTCTTCTGATTAATGGCTCATATTCTGATATCCTATTTACCAAAATAAACGCGCGGAGCGTTTGAAAAACACGTCTGGAAACAATCCACTTGAAAAGACGAATGTAGAAATTCAGTCAGTGTCGTTGGTTGGAAAATTTTTAATAGTGCCTTGTTACATAAATTGTTAATATTGTACAATTTTAGCCCTGAAGAAGATAAAAAAACATTTCCGAAATCTTACAAAGTACTAAAGACGTAATTATTTTAAATTAATTATACCAAACATTTCAACTATGTTCTATCATGTTTTGAGCCAGTCATTAATTGACATTACAAAAATTAGAGAATATAAAATGATACTGTAACAGGGGCAAGTTAAACAAAAGTTTAACTTGTATAACGTTAGATTAATTAAGAATCCAATTTCATATACTGTGCAATTAAAAACGAAATGAAATTCAAGAATAAAAATATAAATTATATTTTCCATACCTGTGTAAAAAGTATTTTAATGTTGAATGTGTACAATACATACAATACATATTTGAATGATTTCATCTCTAAGACTGGAGAAAAAATGAAATAGTTCATTTGTTCATTATAATATAATATCAAAAAAATTATGGAACAACTACCTATGTGTATACTGACGTTTGATTCACGGTCCACGCTTACGGATTGGCGTACTAAAAAGTATAGGGTGTGTGTCATTTCATACCTTCCAAACTACTTACGTTACTTGTTACGGTTAGGTTCATCGCTCGTTTAATCAAAGGCGATTTGTAATATACTTTTAGTAAATTCGTTCAAATTAATGTATACACTCACTCATTGGTGATATTCCGTCGGCTGTTTTGATTAGAGCAAAATGGAAACCTATGATGTTATAGTTAATCAGCCGGTGGTTATAGATAATGGTTCTGGTGTGATCAAAGCTGGCTTTGCTGGTGATCAAATTCCGAAATGCAGATTTCCAAATTATATAGGTCGCCCAAAACATGTCAGAGTTATGGCGGGGGCTTTAGAAGGGGATGTTTTCATTGGACCAAAAGCTGAAGAACATAGAGGTTTGCTTTCCATAAAGTACCCAATGGAACATGGTCATGTAACTGACTGGAATGATATGGAAAAAATTTGGGCTTATATTTACAGTAAAGATCAACTTTCTACCTTTTCTGAGGAACATCCAGTTCTTTTGACAGAAGCTCCTCTAAATCCCAGACCAAATAGAGAAAAAGCAGCTGAAATACTCTTTGAATCATTTAATGTGCCTGCTCTATACATTTCAATGCAAGCAGTTTTAAGTTTATATTCTACTGGTAGAACCACTGGTGTAGTTTTAGATTCTGGTGATGGTGTTACCCATGCAGTACCAATATATGAAGGATTTGCTATGCCACATAGTATAATGCGGGTTGATATTGCTGGTAGAGACGTTTCTAGGTATTTGAAACTATTACTTTGTAAGGAAGGTATAAATCTTCGTACTACCGCTGAATTTGAAACAGTTCGCACAATTAAGGAAAAAGTTTGTTATTTAGCAAATAACCCTATCAAAGAAGAATCAGTTGAAATGGAGCACATGCATTATACACTTCCAGATGGAAATATTGTTAAAATAGGCCCAGCAAGATTTAGAGCACCAGAGCTGTTATTTAGGCCTGATTTAATAGGTGAAGAATGTGAAGGCCTTCATGAAGTACTGTTGTTTTCTATTCAAAAATCTGATTTAGATCTGCGAAAAATTTTATTTAAGAACATTGTCTTATCAGGGGGCTCTACCCTCTTCAAAGGTTTTGGTGATCGCCTTCTATCGGAAATTAAGAAACTTGCACCAAAAGATATTCAAATAAAAATATCTGCCCCCCAGGAACGTCTGTATTCTACATGGATTGGAGGTTCAATTCTTGCTTCTCTTGACACATTTAAAAAAATGTGGGTTTCAAAGAGAGAGTTTGACGAAGAAGGGCAAAGAGCAGTTCATAGGAAAATGTTTTAGACTTTTATGTTTATTACTATTAAGTTTGAACACACACTGAAGTGTAATAGTGATGTAATCAAGATGCTTAAATTAACTTATTTTTTCTATATATTAAAATTTTATTTTAAATATGCTCTATGATCATTCTTGATCAATAAAATCTTAACTCTTACTCTGCATGTGGTAATTAATATCCATTTCAAATAAAATAAGTATTATTTGAAGCTTTGTAGAGCACACATTTGCTGAATTATTTAAACTGTCTGCTGAATGTTTTTGAAAACATATTCAGAATAAGTACTGGGTGTAATGATTGCATGATGAATTTTTTTGGAAATTATGTGTGCCAATCAAGTGAAAACCCAATTTGATATGAACTTCTTTTTTATATGAATCACATTTTGACTTAAATACAGCTTAAGTTGGCCTAAAAGTAAAGCAGGAGTGTGGCTTAAATGCAAAATCAGGCCTTATACTTTTTAAACAGATCGACTTTAAGTATCAAAAAACTTATTACTAATTTTATAAATTGCAAAATATAATTTTTTCGATTCATTATCAGAATTTAACATGATCTATATGAGGATATTTCTTGAAATTATTCAATTCAATGAATAACAATAATTTTTATAGATGGAAAAGTAAACATTATTTAAATACTAAGGTCTGCTTTGCTTTTGGGTTTTATTGATATTAATGTTGCACTGAATTTTTGAAAATAATTTTTTTATTTATTGAATATCAAGATAGCTTTCAAATTAATAAACGATTTATTATAGAAAAACATAGTTCTTATATACAAAATAACATACGTATGTTTAAGCCTTATTTAAATGACTTGTTTGTAAATATATTATTTTCAACTAGAATATTTTGAAAATGATTTTAAAAAAACTCTAATTTTGTTTTCAAAAACTAGCACAATACTTCTAAGCTAATAGAATCCAGATTAGAGCAAACAGTAGCTTAGACCTTTTGAGGCCTGTGCAACTTTAAAGACCCTTTAAAAGTTGAAACAATATGCGCAAAAAGTAAAGGAACTTTGAATTAAAAGTCGTTTAAATAAAATTTTATTATATGTATAACATTTCATTTTATAAAAGTATTTAACAATATTTTATGTTCAACAAATCTCTATTTTTTTTAAGTTTCTAGATGTATTAATACTCCGTTTCCTCTTTTAGTGGAATTGAGAATAATGATAACTATTGGAGTGGTTGTTTTTATTGAATATATAATAGAGTCACAATCCTATTCAAATCTATGATGTAACAATAACATTCATCAACTACTTTATGAAATTAAGTAATTTACATGAAAGGAGAAGAGAAAGCGAAATTCAACTTTTTTGCAGTCTTTGGTCTTGCATCTATATTGTTCTCCTTAATCATAACAAATCATGGGGCTTCATATTCATAACCATAATAAGCTCCTTCAGCATAAGCTTTAAACATATCATCTGAATTTCTTCGTAACCTTCTACCTATTGGTTCTAAATCATTGTAACATTTAGGAAATACTTTATTTATTGCTTTCATTGCATCATCTTCACTAACATTTCTAACTGCCATCACTGAACTTAAAGCTTTACTTTTTACACAATTTTGATGAGTTTCCTTAAAATTAAATATGGAAGTATCTCCATTCATCCAAGCTGACATCCAACTGCAATGTGCTAAATTTGCTGCACGAATTTCCGTACATGCAAGATGTTCCAAGTTAGTAAAATCCAACTTATTCTGACAATGATCCAGCATATGAATGAATTCATGTGTTAAAACTCCTTGGACTATTCCTGTACTTTTCGCTGTATTTTGACAAACCACTATTTGATTTAATATGGGATCATACCCACCACTCACAGTAGGCGCACATTCTTCACAAGAAATATGTCGTCTTATATCTACTTCGCAACCTGAGCCCTTCAAAGCACCTAACATTAGTTTGACCAATGGACTTTTAAGGATGCATTTATAAACGTTCTGCTCACATTTATTTTTATCCAAATTGTTTCTACCCTTTAAAAATTTCTGTAGAGCAGAGTCATTGGAAGCTTTTCTTTCAGGATATAAATCATAACCCCATTTCTCCTCCTTTGATTGTTTCAAATCAGGACTTGTGTCTTTATTTGAATTTTCGGTAACCGAGTTCTCTTGAGCATCAGAAGAACCTAGAGTAACAGTCATTTTTTCAAAATTATTATTAAGTTATTACAATTTTTTTCATTCAAAAGTGAAGTTCAAATACGGATGAAAAAAATTATGGATTTATCTATGGATTTATATTTTTATCTGTGGTCTACGACGGTCAAAGTAACTGAGCTGAGACACAGCCAAACTCTACTTACAGAGTTAGGCTGTGGCTAGATGCACCTGCAGATGTTTGTTGCACAGATTGGCCTTATCGTAAAAATATTATTTATATAAACTTATAATTTATAATATGACTTAATTGATAATTTATGACTTTTCTTCTTCAAAAATATTGCTGACAAGATTTTAATACCAAATATTGAAAAGAATAATTCATAGTCAACTTAATCAATTTTTTTTGACTTGAGATGTTCAGGTGGCAATTTGTCAACGTGGCAAATGTATGGCGATCAAATAACATTTGAATCGATATTGAAGTCTGCATCTTTCGTTATTAGTTGGTCAAAAAAGGATTTGCTAATCAATATAATGATACCCACTCTACGAACATTGTATTCGGAACGCTATTGAAATCAAATGTCAGATTTATTAATTTCCGTTACATTTAAGGTATTAATGAAAAAATCTGCCTACTTGAAAACGCAGTTGTTTTGATATATCAGTTGAATATCGTCTTTTCGATTCATGGCGTGATGAATCACGACTCTAGATACAATGTTTCAACTTACCGTGATTTATTACTGAAACTAAACGTTAGTGATGTTTCAACTGAACAACGTTGACAGCAATAAAAATATTCCTACTGCAAAATCATCGAAAATAAAATTCAACAAACTGGCATTTCAGGTAAACTTAAGGTTTTCAGGTGAGAATCTGTCAACGAAATAGACATTCGTGATGACCTGAATGAGATGACAGAGGCGAAGATTTTGAGGAAGATGACAGGAGGCAGACTGGAGATGGAAGACCAAGGTGAGAAACTTAACGGATTGTAGAATCATAATATTATATTATAATTTATAAAGATAATTTTGTGCTTTTCTTGAAATATAATTATTAAAGGAATAAGTAAAAAAATTCAATTATTATAAGTAATACTATCAAGATAAAATGTTCACCCACAAACTGACTTTACTTACGTAAGTTAAGTTGAGTTGTGATTCAGTTCACACGTGTCAATCTTCTTATATTGTACTATACTCATTTTATTTTGTAATCACATAAACACAATCGATAAGTTAAAAAAATTACACATAAAAATCTAAGATAACTTCAGAGTTTCAAAGATGTTGATCCTACAACTCTCTTGCTACAAACATCATTTTTGATTGCTATATCTTGTTTTATGAATGAAGAAAGTATACAAGGAAAGTAAAACCTGGGATCTTTTCTGTCCAAATTCACTAAGGGTTCATAGAACCATCCATACCTTTAAAAATTACAATAAATTATATATTGATTTGAATAATGAAATGAGGATTACTCTTGATTGACTGTCTCAGGATATGGTTTTCTTTCTCTAGGAGTACTTTCTTTGGCTCTCCTGATATTTTCAATGAGTGATGGATCGACTTTTGAGAGATCTATAACTTCGTGTCTTGAATAGAATTTATTCGTGACAACCTGTTCTAAAAAAATGACAGCGTACTCTTAACTTAGATACTCATGTCAAAGCACTATATTCACACTTACTGTTATAATTGGGTGAATATGTTTCATACGCTTTGAACAAATTTTCATCTTTTAAATAACGTTCTTTCAGAAATTTTTCATATCCTATACTTTTCATCATTTTTGTAGAGAAATGTAAAATTCTACTTTTAAATGTAGAATTAGCAGCTAGAATTTTGAATGGAGTATTCTTTAAATCTACAATTTGAAAATATCTACTTTGACATAACTGATATTTTTGGTAAAAATATACTTCATTTGGTCAGAAATACTTTGAAGAAAAAGTGGTTCAAAGCTCATTTCGATTTTATGTAAAATTTTTATATTTATTTTTTGGATATGTTTTATGATATTTTATACATATTCATAATCGGTAATGAATTTATTTCCTACAATGAACACATATTTTTTAAATTTGTAAGAGATTATGAAATAGCGATCATAGAGTATAGAATTTTTCTTAATTCTCGTTTAATAATAATATTTAGGTTTCATAAAAAAAATTGTTATACGACTGACTCTTTTGAGTGAAGAAGTATGCAGAATCAAATTTATTTCACAATTTTGTGCCAGAATCTGAAGTAAATTTCTATTCTTGAGAAATATATTGTAAAATTTATTTTAGGTGTAAATGGCGAACGTTTTCTTCATCTTTATTTATATGGTCTGTACAAACGAAAAACAATAATATTTTTATCAAAAAGAAATGGTTAACCTTCAAATTTATTCATTTTTCGGTATATTTATTAATAATTTTTCATTATTTCATTAATATATATTAGTTAAGTTACCAGTAGCTTTAACCTAATTCTGAAAAATTTTTAACAACGAAATTTTGGTAAAATTGAAGAGTCTGCATTAAATCTGTACAATTTTTAGCATTACTAATATTTCAAATATATTAAGGAATACCACAAATGATATTATCACAGGGGAGACGTTTTTTTCCTATATCCCTGGAAAAAATTGCACTTTCAGGATCATTTTGGCGATTCTGTTTTGCAACTTCATCAAGGCAATTAGCAATGTATTTACATGATCATATCTGAAAATCTTTGGTATACCAAAACTTTTTTTAGAAAATGGCAAAGTGTTGTTGGACTTGAAGTGCATGCCCAAATTATGGCTGATACAAAATTATTTTCAGCTTCCTCTTCATCATTTTTATCGTCGACTAATACAAATGTATCATTTCATGATGCTTCAATACCTGGTACTCTTCCAGTTTTGAATAAACGTTGTGTAGAAGCTGGAGTTATAACAGCTTTGGCACTTGACTGTAATGTTAATATGATTTCAATGTTTGATAGGAAGCATTATTTTTATGGAGATATGCCTGTAAGTAGCAATCAATAAAAATTTATTCCGTCTTTATTTTTATGAATATACTAATAAAAAAAACAATGTTTAGTTGGAGATTTTGATGGAATAAGAGAACAGAGTAATCGATAAAATTACATATCTTTCAAAACGTACTCTATATTATAATCTCCAAAGTGAAATTAATTTCTTTTCAAATCCAGAGCTTGGTTTTTTTTTTAGATTACTTAAAATACTCTATGATATATAAATTATTCCTAAATATGCATTCAACAGAAAATAATATATCAACATATTTTGCAATGCAAAATATCCTCATCTAATCTTTTATTTGAATCAATTTATGACAAAGCCAATTACAAATCCTCCTTGTCCCTTCTTTTCGTACAGACAATTTGCTGTATGATTGTGATTAATTTAAATAATTTATATAAAGGCTGGATACCAAATAACTCAACAAAGACATCCACTTGCAAGCGATGGGTCCTGCAAGTTTATAGTGTTCACACCAGGCATACATAAATCGCCGTACATGAAAGAAGTAAAAATTAAACAGATACAACTTGAACAAGATAGTGGCAAAAGTTTACATTGTGATGATCGTAGCTTAGTAGATTTGAACCGTGCAGGAATGGGATTGATGGAGTTAGTATTCCATCCTGATTTGTCTGATGGGGAGGAAGCTGCAGCACTCGTAAAAGAATTGTGTAGAATTCTAAAAAGAGTAGAAACTTGCTCTTGCAAGATGGAAGGTTTGTTGATAAACGTTTAAAGTGTGCGTGCAAATCTAGTATATTTTATCTTATCAGATTTTGAGCTAAATCATATTTTCAGCAGTGTATGTCTCTAATTTCTCGACGCTTTTTCTCTAAAAATTATTTTTTAGAGGGTGCTCTCAGAGTAGATGTAAACGTATCAATTCATAGGTGTAATGAACCTCTTGGTATAAGAACTGAAATTAAAAATATCGGATCGGTTAGAGCAGTAGCTGCCGCAGTCAAGTACGAAATTGAGAGGCAAATAAAATTAAAAAATAAAGGATATGATGTAATAAATGAAACTAGAGCATGGGATGCAGAAAAAAAAATAACGGTGGCTATGCGAGATAAAGAAGAGAAACAGGTTGGTGAAATTTCTTACATATATTTTACATAAACCTTTTCACATTTCGTTTTCTCTTGCTGATTCGAATTAATAGTAGGATTATCGATATATGCCCGAACCAAATCTATCTCCCCTATTTTTATCTACTGGAGATGTACATCAAGGATTGATAGATATAGAACAACTGAAACAATCACTTCCCGAATTGCCTGCCAAAACAAGAGAAAGATTGGAGAAAACTTTAGAATTGACTGCAGATCAAGCCATGATTCTTGTGGTAAGTTAATTTTCAATAATTGAAACACGAATAAGGAATTAACGTTTTCTATAATAATTTTTGTAATTTCTCTTCCAGAATGATGATGTGTTGTTGACATTTTTCGAAGACTGCGTTAAAAAAAAAGAACTGATCCCCAAGTTCTTGGCAAAAACACTTATTTATGAATTTTCAAATGCCGTGAATAAAATGAATATCGACCCAGCAAACTTGTGAGTATGATATTCTTTCAGATACACCTTTCCAATTTTTTTCATTCCATCGTTATTTCAAATTTTTTTTTCTTTCGAAACTTGACGTAAGAATAAGTTATTTTCAGCTTACATAGGATCGATTTTGTAGCAGATACAGTGTATTTAATGCAGACCAGGCAAATAAATAGAGATACTGCTCTTAATCTGTTCATAGAATTATTACAAGGAAATACAGGGGACCCTCTTCAGGTAATTTCTCATAAGACGATCGTATATTGCATAAAAACATTTATTTTCAGATTGTGACGAAGAAAAATCTGTTTCAAATTACAGATGAGGCAGAATTGGAATTATTATGTAAAGAATTGATGAATGAAAATAAGAAATTAGTTGACTTATACAGAGGGGGTAAAACAAAAGTTCTTAAAGCCATGATGGGCATACTGGCTGCTAAAACAAATCAAAGAGCAGACATGGCCAAATGTGATCAAATATTGAAGAAATTGTTGAATGAATGAAATTTTTTCACAAAATCAAGTTTTTATAAAATTTTCTTTAATTTTTTGTCACATTACCAATTCGATAACAAAATCCAATAACTGAACAATTATAAGATTTAATTCAACTAAAGTTATTTTTTCATATTCCCTGAATGCTAAAATATGTTTGCTCAGTTTTTATTTATATAGGTTCACGTTCAACATTATCTGCAGTTGATTTAAAAATTTTAACTCATTTTTTTTCAAGTTTGGAGATAATAACATTATTTTTTCCAAACAAAAATTATGGTCAGTCAAGATGATGGTTTGTTTCATTTATTGCATATAACAAACATATAAAAAAATTTATTAAATTTCACAAAATATGTACACAATTAATGTATATAAATAAAAAAATTGAATTAATTCTTGAAAATTATAAAATGGAATAAAAAAGTTATCACAATGTACACAAGCATATTATATATAATACATATCAATCATAAACTGACGACAATTATATCTCCATTCCTCATTGAGTAAAAATCTAAATCTCTATGATCTTCTAGAATAATTCTGAAATTTGGATCGTCTTGACTTACATATACTAAGTTTGGCTGCTGATTTAGTTTGAAAATTTTCTGAACCAGCACCATCAACTTATGTACTACTATAGTTTGGGGTAGTTTTTTTACGACTTTCTCATCTTGATACATTATATTTAGAGTTACTAGCGTATTTTTGATGGATTTCGGCTTAATAATCAGCTCCGATTCTTCGGGTTCTCCATACACTGTAAAAAATTATTTCTTAACCTTGCAAATATTATGAACACTATCATTTTACCTAACCTAGATATCATTAGAGAACTTTAAACATAACTAACTTTGTTAAACAACGATTTTTTTTCTATTGATGTGATAATACAAATTAGATATATGTGAATCATATGCTGGAGGTCACTGTGTTAATATTTATACATAAAATTACACTTCAGCTTGCACCAAACTATTTGCACAATAAATTAAATACTTCTACTGACATCCATGAGTATAGTACACGAAACAGAGACAGATTTATATTAGATCATAAAAAGACAAAGGCATCACAAAATTCTGTGTTTTTTAAGGCTTTGATTGCATATAATAAATTGGCATTATATATACGGAATTTAGACTTAAAAAACTTTAAAGTGAAAGAAGTTTATATCTGAGTAAACGACTAGTAAAAATTTATAAAACAATATAGACTCTTAAATGTTCTTGAATTAAAATGTAATTAGTTTATTATGTAACATCTTTGCTAAATAAATTTCTTATTATATTGACTGAAACTATTTACTTTTGAGCTAAGTGAATAGTCATCAGAAAAATATATATTATTATAGAAAGATAATATAGGGGATTTTTGTGGCACCTTCATTCACAATCGCTTAACGTCATAAAATCTGCTAACAGTTTCTTTTTTTAGTGTACAGTAACCTATTGCCATTCTTATCATGACTCTTCAGAATCGTAGTTATTTTTGAATGCCTTACTTTCTTTACAACTTCAAGTTTACCTATCAAGTAGGTATAGTATTTTAATTGAGCAGACAAATACATCAAGTCATTTGTTCGTCAGTATCTGATGAAAAACACCTGTTAGGCTGTTAGGCCTTAAGAACAAATTCAACTAGCATGCATTGACGACAAAAGTTACGTACATTGAATAGCCTGCACTTCTTACTACTGAATGTTTATGTTTCCGATACATTACACACAATAGGTATAGATACGAGTTGAGGTATAAAAATTTATGAGCAATTTAAATATTTAATTCAGAATCAGACTTACTATCAATGAGATCCATGTACCTATTATGTAACCCCAGAAATTCGTCCCTTTGTGTTGAAGTATCTTTCACACGTAACCACTCCAAACCATATAATTTGATATAATCGTATTCTGCACCTCTTCTATTTTCTGCCTTTATTTCAGTTCCATTGAATGTCTGAAAACGAAGATCAAATCAGTGATTAAAGTCGCGCAAAGTAATGATGCCCGTTATATTTTCTATTGCCAAAAGAGTCAATTACCAGATTACTATTAAATAGTACAGTTTCAGTTATATATTGAACAATTCTTTTAAAATCACTGACCTTTGAGTTCTGATTTGAAATATTCAAAACATTTTATGCAATCCAAATATAATAACTGTCTCGACATTATTAATAGATAAATAGAAAAACTGTTTTCCAAAATTTCAGAAATACTGTAATTATTTATAATAAAAAAGGTATTTCTGTCATTAGTGAAAAATGAGAAAAATCACTGCGGTAAATGGGCATTCATGATTTAAGGTCTGTTACAAAGTGATTATTAGAGAATATTAAATCATGATCCGATTGACATGCTTTCAAATTCCGGCTGAAAACAACTAAGGGATGTAATCCGTATTTTTCAAAATTCTAACAATATTGAAACCTAAGTATTAAACTGGAAATTGTGGGTTTTGTAACAGTATCTAATTTTATAACCGACAACTTTCAAAAGATGCCTCAAAACAAATAAAGATAACAATGATTTTTCTCTAACAGAATAGGATATATCTATTATTTACAATAGAAAAACGTACTTTCAGATTTCCTATTCTGGCCACTACAATTTGGAACCTGTTAGCTTCGGACTGGGTCTCAAGTATGGGATTTTTAACGAATCTTAGATCTTCCAAACTTTTCAATCTGTTCAATTCATTTATTGATTCCCACTAAAAGAAATAAACGAACACTGTAGAATTTTATATATATATATATATATATATATATATATATATATATATATATATATATATATATATATATATATAATGCAAATGGCTTACATTATCAATTTGATTGTAACTAATGGATAGCTTCTTCAGTTTCCCAAAAATATTGACTTTTTTTGCTGTACCAGCAAATTCAATTTTCCTTAGGCCAGTATTACCAATAAATAATTCTTCCAAATTTTCCAATATGCACAATTTGCATATTTCTGACCATTTTTCTATATTGTTTTCATCAATATCAAGGATCCTTAAGCTCTGAAGTACATTTGGGGGTGTATTTAAACACTGAATGGAATTAAGGGGCACCCGAAGTTCCTGAATTCCCGGAAATGCCACAGAAATTTCTAGAATATCCTCCCATGTTAAATTCATCGACGTGCATATCAAAGTTTCAACATTAGGAAAGCAGTAATCTTGGACATTATTGGGTGTATTAAGTTGATTCTCACTAAAACACATATCCAATTTATTATTAATAAAATTAAAACATGAGAAACATCTAATGTATTTTAATCATTATATGCAATACAGTTCTAGATTACCTTAAATTCAACCAACGTAGCTGATCCAATTGAATACATATATCAAATACTGTTATCCAATACGAGATTAGATTTTTGCTAAGATCAAGTTCCTGAATATTTGGACACAGGTTCTTCAGTTGCCCTGGTTCTCCTGCAGAACTGATATTTTGTAGCCTCAAGTTAACAACTTTTAGTGAATCGAAATTGCTGTTGGATAATTAGTAAAATAGTTAACTGCTGTTCAAATTACAATTAGAGGAAATCAACAAATTAATTTCCATAACATAACATATCTTGCTTAATAATAAGAAAATTATTTTACTAACACTCAATAATTAAATCATTTAAGTCAAATCAGTATTTCGTTTGAATAACCAGCAAGACTTCTAAATGATTAAGTCAATTATAAGATGAACCTGCCATCTGTGTGAAAACATGTTTGGTAAAATTAGTTTTCATATAAGCTTTTTCAGTATATTTCAAGTAGAAGAAAAGATTAATCTTTAAAGTGTTACCTCTGCTGGTCCCTGATTTTGTCAAATCCAACCATTTCTAAAAATGGAGCATTAATACTCTGTTGAAAATGGAATAACTTTTGTTGAACTTGTTGGGCAGCCGTTTCATTCTCATTTTGCCCATATCTATCAATTATTGATTTAACTACAGAATGGCCAAGTTCTACTTTTTCAGGTCTAACAAAAGAACCTGATTTAGGAAACCTGAAATGTGATACATAACAAAGAAACTTTTCAAAAACATGATATTTTTTACAACAAAATGTTTATACGAACCAATTCAATAAAATATATTACCTTTTTCAACATCTGGTCTAACAGAAGGCTTTATTAGTGATGATTTAATTGGTAGTCAAATAATAAAATAGCCAGATAATGAAGAAAAGAAAAAACCAAAATATCTACAGGGTACAAACCAAATCGCGTTTATAAACTGTTGTAATACAGTAATCCATATTATTACCTTGATTCAAAATATTGAACACCATTTATAGTACCATTATGCTTTCCTCTAAACTGATCATCCCAGTCTATTCCGAGCCAATTTGACGAATGTGTTTCAACAGGTCCTATGTACTTTACTGTTCCAATGTGTCCTAAACATTCCACTCTATCCCCTATTCTAATATTCGTAGGCGACTTGGAGCAATCGGAAACCATATCAGTTTCCTTTTTACTGCAAACGAATGATACATTATTGTACTATTTAGATAAAAAGCATTTTAGTGAGAAAAATCATATATGGTATTTTTGAAAATTACCCGGGGGTTATCATAAAAGAGTTAATTCGCCTCTCAAATTGAATGATTCAGTCTGACAGAATAACAAACTGTCTTTTGTAATATTTATTATTGCCAATCGTGACGTATTTGGACATGATCCGATATTAATAGTAATAGAAAACACTTCCAGAGTTTGCATCAATCTAAAAACGAAATATCTAAAATGAAATCTTATGGAACTGCATAATTTCCAAAAAAATATTCAGAATATTACTTTAAGTGACATACAATTTGTGAAGATTTAAACAAAATATTCAGAATTCTATAAAATAACTCATTGTTCAGATGAATATTACTTTGAAATTGAAGGAGTAAAGAAAGATTGCTTTTTATACTTTTTTTACACTTTTATTTAACTATTTGGTCGTACGTTGCACGATTACGATGTCTTCTCCGGACATATATTTTAGATTCTCCTCAATATTATTTGAGAAGAATGATCTATCTTGGTGTTCGTTAGATTTGTTGTTGTACATTGTACTTGATCAAGAACTTTTTATTTCTTCTAGAAAATAGGATATGCATTAATCAACTTTTTTCTCAATATAAATCAATCAACTAATGTAATGTATAAAGCATTCAAAAGTTTATATTGTTGATGCTGCTTTTTTGATCGTCTATTTTTTAATAAATAAAGGTTTTATCCATGGCGGTATGTAAATGAAATATTGCTTCATAACAATGGACTGCCTAAGTCCTGACGTCACAGACGAAGCCGGGTCCAAAAATTACCTCCAAACAAAAAAGCTTTCAACGGTAAAGTTCCATAAAAGTATTATATTCAGTGTTTTCTCATTTTTAGCGATACAATAAGCCTTTTTCTATATGTATTTTTTTTGGATGTGTTTTAAACGAAAAGTTTTCTAGGTGAACCATTTAAATGGATTAATTCAAATTTGATCAAAATGCATATGATTTTCTCAAAAGGCAATATTTTCTGAATACCCAAAATACACAAATTGTAGTACCTTTTCTATCACCAAACATGACAAAACTCAAAATTAACATATTTTTTTAATTAAAATTTTTTTGGTGGGATTTTACATTGATAAACACATTTGCTTGGAGTCAGTATGACATCAGACTTAGGTACTCCATTAAATTTTCGCTTAACACTAGTAGAATTTCGTTAACTATATCGTATAATCAATTATACGGTACAAATATTACTTAAAATATATAAAATAGGCTTTTGTATATAAATAATATACAAATTACGATATCAAACACTAAATTTAATGAAAAACTATCCGTGGTAGTAAAAAATACTGTTCGTTGTTACGCTTCATTCCTTTTTCAAATTAGTGTCGGTATGAAGAGACGAACAGTTTCAGCAAATGTCATAGGTAATATTTGCAATAACTAACTTTTAATAATCAATAAATAATCCTTTATTTACAAACTGAAAGTAAACACAACAAATGTCAATATCGCTTATGCCACACTTCTGTCCATTTCATTGTACTCTAGATAACTGCAATCTAACTCTCTGACCTGCCATCTTCCGTCCTGGTTCATTATATATCCTAGAGTCTTTCTAGAAGATTCCATTTCGAGAAGATTCGATTGCCAGAACGTAGGAGTCTTTGTTATATCACATTTGCCGGAATAATTTTCGTAACAGTATGTATAAGTCAGTATGAAAGTCAGGGTACCACGAGTGACCCTAGGGATGTCGGAAATGCAATAAAGTATCGATATATATCATATCGATATTTTTTGAAAATATCAATATCGATATTAATATTTTTATTAAAAAAAATCGATATATCGGTATAATTTAACAGAGAATATTCGTGCTCTAAAAATTAATTTATTTGGCTTAATCTACTTCGGTCCTCTTTCATGACTAGATGAATACTAAAAGGACATCATTTATAATAAATCAAGAACAACCATTTAAAAATTTATTTGTTTATTAATCACACCAATATTATCAGATGCAGACATAAGAAAAACTCTTCAATCTATGTGTTCGTCAGTAAGCCGACTTCTGTTGCTGGGTACTGCGAGATTTACGGCAGATGTCACTCCCTCTGAGGAAACAGAGGACTCAGGCGATATCAAATACTAGAGCTATGTCGGAAAGGTCTGAGGTAAAATGACGACAATTTAAAATCATACCAGAATTTTGATGGATTTGCTTTTCTCGGTATTATAGGTTCGTTGAAGTTGCAACAAAATATATCATAATTTTTTCATGTCCGGACCATAACGACGGCGGAGAATTTTTTGAGTTTGAGAGAATTGTAGTAGTAGGTCTGAGTTCAGGTAAAAGTTGTCCCGACGTCTATGTTCTAAACATATTTCTTTTAATAATGCGGTTTGTATTTTCAAGTCGTAAAAACGCATAGTGATGTTGTCTTTTTAGATGTGCAGCCAAATTCTTCATATTTATATGTTTTTTCACACAGATTACGCAGATTTGTTTATTTTTTTGAAAAAGTTCCATACAACACTAGACATGATATATAAAACAGAAATCCAATACAATGCTTAAATTATGTTATTTCTCTAAATTGTTTATTGATTGGTGTTTGAGAACTAGGTACTCAATCAAGTGTAGAAATAGAAATTTATATTTATGAATGTTTACAACACGAAGTATAGATATATATTTATACTTCGTGATTTACAAGGAACGAACTAATGAACACGTGGTTGTTATTGTTGTTACTTCATGGAAGTGAGTGACAGATTGTTGAACATAGAAATGTGTGTCAGAGAGGAACTCACACAGCTTAACTGTATTTACGTAAGTAGAGTTAGGCTGTGGCTCAGACTGAGAAAAGAGAGAGATTGATTCTATGTTGGTAGCCCGTTTTATAAGGTGACAGTTGCTGTTAGGGCACAGAACATACCAAATATTATAATATTATATAAATATTATAAATATAAAAATATTAAGGGTATGTTCTGTGTGTTAGGGCGTGCTAATGTGATCACAAAATAGTGTTAGTATTCAGTGATATGTTTTCTTCCATCGAATGACAATATGTCTATATACATAAGTCAGTCACAGCCTAACTCTACTTACGTAAGTTAACTCTCACAGCCTAACTCGTAAGTAGAGTTAGGCTGTGAATCAGTCATGTCAACAATACGGGCGGGCAGTTAGACAGTTAAAGTTGAAATTGACAGACTGTGTTGCCAACATAAAAATATTGATTTTCAAACCTTTTTAATTTCACATGGATATATCGAAATATTAAATATCGCTCAAAAATATCGATACTTTGAAAAAATAATATCGATATATCGATATTTTTTTAGCATCCCTAAGTGACTATAACGCTTACTGTCGTTTGGGGATTCGATGACTCTTGGACTCAAATCATATTGATTTGTATACTCTAGAAACGTTTTTCTTGAAATATGTACTTATTGTGGTTCTTATTTTTTATTAGATTTTTATTATTTTAAGTTATTGGTTATTTCAAAAATATAACTATTTGTTGAAATCCATAGAAAATATGCTATGTTCCGTGGTGAAATTCCTCAACATGATCATAGATTAATATTTAGTTTATTTTTGCTTACATACGAATTTAGATTCTTTGGAAATAAGAAGTTGGCTAGTTGGCAAATAGGCACAGTTGGCTGCTGTCACGTGAGAACTGTTGGTGAAGCTGTCAAGTTAAATTCGTGCAGAGCTAATAGAGCTCCATATACTAAAAGTTTGTTTGACGGTATTAACTATTTCAAATTGAAGTACATCGTATATCTTCTTCACTAAAATGGAAATCAGAAAAACAATAGAATTACTTCGTGCCACTATCGATCCTAATCAACGACAGCAAGCCGAGGCTCAACTCGACCAGGTTTGTAAAAACATGTGCTTTTTGTTGGATCCATTCTTATGTTCCTATTTAGTTCTGGTCCACTCATAATTTGTTATTTGCAGATTCATAAAATTATTGGTTTTGCTCCGACTTTACTTCAAGTTATTATGATGTCGGATTGTGATATGCCGATTCGGCAGGCAGGTGCTATTTATTTAAAAAATTTAATTTCAAGTAGCTGGCAAGATAAAGAGGTTGATGTTGGTCAGCCTTTGCCGTTTTCAATTCACGAGCAAGACCGCGCTCTTATTAGAGATAGTATTGTAGATGCAGTTGTTCATGCTCCAGACTTAATTCGAACCCAGCTATGTACCTGTGTTCACACGATGGTCAAACATGACTTTCCTGGAAGATGGACACAAATTGTTGATAAAGTGAGTAATTGAAATAATTATGTATATTTAATTAATATAATCATATATTCAAAATATACGCTTCAATAGTTTATATTGTGAAAGTACTTTGTATTTTCAGGTTAAATTGAATTAAGTTATAGTATTTCTCAAAACTGATGATGAATATAGCTATTACCTAAATATTAATATGTTTTAACTGTTTTTAATGCAATAGCATCTTTTATTGACTTCCATTTGTAAATGAATATAGAAGATGTTGATTTTTATAATATGTATATCTAACACATTCTTCTTATTCCAGTTGCCAAAATGAAAATTAACAGTGGCAATGGTTATCTACCTATATTTTGTAGTTAATATTATTAATTATCATTTCAATATCTTGCTTCTGGAGAGTGTTATGCGTTATATATTTACCTCATTCCATGTTTATCTTGTTTTTTTTTTTAGTTTTTTCATTGAGTGTTGATTTTTTGGGGGTCAACATATATATTTTTATCTTATCCTTATTAAAACCCCTAAAAAAATTTAGATGAAGAATTATAATTTTTATTACAAATAGCACCAACTTCCAAGTAATAAAGTGTTATTTTATAAGAGCTGTTTGAGTATTATGATGAGTAGTTAAAGCATTCTCTCATAATCTCACATAAACATTTATATATGCATTTTCTTTGATTATACTGTTTTTTTTATTCATGACCAGCAGTCATAATTCAAGAAATATAACAATATAATAGAATAGGCTTAGAAATCATGTAAAGTTGTTGAAATAAGTAGAATGAAGACCCAACTCCCCTGCCCTTTATAGTACTTACATAATACTTGACTGTCCTATATAAAAGAAATGAAGCTAATATCAATGATATTTAAACCAACATTTTGTAGAATGTTGTTGAAAATATATAAATATAATTTAAACATTCGGTTAAATTTCAATAAAAAATTATTTATTTACTTGGTATGTATCAGGATGCTGTCCATTTGGAATTCTTGCACTGTAAAAAAGTCTTGACATTAGATTAATATCCTGGAATACGAATATTATGTCCATTTAACAGATCGTTGTTTTCAATCTAATTTGGCCAAGTATTTAAATTACACCTTTACAGAAATGAAGTTATTGAGTATTAATGAAATATAATAGTATATATACGTAATATTCATTCTACTATTAAAAAAGAAGTAAATAATTGATTTACTTCTTTTTGGTATTTCTGAGACAAGCTTGTGAAAATGAATGGATATTGGAATCCAGAAACTCAGTTAAAATTTTTTTATTGTTTTTTACATGGTACATATTAATCACATTTATGATGAACTACCAAGTAGGTTCTTTAATGGAACAGTATTTTTTGAAATGAATAATTTTATTGTCTTTTGTCAAAAATAACATAGAGTATATATCACATTTCAGATAAGTATTTATCTGTCGAATCCAGAACCTAGCGGTTGGCATGGATCTCTCTTGTGTCTATATCAATTGGTCAAAAATTTCGAATATAAAAAGGCAGAGGACAGACGTCCTCTAAACGAGGCCATGAATCTATTGTTTCCACAGCTGTATCAACTGGTTGTCCGCCTATTGCCCGATAACTCTGAACAATCAGTTCTTCTTCAGAAGGAGGGATTGAAGGTAAGTTGTCAAATTATCAGTAACGGCCGAATACAGTTGTGCATGTTCAATATTTGTCGTATGTCTGTTTGGTATATAATGCTTTACCAGATATAAGATCTGGTGCTTGAAGATAAATTTCAATGTAACTTTGTTGCAACATTCAATGCAACTTTTCACTGGTTTTCTAAGAGGAACAGTTATGAATTAGTTTAAAAATGTCGTATGCCAAAACACATAATACTACTTTATTATTATTATTATTATTACATGCAATCGGATCAATGTACGTTGTACAAGTCAATTGATAAAATTAAAATTAAATTTCAATAATATTTAAAATCAGTGATAACAAATGGACACAATTAACGTAATAAAATCAACATCAACTAGGCAATAAACAGAAACAAACCAACAAAATTAAGCCGATATATCACAAAACAACCTATCCTCTTCAAAACTTCAAATGTAAAACAAAATAGTGTCTTCTGCAATAATTTCTATTCACGCAGATGTTGTCACTTATTTTCTTGTTGAATATAAACTTAAATTCAAACACTTGAACTTATGATTTACACTTTATTGACTACATAGCATGACGCGTTTCGTCGTTACAAACGACTTCTTCAGTGCTTACAGACTAATAACAGATTATTTTGTAAATAGAAAATCAGGTTTTATATCTTTATTATGTGTTTCTTTATAAACTGCTAACATCCGGAATTCCCCAATATTTATAAAAGTGCTTAGTGAGGAGATCCACTGAAAGAGGTACATATATGAGAGGCTGTCTTTTATATACTGCACCTCATTTTATAAATAAGATCCTGGACGATGGTGCATGACGCCATATTCATTCGAAATAAGGATTAAAGAGTTACTTTTAAAAGATGAAATTTCTCAATGACAGTTTGTGAATATGTGGTCAATTAATTTAGTTGTACAAGGGTAGGTGGAAGATCAGGAAACTGAACCAATCCCTTTTGTGATAATTATGAATGTATGAATTATTCACAATAAACATTATTATTATTATTATTATTATTATAATTATTATTATAATTATAATGGATTTACATCATGTAAACGCCAACACTATTAAATATTTTCTTGTTCTCAATTTTGACATTTTGGTTGTTTTATGTGCTAATTTTATCAAAGAAGTCATTGGTCAATTTAACACTTGACTTTCAAATTGTGTTCCACATATTTTGATACAGAGCATAGAAACTATCAAAATATCCATTCTAAATTATTTCTGCTTTATACTAATTATATTGTTTCATTATTTATCTGTTTAAACGTATCATATTGGGTATTTCTTATTACCATATTTATTTGAAAAGTATGGTAACTGTTCTCTTCCTTTGACATTGGATTTTGTAGATGTTTATTTTCAGGTGTATTTTGCACTTACGCAATATGTTCTTCCTCTGGAACTAATCTCCAAGGAGGCATTTGCACAGTGGATGGAGATATGCAGACAAGTAATTGATAGAGCTGTTCCCCCGGCTGCCTTACAGCCTGACGAGGATGAGCGACCTGATTTACCATGGTGGAAATGCAAAAAGTGGGCTCTTCACATCATATATCGCTTGTTTGAACGGTGAGTCCATTCAAGATTAATCACACATTTTTGTGAATAATATCACCTGAAACCACCAATATTCTGAGAAAAATTTATGCTAGGAATTTGAACCATATAGAGTGAAATAAATTAAATCTAGGTCATTTTATTGTGCATGGAAGACCTCTAGATTAATAATCTTTGTCATAAGCGATTCTGAAGGTCTTTTTGGCGAGTATTAGTGGTTTGTTTATCAGTTAAAAATACGAAAAATCGATGTTAAGCCTCAGAGAAGTGAGGCCACTGTAGCAATGTTAATCTATCAAGAAAGGACAGCAGCATCTATTCGCATTTATAAACATGGTCACAGCGTGAAATTACCAGAGCCTTCATCGAAATATCCACAGAACAGTATTAATATATGTACTTATTCTAATAGTCTTACATATAGACTTATTCTTATAGTCTTATATTGATAATTGATGAGGCCGATACTTGGAGAAAATTAATATCCAGAATAAAACAATACTTAGAATTTTCTCATAATTTAATATATACGCATGACGACGTTTCGAAGTAGTACTTCGAAACGTCGTCATGCGTGTATATTAAATTCTGAGAAAATTCTAAATATTGTTTTATTATATTATAGTTTGTATATAGACTTACTCTTAAAGTCTTATTCTTATTGCATCTCCTTAACTTTCAGCTACGGTTCGCCGGGTCTCGTAACCAAAGAGTACAACTCGTTTGCGGAATGGTATTTACCTACGTTCAGTAATGGAATTTTGGAAGTTCTTCTTCGACAATTGGATTCTTACAGAGGAGGCAATTGGCTACCCCCGAGATGTCTCCAGCAAATTCTCAATTATTTGAACCAAGCCGTATCGCATTCGCTCACGTGGAAAATTCTGAAACCACACATGTCCGCTGTTATACAAGATGTACTTTTCCCTCTAATGAGCTATTCTGCCGAAGATCATGAACGTTGGACCGTTGATCCTTACGAATATATACGAGTTAAATTTGGTGAGTTTGTCTGAGTGATAATAGATTTTAGCTTCTATTGCTCCGTGAATTTGCAAAGTGTAAGGTTTTATTACTTGACAACATTTTTTGTCTTGAATATAACATTTTTTTAATTAAGTCTTTTTAATCCTTAAGCACTTGTACAATCTGTTAGTGCATGGGTTAACTAAGTCACTAAGTATGATATCTATAATACAATATATGTCATTTATGGAAACATAAATGTATTCCCATGTGAGATTCTATTATTTAAGTATTATTATATTAATCACTGCTTCAATATTCTCAAGCACTGAAGAAAGTTCTACCTGCAATAGAACCTAATATTGAAATGCGAATCGATTAGATCAATTTTTCATAAAAATTAATCGGAACTTAATTTCATGAAGAAATAGTCCAAATTGAAATGTTGCCAGATTTACCCCACAACTTTATACCATATATATGTTAATTAAACCTACATAATTTAAATATTTTACTTAGTTGTATTTTGTATCACTAGTTTGTACTTTACAAACAAAAACTTAGGGCTGATCGAAGACTATAATCTATCATAGGTTTTCATACTTTACGTTATCAATCTGTCCTTGTCTATTGTATCTTATTATCTTACCTAAAAAGTATATTTTTGAAGAGAACATCAGAACAATCAGAATTTTGCAGAACAGTTGGTAATATTTAATATAAACTTAAATTCAAACACTTGAACTTATGATTTACACTTTATTGACTACATAGCATGTTTCGTCGTTACAAACGAAACGCGTCATGCTATGTAGTCAATAAAGTGTAAATCATAAGTTCAAGTGTTTGAATTTAAATTTATATTCAATTATAATGGATTTACATCAAGTAAACGCCAACACTTAAATAAAAAAAAAATGGTAATATTTATTTCAATATCCTATTTTTAGATGTGTTTGAGGATTTCGTTTCGCCCGTGAATGCAGCCCAAACGCTTTTACATTCGGCCTGTAAAAAGCGCAAAGAAATGCTCCAGAAAACAATGATCTTCCTCACCCAAGTATTGACGAACTCCCAAACCGAGCCGCCGCAGAAAGACGGAGCTCTGCACATGGTAGGCTCATTAGCCGACATACTGCTGAAGAAAAAACTGTACAGAGATCAGCTTGATCAGTTGTTCGTCAAATATGTGTTTCCTGAATTCAATTCTGATAGAGGTCACATGCGAGCAAGAGCATGTTGGGTCTTGCACTACTTCGCAGAATACCAATTTAAAGTGGAGAATTTTCTGATTGAAGCAGTCAACCTGACTGTAAGGTCGCTCTTGTACGACAAGGATCTTCCTGTTAAAGTTGAGGCGGCTATAGCCTTGCAATCATTATTGAATTATCAGGAAAAATCTCATAAATATGTTGAACCACAGGTGAGAATAATGGTTTTTTTTTTTGATGTTCTCTTTTAATTGTGCCAAATTGATTTTTCACACAACAGCTGGTGGAACATATTAAAAAAAAATATATATATATATATATATATATATATATATATATATATATATATATATATATATTTATATCAATTCCACTGATATAACATTTACATGGCTGATATATTTCTGGCTTTTAACCTGGAACTTTGTCAAGAGTTCCTACAGCATTTGGTTTGAACTTACAATTATTAATTTGTGAGAATTAATAGGATTGAAACTAAAATTCTAGAATAAAAAATAACCAGTCTTCAAATAGATTTTAGGTATTAGCAAATTTTTTATTGATATTATTCCAGGAAGCAGTTACATTGATTTGCAATTATTTTCATTTTACTGTGATCCTATAGTTTTTCTTATTGATTTATTCTAAACTTTTTATTCAGTAGTCTATTCTTCAAACAGTTTCTTCGTACCTCTTGAATCTGTGCAGTTGCGAAGATGGAATCTCTTCTATTATTTTCATTGCAACTACTTCTCTACCTCGAAGTTTGTTCTTTTACTGTTTGAGTTCTCTCTATATTTTTGTATCCATCTATCTAATTCCATACGTGGTGCTTACAGGTGAAAGAGATTGCTTTGGAACTGCTATCGATTATAAGAGAAACCGAAAACGAGGACGCTACTGGTGTGATGCAGAAATTAGTTTGTGTGTTCACTCAGCATCTGGTCCCCATAGCCGTAGAAATTTGCCAACACTTGGCCACAACTTTCAATCAGGTAAAATTGATCGAGTGATCAGAGATCCGAACGCATTATATGCATGTTTTTCATTTGCAGGTTTTGGATTCGGACGAGGGATCTGATGAAAAAGCCATTACAGCAATGGGACTACTGAACACCATAGAAACCCTGTTGACAGTTATGGAAGAAAAGCCAGAAATTGTGAATCTGCTGGAACCGACTGTTCTTCAAGTTGTAGCAAACGTTTTACAAAACGAGGTGAGGAATTGAATAACTTTTTGATGTAAAAGATTTACGAAAATGGACAATACTTGTCTGAAAAAAAAACTACTTATACAGTTTTTTTATTAAACATGAAAAAACATTTATCAATGCAGGGTCCTTTACAAGAAACCAGGTTATTGAACTCATGTCGTGGATTGCCCTTATGACATGTTTATCAATTTGTGCTACATCAGGTTCATTGTGATGGACAGTTTTTTCGGTTAATATAAGGTTGTTTCATTTAATGTTTCTAGCTATAATAACATTTATTCTCTCAACGGTGTTAGTTCCTTTTCTATATGTATTATATAAGTATGAGTGGATATGTCTTGAATAACTAACAGCTCTCATTTCGCTTTGGAAATAACATACCAGTCAGTTGTGCTACTGTGCTTTGCCAACATGTTCCTTTGTTATCTTAGTGATGCTCCTTCTATAAAGATTTTTGTTTCCAACACTGAGTTTTCATTTTTCAGTTGATATCCGGAGATGTGATACTTTGGAATCAAAGGAGTGAGGTCATTAATTTGGAAAATTATGTTATGTAATTACCAGTCTTAAGATTCTGTGACAATAGTTTTATAGTTATACTACGTAATCTTCTTAATCTTCTACGAACCTCATGTCTTTGTAGAGTAGTCTTTTTAAATGGCACTTTGTGGAGGATGTTAAACTTAAACTTGAAGTATTATTAAAGTTTGTTGCAAGCTGCCTTAAAAAGATTTTTGTTGAGTTCAATTTTGAACACCTGCCTTACCTGTACAAGTTTTTTAAAGCTTGAATTTCAAAAATTTATGAATTTTTTACTTAAATTTCACCCACAATTGAACTTTTGTATCTAAATCAAGGCGAATTTTTTTAAGGTACATGAATTCTATGAAGAGGTCTTGGCCCTGATATATGACTTAACAAGCAAACACATATCTGGGGACATGTGGAAAGTCTTTGAGCTAATTTACCAAGTCTTTATGAAAAATGGCATAGATCACTTCACAGACATGATGCCAGTTCTTCATAACTACGTAACTATAGACACTGATGCGTTTTTATCAGATGAGAAGCGTCTATTGGCGATCTGCAACATGTGCAAGGAAATCCTGAATAAGGATTGCGGAGAAGACGCTGAATCCCACGCGGCTAAATTGCTGGAAGTGGTGCTACTACAATGTAGAGGCAAAATCGATACGGCGGTGCCGATGCTGGTGGAATTGGCGGCGAGCAGATTATTGAGAGAAGTGAGGAGTATATTTAGTAACTAACAAATAACAAGAATTATAAAATACTAATTAATTAGAATGATTATACTTCATAAGTTTTTATTATTATTTGTCTTTGTCTTGTTCAAATGAAAAAAAGGAATCGATATGTTTATACAAAATATGCTTTAATTTCTAGGTAAAAACCAGCGAATTGAGAACTATGTGCCTGCAGGTACTCATAGCTGCACTTTATTATAATCCTCAACTGCTGCTGTCTATATTAGAAAAGATGCCCGACTTTACCACCCATTTCATCAAGCAGTGGTTGCATGATGCCGATTGTTTCCTAGGTATTCACGACAGGAAACTGTGCGTATTGGGTCTGTGTACTTTGATAACCCTTCCGTGCAGACCAGCGCCAGTTATTGAAGTTGCCCCTAAAATTGTGCCTTCTCTGATTTTACTGTTCGAAGGATTGAAAAGGGCCTACGCGTCTAAGGCCGAGAGTGTGGAAGAAGAGGAAAGTGAAACCAGTGATGGGGAAATAGAAGGTCAGTTAACTGACGTAAACGTACTATCATATCTTGCACTATTCATTAAAATAATATAGATTGAAAAATAGTGTTCATTATATTGGTGGAATCGAGTTCTTAAACTTGATTCACCGAAGGTATGATTTGCTAAGGTAACAAAAAAGCGTTACATCCCCACCACCTGACTCCCGAGCTATCATCTTGTGTAGGCGAGGTGATGCGCAAGATTTTCAGTTTTTTCATAGATTCACAACGATATTTTCATTTCTAGTATATGTGTGTTAGGAATTCGATCCTGATGGGAATTCCCCGACTGTACACATTTTTAATTATTAATATTGACTGTTTATCCACATATATCCATAAACTTTCACTGATGGACCAGCTGAATGAACAGAAATAAAAACGTTCAAAAACGAATAACATTGTTATAAAATACTGGTTCGTTGAATTCGTTATATGTCTTCTATGCACAAAAATTAAGTGAAAGCACTTCACTATGCTATATTCAACCTCCGTCCGTCATTTCGACAAATGTGTGCACAACCTCATAATATATACCTAGGTTTCTATTCCTCAAATACAGTGGACTGTAGTACTGTGCGAAACTAAATAAAGAAATATATGTGGTTACTGTCCACTAACTGTGCCTTAATATCTCTTACGTCAGTTTCACAAAAATTTATTATGTAAGTCCCTTCAAATTTAAGCGGAACACTTCTTTAAACTGTGGATAATTTATAAATCACTTGAATATTACGTGAATTTGTTTATCATGTCTCAGTGGCCTCTTAGAAGTGAATGTATCTTGTTCATCTTACATGATTTCAATTTCAGAGGTTCTCAGTTCCGATGAAGATGAAATAGATGACAAGGGTCAAGATTATCTGGAATCCTTATCAAAGAAGGCGATGAATGCTGGAAATGCGACTGGCATGTCCATCAATGCCACAATAGATGACGTAAACGATGACTCAGAGGACGACGATTCTGACTTCAAGCCGAACGAAGAGACACTTTTAGAAGTTTACACCACCCCAATAGATGAGGAAAACTGTGAAATAGATGAATTTATGGCATTCAAGGAGGTTATGGCACGTAAGTAGTAAAAGTACTCATCTTAGCTTGAATATAAAAGAACATTGTCTGTGTATTTATGTTTACACATAAGCAGTTTAATTTCGTTTTAAAAGACTGATAATACACTTTAAGAATTAATGAAATCTATGAACATAAAAATGTTCATATTATGAAAAACCTTTTCTATTATAATTATATCGTAACTGAATATTATATATAATAACTGCACCTATTTATGATGTTTTTACTATGATGTATTTATCACAATAAATATTATTGTTATTTATATATTTTATTTTTACTATTATGAAACACTTGATTTTAGATTTAGGAATATTTGCATCACTACCTTTGATATAATAATTAGGTCTCGTAGGAGTACTTTAATCTATGTGGCAAAAGCCACATAGATTGAAATTTGATAAAATTTTGCCAACGATTTCACTTTTTTAGTGGCGTTTTTGCAGAACTTGAGAAAAATTACTAACCAGCATTATAATTTGGTTTTATATATTTGTATGTGCACATTATAAGATTTCGCTAATCATTTTTCCCTAACACACCAATAAAAACTTAAAGGTTGTTACTTTATTTACATTAAGTAATAATCTTTAATATTCAACTCGAAGATAAATATTATCCGATTTTTTTGCAGGATTAGAAACTGCTGATCAGGAGTGGTATAGTCAACTGATATCCAGTCTCACAGAACAGCAAAAGAAATCTCTTATGGAAATTAGTCTTTTAGCCGATCAAAGACGCGCCTTCAGGGAAAGTAAAAGAATAGAGCAGCAAGGTGGTGAGTAAAGTTTCATTCAACTTTTTTATTTCAATCTAAGATAACAAAATATCTTTTCTCTAATTGTCATGCTAATATATAAATGAATTCTTGTTTTTTCTTTTACAGGTTATATCTTTACTCAACAGACCGTACCAACAACATTTAAATTTGGAAATGCAACTCTGGGGTAATCAAACTAATCAGTGAAAGGATATTTATTGTGACTGATGTAAAATTGACTGTTATTAACAAGTGACGTGATCATTATGTACAGTTATAGCTATTGTGTATGTTTTTTTTAATTAAGTGCCTTTTTATTCAGATGTATGTACATATGTTACAATATACATAAACTACCAGTATCAAAAATAACTACAAATTTAATTATTTTCATTGTCTCACTTAAATGCTTAAATCACTCATTTGACAGCTTATTTATATGTATTGTAATTTTCTTTGTAATATGTTAAGGAAAACATTTTTTAGGTATAATTTGTGTGACATTTCCGATGAACCAGTTGATTTTAATTTATAATTGGTGAGATATTTTACTATGTATAGTAAAATTACAGAAATATAAATTCTATTAAATTTTCTCTATATACCTGTTATTGTTGAGAAACCAATATAAGACAGCAGGATTTATCGAAGGAAGAATCCCAATATAAAATTAAAAGTATAGTTATAGCCAGCATCAGGAAGCAACTGTTTGAGCTCATAATTTATTTATTTATGATAAACTGTTACTTCTTTATGAGAATTGTACTGATAAGTTTACATATACATTTTCTTGAGGTTTTCAGGTATGGTGGAAAATTAATGCAAATCATTTCCACTTTCAACCTGTTCATTGTGCTGAAAAATAATATGAATTTTCACGACATTTCCCTGAAATTTCATTCAGGGTTTTCAAGTGATTCTTGTTATATTTCTTGTTCTGAAGAGTTGTGTTATTTTTTGTTTCCAGATTCACAAATCCTTTATATTTTAGTCAATACTGAGATAATCGAAATATTTCAAATAAAACTTTCATGGAGCCTTCAACACAAATTTTAATAAAAACACAACCTATCACTTTCTACAGTGAGTGTTAAGTGCGTTCCGAAAATCATCGAATTTGTTGAATGGAAATATTGCAGATGGCCTTCTCGTGATAAGAAGTGTCTCTGTAAACGCTTTTATAGATTTTCATTTAAACTCCTCCGGTTAACATCTTAATGGACAATTTAATAACTGCTTCCAGATTCACACAAATGCATGGGAAATTGACAATTTGCAATGAACTATTTATACATAAACATTTAATTTATTTGTAATGTTTTATCCTAATATATACACTGTACAGGTATAAAAAAATATAAATATGATTTAACAGAACATATTTGTTGGGTACAAACAACTCAAACATAATTTCTTCAATCAATGACACACACGATATTTTATCTAAATTATAAAAATATAATTTCATTGAATACTCCACGAAATAATTGGTGATTTTTATGTGGATTCGAACATTGCAATCCTTTCAATGTTGCATAGACCAAGTTTGTCTTAAAAATTCTGAATACCTTTGAAACTGTTAGTTCAAATTATTTTGAGACTTTTTCTTTAATTTCATTTTGTCTGTTTGTGAACGTTTATCACAATTTTCATTAATTTATTGTAAGGCAAAATTTGAAGATGGTTCATCAAATCATCAATCTTCCCATAAACACATCTTACAGAAAGTGCAACTTGAATGGCTTGTGCCTGTCTGTCTAAAGCCTTTTGCAGTGGTAGGTCATCTATGATTTCATTTAGGTTTTTATTTTGTTTTTTAAGTTCACCTACATATACCATAATTGATCGTACAGGGCCAGTAAGATGTTGGGCACAAACAGCTCTAGGTGGATTTGCATAAGGAACTTCCAGAATGCTTTCCAATAATGAAAGGTGTAATTGGCTGTATAGTTCTGAATTTTGATTATATATTGGTGCCAAGATACACCATCTCAACAAACCTGCTATTGGTGTTGTTGCTTCCATTGCTATTGCTCCAGGAGGCAACAGGGCTTGTCGTTGTTGAGCAGCTATACAAAGATCACTCTTGCTTGAAATCTGAAATAAAAATTAATTGAAAGAACGAATTTGTCCCTAGAATCTCTCAAAAACTGTTGAAATGTGAAAAATATTTGAAATTCTCAAAGGTCGTACAATATGAATAATTTCAATGTACCATGCTAAAAATAAAATATTTATACACTTTTTCTTTATATAGGCATATCATCATTGTTTTTCAGAACAGTAATCAGATAATTGTGTTTTTACCATGTTTTATTTCAAATCTTCTATAATAAGAACGAGTTCCACTGAATTAACACATTTAATACACACAGTAAACCCATATACTTACAAAAGAGGTTATGGTTTCTAGTAGATTATATGGAGGAAACAATGGTTCTTTTTTTTGATCCATAAAATAAATTTCTGCAACTGCAGTTAAAAAATTTGCCACAAACTGAGGTGCAATCTCTGGTAATGTTCTTAATCTACAATTTCCAGGGATAAGAGCAAAATAATCTGTAACTAGAGACTCTGCTAACTTGCAACTATGAATTGAAGTATTTCCTAACTGTTGCATCCATGTGCTGGCCGAAATTAAAATACCTGGAGAGGGAATGCCAGCTGCAACTGATATTAACTTGCTGAGGACACCAGCACGTAATGTAGCTGTAGTACCAGTAAACAGAGATAAGAAAACTGTATTTTTGGCAGATTCATTGGGAACACTTGAAAAATAATCAAAGAGGATATCTATCAACTGCAATTCCAATAGAGGAGAAATTGCATTATTCTTTTTGTTTCCTCTTCTATCCACCTCACAGAATACAAATTCTGACATTAAGTCCAGAGCTAAGTCCATATGCTTTATGTTAGTTATTCTGCCACAAATTAATTCTCCTAAAATTAAACAGTTAAGGTTTTTCATATTCACAAGAGGAAATTATCTACCTATCTTAACTAAAGACTCTTTGGCACATAATGGATATTCTAATTTACGTAGAACTTGCTTCAGATTAATATCCGATGATGCAGACATAATGACTAAATCCAAAAGAATATTAAGCTGCTTTTGCGATAATTCGACGAAAATTAAAACTAAATCCTAAAACTAAAACATTTAGATTTATTAAAATTTGAATCAATTAGCTTTCATGTTTACAAATAGGAAAGTTATACATAACCTGTTACGTTTTAGCTTGTAGCACAGAACATACCAAATTAAGGTATGTTCTGTGGCTTGTAGTGTCAATTCATTAGGAGAATAAGCACAGAACATACTTCTTCTCTTCCTTTACTGTAGTTGGCAAACAGAACCATAGCCCAACTCTACTTACGTAAGTAGAGTTAGGCTGTGAACAGAACTTACTCTTAATGATAAATTCTGTGAGAATAAGCCTACTATTTTTGCGTAAGATTATTCGTTTTATTAAATTAAAAAATATAAAACACAGAATATTAATCCCGTGTTGTAAATATATTAACTTATATCATATTCATAACATATTATTAATAAATCTATTTCATAAAAAACCTTCACTTTGAATATACATTTTCGAATAAAATCTTTCGTATATCACTAATAATTCACTCCGATCAAATATTTAGTAGTTTTTAATCAATATTCCCCTGTAGTACAAATTGAATGATTCAAGCAATCATTAATTATAGAACATTCTATGTTGAACAAGAAACATTTTTTATCTATGAATACATCAAATCTCCAGTCATTGTTTTCATGAATTCATAAAATCTAAGGAAAAAATATTAAATTAAAACATTGGTCATTTCACAATCTGAAGAAAATGTCAAGTACGGAAGTAGCTGCTTTATACAAAAAACTAAATGCAGAATGGAATACAACAACTCCGAATTTGAGCAAATGTGAAGAATTGCTATCAAAATTGAAGGTATTTGCTTTGATGGTTGAATTGAAATTTTTTATCATCTTTACTTTGTAGATTGAGCTCACCAATGTGATGTTTCTACCAACATCAAATGCTGTAGCCTCTAAACAAGAACTCCTAGTAGCCAGAGACATTCTGGAAATTGGAGTACAATGGAGTATTATGAGCAATGATATTCCATCTTTTGAGAGATATATGGCACAATTAAAATGTTATTATTTTGATTATAAAAGTGATCTTTCGGAGTCAGCTTTTAAGTATCAATTACTTGGTTTAAATTTACTATTCTTACTTTCCCAAAACCGAGTGGCGGAATTTCACACTGAACTGGAATTGTTACCAGCAGATCATTTACAAAATAATGTCTATATAAGGCACCCACTGTCTATTGAACAATATTTAATGGAGGGTAGTTACAATAAGGTACTTTCATTCAATTTTTTGTGCTTAACTATATGTTCTGCTCTATTTTCAGATATTTTTAGCTAAGGGAAATGTTCCAGCCAAGAGTTATAACTTTTTTATGGATATCTTATTGGATACAATAAGAAATGAAATTGCTAACTGCGTAGAAAAAGCATATGAAAAAATTTCTTTAAAAATGACTGCTAGAATGTTATATCTCCCTAATGAAGAAGCTGCCAAATTATTCGGAGTTAAGGTTTTTATTTCTCATTACTAGTCATTCTTAAAATAATATATTATTTTGCAGAAGAGTTGGAAACTGGTCAATAATTTCTTCTATTTTGTTCCTGAAGAAGAGCATACAACAGAGCCTATTCCATCTGTAGAATTAGCAGAGCAAGCCATCGAGTATGCAAGGGAATTAGAAATGATTGTTTAAAAGTTATGAAATTTTCAAAAGGAATATTAATATTGCATAATCAGACAAAAATTTTATAATTTATTGAACATAAAATAAAACTTTCCAATTTATTTTGTTTTTGTATGTGAAAATTCTCATAATTTTGCCAGATAGTATTAATCATTATTCAAATTATGTTCATTAGAGAAAAACCCATTTTCTTCAATACATATTTATAATAAATTGCATTAAATTCTGTCCAAAGTGTATTGAGAGTCATTAGAATTTTGTACTGATTTTTATAATAATGAGATACTAAAGACTTATTCTCGGAAGTAAACTTTCCAAAATTATTCTTATAAAAATTTAGTTTTCTTTAGCAAATTATACTCATTTTACTGCTCAGTTTCAATGAAGGTAACTCTAACTTTTAAAAAAACATTTTTTATGAAGAATCTTATCTACTCTCATTTTTCAGCACAAGGGCTTTATATGTTCTTCCAATAGCTTTTCTGCCTTGAAAAAGTTGCGAACTCCCTAGAATAAGTGTTACAGCTATGTCAAGGCATTTTCATCTTCTTTCGTCCTAATAAAATGTAGTTCAGTTCCAGCACTATAAAATTTCGAAACATTGGAACGATCAGATGTTTCTGCCACTCTCATGGTTGAAGAAAACACTGAATTACCAAATTTTCAATCTCACAATTGTTAGAAGATACCTTTAAAACATATACAACTCAAAACTCACACTTTATGTAAGGAGCTTCTTGGTTGTATCTAAAATTCCTGAAATCAAGAATTCTCTTTTGTTGATTATTTTACTAAAGGTTATGTAGAAATACATTTTCTATGTGCATCTTTGAGTAATCTTGTATACTCTGGATAATGGGTAAACCTAAATAAATATATTTAGTGAGTGATATATTTAGTTGTGTGTTAATTTTAGGTTATTGTTTTCTATATGTGTTGATATAAAATAAAATTTATCATATTCGTCTAGAAAAGCCTTCTCATTAAGCTTTTCCAACATCTTTTGATTTTTAAACTATAATTTTCAAGTGACAAAAATTAAATAGAAGAGAGAATATCCTTGGTTGCCCAACTTTTATATAAACAAGCCAACGAATTCTTAGGATCAATGTTGGCGGCACTTCGAATATTCTCTTGGAGACATTGAAAAAAGCAATTCATAAACGTCAAATATATTAATTTTCTGTAAACTTATGGAGCTTAAGTGGAAATTTGACATCGTGGCGAAAGTATGACGGCAGAAATATCTTATTACCCAGGTAGCATGCTGACGTTGCATGACGTCTTATTACAGTCAATTTTCGGTCTATTTTGGTCAGTGACGTCATTCGACCGTTGAATGACGTCTTGTTAACGTCAGATAATTGACGTTCATATGATGAGAGCAGATTACGTCAACGCAAAGTACAATTTTCGTCAATTTATGACCGTTAATTTTTTGAGACACGACAAATTTTGTAATTCTAAATACCTAAAACCGTAATTTAATGACGTCTTTTGAACAGTTCAAAATGACGTCTAGAGGCCGTGACATTTCGACGTCACTTCTCACATATTTTAACCAACATATGACGTCATATTACCGACAGCTTGCTACCTGGGTAAGTGTTCTTGTTTTTGGCGATACAATCATACTTAAATTAAAGTGCTTTTATTGTTTGAAAATATATAAATTTAATAAAATCACCATCAAATAATTAATTTATGGACCTTGTCGTTATCGAATCTTATTTTATTGTACATGAACGCAATTATTATTGATGTTAATCTTTCTTCCTGTGCTAAATATCAGAGAACATTCGTTTTGAGGATAACTTCATATATACTTTCTCGTAAATCATTTAATTTTCTTGCATAGTTTCATGAAATTCAAAAATCGATTTCCACTGAAAAATACGCACAATATTTTTGAAAAATGCAGTTCTTCAAAAACAAACAGTAAATGAACAAAATTCTCAGTTGTTTAATTCTTCATAATTTCACAATATAAAATAACTATTTTGTATTTGTGATGAAAAGTTTTTTACACGTTTTCTCAATCCATAGCAGATAAATTTCAACCTTTACTGTAATTAAAAAGAGTGTATACCACATAATTGGTCTAATTCATAAATCACACTAACAAAATTATGAATCATAAAATATAGAAAATACGAAAGCAAGGAAGTAAAACATAAATAGCTTGTAATTTTTATTAAATACTTAAGTAAATAGTACACAAAGAATTTACAATAAAAATTTCTATGCTATGAAGTGATATTTTTCCAATGACAGACAAAATGACTTAGAATATATTTCTTAAATTTTTTGATTCAATTTCTGTATACATTGGCATATATTTTTAACGTGCATTTCACTGATTTCCAATGAAATGAATGAATGAAATGTAAATCAAAAACGTTAATATTACGTTCATAATTAAAAAATATGGATATATTTTTTGTTTCATTTGAATGCTTTTTCAAAATGAAAATTTTATTTCATATTTGTAATCAATATTCAAAGTGAACATTTCTCATATCACTAGGTCTAAGCAGAATATATTGCATTTTTTTCAAAAAAATTATTTTCAATGAAATTATTCAAGTTTTAACCGTATAAATCACATTGAAATGCGAAATTAACATTTATGAGAACGAAATAAGACATTTATGTATTATTGAAATTATATTTAAAATTATCATATGAAGAAATGTGAAATTGAATTCATCAACAATATGCCAACTGAAAAAAACAAAACCAATCATTGGTTTATAATGTACTCTATATTTAATAATTAATAAAGTAGATATTTGTTAGTTTTATTTGTAGGGATAATAACCTAACCTCAAAGGTATCTGTTTTGTTTCTGTCATTCAAATGTTTCTCAGGGTAATATTTATTTAATAGATACACTTATAACAAAAAATTTTATGTAAACTAGATTCCAAGTCATTTTGTAAAAGAATAAGAAATAATTGGAGTAATTTACAGAAGTTACAGCTTGAACATCACGCAGCGGGTAACGCATTGAAATATTGCTGAGACACGTTAAAATTTGATATGTTAACAACATCGACAAATCTATTCTAACCTCTACAATGGATATTAATACTTCTAGAACATGAAGATATTGTTGAATGTTTTCCACTAGGAACTATGTCACATAAGATGTAGACGACAATACAATAATATTGGGGAAAATTTTAGCAGTTAAGTTTTTATAAATTCTATAAGTGGTATGTATTCCAATAATTATTTATAATATATAGGGTATATCCATGCTGCCTTCTTAATACTGTACAATTTTATTATAATTACTCCCATTCAGTCTTATAAGATACACTCCTGAAATTGAAAATGGCCATTTTCAGATTATTTCAAATGTGCACAACAAATCAAAAAGCACCTCCGCCAATTTCCAGTATTTTGCGAAGTTCTAAAAAAGTTATTGACAAAATTCGTGATTTGAATTAATATTTCATTATTCTATGTATTGTCACCAATTTATGACATATAAATGACATAATCAGAAGCTATTTTTTATATAAACGTTAGCTGATTTTTGGCATAACTTTCGGTGGACTATTTTTAATGTACCGTGTTGATAAATGACACTTTTCCGTCAATTTGTGTGTTCGATTGAAATATCAATTTCAATAAAAAGACTAAAACAGATATTGCTAACCAAAAATTAATACGATACATTCTTGAACACATGTTGTTAAAGTTTGTACATTACTAGTGAAAAATGATAATAACGAACAAACTACTATATTTTTGAAACTAAATAAAAACAAATTATAACCATAGAAAAACGCAATATAATTTTGAAAATGGATCGTATCGCAATGTAGATTATTCTTATTTGAAAATAATATATATTTATATAATATTATTAGTTAGTTAATAGTTGAATAGAAAAATGACCATTTTCATTTATGCCTGACATCCACTACTCACTCACGCATTTCAGTAAAATAAATAAATTATTTAAACACTAATAGACATTTATCTTGAGACAAAAAATATTTACAAAATATAAAACATGGAAAGTTACGACTGTTGTCAATATCGAATTGAAAATGATTAGGTAATAGGGATCATATAAAAATGCATTTGGTACAGTGCATCATTGTAAGGTCATCTAATAAGCATTTTTTTTCAGATTTCAAATTATTTCAGCTACCGAAATTACGACATACATAAATCACAGTGAAACTGTCAGCTGGGCTTTTTTAACTTGACAATTGAATGGTTTGATGGATTCCTGGCTGAACATACTTAACTGGGCAGTGGTGAAGCACGCAGAGCATTCACTTGCACTTTCTAGCCCTACGTCTGAATCTTCTCATTCTCTGGTCCCATTCGTCCCTCCATTCTATGACTATGGACCGTTGGGTTATGCCCAGATTGCCCGATATGGTTCCTCCAGGAGAATCATCCTTCTCTCTTCCTAGGAATAAATACTGCCTGAAAACATATTACTTTATCAATCTTCAATTAGCCAAAAAAATTTTGCTAGGGTGTAATTTTATCTCTTTCACCCAAGATGAATCATGTAAAGTTCAAATAATCTACTATGTAGATCAGATGTACCCAATTCTTTCAATTCGCGTACAACGCTAATTCATTTATCTTCCATATACCTGTATACCACCCTATATATTATATCAAATATCATGAATGTCACAGTACAGTACAGTATTTCTTTTTCAGGATAATAGTGCAAACCTTAGTGAAAAAAATTACTTGTATATTATGGACTAACATTAAGAGGTATTATATAAAAATAGTTTGCTATGAACATCTATTCGAATTTTGGACAACGCATATATTTCCTGCTCTCATGGGTCCTATGCAAGTGGTAATGGACAACAGGTACCTAATTAATGAATTACAGATAATTATATAAACCCTTTTTGGCTATCACTGATTTTAATAACAAAACATTTTAAAAATATTATATAAACAGCAATTTGAAATATTGTTCAAATTGCTGTTCAAAATTTAAATTTTTCAGAGCAATTATTCTGGCTCCAGCTGGTTATATTAGTGTCAATATTGTCATTGATCCTTTTTGTATATTGAAAACACACGAAGTTTTACTGAGTTTTTAGTGCCATTTATATATAATGAGATTTTCAGAGAATATTACATTTTGTGCGCGTCAGATTAGAATTCATAGATTAAAAATGAACGATACATAACTTTCACATTGCTCAGCTTCGGACACTAACTGTAAAAGTCTACAAAAATGAACAAGGAAAACAGTTTTTTAAAAACAGTTTTTTTAAATACATATACTCACTTTCCGGATTTGATTTTAGGGCATTTGCAGTTGAGATCCGCTTCCGGTACAACCATGAACATGGTTCCTTTTCTAATTCTGGAATCTCTGTTCTTCTTGTAGATATACTCCACGTATATCATGAACCTGATCCAGCCTTTGGTGTGCTCGTCCTCACTGTTATCGATGTGCGATAGCACTTTGGCCATTATAGCTGAAAACCAGACAAGGTGTGAGATGAAGTGAAAAAATTATATTACTAAAGATTGAAACTACGTACGAGACCACATTGAAAAATTGGAGGCATATTGTCAAAAACTGTGTTTTTCAGGTAAAAAATGTATTTTAAACTGATATCTATTCTGAGCATCTAATCTACTAAAGGAGTCCGTTCTCTAAGTTATGACGGCGGCTATATTTTATATTGATAATTGTCACTTTGCGTTCGTATACTCTGAACCAGAACGAATCAAAACAGACCTCGTATTATCAAATCGATTATTATTAGTAAAAAAAGTTCAGTCGATAAAAATCAAGGAAAATTTCATGAACAGAATCAGAAAACTTACCGAAATCTCTCTTGCAGTATTTGTTCATGTTGAGTCTCTTAGTGGCAGCTTTACATTTTCCGCATTGATCTGAAATGGAAAATGATACTTATTAAGAATTCGAGTGTTCCTTGAAATACTGAAGGGCTCAAAGACACTCCTATGTGGCCAGGAGCCTTCCAAGATTACGACGTACGCATGTGAAACTAATGAACTCTGCGGACAAAAAACAAACGTGAACCAATTATCACTTCTAATATTGTGTGGTATCTTCAAAAAAAAGAGTCGAATTCCACCCATCAAGACGATTATAAAAAGTACTTAAAACTAAGCAATGTAACTCATAATACGTGCAGCTCACTATCATAAAGATTGTCTTCAACCAAAATGAGTGGCATCTCATAATAATTTAAGAGACGAAGCAGTGTATAAAGTTAGCAAAACTTAAACGTGGTACGCATCCTAATACGTTGTTATTAAGATCTTACAAACCTTATAGCACATTTACCAATACTGATTATGACTCCTTTAATTTTTGATTTGGATAAAATTGTTTTTCATGTTGATGAATCTAATGTAATAAGCTCCTTGATGAATTAGATCCAGTTCGAAGAACACATGGTTTTTTCAACCATTTTGAGCGCAATCAAATACAAATGACAACATTGCATCCAACAGGAGTGGCCAAGAAACATGAGATGGCTAACTTCGGCTATAAATTACAGGAGAACTTACTCTAGTGGTTTCTTTTCCAAAAAGAACTCCAACGATCTTTATATTTGTATGTTTTAATTTTTGTTAGTCTTTTACTGCCATAATTTGCATAATTCAGCACTAAATAACGAAAAAAATGCAGGAGCCTACTGGTATTCAGCTCTTCCAGAGGATTAACTATTCCACGCAATTGGTGTATCTGGAATTGAGTGCGATGCAAATGAATTGTGGGGGTTAATTAAGCAACGAAGTGTAGGTATAGTGATCTTCGCCATATGTCGATTACCACATCATCGCTACGTCGGAGGTACCACACGCACCAATTAAAGCGAAACAACATGGCCAACACTTCATAAAGGCATCTGATGTTATTTATGAGACTGGTCGACTTAATAAATAAGAGTTTAAAGTGATTGATTTATTTCGTCATCTTTTCAGATCGGATGAATACAATGTAACTGAAAAGAGAGCAATCGCATTGCCGATGTTTATCGATAGGTGATTGCATTGTTTTTATTAAGATTAAAGTTTTTCAACTACATGTATGCATAATTTTTTTGGAACGGAAGGTTTTAAATTGGCAACACTGTCCTCTGCACAATGAGATTTGACCGATACGAAATTTTGAGGTTAATTTGGTTTGAAAATAGACGTTGGAATTGGAGTAATACAATCATCTTTCTCTTAGATTTGATGCGTTAAGAGTTATATTGCTTCACCACTTCAATTGGAAGTTCTGTTAAAAAATGCAGCGCTTCTATGATCATTTCTAGTTAGATATGTTAGACTGGCCAAAAAGGAATACAATATAAAAAAAACTGTTTTATGTGGCGATGAAAGATCGGTTCATACATACAGAAGTGACTAACATTTTCCTCGCATTTTAGATGTGCTGTTTAAACAAAACGACATTAAAAGACAAAGTGGATAATTGTATTAAACATACGAGTATTAAAAGAAATATCTGTCGTAAGAATAATTTTACAAAATGGTCCCATTACTACCCACTTTGTTCGTGAGATTTGATATTAGATTTTTTCTAAGCGAGAAAATAAATGAACACTAGGAATACAACATTAAGAACTATTGTTATCTAAATTATACATTTAAAATCTATCCGCCTCCACAGAAAAAGCGAATAACTTTCGGACTCTTTCAAAGAATGTAAAAAAATAGCCGTAATGTAGAACAACTTATCTGATATTCAGATCTTCCAAATCTTCTCTGGATATTTTTCTAATTAACCGTTATCATGGCATCAGCGATCGATTTTTACGGATCAGGCCTTGCCGATCGCGGATCAATCAAAAACGTGTTAATTAATATTATTCGAAGATAATTGCCGATCTCTTCTAAGATTGGGGCTGAGCGACATCCGATCCCCGGTCAACAGAGTCCGAAATTAATTAGGAAGCGGAGTTTTACAAGACTGGCAATCGAAAAACGCTCGGAGCGATTTCGTTATTTCCATATCAGGGGAATTTTTACAGGGAAATTCGTTTCCTTAATGGCGTATTGGAAGTACTTTCAAAATTATGTGCCTGTTCTTATTATCTGGCCTTCCGCTATTCAATAAAAATATCAGTTGATTTCGTTATGCAATAAAGAATCTGTAGACGCTGAGAATTTCTCGGTTTACATCTGTATTTATATTATCTCCTTATACAAGATCTGTTCAAAAGTTAAAAGTATTTTGTAAATTCGAAACAGAATTTAAGTATTTTATACAAAATTGTTCATACTCAAGAGATAATGACATTAATGGTAAAATATGACACATGGAATATGTCATGTGATTGCTGCAGTTGGCGCGTAAATCAAGGATACACCTTGCGTTAGAAAATCGAGGTCACAAATGAACTACAGTCAAGAGACGAAATTAAGTTGTGAATGCTCTTAGAATTAACGATAGATCTTTTCAAAACCTCTGTGCTTTTTTGACTGTATTTTTACACAAAGACAAATGAGTTTTTTCCGAAGCGTAATTATTTAATAATGGATACAACAACAGTCACGAGACGAAATTAAGTTGTGAATCCGAAGCGTAACTATTTAATAATGGATACAGAAATTCTTAAAAAACACTAAATCGTTCTTTTTCGTAAATAATATTTGAGATTACAATATGTGTTTATACCTAGTATAAATTTTAACCAAACTGAATCAGCAAAATATTTTATTCGATAACAAAGACTGTCTTAGAGTTTTATTTTTGTAACTTACAGTTTACTACATAAAAGCCAGGTCGTAAATTCTGATATAAATAACCAGCTAATTAAAAAGAAGAAGAATGCTATCTATCTCTGATGTTATAGCGTGGGTTCCAGAGGAAGTTATAAGTTATAGACAATGATCGATGAAGGCGTGAAATATATGCAAAGAGCAAGATAGTTTACATACTGTGTTGCATACAAAGTACTCGGTGCCAAAGGGCATCAAGATATATGGTCAATTCGTAGTCACGTTTAGGTATTGCTAAAATGATATCAACTAAAAATTGATGAAAATCATCGAATGAATCATTCACGGTTCAACAAATGCATTGGGTAATTCATAGAATAGTGTGAAAGTAACTGAAACCATATTTCAAAATGAATACTTTCAAAATGTTTGTCCTGATTCTTGTATAAATATCAACGACTTTCACATATATGAATTTGTTGATTGTACAGATTCAGATGCATATCAGTAACGAACGAATAAATTAATTGATAAACGTCACGTCAAAAATTACTATCATAATTTACCTTATCCTTATTGTTTTAACGTGACTTTACTTTTTTGACAGATAACTAAGAATGGCTATTATAATAAACATACTGGGATTTGATTTTGCGGAGGAGGTAGAAGCCATTTAATAAGTTATTTAATTTAATTGCAAGTCAGAAGTAGAAGAACTACAAAGAACACGTAAAAACGTTAATGAGTACATATTCCATAAAAGGTCGAAATTATGAAAATTTCGTTTGAAGTGTATAATCAATTTGTTGTCCAAATCGTCGACTTTCATAACAGTTCAAACATATGGAAAACAAAATCACCAACTGAATGAAACTCTGCGTAGTAAATCCTTGGGCGTTATTTAATGAAATCCGACTACCCCGGCGGCGCATCAAACGGAATTTAATCGACTGGAAAATCCCCCGAACTTGGGAAAAAATTTATGCGCCCTGGGGCCACCGCCGCACCCCTTCAAAAATTGGAAAAGTTACTAAATTACTTACGACACAAAGTAGCGGGGATTTTAGAAGATTAAATTAGTTGCCGTTAAAAAAATACGGGAGATTTCGCGGAGAGGGTGGATCGGAAGGGATGCTACCGACGGATGCTGATCGGAGATTTTCGGAAGGGCACAATACCTGGCAGAAATTGACGTGTGAAAAACTTAACTAATAAGGCAAAAATTTGACCCTGAGATGTTTGTTCGATTCATTCCGATTAATCGACTAAAAATTCCAATAATTACGTTTATTTATATTTAGAAACTTCTCCTTTATACTTTATAATGAAGCGTTCTTCCCATGTGCTTATATTTCCATCCAGAGATAAAATCAGTGAATGTTAAGAATAACTTTCCACTTCGAATGCCGAGACACAAAATGGCCCGTAGGAGATGAAACTTCGGAAGTATTAGGAATGATTTCTGTATTTTCTGTGATTGAGATTTATTTACCGTCCAACAGATGGTGCTTGATTGTTGTCTACAACTGTATCGTTTTTTTGAATGGGATAATCTTTGTGGCTACCAAGCTTGGTGGAACAGCGGACAATACTGAGGAGCCTCTGAAGGACCGAAACAGATCCTATTTAGTGTTTGAATCATGGTTCTCCCTCTGAATTGTAAGTGAAATATTTTGTTAGGAAGACTGGTGTAGGATGTTACAGTACTTGAAATTTCCATATTTTTTTTTAAAAAAGGACCATTAAAAAAGTTTCCAATTAAGACACATAATAAGTGCGGTTGTAAAATACACTTGAATGTAATATATGACTAAAAAATATATAAAAACACGAAAGTGCGAGGGTTCTTAACAAATTGTGGATCACTTCTTCAACGTCGTAAAATAAAAACGTACAATATAACGACATAATTCTCTGCTTCGCACAAGCATATGACAAATAGGGCAATAAAAATAAAAAGTTGGTCTTGTTACGAGAACAAGAAAGAACAGATATAGGGACACATATAATAAAGCGGATTCGACCGTAAAAAATAACAAGGACACAATCAAAACATCCAGAGAACTACTGAAGGCGAGCTGAATGCAGCGGCGTAGCAACAGATTTACATGATCTGTCTGTCTCATCACTAGTTCCTATAACTAAATAAATAGTGACCAAAAATTGCGGATATCTTCATTATCACACAACACTGATTTCACGAAGATCCGAAAATCATTCAATATGTATTATGAAGTGTATTTGAAAAAAAAACATATTTTATTTTTTGTTGAATAATAATGTTGAATGCTCCTTGAAAAGAAAGAAGGGGTGAATACCTACTTGTAGGTATTTAGAGGCTTTATGCAATTTACCGTTCTCTTCAATTTAATGTGATTGTAAATAATGTAGAAAATATTTGATATATAAGAATTTTATATCTCAAAAATATTGCAGTATATATAATTTAATTAACTTTTTCATGAATACCAAAACTTAAAATGAAAACTGAAAGTTGTATATTCGAATTAGAAGATGTGAATTATAAACACGAAAAAATGTTTATTTTTTGAAACTAAATATCCTCTTCTCATTGAGCCTGAACTGGATTAAATGTACCTAGAACAACAGATTGGTTGAAATAAATATGACAAATTCGTATGACACTATAGAGGTCATAGCGGGTGGTTTAGGCTGGATGAAAGTAAAAAAAGAAGTTGGTTAAATAATTGCAAGTGACAGTATGGAAGATGAAGTTCCTCAGATTAGATGGTGAAAGATTGGGCACTATAGAGGCCCATGAAGTATGCCATCAAGAACGCCCAGGAAAGAGAAAGAGTTTTGTGTAGTCGACAATGCTTGATACTGAAATGTGCAGGTAAAAGGTAAACAAAACAACTTAGCCAAATTTAAGTTGTAGAAAGTTGGAGATAAAGAAATAAGCCAAATAATAAAAATGTTAAATTTTTGCATTACAACATCTAAATACATATTGTAATTTCATAAGGCTATGGTTTAATGATTCAAGCAAAATTATCTGTGATTATTCGAAATTTTTGCTATATATTATTGCAATCAACACAATTAGTTATTGTATGTACCTATATAAATATGAGATTCACTTTTTGTATCTTGACTTGAAAAATTCAGCTACGCTACTGGTCTAACAATATAATTTTTTTATTTTGTTGAACAACTCACCTCCCCCGACACTCGACGGATCGGGTTCTTCTCCATAGCCGTCTTCCTCTTCCGTTGCCATCATTTGTACCACAGGAATCTCTGAAAGATAAATCGTTTCTTTAGGTTTTAACATTTTATAACTTAATTCCAAAGTTCTGGAATGAAAAATTCAAAACTTTCAATTGGAAATGAAGCTCAACCTATTCCTTAGTTTTTATAATTGATAAGTTATTAGAGTTTTTAATTAGTTGGACAGTCATTATAAAAAAAAATCAATGAGAATATATAAATGAAACTACAATTAATCACTGGTCCGGTATTTAAGATATTATTTTTGTGAAATTTGTAATACCTAATAAAAAACTTACTAATACATGGCGCAATATGAGAACGGCTTTGTTGATATCCTTTGGCACATCTGTTACAGGTTATTCCAACTACACCATCTTTGCAAGGACATTGTCCTGTGTTCTGATTGCAGGTTTTCCCAGACGCTCCAATTGGATGACAGTCACATGCTGTAACAAGAATAATTCCCTTAATATAAGTCAATTATAAAAAAATTTCAAGTGTTGTACGTCCTGTGTGATTAGACTATCTTAAATAGTCTAATTTTTCATTTATTTCGATGAAAAAGCAAGAGTTATTTCAACAAACAAAATTAAATAACATTTATTTTCATTTGGCTCAGCATTAAACAATTGTGGTCAAATAATATTATCAGATGAACAACTATATTATATGTAGATAATTAACTATTAATTATATTAAATATTTGAATAATTTATCAAACTTTATAATCTAGTACATAAAACAAGTGAGAGATATATTTTAAACATTTTTCACAATTTTTGTCTTCCATTTTTTCAAGAGGGTTTGGTTACAATAATTCATAATTGAACAAATATAATATTGATAATTTATGAAATTTTACTTTTCATAAATATATGTAGTATAATTTATACTAAATAATATTTTAGGAGAATAATAATTAGAAAAACACTATTAGGATAAAATTGTTACCAGGAGTTTTTGAGATTCAAAAATTATTTTTAATTTGTTAGCTCGAAATTTGGATGGATGAATATACCAGAAATATTACACCAGTTTATAGCACAATAGTATTTTCCACAATTTTCCACTCCAGATCAGGTCCGGAGAGGAAAATAAAAATGGTAATCCTCCAGGATTCGACAGCGCTCATACAGTGCTCATGTTGAGAGATTTACAACAAACTCTTGGAACCTTTATCCATTTTGTCTAATCCGATTCTCTTCGAATTTTTTCTCTTCAATTTGTTCTATATTTAATAATAATATTTATTAATCTCAACAATTATTCACATTACATAACAATATTGCACTCAATCAAATAGAGACAAGGCAAAAGGAAAGAATCTATTTTTCAGAAAAGACAATAAATTTAATGAATAAGGTTCGCAGACCAAGGTGAAACTTTAAATGCGCTTTCTAAATATCATAATATCTTCAATAAGTTTTAAATGCTTAGGAAGCAAATTGAATAAACGCATGGCCATATAGAGTGGCCCCCTTTCAAATCTACTGCTCTCCTGAATAGGAAAGAGGAAAGGATGTACTTGCCAAGTTTTATTTTTATTGACATATGGCTGAAAATAACTTCTTTGCAACTTGAAGAAGACAAAAAGACGATAAATATATAGACCAAACACTGTTTGTATTCCGTTGGATCTAAAAACTCCGCGGCAGGATTCTCGAAAGACAAATCTGCACAGTATTCTCAAGACCCTTTTTTGAATGAGAAAAATTTCGTCGGCACTAGACGAGCTGCCCCAAAAGATAATTCCATACCTTAGCACAGATTGGAAACTGGCAAAGTAGACAGTTCTAATAACTTCAGCCTCCACCTTGCTTCTGACCATGATAAACATGTAGAGTCTTCCTCTACCTAGTCACATGATATTTATTATCAAATCTAACAAATTTTCAGCTGAATATTTGGAAAATAATTTTTGGCATCATCAGGTTTGTTCGTTTAAACATCCGGAGGCCTGATTCATTTATTTACGAGTATCTTTGAAAGGGTGAATCTATCTTGAATCCCGATTGTTAAAAATACAACATTTGTTTGTGGCCTGAACAATTGTTTTTAGGCAATATAGTCTGTTTGCTATTTTTTAATTTCTAGGTTTAGATTCTTTTCTGCGTAATAGACATTTGTTTTTCAAAATTTTAATTTTTTCTCGAATGGATAACTTGTTTTGGCCTCATATTTTATTAGATTCGCACTATCAACAATATTTTAAGTGGGTTTGTAAAATCTATAATACGAAAACGCAAGATGTCTTCACTATTTTCTAGTGGAAATCCTCCACTACAGTTAAGTGTAGCAATAGAGGACCTGTCCTGAAATAAGAGCTGCAACACCTCATATGTTCGGCGTTTACGTTAAAGTGCCAGAAATAGGGAAATTACGTCCGGAATAATAATGAGCAAGAGACGCGGGAACACAATGAGACCTTTGTACCGAAACGGTGCAAGATTTACTCTCGCTGATTCGCCAACTTGATTACGCCAAATTTCGGACCATTGTTTGAACAATCCCGGCCAACTTTGATGCGCCCACATTATTCGGGTCTTTTATTGCGTCGTAGCGCGATAAAAGGCGCCGATAAGGACGTGGTTGCGTCGCCGACTGGTATACAAGAAATGAGAATGTTCCGCCAGATGGCGCTGCGGCGTTTTTCGCCGTATACGTGAAGTTTTATGCGTTCGCTGATCTCAGATCCGCCAGATTTGGCGATTTTATATGAGGCAAATTGCACAACTTGTTAAGGATTTGTCTGCGACAGAAGCAACCGATGTTAACATTTGGTGTTTAGTTGCTCCTCCGAGTGGAATCATTGTGGCAATTAAGATGTGCAGATGATGACGTCAATGCTACCGGTGTTATTTCACTATCAAGAGTTTGCTAGGTTTATTCATTACAGGGGGTTAATTCCATCAGATAAAATTCTCGAGTTCAGTATTCTGCTTACGGCTCAACAGTCTTCTTTGTAAAGTAGAAATTAAGTTTTAGATATAATTGTTTATTTTTCAACATCTCAGGTGCTACAAGAAAAATGTCTCTTATATCCCATAAGCAACATATTTTGATTTCAATGAGCAGTTTTTCGAATATTTTTGACCACAATCTGATAACATAACATTGGTCTTGAAGCTCTAAAATAGACGTTTGCTATTTTCACCCTAGCAGAAAATTCGAAATAATTTGATAAACTAAGAGTCGAATTCGATGGAACTCAAGATAACTTGAATTACCTTTAAAATTCACACTTGTAAACAATTGAAGTATATACATAAGTCCTTTAAAATAAATATTTGAAAAATTAGATGAAATGGGGCAATATATATTAATTATAAACACTACTTATGATGATATTTTGATGTTTTGACATACCATTGGAAAAAATAAATCGGTGATTGATTTTTTCTTAATTGGAAACATTTTTTTTCACTCGATAAACAAGATTTCGTAAATAAACATCTGACAGTACAATTTATGTATTGAGAGAAAGGAAAGAGCAATATTATGAAGGTTTAATTACTCCAGACACTCTGTCCGGAAATGGATCATTTTTCGTTGAGGAATTCACTAGATGTAGTGATTTATTAGTCTTTGTGAAAGTATAAACGCCTGAAATACCGATACAAGACTTAGAATTTTCCGTAATATCGAAGAGTTTCCCTTTATCGAAGATAATTCCTGTTCCAGAAGAGTAAAATATCTTTCTTATTGTCTGGATGTGGATCTTGTCCGAAAATATTTGGCCTGAAATATTTATGCATTTGAAAATATTTGAAGAGAACTACAAAAAAAGACTGAAAAGCAATGAGTTGGATGTGACTGGGGAAAAATATCTTGAACCATGATATCAATTATTTGAAAATATTCTTAACAGTAGCATCTTTAATTATTGAAATGAGAATTCAAACACGTTATTAGATTTTTATATAACATAATGTTATAACGTGTTAGTAAATTTTGAAATTAATTGACATTCAATTTGAATGATTGAAGCAGCTCTTTGAACCCTTTTGACCGTGTTATGACGTGATTTAATTAAAGTTTGTTTATCATTAATCACTCTTATTTCACAAAATATATTGTACAACTCTTGATAATAGATTAATATCACACAACAATGTTTGTGTGATAATAACTTCCATTGTAGAACAGCATATTGATGTAGAAAATTCAATCATTTTCATACTTATTATTCTTATGGAAATTTTCATTTATCCAGATATAAAATCCTAATTCAAACAAATAGTTCTTTGATTAGTTGAAAACGTCTCAGTAATGAACAGTCACTCTAATACAGACCTGCTCTCACAGGGGCACATTACGATTACGAAAGTGATATCAACTTCATCCCTGAGGTTGGGTAGAGAAGCATGTTCGCCCTAAAAGTAAACGAGGATCAAAACCGCGTTGATTCTTTGCCCGAAGGTATTCTGTGTGCTACCGGCTCTATAGAAGCGAAACCAACGTACCGGTCCCTTTTTGCAGGGGTGATAATTCTTCTGGATGCTCCTGGCGATGTCAACACGACATAAACCGAAACTTTGCTGCTTGATATTTACACGTTACTCACTTTATCTTAATGGTATGAATTTGCTAACGAAACCATTTTAAAATTATCTTGTGTTTAGTGCTGTGAGAGTTTATGGGAAAGTTGGAAATTGGAATTCTAAAAGGGATGATCTGAAGACCAAACAAATTCACGTACACATTTTAAACATTCTAATTAAAGTTGGAAGAGCGTGAAATACATCTAGTTGAATCAAAAAAATATAAAAGTTAAATAAACTGCATACAAAGGAAAATAATTAACTCAATATGAATGCTCAATCTTCTAATCAGCTGTAGAGGAACAATTGTCTTCCAAATGGTCAAGCGTTTGTGGCTTATCCGCATAGACCAATGACTTTACATAGCCCCACAGAAAGTAGTCTAGCGGTGTTAAATCACAAGACCTCGGAGGCCAATTCATAGGTCCAAAACGTGAAATTAGGCGGTCACCAAACGTGTCTTTCAATAAATCGATTGTGGCACGAGCTGTGTGACATGTTGCACCGCCTTGTTGAAACCACAGCTCCTGGACATCATGGTTGTTCAATTCAGGAATGAAAAAGTCAGTAATCATGGCTCTATACCGATCACCATTGACTGTAACGTTCTGGCCATCATCGTTTTTGAAGAAGTACGTTCCAATGATTCCACCAGCCCATAAAACGCACCAAACAGTCAGTTTTTCTGGGTGTAACGGTGTTTTGACATACACTTGAGAATTATCTTCACTCCAAATGCGGCAGTTTTGTTTGTTGACGTAGCCATTCAACCAGAAGTGCGCTTCATCGCTAAACAAAATTCGCGCGATACGTATTCCGCACAGAACCATTATAATTTCATATTGTTATTGTCATATATATCGTATAATATGCATACCTAAAACTAACTTTGGTGCATTTGTGTAATCAATACTCAAAATACTCGTATTTCAGCACGTGCTAGCAATCAGAGTCTCGTTCCGAAGAGCAATTTCAGACCTAGCAATGTAGGTGAAAAACTCATTTTCCAGCATTCAATTACATGATTTTCATTCACACGGCCCTTCGAAGAACTCTTTCATCTCAAGTAGTAACAATGAAAGATACGCGTTAATTTCGAAAAATTTACTGACGAAATATACATTCAAATTATAAATGACCGGTCTCAAAATTACTTGTATAATTTGAACATTTTTCACCCGATTCCACCAAAAAAATTCATCAACTTAACAAGAGTGTCATGTTTAGAACTGATGATAATCTATCTATTCGTAATAGTGCTTAATGCTCCAGGATTTTTTCCACGAGGGATCTAGGTTTGTTTGTTCCGTTGATCAGGAATAAATTCTATGAATTTTCCTGCACTATCTCCCCACCTTGAGAAGCTCCATCATTTTCTCTAAATCCAAAGGATGCAATACCGACCATGTTTATGAAGGGGTTGTTTTTATTATTCAGATAACACGCTACCGGTATTGTTCAGAAGGACCGATTTTCTAAATTTTTTCTCTTCTGTATGATATATCTACCGGATGCTAATATTACGTAATGATATAACATTTTTGTTTGTACAACCTCGATTTTTCATTTTAGTTACTAACAAAAATGAATCTCTGAAACTCCATTCAACAAGACAGGAATGTCATTAGGATAACTACATCAGAAAAACAACTAAAAAGTTCAAGAATTTTGTATTATTGGAACAAAGAAAAAAGGAAGGACAACTGAGAAAAATTTATACCAAATCGACCACGAAAAGGAGATTGGAATTAGCACAATTATAGAATAGTACTGTGTATAGTTGTATAACTTGTAACAATAAACAGCTCAAGATCACTTTTTATTAAATTCAAGTCTTGTGTTTATCGCGAGAACTTTACCAAAAAACTATTTATTTTTCCGATGACAATACCAAAGTGTACCTTTGTTGCACCCTTGGGGAATCCCACGAAAACAAAGAACAAAGAAGAAGGAAAGGACGAAGGAAAATAATTTATATCAAACAAACCAAGAAAGATTACAATCTGCACGATCATAGAATAGTAATGTCTATAATTAAATAACTTATGACAATAGCTCAAAAAATTTGTCGAGTGTATATTTTTTTTGTGGAATCAAGCCAGGTGTTTATCGAGAAAACTTCACCAATAACGCAAAAAGTTATTTATTTTTCCGATGCAAAGACCCAATTACCTTTGTTGTGACCCCTCGGGAATGCCCTCGTATCAAAAATTCCTACCTCCAAGCAAACTCTGCAAATCGAAGGTATCAAATCGAGACAACGAAACGACCAGCAACGAGATATGGTAATCACGTCCCCCGGATCCAACTACCGCCGATGTGCGGGACGTGATACATAAAATTACTGCTGATCGAAGTGGCGAGTGGGCAGAGAAGATACGTACCGTGCACGTGGTCTAGAATTACCCCTGATTAATGGGGATCGAAAACACTACGTCCACTTGTTCACAATAGTATACGAGGGTACATTTTTGAATTCAAACTCTTTACGTGTTCAATTTGGTACAATAATGGACAATTCGAATTATTATCGCCATCGGAAAATAATGATACCTATAGACTAGAGTTTCCGAAACTATTTTGAACGCAACCTTCTGAGTGGTGAAAAAATGTTTCCTTACGCATTCCGTAGACCAGTGTTTCCCCAACCTTTTTTGTGCTATGCCCACCTTAGCCTGTCTTAAATTCTTCTTTAACTTTCTCGTCCTACCAAAACGGCGAGAAAGTTAAAATCAAAAAGTGCGCAAGTGTCGGGTCTATTTTCGAATTTTCCCCCGAAACAATCAAATTGCCCCCTTGTTTGACGTGGGCAACACGATGGGAAACATCGCCCTAGACTGATGGTTGTGATCTGCCAGTACACCAAAATTCAGAGTTTGGAAAATTCTGGTAATATTTAAAAAAATACCAAAATACTTACTTCTATCCATTTAGAAATGGATTTTAAGTTGATTGTGGTAATTTTTATACTTGGTGCTTTTGAAAACGGTCGAAAGAAAATGCCCCAAAAAAGGGCGTTTTTAAATGTGTAAATAGATTCTGATTTGATAAATGAGAGAAATATATTTATTCTTCAAAACTTCAAAACATAATTGCGGATAATAACTATTTAAACTTAATTTAAATAAAACTAAGTGGTTTTTTGATTTCCACTATAATTCAGTTGAACATAACAATATTGTTTCGACAACACAATGGCTTCATCAGATTTAGATGATAAACTGATATTATAAATTGAAGCCATTATGTTGGCGAAACAATATTGTTCTTTTCAACTGAATTATAGTGAAAATCAAAAAACCACTTAGTTTTATTTAAATTATGTATTAAGTATCGGCCCAATCGATTAAATACTATTGAAACTATATTCTTCAGTACCACTTCATTGGTTACCATTGTCAAAAGTTAATACAATCAAAAAAATGTGTAGTTTAAGTCTTGACACTAAGTTAGCCCCAAATTTTTCAAATAAATTCACTAATGCTTGTGGAGTAAAGTCAAGTGTTTAAAATTTTTCTATCATACTTTTCAGTTTATTATGTCTCATCAAATGCTTACGAAAGTCGATATACATTTTTTAGTTCTGTATAAGTTTTTACAACGATATCTAAATATCATCAAATTATTTAATATTGAAATAATTATGATAATAATAATAAGTCGTTATTTTCCTACAGGTGAAAACACCCAGTTATATTAAAAAATATATAAACATTATTAACACCGAATGATACAAACGTTTAAAAAATGATTAACGATAAAAAAAGTCATTATAATAATTAATTGACAATGAGATTGTGGCTAATTTCAGAATTTATTATACATGAGAAGAGTCCTACGAAACCCGACTAATGAAAACAAATTAGTCACTGTTGATATCGCATTTGTCAGGCACATCTTCGAATAGCGATCACATGTATTTCATGGGTGATTGATTGTATGAGGGAAATAGACTTCGGAGTACCCAATGAAAAAAATTTACTTGACCGTGTCAAGTGTAACATTGTCTAGGAACATGAAAATCAGTACAGCCAATAATGGTAGGGAAGTCTATATAACCATGTAAGAGGTCATACAGAAACTTCAGAGACAACAAGTCCCATCCAACTTCGAGTGATTTAGCTTCAAACCTGTTCAACAGATCAGTTTGGCTATATCCGCTGGCCGGATAAACGTGATCTTCCCTCCAAATTAGATATTTGAGAAATTTTCGTTGTATCGACTCTAAATGATTTTTATGAGCATTGTATACTCCATCATAATAATTGTATAAGTGTTTATTCGAAAAGTGTAGAGCATTACGCAGAATAAACCCATAAGATTTGAATGCTGTTGAAATTGTTTTATTTGTAAATGAGGTACAAAAGTGAATTTCTGATCAAATATTATACCGAGGTCTCGAATTTCGGAGACTCTTGTCAGAGTGGCTTCGTTAATTGCAGAGTCAAATTGTATAGGCCGTTTCTTTTTAGTGAATGTGACAACATTCACTACATTTAGGTACATTTAGGTACATTAATATTCAGTTTATTGTGGTAACACCAATCAGAAACGGCGGTGAGGCCATCCTATAAGCTTATGCAGTCCTCATATGTTTCGATTTTGCGATATATTTTTAAATCATCAGCATACATGAGACTATGAACTGCTAGACAGTCTATTAGATCGTTTACAAAAAAGAAACAACAGTGGGTCTAAATTAGAGCCTTGTGGTACACCCGAAATGGCTGTATATACATGCGACTTATTACCCTCAAATTGTACAAACTGTGTTCGATTATTTAAATGAGACTGAATTAGGGAAACTAAATCTTTGGAGAAATCTGACTTGGCTTTCAGTTTGTAGAACATAGCTTTACGACTCATTTGATTAAATCATAGCAGTACCCTAGTTCGATTCGAACCACCAAGGATCAGGTACGCCTAAAAGCGTTCATTTTGTGCTTCTGAGACTCAAGTAGGTGAGCTATACTGTTTCCTTTTAGTTCTTATATACGTATAATGTACTGGGACTACATTATTTTAACTAATATAACTTTCTATCAACGTTTACGTGTTATTTTCGTACTTGATAAAATAACCAGAAGTACTAAATTTATGGAAATAACCATTCCATATGCCAGCAACCTTATTGAGAAGTACATCAAAAACTATCAAAAATCCTCAAAACTAGAACATCTAGTGCAAAGACAATGTTAATTTACAGCATCCACAAGAATCTACTAAGAGCCACTAGGGAAATTTCGAAGACTTTTATAGCATACGAGTATATCAGAGAACGGATACACAAGGAAAACACCTACAGGGAGGTACACAGATCATTGCTATCCTTTATAGTTTTAACGGTCATAAAATGTCCAGCACATAAAAAGAATCACATTCATTGAGACTTCCACAAAGGATCACTTTAATTGCTTTGATATCTGAAATACGAAATTTTCTTACTGAGGAAACAAAAATTGAGGCTCAATACTTCTGATTTTAAACACCCTTCTACAATATTAAAGCTATATTTATTATAGATGAAAAATCTTTTGCAGGTTAGACCGGTATTAATCAGGTAACCCTCGTATAAGAGTCTGACAAAATGTAGACACGTGAGATATGAAGCTACAAAAGCTGGTCATCACAAACAAGTTATTATATTCCGGACTATCGGGGAACAAGCCAAAACGGACGTGTAATATCATTGTCAACAAGCCGACATTCTCCTTAGGGATGAAATGAATACGCAACTTCATATTATCCCCTGTGACATGACGTATTCGTGTACCGTAGGCCCTTCCGCATTTAAATGTCTACTTAAGGTGTCAAATTATGCCCGACCGTGTCCCGGCCTTTTATGATTATAAGCTTTGTAAGAAAATCAAATCTGGCGTGAAAGTCTATCTAACTCTAATAGTCTAAAATTAGCAGGGCTGCATTAGGTACTGAACTGTCTGCTGTGCAAGAAAAACACCGAATTGATGAATTCGTGGTCGTTATTTGATAGAAATTTACGGATTTGACAGATAAACCAAAATTGATAAACCAAAAGTTTGATTCAAATTTTTATTCAATCCATGTTTCACCAAGAGGTAAGCGAGATTTCAATCTCAGTTATAATTTTAAAGTTTCATTTCTTGATATAATGAAATCAGATTAGAAAAAATGATAGCTACACGAAAGGAAATTTCACTGAGGTAATAAGGGAATGTTGACAAACAATTTTTTGGTTTGGTATATGCGCTTCTTCAAAATATATGGTGGTGTTAGCTGATCCTTGAACCAGCTATCAAAAATAAGTCCAGAGAAAAATATCGCTAGGATTTAAGCCAGGTAAACACGATAGAGAGTTATTGTAGAAAATAAAGTGTTCGTCTAAAATGTTGTATTAGAAGTATTGTTCACCTTTCGGTATTTACTGTGTCTTTATTTAGTTTAAAGTCCAGTTGCGGATGATTTTCAACAGCTGACGTCACAAAAATTTCCAATGTTACTGCAATTATCAAATCGTCTGAAAATTATTTAAAAGCTTTGCAAATAAGTTGCATTTCTAACATGTGTTTCAGTTACGAAATGACAAGTACAGTTGAATGCTTTAGTTCCATTCTCTGTTATGAATTCTTCACGTTCTTTCCACATCAATCTAAAACGTGGTAACATTTTGGATTTAGAGTTACTTGAGAGTTAATTTATAATGATATATTCGTAGTATGACGTAGGATACTTAAAACGTTTTAAAATACTTTACACTGGTTGAATAGATAATTGTTAAGACCGCATCGCATAAAATAACCGTAGTTCGAAATGCTTCGATGTAAGTACGCATGATTTCCGGTTATAGATTCATTTCGATATTGGATTTTCATATCGAATATTGCGAGTGAAAAGTTTTTTTTCTGGTTCTTAAATATAATATATATTATCTTTTTAAATTTTGAGTGCACTTGTAAGCGCTATATCCCCTGGAGTTGAAATAGAATTTCAATTTGAGGCTGGGCTATATTCGCTGGAGTTGAAGCGAGAGTTTCAGTTTGAGGCTACGCTATATCCCCTGGAGTTTCAAATTAAGGCTTCAACATATCCCCTAGAGTAACTTCGAGTGGCTTTGCAGATTTGGATTTCAACATTCACGTGGAAAGTGAAAATAGTCTGATAGTGAAAATAGTGAAATAGTTCTGAACAATCGGAGAACAACCGGATTCAAGATGAGAGAGATTTTCCATCTGAATTTGTTTGTAATCTTGAATTAAAAGATATTGAATAGACATTTTAAATAGAATTATCTAGTTTCACTGTCTATATTGTACAAAAATCAGGTGAATTTATATAATTTATCACCAACATTTCGTATGGGAGTACCTTATATACTGAACACTGTTTATTTTACAATAAAATTATTTTATAAAATATTTTCAGTGTTATCTAGTTAATTTTCAACTGAGTTGAGTTCAATTTTGGAATATTATTGAAAAATCAATTGAAGCATTGACGACGAACAGAAAATCAAATAGGGTATTTGAATGATTAAAAAATTGATCTGTTTATATTTCAGTTTGTTATGTTGTTTCCTCATTATATTGTAGGTACTTCACTAACATCTGCCGCATTTTGTTTCTTCAGAGTGAAGATCACTGTGTACTACTTTAGCCCAATAATATAGTCTGAAGATGAACATAAGTTCGAAATTGGAATAAAGTGAACATTTATATTTCTACATGAAATATTTGCACACTATGGTAATTTTTTTGCTTTTTAATTTTTTTATTCAAACTTAACAGCGGCAGCACTATATTACCAAATACTAACTACTCTTACCTTAGAAAATTGATTATATTTACCCTTCAGAAAAAAAAAGAAAAGGAAAAAAAAGAAAAAACAATGGAAAAAATGAAAAAGCCAAAAATACCATAGTGTGCAAATATTTTATGTGATGAGTATCATGATGGACGCCAGAAGAGCCATCCCGCCGAATATTGTGGACAACCACCACTGTTGGATCAACTCCAACAGCCTCATGTGTTGATCATTAGAGTTGGTAATCGTGTTGACAATTGTTATTATTAGGTTTAAGTGTAGAGATTTATATTTCTTTTCGATAGTTATGAAAATAGTTAATATTTTGTTACATTGTGACATATTTTTCCAAGTAAGTATGTTATTTCAATACACTGAAATCCTAACCTGAATATTCGAAAATTCCCAACATACTGGCCGTGACGCAGTCAAAAACTGCCTCTGTTGACTCTTGTAAACTGAAGGAAGCTCGTACGTGAAAGGGCACGCGGTCGCTAGATTAGTATATAAGACCCAGGTGTTTAGTATATGACGAACAAATTGATTACATTTTAAATACCAGGCAGAATATGACATTATGTCACGACTTTTACGATATCTTTTGTTCGATCTTTCATTTGTTCCAGCTGATGACACAAATGGAAATTCTTCTTTTTAGTTATCCATTGTATGAAGAAACGAATCAAAGGACATCATATTAACAAGATAATTAATACTTACTTTTTTATTTAGAATAATTATGCATTTATTGCTAGGAAATATTGAACAATTGTGGCGTCTTGTTGATAATAAGAAATCACTTTCCGGCTATAAAAACCGTTTTGCGAAATGTGTTACATAAAGAAATGAATTAATAATTTCGTTCAAGCTTGTAGCAATTTTAATGCCAACAACATTCACAATTGCTTAAAGATTAACCATTTTATAAGCGGATATACCGGATATTATATCCGGTAAATACAGAAAACAGAATACATTTTTAAATATATAAATTATTTCATTCAATTCGAGAATTTGATACTCCAAAAACATTCTAATTGTATGTACGTAGGATATTCAAAAATCAATGCAACATTTTTTTTTATTTGAAAGAATTTGCCCTTGACAAATATCATTAGCCAACAGAATACATGATATCTTAATTATACCTATACACAAATATCTAAAAATATACAATAACTATTCAATGACTCAATAATTTAACAATTTCAGAACTCAAATTTGAATAGTATGCTCCTATAATAGATTAAAAATTTCTTTATTACTTAATGATAAAGTGAAAATATAAATTGAAAGGTACAATATGAAGTAGCTTTGTCGAGTTTGAATCAAACTTATTTCGATAGTTTTTACATGGCCCAGTGATCTGCAGTGCCCAATTCACCTCAACTGCAAAAAGCTATCAATCCTCAAAAACGCCACGTCAATATTAAATCTCCAACTTGCAATGCAACATTATTATAATTAGATAATTTTGAATTTAGCATATTCATAAAAAAAATTATCTAGTCGTTTGTATACGCTAAAAATCTATTACAATTCCAGGACAATAACGTTAAATGTTCACTTTTAACTTCTATGAACTTACTCAATGATGATCTATTCTGTAAGTTTTCTTGGTGATGCTATATATACGAGTATGTTGAAATTGTGAATTAAGGATGTATATATTTGTTGAAGTTATAATGTTAATTCATGACAGTATTCTAGTGATTCTTTTTCAATCTTGTTGAAATTATATATTTCGAATTTGAAAAATTCACGTATTTACTTAATAATAAACTATTACGTTTTCTAATTCCCAAATTTCAGTATATTTTGGTGAAGCTCGCAATTGGAAGCAGCGGTTGACATGTGTTTCGAGCTTGTTGGCGTCTTTCAGAATGACGTAGGTCAGTTCAAGGTGTACGAACTTGGAGATAGAAAAAACAGTAACAAAAGAACATTCCTTCAAAGTGAATCATTACATTTAGGCTTCCACATGAGTTCTCCGGGTTAAGAAATTTGATCAATGTGGGGTGTACAGAAAATCTAATTTCGTTTATACTTTCTCCCGCATTAAGCTTTTTCTATTCATGTTCACATTCTCGGTTAGATATTCTGTAAAGTCCGCAAGGTCTCCGCTAAGGCAGAGCAATGACTAAATCTCCCAACCCGGAGAGTTCATGCGGACGACTGAAAGTGTTTATTTCCTTTACAGTAATGGTCTTTTTTGTTGTTTTCTTCCATTTCCAGGTTAGTACACCGTGTACTTTGCTACGCTGTTCTGAAGAGATCCAACCAGCTCGAAACACGTATGAACAGCTGCTTCCAATTGCGGGCTGTACCGAAAATCTGGTTTTGTATATATATATATATATATATATATATATATATATATATATACAAAAAAGTTTTACGAAGGTTTTTTAAGCTTCCTCTATTATTTCCAGTACTTCTTGGATAACCCTCCTATCGAAATATTTCCCAGTACAATAACTTTTGTTATCGAATCTTAAATCATTGAGTGGGTTGAAACAGCTCTTTGGTGAAGAACTTCATACTCGAATTTTTGATGAACAACCGCATTGATGAAGAACAGATAATAATTTTGCACGTGACTCAAGAACGTAGCCCCAACGTTTTACGGTATTAATCTAATGTTGAACTCACAAATAGATGGCGGCATCTTCGCAAATATTACAACGGGCATTATTTTCCGGTTAACTCACGACTAAGCAAGAACTGGACCAAATGGATAAAAACGCAAATGTCGACGCGGCCAAGCATGGAAAGATGAAATTATATTCGCCATAGGCAGTCGGAATGTACTCGCATTATCTTCTTTCCTCATATTATATTAAAATTCCTCTCCCACTGCTATAAAGGTAATCACACACAATAATATTTATTTCACATTTTCAATACTTTTTCACAACGTTTTACTAAAAGACAAAATATACAAGAGATATGTTACTAAAGTTCTGGGTACTGTCCTATAATTAGATTACGCAGAATGTTATGTTAAAGCGATGTTATTAGTGTTAGACAAGTCTTGACATGACTATGTCTATGTCTATGACTTGACTTATGCATTATCTGGTGCAATATTGTTCAGTATGATTTATGTGTTCGCCTAATATAGAGTTGCCATGGTTTTTGTAGCCATGGAAGACACAGCAAAACATCATAGAGCAATGATTTTCTTTTCATGAAAAGAAGGTCTGAAAACGTCCGAAATTATTCGTCTCCTGCAAAAAGCCTATAGTGAGCTTGTAGAATTCAAAAGTACTACTTATCGGAGGATCGATCGCTTTAAACCCGATAGAATATCAATAGAGAACAATTCACTCAGATGACTTCCAAACACGTAAGTAAAAGAAATATTACTGCCGTCAATGACTTACTGAAAGACTAAAGGCGAATGACAATTCGTTATATTAGGAATATATAAATAAGGTTATGACATCTTGCATAATTGTTTATACATTAGCAAGGTTTCAATGTGCTGGGGTCAAGGATTTTGGGGCCAGAACAGAAACGCCCACTTCGTTACACTTCATCAACTTCAAAAGTTGTGAGGCCTTTGACGAATTTTGGTTAACTAACAGGCTTTTACCTGTGATGAAACGTGTTTTTTCAAAATTCTGTGACCAAAAATCAATCTGAAGAAAATTGCAAATCTGAAGAAGATTAAGGTTTGCGATAGGTTCAAGTGCGAAGGGATTATTATGATGGATTACCTGAGGAAATGTAGTACAACTGATAATTTAACCCAGAAGATTATTCGAATTTATTTTCCAGATTACTGCCACAGGACATTGTCAAAAAGGGCATAAAAAGTTGCATAAGCGCCCGTTGTTGCAACAGGAAAATGCAAGTGTTTGTTTGAAGGCATTGGGCAATGTAGATTCTTCACTCTTTTGTCAGACGTAAATTACCTATAAATTTGATTTAAAATTTTGAAACAATCTATGATCAATGAAAATTAAACGGTAAAATTAATCGGATTAAATGGTGAAATTAATCGGGTAAAATTGGAGAGTGAAAAAGATTAATAATTACCTGAGGGATGAAAGAGAAATATATAATGAGAATAAGAAAATTAATAAATTGAAATAAAATTAATAATTCCTTATTGGCGATGAACAGACGGATGGTTCAATCAGAAGTCAAATTCACAGGACGTTTCGTTTAGTAATATTAAAACAAGTTTTAACCTGAAATGTATTAACAGAATTGACGAATTCTGTCAATATTCAATTTTCAATATTTCAATTTTAATTTTTCAGTTAATTGCGATTAATTTCACCATGTAATTTCCATTTATTAATAGTTTGTTTCAGAATTTGAAATTGAATTTATAGGCACTGAAGTCCAACAAAATAGTGGAGGATAATGCAAGACTACGCAGAAAAACTGAGGACGTTTTGAACGATTTACCATACGAATTGCTTCCTCGTCTACTTTACTCCTCGGTTCTTACGGGACCCTTACAATTGCGGGTCTTGCATTTTGAATGTGCAACTGAGGTAAGACGTGCTTTAAGTAGGTGGATTGAGGGGACACCGCAACTTTGAGGATGGCTTAAATTAATTTACCGCTAGGATAAAATTGGATATTATATTGGAAAACTACATTGTAACATATCCAGACTATGACAGAATGGATCAATAGAGACTTGGCAGCAATAAATGAATGGCTATGCGATAACAGTTTATCGCTGAATGTTACAAAGTCTAAATTTATAGTTTTTGGTACAAGTAGAATTCTCAAGGTAAATAGTAATGAAAATATAAGTATTAAATTGAGAACCAGAACATTGAAAGGGTAAAACTTGCTGAATACTTAGGCGTTATGTTAGATGAGAAATTGAGTTTCAATGTGTTGAGTTATGTGAGACATGTGTTGAGTTATTGCTCTTCAAGTCAATAATAATGCCACACTTTGAATATTGTTTCTCTTTGTTATTGGGATTGAGTAAACAAAAAACTCAACAGCTACAAAAGTTACAGAATAGAGCTATGCGAACATTTTTCATATCTAATAGATATACTCCAATCCAAAGCATGCAAAATTGTTCAGAACTAATGTCAGTCAAACAGAGAATACGTTTTGCTACATATATATTTATATTTAGAGTTAAAAACAAATTTTTTCCATATAAAGTAGTAAAAAATGTAACATGTGTCAGTGAGGTACACAGTTATAATACAAGAAATGCTGACAATTTCTACATGCAGGTTTGTAAGCATTCTAAACATAGAAATAAACACAGTATATTTTATGAAGGATTCAACGCATTTAATAAATTGCCTAGCTCCATAAAAACAATTAGTGACCTTAAGGTATTCAAGCGTAAATTAGCTAAGTTCGTTTTGAACATATAATAATTGTAAATAATATATTTTGAACCTGAATGTATTATTATTAAAATTAAACACTGACGAAAATTAATGAAATAATAAAAATAGTCACAGAATGTACTAAAAAAAGAAAAATTCTCAGTTTTATTTCGATTCCAGCTTACATCTCTCAGTCCATATTAACCTTAAAATCAGGCGTCCTATGAGTCTGCGGTTCGTCTGGTTTAAGTTATTTAGGTGTAAAAAATCATATTCCGGCAGTTCATACACGTTTACTTTTTAAGGTTTCAATAAAATTAACAGTTACGCGCTCGGTGACGGGCATGATGTAATCTCGTCCGGTTTTTTAGATCGAATTTCACGCCATTTGCGAGTCGAGGTGTGGACAAGGCTTGTCTGGTGATTTTGATCGGGTCATAATCGAAAACTTCAATGAACATTTTAATAGTTTCGCACACGAAGGCGGAGTTTCATATTCGATAATTGCACGTTATGTATTTTTCGAAATTTTCGCCAAGATTTTAATCAGCAAACTGGATTTCGTTTTTTAATATCTTTAGTTATACAGGATGTCCAATATAAATTTATTTTTTTATTCAAAACATATATTTTATTTATTAAGATGATAGTGCCATGAATGAACCGCCTCAAATGCTACGAAAATAAAATAATTTATAGAGATGTTGGCAATTTTGTCAATATTTCTGGTTTTCCTGAAACTATCTATCGCAGGGATCTCCATGTAAATAGTATTATAAAAAAATAAGGACCTTGTTGCCAAAATTTAGACACCTTTCAAAATTCATGAACTGGAATGGTATGAAAATTATTTACTGTGTTTTGGTGCAGTCACACTTGAGCTATGGCATTGTTGCGTGGGGAGGTGCATTGAGCTCGCATCTGACTGGGTTGGGTGTTATCCAAAGGTGGATGCTATGAATAATGTGAAAGAGGGACAGGGTTTGTGGAACTGACGAGGTCTATAGGGGCAGTAAAGTTTTTGATGTTAGAAGTTTGTATTTGCAGAGATCATTAATTTTTTATCAAAAACGCACAGGCATTGCACATCCTAATCATATCCATGACACCAGATACATAGATGCAATTTCGTGTAAGAATAGAATGGCAAAGCGAATTGGACAGCGACACTACTACTGTTTGATATATAAGATGTATGACATTCTTCCGAAGGACTTACTGACTAACAAATCGTTGAGATCCTTCAAAAAACAGCTAAGTACATGGTTGATAGATCTTTCTGTTGTAGAAATGAGAGAAGTATTCAACTAGAGAATTAGAGTCATGCAGAAAGTAGATTAAGTATACAGACCTCTCATAAAAGTTACGACTTCAGAGAGGTCAAACTGCCCGGCATATGTGTTTACCCTGTTGAATATAACGAGTGTTTTTTTTAGAGGTATAGAACTTTAAATTGCAATAAAACAACGATGGATCATTCGATTGACAAGAATTTTTTTATTCGAAAGATAATCTTGTGGCATTACATTTTAAATATGATTTCTGGCATATGACCGCCACGGCTGGCTCGAATGTAGTCCGATCTGGACGTCCAATTTTCAATGACTTTTTCCAACATTTGTGGCCGTACATCGGCAATAACACGGCGAATATTGTCTTCCAAATGGTCGAGCGTTTGTGGCTTATCCTCATAGACCAATGACTTTATATAGCCCCACAAAAAGTAGTCTAGCGGTGTTAAATCACAAGATCTTGGAGGCCAATTCACAGGTCCAAAACGTGAAATTAGGCGGTCACCAAACGTGTCTTTCAATAAATCGATTGTGGCACGAGATGTGAGACATGTTGCGCCGTCTTGTTGAAATCACAGCTCCTGGACATCATGGTTGTTCAACTCAGGAATGAAAAAGTTAGTAATCATGGCTCTATACCGATCACCATTGACTGTAACGTTCTGGCCATAATCGTTTTTGAAGAGGTACGGACCAATGATTCCACCAGCCCATAAAGCGCACCAAACAGTCAGTTTTTCTGGGTGTAACGGTGTTTTGACATACACTTGAGGATTATCTTCACTCCAAATGCGGCAGTTTTGTTTGCTGACGTATCCATTCAACCAGAAGTACGCTTCATCGCTAAACAAAATTCGCTTATGAAAATCGGGAACAACGGCAATCTCGTTTTGGGCCCATTCGACGAATCTACGCCTTGCTTGATGATCGTTTTGGCTTTTGATGATTGTATTGCCAAACCAAACTGAGAATAAATCATTTCTCAGCTGATATCACTTCTATACCTCTAAAAAACACCCTATATATGAGGATAAATGAATTTCTTCTTGTAATTACTTATTATGTGTATTACTTTCGATGTATTTCAGTTAATTTTGGGTAAATAAATGTTATTATTATCATTATCAAAATAACCAATTGTCAGATACAGTTTCTACTTTGGTCTGAAAGTAAATTCCAAATTATGGCTTCGTTTGACATAGTAAAAGTGTTTCAAGAAATAACATTCTGGTAGTAAAATCATTTTCATTTAGACTCCCTCACACGCCGGACTTTATGGAAGCTCTCAGGCAGATGTTGTAGCAAAATAGGCATTAAAGAATGCAGACAGATCCCTTCAGATTCATACAATGGAAGATATAAAAGTATCTGCATCATACAAGGTTGAATGTTTATGGAAAGCACATTGGCTGCAAACAAATATATTTTCGAAGAAAATCAAACCTTATCCACTTCAAGTGATGATTCTAACCAATAATCGACTACACCAAGTCAAAATATCTCGACTTCGACAAGGCTGTACCAGGTACACACACGCTCACTCCCTCAAAAAAGAAAACGCTCCAATGTGCAGTGAATGCGACCAATGTATAAATGTCAATCACACCCACCTGAAATGTCCAAAGTACCAATTTTAACGAGAACAAACGGGTATGATAACCACCCTACAACATACTCTAGGACAAGAATATGAAAAACTGGAATCCACTGTCAAATTTCTAGAAAGCATTAATATTGTCAACTCAATCTGAATGTCATGTATAATACTCTTTCTTTTATGAAATATTATGTGAAATGTATTGAAAATATAATGTAAAAACGAACCGTATTGCTAATGATCTAAGTTATCGAAGCACACTAAGCTTTAATAATAAAAAAAATGTTTCTGTAGCTTTTTTCCACCAGTGCTTGTCATTATTTTTGTTAATTACATTACATATCTAAATGCTTGTGCTAACCTTAACTTTCCTTTTGATTCAATGAAATCACAATAGACAAAAGAAATTGAATTTTGAGAAAAATGTTTTTTCCGAATGTTTTAAATTTGAAGTTGCCTCAAGAAATTCACGTATGTGACAAGACAAACGTTGATTTCGTTTTATAACATAATATAGGTAGATATTTTTTGTCAGACGTAACACAGTGTGAAACTAGAAAGAAAGTTTCACTTAAAACGATGTCAATTGTTTCTCTTGCGTAACATTTGATGGAACATTCTTGAAAGGCATGATATTATAACTTAAAATACCGAAAATCCTTGAAACATATTTTTGTGTAATTCAGCAGAGTTTTGAAGTACTTTAATTTTTTTTCGCGTAGTAGTTATCCTCTTTCTACCAATATTATTAACATGAGAGGTAATAATAATAAATACTTGTCTAAAAATCACTGACTGAACAATTCTTTATTCGACTAGTTTCGTCTTTTACGGCATTATCAAGAATGAATACATATTACAAAGACAACCTTTAAATATTTGCAGATCTGTTCGGACCACAGAATACACTCTAAATTCGGTCATACAGGTGGGGATTTCCAAACTATCAGAGATTTAACAGCGGGGAGTGGTTTAGGTCTAACTGGTCATTGAGAAGATTCTAATTATCAGATTTTTGGAGTTTATTTATTTCCATGGCTTCCAGGTAGTTCATTTTCATACCTTTTTCACAGTAATGGAGAATATTAGGTTTAAAACAACGTGAGATCTTATGTCCTGTCGACTCTAGATGTTCCCGAAAAGCAGATTGTCCGCTTTTTAAGTGTTATTTTAGCATAGTTTCAAAACATCTTCCGGTTTGTCCTACATATGATGACTTACATCTTTCACAGTAAAAACTATAAATTCTAGACTTCTTCATTGGGTCGAATTTGGACAATTTGTTATTAAAGATCAATCTGCTGTGACTTGAAAAAGCTATATTTAAATTATTATTTTTGAAGAAATCAATGATTTTCGAAGAGGGGACGTGTGTAAAAGGGATGCACACATATCTTAATTTATTAACTCTCATTTAAATATGAACTATCTAATATATGAATATATGAACTAACTAATAACAGAGTTGATTCATCGTCCTCTGAATTTATATTAACGACAGTATTATTTCAGTATTATTAAACTCTCAATGAAATTCACAACAATACTTCATTTTCTGAAGTTTCCAAAAATTGTTGACGAAATTTTAGGTAACTCAGGGGATGAAACTTTCTCACATGAAACTTTCTGGTGGAGTATCTTTAACATCAATATATTAATATAAATAAAAGCTGAGAAAAGCGAATTTCAGATTATCAACGAAAGTTTTTTTAGGAAAACTTCACTGGAAGTAATATTGCAGTGTAAAGTAAATCCGTGCCGAGAGATGTGTTAATGGGGAGTGATTCTTTGTCAGTTCCCTTCTGGGGGCGGCTATAATAATTATGAAAACCACTTCATTCCATGTTGAAAAGAAGGCTTACACAGTTTTCGCAGTCATTTTTATGAAAATGCGCCTGCAATCCTAATTGCGGTAATTGTTTTCATGAGACGACTCTAGCACAACAATATAGATGTATGAATTTTAAGTTTTGTACTGAAAAAATAGCTCACCATGCTACTGCCGATGCTGACATTTGCAATGAAGGATGAATTGATCGATATAAATGATACATAATTGAAACATTTTATCGACATCTATTAGAGGAAAAGTGTTTCGAGAACAATTAAATATTCAAGCATTTTCTTAACTAAAATCTTCACAGGAGATACTTTTTATTGGCAACTTTCTTGAAAAACCAAATAATTATTCTTCTTTAATAATACTTTAATGAGTTGGCAAAGTCAAATTATTTCGAAGTTTCTGTAATATTTTCTGTATTCTTCATTAATGAATTTTGGTAATTTTTTAACATCTCTTCCATGGAATATGGTGTTTTTTCTCCTATATTCGAAATTTTCATATATTTTCATATTCAAATGATTTTTTCGTTGCTCTCTATTTTTATTCTAATTCATTTATACATTTTTATATTTTTATATAAACTTAAATTTAAACACTTGAACTTATGATTTGTACTTTATTGACTAAATAGCATGACGCGTTTCGTCGTTATTTATTTATTTATTTAACATACACTGTTTTACAGGACAAGTCCTAATTACAAAACAGGAAACACAAGATATACAAAAAACAAAATCGTCGTTATAAACGACTTCTAGGAAGAAGTCATTTGTAACGACTTCTTCCTTTACAAACGATAAACGTTGATAATGAAAAGCGTCATGCTATGTAGTGAATAAAGTGTAAATCATAAGTTCAAGTGTTTGAATTTAAGTTTATATTCAATTATAATGGATTTACATCAAGTAAACGCCAACACTATTAAATACATTTTTATATTTTGTGTTACGATATTCTTCAAATAATATTGGCTGTGATATATTTTGAGAAGAGTACTTTTAGTACTCCCTTTTGAGAATTTGTCCCTTTTAAGTGTCCCGATTTAGTGTCTGATTCTTAAATAAAGTTGTGGCAAAGATAAATATTTGTAATCGAATCTGATCCATCTCTGTAACTTCATTCTTGGTTGGATCTATCACTGAATCGCCTGTTTTATTGTTCTCTATTTTCCGCTTCATTTAGCTAAGTGCGATGATATCTTTCCGTCAATGAATTACTTCGTGGGTGTCTTGATTCTCCGCTGTTTATGATGATGCTACGATATAACAACATTGTTCTAATTAGGATTTATTATGATTTCGCATATTAAAATATTTTCACATTTTGAAATAAGAATACTTTTTATATGTGATACTACCAACACGAACAAAAAGTGGCAAAACAGTTGAAAACAGGTAGCTGGCATTATATTATACCTTCAATTATCTATTTCATCAAACAATAACAACTAAAAAAATTGAACAAACAAGTTAGAGCTCATTTTTTCCATTTTTAATGGTGGAACAGTAAGTTTCAGTGGGAAGACCGGCTTACAGACGTTTTCCGCATAATCAAAGCAGAGTACTTGGTAGAATATAAAACATAAATATATATACAAGATTTAAATTATTGTTTCTATTTGTTTTATGCCATTCCATGCCGTTCTAAAATTGTTATGCCTTCCGAAAAGGTGAAAATGATAACATGTGAGTGTGACAGGATTAAACTAGTGTCAGGTTCTTCTTTGAATTGCTCCTCTTAACAATGGAATTGTTAAGAAGAGATATCAAGGTTTCCCAACGTGGGGCCCACGTTGGGAAGATGATATAATGATGGTGAGAAATACGCTGGACCAAAGTGTTAACGATTGTCAAAAATGTGCACACATGAAAATGAAAAATTTTGAGTTTCACGACTCAAAGTGAGTCCTTCGATTTGAAATTTTCCAAATAGAGAATATCTATTGAATTTGTTCTATCACAGAATAATATTGAATCTTAGAAGCACTATAATCAATTTTTATTGAAGAACAAAAGACAACTGTCTTTTGACATTTTTAATTCTTAATAATAATAATAATAATAATAAACGGTCTTCATTTTCAAAATCCTCGGTGGATCAGCATTGCTGATCTACTTAACTAAGTTCCAAATACATTTACAGAAATTCAACTTATTACAATATAAAGGGCAGAGGCACCTACCTATGGTCACCCCACTCCAATTGAAGAAATAAAGGAAATCACTCAAGTTCGATAAATATCAAAAATAAGTATCAACATTTCATTACGTAATCATTACTTGATTTACCAATATTGAAGACAATGCATGGTTAAAAGTGCAATAAAATGACCAAAAGCGGGGAATTTTGAAGTGAGTTACAAAAAAAGTTCTGTAATAATTTTATTTGAAATGAAATCTGTATTAACACTAGATTTTCTCTGATGGCATCATGAAACATTCAGCACAAATTTTTTCTCAAAATCCTGTATTTTTTATATTAGAACAATGATTGAAAGAATCTTAAAATGGCCATGAGAGATGCCTCTGTTCTACAATATATCTAGAAATACACACTATTAAAATTGAAGCTACAACTAGAATGATAATGAGAACATTATAACTAGAAATTGAATATTAATATTACAAAAAGCGAATTGCAACAGAAAGTCGAAATTGAGAATTTGATTGGTATAATTAAAGCATTAAAATTTCAAAAAGTAATTCTGATGCTTTACTATTTATTACAATAATTACAATGGTTTGAATAACAAAAAAAAAACACTCACTAAAGTAGGAAGCATTTTTTCAAAAATGTTTAAGACTCTGCATAGATTTCTGATGTCAGGCGGGCCAGAATTGTAAACTTTTGCTGCGCCATACGAGAAGCATCAAATGAATTTTTCCTATATATTTTTTTAAAATAAAAATAAATTATTTTTTTCAACAGGTGTAATACCCAATTACAGAAAATAATAACATAATGTTGAATAACAACTGAATAAATAAAATGAAGAAATATAACAAAGAGCTCAATCTATTGTAAAAAAATACAGAAAAAGTAACTGATAACTGATACATGGAATTAAATGAAATATTACAAAGAACTCAATCCAAATCAATTCATTTTAGTCAATTTCCTTCGGTCACATAACTTCTAATGATAACTTTCATGAAGTCAAAGTGAATGTCACAATTATTAGCAACTCTATTGAAGGTAGACTGGAAAAACCAAATGGGGGATTGTATTGGCGAGTTGGTCCTTGGAGTCTCTGGAATAATTCTGTAGTACAAAGATTTTTCCTAGGAACAAGAAATTTCAAAGCGGACAAGAGAAGAAGACAATCAGTACTGTTGAGTAGTAGTTTGTACAAAAATTTGAGTGATAAAGTTTCTATCCTGCTCTGCAATGGAATTAAATTAAATCGACTCAAAAATTTTTTATGATTCACTCCTCTCTGTGGATTAACTTTATCCTCCCTACAAACTAAGAATTTCAAGAACCTTTGAATGTCCTCAATATTGCGTTGATGGCACGTGTAAATAGTATGCCAGGACATGCTGATATACTCCAATTTGGTACGGATTAGGGCATTAAATAGTTCTATGAATGTTAAGAAATTGAAACATTTGCCATTGCGTATAACAAATCCATATATTTTAGAGGCAGATGAAATAAGTTGGGTGATGATTAAATGAAGGAACGTTTCTGATCGAAGACTACATCAAGATCTCTCACCTTATTACAACGAGAAAGAACCTGACCACGCTATAATCACAATGAATTCGGTCTCTTTTCCTTGCGAAAAAAACAACATTACACTTTGACACATTCAAACTCAAATAACACATCAACTGGCAACATAGTCCAGCCGAGCTGAAGTTCAACACAGTTTTCCTGTGATCTGATCTAATGATGTTTAGGTATCACGAGAAGACTTCGTTCATTCGATTATGATCCTGCGAAAAAACCTAAGCTTATCGAATATATAGCAGGGCTTTATTACGGGTCACGTTTAAGTCAGACATTCACAATAGTAGTGTTAAAATGCGCAATCTCTCTTAACACAGTGTCAATTGTGAAAATATATTACCATTTCCGTACGGTACATACAGTCCGATTACGAAATATCACCCTCGGCTTTGGACAGCCGCCTTTATCGAATAGCTCAGATTGAGATTTTATATTATTAAATGAGCTTTGAGATTCGTATCTCATTGTCCGAACTTCTCTAATCGTCCAACTGCCACGTTTTCGAGATAAATATCTTGTACCCGTCGTCTTGGACTAACTCTTTCAACGCCAGGGAGGGATTGTCGACTCAATCGCCGATTGTGAGGCAAGAAATCTTTTTGATAAATGAAGTTGCTTTAGGATATATTGGAAAAATTACTTGCGCAATTGTTTAAATTTATTCGTTAACACTGAAAGTATTGTTGTCGGTTGAAACGACCTATACTTAGTGAAAATTAATCGTATTTCAGGACAATGTGTTTAATTATTCCTTTAACCTTTGAAAATGAAGAACTGCTTCGAGACGTTTTATTTTATTACTATGTAGTTACTCATAGTTACTCTGTAGTACATGTGGGACTAATTGTCTCGCATTGTTCTCGAGAATTCATTTATTTGAACGATCTTTTTCATTAGTCCTAAGATTTACAACTATGGTAAAAATTTTTATTAGCTATACTTTCTGATTTCTATACTCGATTTTGACTCAAAAATTAGATTCCAACCCTGCATTTCGTCGTATTTCTTTTATACGTGACGGAAGGTACTTACAATAAAGAGTAACAAGCCGGGACTCCGACCGTGTCCCTGATGAATACAAAAACTGTAATCGAGCACAGCTCGCTTCAATGTTCGAGATGGATAATATGCAGCTGCGTTGTTATCTCTTGGTTTGATATACTCTTTTATGTCATAATGTTCCCGATTTTTATTACTTCACTAATTCTCGACGACTCGAAACCTGGAAACTACCTTAAGAAGTATTTGTCATCTATAGGCCGTGATTGGAATAATGAAACTATCATGTGAATATATTTTATCGAATAATGATAGGAACCAAGAGATAATGACTATTTTATCGAGTTTTTTAAGTGGAGAAAGTGACGCTTAAAATTGTTACGCGAATGGTCTGGGTTCGAATCCGGGTAAAATACGAAGGTTTGCTTGTTTCATTAAGCTTTGAAGTGAATATAGGAAATTTTATGGTTAGTACATCTGATCTTCGCTATTACATTTATTCGATTAATATATATTTTCGAAGAAGTATTGTAGTCTTTTCAATCAAAAATTAATGATTTTTTCATATATATATTCGAATATTTTCGTTTATAAATTTAGGCTTATAGCTTGAAGATGATTCTCTTTCTTTTCCTTTTATTTTTTTGCTGTCGCCTTCTAGTTCTGAAATATTCCTCCTTGAGGGCCTTTTTTCCTTCAGAACCATATTTTTGCGTCCGCTTCCATTCCTTGTCCCTACCAGATCTAGATTCTTCCTTGTCTTTTTCATTATATTGTTGTATTCTCTTTAAATAGTGCAGCATTCTTAATCTTTTGCCTTGTTACTCTTTTCTAGATCAACCAATGAGTTCTTTACTTTTGATCCTTTATTTTTCTTATTCTTTATTCTTTTCAACCGTAACGCGGCCTCTCTCTTTCCTACTTGTTCTAAGAAATTTACTTTTACATTATATATCTACTTTTTTCTTTTTTTTCACATATGGTAGCGAACTATGAATAATTCGTTAATAATTGTTCTATATATGTAAATGTATCTTGGTCTATCCTATTTTTATAGGTATATCTATAATGGCTGTTTAATCACCAGGCACTCAAAAGCCTAAATATGGTAGTTATATATGGTAAGAAGTGAGACAGGAGTCTAAAATGAGGTCTTAACGTAAACGTTAAAGTAAACTTTACGTTAACGCAACGTAAAGTAGGATTAAAATCATACATGAAGTAAGACAAATATTTCATTCTGATTGTTAAATCCATATTGAAAATAGTATCCCTTTTCGAAATGAGAAAATATAACAAAAAAAAAATTAACTTTAAAATAATTTGACTTACGAAAAGATGATTGCTGCCCATTTTAATGACTTCAATATTATATATGTGTGAAGAAATTCATGATCAGTAATAAAAACATTAGAATTTGTACATTAAATGATATGTTTCAATTGAAATATTATCTTTTCTTCTCTATTTTCAATATGGCTGACTATGTTTCTTTTATTTTCAATATGACGAGGATCACAGTTTATCTTGTCAATAAAGCATTACGTACGCAATATAAAATTGACAGTTTGAAAGTTATCATGGCATGCTTCTCCATAAATGCCTCATCGATACCATATCAGACCCAGTTTTATCTTAGAGACAATCAAATTCAAAGGAAAAGAACATGTGCGCATTTGCTGAGAAAAAAATCACATTCCATGTCGGCAAAAAAAAGGAATTTCGATATCGGTAAGTTATTGTTTAAAAAAAAATCAAGTTATGTCGAACGCTCCCGGAATCCGGATCGCGTTGCGATGAATTAAAGATGGCAGCACGATCGCCGGACAAATATGTCGTTAATAATACAATTCGATGTAATGAATTAATTACAATTCCATATAGGATGAGAAATGACGACAAAAAGCGGCCCGAGAGGTCGATACGGTCGTTCAGATGGTACATGGTACCCATACGGTCGATTCTGGGCGGAGCACAGTTCAATTCCATTTTTGTTGTCGCGTCCGCGATTCCCAGAATGATGAGAACAGAAACATCCTCTCAATTTGTGAAAAAAACAAGGAAAAAATTTAGAGGTGGGTATTAGACGTTCATTTAACGAATGTCTGCAATAGCTGACAATTATGGTGATGCAGAAATAACTTTTGCATGAGTGCAACTATGGAAGTTCGTCCTAAAAATTTAAAGAAACGGTTTTGGACAAACGCGCATTAGCAAAAAGTAAACATAAAATTCGTGTATATACTCGTATCAGAAATGGTCGCCAGTAGCAGACATAATGCAGCCAATTACAATGACATATATCGATTTGAATATTAGTCAGACCACTGGTTTGACAGTTTGAATAGGTAGGTACTGTGTTGATATTTAAGAAATTCTCTGTTGTACCGAGCTATGGAGGAATTTGCAAAAGGTGCATTTAAAGGTACAATTCTGTGAAATGAATGGATGGTTATGTTATGATGGTCATATTGTGCGTATAGGAAATATGAGAATTATTTTCCACCTATAATTTTCTGCGATACTTTTATGCAGAAAACGTTTTCTGCAGTATTTTATGTAATAATTTTTGTAGATACATTGATGTTTTAAAATGACAATTAATGACAAGAGCAAAATTAAGAGCGCTGTTTTATAAAGTTGAAAGATTACAAGGGTTGGTAATTATATTTTTTTCCTGATAATCGGAGACCTCAATTTGATGGTTTATCACAAAACCACGACTAGGTAAATTTGTCATACAGTGTTATAAAACATTTTTCTTTATGAAGATTTGAGTTCATCTATTTAGTCTTGTCTATAATAGTCTTGGTTATTAGCTTAAAAAAATATTAATTTTTTACTAGTTTCATTAGTTTATGATTACATCATTTGAATATGCAATGTTGCTATCGATCTATCAGTGACTTTTGAATGTGCAATGTTACCCTCGGCTACTCAGTGGTTTTTAGAACATACAGTTGTGCCCTCAATCAACCACTGCCTTTTGACAATTTTAAAACAATTTCAAAAACACACAGTGTTGCCTTTAACCAAGCAATGACTTTTGAAATATACAATGTTGCCTTCGATCAACCAGTGACTCTTCAATATGCATATTGCACTCCGCCAATCTGCGGCTTTTAAAATATACCGTGTAACATTGATTAACCAATTGATTTTGAAATATACGATGTGACTCTTAAATATACAATGTTACCCTCCGCAATAAGTGGCTTTAAAAATATACAGTATAACACTAATCAACCAATTAATTTTGAAATATACAGTGTTGCCTTCTATCGACAAATGACGTTTGAACTCTACAATGTTTCTTTCGATCTATCTATCCACCAATGATTTTTGAACTTTTAAATATGCAATGTTGTTCTGGGATAACCAGTTGTTGTTAAAATACGCAGTGCTGACTTCTACCACTTTTGAAATATAAAATGTTGCCTTCGATCAACTAGTCAGTCTTAAATATCGAATGTTGCCCTCGGCCAATCAGGGGCTTTTAAAATATACACTATAACATTAATCAACCAATTACTTTTGAAATATACAGTGTTGCCTTCTATCGACCAATCATTTTCGAACTTTACAATATGCAGTGTTTTCCTGGGCTAACCAGTTGTTTTTAAAATACGCAGTGTTGACTTCTAACACTTTTGAAATACACAACGTTGTCCTCGGCCAACCAGTGGTTTTTGAGATATACAGTAATGTCCTCGATCAACCAGTATCTTTTGAAATGACAGTGTTGCCTGGATCAACCAGGAACTTTTGCAATTCGAGCAATGTTTTTTAGATGTGGCAACTAGGCTGTAAAATAAAGAACGACGATTCGAACAAACTTGAAGACGGTTTCATCAAATTAATCGATGCTGCGGTAGTTGAAACGGATACCAACGTCATCGATACGAGTACCGACTGGCGAAAACCTCTTTCGCGTATCGGTCTTAAGCCGATGACATTGAATTTCTCAACGGTCATGATTTACGATCTCAACGATCTGGAATTATGCAAATGTACGTGGTAAATGCCGCAGAAGCGTCGCTTAGCCGGTCGTTTATCCCGAATCGGGATTGCGATATTTGTACAAGTGCACTCCCTTGAATTATTCATAGGACTAATTTGACCTTTTTGATTTACAAGCTGTGGAAGCGACTGTGCGAATACACAGAGATGACCAGCAGTTTAACTCCATTGTTTTGAATATTTAATATCTCTTGTATCGATGTATTTACTATTTGAACTTTGAGGATATCCCATGCAAACAGAATATTGTTCCTGCGCAAATGAAGTCATAAATATATAACTTGTTGATTTGTTGGTTGAGTTGAGACCAGAATAGTGGGATAATTCCACCCCGTATCTCTACATTTTTCTACCTGCTAATTGACTTAAAGAGATTTTGACTTTCAGTCACACCTAAACTTGTTAAACACTGAAAATTGTAAGTATATTAGGGAGTCCATGTATTGAATGTTATTGAAAATAAGTGTATTACAAAATTAAAGACTTAATGCAATTAAGAAACCTTGTTAAAAGCTATTTTTTAGCTAGGATTTTGCCTAAATATTACTCCAGTTTTTTAGTTGTAAGTTAACCTCATCATTTTGTTCAACCCTATATTTTATTTTATTTTGTTTTTCTTTTTTTATTTTACATACAACGGCTCACTTAACAGACAGTTTACAACTGTCCTATAAAAGAGGAGTACCTATAAACTAAAGTGTATATACTGATATGTACATCTTATAGAAATTTTTTATACACATTGACTTAAATCATTTCAACTACAACACAAAATACTTAATTCTACTGAAAAAGATTAAAGAAATACATGATGAAAAGATAACTCCATAAAAACTGATAATTATCCTACTATCGTCCTTCAAATGAACTCTTTTTCAAAAGTCTCTTGAAAACTATAAAATAAGGTGAGAAAATATCCAAGTTTGGTCTCTACTTATCAAGTTTAGTCTATGAAAAGATCTATGGATGGGTGAATTCAACATATAAGTTGTTTTGTTCTTTCCTACAACCAGTATTGTACGATTTCTAACTATATATGGAGAACAATTAAAGTTTGTAAAGCTCGAACATGCAGAAGAATCTATTGAGCCATTAAGTAATTTGTAGGAGAAATATATATCAACGTACTCATGTCTCAAACTCAAACATTCCAACCACAGTACTGCCATATGAGAATCTGTTAAAACCTAAAGATGTACCTGTTTAAAAGGTGATTAAGAGCTTTAATGAAGTTTCGTTGAACATTTTCTATTCTATACGTGTATTTATCATAATTTGTATTCCAGACGACGAACGGGTACTCTAACTTGTATCTCACAATAGAATTATACAAAGCAAATAATATCACATCCAATTCAACTTTAATGTTCTTGAGAGAAATGTAGATTTTTCGGTTGATTTTAGAAACCAGATTTTGGTAGATTCCTTCAGAATATTCTTTCATCATGGTTTCTGCTTTCACTTTGAACGAGGTAAGTGTAGTGAAAATACATAATTTTTTAAGAGGATGACTGAAAACAGTGGTAAACGATCTTGTGCCCTAAAAATACCATTTTTCACGATATCACTAAATCAGGATTAATCCTCTTTCTTGTAATAGTGTCTAATATTGAGACTGCTGAAGAGTTTCATCGATCTTGGTCTAAATCAACTAGATTTACTTGTAGTGTCATGACCATATATCCCGATTTAGAATTATGGGCAACTAACTAATTTCGTTTTGGTTTGTAGAAATAACACTTAGGTAGACACAATTCATTACACTGTAATAATTATACCATTGCATCTGAAATGCATGACAGATGACACAAAAATAAGTGAAGATGATTCCAAAAAACGTACGCTGACACCAAACTGCGATTGGGATTCACTCGGTCGTTTATGTTCTGAAAGTAGAAACCCTAAATTGAATTCACAATATTTCCTGATCTTTAGTTTTGTTGGGGTTTATTACGATGTGTACATAAACTCTGTTCAGTTTGAACAACTTTATTTAATATAACTATCCACAACGTACTAACTTTAGAAGAATAGAACGATGTTTATCGTTTGACTGTCGTTTGACAGTTGTGTGACAGAAAGGGCAGAGATCTTGTTGCCTTCTCTTGAGGTGTCAGGATGTGACTAGTCGCCGCAGTTTGTTCAAAAACCCTATTCAAACTAATAAAACATTTGGAACAGAGCATCATTTTGGTAGGATTGTTTGAAAAATTGAAGGATTCTATAAAAATACATCTTTTAAATATTTTATCAAATAAACATATAAAGCTACTCACAAATAACACATAAATTGATAGAGAACTTGTGCTTTCAAGAACATATTATTGATGGTTATAATTAACACAAATCTGCAACATGAATATAAATTTATTCAGCTTTAATTAATTAATAACATACGGTGATGTAAGTTCATTATTTCATGAAGTATCATAAAAATTCATAATTCTTGAAATATAATTGAGGAATGTAATTGAGTTGTTCCAAGTTTATGAGGTTGAATTCCTCATAAAACTAACAAAATATTGAAAATTCGTGAAACTTCCGGTAATAACCTAGGCGCCATTTAAGATATTACAGAGGAATGCCACTGATTCAATTTCCAAGACAAACAACGGTATTTATTTCTCATCGTAACTTACTGGCAACTTGTCTCTTTTAGATTTCGTTTCGATATTACAGAGAGAAATGTAAATACTGGACATTTTCAACCATTTCCGTCCCACAGCCTCATTAATTTCTCTACTCGCCTTCATTTTGTCGATCCCGAACACATCCTTTACACCGTGACGTGCCGAAGTAGATAGCAATCTTGATGCCTCCGTAATCGTTGCTCTGTGCTCCAAGGCTTCAGCTAATGGTTCCACTATGCGCCAATTATGACGCCGAACAAATCGTAAGTTTATTTCGAGCGGCCTCTTTCTTCGGGCCACAATTAACGCCTTGGAATATTTATGCGGGAATTAATTGTCTATCTTACATTTATAACGATATATATTTCGATATTGCTGGTTCATAGATCACACCACGTTTTTAATCGACATGATGCAGATAGAAAGTGATGTTCAGGACTTTCAAACATTGACAGAATGACACTTTATTTCTGCATTTTATCTCTTTGTTTTTTGTTGGCAACGTTATTGTCTGTGGTTGGTCGATTCTTCTCATTCTCGACTTTTTGTTCGTTCTTTTAACTGTATGTGTGAAGTATCGTGTTTTAATTTTAATCTCTTATTGTGCTATTTTGTTCTTGGGTTGAGAAACGATTATTACTAGGTTGGTATTTTTAGAATCAATTTCAATTTTCTGTTTCTAATATGAATTTCACTAATGATGAAGTTTTTTTAAAATTTAGCTTTTCCAATAACTCCGAGATTTTTCTTTATTACGTTATATAATTTATTTCACATGTTTACCATCAAGATATGTTGCTTTCCTTACTGTGCATGTACAGTAAAGATATCTGGATTTTTTGCCACTAATGCTAAAGCTTATTAATAGAACACTGTATTTTATACAACACGCTACATCCTCCCATCCAAATTTAAAATAACACAAGCAGAAATATAGCGAAATTTCGAAAAAGGAATGCTCATAATGAATATTGTTAAGACACTTCACTTATATAAATAACCTATTGAGCTCCTTCGCATTCACCATTTTGCACTTTCATACGAGTAGGTACTCCACTCTCTTAAAATTTATTATCGTGCGATGGTGGTGTAATGGTCAGCATAGTTGCCTTCCAAGCAGTTGATCCGGGTTCGATTCCCGGCCATCGCATAACTTTTTTTGTCATTTGTGATACACGGTTTTCTGAAAGATATTGATAATATCCTTTTATAATAATATATGTAATCTTTATGATGGTTGTTGCGGTCGATGTGATATCTATTTTGATCGGCTATCATTTACCTTGGCATGCCACGCAGAACAGCGCAATGGGGTGTCGTGATATGAATTTTCCTGAACTTCTGTTCTCTACGTATGACTTAGTTATAAATATTATTTTGATTTTAGTTGTTTCATTTGTTTACTAGATAGTACTATTGCAATCGATTTTTATTTTATTTTTATTCATCAAACCTATTTCGTTACTATATGGTCAACTTCTGCTGACCATACGTAACTTTGTAATAGACAATATGTTATTTTATTTTTAGTTATCTGGTTATTGTTCAATACTATTTCAATTTATTTTAAATTAATTTTTTCGTTGTATATATTCGCTTATACTCTCTTTTTTGTTCTTTTTTCTCGTTCATTTTTTCTTATTTATTATTATTTGTGTACAATTTTTTATTTTTCTCTCTGTAATTGGATGTATATAGAGTACTAAGAGGTGGAATACAGCAGGAGCTGATTAATCCAATCGAAATAAAACGAAAAAAAACTATTCCTCAACAACTTTCTGCATAATAAAGAAAAGAAAAGAATAAAATGAATTAAAATAAATAGGCAGGTATGGTGGTTCAGTGTTGAATACATATTAACCACATGCTAAATATGAAAAAAATTGAAAATAACACAAAAAAAGAAAAACTACCTAAAAACAAACTCAATTATTTTTCTTCAGAAGAAATTGCGTACAATTTTGTTTGAAAGCTTTCGCTTGGTAACTGAAGAATTCATTCGGGATACTATTCATTGCATAACAAAATTATGTGAAATTTAATTACTTGTGTTAAACCGTTAAAGAGTTCCAGAGTGCAGATTGTGAAGTGGTTTAGAATACATATGAATAATTGCTTTTAATTTGAAATCTAGAACATTTTCTTCTGCAAGAACTCCAACAGTAAAAATATATTCACATTACTTGTTATGACTAACACATTTTTGAAAAGATGTGAAGGCAATGTTGGGACTTTTTCGTATGTGGGGAGAATATATTATTCCTTAATTCTTTCTTTTCTCTGAAAATACTGGATAGCATTCTCACAAAAGCACATTTCTGTGGATCTAGATCGCCGTAGATCATCAACTGGGACGTCTTTTCAATTTAGCGGGAGATTTCCCGATAACCCTTTTAATATGTGTTGAGCGTCTTCCCACTTCCTTCCCTGGAAATTAACAATCTCGGATGGATTTCGTGATCAGCACATTCACAGTGAAGATTATCACCTAATACTACGAAAAGTGGTCTGAGAGGCCGGCTAATCTAATAATGGAGACGTGCTGAAGGATTTCTTCCTTCCTAGCGAAACTGCCACGACAAGGATGAAATAACTGGTCCTTTGTTAATGGGGAAAATTGTTCCGGATATGTGGGTGAAGAATTTCCCGGAGAAAAACTTCTATAGATCGTATTTAACTTCAAAGAAAATTAATTGCGATGAAATAACGTTCGAAAACATCACCGGAGCAAGAATTCTATCAGTTATTCTCTCAGTTGTACTTTTTTTATTTTCTATATATAATTCCTTTATTATATTGAGATGATTTTTGGAAAATATTCTATTAACCGAACTGCTTTATTCACAGTGAATTTTCAAAATGATTATTTCATCCCAGCATTCAAAAATTAATTTCTCGAAAACTGCTATGAACTGAAATTTTTTTAAATTTTATTTCACAAAATTTTTTTTTATTTTTACTTACATACAAGATCTTAGTCAAAAGACAGTTTAAAACTGTGCCATAAAAGAGGACAACATATTACAAATGTTAATTACTTATTCAATAAAATGTATCTTATATACAAGATGTTACTCAACAGTTTAAAATCTGTATAAAACAGGAGCACATATTACAAATGTTAATTACTTATACAATGAAATGTATCTAATACGTACATCTTATAGAAATGTTTTCGATGCATTGACTTATATCATTTGATCTAAAACACCAAATACTTAATGCTACTGAAAAAAATCAAAGATTTTTCTACTGAAAAAGATTAAAGAAAATTGAAGAATTTCTCTAAAAGTGAGGTAATTTTTGCGTTTTCAAATAATTTCTAATAATAGTATAATAGAATATTTGAATAAAATAAATTAGACATTTCGATGGACATCCTTTAATGTGTCCATTGGAACGAAGTAAAATAAAATGATGATATTTTATGAATGAAAGAGGTCTCTTATTATTTATCCCCACAATAGAAATGCATTATCATAGAATTTCTAATAGGTGATCGTCACACAGTATCGATACCATTGTTTACAAGACAAGTACAGCGTTGAACAAATGATATGTAAATATCTTTCAATTGTTCTAATAAATTATGCATGTTCAGGGTTATCACACAGTCAAACAATGGAAATTATTTCCCGATTCATTAAAGGACCTTGCAATTGATCCTATTATTAAAATTAATACGCCTTCAATTTCGCAGGTTCACTAAAATGGTCAACTCCAAATTCATAGCTGTTTCGATCTTATTCCATCACCATTACTTACTACGGAAGTTACAATTTTACAATAAAAAAAACCTCATAACCTTATATATACAACAACAGAACAGTTATTTTTTGAACTACTATATTTCAATGTTTTCTCTATGTATGGCAAAGATATATGGAAACTCCTAAACTGCATATTTCTTATGTTGGAATGCCTCAAGAGTCAACATTGGCACCACTAATTTTATCAAACACGGTTTTGCGATCATTTTGGTTTCAGTGAATGCATTTATTGATTAAAAGATTCCAAAATAAAAAACTACTTTGCGTTCACTCTGACGCAATGTATTATTACATAGTTAGTGAACTTAGTGCCAAGCTTCATCTGCTGGTTATGAGGATAACAAGAATATTGTATGCAATTCATGTCCATTCCTGAGTACATATCGAGCTAATAGGTTATTAAATATGTTCTGTGTACGAGTAGTATTTGCTCTCGATTGCAGGTAGTAAATTCTGCATTTCGTCTCTGCTCTATTATATGGAAAGATACTGATTAATCGACCCTCTGTCTCTTAAAATTAGTACAACTTTCTTTTCGGAACAGCAGATACTATCAAGGCAGGTGTTCACCAGCAATTTTTTCTAATATTACACCAAAAGTGGTTGTAGCAGTTGCCGTGTAACCACAGAATAAGACTGTAACGTATGACTTAAAATACTCATATAGAGTAAAACTTATGATTTTAAATGCATATAAATATGAATTTTGAGTTAAATTAAAGAAGGTTCAAGACATTAAAGTATATCGCTTTTTTGAGTGTTACTTAAAATTTGCTAATCCAAAGACCCGCTATATATTATCCCATGCTTTTCATCATCATATTTCTCTTGATAACTTCAGAGTGAAACCATTGACGACCTTTAGAGGAACGTAGCCTAACAGTTGGCTAGCGGTTAAACATTCAATCGACTATAAACCAACGGCGGTATGTGTATGACATCAAAGTACTCTGTTGGTTAATACTTCAAGTCAATTATTGATTGATTGACTTTTATAATTGTCGTTACTCGATGCGACAATCGATTGACGAAAGACACTTAAAAAGGGTTATTGTTATAAGTTTTGCAGGTCGAAGATCACATTTCTAACGATGTTAGAGTATTCATATTGATGTATCTAATAATCTTACAATGCAGACCATTGATAAAAGAATTAAATGGCAAAACACCTGCTATTATTAGAAACACATGGAAAGTGTGTCAAATATGATTTATTGTACTGTAGTTTTTCACAAATAGACATTAGATTGACCTTTCGCTTTCACGATATTGTTATTAAGTTCAGGTTATAAGGACTATGTCAGGTTATACCTATAATAGACTGTGTTTTAATCCTTTATCTGTCCATAAAAAGTTGAGTGAACAATTTCAAAGTAGCTATCAGTGACTTAGGATTTTAAATCTGAAGTTAATGACACAAGAACATAGAGACATAAAATTCACATCAAGTCGTAATATCAGTATTTGTGTTTGAATATCTATATCAAGTTGAAATATGTTAAATCTTTCAAATTGGTTTATTTTGTTTTTATTTTAATTTATACATTTCATTCTTTATTTGTATGCTCACATCACAGAGTCAATATCTGAGCCTACAGATGTGCTAATGTTGAGTTTTTTCACGTATATTCTTCTATGGTAAAGAGCAGGACATAAACAAACATTAAGGAATCAAACTAACGAAGAGGAGCCAAGAAGAATAGATAAAGGCAGAGAGTTTTGTCTTCTGATGTTCATCAGAGAACGGAAGCATAGTACAACGAGTGAACAATAGATGGCACAGGTTTATGGAAAGATCACAGAACCCGTGGCTTTGTGTCATCAGACAAACATAGAAATATTTGAAAGTTCTGTTTCACACACAACCATTTGGAGAATATTCGAAGAAGAAGAAGAAGAAGAGCCAACAAAGAAGTATGACATTGTTTGAAGTGAAGTGTTTTTGAACTTCTCTTATTTATTTCAATCTTGTATTAATTGAAACATATTGGTTTATAGGGAATTTCAAATTGTGAATCTTTTATCTTGCCGGATTAATATTCGGTAAATAAAGACATCATTTTCGACGTTGCGCCGCTACGAAACTTTTCCAATTCCAATAAAAATTTGAATGTATTGGAAGGGAGCAATAAACCCGAAACAATATTGACTCTAGGATGAATATTGCCTCTTCGAATGTTCCCTCTTTTCCCATTTCTGTGCGTATTCACAGGGGACCAGTTATCAAAACATTTCGCGGAGTTGCTGACTTTATTTGAACAAAAAAAACGGATTGTGTGTGTCTGATCGTCCTGAGGAGGTTCAGAAATACACGGATCTGCTTTTCGGAGAAACAGCGTGGATTGATTTGGTTTATATCGAAGTAAATTTTAAGTTACATAACCAATTGAAATGACATTTCATTTTTGCAAACTCCAGCTCAGATATGCTGATTATTTTATACAAATTGAATGTTGAATTTCGAGTTATAATCTAATAATGATTTGAACAAGTAACAATAACTAATAACTATAGATAACTAAAGTGATTAATTACTCATACTTGGCCATTTATCTAAGCCTATTGATTAAGGCTACTAACACCGATTAACTAATAATAATAATGATAATAATGTAAACTAGAATTAAATCTTCCACAAAAGGAAGAGGTGCATGTCTACAACTATGTTCTGCAATCACTTTTTGAAAATAATCCGTTCAAAATCTACTGGGACCGCATAATCTTGACTGATCAAACAGTTCACCACTTTAGACCTGACCATGGCCTGGTTGACAAAAGAGCCAGGAAAACTACTTTTATGGAGGTGGTTATCCCGAATGCAGACTAGTTTAGAAGAATATCGATGATATCTCTAAATATCGAGATCTTGAAGTGTAGAGGCGGTGGCACATGAACCTCGTCAAGACGGTTCTAATCATCTAAGGGTCCACTGGTATATTCCCAAAAAACTTCCTGTTGAACATCATATGGAACTACAGAAATCGGTGCTGTTCGCCACAGTAAGGACTGTTAAGAACTTTCTGGGACATAAGGGAAATCAATGTCACGATGACAGCCGCCGTGAAGATCGCTGCCATGGGGACCGCCACCACGGGCTTGATAATTTGGAAAGATCCCCACACAGCTTAACCACTCTGATTGTATATGATAATTTACAGATAATTATCTGGAGTAAATATAAGTTCCTAGTGTGGGAGTGAGAAAGTGTGACTATACAAAAACTTACATATATTGAAAAGTCCAAAATTTTGGTTTGACATATCCATTATCAAAACTATAAATTTTCAAGTTACGCTCAAATACCTAACATTAAATATTTAATAGTGTTGGCGTTTACTTGATTAAAATACATTATAATTAAAAAATTATAAAAAATTCAGTTTATAATAATAAAATTCAGTTTTTAGTTATAAAAATTTAGTTTATAATTAAAAATTATTAACTAGAATTCAAACACTTGAACTTATGATTTACAACTTATGATAGCATGACGCGTTTCGTCGTTACAAACGACTTCTTCAGATTCATTAATGACAGAACATTATTCTGTTAGCATCAGAAGAAGTCGTTTGTAACGACGAAACGCGTGTTGCTATGTAGTCAATAAAGTGTAAATCATAAGTTCAAGTGTTTGAATTAAGTTTATATTCAACCTAAAAACATAAGTTTTTGTGAAAGGATGTAATTTCATACATCTACAATCCATACATCCTTCATAATATATGATCTTTTTAGAATAAGAAAGACTACAACCCTGGATGTAAAGACTTCCTTCTAAATACATACTTCTAAAGATGAAAGTATTTCTAATATCAATTATACATATAATGTTATAAATATTTGTTTTATTATATATTATTATAGATATAAAACTTTTGTATTAGCTGAACCTGTATCTACGCGAAGAAGGAATGTTTGAAGACGATTTTCATCCATGTAAAATATATTATTACGCAAAACTTATACTTATCTTGCAAAATACGATTTGTCTAGAACCAATCATAAAATAATTACAAAAGATTATATTAGTATTATGATAATGATCACCAAGATAACAAACACACAAATGGGACTAGTGTATTAGGTTGCATACGAATTGGCAGCAGCAATTTTTGGCAGCAGAAATTTACTGGATGGCTTAGAAATAAAAGGTCTTTGTTTCTTGAAGCTAAAAGTGCTTTTATTTAATTTCGAAATTGTTGTTTTTCAGTATGTTTGTTAATATTGTAGAAGACTTGTTGACATTGAATGGTAACCCGTATGAAATGTTAAGTATATTCGAAAAATGGCCGAATTGTTAATAAGAATATTAAATACGATGTATGAATATCTTGAACAAAGGAAACAAAACATCTAACAGCTTCTGGTGAATATTTTGAAACGGGATATTGACTAAAATTTCCCTAATGCGGTTGAATAATGAACGACCTCGGACGAAAAAGCTTTCAGAAGTTTCCAGAACGCTGTTTTCCGCTTTCATACATAAAGCTTGTTACAGAAAAATTTACGAACGGAAAAGTTGAGTTTTTCCGACAAATGTTGTGAACGGACCCAAACATCCGACCTATTTTATAATGGTAAGAAAGGCCACTTTGGCTTTACTCCAAATCTGTAATATTCTCTGAAGCTGAGATGCACTTCGCGGATCTTTCAAAAATTCATAATGAACATTTTTCGTCATCCTCTTTATTACACTCTACTTTTTAGTTTAACAGCAAATATATTAACGGAACAATTTGGGAAATTTTCAGGAGCTAATAACTAGGATTATATATTATTAGTTCAAGAGAAAAGAACAGATAATTTTTCATCTTGAAATTTAGATTTAATGAGAAAATTGAGAATAATCTACCGGAGGGGTTCCCAACCAGTGGAGCGCTCCCCACTTGGGGGGCGTAAGATGATCTGCTCTTTGTACCAATATGAATCCAAGAATTCATCAATTGGTTGATAGAATGCAGGCACAATATTCTCACGAATCTTTAATAGTATGCTATACTGCAGTTATTTGATTATATGCCCAATTATGATTAAGAAAGTTCATCAAAGTTTGTTTTATTTCCATCTTAGTTGAATTAGAACAAGGGGGCGCACTATTCGAGCATAAACATGAAGAAGGCGCGTAGAAAAATAGGCTGGGAAGCCCTGATCTAACCGAACAAGTGATACAAAATAACAATCTACCATAGCACAGTCAAAAAGTCCTAACAGGATGACGAGATAGAGGGAGATACGTGTTAAAATTCCATGTCAAACCATGTATTATATTTCTATGTATAATATAATATATAATATTCTGAAATTCTTGAAATGTGTTTGAATTTATTGATCGTTTGACGAAAAACTGTACTTCAAAAACTTTTTTTTCCTCTAACAGATACAGATAATATTTATAACATCAACAATTAGTTTGTTTCAAAACTAGTTCCCCAATAAATTTCTTCAGATTTAAGTAGCAGTTAAGTTAAAGAATTGGCTAAAATTATACTTCAAACGGTAATCAGAATAAATATATGCTTCTGATTTTGACTAAATAAATGAAACAGGTAGATCTTCAGTGATTGATTCATTATTCAATATTATTCTGAAAAATGTTGAATTTTCAAAAATGAGAATCTTCAATTATTTAGCAACCAACTTGAAAAAAAAAGCACTTGGAGTTGCGGAAAAAATCACTTACAAAAAGTATATTCTCTTCAGTAACTAAGATAATTTTTGCTGAATTATGGATGGTCTTGTATGGATTTTGAAGTTTTCGTTGATAACGTTATTCAAAATGTCTAACGTAAAATTGTTTTAATGTACCTAATTTTCATAGTGATTTGGATAATTAATGATTTTTTTGTTCCATTTTCTGTTCATTAGTTTATTCTTCGACTCGTTGACATATTTATTGCAAAGAGAGGGCTTTTTTTCGTAATAATGAGAAATAATGAAGATAAAGATTGAAATTAATACGGGTAACCATGAGGAAGTTCAGGAAAAAAAAGAAACATCAACTAATAAACAAATCAAATAATTTCACAAGATAAAACAAATTTCAGAAATTAAAAAATATATTTATTGTAAAATTATTTTACTGGCGGAATAATGATTTTTTACCAACAGTCATTTTAACCTATATAATCCTAAAACTTTGTTTTCGCAATTTTAATTTATTTATCTCTGATCTCTGTAGGTGGTATAATTAATTTCGTACGTCAAAACACTGTATTAACGTAAAGTATCTCGAGACGGGAACAAAATGTAAAGTAAATCCGTCTTGAATCTGAGATTAAGTGTTAAATACACATCAAAGGTCTTGAAACAACATATTATGTCTTGAGAATAATAACGCCCAGATTGTTTAGGTGTTGTGAGTTATGAGCAGTCAGAAGTTACTGATGTTTGTAGAAGTGCGAATTTCTGGAAGACATTAGGAAGATGTGAAATCGCATTAATATTATGATATTTTCGAAACGAGGAAGAATATTCACATCGCGCTTATTCTTCATACTCATTTTATTTTCAACTTTATAATGATGAAAAAATATATGCATCACTCTGCACTTTTTTCATAGAATTGAGAATAATCCAGAAATATTCATGTAGGAACTTTTTTCAGAAGATGAATTTAAAAAATTGACTTCCTCCACTAAGTGGCGAGTTTACAATCTCTCCTTCAACAGACGTGATTTTTCGAATCAATATACAGATATTCTGTTGTACTTAATAAATGTTTCGTCATATTTTTCTCATCATATATTTTGTGATATATTTTTTCGATCATATATTCGTATTTTGTATCTGTAGGTACTCTTTGAATATTTCACACATTTTTGGATGACTCCAGTATTTTCTTTGCCTTCGATAATGATGATTTCGAACAAAAACCACAAAATATGTGACATTTGTTGCAGATCTATTACAGAAAATTGTAACTGAATTCATTGTTTTTTCAATTAAAGTGAACTAAACGCATTATATGTATATTGACATTGACAAGAAAGACAAACAAATTCCAGTTTATTACAAGCAATGTGTCCACCTACCGACGATTCTGCAAGGTAATGAAAATATGTAGAAAAATAAGTTGCAGTTTTTCACTTGAAAGTGACCAACGGTGATAAACTTTGGATATCCTATTAATTAATTGAAGGAAATCTCCATTTCATTATAAGTTTTAATTAAAACATTAAAATTTGAACATTACATTTTCATTAAGATTAATCAATTTTTGATAAGTATATGAAATACCTAAGTTTGTTTTCTTCAACAGAACAGCTATTATATTTTCAATTATCAGTTGAGTGTTACCTGAATAACTAGGTATATAATTAAGGTATAATAGACTCTTTAATGTAATATTCTATTCGGTATTTAAAAAAATTGTTGAAGTATTCGAGAGATCATAACTCGACTTTAAAAATGTCGAAACATAATCTCATGTTTTAAAAAAATAAATACCTACTGTTCATGTTGTAAAATTGGATAGGTATCTAATAATGCAGTGATTTCTACTAATTTTAGGATGAAAAACTTTAGCTTTCATTTAATATGAAAATACAAGGATCACATTGCATCATGTATGTTAAAAACGACTTTAAATTCATTCAATTTCAGATTTTTAACGTACAAAAACGTTATGCCCCGGGTGAGGATCGAACTCACGACCTTAAGATTATGAGACTTACGCGCTACCTACTGCGCTACCGAGGCAGTTGAACTATAAAAGAGGATTTCTAATACCAAGGCGCACATATATGCATTTACTTCGAAAAATATTAATATAAATATTATTTTTCGTTAATATAAGCAAATAACAACCTTTCAGACATATATTTTCCATTTTTTCGAGAAGCTACAATAAATAATAATAGTAGAACAATTACAGCTACTTAATCTCTCAAATTTACCCATACAATCTCTCAAATATTTTCTTGAAAAAAGAGTGATAAAAAACTGTATCATCGATGGTTATTTTTTCAATAGGAGATGAGTGTCTACAATTGCGCAGGAAAACTGGAACAATCTCAATTCTTTCTCAATTTTCATTTCAAACTAATCGGAAGCGGCTTTGTCTTTCGACACAGCTTGAATGCCTGTGATATTTCCTTCCGCCCGGCGGGAGCGATTCTGCTGATTATTATAAATTTCAATTAAACGGTGGTCGGTGTCACGCATTGACAATTAAAGTTTCATCGAGGGTGGTTTGCTCATTCAAGCGGTAAAAGCGGAGTCATTTCGTAAAAGTTGGGCAACTCGCGAAATATTCGCAGAGTTAATCGAAAGTTAATTAACTGAGACCTGAGGCTGGAAAATCGATACGGTGGAATATCTCTGAAAATCTGAAACAGTTTTTGTCGTTTCTGATAAATAAGGTTATGAATAGAGCATCTTTTCAGGCAAAAATTTTCAAGAATGATGCGATGTTGTCCTAACTGTAGAAATAATTAACGAATCGGTAGAAATTCATTGTAAGTTTTTCATTATTCGTATTTTTCTCTTTAATCTTCATTTTCTTCATTACATATCAGCTTTCTGAAGGAAAAATTGATTAATGCTATGAGTGATTTCCATTGAAGTAAAATTTTTGTATAACTCGAATTTCATTTCAAAATTACGTGATATTAATTTGAGAAAAATGTTTATTGATATAAAAGAATACGTTTTCTGAATGGGGGAAATTTTTTTATGAGCACATTCACGTAATTTTCAGTATATATTTGATTGAAAATTTCAACTGTTCTGTCGTTTATTCAATTGAACATACAATTTTTTTTATTTGTGGGATAGTGAGACGACTTATAAAACTATTCTTCTTTCCAGAAACTAGAGAAATCTGCCAATATCGATTAAGTTTGGTGACCGTTACAACTAGTTACATTCAAAATTCTATTGGCTAATTCACAAATGTATCTTGCTAATGAGTACCTTAATGGAAATAGAAATTTGAATGTTTTTTTGTGAACAACATATAAAATTTTGTTAAAAATGAAGAATCACAATGAATTATGATTAATTGAAATTAGTGACTTAATTTTACAAAAATAAGGTTATTAGTTTGTAGGTCACATAAAAAAATCATTTCTATTTGAAACAGTGTTCTAAAGAATGGCAAAAGAGAGAGATCAATAATATGAAAAATTGAAATAATTTTTCCAATGAGAAAGTTCGACATTTTAATGAACAGACCTCGTACATTATTTTCTACATAATTATGTAGAGAATAATTCACATGAATATCTAATTTCCAGTTTGAGCTTTCAATTTAAAATAGGATAACTTTCATAATACTACTTATGTCTGGGAAATTGGAATCGGAATCCTTTAATATATATTAGCAAACTTTTCCCGGCATTTAACCCAATATTAATCTCAGTTTATCAGTGAATAAAAACTCCCACATAGTTTCCGGCCGAACAACTCCTGCCTTTATTCGGAAACTTTTCTCTATTAAACTAGAATGAAGAATTTTTGGAGTTAATATATATGCTAATAGAGTTGAAAAAGTTTTCGTAAATTACAAATTACTTCTAACTGAAACACTGTAGAGGAGAGTATTAATCTGCCATTCATTATTTCGGAAATCCCTCGGAATTTCATTTGTTTGTATTTAGAGATTTTGAAGTTAGAACATAGCATTTCATTACTTTTAAGAGACATTTGAAAAATATATTATTTGAAGGTCGATAATAGAATAATTATCAGTTTTTATAGAGTTACTCTTCATGATGTATTTATCTAATTTTTAGTAGAATTAGGAATTTTGTTTGTAGATGAAAAGATTTAACCCAATGCATCGAAAACTTTATTTCGATGAGATGTATGAAAAATATCTAGTTATAAGATATACATATTCGAAATAACTTAGTTTATAGGTAATAAACATAACATACATTTATAAATAAATACACATAATACATAATTAATATTTGTAATATGTGCTCCTCTATTATAGGACAGTTTTGAATTGTCTGTTGAGTGAGCCCTTGTATGTAAAAAATAAAAAAATGAAAATAGCTCGTTAGAATCTGTTCATTTTCAGGATAATTTTAATCGAAATTTTTAGAAATCATACATTTCAAGTAACTCATACAATTTTCATAATGTCAATAAGACATTTCGAAGAAACAGTTTATGAATGGACCCTAGTTCTAGGGTCCAGTGCTTCATTAGTATAAGGCTCTATTCTATTATAAAGTATTGAAAATAAAATGTGATGTGTTTCTGCCGCTAGCGGCAAATAATTCGCTGTAGGTATGGAGACACTCTAAAATGTTTTCATTTTTAGGTAGTACCACGACCGACTTTAAAGTTGGTAAATAAAAGCATTTTCGGAATTTTGGAAATGTATAGTGTCGAAAGGAAAATAAACTATCAGGCAAAAAAGTGTTTACTTATATAGACTTGGAGAAATTTTGTAGACGACGGCAAATAAACCGCCAATGAAAACATGTCTAAAATGATAGTCTAAAGCAATGTCATTGTCAGGTGAGGTTGCAGAAACTGTTAACCTGACGTCAGACATGAACGAAATCGTCACACTTCCATGTAATGCCAAAAATAAATAATTCCTAAGATATTTAAAAAAAATTTACTTCCAAAAAAAAAACTCTACAAGATTTACATTGTTGAATACTATATAATAATAATAATATTTATTTAGCAATAGCTATTACAAAATCATATATACATTTAGGTTCAAAATATATTATTTACAATTATATGTTTAAAACGAACCTCTAGATTTAGAAAGCTTACAAACTTGCATGTAGAAATTGTCAGCATTTCTTGTATTATAACCGTGCACATCACTGACACATGTTACATTTTTTATTACTCTATATGGGAACAATTTGTTTTTAACTTTAAATATAAATATATAAGTAACAAAAAATATTATCTGTTAAACTGACAAACTGACATTAGTTCTAATCAATTTAGCATGCTTTGGATTCGAGTATATTTCAAAATTGTTCGCATAGCTCTATTCTGCAACTTTTGTAGCTGTTGAGTTTCTTTATTCAATCAAAAAAACAGAGTGGAACAATATTCAAAGAGTTCCATTATTATTGACTTAAAAATCAATAACTTCATATATGTCGTCAGATTTTTTCCAATTCTTTTGAAAAAGTTGATTTTCTTGGAGATGTTAGACGACATGATCATTGAAGCTCAATTTCTCATCTAACATAACGCCTAAATATTTAACAAGTTTTACCCTTTCAATGTTCTGGTTTTCAATTTCAATACTTATATTTTCGTTACTATTTATTTTAAGAATTTTACTTGTACCAAAAACTATAAATTTAGACTTTGTTACATTCAGTGATAAACTATTATCGCTTAGCCATTCATTTATTGCTGGCAAGTCTCTATTGATCTATTCTGTCATAGCCTGGATACTCGTATTTTTACCACTAATATAAATCATTGTATCATCTGCGAACAATCGTATAGAGCATTTTTTTACATGAAAAACAATATCATTAATGTATAATGAATAGCATTGGACCTAAGACCGTAAATAGTGTTACACTAGAAATGATATTAAGTGCTCATAGACTTGATATCATATATTTCCAAAAATTTCCAGAGAAAAACTTATTTTCTAGGCGGCGAAGATCTAGAGATTCACTATGTTCCCAACAAATAACAACTGTCCTAGGGGTTTTTGTCACAGACTGCAAATAAACAGCTAGAGGAGAAAACTCTGTCAATTTTTTCCTCAGTCGTATCCAAAAAATTCGCCAAAAAAAATAAATACCTGTTCGATATTTCACAAATTTCTGCCGGCTACGACAAAAACAGCCGCACGAAAAACTGAAATATTTTCTTTGTGGATTGATGTTTCTTTAACGTTAAAATCGAGTTCGAGAGTTTTGTATTGTTTCCAACGAATAACAACCGCCCCAGGAGTTTTTGTCACAGACGGCAAATAAATCGCTAGAGAAGAAATCTAAAAATTCTGCCAATTCTTTCCGTTATGAACTAGTGTCATTCAAACGTTGAACTTGATGTCCCACATAAATAACGCACTTAAAAAATGAGTAAAATAAACAATAGTTCCTCAGAATTTAAGACAATGTTTGCCGCTAGCGGCAAATAAACCGCCACACAAGATTTGAAACAACATTTTTATTGTCGGGTAGTGTTATATGAACGTTAGACTTGATATCACACATAAACAACGTTCACGCCATTTCCTCTAATGCTGAAAACAAATAATACATCTAGGGCTTCTGGTTATTTCGCGAATTTTTGCCGCCGACTGCAAATTTACGAGTCTTCTGTCCGCGCGGATGCGAAATTCGCCGCGGCATTTCTCTTCCGAGATTTTAATTGCGGTAACTTAATCTTGCCGGATGCCTAGCGACGCGTCGGGAATGGAAATTCACGGCCCTCGAGGGAGCTCTAATCGCCCATATATATTTTTATTTTAACGTCGGGACGCGAATTTCGACGCTTCGAGTAAACAATGCGCTTCAAGCGGAAGATGGATTGCTATCATTTGCGAGAGATCACACCAAAGATACCCAAAGCGTGCACGCTGCTACATATCACGACAATGTGTTATTATTCCCGAAAAAATATTTGTCTTATCAGTTTTCAACTGAGTGATTTATTCGATCACATGTAGAATTTCTAAGAAAAATTACATTTTCTGAACATAACATCGAACTCGAAGGGAACTGAACCATTTAATTTCTTCCTGATATCTCCCCCGATTTGGTATCCGGAATTTACAACAGTTTTGGTCGATTTTACAGCAATCCTGATTTCCCAGTCTTTATTACAGCAAGAGCCTTTCGCTAGTTTGCCAGGCATTTCGTTGAGTGTGTTGCGTTGGCGGGATATGAACCGTACCGAAACAACTCGAACTTGGGGGTAGAAGTTAAGGGTTTACTTTTTTTCCCTGTTTTTCCGAATATCGAAACAGAACCGGATTTTCATCGACAAAACTACAATTGAGGATTATCCGACGAAGATATAAAAATATTTGTACTATATTTACTGAGCCAATTCAATGATTTTGTGTAGAAATAAAGCGAATTTTGAGTACTGTCGATAAAACGTATATGAATATAACTGAATAACTGAAATAGCCGACAATAAAAGTGGAAAAATTTATTTGTTGTAAACCATTCGTGTTGCCAAAAATTTTAAGCCTATCAAAACTTTTAATAACTAAATAGAACCTAGTGCCAATCGAAAATTATTCATTTCCGAGTTCTTACAAAGTAGCGAAAACATTGAGAATAAATGTTTTTTCCCAGTTTTAGTGTTAGTTATTTCTACGAGTAACGATTTTTAGTTGAAATATTCATTATTCAAATCTCTGAAGTGCCTCAATTTTAAATTTTAAACTGTTGCAGGTTATCTCGAATTCAGAACACTTATTTATTTTCCTAGTTTTTTTTAGACATAACTTAAACTGATTACCGAAAATTGTATTGAAATTTACAGACAAAGGAAGTTCGAAATATTACCGATGGAACCACATTGTCGATTTCCTTCAAAATGTCGTAACTAAAGTTATTTTCCCCCTATTTTATCGGACTTCAATAGCCTGTAAATTTGAAATCAAATTCTGAAACAAAGGTATGATTAAATGAAGAAATTAAATAAATCTTAGTGAACTGGTCAAACTGAAAAAAGATTATAATTAGTATCCTGAGAGATGAAACGAAACTATAAAATGAAAATGAAAATAAAATAAAATAGAATTCTTAACGCCGATGAACAAACAGCAGACGGATTGTTGAATCAGAAATCGAATTCACACTACGTTTCGGTCGATAATACATTTTTAACCGTCCTCAAGTGAAAACTGTTTTCAAGTTATAAACATTTAATCATAAGTTTGCTTCGGAATTTGAATTCAAATTTAAAGGCAATGGGAGTCCAGTAAAACAGTAAAGAATGGAGTTTGCCCACATCTTTAAATAGAGTTCATTTGATCATTATTATCAAGATAATTATCAAGTAGATAATTGTGTTTCTTAACAACGTTGATTGAATGAATATTCGCTGATATTATGGTGAAACATGGTTTAGTATATCAAATAAAATATACTAGGCTTAGTCTCACAGAATTATATTTTTGCTTAACTATTTTTTTGGATAACACCCCATTTTCATAAGTTGAGCTGGTTTCACCACCCCGAAACAATTGTCAAGAAACAATATAATTCTATGAAACGAATATAAACCAAGTGTTTTTATTCAATATTAAACTATTTCTTAGCAGGTATACAGAACAACCAATTTATTCTTTTTCTAAATATCAGGACATCCATACAGATAAAACCTGACATATTGAGAAAAAATATTGAAAAGCGGTGAGTTGTAAACGGTTTGATCATTTAAGAGTTCACCTGAATTATTATGTCGATTTATTAAGATGTTATCTAATGAATTGAGTTTTTCACATTCCTTTTACTTGTTAAAAAAAGAATTATGTTATTCATGATCAAATATTTTTTGTTGCTCGATTGATTTGGTAAAATATGATTGATTGATGCATTGACCTTTGACAAAGCTGCAGTGTTAGCGAAAATCGTTCAGAATTCTTTTAATATACCTGTGATTACGAATTTCCATCACGTTTATGCCATATCCATATAAAGTTATCTTTCAAGTAGAAACTGCCGAAGCACATCAGCTTCCTCACGTCCCCTAGGAACAAGTATTCAAGGAAGACTTCATCAAAAGTCAGTTTTCGAGATCCGCCTCTGCGAAATGCACAAGAGGTCAAGTGAATCGCCCTCTGCGACGGCCGAATAAGGCGTATCCAAACATCGGGACGAGTGTGGAACCGACGAGGCCCTGGGGGCCACGTAGGTCAGGCGGCGATACGGGATCTTGCTGAATCCCTGCTCCCGAATACGACGCATGGGGCCCTCGGGTGCTCGCCTTCAATTACCCTCTGATACTGGGGTGGGTTTCCCAGGGGTTACTTCACGTATTGTCGAGAGTTTTCTAAGGAAGCGATCCCCATCCGCGAGTTTTACTGGTTATCCAGTCAATATGAGATACTGAATTAAAGTAATCCGTTTTATAGGCATTAAATGAAATAAAACAGATTGGGGGAATTTAAGGATCTCCAAAAAGATCATTCCAAAATATTAGTAAGAGATAATATTAAATAACGTCAAGGTATTTCTCGCATAATATTCGGTAGAATATTTTTTAAATACACAATCGAATTAGTGTATTTTTAACTTTGTTTCCATGAAAACTATATTTAGTATATTGTCTTGACAGTTCAGCGGCTCTATCTACTGTAATTCTACCTCTTCTCCTGTACTTTTTCGTTTATATCCGCTTTTCTATAATAATTTAGGTCCTCTTTGATTTCTCTTCAAGGTCCTGTATCTTCAGCAGGTCTTTTGTTACCTACGGCAGTTCTAGTGACTGACAGTCTCCTCTCAAGTCTTACAGGTAATTTGTACAGCTAACAGTGATGTTTAAAGACTTTTGAATTTATGAAGGAATAATACTCGTAAGATACTAAAATTCAAAATGTCTGTTATTATGAGTATTTGTTTAATATGTTCGAAACTTTAAGGACAAAACTTAGTGGCGAAGTAAATGAACCTAAAAAGTCTTGTTCAGCTAGGTTCATCTAGAAATTCTTAACTACATTCCCGAAGAAGAAGAATATTACTTTTAATATAAGTTCCTGCTAATATTAATAATCTATTTTCCATTACTATTATGCTTAGCTATTGACTTGGTATCTTTCAGTTTTTTGGTGCAATATGTTTCTCTAGATTATATTATTGGAAATTATCTGCATAGAAGATGCTAATATCTGGTATACTTCGGAAAGAACCTTTACACTGGAAAATGTAACAAGAATGATAGATTTGATACAAAAATCGTTCCAAGCATTTCTGCTGATAATATTTTAAACTTAAATGAATTCATAAGATATAGATCAGTGGTTCTAAACGTGGGGCCAAGACTCAACAAGGGGGCAATTTAATTGTTCTGAGGGGCAATTCGAAAATGGACGCGACATAAGCTTAACCCTTTCGCACTTCTCAATTTGAACTTTTTCACCCTTTTCGGGGGGAGATAAGAATTTCAGAAAGGCTGTAGTGGGGCATGGCGCAAAAACGGTTGGGAAACACTGATATAGATCATTACATGAAAGAATTATCGATAACGCCAACCTCCAAAATCTCAAGAACCAACTCGAATAAATACAAATAATACACTTACGTTTAATTATCCATCCATTCAAAATGATCGATGTGAATTCCAAGACCAAAAACGACCAAAATGACGTTTATCGCAATTCTCTATGGTCGGCAGTGTCGACAAACCCGACCGTCGAGTGCTAAGTGTCCGTTTTCGCAACTGCCTGCCTCCGCAAATAAATCACGCGCGGCAATGACTTTCACGGAGGACGAGCTTTATTTACGTTCAATTCCTTTGAAAATTGGTTTAAGGTAGACTTATTTATCTTCGCGAGGAGTTATCCGGCGCGGCACCTTCGTATCGCCATTCTGTGTTCGTTATGGATGGAATGAAACGAATCGTTAAAAGAAATATTGCGAGGAACGGCCAAATAGGCTCTTCATTGTTGAGAATATTAAAAGAGCATTCAACTTGAGCCCCAGAAAGACGCTTTCGAATTTTGTTGATTTAGTATGTTGGATTTTTCGTAATAATTCATATAAAAAACAACTATCTTCAATATAATAAATAAATATACACGACAAGGGGGAAAAAAACTAATAATTAATGAGCATTAACAATAAATTTCTGAAGAAACTTAAAGTGTGCATGTTAACCCTAAAGGAAATCAGAGATTAAGGCAACGCATCTTCTGTTATAGTGAAAAATTTTGAAATTGCTTATTCGTTATCATTACCATTTTATGAAACTGATTTTCTAATTGTAAATGTTCAAAAATATCAGATAAACATCAAGTTTATAGAAAACCACCAAAGATGATAGAATATAAATCAAAATGATAAGTAAATAAAAAACGTTGTTAAAATATTCACGTTGAAAGTAATTACAGTAAATTTCACCTTCAACTAGACGATAAAATGAAGACATTAACGGAGTGTAAACTATTGTTTTAAAATTTCTACCTACCAACTAAACACTATTAAAACATAACTTTCATCGTGACGTTGATATAAAGAAGAAGAGGGACGTTATGATATAAATCTTGAGACAGGTTAGATTCACCAGCCGTTAAGTTGTAATATCTTCTTCAAAACGAGGGTCATGTCATCGAGAGTACATCGTTACTTGCGAATGGCAGGGGTTCTTGCACCAAAAAGAATATGAATAAATGAGAATGTATGAGATAAATTTCTGCATCATGAGATGCTATGTGCAGGAGATACTCGTAATTAAGCAGGAAAATTAGCTGGATAATGTTTGTAATGAATTAAATCTTCATTGAGAAATAAATTTTAAGTTTGAAGAAAGTAAACTTCTAACGAATTGATGTAAATAACAGTAATTAAATGAATATGATCATTTTAATCAACGAGAAGTTTACTATTATGAGGATCTTGAAAGATCTGAATAATTTTGATTTTACTACTTGATAATTGTTCATTATGTAGTACGAGGGTAAGATAAAAAGTTTCGACCTGGTAGCAAAGAAAATGTAATAGAATCTTACGTATAGTTTTAATCTTGATTTTTATACATCATACACGTAATTGAGAAGATAAATTAACCGAATCATGTTTGTAATCAATCAAATCTTCAAGAGAAAACATTTTTGAATTAAAGAAATTCAACTTCTAACGAATTGATGTAAGAGGAATTGAATGTATATGATCAACGAGATATTGCCTATCATGAATATCTTGAAAGATTAGAATGATTTCGATTCCACTACTTGATATTATTTATAATGTATTACGAGGGTAAAATAAAAAGTTATCGACCTGGTAGCGAAGAGTATTTTTAATCTCGATTTTTATGAATTCCACTCGTAATTGAGGAGAGAAATTAACTGAATAATGCTTGTTATGAATTAAATCTTCAAAGAGAAATGCATTTTAAGTTGAAAAAATCAAAATTCTAACGAATTAATCTAACCGGATTTAAATGAATATGATCATTTGAATCAACGAGATAATGAATATCTTGAAATATTTGAATAATTTCGATTCCACGTTTATATTATAGTACAAGGGTAAGATAAAAAGTTCTCGACTTGGTAGTGAAGAAAGTATGGAATTTTACGTATATTCTTAATCTCGAATTGAATAAATTACTCAAGGAAATATTTCAATAATTCCATAAGCTGCCATACCTTTTATAGCGGCCAAACATCGGCCTATTTATACATCCGTTTTTCTTTCATCATCGATCTTCTTTCTATACTTATATCTATTCTATCAACTCACCGAGCAGCAAGTGATCTTTTGCTGAAGTAATATTCGTTGCAACACTTGATGTTTGTTTGGGAGAAGTTTGGCATCGAAGTTGTTCCCTGAGAGGAATGTTGAAAGACAAAACTGAGAATTAGGATGAAAAAGTTACATATTTTTGTTGGGAACTTTGAAACCTCCGGCAAAAGGATTTAAACTTATAAAAGTGTTTAAGTATTGATAATAGAATTGATAACTGAATTGCGAATAATACATTAGAATATGTTGTGGTCTTTAAAACATATGAGTTTTCCTTTATTTACCTGTAGGCTCTGGTATCCATGTGAGATACAACACTTACAAAATAATTAAAGACGGCGATACTAAAAGAAAATTGATATCCATAGTAAAACAATATTCAAATTCTTTTCATATATTAAAACAAATACAAATGACAAGTGTTTAGAAGTGTTAATTCGTGTTTCCTCAACAACGACTAACCACCTAGTTAGTCGTTGTTGGTGTGCATCCGAAGAAGTAGTACTTCGAAACTTAATTATAAAATATAACCGCGTTATATCAAGTGAAAGGTATACTAGCTGTTCTATTTCAGAACAAAGTTTTTCGCTTCTATAACATTATGATTTGAATTTTGTAGTAAGGACCACCAGGTTACGTCATCTATGCGACAGCCGCAGTATTAAGACTTGAAATGAAAAAAGTCGTTAATAGTAAGGTACCTTTGAAATGAAGTTGATTGCATGGTTATTATCAGAATTTTTAATATGTTTTTCCATCTCAACGTTACCTGTTCTAACAAAAGGCTCCCTTCGAAATAACACCTAAAATAATTAAATTGGTTCAGTGACAAGATATCTGGGAAGTAACAAAGATCCGAGTTCTATTTTCTCGCTAATTTATATCTGTCATTCATTTAAATTCCCTAAAAGGCATTTACTTTTTGTCCCTTGCCATCTGCCACCTCTTCCATTCTGAAACGGCGTGGTAATCATTTCAGAGGTTTTATTGTTATACGCCTGCATTTCAACAATTTTGTACTGAACGGCCGTAATTTTCTCGGAAGATACTTATATGTATTGGTTCTTGCTTTGCGTTTATTGCAAGCAGTATTGTCGTTAACTCTATGCGAATGTCTTGTTCTTATTCGTGGGATCTCGTAGGTTCAGACGGAAAATATGATGGTCGTAAAAATCTCACTAAAGATAGAAAGCATAAACCCGAAATAATTAGTTTTATGTCGGTTTCGAACCAAACCGTTTGGAGAAACGTCTTTAGATCTTATTACACATTAAGAAAAGTTGACATAATATCCGTGGTAATTTTCATAAAATTAGTATTTCCTTGTCCTCTTTAAGTATCTAACAAAATACATTATTTTTTGTTACTGCGTTTACATATTTGTTTCTGCAATTTTGTAGAATTACTTTATATTCATGCAAATTAACTATTATAACTTCTATTATACTTAAACGATACCAGTTATAAAAATGAGTGATATTTACCTAGGACTTTGTATTTGAAACTTAATCAATGAAATAATAATAACAATAATATTTATTCAGCTGAAGCTATACAAAAAATCTACATATCTTGAACTGTCAATTTCTAATTACATACCTCCGTCATTATTTAAAATATACTTTCTAAAATCACGCTTAAATATCTTAATACTAGAACTAGTTTTCAATATACTTGGTAAATTATTGAAAGCGTTGAATCCGTCATAGTATATGCTATTTTTAGATTTAGAAAGCTTACAACTTTGGATATGAAAACTATCAGTATTTCTAGTATTATATCCATGCACATCACTGACATATGTTACATTTTTATTACATTAGATGAAAGTAACTGATTTTTGATTCTAAATATGAATATATATGATGCAAAGAGTATTCTTTGATTAACAGACATTAATTTCTAAAAGTTCAGCATAATTTTAACAGAGGTAGACCTATTGCACTTTGCAAAATTGTTCGCATGGCTCTATTTTTTAACTTTTGTAATTTTGAAATTTTTTTTTAGTTAAACCAAATAACAATGTGGAGCAATATTCAAAATGTGGCATTATTATTGATTTGAACAGCAATAATTTCACATATATCGACAGGTTTTTTCCTATTCTTTTCAAAAAATTTATTTTTTTAGAGATATTAGATGATATGAAATCAACATGATAATTGAAACTCAATTTTTCGTCTAACATAATGCCTAAATATTTTACTGTTTCTATTTTCTAATTTTGTGTTCATTAATCTTTATAGTTATATCCTCATTTTTATTGGTTTTAAGGGTTTCACTTGTACCCAAAACTATGAAGTTGGATTTTTGCACATTTAGAGATAAGCTATTGTCACATAACCTTTCATTAATTGCAGAAACGTCTCTATTGATCCCCTCTGTCATATTCTTAATATCTTTGCCATTAAGTTAAATGATTAATATTAACAAAAAATGATTCTAAAAACTATGAACTAATGGAAATTCCGCATATCATTAGATTCCTTGAACGATTTGAAAAAAATTCATTTATATCAATTTTTTTTTTTCATAAGTACAAGAAAGGTTGAATTTCACCATACCAAGGGCTTTTCACAAAACAACTACAACAACACTGCCGAAACGTATAATAATATATGAAAATATTTATCATGAAACATTCTCATATTGTATCTACATACTATATTCATTCTATTAATATGGTAATTACAACTAAGAAGAATTCAGTCCTCGAACAAAAATATAGGTTCAATTTTACATGAAATTCACAATGGTAATAAACGACATTTGACAAAAGAAAAATTACCTTAAAAATAATTATCAATTGAAACAATTTTACCTTGTGATGGTGACCGTAGTGAAAAATAAAAACATACGATACAAAAACTGTATCATACATTACTGTCTACATTCGAATCATCAGGAATGTAGACAGTGTATTGCCACACTATTGTATGACTTTGTTAACAGCAAAGACTCAACTCTGTTCTCAAACGAATGATTATTTTGTACTTTAAATTCGACGGTATATGGTTGAATTTTAATACTTCGATAATAGAGTTCTAATGGGAATAGGCAGCACATCACTATCTAAATTGTATCTAGTTGTTTCTTGTAATTGTAAATTTTATTATTGTAAAACTTGATAATGACCGATTATGTTCAATGAATTGAACAATTTCTTCGAGTGCTTTGTAATTGACAGCCATTTTTTGGTTGTCAATTTGATTTTCACTTCCCAAAACTTCTGGGACTATGACATGTATTCAAGCGATATTATTGGTCTTGAATTTGGTATGGTTTAAGTTTTTTAAACTGAAATTTTTGGTCACTAATGTTGAATATTATGAATTATTATAAATTGATTATTTTTATGTGTATAAATACATCTTTGTCTTACAGAAAAGATTGCTTTTTTAAAAAAAAACTGTTTATCAAAGTTGTCGTTCATACAGTAAATAATGAATGAGTTTTGTGGGCGTTCTTTGTGTGAATCTTTCCATATTGATATCGTTTTTGAAGAATTTCCTCCAAAATAATTTATAAAAGAACATAACGTTAACTCCGAAAAATTAACTATATTCAGAATAATTTGAATCCACACAAAAAAATTGTTTTTTTCGTTGCCTGTGGTCAAACTATCTGAAAAGCCCCACAGATTATCAAATAATCGACCTTAAAATCGTTTTCTTCTTTATTTTCAACGATTTATATGCTACTCCATGATCTGCAAGGAAATCTCTCTTTTCTCCTCGTTTTATACAGATTATATATATTTTTAGATATTATATATATTGCTGTCGGTGAATTATTCATAAATCCGTAATACTTTATGGAAATTATTATTACAAAATTAATGGACTGAACATAGATCATAATATGGAACTTTTGTGTGCCTTTATATGTCAAATGGCCTCAACCCACGAACATCTATAGCCAGATGACTTTCCATATACTTCCTGTAGAATTATTCTTCGATTGTCGAGAAGATAGTTCAAGTTTGAACCAAACAAATTGGCATTATATTTAGAATACCATTCTAACACTTCTCTTGCCTATACGAAAAATCCCGAACACATTATTACAGTATGTACAAGTCTCTTGCGGAGCAATAAACCGACCTGTTTACTATCTGATCATAATAATATAGAACATAGACCGTTCCATTCAGAAAGTATGACTCCTCAGCCTCTCACGGCTACATGTTAAACGTAATTTACTATAAATCTATGAGTATCGGGTGCAAGGTTAGACGGTTATCTTCTCCGCCTCATGCAACAGATCTTGTTCTTGCGGGACGTTGTGAATCTTGCAAACTCAGATTCGAAGGCGAATAAATTTGATAAATAATGTTGCTATTAACTGAGAAAAGTATTGCGAAACAGATGCTCTGTTTAAGCACAAGAATTTCAGAGTTTCTATGATACAAACATGAGAGAGATATAGAAGAAAGGGAAGGAGCGTAGATGAGAGAAAGTGAATAATATTGGTGGCTGATACAAATTGTATATAAAATTGAAATCAAACTCTTGGCTTAATGTTTCACAAAATATATTGAGATACAATACAATAAAATTATAACGTTGAGTCGACATGTATCAAGAGTAACTAATGGGTGTTTTTTAAAGTTATAGAACTTTAAGTTGGCATTACTGTTGAAGATGGCGACCGATTTAACAGCTGAGAAGTAATTTATTCTCAGTTTGGTTCGGCAATTCATCATGAATAGACTCACGCCTGAACAACGCTTGCAAATAGTGCAATTTCAATTCGAAAATAATTGTTCTGTGCGGAATACGTATCGCGCGAATTTTGTTTAGCTATGTAAAGTCATTGGTCTATGCGGATAAGCCACAAACGCTTGACCATTTGGAAGACAATATTCGCCGTGTTATTGCCAATATACGGCCACAAATGTTGGAAAAAGTCATCGAAAATTGAACGTCCATATTGGACTACATCCGAGCCAGCCGTTGCGGTCATATTTCATACAAGCTGATATCTAAGTCTTCTAAGAGGTCTAAGTGTTTCCCATGATTACGTATGTGCCAATATTTAGTTTTATTGAAATCTATGAAATAATTAGAATTGATGTAATGTTCTGAGAAACCCGTAATATTCTTGTTGAGTTAAATCGACCTTTTATGTTCATCTACTGCGTTTTGGATATTTATACCTGCTTGGTCGATATAGAAAAAAGGACAATCAATACATAAATCCACGTCTCGCCCCCTTCACCAGCACATTTACACCACTATAACATAGACCTAAATTTGTTATGTTCTGTTTTTGTAAGTCTTGATAATGAGCTGACCGCTCGCAACATGTTGACTCAACGTTATAATTTGATTGCATTATTATTATTCAATATATTTGTGAAACATTGAGTCAAGAGTTTGATTTAAATTATTATTTCATCATGTTTCCCAAGAGGTAAGCAAAATTCAATCTCAGTTACAAATTGTATATGCACAAGTTAATCATACATGAAAGTAATACAATATCTAATACAAAAATATTTTTCCATTTGACTTTCAATATTGAAAATGACATCTTTCTTGAATCTAGAGCTTAGGTAGAATCCGAGGCATGCTGCGACTTGTTCACTCTAGCGCAGGAAATATTTACATTACTTCTGGTTCTGCTATTATATAAATGCAAGTCACTATTTAACCTCCAACCATTGACTTTTTGGGATTATACATCAAGGCTTCAGGAATAAAGAGCACCGGTAGATTAAATATTTGATCCTTCTTGAAAGACGCTATGCAGAGAAACATCATTCAACGACGAATCGATATAATTTTTTTCTCTAATTTTGAAGTTGTTGGAACAAATATATTCTTCTTTGGTAAAATACAAAGTTTTTTTAAATAAAATTGAACTTCTATCTTCAACAACTATGAAATTATGAAACTTCAAATTTAAATGGGCAGAAATTTTATTTGGTCGCAATTTTCTCAACAAATTTTCAGCATTACGATTTTTGTCATTGCTCTAATTAATTTTTTATTACGAAAAAATACAATAATCGAGTTTGAAATATGGCATTTTCAATCTCAAAAGAGAAGGTGATATACGAAAGAAGAAATGTTTTGTATAAAAAACACTTTGAGGTTTTTGTATGAAAACCCCAAAACTCATTTTAGTTTTCAATAAAAACTTATTTTACTTTCAACAGTTTAGCTTTCAAATTGTCAAGTAATTCATATAATTTTTGTGAAACCAAGCTAACCAATATATTAATCAATGTTTCGGCAACGTGAAAGCGAATATAAAATCAACTTCATTGAAAATTGCAGAAATTAATTCGATACGTTCTGAATATCGCTAGTAAATGTCAATAAGGAATAGTCAGTACGAATCATAAATTTTTTTCTTTGGAACCTTCGTTTTTTCGTATTGTGACTGAAAAGTAAATATTTCTTTGGTAGAATTATTTTATTATTATTAGTTGATTTCAGAATTAAATTATTCTTTTGGAAATATTTTAGCGACAAAGGCTCACGCATAAACGCAGTTAATAGGTTGTTCATACGTTACACTTTGCACACTCTTGAAACTGAAAACTAAATGTTTCTCGCATTAACCTCTATATTACACGGCAATATGTTGTTAGTTTTGCTGTCACCATGCCCACGTACATACGGTGGAAAAGAGATAGAGAACGAATATGTACATTTTACCACAGAACATTCAAGACGAATATTCTGTGTTGATTCAAATGGATGAATCGTTTTTCAATAATTTTTTGTATAATACAAAAAACAATATTGAGGTGTTTTTTTACGTAATCACTTTACACCTGAAAGACTGGGAAATTCGTTCAAATAAATAATTGCCATCCATTATATTTCAATTTTATCCCTAAGATTGGGTCGATGCTTGATGGAAATCTAAATATATAATTTAAATAATATTACGTAATTTTTTGATTTTCACTATAATTTAGTCAAACATGACAATAATGATAAAGCCACTGTGTTGGCGAAACAATATTGTCATGTTTGACTAAATTATAGAGAAAATCAAATAAGTACTTAGTTTTATTTGAATTATCGATTTTATCCATTGGTATATAAAAAGTGCTGTAGAGGTGGGAAGATTTTTTTATACAAGTTGATATTGGACCTTCCTAAAATAGTTACTAGAATAGGCTTTGTTCTTTCGAGTTTTCTGGCAGACCCTCGCACTGTACGCCACTGGCAGAATCTCTAACTATATGAAATAAATAAGTGATCGTGATTTAACTTACGTTTGCACGCCTTGCGGTGCGTAATTTGTTTAGTTGGGTCCCTGTAGTATCCTTCTCTGCAATAGTGACAGTGCCTTCCAGCAGTGAAATGTCTGCATTTCAAGCAAACACCACCAGACACCCTACCAGACAATTTATAGAGCTCCATGTTGAATCGGCATCTGCGGGCATGTTGGTTGCATTCACATGCTGAAAAAAAGAAAGATATTAATGAAATGAAAAAAATAAAATTATTGATATCAAACATGCAGCCGAGTTTATTCAAAGTAGCCACTTTTTATGTCGTTATGATAAAGAAGTCCTCTCTTTTACTTCTTAAAGTCTACTAGAAGTCTTCTCTCATCAGCTGATTAAGGATGAAAGAGGTATTCCTCTTTAAAATTGCAAATTTTATAGTTGGATTTATAAAGGACATATAAAAAATGTAGCATAAAACAAGGTTTTGGGCTACCACATAATAACTTCATAGTTTTGGATACAAGTAAAACCCTTAAAGTTAATAAAAATGAGGATATAATGAGGACTATAAAAAGTAATAAACAGAAAATTAGAGTAGAAACAGTATAATATTTAGGCATTATGTTAAACGAAAAATTGAGTTTCAATGATGATATGGATTTCATGTCATCTAAAATCTCTAAAAAAATAAATTTTTTGAAAAAAACTGGGAAAATATCTGTCGACATTTGTGAAACTATTGTTGTTCAAATCCATAAGAATACAACATTTTTAATATTGAACCACTTCGTTATTTGGTTTGACTAAAGAAAAAATTCAACAATTACAAAAGTTACAGAATAGAGTCATGAGTATAATTTTGCAATAAAGTGCAATAGGTATACCCCTGTTATAATTATGCTGAACTCTATGGAATTAATGTCTGTTGAACAAAAAATACTCTTTGCTTCATATATATTCATAATTAAAATAAAAATCAGTTGCTTCCATGTAATGTAATAAAAAATGTAACATATGTCAGTTATGTGCATGGGTATAATACTGGAAATACTGATATATATCCAAAGTTGTAAGCTCGTTAAATCTAAAAATAGCATATACTATGACGGATTTAACGCTTTCAATAATTTACCAAATATATTGAAAACTAGTACCAGTATCAAGATATTTAAGCGTGATCTAAGAAAGTATATTTTAAATAATGAGATAGGTATGTAATTCAAAATTGACACTTCAAAATATGTAGATTTTTTGTATAGCTTCAGCTGAATAAATATTATTATTATTATTATTATATGTATAATGAAGAATAATATCAATGGAAGAATTAGCTAAAACTACTCTGTTGATCCTCTTATAGTAAATAAAAATGAGAATCCTAATACTCATATTAATGAAGGCCTAATTGAAAATCAAACTAAATGTAAAGTAGCTAATCAAGAAAAAATTTTGATTCCTGTTGGGACGGCAATGATTATAGTAGCTGAAGTGAAATAACCACAGGTATCAAAATCTATTCCGATACTATAAATATATGATGAGCTCAAACTACAAATCCTAATAATCCAATTGCTATTAGGTTTTGCATATATTTTTCCTAAAGATCCGAATGCTTCTTTTTTCCCTCTTTCTTGGATAATAAATATTCAGCGAATAGGTAGATGAGCTGACACTGGTATGCTACACTAGACTATATTTTAGGAAGATAATTGAGAAGAAAGATGTTCTAATATGTCTAGTAGCTTAACGCATACAAAAATAATAATAATAATGATAATATTCATTGTGAAACATTCCTTACATTGTTATATTCATTCAATTATTACAGTAATTACAATTAAGACGAATGCTCACAAAAGGACTGCATTTAAGTTTGAGTCTGATCTTTCATTCAGTCGTCCAATATTGCTTCAATTTCACGTGAAATTCACAAATAGTATACATCATTTGAAAATTAAAAATGACATTAAAAATATTGACACTTCAAGACAATTTCACATTGTTAAGTAGTCTCAAGGATTTGGAGGTACCACAGAATAACCAAAAACACAAAAGTTTGACTAATGAAATGTCTAGTCTTTTCAATCTTCTTATACGGAGCTTCTGGAACGTTCAACTTCTGAGTTACATCATATCAAATGCTTTTTTAATTGAAATTGCTTTTCACTTCAATTAATTTCTTGCAAATAGGATAGAAGTTTCGAAAGTTCTCAGTTTACTTATAAGATATATAAACCTTGGGAAGTCAAAACTTCATTAATTGCAAAGCTGATGAATTTTCCCATTTCCATATTCTTAATGGAGAATCTAACAGGCGTGCACAAGGATCGAACTCTTAACCTTGTTTCCATTAAGTTCCTGTGACGAATCAAAGACGTTTCAAAGTTCCTAAGCTGGAATTATAAATAATTGTATTATTTCACATCTGAATGCACTTCCTTCCGGTCCCTTTCTCGAACTGCATTCGTATTCGATTTTGTTGGTTATTATATTATCTCTGGTTCAGCTCATAGGGGCGTCTATGAATGTACCTAACCAGATCTGGCTTCAGATGCAACTGATTCGAAACATCAGTAGGTATAGGTATATGTTAACAAAATTTTTTGGTTGAGAAAAAACATTAAATACAAATTGATCAATATTGATATTACACTTCAATTATTTTGATTAGGGCCCGTCCATTAATCATGTGATGTTTTTCTGGCATTTTTAATTCCTCCACGCCCTTGGAGATACATGGTGAGGTTCAAGACTACCCCTACCCTATATTACGTGTATTTTTTTAGTACCTACAAAGAATCTTAATTTTTAAAAAATATTTATTATAAAATACAGGTTTAAGTATAAACAAATTTTATTACAGAAAATGAAAAAACTACAATAATAACCTTAAGACGAAGACAGCAAGATTGCAAGTTGTTTTTAACTGACATAAAAATAATGAAAGAAATGAGAAATTTTTTTTGTAGTAATACATGAACATAATTTAATTTAATGTCCCTAGACCACGGATTTGCAAGACTTTCTTCAACAACAATAACTGGATATGCATCTTGCAAGTTAGTTGTAGGCACAGTGCTTTGTTGAAGATCGACAACAGTTTCATCAAGCCACTCGGCGTCATCATTTTCGCGCACTACGCAGACAGTTTCTCTCGATCTACCTTTCGTTCGTCGTGTGAGGATGCGGGAAGGGCGAACATTGTGCATCTCTAGACTGTTATTGCTCGGATTCAGTTGCTTGTGACAAGAATTCAGATGTGCTTTAACTTTTGTTTTTGTACAGAAGTAGAATGCACAGCGCTGGCATGTCCTTTCCAAAAGTATCCGATCCTTCTGCAGGCTAAGGCAAAACAGGTCATAGATCAATTTGCTGAAGCCTTCATACGTTAGAGTAATTTCAAGAGACCGACGCAGAAGAAATGGAGGAAACGTTGAATCGACGCAAACGGAAACGGGGAATCAAGGTCACACTGCAAGTCGCTTTCGAATTGGTATTTCGAAAAGCGCGATTGCCAAAAAAATAAATACTCGTGATATATTACTACATCCCTCCCCCGTGTGATTTTTCGTGATTTTTTATGGACCCCCGCTTTCGAGCCTCGCATGATTAATGGACGGTCCCCTTACTAGAAATATTTGGAAGATTTAAATTTTTGAGGAATAATATTTGAGAGTACAGGATAAGAATTGTCGGATGGTGTGTGGTCAGCTTTAGAAACTCCAAACTCCGGTGAATTATTTATTTGTCGATCCAGGCATTATCTAGAGCTCCTCTACCTATGCTCATGTAACCCCCGAGCTTACAGAGGCACTGAGGTTGCATTTACCTCTTATCCTGCTTTTGACATATCTGCGTATTACTCAGGCATCATTGTGTTGTTCAGGAAGTTCTCTGACAAGCTTGTTCAGTTCAATAATTATCGGTGGATAGATGGCAATATAGGATCAATGGGAGAACGTTTCGAATATCGAAGGGAGAATCCCTCTTCCTGGAATATAAAAACATAGTCGATGCTAAATGTTGCGAAATTGGAATTCAGTCTTATTAATTTTAGAGTGAATCTCTATTGAGTTTATTTATTCATTAATTAGTGTGAATGAAGGGGCGAAGCCTGTAGCAGCTTATAATAATACAAAAATTAGAAATAACAAATCGAAATAGTGAAGATGAAACAATAAAAATAAATTTTCTCATTAAAATTGGAAAAAATATATCGATGAATGCAATGATAAGAAAACTACTAGGTACATATACATAACATACGTTAGTAACAAATATTCGTCGAATATTTGTTACAGATCAGGCGATCTTGCAGCATCGCTTCAGATATACTGGAAACGACAATCACTATTGATAACTATATAGAAATATTAGTAAAGAAATCAGGGAGTCTCGTCATTCCTCCAAGAGTAGAAGAGCTTTATTAGTTAAAGAACAGTACACTCTAGAAGAAAAAATATTCGAAAAAGATGTTCCATAATAAACTCGGTAAATCCATTCTATAACTCAAAATTTTTGAATAATTAAAACAGTCTTTTTAGTTTGGTTCAAAAACTTCACATTCGAGGTCACCTATTTCTTAAAAAGCGTTCTTCTCTACTATAAATGGTGAGTTTTCATGTTTATTTTCTTTATTTTCACTTATACTGATAAGACATTTTTTTGATACCATTTCTTTACAGCACTCGTAATTCTTGTTTACTGGAGAAGTTATTGGTTTGTTTCATGTAATATTTATTTAATTTTATGAGGTATCTGAAGATACCTTCGCACCATTTATTTGTTATGGAACTGCAATTTGAAGAAATAGACAAGTATAGACTACAAATAAGAGTAGAATATACATACAACCCTACTTTCATTACTAGAATAAGAAGCAATACACCAAACTTACTATAACAACAAGCAACAAACCAGTGTAGAAGCTACTATATCACTTCATTTACGCCACTACAGTGACAGGTTATATATAATGTGGAAGTGGAAGCTACGAGAGGTTTAAGAAGATTATCATGTCCAAACTGGTTGAAAAGGACACTCATAAGGCAAAAAAGCTATTTTAAGGGAGTCCCGCAAGATCGGCTGTCACTTCTGCCCTTGCTCATTTGTATATTATAATCCGTTTTATTAATATACTGTGAACCAGATCATGCCTTTTTAGTGGGGAACGAAAAAATAAGTGTCTCGTTTTGTAGCAGACGGTTAATTTGACAATTTTTTTTTGGGATATATTCACACTTCAAAAGAATATTGGTAATAGTAGGTATGTTGCTACTAATGGTGCATTTTAATTTATGAAATGATATACAAAGTGAAAGCACAATCAATTATGATGATTTTATTCTCAACGATGTAATGTAGCACCAATTTTTAATTCGTGTTAAGAATCTAATATCAGATAACATTGATTGATGTTAGTTGTTTTCTATTATTCAACTGGTATATATAAGTTAATGCCAGTTAAATAAGTTGATGCCAGTTCTGAAGAATCTTCTAGGAAGATTAACTTCTCTGGTGATCTACCTTCGAGGGAGCTTTTGTAATTTTTTTACTGAGGCACTGCAAGTTTTTCTGACTTGAAAATAATGAGGGAAGATGGATAAGTTTGAATGGTATATGCTAATAAGCATATGCAAATTTGATTGAAGCAGCTACTTAGTTCTGGGTAGCTGTGATTGAGCATGCGTACTTCTACTGAGGCGGCCTCAGTCTACGTACTTTATAAACACACCTCGTACTACCCATTTTGTTTATAACCCTGTATAGGAACATTTACCTGCCATGTAACACATGGCAATAAAATAGCGGGTGTCATTGTTTCTCGCTTCCCCCGTCAACAATATGTCCAAAATCGAAAAATCCTTAGTGGACAGGTCCGATCTTAGCGCGTTGCATGGGTGGGCCCAGGCGCGGCCACCCGCCGGGCCGTTCACACTCTTGAATTCGTTCGACCGCGTTCTGTCTCGCCGAAATTTTCTTTATTCCCGCACGAATTGTAAATAAGAGAGGGTTCAAGGGGTCTGCGGCCGCACAGACAGGTGCACATAAATCACGTCAGCGATGAATATCAAAGAAGGGTATCGCCAACTTTTGATCTGATGTACATCTTGATCTCACCAGATATTCTTATATAAATATTTGTTTTTTTTTTAAATAATTTCAGCAGCCATGCTTTTCGAGTTCTTCAGCACTTGAAAGGTTATTGTATTTTCAGATGTATATTCCCACGAAAATAGTATATTATTTTTGTGGATGAAATAGAAAATATTTTCACTTTCAAATTCGTTTTCTAATAAATCAGTATATAATTTTTGTAGAGGTAATTAAAATTGGAGAGGAGAGAAGCGATCCAGTTAGTGTTACTATGAGAGTACCTCAGGGTACGGTTCTGAGGCCGGTTTTATTCCTGATTTATATAAATCAACTTGGAAGCCTGAACTTGGACGGAAAGATAATACCCTACGCTGATGACAACGTGGGGTTTTTTGAGGGAAAATGATGGAAAAAAACATAAATGAGAGCTGAATTGGGTATGCAGAAAATATACGGTTTCTTGAGTAACAGCTTTCTAAGCTTAAATATACTGAAATCGAAATTTGTAAATTTCTCAGTTACGATGGCTGATCAACCTGGCTTGTATATCCTTGTATTGCTATATAACTTGTGTATTGCTGAGCGTTCGTGTTTATTTGTGTGGTCCCTTGGTCTCTGTTCCCTTCTGCATCAGAGTTTTGCTTCACTCTGATGATTGTTGTGTGGACCCGGAATGGGTGTTTTGTTGAATGTTACTTTCAGTCGTCAGTTGATGCTGACACCACTTTAAAGATAAAAGAGCAACACTATATCAATGGAAATTTAGCACTCCAAACCATCAATTTTCTATATCCACTTCTGTCTACGAGTGTCGAAGAAACGCAGGGGAAAATCCGTTAGAAAGATTGATTTATTATTAGAGTACGTCGAGCTGTCATTTCCGATTTATGACAGAATGTACATCTCGAGTCGAGACAGTCGAGTCTCTCGCGAAGACGCTTGTCTCTGTGTCCAGGACCATCGATTATTCATTTTTGGTGAACGAACACGAATTATAGATAGGCGATGTCATTTCTGCGCTTCATTATATGAGAAGATTGCTATCTGGCGAAAAAATGCCGAGAATGTCGGAAATAATATTTGGAATTCGTTCCATTTTGTGGGTTGGAAGAAAGACGAGGAAAAATTTAATGAAAATGGTGATATTCCAACTTCTTGTTACATCATTAAAAGGTATATTTATCAGAAATAAAGGAAAGGAATGTTGGAAATTATGTTCAAACTTCTAATAATTACTGTTAAGTACGCTAAAACGGAGAATATCGCTTGAGTGAAAAATGGAACATTCAAGAACCACAAGGTTTGCAATATAAGCACTTTGAAGGTTAATCAAAAATCGTTATATTCAGAACTCTTCAAGACAGGTTAGAGGTACTAACTTACACCCTTAAATCTGTGAGGGCCAATTGATTTTAATTGAATGTTCTGGTGTTTAAAATCTTCAAAAGTAGGACCAAAAGGACATTCTTCAACAACATACAGAGATCTGATATTTATACATATAAATCAAAAACCCACTAAATTAATATGCGAATCTATAAAAAAAATGACATCTAGTATTTACCTCACCAGCCCCTTCATACGATGCTTGCCTTACTTTGACACCAAATTAGTGAACAAGAGTTTAGGCATATTCAAGTACAATTTGAAAAAAATTACATTGATCTGTTCCTTTGAAAACTTCACGTTCCGTTGCATACCCTTGTTTACAATTTTCCCTGAAATTCCCCCCAATACATGCGACGCCCCTTCACATACCACTGACGTTAAAATAACGTTTCGAGGGAATAATACACTTGCCTAGCCGTTGAGAGTGCATTGGGGAAAGATGCTGCTTAATCATGGTCATTTATTAAAAGCTGAACACTTCGAGGGTGCTACAAATATCAACGAGAAAAATATCAAGGATCGAATTCTACAGGGAAATGGGTATATCATCGTGGATGATATAGGGTTTATATAGGAATTCATCCAATAGAAAACCTGTACGAGTATCTGCTTATGTTTCCCTTTAGACTTACGATGGGGTGGTTCGGAAATGAAAAGATGAATGAATTGCAGAATATTTACGTTTTTCGAGTGTTTAACCTGACGATGAGTTTTTTAACAATAGTAAAACTACGTGACATAATAGTCAAGCTTTTGAGTTGCAATTTAGAGAATTTTCTTTTCTAATTCAACATCAGTTTGTACATGTCATTTGGTGTGACGGTTTCTGAATGAATACAAGCAGATATCAACGCTGATATCTGCTAAAATTTTTGAGTAGCGATAAAGACAAACGAAAGCCCTTGCGGCTGATATCTCAATATGCACTCGGTATGATCAAAGGTGGAAATAACCTTCACAGAAAAATGCTATGTACAACATATCTCTCATTGGTTTACTGATGGTGACGACAGGTTTGAGAATAGCCTCATTTCCAAAACACATGCAATTTATAGAATGAACAGAATCACACAAAGATTGAATGACATTTCGAACTGTTATATCTAAAAGAACTAACTCATTTGGATCAAATAAACCTTAGCGAGTGTTAATTTCTTTGCAATTGCAGCGATTGCGTTTTAAATCGATTCGAAATGTTACGGAGGTCGAAACTGCATGATGAATAAATGTCTTCAAGCAACTTGTTAAGGTCACGGGCAAGTGAAAGTAAAATTCCCACAAATTCGTTACAGCTTCATTTTAATTTCAACCCTGCACGTGGTCGGTCATAACTTTGCCACTCAGCGGGTGATTGTGATTCATTTTTCTGGATGAAATACGTTTCGCGAACATGCACTCGATGTTATTCTCTCCAATGAGAGGCAGGTGTGTGTCGAAATGTAAAAATAACAAACACAGTTTTTTCCGTTTGCCAAATTAGTTTCCATGTTCAGGTATTTGACACATCTACGATGCCTGTAAGCTCTTTCCGGTCTGATAGGCTGTAGTCAACTGAACATTGTTCCCTTGCAAACGTTTCGTCTATATATTCGAGATACATCATCAGAGGGGTCCAGTTCATCATGACTTAATATACATAGACAGAGTTTAACTTTGCATAACAGTCAAGAAAACTTAGACTATTTCAAATCCATGACAGTATGAAATCTAAGGATAACTCTTAGAAAGTGAACTGCTGTTAAAGCTTAAAAGAGGTAATTGAAATAAAAGTTCTTAGAATTTTCTTCTATTTTTCAATTCAAAGCTTCCTTCTAAAATATGGAATCATTTGTTTTCAGATAACATAAGGAAATGGCCAAATAATTTAAATAAAAGTAAGTAGTTTTCTGATTTTCACTATAATTAATTTAAAACATAACAATATTGTTTCGCCAACATCTCAAGTGCCTTCATCACTTCAGGATAAATGCAAGCAGTCCACAATGTATAGCTCAGTTTACCATCAACATCTGATGAAGCCACTGTGTTGCCGAAACAATATTGTTATGTTTTAAATTAATTATAGTGAATATCAGAAAACTGCTTAGTTTTATTTACCTTAATTATGTATTTAGATTTACATCAAGTATCGGCCCAATCGATTAATAAATGTCAAAAGTTCAAGAAATTGTTAAATACACTGTACCCATGTTTCTGGCTAATAATTCATCTTCAAGACAACCAATTTTCAAAAAAAAATTCAATAAGTTCACCAAATTTTTCATAATAACTAAGTTATCCGAAGCATAAGTCGAGTGTCTTAAATAATTTTTCCGGAATTTAGCGAAGTGTTTCTAATTATATCATCCAATTTACAATGATTCGTCAAATTCATAGAAATAGTGATATAACATTCACATTTAATCGAATTTGTTCGATATAATTAATTTCATGCAAACACTTTCATTGAACATAACAACCTGTAAACAATGACTGTAAATATTTAAAATTTATTTATATATACAGTTACATTTTGCAAACTTTAAAAATGTAAATAATGCTAGGACACAGAAAAAAATGATTGTGAGAAGATTCGATAATGTTTGTGAGAGAAATTATCTTGATTGATTCAAGTAATTGAATTCTCCAATTATTAATTAAACAGTTATCAAAAATTACCCAAAAAAATTTCACGTTATTAAAAGTATAGACCATAATTTCTCGAAAAAAAAATTTTTTTTTTCAATTTTAGAATTCCATAGAATTATTTCAATACAACTCAGAAGATGAGTGTAAGAAATCCCAAGAAATAACAAATCTCTTCGATTTATTGAGTTTTGAAAACTCTTTTACCTTATTTTTATATTTTCACCATATTAACAAATTTTTCTGACAAATTCCTCCTATTTATTTTTCGAACGATGAAAATTTTCAAAATTTCAGCTTTTAAAGAGTTGAATCTTTCGTGATGTTAAACACAATGCGCCATCTGTCATTTCTAATAAAATTCACGAATTAAATGTAATCAATTACTGTTGAAGATTGACATTTTGACATTAAAGTGGAGACGCGCCAAGGATTAATTGAATGAATGCTTCTATATTATATCAATTTAACAATGATATCACAACAATGTTTTATTATGTAAATAATATAAATTCAGGACAACATCTGACATATTGAACTGAAAGTTTAATTACTGAGTTCTAGATGATTAGGATGGTGATAAATTTAAATAAGTGTGACTAGAGTGAAGCTCGATTAATGTGTGGTCTAAATGATTTCATACTGTTCATCGTTTCAACCAATTAATTCATCTAATTTAATGAATTATCTATTATTGAGGTTTCGAAATAATTTCTGGAAAAAAAGGTTCCTTAAGACGAGAATTATCAGACATGTTCATAAAAATGTTTCTTCCTACGTTGGATGACTAAAAATTCAAAACCTCTTTTATATTATTCTAGATCCAGCCTGTATATACAACCAAATATGATAAATTAATAAACGAATGTATGTAACATGTTATATTGCAAAATTTTTCTGTGCATACCCATAAAGAGATTTCAATATTTTTTCCAGGTAAAAAGAATCCGATTGGAAAATCAAATATGATTCAATATGGAACATTTCACCGATTTACTGAAAAACCTTTCAGTGAAAACAAATATTGAAGCTCAGTTATGAACAAAGGCATTTTGAAGCTGCATATTTGATTCGTTACAATTATGCTGGTATAGAACCCATATGTCCGATAATATAAAATCAATATTCAATAGACGCAATCCACTCATCAGTCTCTAGAGATACTGGGGATTTGTTGATGATTTAGATACAAAGAGAATACTCAATTTATTTTTTGTTCAATATCAAACATACATATTTTACATAAGTAATTATATGAAACTTTTGAAAATACATTCAACAAAAATTATTTCATTTTATAGATAATCTGAAAATCCTGTGTCCAGTGAATAAAGTCTATTAGTTTGTGTAGTCAAAATCGTTCCATTTTCATTAAATAAGGGAATTAACATTCATATTTTAAAAATGTTATCAATTGTATTTAGTTGAAGTTTGTTGTTGGATTGTTGTATAAAGCATTTCATATAATAAGTTTTAGAATATGAATTATTAACTAATGAAATTTCATCTCAACTCGCTGTGCAAACCTGATAGTTAAAAAATATAAATTACAAACCCTGAGTAGTTTTGTATGGTAAGTTATGTATAGATTCAAATATATCGGTACAAAAAATTTGGATATACGAGGATATAAGAAAGGTTACATACCAAAATCATGGATTAATTATTGCTAAAAATAACATATTAATTCTGTCATGTTGACACAAAATATAAATCTTCAATCGATTGGGCCGATACTTGATGAAAATCTAAATACATAATTTAAATAAAACTAAGTAGTTTTTCGATTTTCACTATAATTAATTCAAAACATGACAATATCGTTTCGCCAACACAGTGGCTTCATCAGATGTTGATGATAAACTGAACAGAACAGTTGATGATAAACAGTTCATCATCAACATCTGATGAAGCCACTGTGTTAGCGAAACAATATTGTCATGTTTCGAATTAATGAAAGTGCAAATCGAAAAAGTGCTCAGTTTTATTTAAATTACAAAATAGAAATATTGAATTGGAAAATAGTGCCGTCATGAAATTCTCTGATTTTAACATTTTATATTCAACAAAGATCCATCAATTTTTGAAGAATCTGTAAAATATCTGCTCACTTTTAACCGATTCGAATAAATGAGTTAAAATTTGATGTAAAAAAATTTAAAATATTTGGAAAATACACTTAATGTATCAGATGAAAGGTAGGATACACTTGATAATATGAATGAAGACAACACTGAAAATCATTGGGCAAAATTAGTGCCGCAATCATTAAACGCAGATAAAAAAGATTAACCTGATTTCTCGACAATTTTCAGGACTTTTCGAAAAAAATTTAATGGATTATCTAGGCACTTTTCTCAATTCGAAAGAAACAAGGGACCACTTCTTTACGTCAGGTACAAATCAATCCTGGGAACCTTCGATGAAACCATAAAACTCTGCATCGAATGAAGTCATCTGCATCTTCTCACAGTAGACGCTTTTCAGTGGATAAACTGATGTTTTGAATAAAAACTAAATAATTTTCTGTAGAAATTACTGCGATATCCATCATTTTTACCAGATTTAACTCCTCTTGACTTTTGTTTTTAATTGTTTTCAAATCAATTGTAACAAACTGATGGAAAATCGCACAGAAGGGATGAAGTAAACACGATCTACATGGAAAAGAAACATATTTTCAACGCATAAATTTCATTAATAAAGAAAAAAACTAATAATAAATTATGTAAAATTAATCCGGGGCAGAATTGCATTTCTCGCCAATACAAAACACCCCATTACATCGCAATTACCAGATAGTGCGATCGTGTAAAATCCTCAATATTTATTTACAAGGTGAGAGCATCGATGTGACAATAACCAATAAGCCCAGCGCCTTCGATAGTCGTTAGTTAAAATTAAACCGAGCTGGTATAGCCGGAGTCTGCTTTACGGGCGCTGGTTTGATGCATCCTTGCAGCGGCCGATCGATTTAACAATTATTAAAAATCGGTTCCGATTAAATAAACGACGACAATGTTGAGTCGAAGTTGTGAATTATTCATGATGTCAGGGGCGTAGCTAACAGAAAGAAGGTGGGGGCTTGGAAGATAAATTAACCGGTATGTGGAGAAAGTAGGTTATTGAAAATTCATTAGATGAATACAATTTACGTGTCATCTTACGGTTGTTTTTAGATAGGCGTTTTTAATTGAATTTTTTCGATTTTGTGTTTAGAAAAAAATTTGAAACTTGAAATATGAACAATAAACATGTTTTCCTATATTTCGGAATGTAAACGGTATAATATCCACAGTTCTTACCAGAAGAGTCCTTGAGGAGAGACTTAATCACAATCTTCCATGAAACAATAAAATGAAACAATATTTTAATTAAAATAAAACAAATACTTTTACATATTCTACAATGCAAAGAATAAAGAGAGAATTAGGAAAGAAAAAGAATGAAATTATGCAAAAGGAGACAAAAGAAAAAATAGTACTTTCAATATTGGCCCAATTCTTTCTAAACACTGTATTCGGAAATTACATAAGTTTTCAATGTCTCCAACGAAGAAGTAGTATTACTTCAAAATGGGCTTCATGCGTATTTGTTTTAATATATGAGAAAAATTCAAATATTGTTTTACTATCGATATTAATTTTTCGGTTTCAATTTAAGTATCGGTTTCATCAACTTAAAAACTTACTAATAACTTTTTCCATAGTCATGATTTACTTTGTCTTGAGATAACTTTGTGAAACATTGGACATACTGTCATATTAAACAGGCATTTAGTCATTAGGTAAATAATAATTTATGTACATGAATCTATCAACATTCTCAATAAAGTTTATTGAATGTTCGCTGATCTTTTGGTGAAAATTGTTACTGTCTCTTCATCGGCGGTAACAATTTATTCATTCTATTTTATATTAATTTATTTAATTTTTCTTCTCATTTTATATTTCTGTTTGAGCCCTCAGTGTATTAATTATTAATCTTCTTTGATTTTCTCAGATTAATCCGATTAATTACACCGTTTAAATTTCTTTTAATCATCATAGCTTAATTCAGAATTTGAAATTGAATTTATAGACAACGGACAATACAAGTCCGAAAAAATTGTGAATTGTTAATATATTGTATAAAAACTTAGTTTCACAAAATTATATTAAATGCTTGACAATTGTTTCGGGGTGTCCCTCCATTTTCGAAAGCTAAACTAAACACTGTTTTCTCGATGGAAATCAGTCAACATCCCGAAAGAATTTTGACGCAATTAGTATAATTTTGTGAAACTAAGGCAAGTGTTTTTATTAAATATATCAATAGCCTTATAGAGAAGAGGCAAAATTTAATTGCAATTCTATAAATTTATCAGGAATAACCCAAAAAAAAATAAGATATTTAATTATTCAACACACTACAAATTTAATTTTTTGGCATTTGTTTTCAATTTTATGAGTGTGAACTTTCACCAAGTACATGAAGTACTTAATTCTACTCTTTTCAAAAATTTCGACGTTTTTCTCATAACAATATAAAAAATGAACAATAAGTGATACTTGCATTGAATGAAAATATTAAACCGAAAGAATAATTTTACTACCTCGCAGTAAATGGTTACGCCTATGAAGTCAATTTGATTGATATTGCCTAGCTTATTACCGGTAAGGTTGAGAGCCCCATCTGGCGACCAAAGTGTTTAATTTCGCCACCAATCTAGTGGGCGTTTGTAGGATCCAATTAATCGCTAAGTAAATATTTAATATTTAAATTGAAACGCCACCTTGCCACTATAATATTTCATAAAGTCATTTCGTTGGATACCACGTCCGGTCGTAAGATTTCCATAGCAGTATCGAAAAAATGCAGGCAATTTGTCGGGTCTACTCTATTTTGCAAGTATAATTATTCCATCCATACATCATTCTGGAATTGATACCAGTTTTTTCATGTTCCGTGGAAAGAGATCTCCGCGTTTATTTGAAGTTATTCATGGGTTTGCATAAAAGATGTTCTATCAAGTCAGCGTTGAAAAAACCTTCAATTTACAAGCTTTACGGTGGATTTATTCTCAAGGAAAAATATCGAGTTCCAGGTCGTGAATTATAAACTTTGAAGCGATATTAACAGCAATTTTTATAATTTTATTGCGGTGTTAATTCGTTCTTGGATTATTTGACAAAACAATTTGTGCAGTGTCAGCAAATAAACCGTGCAGTTCACATCTTTAGGCAAAGTATCAACCATTTGTGGTAATGATGAGCTTACCATTGCGTTTCAGGTCAACGGTATATCCGCGATAAGTCACCGGTTGTTTCAGCAGCGACTGGGGTCGCTGTTTAGATCGATATATCACTTTGACTAGTGATCGTATACCGACTACCGGCGACGGCGACCTAATAAGTCAACGTTTATTTCAATTAATAACTATTTATTAATTTTGCCACCGCAGGGCGGCAGCGTACTATCCTTATCTAATTATTCCGATAATAAGGAAGAGTTATGAGTCGAGAGACACAGACGAAAATCATAACAAACACATAAATCGACTAGTCGGATAAGTGATTTCGAACTGAAAATTAAAACTGAATTGAAATTATCGAAAATAATTGATAATCATATAAAAATCAAAATACCCATCATCTCTTGGGAGGGCTTAGAAAACAAAGTACCTACTGACAGACTTTGTTAAATTAGTAGACTGGTTCAAACTCAATCAGTTCACACTTAACATAGAAAAAAAAATAGCATTTTCATCGTACTCAACAGGAATTCCGGCAATATGACTGTTGAAGAATAATGAAGATAGGTAGTCAAATATCACCAATATCGAGTATCAAATACTTGGTTGTAATAAAAGATCAGCATTTGAGATGAGACGAGCAGGTCAAATTACTCTCCAAAAAGATTAGAGGATTTCTTCACAAATTTAGAAGTTTTAAAAAATATACAAACTGTCAAGCTCATCCCTACATACTGTATTGTCCTTTTACAATCGCCTATAAGTTTACAAGCTCATGGTATCGTAGGCTAGGGAGGTCATACCATAGCCATTTACGAAGCCTGGAAATTACGGAAAAAATATTTTCAAAAATTATTATGGAAAATCTTATACCCTCAAGTGGAAAGCTATTTGAAATAGCTAAAGTGTTGGATATTTGACAACTAAATGCTTCACAAGTCATTATTACTACCATTCATAAATTAAAATGTATTACAATGTTTAAAAAATAATTTATTCTGCAATGAAATTTCAGAATGAAATTGCATGTTTATGAAAAGAAACAAAAAACTATCAGACTTGAAGAACTATTGATTAATTCACACTAACTCCATTATTACTGGTTCAGATTTTCTTTTGTGAGTTAATATGAGTTGTCTAACGCTTTCTGTTGAAAGTCCTACTCCTACAGACGCCAAAACAAATGCAGCTGGTAACATTAGACGATCAAATAAAGTAGATGGTACACCCTGGATAATTGCCAAACGTGCATTATTTAAACGGCGAACATGGGCAAGCAACATCATATGATCTAGAATTTTCAGTCTTCGCAAAATAGGCACACATGAATATATTATGGACAGAGAGATTACAACTACAAACGAAAACAAAATCTCACTCGAAGTACTGGATTATGGATATACTACCAGATATAAGGAGAATACTTACATAGCTACCAAATGCTCGAAAAGAATTGGACAAAGATCAAGTATTTACTTACATAGCTGGCAAGCTGTACAAAGCCCTACCTTTAAGCCTGAAAATCTGAAATCCCGAAATTTCAAGAAGAAAATGAAATAATGGATGTTATCAAAGAGTGAGGAGTTTGTAGAGCTCATCATCAACTAATAAAAGTCAGAGAACAGTTAGATATATGTGGGAATATATAATTCAAAAACATACATTTAGAGTTCATTCAACGATCAATGATACGCTATACAGATATAGTAATTAAAACCTCAACTAGACAATACATGTTATTATTAGTTCTCCAATCGATAATAGGTACACATACAAATAAACAAGAACTCGAAGAATATATATGGAATGGATGATGAAAAAGGAATTCCACATTTATTGAGGAGTAAACATCATAGTTTATGTATTATACATTGAGATACAAATCAACTTTATAGAAATGCATTTATGTCACGTACAGATAATTTTCATGAAAATTATCTGTGAAATATGTTTATTCATGCTTATATCCGAAGAAACTTTATTTTTATTATTATTATCAACCGTATCAACTAACTCAAACAAATATAAATCATTTAATATTACCATTAATTGAATGATACCAGTGCCCAAAATCACCGGTCGGCGAAAGTGGCGACCGGTCACTACTGAGTCGCCGGTGAAAAGTCGGCGGAATATAAATATGGCCCTTCACTAATTTGTAGTTAGATTATCAAACTAAACCTAATATTCGTCACAAAACGTCTTCAATTTTTACTCATTTCGATTTTTTTCACGTTTTTCGTAAATGCAAATGAAATGAAAAGACAACCAGAAATTTACATTCAATTTGGTCTTTAGAAAATCTGGTTGTCAATAACCCGTATCGGACTATGTAGATTGTTTGTACCAAAGGTAATTTTTGGAAATAATACGACCACGTGTGATTTATATTCTCGTATAAAACAGTTTATTATAACAATAGACACAAACTAGTACTAGTATTAAATATTTCGTTTTTTATTGAAAGAAACAATTACAATATATCATATTCCACCATTATCATTATAAATAGCCTCATTTATACACTTCTACACGTATCAATCTCCGTTAGGTACATATTTATCGATCATTCAATTCATCAATCAATACTGAAGCACAAAGGCATCATAGAAACTCTTATAAAATAAAATACCAATGAATTATATCAAAAAACTCACACTTAAGCTTACATGCAAAAAAAGCGAAGAAGGAAATAGAAATGCTTTGACGGTTCAATGATTACATAGGTACTTTAGGGGGACAGGGAGGTCTTTGCTCTGCGTATTTCTGATGGAATCTTGTCACGAGTTTTGAGCATATTTCTTATTTCTACATTCATACCAAATGAAATAAGCAAACAGAATACATTTTAAAAATGCGTATACCAATGTTTTACGTAATCTTTGGAGGGTGTTGGAACTCTGCTTACTCTTGCTGACTAGTGGCAACTTAAACAACAAATGGATGAACTGTGAATTGCTAACAATAGCGAAAATTTATAAGCAGAGCTAAGATAATATAAAAAAATGTGGCGGACCAGCAGGAAATACAAAAAATACCATTCTGGAAATAAAAGAATAATATATATTCTTAAGTAACACAATTATAGTCATAAGGAAAAATACATATACTTGATAAAATTAAATTAAACACTTGGCTTAATGTTTCGCGATTATATTTAATGATATCAATTCGTCAACATGTTTTGAACGTAAGCTCATCTTCAAGACTAAACGATTTTTAGTCTTTTTAAATTTTTCTTTTTTGAATTTAAATTTTTTTAGATTTTCAAACTTAGTCTTGAAGATTAGGTCACGCTCGAATCATGTTGAGGAATTGGTATTATTAAATATAATCGTGAAACATTCAGCCAAGTGTTTAATTCCATTTAATATTTAATTATGTTCAACCAAGAGTTAAGACAAATTTTAGAATAGTTTATAGTTTCTGGAAGAAAAATCCTAAGAGAAAGACATATAAATATAAACAAAATAATTGTTACAGGTTTACCTACGATAACATAAAAAAGGGACAGCAAGAATATAAACCGAGTTACCCAGTAATAAAGGGTGTTTTTTAGAGGTATAGAATTTCAAATTGCAATAAAACAACGATGGATCATTCGATTGATAAGAATTTTTTTTCAATTTTTCAATTACATTTTCAATATGGTTTCTGGCATATGACCGCCACGGCTGGCTCGGATGTAGTCCAATGTGGACGTTCAATTTTCGATGACATTTTCCAACATTTGTGGCCGTATATTGGCAATAACACGGCGAATATTGTCTTCCAAATGGTCAAGCGTTTGTGGCTTATCCGCATAAACCAATGACTTCACATAGCCCCACAGAAAGTAGTCTAGCGGTTTTAAATCACAAGATCTTGGAGGCCAATTCACAGGTCCAAAACGTGAAATTAGGCGGCCACCAAACGTGTCCTTCAATAAATCGATTGTGGCACGGGCTGTGTGACACGTTGCGTCGTCTTGTTGAATCCACAGCTCCTGGACATCATGGTTGTTCAATTCAGGAATGAGAAAGTTAGTACTCATGGCTCTTTACCGATCACCATTGACTGTAACGTTCTGGCCATCATCGCTTTTGCAGAAGTACGGACCAATGATTCCACCAGCCCATAAAGCGCACCAAACAGTCAGTTTTTCTGGATGTAACGGTGTTTTGACATACACTTGAGGATTATCTTCACTCCAAATGCGGCAGTTTTGTTTGTTGACGTAGCCATTCAACCAGAAGTGCGCTTCTGGTTGAATGCGATAAAATGGACGTAGTGCGCGATACGTATTCCGGTCAGAACCATTATTTTTGAAATAAAATTTGCAAGCGTTGCTCAGGTGTGAGTCTATTCATGATGAATTGCCAAACCAAACTGAGAATAAATCACTTCTTATCTGTTAAATGTTTCGCCATCTTCAACAATAATGCCAATTTAAAGTTCTAAACCTCTAAAAAAACCACCCTATAAAAGAACAATATTCCATCAGTTCTTAACGGCCCAATTCGCCCCAATCCAAATGAAATTTCGGGAAAATTGGGAACATTAAGGAAAACGCGAAAAGATGAAATCCCGTTCTTTGTGTTCCACATAAACCCAATCTGTCTCGGAGTACGGACGCAAATAAGGCGGCTTGGATTCGGGCGCGGGAAGATCTACATAAGTAATCACTCGGCGGATTATTTTGACAGTTAGTGAACCGTTGATTCAATAGCCAATTTCTCTCTAGAATGAACACGGACCAAAGAAGGCCTCCCCTACGCCCTTTTGGGGATCGAAGACGGATTTATTGGGCTCTGCGTTGAATAACAGTCGAATTTAGAAGACAAGAGCCTACTCAGATGTCACTAATGATCCCACTTCCATTCGTTCTAGTTTGTAAACAAATGTGGTTCGAGTTTCGAGCCTTTCTCTTACGTATGTGACTATGTGAGAAGTTTTCACTTTAAGCGCTTTTCTCAGGAATAACGATTGCTTGTAACGTATAAATAAGGGGCGATGTCACTAGATATTCCATAGAAATACCGATAACAACAATTTCTTGATATTCACAAATAATAATGTGATTCTATTCCTTACACTACAAGGACTACCAGTACTTAGTGGAATATTTTGAAGAGCATCTTTTAATTAAAAATAATTTACTAAATACCATCAAATTTTTTTCAATACGCTAGACGTATGTTTCGAGCAAATGAATAATTGTCAAGAGTTTGATACAAATCAAGATAATGCGATGTCAGTAGTATCTATTCATCTCTAGATAAAGGGTTAGTAGCCCGAAAAATATGTTCTCTATTTGATGAATTTATGTACGACACGAATTTCGAAGCAATTTCAGAAGCTGAGTTAAAGTTTATACGTATAAAAGCAAAGATTTTTTTGACGGTTACTATATGACTACTTAGTTTCAATACTAATAAGTAAAGAGGCTGTGGTAAGTTATCTGTTTTTCTGAATTTTTCTATTTACTAATTCGCAAAATTCTGAGAAGAATTAATAGAATATAATTGTTAGTTGGATTTTGTACTTTCTGACGAATTAGATAAAAACATGAAAATTGAGCTAACAAAATGAGATAGACCTCATCAGTGTTGTACAACAATTAAGGAATCTCTTTGGTCTCTTTTCCCAACTATATTTGTGTTAGAGCCAACATATCTAGTGTGATTTGTGAACGTTCAAACTTCATCTGTCAATAATTGAATAATTTATTTATTTACTTATTGTTTCGTTTATAATATATGGGTATACTTTACAGGTTGTATAAAACCTATTACTAGGTATAATTGAATATAAGTGATATATGAAATGACACAAGTGACGTTATATAAATGATGAATATGAATGGAACAAAAGAAATACTCAAATATTGAAATTATTCAGCTGACGAAATACAATACATACAAACCAAACATACTAATGAAGAAGAAACAAAAGAAAAATAAAAAAAATAACTGAGATTGAATTCTCGCTTAACACTTGATGAAACATAATTAAATATTAAATTGAATTAAACATTTGGCTCAATGTTTCACGATTATATTTAACAATAAAATTAATTAGTCAAATTAGTATGTTTCGAGAGTGAGCTCATTTTCAAGACTGAACTATCATTGTTGAAAATGAGCTCACGCTCGAAACATGTTGACTATTTAATTCCATTGTTAAAATGAAAAAATGATAAAAAACAACACAAAAAACGTTCGAAAATATTCAATATTCAAACAATTTGCCAGGTAAAATTCAATATATTCATACACAGGAAGAAGAAACAAAAATGAAAAAATAATAAGAAACAATACAGACTACAATACAAAGTGACATAAGATAAATAATAATCAATAAATAATCAATGAAAATATTGCTATTATTCACAAGAATACTTCACCAAGATTGTGGGATATTATACATACGCCATCATAAAAAGAAAATCTATACCTATATAAGAAAGGAAATTAATTAATTTCAATCCTCAATTCAAATACAGAAATTATGATGTCTTATTCTATCTGTTTATATCAACAATTCCGCTTCAAAAATTCTGATAATGATCCAACGCTCGAATGTAATTTCCATAATAAGCCAGACAGAAAATCATATGCCCTTTTTCGACACGGTCCATACTTGGAATTTTTTAAATAAGATGTCACATACTAGGGGTGAACGTAATTAATGTTATCCCACTATATGAGAGGGTCGTTTTGCAATAATCTAAAGGATGAACCCCAGTAGGGATATAAAGTAGGGGTGTCGTAATTGCAATCTTGTTATTTAAATAGTTCGCCGTTTACTAAGCCTTGAAAATTCGTCCCTTCCATGTCATAAATTGCAGACGGCCAACAATAAAAGGTTTGAATTTATTAATTTAAAAACATCTTAGCTGAATGATTTATGACACAAATTCTCAGCAATTAAACAAATTTCGTTTCATTGCTTTTAATGAATATAATATAATATAAATGAATTGAAAGAAAAATTACAAATATATGAATCAGTCCACCTAAATAATTAAATAATGATATTTATTTTCAATGATTATAATAATAATTCATTTATTCACTTCGAAATATACAAAAGTTCTACCTATTAGGAAAGAGTATATGTAGGAATAAATGCACCTGAAGTTAACCGAAAGATGCTGTGTTTCAGGTAAAATGTATAAGTAAAACAAAATATCAAAACTAAAAAAATATTTCCATAATAATAATTTTTAAATATCAGAAATTAATATTCAGTAAATTGTTTAATATTTGAAGAAAGATTAAATGACCGGTCTATGTGGCTTAGTCGGCAGAACACCCGACTATGGTGCGGTAGAACTCGGGTTCGAGCCCCGGTGAAAGGCATCGGTGTATGTCTATGATTTAATGTAATTTGAAGATGATATATGCTAGATAATGTACATTGATTACAAGCACAATTGCCGTTCGGAACAGGCGTAACCATAGGTCCACTGAATTGGAAAAAAAACAGATAATATGAATAAACAAATGAACCTGTAAGTAACCAGTAGGTCCGATGTACGAGGATGGAGTGAAAACTTTCGCCTGACCAAGAAAAACTTGGTTTGGCGGTAAAAAAAAAATGTTTTGGAAATTTTTTTGCTTTATTTTTCCACATAATCTTCATCAACACTGATATATTTATAACGGTGTTCTAATTCAGTTATAACCGTTTTAACCATAGATTCATCAAGCTTCTCAAAATACTGATTTATAGTTTCGATAACTTTTTCGTTGCTCTCAAATATTTTACCGCCAAGCCATTTTTTGAGGTTAGGAAACTGGTAATAGTCGATGGGGGCTTAGTCTTAAGAGTAGAGGGGATGCGTCAATAATTCAAAATTCAATTCGTGGATTTTGGACATGGCAACAATCGACGAATGCGCTGGTGCGTTTCGTGATGAAACAACATTTTTTCTTCGCCAAATGAGGTCGTTTAGTTTGCATCTCGTCCTTCAAACGTTGCAATAAGTCTGCGTATTATTGACCAGTGATAGTCTTAACATTTTCAAGATAATCAATGTATATAATTCCTCTCGCATCTCAAAAAACAGTAGCAATAACTTTGCAAAAATTCAGCGCTAAATATTCGGTAGAAATGTTTTTTCGAATCAGTTTTTGATCGAGCGTTAGCAAACTCGGCACCCATCTTGCACACAGCTTTTCTATGCTCAAATGGTTGTGCAAAATATTTCGCACACGTTCAGCTGACATCCTACAAGTCTCAGCTATCTCATGCACTTTCAATATGCGGTCCAATCTGCACTTCCAATACTATTTGATGGATTTTTCAATCATTTCTGAAGTTGTGACCCAACGGGCCGTCCTGAGCGAGGCTCGTCAGAGGTGCTCACACGACCTATTTTGAATTCAAAAACCCACTGCTTAATAGTTGAATATGATGGAGAGGAGCATCTAGTGTTGAACGCGTCTCTTCTTTTATTTGTTTTGGTATAAAACCTTCCAAATAAAAGTATTTGATGACTGCAGTTTCTCCAATTTTTCCATTTTCACGAAAACAACGGAAGTGTCTTGCGCAATGTGCTCTCAGAAGTAAACTAACGTAGCGATTGAGCTGAAACTTTACATACAAGCTCAGCAGGAATGGTACTGTAGGAGACAGCTCCAAAGGTAGACCTAGTGGCGCCATCTCTTGGCCATGCCGAAAACTGTACACCCCTCCCTCGTACCTATTTCGGAAATACGAATAAGTCACACGATAAAATTTCAGATCTACATAATATCAAAACTACAAACAAAACACCATACATCGCATAAGGCACTCTCCAAATTGATCTAGTATACCCAGTTATTTATACAGCTAGACTGACATCACAGAATTCCCTTTGTCTTAACGCTTTAGTCTACTGTTGGATGTATGGGTATTTTTCATTTCTTCTATCTCGATCGGGACACAATTTTAAACCATGGGATAAAAACGCCAAAGATCTCTGACAGATTGATTCAAACATCCTTGCACGACTGCACAACTGTCTCTGTCTAGTACCATAACTATGAGGTGTAAGCATGCCCACTTTTGAACAGTGGCATTTGAGCAGATCAGAAGTATATTAGGTTAAGATCAAGTATGTTTGTTTTATTATATAGCTCATTTGATGGAGGTATATGGTCTGAAAAAGATTATAATGGGGAAGCGTTTTTGAAAAATCTCCTTTTAAAAGTACAACGCCGTACTAAAATACCGTAGCGAAGATGATTTTCGACAAGTGCGAAGTAAAGTGTTCAGAGGTGGGATGTTGGAATACATTTATTCAATATCCAAAAATTTAAATTTGTCCAACATAAACTACCATTTTTAGATCCTATTGCAACAAGGCGCAACAAGAAAAATAAACCTCTGATTAAGAATGATAATAAAAGAAGAAATATGAAAAAATATCTTTTGAATATTCATATTGAACCTATACATTTTTATTGAACTTTTTCTGAAATTTAGCTCAAAATTGATCACAAAAAACTATCACATTTCTATATGATCGTTTATATATTTCCTAACTTTCATCCGCGGCCAAATCGTCATTTTTTGTCTTTAATTCAGTGAACCTACAGTTCAACGCTAGTTCCCAACAGCCAAAATGCTTGTTATCTATACACATTAGATACCCAATAATTAATCATTCATCATTCAACCTGTTAAGTCATAGACAAACACAAACACCCATGCCTTCCTTCACCGAGGCTCGAACCCGAATTCTAGCACATTATACTCAGTTATTTTTCGACCTAGAGTCAAAAATTCTCAAGGCCTGACACAAAACATTTCGAGTATTCATTATCTGTAAATATGGTACTAAAAATTATGAAGGTAACCTTCACCGTCTACAATCTAACGACAACTAAAATGACCCGACCTTATAAATATAAACTGATTTATCAATAACGAGGTTGGCGCGTTGTCAACTATGGTGAAGTCAGCGGGAAGATACTGCTAATGAAAATATTACTTTTAAACGAGGGTAGAGAAACACAAAATTAGTATAATGCGAGAAATAAAACCGTCATTCTGGTTGTAGCAATGTCGTTATATCCGATTTATGAGATGCATCTCTAGAGCTCATGAAACTCTCGTTTATCTTAATATTAATTATAGACCGGCCATGCGACATATCCCGATTAATTGAAGGATTTATCGTACAGAATTGTTCCCAGTTTATTGATCATCCGTATATCAAGCTATTTTATGACTACGTGAAGAGAACTTTGGAGGGAATGTTTATTTTTCTGAAACAACATCAATTTTAAGGAATTATAGCACGAAGCGAATACATGTCTTTTTATTTGAAACTCACTTCTTGTTCTAGACCTGAAGATCTAAATCTTTAGTTTTTATTGAATCATAAATTACATGCATAAGGTATTTTATGGAATAATACATCGGCAAATGGGGTATACAACTTTGATGGCAGATAAGTTTTCTTTCGAAATTTTCATCATTAATTATTCAGTACGAGCATTCTGCATAAATGATGATGAATTTATTTGAAGCAATGATTAATTTCTACGCGACATTCCTTTGTTGACTTAGACCTTTGCATTCATATTCGATAATGCAAAGAAATCAAATACCTATGTTTAAATTATAGGAACTAAAGGGCCAATTCTTACCAGCCAATGAAAGAAAACAAGACCACATGAATGTTTAATGAACTATTTGAGTTGTTTCACAGACAGTATGGTTTGTACCATCATCTTGTTGAAAAAAATAAAAGATTATAAAATTAAAAATTAACACACTTGACTCAAGTTTCACTGAATATATTAAAAACTCTACATATGTTTCGGGTGGTTAACCCATTATCAAGAGTATACAATATTACTGAATTTCAAAATGTACAACTTTATTGAACCAAAGATGGTTGTTACACATTTTGAACTTAAGTATCATTCTTCGAAAGATAACAGCGAGTTCAGCATTGCTTGCATTTTTAATAAATGACACGGAGGTTCTGCTTATCTCTTGGTGAAACATCAACACATTTATCTTTGGTTATCTAACACATCATCTTTGGTTCAATAAAGTTGTACATTTTGAAATTCAGTAATATTGTATACTTTTGATAACATATATAACATATGTAGAGTTTTTGATATATTCAGTGAAACTTGAGTCAAGTGTGTTAATTTTTAATTTAATAGATTTCAACATAATGTTTCACCAAGAGATAAGCGAAACCTCAGTGTCATTAAGAATAAAAGATATTGTTGTTCATTTTACTAATCATCTAGTTCCAGCAAAAATGATTGTATTATTACGCCACGATATCGCGTACCAGTAACAGTAACTACTTCACGAATATGATTTTCAAAATAGGATGGAACTACGATTCCTCTTGAAAATCCGCTCCAAACAGTAGCCGTTGTGAATTTATTCGTTTTTTGCCAATCAAATATTGTATTAATCTCTTAATGATAACCTGACTCAAATGTGCGTTTTGTGAGCTTCAAACAAGACAATCTTTTCGAATAACAATCTGATTAAGTTGGAAACGAGTGTGAAGGATGAGAATGATTCTGCTTGAGATATCAAGTATAGGGTATTTTTAGAAACCTCAACTAATCTTCTAATTCTGAAAGATTTTCTAACTATTTTATTCTTCTACTGCGTCCTAACAGACGAACATCAAAAAATTCGAAACGAATCAATAAACGCATATTCATTTATACATTTCGTGCTATTCCAAATCATAGTTGCGTGCGTATATATAAAACATATTTTCGAATCTTCAAGATCCCGAATATACATTGAATAATCAAATCATGTTTGTATTCCTACATGATTGGAATATAATTGTACGATCGGGAAAATTTATTCACAAATTCCCTTAATTTCCATACAAAATCCCCCAGGATATGCACATAGGGAACACACCACACATAACCTCACATCCAGTCCAGTAATTTGCTCGTATTTACTGGCTTCATAAGCATAAATCATCGGTTTATGTCCGGCAGTATATTAACATGATTCGTTTTCTGAATGAATTTTACTGGCAATTACTCATCCGACTTCATATTACTCAATATACAACTTTACAAGCTTTTTTCCTTGCTCTTCTACCGGTTAATGACAAATAATGACGATGCATTGGGAGATGTTACGCCTACAATGTTGGTAAGAGTGCGTAGAAGACACCGTTTAAGCACCGAGTGTGCTTGATATTCCACTCCGCTTAATGCAGGGATGCCAATATTGATTAAGAAGTCGATTTATTTACAGCTTTCTCTGCTTCGGCTTAATGACAAATAATAATTGGAAATTTTAGGATATTTTTAATAATCTTGTATATGATTAATTGATATCTTGAGGAAACCAAAATGTTTCGTCAGTCCTGACAACAGCTCCAATAATTGGTAGTGAAAATATTCATTGCTTTTCATTTATGCTCTTTATTGTTTGATCATGAAACTAATGTATCCAATAAATATTACTACATTGAGCAATTAAGAGACACCATTTGAAAAGTGTGGTTATGATATTCGAGTATGATTAATACAGGGTTCCCAATACTTGATGTTCACAAGACGATACATCAGTCACCTACAGCATTTTTGGTATATAAACGTTCAGTTTTAGGTTAATAAAGACCTTTAATAATGAAGAGCAACTAAAAATCACTTTTGTTACTACTCGTATTATTAACAGAAGAATGTTTTTTGATGTCGTGTTTTATCAGCGTATTCCAGATTCCAATCGCTAACCTACGGCCACCGTTTCTTCCCATCGTTGGCGTTCGACATATTTTCATGAAACATCTCTAGGCTATGAGCAAAATTTTCGTACCAACAAAGAAGCAACTGCAAAGGTAGAGATAAATCAGTTGCCCGGAGTGTGCAAAGGCAGAAAAAATCCGGTCGCAAACAATGAAATCGGCGGCACGCCACGCTGTCACCGAACTGCTGGCTATGTGCTCACTTATAAAAGCTATAAATTATTGGACAACAATAACGGCCTATTTTGAACCATCCGATACAATATAATCTTCTATCAGCGAATCGGGCGAATGATGTAAGATACTCGAAATACCTGCTAGGGATGACCAAAACATAGTTATCGATATATCGTATATGAAACCCTGCAGAGGTCGAAATTGAATATATTAAACACTGCAAGGATCTCGATAAAATACTTGGGAAAAAGAGTATTTCATACTTCCACCCAATGTAGATTCGCTTTCTATGTTCTCTAACATTTTCTGTCGAAGTGTTTTGTAGGTGATGTTAAATTGAACATATAGATAAAATGGGCAGAAACCTTCTTCTTTCAATTATGAACAGATTGTTTTATGACGTCGCAGCCAATGATGATGTAATATACTCAAAGTTTTATATTTCAATGCATAGATTTATTATTGAACCATTTATGTCAGAATTAAATTTGGCGTGGTTTTTACAGTGTTTTCACCGTGGTTCAACCTTATAATTATGTATGTTGTTCTCGTTTGTATATATTTGAAACATATCGATTGTTCTTTCGAATATCACAAAATTGAAATAGGACTATCCAGGATAAAATCAACTTCTGTAAACTTTAACATCTATGATTTGTAAAAGAATGGTTGCAATAAAAAAAGTCATTTGTAATTTCTGATGAACGTAATGAGATTAATTAAGGGAAAAAAATTAATTCTCCCAATTGCTTCAAACCGGGTAACTTTAAACCATATATTAAAGGCTCTATAGCCCTTTATATTGAAGATTTGCTAAACGAAATATACCTACTAAACAAAACCAGAAAGAAACTTCCTTGATCTGATATAGAACAATGAATATTGATAGACAATATAAATACCTGATCAATGATCGATTACTGATAATTTCAAGAATGATGGCAAGCAGTACCTGAAACAAAAGAAAATATAAGTGAAACAATTTTCATCAAATTACAATGGCAAAAGAACGTATTTCAAAATTTCAATTTTTTTCATCCTATATTAACAACAAAATTTACAGGAATAAATTTTGTCTTCAAATTCATTTAATTCATTGCAAAAATTTTCGAGTGGTGGATTCAGTTAGGATAAAATTTGTGTGAGACAATTAGAAAATTAATTAAAACTGAAAAAAATGATTTATTCAATTGCATTCGATGGTTTAAAGTATTTATTCCACTGGAAAATCGAGCCAATATATAACTTTTCGCAATACGAAATTTTTAGTTAGACTATTATAATGTTTCTGTTTATTAATTTTTGTTTTATGACCTTTATGAAAAGCTTGCCGTTTTTTGTCAAATATTTAACTTTTCCAAAATTCATGGTTACATTTTACTGAGTCAAAAAACAAGAATATTGAAGAATATAATTTCCAAAATTTTTATGAATCTTTGAAAATGCGAAAAATCTCTGCTATAAATTCTAGATGAAATCACTTAAATCTAGAAGAATTTCGGATTGAAGTCTAGTGAATTTAGTCAGGTGAAGTTAACAATCCTGAGAGATAAATCAATGATTAAAATAATGTGACACATAAAACATATGGATACATTTGTATTAAACAAATTTGTCGAGAAAAATACATGAATATACTCTTTTACATCCCTGAATACCTCCATATTTCAATAATGGCTTCTGGCTGGCCATAAGGTCAACCATATTATTCTTTCCGGACGATGTTTTGACATTTAGAAATACATAATTCAAAATTTTGTAACAAAAGTACAAAAGAAAACTGTAAAGACGGAGATGAATCCAGTTATGTGCGATTTATTGAAGATAAAAAGTACGTGTTAAATTCGACAATGTGTAAAGAAAAGGCATTTGAATTTGACTTCAAAAGAGAATATATGCGGAATTTTTGATTTATTTCGTATCTTGAATGGCATAAACGGTTATTGGTGTGCCGCGAAAACATGTTTACAATGTTCAGTCAGGTCAGAAAACGCGAAGTTGTTTTTCAGAAGAGAAGATGCGACTGTTGACGAATTATAAACTAGGTACGGTTCATTTTTGAATGAGATTTTAAGAAATTTGAAGGACGATGTGATAGCAAACCATATATAACTATAAAAAGCGAAAAATCATTTCGAATTGTGAAGATGAGAACACATAATTTGTGATAATATAGAAAAATTAAGTTTTTAAAAAAATTATTTGTATCTGAATCAATTTTTTTAATTTTTCAAAACTACAATAAAAATAATTATAGAAGTCTTAGTTTACTCGATGTTTATGTATCAGTGACAATAAAGTTGAAAACATTTAATATTCAGATAATATTTTGAATTCTGAAAATTTTTAACTGAATAGTTTTAATTTATTTTTTCTGAATTATGAAATTTTCTCTGGCATACTTTGATCTTTTCATAAAATTCAAATTTCGTTTCATCATTTTGAAATAAAAACTGTTATACGAAAATTCTCAAAATTTTGGTAGGCGATTTTTGAAAATAAATTTCGAATATTTCTTCAAATTATAAATTGATATTTCATTAATTATCAAATTTCTAAACTTTCTTAAATTTATAGCAAAAAATCTTTTTTTCGATTTTATATTTCATATTTTCTGAAAATTTCACTTCAAAAGTGAGTATATATACCTAATAGCTATACATACTCTTAAATGCAAACACATTCCATGGTATAAATATAAAATGTTTTTAATTACTCATCCTGATGGAAACATCACTAAAATATTTAGATCAGGAAATATCATCTCACCTTTCAATAAAATGACTAATGGTTCGGCATATTTCATGCAGATAAGATATTGTGAAATTTGCACTACATTTCGAACGTAAATTATCAATACCAACAAATGTGGTTGCGGAGGCCGTAACAACTCCGACAGCTATCATCATTTGTTTTCCGTTACCAATTAAACAAAGTAGAGGAACGACAGTAGCCACTTCTGATAGATTGTCACATTAACATAGAAATTGTTGACTTAATTTCAATATTCGTGAGATAAATGATGAAAAATATCGGAACACAGTGATTTAGAAGAAGCACAGAGACGTATTCGCCACTTTTGAACACTTTTAGATTCTTTTTGAATTATTTTTTTTCATCCAATATTGAACAGTTTTAGTGAATGTAAGTAGCCTATTACGCCTCTTAAATAGAAAACTCAGAATACTGACAGCTTATGAGTGTTTATGAAACTATCCAAAAATGTTGAAAAGTTGAAGGTCGCCATACATGTAGCGTCAAGAATGCATAATGAATCTTACAAACTCTACCAATGGATTTTTGAACAAGCAAGACGGAACGTGTGTTACTGTAACTTTTGGGGTAGTACGAAACAATCGTCAGACATAAATTTATCTATCAAAATTGATGGAATATGTAACACTGTTGTAAAAAAGATTATATATTTGTGTTTATGATATCGAAATTTTTTTCTGAATAGAAGAGCTATAGAAAATACGGCCATGATGTTTATATCTTAACTAGAACAGCGTTTAACTACAAAATCAATGTTTTCTTCTACTGCTTTAAAATAATAAACGTTATTTTTGATTAACTGCGCATGAGCAGTGAAACGTTTATTTCCGATGGCATCCATTTTAGGTCAAAATTTGTGTACTAAGGCCAGGTTTTTTCACCTTCAGTTAGAGCGGCAGATAAACTTTATCTGCAACTCACAAAATTTTTGCGTCTTTCCACTTCTAGTTAGAATAAACGCTCTGTGCTTAACCCATAGTTTCTCCCACAGTTAACAACCAAAACTTCGATCTGCCTTTCGGTCAGATACCCAGAAGTTAAACCGAATATAAAAAGTCCGGGCCTAAGTCTAGCGTCTTAATTTAACAAACACCATATATAGACTTAATGCCGTCTCTGTAGTTATTTTCAGATTTCTTCGTAATATTCAGTGCTTGGCTTTAAGTAATGACGTTTATATATACGTGAATAAGCTCGTAATGAAATCAACGTTGATAAATGATTGCTTAGAGGTGCAGTACAGGGAGCAGCGAGACCATTAGACAATGACATAATAATTAACACCAGAAGTAATTGAGCTAATGGCGAAGAGATGGTATCCTTGGTCTGTGCTTGAATGGTCTTGATTGCCAAAGCATGAAGGTAGTTATTGTGTGTTACATCAGATGTTACTGATTGAATCTCCATTCTTCAGGAAATACGACTGGAACAATGAAGAATTACTATTGTGTGTGAAAAATCCATGAGGATCTTAATTCTTCATTCAACATTCCAATGACTATACAAATTCCACAAGTCTAATAAGGATTAACATCATTTCTATATCTAGATGCACTTGAAAATTTAAGAATTTGTAAAACTAAGTACTGTTATTAAGCAGAAGGGTTGTTACCGTCTTAACTGGTCATTAGCCATACCTATAGGCTCTATAAAAACCATTAGTAGTTTTCTCTTTCCTTCGTTGGGGGATTTTTTTATAGTTCGATTACTATATTATTCCTTCTGTGATATCATATCTTGAATAGTCAAATACCTCTCGGGAAACTTGTAAAAAGTATACATGGATTATTAATTCCTATTGTGTGCAAAAAATCCATAATGATCTAAATTCTTCATTCAACATTCCAATTACTATACAAATTGAACGAGTAGAATAAGAAAGATTGAAATCAATTTCTAAAGGGTGTTTTTTTAGAGGTATAGAACTTGATTGCCGAAAATTTTTTTTTATTCAAAAGATAATCTTGTGGCATTACATTTTAAATATGATTTCTGGCATATGACCACCTCGGCTGGCTCGGATGTAGTCCAATCTGGGCGTCCAATTTTCGATGCCTTTTTCCAATATTTGTGGCCGTATATCGGTAATAACACGGCGAATATTATCTTCCAAATGGTCAAGCGTTTGTGGCTAGACCACAGAAAGTAGTCTAGCGGAGTTGAATCACAAGATCTTGGAGGCCAGTTCACAGGTCCAAAACGTGAAATTAGGCGGTCAACAAACGTGTCTTTCAATAAATCGATTGTGGCACGAGCTGTGCGACATGTTGCGCCGTCTTGTTAAAACCACAGCTCCTGGACATCCTGGTTGTTCAATTCAGGAATGAAAAAGTTGATAATCGTGGCTCTATACCGATCACCATTGACTGCAACGTTCTGGCCATCATCGCTTTTGAAGAAGTACGGACCAATGATTCCACCAGCCCATAAAGCGCACTAAACAGTCAGTTTTTCTGGATGTAACGGTGTTTTGACATACACTTGAGGATTATCTTCACTCCAAATGCGGCAGTTTTGTTTGTTGACGTAGCCATTCAATCAGAAGTGCGCTTCATCGCTAAACAAAATTCGCTTATGAAAATTGGGAACAACGGCAATCTCGTTTTGGGCCCAAATTGCACTATTTGCAAGCGTGGTTCAGGCGTGAGTCTATTCATGATGAATTGCCAAACCAAACTGAGAATAAATCAATTCTCAGCTGTTAAATCGGTCGCCATCTTCAACAGTAAGGCCAACTTAAAGTTCTATACCTCTAAAAAAACACCCGTTATTACGACATGGTCTTTTCTTAGTGTTGCCAGATTTTTTCGAATATTTCGATCATTATATTATCCTATCTATGATAGCATATATTAAACAGTTAATTACAGTAATTTTTCAAGTTGTTGAACTTCTCGGAACGATTATTACTCAGAATAGGAGATATTCAGAGGTCTTCATTTGGTTTTTCCTTAAAACTTTTGAAATAAGTGAATTGGAGAGTAATATACTTCAGTGGTTTGGTTTCTTTGGAATCTATCAGAATAAATCAACGGTTGAAAATAACTTTTTGGGTCAAAATAATTACCAGTCGTTTAATTCTTTCAGATTTTCAAGGGAGAATTTCTCCCAGGAAAATTTCTAGTATTGTGAATTATTCAAAATAAGAAATAATGAGTTTCACTTCCACAGAAGAGAAGCGCTAGAATTTCCCTTCAACTATATCCTATATTTTTCTTGAAACCCTTTTTGAGTAATGATTTTGGGATTTCATTCAATAAACAAATGAAAACGTTTGCTTATTCTGGTAGCTGTAAGGATTATCACTCAAAACGTGAAATAAATATGATATGAATAAAATGAAGGTTACATTGTGAACACCTTAACAGAAATCTCTTCAAACCAACTCATTAAGTTTAACAGCGTCATGTAATTTAAAAAATATCGATCAAACATTAAGTATTGCTCTTAATAAAATTGGCCAAAATTGCATATTTTCTATGTTTTATAACAAGTAATGCAGTCACAAAATGAAAAGAAACAATTCATAAATGATTTACAACGCACTCCAATCATGAATTATGCATAGCGGCAATATTATTATAATATAAACAACAATCCTACGAACAAATACTATAAAACGTAATTTGAGTGCTAGTAAAGGTTCGTTCAGAAAAAAATTCCAATTGAAATTTCTCCGCACACTTTCGTCGTACCGTTGACAGTGCATTTAGTCAACCTGGAATTTTAATGATTAGAGATTTGGGATTACGCGGGATGTTCATTCCTATCCGGCCAGTGCTTGGTAACACATCGCTCTGTCTCGTAAAACGTTAACGACGATCATAAATTCATAACATGAGGTCATTCTAGGACCGCCTGTGGTCCAAAATAATCTATGGCCCATCTAATTATTATTTTACATTCACTCCGTTATGATCAAAGTGCACAACCGTGTATACGAATTTAACTAGAATATATAAATGATTGCTTTCATGTACAAGAAACAGAAAGTTCAATTCTTAGTTGACATGAGAACGATTGAAAAATAATTGATTAAACTTTTTCTCAAGGCTGCGAAGTAAGCTTTTGGCAAGTATTTGAAAATATTTGGTGATATGTCTAGACAAATATTGACGAAAACAACTAAATTATAGAAAATGAAACAGAGAAATTTGTCAATTTGTTCGAGAAATTGGTGACATCGATCATAATCGTGACCAAAAACCTTCAGTTTTGAACGAGACCGTCCCGTTTTTGATCCTGTGTCTCGTTTCGCTAAAGATAACCAGGAAGCGCAAAAATGTCCCCCGTTTTTCGAAATGGTGAGAAATTTGGTGGACTGAATTACTTTTCTTCTTCTTCTTCTTTAGCCTCGCCTTGTCCCGTTACACTGGGTGGGCTTTCTTCATCTTGAGCCGACATTGCTTCCGCTGGTTAATATTGTCATCCGATATCCCCAACCTCTTCATGTTCCTCTATACATTCGTCAACCAAGAAGTTGGTGGTCTACCTCTCCCTCTCTTTTGTGAGGAAAGGCACTTTTTTATTATATGGTCTTCGGGACGTCGTTTAACATGACCATACCATCTTAGCCTGGACTCGGTGAGTTTGTCCGAGATCGGTGCAACTTTGAAACTACCCCGGATGAATTAATTTCTTATTTTGTCTCTCATTGTAACTCCTCATGCCCATCACAACATACGCATTTCTGTAGTATTTTATTTTTGTTCGTGAATCTTCTTTAAGGCCTCTGTTTCGCTACCATAGAGCAAAACTGGTCTGGCAGCTGATTTATATACCTTCCCTTTCGTTCTTACAGGCATTTTTGGATCACATACAACCCCGGTGAACTCACGCCATTTACTCCACCCATTGGTAATCCTGTGGGTTATGTTACCGGATATATGCCATCCTCTGTGATAACCGATCCAAGATATTTAAACTGTTTTACTCTAGGTGAAGCGACGCATTCAAGTTTTATTTCTGCGTTCAACAGGCTTAGGTTCCTCTGGCCCAAAATTACACACCATGTATTTGGTTGAATTACTTTTCGAGCATTGATAAATGTACCCCTTTATCAAAAACTTTTTTCAAGATTGTGCTTCAGATTTGTGGGTTTTTTTCATCATTCTCGTCGGCAAGTTTTCACTGAGCAGTATTGAAAGTTTGTCTTCTGTTATTGAACCTTCAACGACAATTGATGCTGCAATAGAAATCAGTCAACTAAAGACAATTCGGCCCAGAAACAGATAAATCTTTCTTCCTTTCACAGCTCGTAGTTTATTAGCGAAATTGAAAGTCCGTGGCACTGACATTGATGTAGAATTAGTGAGAACTACAACTAACGAATTTCTTCAACAATTCACGAATATGAACAGATGTTCAGAAATCATTAGATATATTGATTGAAAATGGTATATATTGATCGTAATAAGACACGGAACTACATAATTGACGAATTCTCATTGATTTGTTGCTATACTCGTATTATGTTGCAAAAAACAACGTAGTGGAATGATCGAATAGTTTCTATAAGAGCTCGCTGTGTGGAATAACGAAAAAATTGAGGATGACCGAGAACACCCAGTTACAATAGTTTATGACTTTAAAACATGCCTAGAATATAATTCTCTTCTAAATCCCCACTCGCTGTATTAAAGCAAGTTTGTTGTCTGATAAATACAAACATAACTAGTTGAGAAAATATTTAGCATAGTATTTTAATTAATAATAATCATCCCCGCTTAATATCGAACAATCGAGGTGTTAATTCGTTATAATCATACCACTAAGGATGGATCACGTAGATGAAGACGAAACGTCCGCTTATAAACTCGGAAATAGTTGATATCGTGTTACATGAGGAAAACAATCAAGTATTTAGTTGGTACTAACTAGTTAATGGATAGATCTTATTTTTGTTGTCACATCTACATTACGTACTGATCTGTAGAAATATAGTTTTTTTGTGGTGTACGATAATGCAGATTATGAATTACAATCGTGAACGATTGCATATCTTTCTTATAAGACGATTAATTGCTCATCAAGAAGCTTTCAACCAACGCTCGTATCGTTTGGTTACATGTTCTGGAACTCAAATACCCTTACGCGTTTTTGATAAATGAAAGAAAAATAACTAGATAACATCTAGTAGATATTTGCTTCTCAAAATAAGTACGAAATGAACACTTCATCTCTTAATTCACTTCATCAAATACAACAAGAATATCATCTAAAAGACAATAAACTGAAAAACAATCATTATTGCCATTTCAGACCTCTGACCTTAAATATTCCGATAGATAATAATTCACATTCGACAAATAGCTGATAAGTCAAAATACTAATTGAAATGAAATATCTCTTGGCCATAAACAAGATTAATCAACGTTTAACACAACAAATCATTGAAAATGAAATTAAGTGTCTTATTAATTGTGACCTCAACTTATTTATGGCTAGATAGGCACTTTAAAGACTTCAGATCGTTCAAATTATTTATAATAAACAGTTACATTGTTAGAAACCTGTCTTACAGTTCGAAAGGATAAAAGGTATGTATGTCGAAATTCTTTTCATGCATCATTAGTTTTTCATTCTATTTGAATATTGAAGGTATATTTTACTTCAGATAGTCTATAATTTCATAACAATATCACCCAAAAAAGTGTAGATATTCGTTTGAGTGGTGAGTAAAGCTTCGTAACTAACAACAACATTTAAAACAAAGTAAAAATGAAGAAAAAGATAGAACATGAAAAGTAATGAAAATGTATAAGATTACGAAGAAAGGTTTGTGAATACACGAAATAATGAAATATAAATTAATAACAGCTGAAAATTAAGAATATTTAACTTATTTTCGAAAAAAGGTATTTTAGTCTTGGAGAAATTAATAATGTTCACAAAAAAAAATTAAGGAGGAATCTCTGTCAAGTTTGACCTACTAAAATGTAAATCAAATATTGCTATCGTGAAAAAAGTTGTTTATTTAAGCATCCATTATTATCCGAGTATATTGTCGACTTGTTTAGCCCGATCGACCCTATATTGAATATTTAGTTTGCAGAATTTTCATCATAGTTGCCCCCAGGATCTTCGAACCAGAACCTTTAAAGCGGAATCCGCTCGATTCCCATTTATGGATTTTTCGCGTAACCAATCCCGAAGCTTCGCTTCACGACAAACCAATAATCCCTCAATACAGATCATCCGTGGAAAACATCTGCGAAATCAAAACAAAATCACTCGAAAAGCACGAATCTGTCCCGCAAATGACGAAATCGTTCGTTACACTAGACATATACGAACGTTAGCTCAACTGTGGTGGCTCATTCGAGTACACACGGACGGCAGTGGCTAAACCCCCGAGCACTCGGTTTGGGGATTTGCGGAGAATTCTTTGAAAACGGTCCAGTGACCATACGTGATGTAATTCCCCATCGGACAATGTGCAAGAGAAAGGCTGCAAGCCCTATTATTGTGTACATTTTACACCAAACAATTCGTGTTTGTGTCGCGACTTCGGCGTTTGTACGTAGACGACACGGTCTTGTTGTCGCGTTCGACGGTTGCCTGTGGTAGGGCCCGATGACAATCAGGTCCGTACTCCTTTCCTTACTGAAAAACTGTAAGATAGGCGTCAAACTATTTAGTAACTATTTATGAGGAGGAAAATTTTTGGTACTTCCTTATTTGAATACGTGACTGACCCCATGGTAATGATGTATAAATTCATCATAATTGAAAAACAACAAATCTTGACTGAATAAGGAAGGATCTTATAGAAACTTCAAAATGCTCAATGGTCACAACGCTAACATTTCACCTTCTAGCCACATTTATAGTACAAGGGGGCAACACCAAGAGCTCAGCAAAGAAAAAACAGAAATTTTTTGACAAACACAGTGGTCAACAGAGATGGTATAAGAGGAACAGTATTAGCAATGTGAATTAGTAAAACGTCAATCAATTATTCGACTTCTCTCTGTCTTTATATTTTTCTAAACGATATCTCAGAAACAACTTCTTCAAGTATATGTGCCGCGTAAATGCTGAAATTTAGGCTGAAGTTTATTTACACTAGGTTTTAAAATCAGAATATGAGCAATTATACAAGTTCAGATTTAACTCAATTCACTATAACCTCTACTCAAATATTTCGATATTCATATTAAGGTATTAATTGTAATTAAAGGAGAATTTTGGAAATATTCTTTTGCGTCTTCTAAAGTAATGTTGACATTTTTGGTGTTAAAAGATAGAGCTTGAGCTTGTGTTGGTTTTTAAATAATACAAAAATCTGCAAATTCTGTAATTAGGGGAACATATTTTCAGGCTGAATAAATTTTTTTGCATTTCTCAAATATAAATCAATACTGAATAAAAATATATACGCAGCGAAAACTGAGAAAATATTCTTATATTTCGCGAAAAATTAAATAAATTAGAAAAGTGTCAAATTAATACTCATCAGTAACACAAAGTAGCAATCGTTGACACCAGTTTCGAATTTGTTAGATCTCATAAGAACACTATAACCAAGTTCAAGACAGGTTCATTTTTCATGTAAAGCTAGCGAAATTATGAATACACCGATCATCAAAATCCAGAAATAGGTCATTAAAAATAAAATTATTACTCTGCGATGTATAAATAGATATCAGTATGAAACGAAAGATTTCATAGCACAAAATGTAGGAAACCGAAGTTACATTTTCACAATTTTTATTATCATCGAAGAAATGACAGTTGATGTAGGTTTCAGACATTAAATGAATCAAAATCATCATTATTATTATTAAAGATATGCTGATTAGAAACCATGTGATGTACATAATAAATGTTAGATACTCTACAGAAATATTCCGTAAAATCAAGAATATAAAATAGACCGATACAATAAGAGGACAGACTTCAACCTCAGTGCATACGGTCCTGGCCACTCCACAGAATGGTCGATGCAGTAATTGACAGGATTATCCCATTTTTCCGCTAAATTGCTCCCATGCAATCTACCGAAGGGATGTTGACGAATTTATTCCCCATATTCTACAAATAATGACTCGCTATCAGAAATATGTTCACATTCTGTGTTTCAATTTCCATCTGCCGTGATTTATATACTTGTTGTTATTTGTTGCAAGGCGATTTTATATAAATTGGAGTTCTGTTCTCATTTGTTGAATATTGTCGATCCGAAATTTTGGAATACAGCTACAATCAAGAGAACAAAGAATGCTTACTGCGATCTTTACGTTTCAAATGATAAAATAGAATGAAATATATCAATTTCTGATATACAATAAGAACCGTATCAGACAAATAAAATATATCTAGAAATATAAAAATTTGAAATAGAAATCCATGAAAGCATACACACACAAAAAAATGATAAAAATAATCAAGTTGATTGAATATTCGCTGATCTCTTATTGTTTAATATATTGAATGCAAAAAACTTTGCTCGAGTTTCACAAAAACTTAAATTATATGTATAATAAATATTATACCCCATACCCATATGACTTGTTACCAATACGCAATTGATATAATTTTATCAAACAAATTATCAAAAAACAATTATCAAACAATTAATTCAATTTTTGTAGTTTTTTGTAGCTTTTGAAAATATCCCCGAAACAATTGTCAAGCATTTAATACCTATAATTATTATTGTGAAACCAAGTGAAGTGTTATTCTTTCAAAATTCAAAATAATCAACATTATAAAACAATAAAGAACTTTGTTAGAATGTGTGGACTTTTATAAAATATCACTATTATAAAAGCTTCCAATTGATGTAGAGCCATTTCAATAGTTAAATTAGAGAACAATGATTTGTAGATTTTCACACTTTTATTGAAAGCGTTACAAGAGCGACGTACTTTTCACCAATTACAATGGTTTCTTCAGGCAAAATATCTGTACACTAAACGTATTTATATACGAATACGAATATTGGTGTGAGGGATTTTCCAAATGAAAGATAGACTTATTTGGAAACATTCTTTCTTTCCTATATCTTCATCAATATATTAATTTTCAACCCCTACAGAAAACAATTGAAGAGAAATATTGCCACTTTGATAATACCCTTATCTGAAAAAAATTTTCTTTTATGTTTCCTTAATTCTAAAAAATTGAATTAAAAATTAAAGCCTCATTTCCCAAACCACTTTTTCAGATACGTAAATAAGAAATTTCAGAAAATAACTTGAAAAATAACTTCTGTTTCTGCTGAAGAACTGAATGAAGTAATTATAAAAGTTTTCACATTTATAATGCAGTCGTTAGAGCATTACATATTTTCTATAGAATTTGAATTCAGGCATACCATAACATTTTTGTGTATATGTACTTCACTACACTAAATAAATTAGTCATCCTCAACATGTGGCCTCAATCCTTCTCAATCACTCAGCACAAGGAGCGTGAGACATCCTATGAGTAGATTTTTCACACGAAACGAAACTTCCCAAGTTTTCCTCTCGACTTGATGAGCCTTCAAGTGTTTGTCAACCGAATTGTCGTCGATTGATATCTACGAATAGAATGCTCGAAGCGATCTGAACAAACCTGTTCAGAAAAGAAAGGTCCGGTAAATTACAATGGCCGGATTATGGTCTCATCATCGACATTCCCCGAAACATTTCCCAGGAGTGGTTCATCGTAGAATTATCATTTGAAGCTCGAAAATCTTAGGATTTAGATCATATGCAGGTTCATAAATTATAATTTAAGCATACAAAGGAAAGACGAAAAGTTGTCCACTTGGAAAAGAAGATAATAATAATTTATTGATTCATTTATTGGGAATAAAATCATGCATGGACCGAAAAGTATTTCCACTCATTATGATACATACGTCTTTGAAGAATAAAAATGAAACAAAAAAATTTCCAATTGAAATTGAAAGAAGAAATTAAAGCAGGATACAATCCGAAGAGACGTCTAGCCTCATATACATTTCCATAAGTAAATCCGTATGTGAAATGTATGTCAGAAAACTCATGGTAAGTTTTCAATCAGAAATCTGAATCAGAAATCTCATGATAAGTGGTCAACCATCATTCATCATAATTTGAAAATTTTACCATTTTTTGAAAGATAATAACCATAACGTCAAGATATTATTTTTTACATGATAAGAAGAAAAAAATTGGAAAGAACTCTCTAGTCTACATGATTACTTCCTTCCGAAGTGTGTATGAATTAATGACAAGAAAACTCACCGCATCGAATAACTATTTTGAACCGAAATATCTCGAAAACAGTAACGCAGCCACTTTTGTCAATAGTCTTTTCCGCGTGAAAATTACAGCAAAATCGGATAGTTTACCAGAAAATGATCTTGAAACACAAAAAAAGGTGTGACTCTCTAAGAGAGAAAAATATCCATAAGCCCCTAAAACTAAGAGCGAAACTAACATAAAATTTGATTTTTCATGTTCAAAAGTACGGAGTTCCAATTTTTCGTTTTGAACTTTCGATGTTCAAACTTCGAAGATTATTTGAAAAATATTTAGCTGAAACAAAGAAAAAATAATAATAATAACTGGACTTCATTCACTCACATACATAACACGTGGAAAATTACCAACTCTTATGAGTAAGCATGGAAAAAATAAATGAATAAATCTTTGATGTATCAATCGAGATACATACATGGTGTCTCGAAGATGAAGCCTTTGTTGGAGATCCATGCCTATATGAATTTTTTTCTCAACATTCGTTTCCTCAAATCATTCACAGTATTTTATTTAGGTTATATAATTAACAAAATATCTATATAATAAAAATTTTTGAATGGAATACTTTGTTTTTTATTACTGTGATCAGATTTTTTCAGTCCAAATAGAAATAAGTAAAATGGATGTAACTATTTATATTTTTCTGTCCTCTTATGTATGTGACAGAAACCTCTCAAAAAATCAACGATCTACGAACAATGGACGAAAACAAGTAGATAGAAAATATTTACGTATGCAACTTTCCAACCAGCTTCTGCTTCGGAGATATTTCGTGAGATTGCTCGAGATGAACCAAACAAATGATTTTATCATCGTCCTTGGATTGCTGGTTCGTTAGACGACGGTTTCTTAGAATATCTTGCAGTCTGAACGATCGAGACCTAAATCCCGGTCGTGATCAGAGTTGCAATCCTATCAGAATAAGAGCCAAAGTGTCGATATTCACTGCCTGAAGAGGGCTTGATAGTCTACTCAAAAGGTTTACGAACTTTCCTCTCAACCAATTTCCTTTGCACGTAGAAGTTCGTGCAGGAACACTCTGATTTTCTCGCTTCTATCATCCAAGTTTATATAATTTCTTTTCAAAATTCTTTCAACATAAACACTTTTTACATAATCTATTTTAATATGTAATTCGAAATACGTGCTACTTTAACGTGATATGTAGACGATTTCGCAAATAATGTACATATCGTATAATTGGAAACATAATAACATGATCAATATTCCGAGTTACTAACCCATTGTCAAGAGAAATAGTACATGTGTATCGAACTCTTGATAATAGGTTAGTAGCCCGAAACATCTGTCAAATGTATCGAACAATTTTTGTGAAATATCCAGGTTCCAAGTTTACAAAAATTGATTTTTGTTTCTGAAAAATAGCCAAGTCTTTCTAATCATACGATACATTTGGAAATGTTGCACCAGTGGGTGCAACATCGCAAAAGCAACCGAAGAGCTCCAGAAGGCAATTAACACAATCAGTAAATATACTAAGACAGGGAGAAATGGAAATAAATGCTGTTCGAATTAATTGGGACAAAGGATAAAAAACAATGTTTTCGTAAGATCTTACCTTTTAATGAAGTAGATGAAATGAATAGAATAGCGTAAATTCTTCATATTTCATATGAAGACTTTTATTTCATTCTCATGCATAAATGCCTGCACGTGTTTGGAATTGTGGCAAGGAGCCAGGTCGTGCTGAAATGTTCCATCAAACGTTTCCATGAATGGGACAATCCTGGTGCGCAATATTTCCATATATATAACTGAATTCATCATCTCTGTTATATGAGCGAATCGTCCAGTGCCATTGGTTGTGAAAAAACCCCAAAACATTTGTTTCGAAGAATGTTTTACTGTTTGCTGGATGTGATCAGGCCGCAAAGTTTCCCCATCACTTCGTCTAACAAAAATTGATTCGTACCCTTGAACAAGCAAATGTGTCTCATCACTAAAAATCACCTTCTTCCAGTCGCCCACAGTACACGCACGGTACTTTTTGGCCTATGCCAAACGTTTCTTCATCATTTGATGGGTGAGCACTTGCTTTCTTTTTGGTCTTCTTGCCTTACGGCCAACCTCCAGCAGTCGTTTTCGCACATTTGAGGTGCTCACATCCACACCAGAAACCATTAAATCCCTTCGAAGACGAGTGCTTGTCTTTCTCAGATTTATTTTGCTAATTCTTGTCAACAATTTGTCTTTTCTTGGAGTAGTTTTGCGTTTGCGGCCACAGTTTAATTTTCTTTTTGGAGACGATAAGTTACTTTCTTCAAATGTTTTCAAAATTCTCGAAACGCTGGACTTTCCACACCAACAGCTTCAGCTATATCTTTTACAGTCATTGATGTGTGTTCATTAAGCGCGATAATTTTTGAACGCTTCCTCGGAGTGATATCCATCTTTGGATAAGACAATACGCACGTATCAAAATTGAAACCACCAACTGTCGCACTGGTAGGCTCACAACTTAATCGCTGGCGAGGTAAAAACCGGTCAGAATATCAATGATGGTCAATGTCGAACCCTCACGTCATCTCAAGTAGTAAACAAGCAGGTGTGAGGGTGGGCCACCCTGGTACTCACATACTTACTACAGTAACTCACACGAAGAAAAATGATTGTCCCAATTAATTCGAACAGCATAGTATAAAAAATTTCGTCACATACCAATACATGTCAATAACACTGGTAACACACTCAAAAACAGCCAAATATTTGGTGTTAATTTAACAAAATGTTTTAGTGTTAATTCAGCATCTGAAAAAGAAGTTGTACTTCGGGATGCATGTCATGCATATAATGTAATATATAAGATATGTAATATAAAATTGTGTTTTATTATAAATTTGGTGATAACATTAGACGCAACGCTCGGATGGAAAGCTCACGTTAAGACCGAAATAACGGAATCAAAATTTCAATACACTACCAGCTTTTACTTCACGAGCCAATTTGAAGCCTTTGACGCCCTACGGAATATAGTTAAGGGGATGTATCAAACAGATGAATCATACAACGATGTCAAAACAAAGTACTCAGAAATATCACAGTCGTCCATTGCTATGTTTGTAATAGTGACTTATATAGAGATCTGCAAATAGAAACTGTTGAGCTATTACTCAGTAAGAACTATTACCCAGTAAGCCACTGAACATGAAGAGGCTTCATCCACATGTTAATATCAGAGCGATTCATTTGTGAGACAACACGATTATTAAGATAAGACTTGATAAAAGAAAACTCTTTGAGTTAATTAAGACAAAGTGACTGCGAAAAACTGTTTTACTTAGAGTAAGTTTTAGTGTAGGTACTCTAATATAGGAATAGAATATAAGGAACGCTGATGAAGAAACCTTAGTTTAAGTTAGTATAAAATTGCTCATTGATACACTGCGACCAGATTTCAATGATAAAAATGCTTTCATTGAGTATTTAATGCTCCACCAAGTGTTGAAGGAAGAATCAATTGATATTATTATTAGTGTCGACATTATAAAAATAGTTTCTCGAACATTTTCATAATGTTTTGGAAATCAAGGACATTTAACGTACCTACATTTTATTATTAATTATTGCAATGTTGCAATGTGGATTAATAAACACCCTACGCCACTGGCATGATTGTGCCATAACATCACAGAATATAATCTGTCATGTATGTGGCAGTGTAATGGAGTATAGTCATTTATTACGTGGATATAATTATTTACATTTTTACCGATAAGATGTTATCATCCAATTAGCTTTATAGCATTAAATTATTTTATTCATGAACCCTTTCTTGTAGGGAATTAATCAGTATATGAAAATGTGATTAAATGGATGTTATCTCGCTTCACATCTAGGAATTTCGTTGCTAAGGACGTTGCATAAGTTAATAGGAAGTTCAGCCACGATCGATAGATAAAAGAGGAAAATTTAGCATTCTTCTATTTCAAAAATGGTTCTAAAATATTTGAATGATAAAAAAAGTTTTGTACTCATGTATTTTCTAGCTTATTCGCATTTTTTTCAGTACCATCACGATTATGATTCGGATATGTGTGAATATTTGACACCTCAAATATTCACACATATCCGAATTAATCGAAAATTACAATATTTTAATTATAATTCTTCATTGAATCATGAAGTACATAAGATATGATGATTAATGAGGCCGATACTTGGAGAAAATTAATATCCATAATGAAACAATATTTAGAATGTTCTCATAATTCAATACAAATACGCATGACGACGTTTCGAAGTAATACTTCTTTATCAAATGCTGAATTAATACTACATAAGATATGTTCGAAGCTAGAATAATACACAAGGCAAATAAACTTAAACAGGATTATAACGAAGAAGTACATACTTCTTTGTTATAATCCTGCATCCATCTTCCAGAATTTCTCTTCAATTTACCCATCATATTTTATACCATAATTGAAAAGCATAGCATCCATTTTTTTTTGTTCTTGGAATATTGAACAAAAACAATACATATATTGCTCCCCTTCACAAGCAATATAAATATTATTGAAATCAGATCCCGGAAGAGAAGTTCTACTGCTACTGCTAACTACTGTTAAATGTCCAGAAGGTCATTTATGAATACTAAACATAAAGTGGGAACAGCAATAGATCCCTGCAGGACTCCCATGAACAAGATCCTCTCATCAGAGCATTCTCCACAAGAGAACAGTACACTGACTGGCATCTATCAGACAGAAACTAGTAAACCTACTATCCTTAAACCTACTAGTTAAACCTACTAGTATACCGAAATACTATCCTTCACAAAAACCATACTTTCGAAATTTCGCCATTAGGAGTAGGTGAGATACACTGTTAAGACATATGGAGTGATATTTCCAAACCATAATCTAAGAATGTTATAATGGTATGAATGTTATTAATGCCCAATTCTCCCGATTCCTGGAAATCGGTATGAAGGCGTTCGTTGCTGACAAGGACTTTATCTGCCTACTCTTTGTAAGATGTTGATTAATTGCCTACTAGTGGACAACTGGTAGGCAATCATGAATAATAGTAATACCCAATTCCACCGATTTCCAGGAATCGGGTCAATTGGACCTCAAATTGGATGTCCATCAGTCGGTAACTAATCAACCCCCTGACAAGGAGTAGGCAGATTGAGGTCTTGTCAGCAACGAACTCTCTTATAACGATTTCCAGAAATCGGGAGAATTGTGCCCTACATTAGTTGTCCACTGGTAGGCAATTAATCAACATCTGACAAGGAGTAGGCAGATTGAGGCCTTGTCAGCAACGAACCCTTCCATGCCGATTTCCAGGAATCGGGAGATTTGGACATTACTAACATTCATACCTTTAATAACAGTCTCAGATTTATTGTTAGGAAATAGCACTCCATATGTCTGAACATACACAAATGTTAGCCTTCATTAAATCCAGAAAAACACCGGCAAACTAGCACGCAAGCTGAAAACTCAATGCGTCCTCAACATGTAAAATCGTTTTTGTAGTTGCCAGACTCAGAAACCAATTGAATATTCGCCTTTTTCAGTGAATTAGTTATTTGTCAATAATTCATATGATCTTTCAAGCGTATTTGGTTGATCCGAACTTTTTGTTTCATAATAATCCATTGTAGAAAAGTAGAATTATACGCAACAGAATTCCGAGAAACTAGGTAAAACCATCAAGGATAATAATTAAAGAATTTCGAATCATGGAATCGTAATCGAGAAACTTTGAAAATATGAAAGAATATCACGGTATACATTAAACAGGTGCCAAATTATAGATCATTATCACCCTCCGCACCCGCCTCTGACTCCAACCTTACACTTATCAACTCTGCTGCGTTTTTTCACTTATCAATTATCATTCTCAAAACTTGTTCTACCACTACAAACAACTTAGTAATCAATTACTTATCTCTCACGCGATATTACTATTTGATACTTCATTAATTAGGGTTTCATGTAATTTATACCGTGCATAAGTTGTAGTCATAATTAAATGAAGGCCACGGTATTAAATCCTGGCGAAATCGACAACATTCGAACTCAATGTGTTCTCTAATTATTGTTATTCCGTTTATCCCCATGCATTTGCATGAAAGATGGCTTCCTTTTGCAGTGATTCGAAAGGAAAAAATAGGCAGCGAGAATTTATGACATTTTAGAGTTTTAACGTGATGGTATTTCTTATAGAATGAGGTTATGATCTGCTCGGTGGTAATTATATGAAGTGTATCTAGTAAGTGAGTGTACTTATACTTGTTATTTGATATTCGATGGACCTAGCCAAGATGATAATTTATGATCCTCACAATAACACCACACTAGCTTTGAATGCACTTCTGCATTTTAAATAACATTTGAATGCAGAAATTTGAAATGAAGAAATGTCTCCACACCTAACTTTGATTTGCATTGATATATCATTTAACTTCGAATTGCTATTCGAAGAAGAACACTGATAATCATAACCTTAGAATCATCTAGTTATTCCTTAAAAGATTTAAGACTGAATTCTGCCAGCTTAAATTTTGAAAATAGGGTAACAGCCCGAAACATTTGTCAAGCAATCAATATAATTTTTGTGAAACCAAGCCAAGTGTTTCATGTTCAATGTACTGAACAATTTTTTACCAACAGATCAGTGAACATTCAATCAACTTTATTAAAAAATTAACTACAAGATCTAGTAAAATACAGATATTATGTAGCTTTATACACTATTGTGAAAATATTAATATTCAACAAATAAATATTTTAATTATTAGGTTATTAAAACACTTATATTGAACTCTTGATAATGCTTTAACAACCTAAAAGGTTTGTTTTCTATCTCTATATTTAACATTATATCTGTCTTTATCCTTATCCGTACCATTATATCTGTCCTCTTCCTCCATCTCTTTTTCTGTCTCTAAAATGTTGGAAATTTTCTCAAGTCGTTCTAATTATATGGTACATAGTTTCTATAAATGATATTTCGGTCATTTCTGTCAGATCTGTCATCCACTAAAAATTTTGTGAGGCCGAAATGGTGGAATGTCTCAATCATGATGAGAAAAATGAGAATTATGATACGTGTAGAAATTCCATGTCAACTTATTAATAAATTAAACACATTTTCTAAATTTCGAAAACATTTCATATATTGTCCACTACAATATTGTTTCGGTAAAAAATATCATCATTAGATGGATGAATCAGTTTTCTTCCACTTGATGAAGATATTGCTTACGAAACACTATTGTAGTGGGCAATATATAAAATATTTTTGAAATTTTTAAAATGTGTTTAATTTATTAATAACAAGAAATATATAATTTTATGAAAAATCTGAAAAAGTCTCCATAAAAAATCATAAATTTCCAATTCCTTCTTATGTTTTCAGTTACGTCTTTTCTGTTACCAATCTTCGAAAGCAAAGCAAGACAGAAAAATATCAAATCGTTGCAATATATTAAATGAAAGCACTTGGCTTGGTTTCACAAAATTTACGTGATAACTTTTCGAGAGTTTAACTTTTGAAAATGGGCTAAGGCCCCCAAACAATTGTCAAGTATTGGTTATAAATTTTGTGAAACCAAGCCAAGTGTTTTTATTTTATATATTAAACAATGTTTTTCACCAAGAGATCAGCGAAAATCAATCAACTTTATTAAAATCGTTGCAACTTGAGACTGTACATTGTAGTAAAATCAGTGCATACTAACAGAAAATTTCGCAAATCATACTTAAATACCTTAGTAATATTTATCTGAAAACCCTCGCCTCAAATTGACGTCTTTCGTTTTCGTACAATCTCAAATATAACGCTATTCAAAATGTCCTAAATACATACCCACCTAACTTCACTCGAGTTCTTAACGACTTCCTAATTGAGTCAACGCGAGTTTATAATAACATGATTTATATCCAGAAAACGTCGAATCGAAACTGCAAGCGTGAAGAAAATCTCCTTAGAATCGCCATTTATGGTTAGCCATGGAAAGTGGACCACCAAGTCGGAATTTATTATGTTTCACGAGTAAACAACACTGACATATTCGTCTAAATAAACGTTTACCGCGAAGGTAAACTCCACAATGGAGAACTATCCCAAATTTATGTCCGACCAGAGTCAGTCCGAGTCTTGTGCGATAAGATTGCGTTTTATTGAGAATAAAAACATTTATTGCCGTGGTAACTGGAGAAATATTTAAACTCTGAAAGATTAAACTTGCGACGAAAAAATGAAGAGATAAACAATTTCGTGGACATTTTTTTGACTTTTATAGCTGATATGTAGGTGTCCGTCTGAAAATACTTCATATCTATAAGTACTATTTGAACGTATTATCCGGTTTACGTCTGCCCTTTATCTTGTTTCAGTCGAATCGTGCTTATCTAACACACGGAATGCTAGGAGACATCACATTGATGACAAACCCACAACTTACACAACACTCTATGAAGTACCTCTAGAAAGACTTCGTTAATCTGAAAATAGACCAGTGTTGCCAACTTTATATGGTCACTACAACTGCTAATCACGATTTCACTTCTCTTCCTTGTCTACTCGTAGAAATAAATGACATTTTATGTATACCTACTCTACTTATGAGTGTAAATGTAATCCAAATGCAGATCTTCCTGCAAAATCTTTAGCACCTCTCTCCCAACTGGAACCTACAGCACTGAGTTTATCTTACGTGCGTGGGATACGTGCGAAAGAAATGACTATAATGCCCCTTAATTTCTTCGGAGTCACTTCGTTTCAAATTGCGCGGTGGAAAATTCACAATTGCCGTTTATGAAAATATACGGCAGTTGATTTGCAAATAATTCTTCTCGGGAATGCTGCCCGTATACATGACCTACGCAATCAAATCGCGTTGGTCGACCCTGAAGAAAAATGCACAAAAACCTGCTTTGCAATCGAAGAACGCTTATGGTAAGGAAAGATATTTTGATAAAAATATTTACTTTTGAATAAAATACAAATTTTTCGACTATTACTGAATATAAGCAGACATATAATCTATGTTTTCTACTATCACTTAAGAATATGGAAGTTTATATAGAGCTGTATACAATCATATCAGATCAATCAAGTTGGAGATTTGATATTGACATGGCGTTTCTGACAATTGAAAGCTTTTTACAGCTGAGGTGAATTGGGTACTGCAGATCACAGGGCCATATAAACACACTCGTAATAAAATTGATTCAAACTCGACAAAGCTACTTCATATCGTAAAATTTCATCTACCTTTCAATTTATATTTTTACTTTTTCATTAATTAATAATGAAATTTTCAATCTATTATAGGAGCACACAATTTAAATTTGAGGTCCGAAATTGTTATATTATGGAGTCATTGAATAGTTATGTATATTTTTAGATATTTGTGTATAGGTATAATTAAGATATCATTCATGTATCCTGTTAGCTAATGATGTTTGTCAAGGCCAAATTCTTTTAAATAAAAAAAATACAAATTAAGAATTTACTAAATTATTTAGAAATGAACTGAACAATGATGTTTCAGATATTTGTGTGCCTGAAAAAATTTTAATACTAGAAATTTAAAATTTTTTAAACCATGTCATAGTCATTCATATATTCAATTGAAATTTCCGTATGTCAGCTAATCTACAGTCGCTGTCAAACTGAAAATGATATATGTAGGTGTATAAATATATTGAAACAGAGATTATATTTGCTGGAGAAAAATGTTACCATTTTCAGATCTTCGAATAATAAAAATTCTTTCATAAGGGAAGTAATTTTAAGGAAATATAAAACAACAACAGTTGTTTAAGACTTTTTATTAAGTGAAACAAAAAATAATTTTTGACAACGAGATAATACTGACACAATACAATTAATTTATTCATTAAACCTTAGCTTGTAGTTTGCATTCATTCGTCCCTTCTTCATTACCTAATCTATGGTTATTGATCTTCGAATTAACAGTCAAACCAGTACAAACCAACACGGAGTATAGGAACATAGAACAGAAAATGAAGAAGCGAATCAAATCAAGGTCTTGAAGCGCAATGGAAGAGAGAAGTGACATTCTACCACTGTTTGAGTAAAAACGTTCTTTATTTTGTTGTTTCCCTTTCAGTCAAGAGTATTTCTTGGCAAATATAAGATTTAATCGAACGTGCTAACGTAAATTTCGAATACCTATAGAAAAAGACCACAGGACATGTTAGAATAAAATCGAACAGATTTCTGAGCCGCCAAGGCGTTGTCGTAAATAGCGAACGTACATCATCGGACTATATCTAATTTCATCATATCTCCAAATGCAACAATCTATTATTTTCATTAGCGGAATGTTTACAACTTCAATTGGGTCGGTCGTGAGATTCTGTCATTTGCTTTGATTGGCGTGCAGCGTCCCGTTTGAGGATTGTAATGGACTTCTTGCCGTCCAAATTAGCCAGTGGATTGATGCAGCATTGACTAGGGAAGTAACTCAGTAAAGCCACTCATACACTACACAATTTCCACGTACGAAAAAATTCGTAAAACTTAGTAAAAAGTAACAATAAAACTGAAAATGCCATAAAAAAGACTTGAAGTAGGGTTGAAAAACAGAAAATTAAGAAACTTAGATGAGTAGCAGGAAGTTCGCTACTGAACAACAAACCAACATGAACAACATACAAAGTAGACAATATAACATAACACCTGGAATTTTTAGTATTGAGGCAGCAATTAATACTGTTTCAGTTCCTCACTCACCCACACTCACAGTCCATACAATAACTGCCAAAAAAACTTTTTTAATCATCTAAGTCACTTTAGTGGAAGGCTTAGTAGACAATTGATTGAATGCAAATTGTTTTTTTTTTAAATAGGTAGGGAATTGGGAATATCTTATATTTTTTTACTCAGACTGCTGTATTATATACAAATATGTTATATTTAATATAATGAAATATGTTATTTCATTAATGTTATTTTAAATTTAAATTTTTATAATTTCAATCTTATTGTTATTTCTGTATATGTATTTTATTTTTGTTATAATTGTATATTTGAACTCGAAATTGGGTAAAGTCGAGCTAAAAGAACTAGCGACTTCATAGCATCCTTTAATTTCCACTCATTCAACTGATAATATTTATCAGTTGAATGATAAATATTATCAGTTTTCGAGATATCGGATCGTATATGTTACGCTTTATATTGTGTCTATCTTCCAGATTAATGGATTCAATAGGCATCGTTAGCTTCGCCACAACGTAAGTCTTGATGCATATATCAACATTTAATCATGGCATTAAATAACCTCTATAATTCGAGAAGGACGATTCCCAGTTGTTAGCAGTTAAAATTCTTGCAATTGCTCTGGAACAGAAATCTGAAGTACGCACCGTTGAGAATATTGGAATTTTGCAACAGCAACACTTCAAATATTCGAAATTGAATTAAAACTGTTTAAAAATAAAGGAAGAATATCACATATATGTCCACATACATTGGATAAAGTACACAAAACGTTCGAAAGTTATAGTTGTCACAAAATTCTATAGCAGACCACAAGTATCTAGAGTTCTGTCGTTACAAACGACTTCTGTATTATTCTGTAAGCATTACACTGTGCATTATTCTGTAAGCATCTGAATAAGTCGTTTGTAACGACGAAACGCGTCATGCTATGTCAATAAAGTATAAATCATAAGTTTAAGTGTTTGAATTTCAGTTTATATTCAAGTATCTAGAGGCCTACAAGTCGAACATATACAATTTGAACGTAATACTTTAATGGGTTGCGGAATAGATTGGGCCATTAGGAAGAGAAATAAGCTAATTTACTAAGCCTGGGCCATTTTTGAATTTGGTATTTTAAAAACACAAAGACAAAGCAGCATTTCTAACTACAAAAGCGATATAAGATAGTTACACAAGTTATATGAGCTTCAATTTTGATGACAATTAGATTACAAATTTGAGATACGAATTTGATAGAACTATCAACAGAGCTATATCAAAATGTCTAAAAGGTTTTGAGGTGTGTTGATTATTCATAAAAAAGAATCAGTACATATTATCTACTAGTTACTAGTTATTTTACTATTACATATCATAAACTGCAAGCGTTCACTACTCTCTTAAATTCATTCAAATTTCTTGAAATCAACTCGTTAAATGAGATTTTTCAATTGAAGTGTCACAAGTTATATTTGGAATTATCAAATGTTGAAACTTCTCGCGAAAAAAAAACTGCCAAACCAATTGAATGCACGTACCAGATCAATTAAACGAAGTTACTGATCCTCAAACTCTTTCCTCGAATAAATTGATAATAACAACCAATATTATGACCTCTAAGGACATTCCAAGTTGCTATGTTGATCTATCATCTTGACAGTGATGAAAATTATTTTTTGAGAAAACAATACCGAAAAACTTATCGAAACTATGAGGGAGTCGACAGAGTCGACATTGAATTTGAAGGATGACGTTTAGATTGACACCAAGTCTACAAAATGTATAGCATTGCTTCTGTTATAATTTTCAAAACCTAAGGGGTCTGAATTATGAAATAATGATAAGAATAATAATAATAAATTCCTTATTCTCAACAGGTATATTACCCAATTACAGAAAATAATAACATAATGTTGAATAATAAATAAATGAATGAAACGAAAGAGATATAACAAAGGCGCCAATCTAATCTAAAAAACTAAAAGTCACGAATAACTGAGTTATAGCATTTAATGAAATATTACAAAGAACTTAATATAAATCATTTAATTTTAGTCAATTCCCTTTGTTCACATAATTCCTAATTATTCTATGAAGTCAAAGTGAATGTCACAATTATTGGCAACTCCATTGAATGTAGACTCCTTAAGCCAAATGGTGGATTGTATTAGCGAGTTGGTCCTTGGAGTCTCTACGTGGAATAATTCTGTAGTACGAGAATTTTGCCTAGGAACACGAAATTTCAAAGCGGACAAGAGAGGAGAACAATCAATACTGTTGTGAAGTAATCTGTACAAAAATTTCAGTGATAAAGTTTCTCTCCTGTCCTGCAATGAGATTAAACTTAATCGACTCAATAATTCGTTATGATTGGCTCCTCTCTGTGGATAAACTTTATCCTCCCTCAAGAATTTCAAGAACCTTCTCTGAATGGCCTCAAGATGGGTTCGATGGCAAGTGTAAATAGGATGCCAGAGCATGATGCCATACTCCAACTTGCTACGGATTAGGGCATTAAATAGTCCTATGAATGTTGAGAAATTATTGGAACATTTGCCATTACGTACAATGAATCCATATATTTTTGAGGCAGATGAAATAAGTTGGGTGATGCGTGGAATAAAGGAAAGCTTCTGATCGAAGACTACACCAAAATCTCTCACCTTATCAGAACGAGAAAGAACCTGACCACCGACGCTATAGTCATACTCAATTCGATCTTAATTCCTTGTGAAAGAGACGACATTACACTTTGACACATTCACACTCAAATAATTATTCTCAGGCCAACTAGCAACATAGTCCACCGCGAGCTGAAGTTGAACACAGTTGTCCTGTGATCTAATTTCATGATATAGTTTGAAAACGTCAAGATATAGTATAGTATTATATCGTCAAATAAATGTATGGATATATGTCTTGTAATCTGTAGATACTCTATTGGGTATCTCTTTTGTAGCTTTTTGTATACCTAGGCCCGCAATAAAAAAAATATATGAACAGAATTTTTCGATATAATTTCGTAATACGTCATACGGTATCGTCATACGTCAAAATATCAATACCATTTACAAGGAACAGCGAATTTTTTATTCTTTGTTTTTCGTCCTTTTTTTATTATTTTGATTGCGCTCAGTAAAGTATGAAAATCTCTACAGCTTTTCTATTCTCACAAACGTCACCATTTAATGTGATCTACAATTTCCTACAGAGATCACATCCGTTTCACGGTGTCTTCGAACACAGAAACAGATTCAACAAACGTAATTCTCTCGGCAGAGGTACAGTCTGGCCTCATGAATATATTGCCTTTTAAGGCACGCTCCGATAACTTCGCATGAAGAAGATTGATGGGCACCAGATAGGTGGAATTGATATAATCTGCGAAGTTGATCGTTGTTATACCAAGAAAGGAGGACGAAAAAGACACACTCATTATACCGATAAACATGCATATTGAAAAGTAACGTATTTGACGTATATGAGTAGAATTGCTATTAACGTGTTGAAAATTCATCTCGACTCTATGTTACGGTTTTTTTGGAGACGTTATAGGATTGAATGATGTCATGTTTAATTTAATGACGATTAGAAGAAGTCAATGGGCACTCGGTTTGCGAGACTTGATGGGTTTTAGTTTTTCTGCAAATATTTGGTGCAATGATAAATGAAGTAAATTTATTTAATATCTAAAGTATTGATTTCGATAACATCGAATTTCATAAAACTATACAAGAATACAATTTGATGATATCAAATCCTCGATACTTTCAAAACTATAATTCAACTTGGTTTGAACTTTGATATGAACTCAAATTGGACTTGATGAGCTAAAAACGTGTATTTACTCGATGTAGGTATATTTCCGGCCCTCCAGTCACTATCCATATAATTGTCCATATATTCATATGAAAAAACATAAAAAGGTAACAAAGTAATTGTTCCAACACTTCATATCGCCTAAAATCTCCAAGAAAATCAACTTTCTCAAAAGAATTGGAAAAAATCTGACGACATATATGAAGTTATTGCTCTTTAAGTCCATCATAATGCCACACTTTGAATATTGTTCCACTCTGTTATTGAGATTGAGTAAAGAAAAAACTCAACCCTTACAAAAGTTACAGAATAGAGCTTAATAACCTTTGTAAATAACCTTTGTATAAATACTGCCAAACAATCTTTGAAGAGTTTTCTTTCTTCCTTAAAATTCTCATAGTGCCTTTTTTCACTCTTTTTCAACATAGTTTCTTTTCGTTCAAAGTTTATATTGTACTGACAATCTCATTTTAGATTGAAAGATGAAAAACAATTCCAAAAAGCAAAAACGTTCACAAAATATTTCGTTTCTGAATCAAAAATAACGATTATGTAGGTACGTTTTTTAATGCAGCGAATATTTCGGAATTCATTAAATCAAAAAAAAACTGAAAAAGGACCTGTAAAAGACGATAAAAATTATCTAGGTTACTTCCATGAATTGAAGTCTGACCAACCAACAAAAACAACTCAGGAGTTTCTAATCTAAATAGTTAAATTTCCAATTTTTCAAGTCAGAATGAAGTCAAGACTTTATGAATTACCAACTGATCGAAGTAGGTACATTGCAAGTAAATGAATATCTGAAAATAAAACAAGACTGTTGTTTGGATTATTTAATTTTTGTTATACAATTGTTATATCTTGACAACCACACTATAAAGTTTCAAGAGAAGTTTCACTCAAATCTTTATTTGTATAAAAGGTTTTTTTGCATCCTTTCTTCATTATTATTCAATTGAAGATGAACTACAATGATAAATTGAGAACAGACAAAATTATCTCGTTTTTTAATGGAAGTTGAAAAAATACAATAAAGTAACCACAAATCAATGAAAAACACTGATAGAATTACATCGAACAATCTTTTGATGTGGTTCTATGGCACACGAACATTCGGAAGTCGAGATATAGAAATCGGTTGGTTAGTTCTTGAATCGTAAATGTCTATTCTTAAAGTGTTCGGTGTGATTGAAGACGTCGATAAATACAGGACGCGCATCCTAGTTTATGGGCTGAAAGCAACGAACTTAGATGCATTTTTGTTCGCATACGCGTCTGCCAGATTGGGATTGATTTTTCAGACAAAATTTACTGCCTACCATTAATTCGACATTATATACAGGATGTCGTTATTGATGGGATCATAAGAATAGACATAAACAAATGACTCCAACTGCGTTTCACAGCATAACGAAGATTAAATTGGGGGAAATTATTCATGAGTATTTTTGAAAGCGAAAACACAGAATTCATCAACACTCCAGAGATGAAGTAAATAATTACGATGAGACCTTGAATGAAACTTACAGAAAAACACGTACCCACCAAAAAGTCTGAAAATGAATCAATTCATCAATATAAGAATTCAAGAATCACCTGTATATTCTCTACTTGTATTCGAAGACAAACGATTCCTTTCGTATCAATTTATTTCGCTAAACATAGGAAAATCTGTTCAATAATTGAGCATCTATCATTCAATAAAATTAAAAAACCCCATCCAAAACTACTTCATTCCGATTCAGTTGCTGTAATTTCGATTTTATAGCCCATAACGCCGAATGAGAAGATCGTAAATTCAACAATATGATCATTGTAGACAATTTGATGGTAGCATGTTGATAAACAAAGTTGTATTATGGCCAATAATGAAATAAAATGATATTATTAGCTTAATTTCACTAATAAAAACACTGCGAATGGTTTTAATAACATTAGATTCTTTCAGCTGTCCGACAGATCTAAATTAATAGCTAATAGATGCGTAAATTTAATGTTATAGTGAGAGAAAAATTTGTTTAATTTTATGTTTGCAGCTGCAACAGAACAGTCGCTGCAATTCATAGTTGTTATATTTGAAATTGAGGTTATTTATCCTACACATCCATAGTTATGTTTACCCAAATAAATTCAGAAATCAGTGAAATATTCAAAGAGTAATAACTTCGCAATTAATATTTTGACGAAACTGTATTGTATGCAATCTTACACTTTATAACAATCGAAATTGCTGTTTATTCGAGTAAATATCGAAGCAACAGAAGAACGTATGACACGTTGTTACAAGTGTTGTGACACGTTGTTGTTAAAGGGCTTTTCAAAAACGTTCGTCAATCTGTTTGGTATGAGGACCAGTGGAGTCTTAGGTATAGACCATCAAGAAGCTCTTTAATTACCTCATATCTACAAATATCTCGTTTCGAACGGGACCGTTGTCCCTAAATATAACCCCGGGACGCCAAAAAGACCCATTTTTCGAAATTGTTTGAAAATTTTATCGACTGAAATACTTTTCGAGCATTGACAAATTTCCCGAATTTTCGCCAAACTGTATTGAAAGTTTGTCTTCTGTTATTGAACAATTATTGTATTATCGTTCGAATAATTATTCGTTAATTATTCGTTATCGAATAATTCTTGAATTATCAACAATTGATACTGCAATAGAAAGCAGTCAACAAAAACATAAACTGAAGATCAATCAGTTTATTGCTTTTACAGTTTGTACTTTATTGGCGAAATAGAAAGTTAATGGCATTGATGAAGAATTTGTGAAAACATCGGCTTTCGAATTTGATAAACGTACCGGTAATATGGACATATGTTCAGAAGACAAGGAACATATAGATTGGAAATGGGATATATCGATTGTAATGAAGACATGGAAATAATTAACGAATATTTACTAATTTGAAGATAATTTGACAAAAAACAATCGAATGGAGTGATTGAAACATTTCTACGGAAAGCCCATTCAGTGAAATAATAAACAAATAATTCACGTCTGAGAAAAATCCAATTGAATTCTTCAGTTTTCAAAGTGATTATCAAAAGAAGTGAATATAAAAAAATTCCTATAGTTAATTTTATTCTTTTCTAAAATCATCATCCACTGTATCAGAGCAAATTTGATCGTTTGATAAATACAAAAACAACTAATTGAGAAAATATTTTGCATTGTACTTTTAATTCATAGTAATCAATCTTTTTCAATAAAGAATAAAAAAAACAATACAACGTCCCGTTTGTACCAAAAAAATTGATCAAGTGGAACATGACGCATATTTAGATATCTAGTATCATACAGAGCGAACATTTAATCAAGTATCAATCTTCAAAATTTACTGCACTACAATAAACAATAAAGAACTAAAAAGCACGAAAAAACAAAAAATTCCACATAGAACTTATGAGATTATAGAATGTTTCAATTTTTTGTTGGACATGTTCCGAAATGTTATGTTGCAATTTAAAACGGTATTTTCAGATTACGTATTTGAAGACTTGGCCAATAGAAACGCCAAAACTAGTTTAAGTTAACAAAAAAAAAATCTCGCTATTCAATTCTAAAAACGTTTGATCCTATTTAGAGACTTCCTTTTCATTGAAACAGTTTCGCATTCTACCTGCTACCACTAGCAGAGCCGAATAACACAAATCATGGCTTATTATATAAATAAATTTGTTGTAGAATTGAATGGAAAGAATTCCTTAATTCTGAATGGTTTTTGGGCTCAGAAATTACGATGTCGACCCATTATAGGTCGAATTGTAAGAAATTTTATAGAATAAATACCTTGGCAGTATATATCACAATATCCCTTCTTCCTGGTTTTTCTTGTATTTATTTTAGTCTTTGATCAGTAAACATGACGCATATCGAACCAATTTGAAACGAAATTTACGTTGTAAGTTTGAATTAATTTGATTGAACACAACTAAAATTGAATATTGAAAACATATACACAGTCGATTTCTCACTATCAATAACTGAAACGGAATAAATATTAGTGTGCATTTCAAATATCAAAATATACAAAAATAAAATACCTATATTGCAAAATTTATAAAGTACATTATAAATGTATATTTTTTAATGAATTTACAGATTGAAAATGAAAAATACCTCTAGAAAACCTGAAGCTTACTCATTCAAAAATCAGGCACTTTGTGTACAGTTTGTTCTATAAAATGGGAGAATTAAAAAAAACTAAATTACCCATTTCGTTTTAACATTTCAGAGAAAATTTAATATTTCATTTATATATAAACACAAAATTTCAGTGGGCAATTGAGCAGATTTTACTTAGCTTATTTAAAAAATGAATTTATTTGAAAAATGTTGATGCATTCATTGCAATAATAACTTTTGAACTCATTTTGTACTCGATTTGATACAGAAAATGTAGAATAAGGATAAGTTTATCCTTATTCTTCATCATCTTTTACCGGTCGATTTCGAATTTGCGGAATTGCCATTTATAATTCCAATGATATAATTCTTCCACCAATAATCAATCCGTGATTGCCCCCAATAAGCCAATACCACGGCAAATACTCATCGTCCAACTAATAGGAATGCCCAGGGCGTTTGAAGTTTCCCTGATTGACAGGTATCATCAAGGCACGGTCGACTTGTGTGTTCTTGGCCTGCTTATCCTTCAACAAATCACGATTAGCTCATTTAAACCGTGTTACAGTTACGAAGAAACCAAAATAATATTCATATCGAGCAGTCCCCTGTATTATCGACTTGTGAAATTATGATAACGAACTACGACAAGCATAGTAGACCACCTGGTATATGGACATCTCTTGACTTGTACTTACAACAAAATTATGGTATGCAAACGACTATGGAAATTTCTAACAGAAAACAATCTATCTTCTGCAGCGATCAAATACATCGAATGCCGTTATAATAAAATAGAAAATGAACAATTGCAGTACAATAATTAATTGTCTCCTTACTTCGTGATCCACTGTCAATATGATAAATAAAACATGAATTTCAAATATTTACCATTTCCTGAATTGTTACTCCAAACACATGGGCTTCTTTGGAATAGCAAATACTTAGTGAGCACCAACTTTTCAACATGAACATCTTTTGAATTTATAGTAATGTTAAAAAATACACATTAACTACAAAAAAAGATAACAGAAAAAAAAGGAGTATCCATCAAAACTTCGAAATTTATCAATACCCAAAAACCCATATGAGAATATACAAAATGATTATAAACAATAAATATAAAATCCCGAGAGACGGATAAAGAACAGAATAAAATGGTTAAACATAGCAGATACTGAAATCATTTCACTCAAAATATCCATAACAAAAATTAACTTTCTATACCTACAGTAAAAGCTCCTTATTCGCACTTCCTTTATTCGCGTTTCCACTATTCGAGGATTGAAAAAATGCAACCCAATTTCTATATTCGCGGAAATAGATTTCTTTATTCGCGGATCTGATAGCTATTTTTTGTAAGTGATTCCGGAATTTTTTTGTTTCGAAAGATAAATTTTATTTACAAAAACAAATATATAGACTTCTAGAAGAATGTTCTGATAGAAAATGTGATTTGTAGTTTTTTCTCATCTTATTCCTCAGATAGTTTAATAGACTTTTTCCAGCATACAATCTTCCTTATTCTTTTATTTAAGGACATAGATGTTTATATATATTTTTTGTATTTATATTGTTTTGAATAATTGAATTTTATATCAAGACTTGTGTTAAAACAGCTACTCATAATGTATTGCACCAATAAACTTACTTCTTATCATTAAACATTACGATTTGCAATAAGTTTTGTTTATAAGCGTTTTTTTCGACAGATTAAATATTTCAAAATCATTATTGCAATTGTAGTTTTTTTCCAGGAGATGTATGTGTATCGAAATTGTTTTTTCCTGGCCACAGCTTGCTTTAATACAGTCTCCTGCACTTCTTTCAAAAATTATAGGAAATGCATAATATGTCAGTTTGACAGAATACTTTTTTGTTGAAACAGAATTGCTTTACAAGCTCTTAAATTCCTAGAGCGCACTTTAAACGACATACTGTTATTTGGAATATTTGGAAATATATGTTACTTGTTGCATAGGACGGATATGTTTGCGATACCGATTCGCAAAATATATTAAAAGCAATATTTCTATGATTCAACACAAATTAATTTCATTTCTGTATTGATCATATAATATCAACAAATTTAATACAATTATTTTCCTTTTGCAGTCCGATAATCTCTAGGGTTTCAACGAGTTATTGGATGTTCCCCACAAGTGGAAATACAACAAATTTGTCAATAACAATTGGTCTAGAACCAGATCCGAAAAAAGTTGGCGACACAAAAAACGTGACGGAATTCTAAACACCCTATACATCATTCCTTCGGTGCGATTGCTTCGTAACAAATTACAAGATCTCACCAGATCCTTTCCGCGTCTGCACAAGTTCCAATAAATAAGGAATACATTAATACTTCCTACAATAATACGAGCAAACAACCCATTCAACTAGATCGTTAACGTAAATTAGACACCCGAATGTTCCTCGATTTATCGGGGTTTTACAGCGACAATGCGATAGTTATGACCACGAAATGTGTTTATAAATAATATCGAGCCTTCGATTGGCCCGTTTGTTTGTTTTCTTCGTCGACAAATATCGGCTTGTTTAAAATTTTCTAGACGAAACGTGGCAACGCGCCGTATTAAATACAATAGTAAAGTTTAATTATAGACGGTCGGTGGGTTGTGTTAATTAACATCAACATAAACCATTTAAAAGTGTGTTTGGGTACGTTTCATAAGGCACGAGATGCTGCGATAAAATTCCGCTTTAATTTACGATGTTGCGCGGGGTTTAACCGGTCGCGGGGCTTTAAATCTGGGTCCGGACCTTAGAGTAACATCGAAAGGATATTTTCATATGGAAATGCAATGCCCTTAGGTTGTTTTCTAAGGGTTTCACTTCATATTTTACAAACACTAATAGAAGTTGTCGAGATTATTTCATATGCGGGTCATATGATTGAATTAATTAATTCTCTTTTATCCTTATTATTACAAAGGTAATATTGTGATGAATATAATTCATATTAGATCTTATTCTATCAGACTATTAGATAGATATAGACTAATTGATATAATAAAAATTATATTGAACCTAATATCTGCCACAGATCTTGGTAGACATTATTCAAAAAAAAAAAAAAAAATAACAGAACACTTTTACAAGATTTCATTGCAAAAAGTTTTTACAATTAACTATTGACAATGTACTAAGATCTAGACACATAATGATACATATAAAGAATGAATAATTTAAGTGCTTAAATCTCTCTGAAGAAGGGAAGAAGCAAAGATTCATATTCAATAAAATGTGTTTTATTTTCTGAAATTTTCTGAAAAAAAATCTTTCTAGTAGATGTAATGCAAGGCATGACAAAAATGCAGCCCAAAGGTCTGATGTGATCCTCAGATTAGATGAGTAGCGGCCGGCTAGAATATTCTTATTTAAATACATTTTGAAAATTATCTCAAAGCAATTTTGTTTTAAACTAATTTCATTTCAATATTTCTAAAGTATTGAGTATTTGATTGACGTTTGCACCGCAATTTCTTGGAATAGTCCTGTGTAAACAAAAATTAGAACTTTTTTCAATAAAGTTCAGAAAAATTAAGAATATTTTGCATTGAAAATGATAAAAAGTAAAAATTTCCAGTACAATTCACCACACAAATGTTAGTTAGGTACACTACGTAATTAGATACTTTTATTTAATAATTTTAATTTTATTTTATTAATCATTCAATTACGTTATCAATTTTGCAAATTGAAACCATGCGGTCTCTAACTTCATTTAAAAAAGATCTGATGACACCAATATCACATGAGTGCTTTGTAATATATAATATTTTAATTTTAGTTTTATTTCGTTTGGTTACTTTCTATTACTAGTGCAATTGATTTTAATTTTATTTCCGTTGACTTCATCAAATGCATTTCATTAAATTCTGTTGACTACATGTGACTTTGTAATAAATAATATTTTATTTCTAGTTTGTTCCATTTGGTTATTGTTTATTACTTTTTCAATTTATTTTAATTTTATTTTCGTTGTATATATTCGCTTACTCGCTTTTTTTCTTTAACTTTTTCTCATTTATTATTATTTGTGTACAGTTTGTCATTTTTCCCTGCAATTGGATATGTTGGAATAAATGTATTATAATTTTATTATTATGAGTTTGACATGCTTGATGTAATGAGATTTCTGCAAAAGTATGATGGAAACGTAATTTTTTGTTTATTTAGAGGCAAGCTTCCTAAATCAATGACAATTGAAGAAACTGTAAGCTTTTTGTGGCTCATAATAATAACAACTCACACCACTAAACTCTTCCGATTGTTATCAGTATTTCATGTCAATTCCATCGCACTGGTAGGAACCATGAGAACATCGTCAACACGCTCAATATTCAACATTTAACGAAAAACTTGAAATAATAAATACACGAAACGTTACATAGTTTTTAGACATCTTTTGCCTATAATTCTTCCACGTATTTGTTATCTCTACTTCTTACGGACTGTGAAAAGGGGAGATGTCAGATGATGTGAGATAAATTAACCGGCACATGCATTCTTGTACTTTTCTCTTTCGTCGAGTTCCAACATTTTATATCCTAGAATTGTGCATAGAGACAGAGATGGATTTCGTTTGGGTTTAGGCTAAAATTACTTTATTTGTCACTTGATTAAATTGCAACTAAAATTTATTTTATGGAATGTATACCAATACCACAAAAGTGAAGATATTCTCCATAAATTGCTCTATGAAGTTGATTGAATACTCGCTGATATCTTGGTGAAACATTATTAAACATACCTAATAAAAAACCCTTGGTTTGGTTACACAAAATTTATATTAATTGCTTGACAATTGCTTCGGGGTGTTTCCCCATTTTCCCATGCAGTATTTGTATTCCCCATAAAACAAATACTGCATGCCATATAAACATTTGCTCAATTTTTAATTTTCTTCGCAGCACATATAGTTATTTATTTGGATATGTATCACAATATAATATGATGTTATTGTTATTAAAAATTATAAGGAAAAAAACGGAATGCAACATCTCACTTTCGTAATCAATAGTGTTAAATAGCTTTAATTTTTTCAAATCGCTTGCAAATTTCCAGTATAACATAAACAGTTGTTGAATTGAATAGCCTTAAACTTTTATTGTATTCTATTGTTTATGTGTAAGAACTCCTTACAATTTATTTTTATTATCATTTTAACGTCATTGTGAAGTGGAAACAATTATTCAAGACAAATTACTAATAATTTGAATAATGATGTTTCAAATCCGTCCCTGAGGAGACATGTGGGAACACACAGATTCCTCTGGCCGATTCGCTCGGTAGCCAAGCCCAATCTAGAACTCCTAGTCTAGCAAGTAGGCCCTTATCGCCTTCACGTCGGCTACGTTACGTAGCCAGTTTTTACATTGTTAATTCTTTCCGAGTAAATAAATTAAGACGATGAATGAATTATATAAAACAACCGCATGTCGTCTAGATCGTTCATTCCGCTTCTTCTTTTCTTCTTCTTCCTCGTGTGGGCAACGTAACTCCTTCGAATATCAACTTAATCGTACATGACATGGAACATATTTCTGAGGAATAGGTAGTTTTGTTTATTGATATGTTGTCGTGTTTTTTACGTAAACGATTGCGCATGTGAGATTCATAAAGCTGATTTTGTTGGTTACGTGTCACGGTTTATTTATATACGCCGAGGAACATCGTGGATAAGACCAACCTATCGCTAGTTTAATGACAATTCATTAATAATATTAATATGTATTGTTGAAGCGGAGGCGGAATGCTTGATCAATTCGATAAACTAAATGAGTTTTGAACGATTGCACGCATAAACTGGCCCACACGAATGAGAAATCTACTACAAGAAAAAGAATTCTGTAGTTCTCGGGTTATATTATCGCACTTGTAAATATTCGATATTGAAAGTATACGTTCTTTCCATAATTCTTTGACAAATTATTCAAAGGAGCATTATAGCAGAGCTGGCTATGTGAAACATGAACAATGTGATGTCTCCATTATTCTTCTAGGGATAAAGGTTAGAGAATATTTAAATCGATTCCTACATATTGGAAGCGGAAAACAGTTAACTGTTTCGTACTACAAGGTACTCATCAGTTACGTCACGTCCAACAAATGAAACGCAAAGATTTCAATCCCCACATACGCTCTTATCTCTTATAATTCATTGGTTGTACTATATAGTACTATTGCAATCGATTTTAATTTTATTTTTATTCATCAAATATATTTCGTTACTATTATATGTGGTCAACTTCTAATGACCATACATAACTTTGTAATAGACAATATTTTATTTTATTTCTAGTTATCTGGTTATTGTTCAATACTATTTCAATTTATTTCAATTTTTTTAATTTATATATTCGCTTATACTCTTTTTTTGTTTTTTTTCTCGTTCATTTTTTCTTATTTATTATTATTTGTGTACAATTTGTTATTTTTTCTCTGTAATTAGAATGTATATCTGTTGGGAATAAATGTATTATTATTATTATTATCGGTCGTAAGCATATATAATGCATAAAATAATCTCTAATCTTAGGAATCATAAGTTCAATGTTTGAATTTATATATTCGGTATATATATATATATATATATATATATATATATATATATATATATATATATATATATATATATATATATAAAATCCGCATATTAAAGCTACATGCTAGACGCTTGTTGGTTCTCATCAAACCGGGGCAGTCAAGCTTGAAATACAGATGAATTAACAAATGGGTATCCGATGAGCACCCATCTACAGATTTCGCGTTAACTATTCAGATTGGAATATTCAAAAGTGAATGCGGAATTCGCTTGGGCTTTCATCCTTTGTTGCGGATTTCGTTCATTCGTTTCACCTGTGAGTAACTGCAAGTTACACTCGGCTACAACGGTCTGATGAGAGCCAACAGAGTTGAAACAATGGTCGACGGCGGTTTTTTTTATCCAGGCTGTCTAGATAATTTACTCATTTGATTTTCAACTGCGATAAATTATCCGTGTGAATTATTATTCGAATTATTCTTAAGAACTGAATTTATCATTTGTTGCCATCAATAAAAACTCATGAACAATCAAAGAATCTGCACATGGAATGTACGAGGAACATATGCATGGAATAGGTTTGAAGTCATCCCCACTTTGTTTCTGTGGAGAAGTTAAATCATTAGAACACATATTTATGGTCTGTCCACAATACGTAAATGAAAGAAAACGAATTCTTGATCACATATATTCGATTAGAAAAGAAGGCCCTATTAATATAGATGTAATTATTTCTTATAATGACTTAAAAATTTATGAAGTTTTAATTTCGATTCATGCAGCAATGTCTCAAACTCACTTTTAATTAGTTAATTTCAAAATGCTGATGACTGAATGCTAAACTATCCAAGGTCATTAAACTAAAATAAAAAAACAACCAATATTGCTGAATTATTGATATGAATACTCATTATTGATTTGGCGGGTTTTGTAAATCAATAGGAACTAAGTGGCCTAAGTGCGTAAACTTCCGATAAGTATCTAAAGAAATTTTATTTTTATTGAATATTGCCGAAACGAAGAAATTGATTATCCTATAATCTGCACATTCTGCATGTACTTTCATGCTTTATTAAATTGATTGCGTAGTGCCCCTTATACTTTTCGCAATAAGAACTCATACCAGCTTGCAAAGTTAAAATTTCGACCTAATTTCACGAGTTTTCAGTGCATTTATAGTCGGTCGTTTATGGAGTGTGTGTGTAATATTTGCCAAGAGTTGATGTTGCAACTTCTCTGTTTATCGATACTTCCTAGATTCGATACTATAAATTCTATTTCGAATCGTTATAATTAGTTTGACGACCGAAGAAATGAAATGAGCTTTACTGTAACGTCTAGTACGAAAAAACTAACTAAAAATATGCATTTATCGTTATAATCGAATTATTGAAGTAATTGCCTCGATTTCAGTGGAAAATGTATACTGCAGTTGTTAATTCGTTACTACGATAATTAAAATTGTTTTTAAGTGATCAAAATCTATCTATAATACCAAACGGCAGGGTAAACGCTTAATACCGTTTCTGTTCGTTGATAAAATTCTGAGAACTATAACTTCTCTGAATTTGACAACATAGTGTCCATCTACTGTAACATATACATTTCCTTGTTCAAAGGAAGCATTATTACATTTAAAAAAATTAAATTAAAGAGAAATTATTGAAAAATGCAGTTTCCAACATTTTCAACCGAAAAATTTATGATTCATATAATTTGTCAAAAATGTTCTGATAGAAACACTGAAATTTCAAATTTAAGGGATGTCAAAATATCTATATATTTCAGAATATCTGTCAAACAAGTTCGAATCGAAACATTGACATTGACATTTCAAATGTCAGGTACGTCAAACAGAGATTGAGACACGTATTTTTTGCGTTCAGCATTCAGACTCCATGTGCAGTCTGAATGAAGAAAAATCGAAGAACAGACAAGCCATTACATCAAATTAAGTATGAAGACGTTCCAAGGTTGCCAGCGTAATTGATCCCTAGTGAAAGATTTATTCGCTTCTTTTTCAACAGTCAGCCCGTTCGACTGCCGGTGTGTGGATCCGATGACTACTCCGTTACAAGACAACCCTAATCAACAACCCACACTCGCATCTCCGGGGAGACCGCGTGACCCAGAAGATGAGAAAGCACGATGCAGACAAGCTCAACGATAGGAGGCTTTGTTCGAAATCACTCTAAAAAGATTTACGATAAAAACAAAAATCCTCCTTAACTTTTTACGCCCTTATCGTCTCTTATGAAGTAGTAAGATTGATTTTTCTGTTAAAAATCATAACGGTATCAGGAGAAAAAACATGTTTGATGTCAACAGTTCTTATAATTGAATGACGTGCGTTTCAACATACATGTAAATGTAGGTCCCTAAATGTAGGCATAACCACGGCCACCTTTACTAAAATTCAAACACTTGAACTTTTGATTTACACTTTATTGACAGCATAGCATGAAGAGTTTCGTCGTTACAAACGACTTCTTCTGTAAGTATTCTGTAAGCATCTGAAGAATTCGTTGGAAACGACGAAACGCGTCATGCTATGTTGTCAATAAAGTGTAAACCTAAAGCTCAAGTGTTTGAATTTCAGTTTATATTCAATTATAATGGATTTACATCAAATAAACGCCAACACTATTGAATATTCTACACAATATAATACTTTTCAAATTGTATAAATTTCTTCAGAAATATATTGGATCGATACTTGAAGAAAAATCCAATGACATATTTGAAATAACAGAAAACTGAATAATTGGTGGTTTCCACTATAGGTTGTTAATTTTGTTGAACAAAACAATATATTATTTCACTTACACATTTAATAATGTGGAATGTTTATTTGGAAATCGGCCATTTAATGAACGTACTTGTTCTATCGCCACCATTTATTATAAATCATTCATCATTATAGTAGAGACCGTTTATTCATAGATTTTACTTTCATTTCCTTCTTATTCTTTATTATTTCGGTATTAAATGCCTTGTTCTTATTATATGTATTAACGATCATTTACATCCGTGTTGGTAAAACAATATCGATATATTCAACAAAATATAATACAAAATCACATAGTTGATACTATTTTATTTTATTGTTTTTTTATTTAAATTTTAATTATAATTTCATTAGGTTATTCTCAAACACGACTAATAGCGGTCTTTCAAATATTACCAGAGCACTATAGGGGGCAGGGGATCTTGGACCTTATTTTTGATGATATCTTGCCATAATTCCTAAGCCTATTTACTTATTTCTAAAATTATAACTTCTACTTATGAATCAATAAAAAAACAGAATACTAATACTCACATAAACATGGGAGAGACGGACAAGAGGGAGAAGGAGGTAAATAATTGCAATAAATATGCTTACATAATAAACATATTTATTGCAACATTCCTTTAATTTCACATTTACGAAATTGTAATCATCGTTGAACCAAATATTTGTTTTTCTAACAATAAGTGTTCATGTACGTGTTCATCTCGATCCGATCTAGCAAAGCATAGATCAAAGTTCCCAATACGAGGAGTTTATGCGGAAAGCGGCGTATTTCCTTCGCGAAAAGTTTCCTGTCTTTCTTTCATTTCCTAGTTTATATAATTTAAACATAGCTACGCCGTTTTATACTTATAAATGATTTTAAAGATTTATTACATTTTCAATTTGAAACGAAAATTCTTCGGCCAATAATTTATCCAAAACACCGCTCTTGATTTTTCCTGAAAAATTTTAGTGTGAAATCTTTCGCGCCAATTTATATATATTTCATTTGCAAAGGACGTTCAATATTTTGATGTAGAAAAATGAGTTTGTGGGTTCGATACAAACTTCACGCTAGGATTTAAACAGTGTTTTTCAACCAAGTCAAAACATCTGAATACAATAATATATCATCATCATTCCTGCAGTCCGTGTAATTCCTTTTCATTTTTCCTCTCTGCTCAAATCGAAGACATCACGACGAAGCTCTGTGCATGGGCCGTACATCATCGTGAGATGTAAGACATGCATTGTCCATATTTTCAAGCGTAACGAATTTGATACCGCTGACTTTCACAATTCAGGATTTTATAAAACGGCGTAGGTTTTATTACCGTCTCGCATAAGTGAACAATTGAAAAAAGCTCAAATTATTCACATATTACGACTACTATGTAATTCATAATCAATTTTAAGATTTATAATAATATATAATCAATATAATAATATAATTAAGTGCCATGTACCACTACAATTTCAAAATAAAAGCTGATTTCAATTAAATAGAAACACAGTTTTCAGTCTTTTGATTGTGAGTTTTTTGTCGAATCAAAAAGTATCGGATGGGGTCATTTATGGAATAAACCTCGGGAAAATGGCCTCCACGTCTTTGCATACACATATGCACTTGTTTGTCGAAATTTTCCATGACCATTCTGCATTAATGTGGCTGCATTTCGTTGGTGCAGCATTGAATCTCCTCCATGAATGGGCGTTGTCTTGTTGACATTGACTTGTGATTTTAAATAACCCCATAACGATCTTAGGGGATCAATTCTGATCACCGAAACGAAAAAGTACATGAACTGGAAATGTCTCATGGAGTAATTGAAGTGTTTCACGTACTGTATGGCATGTCGCACCGTCTTGTAGAAACCACATAATAACCACATCAGTATCATTCAATTTCGGCAAAAGGAACTGTCGCGATATCGAGCACCAGTAAGAGTTACTGCTTGATCAGTCTCATTTTCAAAAACAAATGGTCCAATTAAGTCTCCAGTCCAAAATCCACACCAAACAGTGACACGTTGTGGATGCATTTGTTTTTCGACAATCCCATGTGGATATAGCCATCGCCAAAAGAGGCAGTTTTGGCGATTAACATACCCATTAAGGTGAAAATGTGCTTCATCGCTTATGATGATTTTGCTCGAAAAAGCAGCATTTATTTGTTGATGCTCAATAATGCATTCTGCAAATTATCTTCGATGTGCATGGTCATTACGCTTCAGTTGTTGTGTTAATTGAATTTTGTTAGTATGGAGACACAGATCTTTAGTGAGTATACGCTGCTGAAAATTGTAATTCTTGTGCACAAAAATGTCCAAATGGAGGTTCCTGGATTGTCACTGACGCACTGCTTCGACATTGAAATTTGAACGGCTTGTTTTCGGACGACGAGTCCAAAAGTTTCGCGTCTCCAATGTTTCATGTCTCTCGGAATTTTTCAGTTAATCTCTTCGCAGTTGACCATATTAAAACGCCAAGATTTCATTATTTTTGATTTATTTTGTTCAATAATGAAGACACGTTGTTCTATCATGTAACGCTCTAATTTTTCTAACTCTACACTGTCAGTTGTAGATTTGTTTTTTTAGGGTTGCCAACACTTTACTGGCGGCAATTTCAAATCATGCGTTTATTTTGGAATACCTTTTAATCACCACAACAATTTCAACATAAGTTATTGCAATTTTTATTGAATTATTCCATGAAATATAACCTATATATGAAAGTATTCCTATTTAATAGTTTTGGCGTGTACTTGATGTAAATCCATTATAACTGAATATAAACTTAAATTCAAACACTTGAACTTATGATTTACACTTTATTGACAACATAGCATGAGGCGTTTCGTCGTTACAAACGACTTCTTCAGATGCTAACAGAATAATAACAACAAATTTGAAAAAACAGGTATAAATATGTTTTATAGGGAATTTGGGATTCTATGAATTTGGGTTTCACCTAAAAAACTGGGAACATATGTATACCGGGACATGCTCCACAATTCAATTGGTAAACACCTGACTTGTCTTCTCTTTTAATTTTGTTTTTAATGTTCTTGATGTGTTTCAATAAATTATTGTTCGTTTTAAATGAAATATTGAATTTATGTTTTTTTAAAAAGGTTTTGACTTTTTGACTGACGTTTCCAAAGTATGTTAAACTATTATATTTACGATTTCTATCAGACTGATAAGGAAATACTAATCGCAGAGCTTTCTGATAAAGTTTTTTGTGACGAATTTTTGACATTAGTTCGCTCTCATAATTATTATTAACCGCAATCTGTTTAATAATGTTCAGTTCTTTACTGAAATTTTGTTCTGATAAAGGTATATTAGTTAATCTATGTATCATACTGTGGAAATATGGATATGGGTGGCATGAGGAGTTGTGTATTATAGTATCCGTATGGAAAGGCTTATGGAAAATGGAAACGTATTTTTATTTATAACGTAAAATAGAAAGTATTCCTATTTATAAATATGATTCAGTTATATTGATTAACTATCAAACTTTATGTCCCAATATTCTCCAAAAAATGAACTACCTACAACATAAAACTTTCATAAATCCTATCAAATAAATGTCATATCTCCTTAGTTTATTCATAAAACCATAAAGCTATCAAATATAGAACTAAAATAATCATGGTTGCCGTAAGAATCATAAACATAGAAGAAAGTGCAGTCCAGCACTAAACAACTTGCACAAAGTGCAGTAAACGTCTGTAAAGTAATCCTTTTTATCGAAGAAATAGTTCGCATTTTTGATTCAACGGTATTAAATTTTATGGCGCTAATAATGTTAGAAAATGCCAACGTCTGATTTACCTTATTTCTGCTTCAACCCTTTTTCTTTGCACACGGTGTTCGAGTACATTTATTGGGAGTTATACTATTATAAAGGATTAAAACTAATAACATTTACTATTACCGTACAATCAAATTTATTAAAACGTATGAAAATAAATACTCAGCAGTTATATCCCACTCTTAGAACCAGGCGCAACTATGTTTATTATTTGTATATAACTCGAATTACGGCCGTATAATTTAACTATATATTTACAAGGCTTCAACAATTCAGAAATTATGATAATGTAAATATTCTCCAGAAGTCAGCCATGGCTTACCCTGTAGTCAGCCTCTCACTTATTTTGCATATTTGGCCTAGAAATTTCTTATTATGTATATTTTCTCACATATCCCCACCGAATTCAGTGCATTTCTAATGGTACCATGCAGGGTAATTATCACACCCTATTTCATCTTCACAATTATTACATCTCATTCTCTTTATAGTACAGGCACTATTTTTCTTTCTATTTACACTTTTTTTTAGAATTCAACTGCTTTTCCGCTTTAATTTTTTGTAATTCTTCTTTCTTTCATGTTCTTCTTCTTCTTTCTTTGCCTTAATCTCAAGTATTTGATTTTTTATTCAATATTTCGTACTTTTGCTGTTTTTCATCTCTTCTTTTTGTCTCTCAAATTGTTTCCACTCTTTCGAAGAAATAGCTAATGTTTCATTGATCGATTTATCTTCTTCTTTGATGTACTTAGCTAGACCAGTCAATATCGATTTAAAATGACTCACATGTCTCCTGATTTTACATTAACAGTGGACATTATGTTTATATTGCTTTTAATATTTTTGGTACTGTCGTGTAGTACATATTGTATATTTGTTGTCTCGTCTTGTTCAATATTATTTTTAATTGCATCAAGTTAACAATCTGTCTTTATGCCTTTCACATTATACATAATTATTATTTTCTGGGAGCGCATAGTAAGTATGTATTTCTTGTCCAACATCTTCATTTTCTTTATCAATTCTTGGTTAGTATTTATTTCTAGATCAATATCTTCATTTGTCATATATTCTTCAAAAATTGATTTTGGTGTATGATTAGTGTTTCTTGAATTTTAACATTTTCGTGAATCACTTCAAAGTCGGTTATGATTTCGAATTCCTTCAAGAATATCTCTTCTTCTGTAATGGTACTTAAAATATTTTTCAATGTGTGATCACCTATTATCAGCAATTTTATCACAAAAATTTCATTCGATTCTTATACCTATTTTGGTTGGTTTGCATCAGTATCACAAGCAGAACTACAATCTGCACTCAAAACATTAACTTAACGTTGTGAAATTTCTCAAGATTATTCTAAATACATTTTGAGTAGCCAAAGCGGTCGTATTGCATGGGTTCAATTCACATTTGCTAAAACTGTTGCTGATTGTTATAGACAAATTTTCTTTCGCAACCTTGAAAACTCGACTAGCTTCTCTAATTATCCTAATCGCCACAATAGCTTCTGTCAATTGTTCTTTTTTTTATTGGTGAATAGGTCTCTTTGACTTGATGAAAGTTTAAAAAAAGTGATTTTCAGTCTAAAATAACTGTGCATAAACTCAACTCTGATTAAAAAGGCTTTAAAGTGCAATTTAGTGCAATAGGACTGACGGCTGGTTACTAGATTCGTAGATCCATTACAACATCCAATTACATTCGTACACGGCTGACTACTGGTAAAATACACTTCCGTGTTAAAAACTAGTAGTCAGCCGCTTATAACTGAGCACTGGATTTACAATTCAAATTCTCACACTTAAACAAAAAGTTAGTAAAACATAAATAGAACCACTATGTAACATAAAATTACATATTGACCTTTGCAATATATAACAAATATACCGCGGTACAAATATAGTGTTCATTAACGCCTAATAAAATTAATTTATTGTTGACAAATATGTAAACCATTCTGACTTCATTAATTATGGCTAAGTAGAGTATAACTAACTCAAATACACACGTCAAATGAGATCTCTATTATTATTCTAGTTACTTGATAACTCCTTTTTTTGAAATCCGTATCGAAAAATAATATCGAAAAGCAGAAAATTATCCAATTATATTACATCGTATATTCTCAGAAATATGAATATTATCAATTTCCCATTAAAAATATTATTAATTTTTTTCAAGGTTCGAACTTATCAATTACAATATACTTCTTCTATTCTCAAATTCTTCCTGTTGATCCACAAATATTCTTTCAAACTGCAAGATTTATATGTAATTAGATATAATATCTTCATTCGCTTATAGTCAAATATTTCAAATAAAAATAAACATAATGTCATACATCTTCGAACGAATAGAAGTTTATTATTACTATTCATAATATATCCAAAATTTTTATCAGATTGAATATTAAAAAACTGGTTATATCTATTGTCACTTGATATAATACTTAACACACTCGATTAAAAACCCAAGGCGCGAAAATACAAATGTATATCTACAAGAGATGTCAAGGAATGTAGGAGTGATAAATATCTTTTCTTTTCATTCCACCAGCCTTCTACTTGTTTGAACCATGCAAATAAATCTGTTGGTTTTTGGATGCAGTATTTATTAACTAGTGTTGTCCTGGTTCTGGTCTAAGGGCTGTCGTCGTCGGTTGGAATTTCTTCAGGAAGAAAAGCAAATCGACGACGGCCCTTAGACCCGAACCAGGACAACACTAGTTCAACAACTGGCCGCGAAAGCCTCAACCAATTTCTCAGTATTTATTAAGATAAAACTCTACTAAAATCCCCAATAATAAGATCCCTTTCATATTGCCTGATAAAACTGAATTTGGGGTTGTCTAAAAAACTTGTTACACGCATTCCTTAAGGACGAAAAGAACCTAAAGCCACGTCCAGGTGGTTCATGGAAGTCACAAGGAACTCAACCCATTGGGAGAATACAAAAAGCTTAACTTTTAAAGATCCAAGATATTGTGAGCTAAAGGACCAGTAATTGAAGTGAAGTGGAGTTATCACGAACGTTGTTAAAAGGTAAATATAGTGAAAACTCTTTCAGACCCATAGTCTTGATTATCCAAGTCCAGTGAACCCGAAGTGTTCAATCTATTTTAAAATTCAGTACTTGATTTGACATTTCTAACATCTGTCTAAATAGCCCAAAAACTATTGAAAGTTATTGAAACGTATTAGATCTATAATCAACCCATTTGAAAATCCGTCTTCATATATGAACGAGAAAGGAACAAAGTTTCCATAGTTATCATCTTAGATTATAAAGCTGCTGTAATGTGTTCACGAATCTATCAAGTGTCAACCAAATACTGAAATCCGAAGGACGAAAATCCTAAAGGCACATCTCTAGAATTTTTCTTGCATGTCTGTTATACCTATTGATAATAACAGAGGAAATATGAGAACATTTTCCTGTTAACGTTTCCCTTCCAATTGTAGTTTGCCGAGTGCACATAACATAATATATGGAAAACAAGCCAGTTTCAATCACAAAACATGGTAAAATTACTGGAGTCAGCCATTTAAAATGACTCGGAGAAATTATACAGTACAAACAAAAACGTAAGAAATCAGAAAATAGCGAAAAATACATAAGTTTTATGCAAATATCAAAGGATGAAGCAGTCCAGAATAGGAAGGAAATATACTTGATAAACAAAGAGTATATGCAGCACAAATGGCTCGAAAAGGTCCAAAGGTATCCACAACAGAGCAATACAGAAAATCTCCAAGATCGCACCAGGTGTCAAAATAAAATCCCAACCATGGAGTTTGAGAGCAAAGAACATCGCACCTACATTAGAATAAAATAGACAAGTGGACGGAAAAAGAAGCATTTTGAAATTGAAAAGCATTTTTGGCAGGCAAAAAAGGAAAATTACAATAAACATTATGATTTCAACTTCAATCTCTCCCTAACGAGGAATACTCGCTATAATAATGATAATACATGGAAAAGTTATCCTTTGTGTTACATTTGGAAAAATTTCAAGGAATGGAAACATGTCAGTTGTAGAATTAGCATCGAAAATCAAGATAGCCTACTAAGTATGTTCTTATACCAACGTACAACACGGAAGATATAAAAACCTGTGCATCTGTATGAGAAAACATGCACAAGCGATAAAAATCAAAATCTGAATTGCGGAATTCAACAACCGGATTTTATGGATCAAGCCGCCTTGATGCTCGTAATTCGCGTCACGTACAATACGAAAGTTCGCAGGAGATGAAACGCGTAAGCAATTAGGCAACGGATGAATTTATTATATGTACTCTTTCTTCGACCGTCCATAAAAAACAAGAGGTTGAACCGACGTTGCCAGATTTATCGGTTTTTACCTAGATCCACTGATGTGGTAGAATCGGTCACGGCCGACTTTAAAGTCAGCCGTGAATCGGTGTAATCTGTTATAAAATCTTTTTATCTTGCGGACATTAAAATAATCATGTTCGATTTGACTATAAAGAGATTGAAAATCCTGATTTTAAAACAGGAAAGAGAAAATAATAGATAAAAAAATGTTACTATGTACTTTCCAATTCCAAGATGACAATCTTTGGAATTAATTTCCTGGAGTCCATTTGTAATTAACACATATATGTGATTGAAAGTAATGAATGTAGGAAAAATAGCATATTCTCATTAATATTGAACCTCTTAGTACAGCAGCTAACTATATTTGTCGATTTTCTAATATAATATTCAATAGAAGATACTTGAAATATTTGACATAACTAAATTAAGATTTAGTTATTATGGGATTCAAATCAATTGAAGTTGTTTCGACGTTATTGAGGCGTTATCAAGTCAGTATTGTGAATAACCGCTTTCGACGGATAGAATCGGCAATATTGACGAGTCCCAATTTTATTATCAAATTTATTCGATTGAAACACCATTTTATCATGACTAGATTAAAGAATCTAGTTATTCTTTCAAGAATTCTCATAAATATTTAATAGTGTTGGCGTTTACTTGATGTAAATCCATTATAATTGAATATAAACTTAAATTCAAACACTTGAACTTATGATTTACACTTTATTAACTAAATAGCATGACGCATTTAGTCGTTACAAACGACTTCTTCAGATCATTATTCTGTAAGTATCTGAAGAAGTCGTTTGTAACGACGGAACGCGTCATGCTATGTAGTGAATAAAGTGTAAATCATAAGTTCAAGTGTTTGAATTTAAGTTTATATTCAATTCTCATAAAGATGAGAAAAAGTACAAAATATCTTTGAAATAGCAGTTTAATAGTTTGTCAAAACTATTTCTTCAAACAAACAAATGAAAAATTCAACTTTCTAAAACATTTTCAAAAGAATGGAAGTCGTTTGAATGAAACAGATTCAAGAAGTTTCAAATTATACCACCACCAATTTTAAGATTGATAAGCATTGAAAAAATGATTTTATTATTGTCCATTTCCAATTTATTAATATTTTTAAGCATTTTTATTTTCTTAGGGACGTTTCATTATCTTCTAACAATTTCTGTAGTATTTCATGATTAATTTTTCGGTATTGTTCAAGTTTTTAAAGTAAAAAAATTAAACAATGAAATAATAAATGAATTCACATTTGCCAAAGAAAATCATCTCATTATCTTTATCAAAAAGACAGTTCATGATTTCTCTGATTCTAATTAATTATAATTATAATTAATTAATTATAATTAAAAATTAACCATCGACATATCTGCTCAAAAGACATATTAACAAATATTGATATATGTACAAATATTAATATTAACAAATCGACATATTTTCATCAAAATCAATATTGATTTCACCATTTTCTCCACGTTACTTAATCCTGGTTACTTCGATAATATGTCGGAAGTATATACATACATCCTCCAGTTCACGACAAATGTCAAAACAATCTAAATTCGCCAGAGTAGTTCACAAACAATCTGGTACCAGACTACAGAGCACCTCTCAAAACAATCCGTTATTCATACAATCACGGAGATAATATTTATTGAGACCACAGAAGAAACAATTTATTGAGACCACAGAAACCTGCTTGCGCTTTACCGTGCATCGGATTTACGACGGACGGATTGTTTCATAACATCGAATCAAACAATTTGAAGACTCCGCGAGATATCAGGCCATGAATAATTCATTGGGCTGTGAAATTAACATTCGTGGTGCGACATTAACAATAAATTCACAAGTTTATAAACTTGTTTAATTTTGGGAGAGTAAATACAGCTGCTCAGGGAGCGGTGAACGCGACGGACGAATAATTGGATTCCGTTGTGTTCGTACGTTATATATACCGGTGAAATTCGCCACTAAGGGCCGGTTTCTAAATGTGTTGTCGGAGCTGCCAACTATGTAGCCTTGAATCGTCTAGAAGCATTAGTTGAATTGATTCCAGTAAATCAAGGCAACTAAATTTATCCTAATAATAAATTTACCTAATAGGTGCATTACTTCTATGTTTCCTTTCATTTCACGTGGAAGTTTCGCCACCAGAGTTGTCAAATTACGATGATGCCAACATTATGAGAAGAAATTACTGTCGATAATCAAGTTGTTTCCTTTGTTAGCATATAATGAGAAATATATACTATTTATTTATTGTGAAACATTTCTTGCATTCAACATTTATTTAATTATTACAGTAGTTACAACTTGAAAAAAAGCTCACCAAAGGAATTAAGTCAGTTTTGAGTCTGATCTTCCATTCAGTCCTCGAACAAAATCCTTCAAGACAACTTTACATTGTGAATGATATTCATAGTAAAAAAAATATGATAAAAAATATTCATTCATACTGTCTACATTCGAATCATCGAAGTACTCCGCCACACGATAGTATGCCTTCGGTTAACATGGTTAACCGAAGAGTTATATAACAAGACTTAACTGTTTTCTTGAAAATATGACCATTTAGTAATTTAAAATTCGACGAAAAATGGTTGACAGTTTGAAAACTCTGATAATAGAGTGAGTACTCAAATTTAGCTGTTTTGTGCTCAGGAAGCACATCACTGTTCCTTGTTGAATACTCATGATTATTATTCATTTCAGTATTCCTATATTCATTTTCTCCAACAAATAATAAATATCTATAAATATATAAATAAGGTGAGGTGAGTATATAATTATTAATGAAGATAGGTTTACAAGATGTTCGTCGATGGATATCGAATGTTAAACGAACTATTCGCTTTTGTGTAATAAACACCCTATTTATTTCTTAGAGGAATACGGCTATATACCAGAATGTAATATGCATTAGTAATACAATAACTTGCTTGGTACAATTTTCTATATTCTAGAGATTGCAAAAATTTAGTCTCTCAATCTGTTACATAATAAATGTCGGTTGTCCATCGCTGTGCACCAGCCAATGGACATGTGTAATACCTGGTTTGTTCAAAAGAAAAGGTGAATTTTTAATTTTCTTTTGTTATGTTGGCACACAAGTTGGTTTCTCATATGTTGACAATATTAGCCATTTGGGATTAGTAGTTTATTTGTGATAACTGCAAAGATTGGCAACTTTTTGTGTGTTCTTCGATTTTTTACTTTTGAAAAAAGTGGATCGAAGAATCTGTATTAAATTTTGCGTTAAAAATGGAATAAAGTGCTCCAAAAAAAAGTTCTCAAAATGTTGACTGTGGTATTCGGGGAATCTAGTTTGTCTCAAAAAATTGTTTATAAGTGGTACAAGCGCGTTACAGAAGGCCGAGAGGATGTTGATGACGATGAGCGTCCTGGTATTGCACACGTCCACAAACGAAGAAAACATCGAAACAGTGAAGAAAATGATTTCGAAAAATCGTCGAATCACTATTAGGGAAGTAACAGAGAACATTGGCATATCAATCGGCTCATGCCATGCAGTTTTCTCGGATGTTTCGAGCATGAAACGTGTAGTAGCGAAATTTGTTCCAAAATTGCTGAATTTTGAGCAAAAGCAACGTTGAATTAGTAGCTCAGGAGTTGTTGAATGACGTAAACGACGATCCAGATTTACTCAAAAAGGTCATAACTCGTGACGAAACGTAGGTATATGGTTATGACGTCGAAACCAGAACCCTATCGTCCCAATAGAAGCGGTCAGAAGAACCACGACCGATAATGTGAAGCTTTTGCTCACTGTTTTCTTCGATTACAACAGCGTAGTGCAACATGAGTTCTTGCCATACTACAAGGAAGTTATGCAATGTTTGTATGGAGCAATACGGCTCAAACGATTAGTATTGTAGAAAAACAAGTCAGGGATTCTGCATCACGATAATGCACCAGCTCACACTTACATGCTTGTTCGTGAATTTTTGGCCAAAGACAACACCGCGATAAAGCCTCAACCACCGTATTCGCCAGATTTGGCGCCCTGCGGCTTTTTCCTATTGCCAAAACTGATGAGACTAATAAACTAAGATAATACTTTATGAGCTGATGTCAGAAGTATCCTTCCTACATACCTCGAAGCAGAAGTGCTTCGAGGTATGTAGGAAGCGGTGGCATAAACGATTATATCTCAATTATATCTGAGGAGGATTACTGTGAAGGGGATAAAATGGATATTGATGAATAAATAAATACTTTGCGAAAAAATTCAAAATTCGCCTTTTCTTTTGAACAAACCTCATAAGTATATTAAAATGAACAAAATTTTAATTTGAAAGCAAGTTTAAACAAATTTTATATTTAGGAGGGGTACAGTTTGCCCAGGATTCAGAGTGCCTCTATAAGATTTTAAGATTACAGCAATCATATCACTCATTTTAGGAGAAGATTGAACGAATTGAGTTTTGACGAAAGAGCGGAGTATATGTCGTTTTTCTATACAAACTTGTAGATTTGTATAGAATCATTATAATATATCATTCTATAATACATGATATCATCATTTTCCGCAAAATCTATTTAGAACATTAGTGTTACGGAGCACATACCCATACAACATACCTTACAACATAACACAGAACTTAAGAACTCAATATGGCTGACAGCTTGCTGAATAAATACATTTTCTTGATTGGTAATAATTTTCTGTTGGGATTATCGAAGTGAGGATGAAAAAGTTTATTTTTGATACCGGTAGTCAATTTTTGTTTCGTTTAATTATATTTATTCATTATATATTTGGTGCTTAATCATTCTCAAAAAGTTCAAATCAGACTACAATCAATGCAATAAGCATTAAATATAAATGTAAAATGATCACTTTCTGAAGATTGAAAAATGGCTTGGCAAACATTCTACCATTTGTATACTTGTATAATTTGAAAACTAAAATGAATCTAGAGAACTTCAAACAAACGTAAAACTGACTAATTGGAATCTGAGCAATGAAAAATTTACTGAAAAGTGAAGTCAATTACTAGATAACAATATAAATGAAGAATAATTATCGAAATAAAATAATAAAAAAAAATTCCGTGAAAAAAAATTAAAAATCTTAACTATACTCAAAGGAAAATAATGCAAAGGACTAAAACCAAAAAAATTTCAGATATTATTTCCGCTAAACCTAGCATGTGCGGATACCTAACAATGACGTATTTTTTCAACACTCTGTATGAGTAGAAACAAGTTTGAGATTGAATCGGGACATTCTGAGGGGGTCGACAACACAGAATACTGATCAAATATCGCATAACTTCTAATTTTACTAAACTGGAATCTCGAATATGGACGATAAGGCGCAATTTATTTGACGTTATAACAACCACGCAAGCGACGTTCACCAATCGTCGTAAATATTGATTCCTGAATCTCCCACACCGAAGAAAAAGGCCTGAGAAAATCAAAACCTCTGCGAAATGTAGTAGGTAAACGGTATTTATTTGAATTGGGGGAGAGATTATAAAAGACCTCGCAGCCTTCTCGTCGGACTGATTTATTGCAGTGTGAAAATGAGATACTAACGAACCGGAATGTTTATTCATAAGTCAAACAAATTAGTCGGCTTCGGTTTACTTTGGCCATTTAGCCAGAAACGAACCGTTCGGGCTGTCCATTTCGACCAGATGACAGGTCGGGTTTATTTTTATCTGGAAGAGATTCTGGAAAGTGGTGTTTATTGGCGATTGACGGACGAGTGTTGCCAGATGAGATGTAGCTAAATTCAATCATTCATTATAACTGGCGACTCGATAATTTACGATGTAATTTATTCAGAAGATTAGCACAATGTAAAATTGCTATTTTGTATTTTGAAATTTATTTTTTAATTTGTTGAAAATACTTGTGGTAATTGAATCTAAATACGAATAAAACACCAAGCTCTAGTGTGCAAACTGTTACAGATTGACAACTAATAACACAGTCTGGATTTTTGTTCCTTCTGTAAATATTCTAAATTAAAAATTGCTTCGAAAAACGTACGTAGAAAATTAATTTTCAGCAGCTTCGAGAATGTGTGTTCGCATTCAAACAGTGAGAACAAACAGTTCCCGCAATACTCTCAAGTTCATTTACTTCCGGGACTAGAAAACAATTTTCCACATGCCGATTTCTCATAAATAAAATCGTTTCCAGGCGGATGCAAAACGAAATTATAAACAGAAAAAGCGTCTGGAATGGAATGCGCAGTAGAAATTTTATTTCGCAGGGAAATGTTCTAAATAATTGTCGATTCGAATTAAATCGAACGCGTTCCCAGAAAGATTAAATTTAAATCCGGGTGAAATGCGGTAAAATGAAAATAATCACGCCGTGAATTATTCTTTCGCAGAAATGTTGCACCATTATTTCTATTAATAGTGTTCACAGCTGCTAAATGTAGTTTAATGCGTGAACTACTGTGTGCCAGGTCAGGACAGGCTTGCCATCTCTGTTCATATAAAGTTACTACACTTGTCAAATTTGTCTATCGATAATTCCACTAGATTCTTTCTTTTTCGACTAAAAAATCCATTAGATTAAATTTCAGTAAAAATTTTTTAGATAATTAATTGTTCTTTTATTCTATAATTTCACTAGATTCTTTCTTTTTCGACTAAAAAATCCATTAGATTAAAATTCAGTAAAAAATTTTGAAGATAATTGTTCTTCTATTCTATAATTTCATTAGATTCTTTCTTTTTCCACTGAAAAGTCTATTAGATTAAATTTCAGTAAAAAATTTCGAAGATAATTAATTGTTCTTTTATTCTATAATTTCACTAAATTCTTTCTTTTTCGACTAAAAAATCCATTAGATTAAATTTCAGTAAAAAATTTTGAAGATAATTGTACTTTTATTCTATAATTTCACTAGATTCTTTGTTTTTCGACTAAAAAATCCATTAGATTAAATTTCAGTAAAAAATTTTGAAGATAATTTTTTTTTTATCAACATATGTTTGTTTATCTGATTGTTACATTATTCCAATACTCAGATAGTAAGTGGACATAATAATAGTAAAAATTGGACGTTAGATAATATTTGCGTTGTCTGCGTCTTTTTTTTTGCTAGTGACGCCTTTCATGAATATCGGAAATTGAATCATACGCCAGTATTTCGCAAATTATTTGAATATTTCAATAATGTGAATTAGATTACTTTGTCATTCCATATACAGTGTTCGCATCTGATTTGGAAATATTACAATGCCACAAAGATCATAAAACCTTAAGTTATTTTTTTTTTTTTTGGTATTTTTTATACTTTTATTAGTTGGTCGAGTATGCATTTTTGCAATTTTATACATAATCTTCACTTCCTCTAACAAATTCATCATTTTTTCCTTATGTACATATCATATAATTGAAAAAACTTGACACAGTTCTACAAAATTATATAATAATACACTCAACACATTTTTCAGTCCACTAACCATCATCAATATAATACAACAGCCTGATACTGGATTATAATAGCTCCAAATTTGTTTTTAGAGAAAACTCAATTTTTTCAGAGAAAAAATGTTCCATTCTCTTTCGCGAAGAATCATTAGGCACATTTTTCCCTTTTTCAATTAAGAGTAACTTCTAATAAGCAAAAATATTTCTTCGATTTCATTTTCAGTTGTATCAAACTTATAAAAATGTATATTACAACACACTAAAAAATTTAAGGCATCTTCGTTAACCTTTCAATTTCACTTTGATCATTTTCATTATCGATGCCTTTCACAAGTTCCGAAAAATTATATAGATACAATAAAAATTAACGAATAAAGGATATAATTGAAAGTACCATAAAATTCGGATCTTCTCTGGAATTTACGAGCTACGAAACGTTTACAACACAGATCCCATGTTTATCGAATAAATACTTGCCAACTATATCAGGTAGTTTTAAAGACGAAAAGGCCAAGTGTATACTCACAGGGAACACAGAGAATATTTTAAAATAATTCAATGTACTCTCTATAAAGGAATAAAAAATCGTTACCAGCATATACAAACTACAAAGCAAACAATAATACAAAATTTATCAATGCAATAAATGGTCGTGAATATCTGAATTCCGTATCTCACAATTGTAATAAAACGCCTTTAAAATAGTTCTGCAAATGTCAACGTTCACTGCATATATGAATTTATATATAAGATTAAATCTCACCAGCCGAAAAGTTTATGCAGAAGGAACAAAATGACATCAATTCCTTGAAGGGAATATCTTTAATTTATTTCTTCGTCTAGTTTGAACAACTCAAACTTAGCTAAGCCGTTTAATACTACGTTATACCGATATTATTTTCATAAATGTTCTATGCATATTTGCCTTGCTTCATTTCTTAAACTATTTTCATTCAAAACTAACGGTGGAGAATGCTTATTTATACAAAGGCTCATAAATCAAGAGGTACATTTTCTGTTTCTCCTAGATAATATCCCAATGTTTACCATCCTCGAAGTGCCTTTTTCTTATCTCTCAGCACTCGTTCAATCTCCAACGTATTTGTCGTAACGAGTAGCGAAATACTTTCAGGAATTTTCGTCCATATTTCATTCGTAGAAGAAGCCAGAATCACGAATTTACCATTGCAGAAAAATCCATCGTTGCATAATAGAACACAGCGGTTTGAAAGAGGTTTCTAGGCATTTTAATAAGAACGTTTGGTCAAACAACAAAGTTTCAAATGACTTAACTATTCAGGCGCGATCGCGGTGCCATCTGTGTGTTATCAGATGCACGACACACATGTGGCAGTTTCTCAGCAAGTTGTAAATACGAATTCGACAAATATTGATAAGGAAAACGTTTGTTTCAAAGGTTTAATGACTTATTCGTTTATAGCTGCAGGTGTCAATAGAAGAAAGCAATATACATCTGATGAGGTTAATGAATTATACTGCCGTACAGTTAAGGTGTATCTCTCTGAATTTTTGACGTCAGATTTATTGTCCTACTTCACAGAGAACGTGAAATACGTGGGAAAATTCATTTTGTAAAAGTTGAATGGGCAGAAATCATTCAATCGGGGTGTAACGTTTCAATTGCACGTCTGCTAGCGATAACTTGAATTAGTGATCGTATTTCGTTTTGAAGATTAAATTTAATATTTTTATAAATATCATATGAATGCCTTGACATTTATATTGTATCGTTTTTTCGAAATTGATCAATCGCATTCTCTGCAAATTGAACATAAGGAAACATATATAAGAACTTTGAGTTATACATCGGACAAAAAAATTTATACATAGTACATTACAGGGGCGTATATAAGGGGTTAGGGGCCAGGGGGACGAGGCCCTCACCGAAATCAGATAATGTAATACAAAATTAACTTATCTGTAGAGGATATTGTGGTATTTTGACGAATAAACAAATGTGGATGAGTGGAAAGGAATCATTATTTTTTCATTTAGCTTCACATCAACTTTAAGAGTTGTTGAAATGGATAATTTAAAATATCTAATAGATGATCGGGTCACCAGTGAGCGGTAAGTGGTTTGTTTGGTAAAGTTTAACGTCGTCTACGACCTCTTCCTGTGGCAAGAAGTAAGAGGTCATAGTGCTATTGGATTTCCGCAAATTGTGATAGGACTTTCTTCCCTAACATTAATATCCTCTTGAAACTTCTGACAGTTCTTCCTGTTTCTGTTGCCAGCGTGAATAGATCTTTCTCCAGCCCGAGAAGACTGAAGAACTACTTAAGAAACAGCACATCCGAAAGTAGGCTTTATGGACTACCTTTATTTTCCATCCACAGGCATATTATTGAAGGTGACCTGGAAGTTATTGATAAATTGCCAAGTACACTAGAAACTTGTACTTTGTTCTGTAGTCTGTGTAATTGTTAAGCTCAATAACTCTTTACAAAAAATATAAATTTTTTGACCTGTTTTTTTCCTTCAGTCGTATTTACTTTGTTTCGCCGTTTTCTTGGTCTTGGGCTTCTTGGTTTTCACCGGTCTTGCACCCTCCCAAAACATATTATGTATATCTGCCACTGGTACATTACTTCCGTTAACAGAACAGATTCAAGCACTCTTTCAATTTATTATTGATAAGTGAAGCAAAATAGAATAACTTTTGTGTCATGATATAAAAACGTCATAAAGTTATAACATTCATATGTTTTAAACTGACAGATTTTTGTAACAAAGTTTTTACCTATGAAATATTTGAATGTTAATTATTATTCGAAAGAATCAAATTGGTATGTGTTGTTTTATTATGTACCTATATGTGAATCGTTATTGTCCCTCGTGAATGCGATATTTGGGTTTTAATGAGTTGGAATTGATTCATGACGAGTTGTTTTGTTGTTTTGGAAAATGCATATTTACTGAAAATATCCGGTTCGTTTAGTTACTTACTAAAGTATTATTTTTGTGAATTTGTGATACAATGTACTATCTTCTTTAAACACCATTGATTGTAGAAATAAACAAGAATAATTTCAATAATTTTGAAAACTTAGGAATTGTTCATCTAGCGACAATTAGATCGTAAGTGTTGTATTCTGATAACTCACCCAAAGGACTATCTCTAGAATTGCAATTGATCTCACCTGAAAAAGAAAAAGTATACATTAGATCAAGTTCAATTGTTCTGTATTTACTATAAATAATATGTTTCGATGTTGAATGATCATCACATAGATACGCATATTCTGCAATGTGTATAAAAAGTATTCAGAGGTCCCAACGTAACCCTTTTTCGTACTATAAAAACATTATCAATTAATTACATTAGAGGTTATGTCGGAGAAAGAAATATAGATATGACGTGTTTTAAACTGCAAGGACGTTGCTACTGAATAAAACATTTTTCTTCACCAAAACAGGAATGGTTAATTATACAATAATATATAGCGTGCGAACGTCGCAAAGTACCAAATTGCAATTTTTTTAATTATATATTTGTTAATTGTGTTAAAATTAGTGAATATATTCAATTATACAAGAAACGTGCGAAATAAATTAGATTTGCAATAGTTTTAGTTTCAAGGTTTAACTAAACGTTGTTGACCAGCGCAACAATCTTAACAAGTTACTCTAGTATCAGAAGAAGAAAATAACTGAAAAAATTTATATTTTTTAGAATTAACTTGAGATAATATACCAGAAATACGCATTCTGAAATATCGCATTCAATATCAACAGTTGGGAAAGAAGTAAAACCAAATATCACATATTAACAGAAGGAAGGAAAGGGGGTTGGAAGTTCGCAAAAAATCGACGCAGATAATTAATGGACCCTTAATTTACCCTAAGGTACGTAAATTTATAGCACATTTTACACCCATTCAACATTTACATTATTTATTATAGTGCCATAAAATTATTATATTAGCATTGGAGACACGTAACTGTGTAGGATATGAAACAATGTATTATCTTTCAAACATCATTGATTGTAGAAATGAACAAGAATACTTTCAACATACATTGATGTTCGTTTTCTGTTGAAAAAATAGTAAGATAGAAATAATTGAACTCCCACATGGAGTTCCATTTCAATTATTTGTCTATTCAATCTCTTGACTTCCTTAGTCATTCTTCATTAAAAAAATGGGCGAGTGGTAAACTGGCAATGACACCAAAACGATTTTTTTTTCAATTTGGGCTAAACGTCTTTTCATATCGCTCATTTTTCTCTGGATGATCTGTAGGTCCGTTTCAGAAAACGCTCCTTGGCGTTAGGTCCAACTCACGCACAAGCACAGAGAAGACTTTCTGAAAGATTGAGTAGCATTCATTAGAATGCTTAGAAATTAAATGGAAAAAAAACGACAGTTTCTTAATAAAAAGTTACCAACGATCAAGGATTTGTTTTGATCATTGTTAGGGCACAACTCATTATCATGCATTTATTACAACAACTCTTGTAAATGCCGAAAATATCAAATAAGTTTCGTAAATTCATCAATTTGTTTTTTCTCAAAAAAACTGTTTCCAAAAAAAAACAGTTGCTCTGTGTCATGCCAAGAATCAATAGACACCTTTTTCTATTGTTCATTTAGTATATCTAGTAATAGTTAATTAATTTTCTGATCACTCAGTGATCAGAAATATTTCTCAAATTTTTGAACCTAAAAAAACTCATTGAAGAAATTGAGGATTCTTCAATAGTCTCCCAAAACATAATTGTACGAGAAGAGATATATCTATAAAAGTAACATATTAACTGTTAAATGACAGTTTCGTGATAAAAAGTCAACACCGATCAAATATTTGTTTGAACATTGTTTCGGCAACATTCACTTCCTCGGTCAGCATTTAAAAGGAAGTCGGAAGATAGAAGATTCCCGATCGGGACATAACGACCCATTCTGAAAAGAGGCAAAAAGCTAAGAATCCGTAAGGCGATGTCGTTCAGGTAAACGTTTGCAACGGCAAGAAACACAATGCGAATTGCCCACGCTTGGCGACCAGCAGTCTAGAAGAAATTCCACGCGGTCCAAGGCGAGGTCGCTGAAAAAACCAAACTGGTTGGTAGTTGCGATACGATACGCTGAAAATCGCCTCGCATAGACCAGTCTATCCAACTTGTGAGCCGAGAGCGTCGTTTTCACTCGGACTTCTATTTCAGCGAGAGCCGGAGGGTACGTTCCACCGTCGCGAACTGAAACCGATACGGTTATTACTGGAACGCATCCCAAATTACGCCGCGATGCAGAATTTGACGGTTCTTCCCCGTACTTAACACTAATTCACTAATTGTTTAATTGAATTATTCATATAAAATAAATAAAACACTTTATTCAGAGGACGCTACTATAATAATAATAATAATAATATAATTATCAGTTTATTTGTAACAAAGTGTACTATTATTGTAGACTAGACTGAATCAGTGTATTAATATTAAGTTACTTGTGTAATTTCTTTCTTTTTCGAAGTTTTTATGTGATTTTTCAATCTTTTTTGGTAGGAGTAGGTATAACAATGTATGCATAATCGTTAGTAAAAGTAATTAACCGTTATAATATGCGCTCCTCTTTAATAGGATAGTTTCAAACTGTCGGTTGCATGACCCCTTGTATGTAAAAATAAGAAAATTAAAAAGAAATCAAATGGAGATGTTATTGCAGAGCGCCATTTGAATGCAGACAAATTCAAGTCGTACAAGCTTGGTGCGTATTAAGTCGAACATAGTTAGGCTTCTTACAGAAGTCTGAAAGAAATCTAGAAGTTTTAAAAGAGATTTTAAAAAGGAAATTTTATCTAGACATTAATTTTGATTGATGACTTTATTAATAATATTATGACAGTTAAAAAGGTAGGTACTTAGACAGATTAGGTGTTTTATTTATATTTCATTAGAATTCAACCTGATTTCTGGTAAAAATAAAAAAAAGCTTGATTTTACATACATTTTTTTTGTGGTACCCATCAACACTGAGACACAAAAACCTTAATAATGAAGGATGTCCGGCCCTTTTACCTTCATGTTAGGATGGTCTGTTCGGCTATTAGATTTGGCTAAAATTTGACTAAAATTCTCAGTTTTCACTTGAGAACTGTTTAAGATACATAACTAACCGAAACGTCGTGTGAATTCGATTTATCATTCAACCCTCTGTTTGTTCATCAATTTTTTTACTACATGAGTATTTTTACATCAATTTTTCACAGCAATATTTCTGGTAAGAGTGTTTTGTTTACTAGATCATTCAGACAATATATGCACAATTGTTAGTTTGTAATTAAAACGTCTAAAATGTGCTCCTCTTTTTAAGGCAGTTTTAAACTGTCTGTTGAGTAAGCCCTTGTGTGTAAAATAAAAAAAAACAAAGAATGAAAACAGTAAGAATTTATTTATTTATCTACATTTTTATTTTGTTTCATTTAATTCTAATTTCATTTTATATTTCTGTTTCAGCTCTACGATTACTAATCATTAATTTTTTCAGTTTTTGCAGTTTAATTTCAAAATTTCAGAATTTCAACCTGAATTTGAAAACAATGAAAGTCCGACAAAATAGAGTAAAATTTTTTACCAATTTTGTGATGATACTCGTATCAGTAGGTATATAGTTCATATGAAACCGTTTGTTTTTATATTCTAGGTTCACGAAGATCATTCAATTTGCCAAGATGGAGTGAAAGCCAGGCATAAAATCTAAACCGATCGAATTTCCAATTTAAGTTATCGCAGTGCACGCCTCTCCAATTCACGCATATATAGATAATCCATGCGTATCTCACCTATCGAAGTCTACTTAATGGCTACCTGAGGACACGACGTTGAGAGTTGATGTCCAATTTCAATTAATAACCATTTGGACTACACCCAATCTAAAAGAGAATGCGTAAAACTTACCGGAACCAATCAACAGTATCGTTTATAACATGTGAAGGTGAAAAAAACTACTCAATAATTTTTAATTGAAAATTGTATCGAACATTTCGTGTAGGTATATCAAAAACAGATAGAGCAAGTTTTTAACTTGAAAAAATTTGGAAATAAAGTAGACTTATTAATATGGTGGAATTATATGCAAGAAAAGAATGACTAGTAGGTACTACAAGGTTGAATTTGTGCGATCTGATGTCAGTTATTCTAAATAAGAATTTAATTATTATAAGCTGAGAAATTTTTTCACTACACAGTAAAAAAAATGGTTAAAATAAAGATTAATATTTTCATTTTAGAAGAATTTGAAGAATTGGAGTTGCTGTATTTAGCATCATAAAATTGTTGTATATATAACGTAACCATACACCCCGCTTTAGGGGGCACAGTCTCGCTTTTAGTCACTGTGTCCTGGTGTCCACAACGAGCTAGACAAAGTCAAGCTTTTGCAAACATACCATAATTTGAAACGTATTATTCCCGAATTAAATTTTTTCCAAATTGAACGAATTACTCGGCAGGCAGCTTTATAGGAATTGGAGCCCGCATAGTTCATACTCGTAACTCGACCAAAACTGCCACTGATTATTTTCCTGTTGACTTCGTATGCATTACAATAAAAATCTACAAATTTCTCTACATCTGCAGTGTTTGAGTAGAAGCTTTGAGTTTTGTGATTCTGCCGAACAGAGTATCAAAAACGGGTGGGTTCCAGTAAAACGAGCTGGCTTGCATTAATGCCCGCACTTGAGAGAGTTATAAAAATGTTTTATCCTTTGAAAAACTGTTTTCTGAGCATCGCCAAATGCACAAATATTTTAACAAGACATTTTTCGAAAATCCCAGCTCCAAATTGTGGTTAAATTTTCTGCAATCTGCATAACAATCAGCAACCTTCTATGAAGCTGTGTTGAAAATTATTTATTGTCCCAATAAAAGAGAGTTTCATCAAAAACGCCAAGAATGCTTGATGTAATGGTGTCAATTCAACAATAACAAAGAAAATAACGAGCTACAAGTAGGGATCTCTGCTCGTTAAGCTCAAATGGTACTGATATTCGCAAAATCCTCTCTGAAATTCAGTCTGTCGCCCAAATAACATCAACGGCTTTCATTCATAACCCTTCATATTCTGCTTCTGCATCTGTTTTCGCATTGAAATCGCACATTGAATCTATTTACGTATTCACATAAATCGAGTATATTATTTCCCTAAAAAATATATATCTCATTACTTTGCATCGAGGCGATTGAGAAATTCAATTACGTTATGCATCAAACGTATTTTTCCGGCTACGAAACGGTCTCAAACAGATCCGGCCGCTCGATTACACGAGCTGACGTTAATTTGTCACCGTTAAAACCTACCTAATAGGCACTCGTACTTCGCAAATCGTTAATTCGATGTTGTCCGCGTTTCCCGCATTTTCTGTACGATCCGAGTTAATGGTCTGGTAGGCATTTTGAATCATGAAAATCGTCGTGGCGACCACATCTAGCCAGCTTGTCGTGCTGTCACATTATCGCTCGATCTAACGCGATAAAGTGACATTACCGCCTTGCATGCCGGATGAAGTAATGACGTTAGGAATATTGCATATGGACCAGTCAATTCAGGTTGGAATTAATTCTTTTAGACTCATACATACTGGTATGAGTTTTTTTGCTCACTAGAGAAGACCTCATTTTCTAATTCAGAAAAATTGCAAATAAAAAATAGGTCTGACCGAAAATTTCCTCTTATGCTGTTCATTCGAAATCGAAGCAAAAGTCTCCACCAAGACATAAACCTAAAGAAATTGGACCTATCTGCAGGACCCAATTTACCTTTTTAGTACTTCCACTAATCGCCATGATAAAGGTTACCGCCACATTCGATAAATTGGGATAGGTCTATGCAGAGCTTATCGAGTAGAATAACTAGAATACTCATAGAGGGAGAGACAGTGACCAATTATTCAATACCTGTTCGATGAAAAATGTCATTTCTGGCCATCCCCAATAGCCGGAGTTGACTACCCTAACATTCAAATAGGGTAAGAAAAAAATTTACTTTCGTTATATCATAAGATTTGTTATATCATAAATAATATTTTGAATCCATAGAAAACTCGCCAGAACTTTTTCGCCCCTCCTAATTGTTGCCAGAAAGCTATTAATATTTAGGACAAATAGCTGCACTTTGGTCATTTCAGTAGTCTTGAAATTTGCAGTCAATAAAGAAAGTGTATCTGGAAAATAAATTGTGTAATGCCACAAATAATTTATACCACTAACCATTTGCCAGAACGAAAAACGTCAGCACACGAGTGAGATAAGCTATTTATGTGACTTAACTCATCAACTTTTTGAATATTTCGAAGGTCACACAGATGTGGGATGTTCTTACCGTTTGAGAATCTGCAAACTCTCAGTACGTTAGAAAAATTTTTGAAATAATTTTCGATATGATGTTATTGTGTATAAATATTGTCTTCCTGGTGCAAAAAATAAATCATCTCTTTTAATTTTCAAATTGTACATACATATTTGTCAACACTTATACCAACATATTCCTCTGTCAATATATGCTTTCTTTCTGACTTGCAGAAATCAATAGGACTATCTCTCTCGCACTCGTGTCGTAACATTTTTCGTTCTTGCAGATCGTTAATCATATATATTATTTCTGACATTGTGCAATTCGTTTTCCAGATACATTTCCTTTATTGCCTGCAAATTTCAAGACTACTGAAATGACAAATGTAGTTACAGCAATATGTAACAAATATTTATATCGTTCTGGCAACAATTAGGAGGAACGAAAAAGTTCTGGCGATTTTTTTATGGATTTAAAATATCATTTGAAATAACGGGTGTTTTTTTTAGAGGTATAGAACTTTAAGTTGGCATTACTGTTGAACATGGCGACCGATTTAACAGCTGAGAAGTGATTTTTTCTCAGTTTGGTTTGGTAATTCATCATGAATAGACTCCCGATCATCAAGCAAGGCGTAGATTCGTCGAATGGGCCCAAAACGAGATTGCCGTTGTTCCCAATTTTCATAAGCGAATTTTGTTTAGCGATGAAGCGCACTTCTGGTTGAATGGCTACGTCAACAAACAAAACTGCCGCATTTGGAGTGAAGGTAATCCTCAAGTGTATGTCAAAACACCGTTACATCCAGAAAAACTGACTGTTTGGTGCGCTTTATTGGCTGGTGGAATCATTGGTCTTCTTCAAAAACGATGATGGATAGAACGTTACAGTCAATGGTGATCGGTATAGAGCCATGATTACTAACTTTCTCATTCCTGAATTGAACAACCATGATGTCCAGGAGCTGTGGTTTCAACAAGACGGTGCAACATGTCACACATCTCGTGCCAAAATCGATTTATTGAAAGACACGTTTGGTGACCGCCTAATTTCACGTTTTGGACCTGTGAATTGGCCTCCAAGATCTTTTGATTCAACACCGCTAGACTACTTTCTGTGGGGCTATGTGAAGACATTGTCTATGCGGATAAGCCACAAACGCTTGACCATTTGGAAGACAATATTCGCCGTGTTATAACCGATATACGGCCACAAATGTTGGAAAAAGTTAACGAAAATTGGACGTCCAGATTGGACTACATCCAAGCCAGCCGTGGCGGTCATATACCAGAAATTATATTTGAAATGTAATGCCACAAGATTATCTTTCATAAAAAAAATTCTTGTCGATGGAATGATCCATCGTTGTTTCATAGCAATTTAAAGTTCTATACCTCTAAAAAAACACCCTTTATTATACCAAAGTTTTGTGACTGATGATTTAACGAAATTAATTTTTCCTACCCTCTTTGAGATATTTGGGTACCCTACTCCGGCCACTGGGGATTCTCAGAAATGACTTTCACCATGAAAGAGGTGTTAAATATTGAGTAGGTAAGTTATTGTGGTTTTGAGATGAATAATCAAAATTGGTCACTGGCTCTTGGTCTATTAGAGATACATATCAATTCAAAGGTAAATAAATATAGGTCTTAAATTTTCAAGAGCAGCTTTTTCCCTAACACTCTGAGATACTCATGTCTTGTTCGACTTATTCTAGCTTTCTAAGCAATTTTGTTTCAAGTAGGTACCCATAAACCGGTTGACCGGTTGTTCGTATTACGTATTTTTTCGAGCCAACTCTGTCTTTTCAGTAATAGATGCCATGGGAGTCTTTCCATACAACACCACTCCATATTCCATTAGAGTGCCTCGGTCGTTCAATCATCGCAATACTCATTTGCGGAATTGCTAGTGTCTTAGGTGGGAAACGTTTCGCGTAGCTGGCTAAACGGCGATGCACAGAGGCCACACATGCATTAAAGCGTATGCCGCGCTATTTGCTTCTGTAAATTGTACAACTCCCGTTGAAAAAATACGTACGTGATTTGAGATTGTAATCGTGATCGTTGGGGAGTACACGAGGATACCGAATGGAGCCGTTGTAGATAATATTGAATATTTATTTGCTTTGTGATGCCGGATAAAGATCTGGGAAACGGAGTCTGTTGCTTTAGTCGTTAGTTATTCCATCTCCGGCTGTCTGTGAAATATAACTCATATTTGGTATCGATTTACCTCAAAACAAACAGCATTAGGGATAGGGTAGTATGCGCTACGTAGTTGATTGAGTTTTTACGTTCAGATATATTCCTGTGATGAAATTGAAAGCAAATATTCAGTTTCAATCAATATTCAGTATCAATCTCTTTTAGAAATACCTAACTCTAATTATTCATAAGAGGTCCTCTTAAAAGTTTTATTGGTATATTAGGAATGTCGTGCAGTAAAAATATATATTCATACATGGAAAATATTATGGAAATTTTCGATACGCATTCAGCACATATTTGGGCCTTTATATACTTATATACTCTTTTCAATACATTTTTATGTTCTCGATTTGGAAATAACATTCCTGAATTAGGTTATTCGTCATTTATTTCTTCAAAAACAAAAATTGTCGGTAGTAGTCAGAATCGGCAAACGTGATGGCTTTTCAAGTTTCTAATGGAAGAAAAATACTCCAGATGAATAATAATTTAATTTAAACTCTTGACTGAATGTTTCACAAATGAAAAATAATAACTAAAATAAAATAATATCGTTGAGGAAACATGTTTCCAACGGTCGGCTTATAATTTTCATCTTTGCACAAATATGCTCTGTTAATTTTCGCTGTTGTATTTGAGTTTAATTGCTTAAAATTATTTTTACTGTTTTAGAAGCGGAAGCCAGGGAACTATATAGCTCCGATTGGGCGTACATTTTGACGGCGGTTCCGCGCGACTCAAGAACACGGTGGGAATCGAACCCACTAGCAGTAGTAAGCCGAAGCGATATAAGATCAATATACCGTTCGGTTACTGAGAATCTTTCATATGAAGAGATTGTCCTGATATTTTTGAGGAGATATGATAGACTAAAGTAAGCATACTACGAGTATAATCAATGTATCGTTAAAAAAATTCATTTTTCTGTACCACTCTTTTCGATCTTTTCCTTCAAATTTTATTATAAAAATCTGGGTGAAAAAATGTTGAAAAAAAACGATAAGAATAACGAATATGAAGAAATGTTTACGCTATCTTGCATATAAATGTTTTTCACATTAATGTAAACTACATTTTTGGTTCATATAGATCTAGGTGTATGTAATTTGCTGAGGGGTTGTTATATTTTGACAAATTTCAGTCGAATATTATGGTAAATAACCAGAAGAAACATGATCGAAATCTTAGACGTGAAGTGCCACATACAAATATCTGTCATATTACCGAATGTATGTATTGGTGAGTTCAGTTTGAACCCATCAGCTGAAGAAGCTGAAGTACTCATCAAAACGCATCGCACACTCATACTGTAGTGTGTAGATGTGAAAATTCATGCTTAGGAATATAACTAGAGGGATCGTACTAGGGGTATAACAACAAGTTTAAGTAGGCGATTTATTCTCATCGACAAACACTGAGATTTCATTTTTTATATGATTACTATCTGACATAATTTGGTAGTACAACCCATAGATGGCACTACCATTGAAAAGCACCGGTAATAACATGCGCTCCAAGAAACATTAGCGAAACTTAGCATAAGTAAACACTGAATGTTAAACATGAATCCCAATTGATTCCCCTACGAATAATTATATCTACCCGCTAGTAAGTCTGTTGATATCCACAAGGTCAAGGTTCAGATAATAAACTTACAAATTAGCATCAGTATAAACTACTGGCCAAGAAGGTCATCTGGACCATAGAATAAACGACGTAACATCTTGCCTTTACAGAACTAACTCCGTTGGAAACCTAATTAATTCTCCGGCATTATCCTTGAGTGCGGTTCAGCTTTGAACATCATTAGCACACATGCCCTGACTGGGGGTGGTACAACAGATTGCGTTATTGTTAACCCAGACGGCAGTCGAGTTCAATCTCTCAATCCCTCTTTCCTCGATGTTGCCCTTGCATTGGTTACGTGTTCGAATTAGTAATTAGCGCCAGCCACGGCTTGATCATCGATCCCCCGGTTTGCACTGTTCTCCTGCGAGGTAAATATGCACTTGTTCTATGTTCTATGGTGCGTTCCCTTTACTTTGATGCTAACCGAAACTGTGGTTCGTCGGTTACCGTTATCTATTGTCTAATGAATTGTTGTGCATTTGACAGAAAGCCGAATATCCTTACGAATAGGCAGGAGGTCCTCAATCTCTCCTGTTTAACTTAAAATAGTCATTTTATTAATTTTTTCAAAATAAAAAACCTTATGATATAATTCCAAAGTTTGAGTGTTCGAAAGATTAGCAATGTATTTGTCATGTATATTAAAGAGTGTAAACAGGTTAGCCTGTCCGATCATTGTAAACATGTTTTTTTTTAATCCAAGTTTTTCTAAAGAATAAAATCATCACAATTTTAGAATGATAACTTAAAAATAACCTGCGTCGACAAAAAAGACTAATTTGAATCATTATGGATTTGAAAACTCGCATATAGTTCAAACGAAAATTTTTAAGTGATTTTACTTGAATAATACCTCAATATTCAATATTATTTTTCAATATAATCGTAAATGTTTCAATAAAATGGTAGATTTCATTCCTCAGTTTTTCTGCAATTTTTAAGGTAATAACAACAAGCTCTTCTCTCTGTTAGAAAGGCCAACTTGTATCAATTTTAGGAAAGAACAGCAAAACAATTCGCAGACAAGAGTCGGACTAGTTTCATTAAGTTGCCTGGGGTGAGAAGAAGTCGAAAAGGGGGTGGAAAAAGCAGAAGGCAAACAAGAACCGAAAGCAATTAGATGCTTTCATCCAGAAGTATACAGTTTTGCTGGGTTTGTTTCAGTCCGTGTTTGCATAAGCTTTGTTTATGTAATTGTTTCAAACGTAATGTGAATGAATAAAATTTTTGATTAAAAACAAAATGAATTTTAGAATTCTCGAAATTTCGAATTGAATTTCATGTTACGTTGTTGGGGCTCATTCGAAATGATTATATGTTGTATGAACATTCTGATAATGCCGACCGTTATTGACAAAACGTTCAAAATATGCAGCATTAAAATAAAATTGTTTGCATATGTTCTTTCAATATGATTACGAACAGAATCAATTATTGATTATCCGATACTTAATTTCGTTATTTTCACAATATTTTGTTAAAATCTTGGTAAGATAAGTACCTACACTCAGTTTCAATTTTGAAATGAAAACTATTTGAATTTAAAAAGCTACACCGACTATTGGAAGTTAAAGAAATGTACATTAATTGACCTTTGACTTCGTAAAACATTGTTCAAAAATTCAAACTTTAGACTTGATTCCGCTAGTTTCATTTACCAGGCAGATGTTTCGAACTGTCCCATTATCTAAAGCTTTATATCATATTTCAAAAGGTGCCAAAGTATGTCAGAATAGTTATTCACAATAAATTGGACCATAAACTCATTTTTCATTAATTTTATACCTGAATTAATTCATAAGATTTCCAAGAAAAAAAATGTTAGAAATATAGATAGATATAAAAAACAGACATGATTTCCTGCTCCTTATAAAATAATGAAAAGGTAGAAAAACCTTGTAATAAATTAAAATTTTCTTATTGTGATGCGATTTATGAGAAAAATATAAAAACCAATCCTACAAATATCAACAGGATTTCAGGTCAGTGCATCAGAAATAACCACTTCATAAATTTTAATAGTTAGTACAAAGGTTTTGCATTCAATTGGAAAAAGATTCGACCTATTAATAGGGATCGGTATTATTCAACTGATTCCGAAAATTTATACCTGCAAAATAAAGGTTTTTTCGCTGATTATAACAGCATTAAAATTAGGTAGATTTTGAACTTTCACCTGCCCGAAACAAGTAGAGCAAATCAACCCTTTTCAGTTCATTGAAAAAATGACGAAGAGAACTTCTGGATAAGGAAATCCTAGAGCAATCTCTTCAACATTTCCCATTAATGTTGATAAATTACATAAAACGCTTAATATAAATAATGTCAGGAGTTTTCGGAAGGAAACCTCACCAACAACCATACAGGCATCTTCTATATCCACTAACCCATTCGCATTATCTGTATAAAAAGGAAAGGTTAAGAAATTTAAATATTAATGAGGCAATAGAGGACTAAATCAAAGGTGACAGAGGTAAAATACACAAATTACGAACGAAAACCATAAATATGCAAATCAAATTGTTCTATCATAACAAACTGAAAGTATTAGCCAATAAAAATGTGCTCCACGGGTAGTGGCGATATATTTTGACACTCCCTGTATCTTCGTCAAGTGGGTGGACAAAGATGGAAAACAAATGGTTAATAAGCGTACGTACACGCCCTTTTCGATGCATTCCTGGCATTAACGTGCACCATTTCACGCTTATTAAATTGGGAAAAAGGAACACCAACTTTGACCCACGCGTGATGGAAGCAATTTGCCGGTATGAAAATGATTTATGGCACAGAAAACCTTTGAATTGAAAATGTCATCTGATGAATACATCGAGTATATGATTGATTTTTCAAAACATTACTCCGCATCCTATAGGTAGGGGGTTTCCAAAGTGATCTCCAGTACCTACCTAGTCCAGGTAATTCTGAATATCACAGATTCTGATGTTTAATGTAAGCTGCAGATTTGGACAATAATATCAAATGAAATGGGATACGTGACTTTTTCACATACAAATTGTTCAAACCTACCACTCAATATTTAACAATAAAATTTTTTCAATCAGAGGAAATGCGGGCCTGAATTAAAACCCTGTGGGGCGCCGCCAAAGTTACAGCGCACGAATTACTTGGGGGTTTTCCATCAAAATCTTCATTCGAAAACTAATCTCCAGCAACTTACTCAACCAAAAGGACTCGATAGTTCACATATGATTCCCCTTTTGAAGACTATTATACTAAGTGTTTAGTATACTTTTTTTAAGTATACTTGTTCACTAAATTATTAAACTAAGTAAACAAATTATCAAAATATTCTAGAAATATATGAAATACCAAAGCATCTTATTGGGAGTGAAGGTATCATTTATCGTCAAATTTTATTTTGTACACTGTTTTATTATGGACTTGTACCACTAAATATAGTGAAAAATGCGGTATTACAACACCATCAATTCGTTTGTCATCGCGAACAACAGATACAGCTAGAGAAATAGACTAAGAATGTGATACCCAGTACATAATATCTCTCAGAAAACCTTATACATATAACTTATCGACCAGTAAATGGGAATTTGGTGCTTATTACTCTTAAACCCTATAAACAATAGAGTAGCAAGCAGACACAAAAGTGGACCCACTATAATTGGGCCAATAAAATATAAACGTAACCAATTTGTTAACCTGGTCTAATTATATTTCGATTATGGTGATAATCTTCATCAGGACTCTATAAGGTAACAGATGTTAATAAAATGTCATAACCAAAAATTCTTACATATTTGACGGCTAACTAGGCTAAAAGTTTAGCCAACACCATAAGCATGTAGTTAAAAAATATAAGTATGATACTATACAGAAACTGGAAGTTTTTAATAATAAAATATAAAAATATATAAATTGCGATAACCTAACTAAATGATAGAACCGATAAACCAGAATTGCCGGAAACACAGAGAAATATCAACGAAAAAACACAGAAGTTAAAAAAGGTAATCATTCTAGAAACAAATGTCATTACGAGCAAGTAACACAAAATGTCTACTAACACTCAGAGGTTGTTGAAGAAGGTCTTATTTAAAATGTTTTCAACGTAAATAACTGTAAATACAGCTGAGTCTAGCAGAGTCAGCTAGAGTGATTCACTTTTTTAACTTCTGTGGCAATTCTTGTTTATCGGTTCTATGTTTTAGTTAGGTTATCGCCATTTATATATTTTTATATTTTATTATTATTAACAACATCCAGTTAGCCGTGAGATATAAGAATTTTTGGTCATGACATTTTATTAACATCTGAAATAACTATAATAGAAATATAGACCAGGTTAACAAATTGGTTAGGTACGTCTCAATTATAGTGGGCCTACTTTTTTTGCAGAGAATTCATAAAAACATTTTCTATATATATATTACATACTTTCTTCACACAAAAAGAACTGGATCATCAAAAGCTCAGTTCTTCATCATTTCAAATTTGAAAAAAAAAAAACAGGCAAACAACTATAGAATATTTGAATAATAAAATGGTGTGCACATTCCTTTCCCTTCTTACTATCACAAATTTGCATATGATCAAAAAAAAGAACAATCCGCGAGCTTTGATATCACATATCACTAACGTCTAAATTGAAAACTCATCCTAAATATGAGCATAATTTACCAAGCACGCATTCTTTTCCCGTTAGGGTAGTTCACTCGATAAATCTGGTCGATGGAAACGTATCAAATTTCAATTAATACCATTTCGTTCGTAATAATTAACGTACACACTCTTCCAGCGTAGCATCAGAATGATGCATAGCCAGTTTGAAATAATAATTATTCTGTAGTTACAGTTATTTATGTAACGACATAATAGAATTATTATTCATTGGAAGCATCAAAGGAAGCCGGTTTATTTACAAATAATATAATACCACACACAGGCACCATCCTTCTCTTCGCGATAGCGTCCGGATAAATCCATTCGGAGATGAACAAACGAATAAATATTGTCGTCAGCTAAACTCCAGTCAGGTGTGATTGAAAAAAGAAAGTAACCCATTCGTATAATGGAAATTTCTGGGACTTATTTACATTAAAATTGATTGATTTGAATGGATATTAAAGATTATTCTTGAAACTTCCTTTTGAAAATGTATAGCATGAGGAATATCTTGAGTTTTTTTCATAATTTGTAATGTACTTGGGACATAGGCTAAAATTATGTATTCATAAAAACAACTTTTATGTCACAATGAAAATTAAACGTGTAAGATAATTGTAAAGGTTGTCTTTAACTGATCGTATTTAGTTGAACATTTGTTTTACAGATAGGGTGTAAAAGTGGTCGAGACACCACATATCAAGAGAGACGCCATACTACCCATAAGCCAGTGTGCGAAAGAGAAAAATGAATATTTCTCACTATATTAGAAAGTTCTTGGACGCTACCACGAGGACCTGTCAGTGCCTAGGTTGTGGATGAGCACACCGTTATGATGAGGAAAGAAAGTTATGCCGCCAAATTAAGTTGCTGAGGTTTATGTGGTTGTGGTTTTGGTGAACATAGTTCATAATAACAAAGAGACAGCTAAATAGGAGGGAATTTAATATAAAATTTTTGTTATCAATATGTTAGTTTAGTGTTTCATCATGTTTGTTAATTTTGTTAATATGAGCTATGTGGCGCCTCTCCCATAATCTGAGGATAGATGCCATACTTCACTTGAGTTGTTGGTAGTATATAATTTTTCCAATAATTTTCTTTTTATTAACACTAAATCATGAAAATAAATGAGAAAAAGTCGAATATGTTCAGCAACAATGTGGTTGAAGATCTGAAATATTGTATCCATAGCTCTAATTTTTCATTTGTAGTCTTGGTATTTCTGATGGGTCTCAGACATTATTTTACTTAATGTACATAGTGAGATATGACATAGTGAGATAAAAACAACGGCGCTGATGAAAATAATCACAATTCATCATAGTATAAAGTATTCATACAAGAAAAAGTTGGGACCTCAGCCAAGTTCTATTAAATAATGACAAAACACCAGATGCTATCAAACAAAATTATATATGTGAGACTTCAGACATAATAATTCTGTCAACTTTCACGATGAGTCTTTAGTATTTTATAATTTATATGCATCGGTTAGGAAACTTGAACCTACGAAAATTCTTCTCAAAGATTAATTTCTATTTTGGTGCTCTCTTAATTCGTTTTAGATTTATTCTTCGAATTTATCAGTTCAAATTATTGAAGAGGAGCCAAAGTAATAAGTGATTTGTTCTCTCTAAACTAGACTATTTATTTACTGCTGAAAGTTATCTAGTTATACGTTCCAAAGAATTTAATGTACTATATTTTCATTGTTTCATTTTCAATTGATAGCAAATTGTTATTTGCTATAAACTTTCAGCGTTCCTATCAAATTTGAAATCAACAGATTTTTGTAATTGACACTTCAGTGTAACATACATAAAATATGAATATTCAACTCATATTTTTGAGGACGACAGATGACAAACATAAGAAAGATGCATTCGAAGTATGTAATTTTATATGCGTTCATGAGCACTCTGTCAGAGTTGAGTGGAATACTTTTCCTGGTTGGTAGGGCTGAGTTAATTAAAACTCACCCCCGCTTCTAGACGTTTCTACTGTATGAGGGACACTCAATGATTTAGGCGACGTGATATCGAAGTAGATACGAGCTCTCTGAGAATTATCATATTAAAAAATTTTCGATCCCAAATATTTTTCCGCAACAACATACCCTTATTTCTTAACCCAACTGAAAACATTTTCATGTTTTTCATTATTTTTCATTTTCCCATTCTCTTTAACCTCAAATATAGAAAATTATATTAGTTTTTAGGTATACATTCGAAACCCAAAATAAGTTGATGATACACAAACAGGTCATAAAGCCGCGTGGACATATGGTATTCCACTTTGGGGGTGTACCTACTCAAATAATTTGAAATAATTCAAAGATTTCAGAATAAGGTACTAAGAAGTATCGTAAACGCCCCTTGGTAGGTAGGAAATAGGGACCTGCACAGAGACCTAGGACTGAAGATCCTAGCAAACATTTAGGAAAGACATTTTGCAAAGAAGTATGAAGAACAGCTACGAAATCACGTTAATGTCGAAGCAAACTAGCTGCTAGACTAACGTGGCGTGGTGAGAAGACTCAAAAGAAATAAACCTTTTGAGTTAGTGTAGTAGGCAGAGCACAGAGTGTGTTGTGTAGTGAAATCTTCAGCTTTAAGATTTCATTAAGATAATATTGCTCGTTAATTGTAACTGAATTTATGGAAAAAAATTCTCAGTCTTTGAAATATGTCGACAAACAAAATTTTTACCGTATAAGAACGAATTTTCAGTTTTGTTTGAGAAATTACTGCTTAATTTCTTAGTTTTTAGCAAAACTGCTCTTCTGGTTCAAGGGTTTGATACAACTCATCTTAATGGGTTGAAACAATCAAACAAACATCCAGTGTATTGAAAAATTTCGTGAAATTTAGCCAAGTGTTTTTAATTGATAAAGATAAACAACTGTTAAAGTAAAAAATATTCTTCCGAAATGCACAGAAAAGGAAAAGAAGATAGGGTAGTTTCATTGAGTTCAAAGTTTAATGTTATAAAGTTATTTATTCACTTCACTAAAGCTAGTAAAACTTTGACTGAACTGGCAACCCTGTTGGAGACAGGGTTACCATCGTTCCGTCCAAAGTTTCGCATAGTCTGGCCCATATTTCTGACTTGACGTAGATGTCGGTACGTGGTTGCTCATCTTTTCGCTAAGTGAATTAGTCACGTCGGTCGGGAGGGGTTGGAGACGAGAAGGGCATCGTGCCGTTTCCTGATTAATTTCAAACACGTCGATCGACGAACATCTAGAACATTATTATTAAATATTCGCATAATTTAACACGAAATTATGATTAATTGATATTTAAATGGATGACTTGAAGGCAGAAGATAGAACGATGGATCATCCAGAGGCTTGCCTTCTCTTCACGTGTCTAGACATGAACGGAATATTGGTCATGATTTATGAAGCCGAAAGTAAGCTTATGAAAATCTTATAGAATTAAAGTTGAAAACTTGACACTGATTTGAAATTCAGTAATAAGGAGAAAGAGGTGGATTTAGTGATAGAGCCCCACATAGTTTTTTCTTTAGATTTATATAATATGCAATAAAAGCAGGCTCTACAGTTACAAGACATTAGAGGGATTATTACATAAATAGTACTAAAGATAGTTTAGGTTAATGTTTTAATCCAGTCGACACAATTAGTACATAATCGTTTGGATTTTGAAATCGTTTCGGAGCAAACAAAACACAGGACGTGTTTTTAATGTGTTTTCAAGTTGAGGATATCTTAAAACTTTTTAGAGGAGAATTATCGTAATTTTGAATTAACTTCATAAACTTTAAACTGGAATGTAAAATAACATATTTCGAGGTAAATATCGCTGCACTTCCATGAACACGTATGTAATTCGGCCACTCTTTATAGCTGTTACTCAATAAAATTATAGATGGCGCTAGTTAAAAATTTTACAGGTTTCTTCACAATTAAAATTCAGCTTTAGTCAACGAAAATATAACTGAACGAATAGCCTCTATTGTGCCAAGGAACAAACTTAAACAGAAGTTGCAAAAAACCAGAACAATACGCGGAAACATTATTCATAAACTCGCCAGTTTATGGATGAAAATATAATCTTAAAAATTCAATATTCAAATGAGTTTTTTATATATTCTTCTCCCCTCCTCATGAGATTTAGTGAGATTCTGTTATCTCCCTCCACCCATTTTTATTTCATTAATACTTTTTAAGAAAAGGAGTGTACTTTATTAAATATTGTAAAATCCTAGAGAAACGAATGACGTCGATTTCGCGGGGGCGTTCATTTTCCCCTCTCGTTGCCGATAACGACTGGATTAATTAGGACGAATCAAGTCGGATCTACGCTGATCGGTGAAGAGAACTGGTCGGCGGAACGAGAACGACCTTCAGGTCCTAAGAGCGAACAGAGTGCACTTAAACGTCATTATTTAAATAAGAGTTGATCGCCGCGTCGAGTTAATGGAGATCGGAACGGAGCCGCTGCGGGCTGCGTTTCGCTATTAGCTTAGACGGCCGTAAAAGAACGCAAAATGGACTTTCATTAACAATAAAGTTAAATCTATAACGCACACTGTCGGATTTCTATAGACGGATGTCGAATCGCATGACTTTTGCTTTGTTAATTGAATATTATTATTATCAAGATGAGTTTGAATGTTTTGAACATGACAGTAGATGCTATAACTGCGTTCCACGATAAGGATAAATAAAACTCCACTGTTCGAAAACAACAGGATGAGTGTTCTATAAATGTATTATAAATTATGATCTACAGGTGGTGTTGTATTGTAGACATAAATGACTTACATTTCAGCTTACTAACTACAGACTGTCAACAATAAAATTATCATATTTGAAAACTACTTTTTGCAGTAATTAACCAACTTAGACGTTAAAAATAAATATGTTCGTATAATTGTGTTAACATATTTGTAGTATTTCCCTTATTTTGAAATGTATACATATTTGTTTTAATTAGTTTTCTGTTTATGGAGAATAGTAAAAGTGCTGGGAAAACATTTTACGATAAATATTTCGAGTAATGATTTCTATGAGAAGCATACAAATTCTTTATATGATTTACTGTTCAGACATAAAGAAAATAATCTCAATAACCCGTCAACAGAAACAAGTTTTCACATGATTTTTCTATTAGAAATGGAATGCTGGGTAATGTATCGCATCAGTTTCCCTACGTCTATATTTATCATGTAGTCTAGACAGAAAACAACCAATTACTTTTCGAATAAACTGAGAGTTTTAAAATGTCTCATAGCGCAATTGCTATCGCCATTGTATAAGAAAAGCAATAAGATATTGCAATATATTACTTCGACTTCCACGCATTTCAAACTCATATATTTCACTCGAAAGAATGTTTCGCATTTGAAGTGATTCCTCACTTCAACTGCCGAAACAGATTTGGAAAATTGCCAATAAAAAATAGGTTCAACTTGATTCATATTCTATTGAATTCTTTTAATCGCTATAAGAAGGATTATATTATTATAAATTGAATCAAATTAATTGTAATCTTGTTCTTTTTATTATCCTTATATTAAATTTATCATAAGTACTTTTTATATTCATCTATTTTTATATTTTTTATTATTATATTTACTTAATGATTGAAATAATTTTAATTTTATTGTACCATCAATCTTAATTTTTTAAAACTAGTTATAATAAACGCAGTTTTATAAGACGAGATATTGAATTCTATATTCCAACAGAATGGTAAAATTTGGTGATATGTACATTGAATCAAATTATCGTTTTAAGTTTAAGATTTTTCTGAGGAAAACACCAGAAAAAAAGAATGAAAAATTCTCTCATTGAATCTTAACAATTGTTAAAGAGGTTGTGACGATGTTAAGATTCCTTGATTCGAATTCAAATACGAGATGAAGTTGGTGATACCATTATAAATCATTGGAAATTAAAAAATCCAATTTTGAAACGGAATATGCAAAAAATTTTCAAAAAACTAACCAAGTACTTTTAAGCAGGATAATCCGCTGAATTCTCATATATTTTCAATCCAGTTTGAATAAACCTCATTACGTTTGTCCAATATGATTATAATCTAGCAATAATATACAATATTAAAGCAAATGCCAAGTGAAGTCAGATTCCCGCTACTTTATTTCAAATTAATTTCGCTAATTCCCAGATTATCTTACCAATATCGGCAATATTGTAATTCCTACAAATGAAAACGATGATTTCAAAGATCTTGGGTGGTTGTAGCCACCGCGTTTCCAACCTATATCACCTTTTGCAGTCGAGAAAAGTCGTTAACGGCTTTAATATTCAATTAAGGCGTAGCTGCCGGCTAAAACATGCAGACAGAATGTCGGATTACAGCGTTGCCGCAATTTAAACTCAAAATAATTAACATAGGCTAGCGAGATAAGGCACTTAAAAATCGATTTGGATTTGGTTTCGTTTTGGCGCTGAAAACTTGGATACATAAATACGCAGATAATAATCTGCAAATTAAATTTCGAAAAAAGACTTTGAATTTTCTTAATCGGATGATTTACGGAATTGTATATCGTTCCTAGACTCCCAATTTTTGACCGCCGTGAAGTTAGCAACGAAATCCCAGCAACGAATCGTACCTAAAGGTCTCACACACGTCAAGATATGTATATAAGAACTTCGAAATCACAACTCGGTCAAGTACATCATTTGCTGAAACTAAATAATTCCCCCTTTTTATATATTTCGAAAATGTCGATAGTGTTGGTAGATTGTGTAGTGCTTTGTAATTATTATTGTAAATATTATTATCACTTTCGATAGAAAATGGTCACCTAAATGTCGCAGTCGTCGTACAAGGGCGATGGAGAAAAAAGTTAGTTCATAAAAATTTGTTGAATGATTTTGTCTACACATTTTAATCCCTTTCGATATGGCCACTTCAACGTCGCAACCGTCATTGGCGTCGTATAGGGGTGATAGGGACAAAAAAGTGCTGTATTTTTTAAACTGAGTTGATGAATGATTTTGTCCACACATTTTAATCCCTTTCGATAGTATATGGTCACTTCAATGTCGCAACCGCCACTGGAGTCGTAAAAGGGTGGATGGGGTAAAAAATTGGTGTATTTTTAAAACTAAATTAGTTCACAAAAATTTGTTTAATGATTTTGTCTACTCATTTTTTGCCTTTATCACCCCTATACGACGCCAATGACGGCTGCGACGTTTAAGTGGCCATATCGAAAGGGATTAAAATGTGTAGACAAAATCATTAATCAAATTTTTGTGAACTAACTCAGTTTAAAAAATACTTAAGTGATAATAATATTCACAATAATAATTACAAAACAACCTACAATCTACCAACACTGTCGACTGTTTCGAAATATATAAAAAAGGGAATTAATTCGGTTTCATCAAATGATATACTTGATTGCCGAGTTGTGATTTCAACTTCTTATATAAATATCTTGACGTGTGTGACACCTTTAGGTACGATTCGTTCCTGGAATTTCGTTGCTAACTTCACACCGGTCAATTTTTGTGCTATAAAAACATTACAATCTCCCAAACTTCAGTCAGATAATCTTAAAATTTTTGTTAACAATTTGAAAAATTTTGATTTTATATGCCTTATTATTTCTTAAGTGATAACTGCAATTTACCACACCTAAACTATCTGATGATTTGCTTACAAAAGATTACCGAAATAACTAACATTTGGCTGAAAATCATTTTGTTATGGAGATTCGTTAATGGATTTCATTATCAATTTCAACATAATATCATTAACAGTATGTCAAGTTGCTATTATATTTTTCTATCGAGCTTGCATTCTCTATCGTCTATCTTATACATCACCCAAAACAAGCCACAAACGACACATCATCGTCCTAATATCTCATAATAATGTTATTAAGAAATCAAAATGTGGATATCGTGTATCTAAATTATTCTAGCGTGGTCCTCTCATCGCAATCAAATTCCAGATAATCTCAATTGAGCTCTTCCGTTTTGATACCAAATGCTAAGAGAGCGTAATCTTGTCAGAAAAAGACATAACAGGACGAACTCTCCATTCAATGCGTTCACAAGGCGTCTAATTATACACCAATCCACGAAATGAGACACTGATAGAGGCTCTTTCAGAACCTGATTTATCGCATCTACTCCTTATACACTTCACGGTATAAAAAAACACTAGAAATCAATACCGATTCTGCTATAATAATTATAGTGAGCCACGATAAACGTCAAGAACAATCGAGTATCGCGTAGTGAAGATAAAGGGGAAAATCACGTTCGCTAATTGTGTCATTCTATTGTTAAAGACGATTTGGAGTGCCTTTTACCGTTCTAGGATGTAAGGCAACGAGCTGGCAGCATTTCATTCGGTGTTCGGTTGCTCGTGGCCATAGAGGTCACAATTTAAATTAGATTCATTGATAGAAAAGAACGAAAATAATATTCGATGTTTGCTTCCTGTGGAACACGTTTTTCTCGAAACGACTATTGTTGTTTTTTCGAGTTGGCTGTGGGTTAATCGTCCCCAACGGCTGTCGAACTGTAATAAATGAATATAGTTGGTATTTTGTGGATGCTTTGAAACAATTTACCTCCCTCGTTATTCATCAAACAGTTAGGTATATGAAGATGCCTCCGATTAAATTCACTGAGTATCAATAGAAAAATTTATTAGAACTCAAGAATAAAAGGGAATAAACTCGAAAATATGCGAATGTTTGGGAAGATTGAAATATTACACCAAAAGTATCGTTCATGACAAAACCACACAAAATTGTTTAATATACGAGTACAATAATAATGGATATGTATGGGTAGACTGTATTACACATTTTTTCCGTAGTTAAGCAAACGGTTTTTTCATTCGGAAAATGTCATTCGGAAAGTCCATCGAAAAAATTCTGAAGTATAGGTTTCTATATGTGCATAAACGATATGACGCTGCTACACTATTTCAAGGGATGATGTTAGAGCACACTCAATTCGAAAAGAAACTGGATGAAAGACAAACTGTTTCCACTTACAAGAAACTCATCAGTTTTGTCACGATCACCTCCAAGTCAGGCAACCACTTCAACCCTTAATAAACCTATTTTAATTCCAAAAATTAAATTGTTTATATATGTATATAAAAATTTGATGCATCAAAAATCATGTCATATAACGTATATTTCAACACGTAACATTGAATGATGTCAATACGTATTTTACTTGTCAATAGATTGCATTAATGGTGCGTTCAATCTTCTAGTATTTCCGATTCAATAAGAAGCCAATAACTATCTATAAAACTAATAGTATAGATATAAACAAACAAGCATGAACACATATAGTTTTATACACATAAGCATATTTTTTTTGGCTAAACAGTGTAAATAATATTAAAGAAAATACACGAGCACTCCTTTGAATAATCGAAATGAATTAACATAACCACATCGAAGCTATATGAGCATTTGAATTGTCGAACCTTCCACTATAACTCAAGGGATAGTGTTAGGGAAAATTGAAATTGACACCACACTGAATAAAAGCATAATATACACGCTTGGTCTAAAAGGAACTCGTCGCTTCCTGTTTCTTGACAATAACTGGTTTTTAAGGAATTGAAAAACAAAATTAAAAATGCACATTTCGTTAAAAATGATGACTTGCACAAAACTTTGAAACCTTTTTTAGGTTTCAAAGTTTATTTCGTTTTTGGAAAAAAAAACGACATAAACTTTACGTCATCACGAAAAATAGTTAAAGTGGAATTTGTTAACACATTCCAAAAAACAACGTAATCATTAAATTTAATCAAATGTTCATATCAAAGTATACATTGCGTGAATCAACTTTGAATATGATGAAATAGGTTTGAAATATTACACACAAACATTCTCAAATAGGGTCGGATTGTTACTTTTATCATGACGTTGATTCATCGCATTATTTATTTATCGCTAATGCATGAATGGTGTACATTTCTGCAAAAATTCGCTGATGAGGGAGTTCCACATTATTGCAGTCGAGTAAAATGGATAGGAAAGGCTTGGAAGAATTCTGAATGGATGTTCGCTACATCATGCTATTTTTCAACCAGAATAAAAATCGTTCAGAGAAGAGAACTTCAGATAGTGAATGGGTTGAAACTTCATGTTAAATACTGAGAAAGATTTTTATTGAGGCTGTGAAACTCAATCAAATCACTAACCGAAACTTATTTTCAAGGAAATATTGGTATTAAATTGATTAAGTTTTTCAATTTCTTCCAGATCTGTAATTATTTCAGTACTTAATTATATGTACATTTATTTCATGAATTTATATTTTAATTTGTAAAGGCATTCTCAATCCGAAAAACTACTGAAGATATTAAGCTATTCAGATGAATTAAAGTTTAAATGGGAAAATAATTGATTAAAGTCATATTTCATCATATAAGTATAAATATCTGTAATCAAAATCTTTCAGAAGCAAAAGTTACGAAACCAGAATTGCACTGAAAAGTTTCAATTTAAGAAATGTTAATAGTATACGAATTTATATAAAAATTCAATTTATAGAAATTTTATAGTAGACGATTAAAAATTGTATTGATTTTTTTTTCAGATCAAACTTGCTAGTTAATGCAGTCAAAATCATTTATTCCATCCCAACTGAAGACTTTGATGTTCATTATTATATCTATATGATCGAATATTCACTTCAAATTGTGATTGCAAACTAAAGGTTAGTCCACAGATCATCTCAAATCTGACGTTAAAGCTCACGGTGTACGTTGCCCTTTATTTAGCATGGTTCAAGACTTAATTAACCTTCCATACGAAAATATCCGCTGAGTAACTGCGAAAAACAATGCACCAGAACCAGCTATTTACTGCTAAAGTTGAGTAACAGGGATTATTCGAAAAATGCGGCGTTCCGCCATTGTCGTGCACGCGAAGTCGCAGAAATAAAAGATTTTCGAAGGGGAAAGATGAATATCGTCGTTTACGTCTTCTGGCAGGATGTCAAAGAATTCATTTGTGCGTGACGTGCAGTATTTGCCTCAGCTGTAATCAACTCCAGCGAGATTCATACCGAGGACGATATATCAGAAAATGATAAATTGACAAACATATTACAATGTCATTCTAATATTAATGACAACTATTTCAAATTTCATGTGGGTTTTAATTGAAATAGACAACAAAAATATTAGTGATATTCTGTTATAAATATTTAAGTATAAGTACGTCATAAATAAAATGAACGGAAAAAATTAAGGAAATTAGAGCAGATGCAGGCAAATCTAGGGAGCTCATTTTTGTAAAGCAAGTCCGTCGAATTGTACTTTTATACTTAATAACTACCTTTATTCATCTATGTTCATCTATCTTCAATTCACCTATGGCAAGTCCACTCTAATTGATGAAATAATGGATATCAATTCTTTATTTCGATAAATATTAATAATAAGTATCTACATTTCATTGCGCAATAATTATTTGATTGACAAATCCTAATGAAAATGCGGGGTTTAAAGACTGCTATATTTTGCACCAATAAAGGCAACAACTATGGAAAATTATATTGAATAGTATTGGCATTTGCGTCGTGCAAATGCACTATAATAAGATATAATAGAGGGGTCCAATTTTGAGTTGTCAAACCAAAATCGACCAATTTTGACTTGTCATTTCTAAAGTAACCTTAAATTTACTCACTCAATATTCAATACCTACATGTTTGATGATAATAGTCATATCTGGTAACCCCCAATGGCCGGAGTCGGGGATCTTTTACAAATCCAATTTCATTTAAATAACAATTAAATAATCATATTATTAATGGATAGTATATGTATTTACAGAAAAAAAAATTTCAATGTACTTGATATTTTCATTGTTTGCAACTTCTTGTAAATACAATTAGTTATTCATTGTGTTCTAAAAAAGACACAATAGATTTATGGTAACTAAAGTGAGAAATGAAAATGTTTGATTGAAATTTATTTAAGTACAATACGTCCGATGAATAGCTACTGCTATAAGCATGTCGGTGACGCGAACACACTAAATTTCACTCATCCAAAAACGTCAAACGACACAGGACATGTCGCACCAAGTCGGTGACGAGAACACACGAGATTTCACCCATCCAAAAAACGTCAAACGACACAGGACATAGCGCACCATGTCGATGACGCGAACACAATATATTTCACTGATCCAAAAAACGTCAAACGGCACAGGACATGGCGCACCATGTCGGTGACGCAAACACACGAGATTTCACTCATCCAAAAAACGTCAAACGACACAGGACATGTCGCACCAAGTCGGTGACGCGAACACACTAGATTTCACCCATCCAAAAAACGTCAAACGACACAGGACATGGCGCACCAAGTCGGTGACGCGAACACACTAGACTTCACTCATCCAAAAAACGTCAAACGACACAGAACATGGCGCACCAAGTCGGTGACGCGAACACACTAGATTTCACCCATCCAAAAAACGTCAAACGACACAGGACATGGCGCACCATGTTGGTGACGCGAACACACTACATTTCACTCATCCAAAAAACGTCAAACGACACAGAACATGGCGCACCATGTCGGTGACGCGAACACACTAGATTTCACTCATCCAAAAAACGTCCAACGACACAGGAAATGTCGCACCATGTCGGTGACGCGAAAACAAAAGATTTGACTGATCCAAAAAACGTCAAACGACACAATACATTGCGCACCATGTCGGTGACGCGAACACACTAGATTTCACTGATCCAAAAAACGTCAAACGAACAGGACATGGCACACCAAGTCGGTGACTCGAACCCATAAGATATTTCTCTACCAAAAGAAGCTTCCTTTTTCTTATCATTTTCCCCTACGACCAAACCGATTTTCACTTCAAAAATATTTAATAATTTGATATTGAGAAAACACAAAAGAAACAAAATGTTAAAGAAATTCAACGCCTTCCTGTTTCTATAGTCTTCTTTGAAAAAACATAGAAACATAACTTATTACCTCGAAATCCAATAGCGTTCGAAAACCAGCCATCAATCTTTCGGAAATGTCATTCGTCGATGCGAATTGATGAATGCGAAAAGACAAACATTAAATGACCATCGCATATACAACAAAGAGCAATAATTACTGAGCGTGGCAACACAATTCACACCGTTCGACCGTTATTCATGTGTTCTCTCGACGTAGAAAGATGGCGATCGCGCTTCATTAAATAATAAGAAAGATGGCGCAACGTATGTCATTAGGCCGATAATATGCACGTGTGCGAGCTTCATTAGGATGGCTCGTTAATTACCGTGCGAATGGCGGCTCTGACCTGTCGGCTAAATGCTCACAACTTAATTCTTATTGCGCGAGTATGTGTTTATCATCTTGGCTCGCGAAACTCTCTCCGAATTCTTATTTTCATTATGCTAAACGTTCCGACAGGCATGAATTGTTGTTTCGCCGGGCTCAGGTATCTGCGAATGCGTGAAGACGAATGTGTAATTAGAAAATTATAAGATATGTTGAGCGGGATGAAAAGGGGGTAACCATTAATCAACTGCTGGGTAATCTGAAGATAATATAAGCCCGAGGAGCATAGAATACCGTTAATAAAGAAAAGAGTAGGTCGAAATGACAAGTAAATTCATTCTATAGTAAAAAACTAGATATTTAGAAAACTAGACGAACTTCTACACTGAACATAAAGGGACGCAGTGAAGTTTTTCCATATCACGCAGGCATAAATGTCACAGTATTAAATGAAAACTTCATTTTAATTGAAATTGTTCTGTTACATTCGTCAGAATGTAAAGTTTATCATCAACAGATATAAATTTCAAGTTGATAATACTTAACTATATGATTTATAAGAAATTCACAAAATCACTTTCTACTTCAAATGGATATCTGATTTTTATCGTGATCTTACGAAAATTCGTCTGCAAAATCTAGGAATTATTCCGTTTAGTAAGGTTCATTCACCCTATTTCTTAAATTTGTTTGTTTCAAATTCTGTTATACTGATATTCAATTACTTCAATTTGTTTCCGTTTTAAATTATTACTCAGTTAATTAATTTTATCAATTTATTTTTTCATTTGTTTAGATTTTGTTCAGGACTGAACACTGACAACTTGAAAATATCAATACAAAACTGAAATTTGGGAATTATCAAAAACTGACAAAACTTTGACAAAAACTTTCTCAATTACAAAAAACAAACTCTTTAGGTACTTACCTAGTAGGTTTTTTTTGTTTCGTAAAATTCAATTCAAATAATAAGTACATTAAAGTATTTCAGTTCAATTCCCTTTATAATCAGATTGTTAATCATATATTATTAGTAAATAGTATTAAAAATATACGTTGTTTTCAATTGAAACAAAAAGGAATCAATCTCTCGAGGTTATATAAACACTTCTATTAAGATTCTGAAAATTTGTGTAATTATGTTATGCTATGTGAAATATTTACTTTTATGGAGATGAAATATTTACTAATAAACGATTGTGGCTTGACTGATTTGTTTATCATCGAAGAAAGTTTATAGAAACATAAATTTCCGGTGAGCACTAAGTACGATGACACATGGTCATGGGATACGATTTTGGTAATTATTCTCAACCGTTATAACTTTCATAAACAGCAATGAAAACCCTACTGAGTTTCAAGAGTGATTGAAGAAATACATTTAAAATCTTAAAAGAAATGAATTTAACGAATGTTTTCAAGCCAACCTGAAACTTGAAATTCTAAAATCGAAAGATCACATAAATATAATCAAACTTGAGGCATAATGAAAAGCTGGAAGAATGATCGGATCAGCATAAAACAGGAAGAGCAAGCAGAAAAATGATTTTTGTATTTACTTACTGTACTTAATTTACTAAAAGTTTTGAATCTGGAAGAAGAATGATCGGATCAGCATAAAACAGAAAGAGCAAGCAGAAAAATGATTTTTGTATTTACTTACTGTACTTAATTTACTAAAAGTTTTGAATCAGTAAAAACAGTTAACTTGAAATGAAAAAATATTTCTACTTCATAAATAGTTAAATTTAAATTTAAAAAAGTAATTGCCGAGAGTTCAATACTAAATGAAAAAGAACTACGAAACCACTTACAAACTATTTCGGACTAAGTAATACTTGAATTAAACAATAATGTAAATTTGAATGAGGTACCTTATATTTCCAATCTTCTTTCTTAGGAATACGAGTATTCTCTTATTAATTTGAATTTAATTTGAAACCACTAAATTTAAAGAATCTGCACACTTTTTCACTGTAATTCAAGTACGTCTTTATCGAATTCTCATCATTTCTAAACTTGGCGTCGTTTTCTCGATTGTTCATATTTTCAATCTCCACGGCATTCGTGGATTGCAATCAATGCTTTATATTCATAGTTGATTATATCTAAATCTAATAACTCTATGATTCAGAATACTGTGTTAATTTGTGACCACAGAGTATCTGACAGTGCAGCATAACCAAACAACTTTACTACTAGACGATTTTTGTGAGACAAATTACTATTACGTTAATATAATTGAAAACATGTCTACATTATCTTCATCTACTTAACTGCAATCTGGTAATAGTCTGGTAAATATTTTGGTTACCGATAGTTTCACAACATCTATTGATATAATTTACTTCTAGGTTCAAGAAGATTGTGTACAAAAATTATGATTTAACCAAATAACCTGCAAGACGTCTATTAAGTATTCAATAACACTATGAACTGAAATAATGAATTCAGTTGTTTCAATTTAATTTATATGGGTTAACTTCTCAGCTATTTTCGCACAAATTAAGATGGATTATCTTTAATAATAGAAAACGTAAGAAAAAGAATTAACAATATGAACAAATTTGGATAACTGACAGTAAGTTCACTCCATGTTTTCATGTTGAATTAAAATATTGATATACTTGAGATGTCGAAATGTCACCATATACATCAATATAATATAAAATGATGAAGATTTATATGAAACTGATAGATAGTGATATAAAGTCATAATTCAATATGAATTCAGAATATTCTGTGTGCATAATAATAAAATAAAACTGGTATGGACTATAGGGAATTTATTCGAGAAATTGTAAGTAAGTAGGTATTGAGAGTTGACCTTCCTCTTTATGATGTTCATGAACAAGCCCATAACAATTCCACTGAATTTCGATTTTATATTTCGAAAAATTTCCCAAGTTTTCGAGAAATATTTAAGACAAACTGATTTTGGTGAAAACCCATTTGCAATAATAAAAAAATGTTGAAATTTTGAAAACAACAATTTTTTTTTCAGAGTAAATAAAATTTCAACCTTCAAATAATTCTTAGCACACAACACATGAAAATAATTCGATGAATAATAAAAAACACTGGAAAAAACGACCTCCAATATTGGTAATTCGAGGAAATATTCAAGAAAATAAACAATATTTTTAATTAATTGAATACAAAAAACAAATACCTACTACTTTCAGTTCATTTATTTTTTGGTGATATTGTATTTGCTTGAGCTTCAACTCAAAATAAATTGTTGATTTTATCAGAAAGGTAAACTGCTGTTTTTCTCCAATGATAAAAAATGTTTTTCGTTTTTTTACAAAATACCAGATACGTACTATCTTAACGAAAGATCTGAAAACTAATGGTTAAACTTTTTCATAGCTCATTAATTGAAAAACTTCGTTTCGAATTATGATGTTGAAACTGACCGAAATTTCGAAACGCATTCAATTTAAATTTGTTTATGATTAGGAACTCTACCTTTTTTCTAAGGTAAGCATTTATTGATCTATAAAATTAATCGACATATAGATGTTAAAAGATTTGACAATATGAATTGTTTAGCAGTTAAAAAAATTTATATTTAATAGTGCTGGCGTTTACTTGATGTAAATCCATTATAATTGAAAATAAACTTAAATTCAAACACTTGAACTTATGATTTACAGTTTATTGACAACATAGCATGACGCGTTTCGTCGTTACAAACGACTTCTTCAGATGCTTACAGAATAATCGTTCATTATCGTTCAAAATTCATTATTCTGTAAGCATCTGAACAAGTCGTTTGTAACGACGAAACGCGTCATGCTACGTAGTCGATAAAGTGTAAATCATAAGTTCAAGTGTTTGAATTTAAGTTTATATTCAAAAAAAAATATATTAAAAATCTCTAAAACGTACTGAGATTTCAAGAATTTTTGGATTAAATATTAATTGTTACTTGAATTGTTATTCACTGTCAGTTTTCATCGTGCTATTGATTCAATTATATGTAAAATTTCTCAACATCTACTTCTAATAGGCTCCAATATTGACTATTACTCACTTGTTTGCCAAATTTTTGAATAATTATCTCAACAGAAAAGGAGCAACAATTATAACTCACAAAACGAACAGACCACATTGGTGAAATATTCAGTATCCAGTGAATTTATAGGTTAATTGATTAGTAATTATAGGTTATTTTTTCAAATTCTGAGTTTCTAGGAGTCTTTCTTCAGCAAAGTGCGAACCGTACAAATTAAAGATGTTAGCTGGAGATACGTATAAACCATTAAAAATTATAATAAAAAGTTGCTCAAATTCCAACAGTTTTTCCGGCAAAATTAGAAGAGGAAAAGTTCGACAAGAGCGAAAATCTCAATATAGCAGAAAGTGAAAAACAAAGAAGTCGAAGGATATTGAAAAGTTGAATTTATGTGGATCACCCTCAATGTTAAATGCAGATCCGAACTAAGGATTTTTTTTGGTATTTCTGAAGTCTTCATAATTTCATTCATTACACTTTCTTATTACTATATCACTATTTATACGTTTTCCAAATCATTCAGTATGAAAATGAGATTTCAGATCAATCAATATCAGATCATTTTCCTGAAAAGTTGATGCGCATTCGGTTGTAAAAAAATTGTGGACTTAACGCTAAGATATCAAGAATTTTTATGACGTAAATTCTCTATAAGTTAGAAAAAATATTCAAACATTTGTTGTACTTATATTTAATTTGTCATATGAGTAGTAACGTATGAAATGAACCAGTTTTTTCAGATTCCTTACCAAATATGAGAATCTTGGTGTATATATTCTGATTTGATTCTGATTGGTGTATTCAGATATTCTGATTTGCAGTAAAATCACCAAAGTTCAATTCTTACTGAGACTTAAAATTTTGTTTTCAAGAGAATATAAATAAAATGATGGTCCCAAGGAGGATCTCTGTGGTAACCCATGATTTTGATATGCTGGTGTACTCCAGAGACGATTGGAGTACTTAGTTTTCTCTCAATGAAAAAATTCTCGTAAAAAATTTGTAGAATTTGAGCAACTCTAAATGTTAATGTTTAATATGTGTTTTCTTCTTCTTTGGCCTTGCCTTTTCCCGTTATACGGGGTCGGCTTTCTTGATCTTGAGGCGCCATTACTTCCGCTGGCTAGAATCGTTATCCGATAGCCCCAACCTCTTCATGTCTCTCTGGACATTTGTCAACCAAGAAGTTGGTGGTCTACCTCTAAATGTTTACGAAGACCGTTCGGCTCGAGACATTTTCTCTATTCATTTAAATTCTTTTGAATTTCATTTTGGTTGTTCGCGAAGGAACCGGTTTTTGGACTTTATCCGTCAGGTATTTCATAACGATATTAAAAAGTAAAGGACTTAAGGTCCTGATGAACTCCTACGTTTATATCAAAATTTTCCGATTGGCCAGACGCGCTTCTGACACGTGTCTGAATGTAATTATGTAAGTCTACAACAAATCTAATGTAACGTTCGGGGACATTTTGAGATCTAAGAGCTTGCCATATTAGCGTTTTCGGTACACGGTCAAAGGCTTTTTCAAGGTCTATAAAGATTATCCTTGTTTTCCCTTGCTTTTTCTATCAACAATCGGAGAGCATGAATCGGATCTGTTGTTCCCCTGCCCGCTGTGAAACCAAATTGGTACTCTGTCAATTTAATAATATTTTGAAGACGCTTCTTAGAACACATTCTCAGATTTCAAGGGACATCCCCCTTATTCTTATAGAAAAAAACTAAAATACTACTTCTCCAAGTATCCATGATTACTTCCCTTTCGAAAATACTGTTGAATAATTCGGTTAGCCAAGCAGCACCATCTATTTTGAGGAGTTTCCACAGCTCAGAGGGTATATTGTCCGGGCCGGTCCCTTTGCGGTTTTTCTTTTTTGCAATGGCTTTTGTGACTTCTTTAACAGTTATTTCATTTACAGGTCCTTCAATCACAGGTAAATCCACTTCGTTTCGGTGGGGGAATTCTTTTTAACAGTTGCTTATAGTAAAAAGATGCAAAAGATGGTACGAGAAGTACCATCTTTTGCAGATGTCCTTATCGTTCGTTATCAGCGTGCCTTCTTTATTTTTAATGTATTTAGTTGTTCTAAGTGTTCTTTAAAACATAAAATTCAACTCTTGTGCCAGTCCTGGATGGATATCCCACTCTTTTATCCGTTTCAAATTAAATTTATTCCGGTTGGAAATAAAAAAGGGACTCGTATAAGAAACGGTCCATCTAAATGCATAGTGAAGAGAATCTTGAGCGAGATGCAAATGAGTTTAATAAATAACGCAAATCGCGTTCGGCGACAATCAAAAACGGATAAAGCCAATCTCAGTCGAGCTGGAAGATGCAAATCTAAATTTGCTTTGTATAATAAAGATACCATTGAAACCCAATCCGAGCCTAGTATTCTTGGTTTCAAATTACAGCGAAGATATACGTATAAGAGGCCACTTTTAGAGCGTTACGAGAACCATTATACTAATATATATAATAAGCTTGAAAAAACTGCGATCCCACTTTGGTGTGATGGTTGACGATAATGATTTGTCCGGTTCGAAGTTATCGTTTCTGCAAATTGAGAATGACAACGTGGACTATAAAATCAACGGCAAGAATCTACGTTACAAGTCTTCTGAAATAACTTTAATGTTTGATGGCTTTTGGTAGTGTCGAATCCATGGAGATGTAGTGATTAGAGAATGGCCGTTTTATTCATGAGTTAGCTGTTCGAGAGTAATAATTTCAAGCTTGAGAAAGTGACGACGTAGTACATGATTACAGAACGCGAAATTTCTTGAAATATTATCCTCAGAAAGAACAGAAAGATACCTAGAAATATCATTAACGAAATTATTACATTTATACAATATTCAAATTTTGTATTAATATATCATCTCCTTGTTGGAAATTCACAAGCAAAAGAGTATCACGATTATATTTGATACAGATAACTAGTTACTTACAGTTTATATACGTCCTTTGAAAAGTAGATATAAATATAAAAGGAATTTTTTTGAATTTGTGAAACGCCACTTTTCGAGTTTGAATAAAAAAAAATCATCAAACTTTCACAATATAACAACGACAAATTTTGCAGGTTAGCCGCGCCTTCACAACATTCAACCAAAAGTGACAAAAGAAGAACACCTTCGCGACTTTGTAGACCCCATGTGTATTCTTCGCATATTTCTCCAATGTCAGACATAATAAATAAGCGGGATGAATAATGAATCTACTTCGTTTAGTCTCTTCAACAAAACAACCAGTTTCTATGTACCAATTGCTCGTTCGTCCTATTAGCATCGGCATAACCGTAATGAGCAACGAGCTGAGCCGTAAAAAAACGGCTTACTTGCCCACGGAGTCACCATAAGGTGCGTTCTAATCGTGCATATAATTCGGTGGAACGCAACGCCCGTACACTGTACTGCACCTCGAGTGCCGTCTGTTTTAATGATGACGTAGATTAATTAGAACAGTCTTTGAGAAACAACCTGATTTAATAGAAGTACAAGGGTCTTTTGGTATGCGTTTTGGGTAGTATTCGATAATTTGGTTCGTAGAATAGTTAATAACCTTCTTACAACCCTCTGTTTTGTTTATTTTGACAAAGATAAGAGAATGGTGAATAAAATTATTTTGAATTCATTTTTGGTCATTGGTATATCGTATTAACCCAATTCACTCATTTCACGTTTAAATTTCTTTTCTGATCGATAATTCTACAAAATGTGTAAGAATTAACTATTAGTATCTCTAACGAACATTAGAATTTTTAGAATGTTGCATGAATGAAAGAATAGCGGAGCATATTCAAGAGTTTTCAAATTAAAAAATAAATTCATTGATAATGGAAATCACGCATTTGGCATTGGCTTTAAATCATTAAATAGAGATAATGATGTTTAGGAGCTTTTTTCGGTTCATTCATTCACAAGTTTTTATATACTTATTACGACAAAAATTAAACTGATTATTTAAATTATTGAATTGTAGGTATTACGTGATTGTATCAGTCTAAAAATGTCCCCTCCAAGTTGACATCTCGATTTTATACAATAATTTATATACGTTAATTTATTTTAGTCCTAATTAAGTCAATTTTTTACTGGCAAATTAATCCTAGTAAAGAAAAATAAAGATGAACGATTTGCACGTAGTTCAGAGTGAATTTGCATGTTTCCAACGGGTCGGGTCCAAAAAATAAAACGAAAAACCTGATTATATGAGCAAAAACGCCTAGTCGGTGATTTCAATGGACCCGACCGATTCCTGATGATGACCTCGGAACGTTTTTCACGGCGTAGACAAAAGGAATCTGCTGATATAATTTCGCATACATGTATTGGATCGAACATCCTATTACGTCCCTTTGGCGGATCGAAAAAAGAAACAATGGTCGGAATTAAACGGAGTCTGTGCCAAGAATTCCACACCAAACTGACAAGGGGTGAAATATATTTGTCGATATCTATCAAAAAAACGATAATTTCGACTATGAAAGGATAATTCAGTTTTCTAACAACGTTTACCATCGGAGGAGTACGGCATAGAGGAATTTCGGTATAACTACCTAAAACTTTCAGAAATATTTCAGAAATTCATTCAAAATTTTATGAATATTTTGGTACCTATATACCCGTTGAATATTTTGAAATTTTCGAAAATTATATTAAGCTCATCGTTGAATTGGTTGACCCAAAATATCTTTATAATGAAAAGTGAAACAACATTTGAATATATAAAAATAGCAATAAATAAAGTCCTTCGATACTATAGGTACGCACGATATCAATTTTTGAAAAAAGGTCGCATTCCGTGTCAAGATTCAATACAAAGTTAGAGTCGAGGTTCATTATAAAGGATGTTCGCTATGCCGAAAAAAACTTCTTCAATCAAATAATGAAAAACGCTGCTCTCTCAATTAGGTAGGTACTTGATATTGATAGTTCATTTCGTAATACGTCAATTTCAAAAACTATCGATATATCATAGCATCGATCAATAATTGACACCCCTCGATTCGAGATGCGAAATATGTACGTGATTTTACAGACGCGACGTTCAATTTGAAACTAAATGGCACTTTGGCGCCACTGTCGTGTCATTATTATTATTATTGGAACACGTCCATGCTGTACTGAATTCGATGCTATTGAACACTGAACAAAATTTTGTTCTGTCATTTCGAAATTAAGTTCTTGATTGAATCATGGCAATCTATCTCTTATACTTGTCTTTGATAACAAATGTGTCAATATATTATATATAGCTGGCATTTTGAAGGTTAAGTAAACTTATACAAAACTTCTGGAAATATTGAAGTGATTGTTTCATGAACTATTCTAAAAATAAATTGTATTCTGGTTCGATATGGTTATGATGTCTCAAACTTTACTATGTATCAGGGGGGGTGGGGTTCTCGAACAGTTGCTAAAAACATCACGTGATTAATAGAAGGCAGGATTTTATTGGTACTCTTTTTCATATGTGAAGGAGCTATGGACTAGGTTTGTGCTAATATGAAAAGGATTGTAACTACTGAGAAATGAAAATATTAGGATACAATTCTAGAAATCTAATTTTCAATTTAATACTTCATAAAAATTATCTAAAAGGAAGTTGCAAAGACTAAACCTCAATTCAATACGAAGAAACTCGTATTGAACTAGTACTCAACTTCGAGAGTAAACCAAATCGATACAACGCAAATATCACATTCCTCGGCACTTACATTATATTGCTTTTAGAATGTTTTCGCTATAAGACTAGATTAGACTACCCATGAACATTAGTGTAAAAGAGCATTAACGTCCTAACGCTATAGATTAGTTATACGATCCGATTATCTTTACGATGTCCTTCCAACAGTTTGCAGTGCCAACTTTATTGCTAGCGCCCGAAGATGTGACTGATGAAATTTGAAGGATCTCTACATCATAATCCGTATATTTTTTGAAGAAGAAATTAAATATAACAACTAATAATAATAAAAATACAGAAATAAAAAAGGATGATTAGTAACAAATCAAGGACCCTTTGAATCCGCAGACTGTCGTACCTTTGCATCTTGTTTGTTCGATCGAATACATGTTTTGAACTCGAAGACGAAAGTCACTTAACCGATCACGCTAGAATATTTTTCCTATGTGTATTTTACACGAGATATGCTACTCTATGTTCAGAAGAAAGATACGTTCTGCTACTCTATGTTTAAAACAAAAATAGCCATCCTTTTCTGCCCTTGCAAGTTTTTAGTTTGCTACTCTATGTTCCGAGACAAGATGTTCTTTTCTGTTCTGCACGTTTCTATTTGCTACTCTATATTCTGATGGAACATAACCCTTTTCTATTTTTATTGGACAGTCTGATCAAGAGATCTAAAGTATAAAACCTTATTATTGTCATAAAATTCAAGCAAATATAGTCATGAAAATTGGATACCTTTAAGAAAGTTTCTACAGAGGTTATTCACACAAAAATTAGACGAAGATATTCACGAGAACTTCCGTTAAAATAGGTATATTATACACCGGCACAAGGAGATAAATCAGTTCGTATACTTCATAAATTTCACGTCAAACTATTCTACAACTCGAAGTAGGTAATTCGAAATGTTATATGTAATTTATTTGCAAACTCGAGAGCATGGAAAAGTTCCTTAATAACATTGAAATATATGGACGCAAACGTGTATGAAGCACCTACTTAAGAGCCCTGTATTGAAAATTCAAAACAGAATAGATGTATTGAATTTCAAAATTAACATCAGTTTACAGGCGAAGTTTGAACAACACATTAACAAGTTGGCATGGTGATATTGTTACCAGATTGCAAGCTGCCCAATAATGACAAGACATGGGCGCCGATAAACTACTTTCCAGAGAAACATCAGGAGCGCCACTAGAAATTTTTTTTTTAATTAGTTAGAATAATTCTAAATAGAAAACAATCAGATTATTGTTAGGTGAACGAGGTAACATTTTTCTCTTGTAAATAAAATTAAAAGATACGGAGGAATAACTAAAATAAGAACAATAAATATGAACAATAAATGATAAATAGAATTTTGAAATCAAAATGAATATCTATTGAAAGTGATACGTTTATTAGTTTTAAAACCCACATTTACATAACCCCTTCTATGTACTTAAAAGTTTTTTCATGGTAAAAAAAACAGTCATTTAGTACTTTTTTCTCTGAATGAACCAGCGGCTAAGTCGAAAAAATTTCGAAATTCATAAATTGAAAATCACAAACTCTTTTATTAAAATTAAAAAGTTTTATTGAAATACGTAAACAACGTTCAAATATTTTTATAGTTGAATATTGGTAAAATAATATTGGGAAAAAATTTATTCCGTTTCTGATCATTCATTTATCACAAAATATTGATTTTGTATTTGTGATGAGAAAAATATATTTATTATCACGAACTAACGAATAGAATTATTGAATATTTAAGTAATTATTGAAGTTGGTTTCTACTGGTTAAAACCTATAATAACTAAGACTGTTGATTGTAGCAAATACTAGGAAAAAATCATAACTTCTGTAGGGTATTTGTTATGAGTAATAAAACAACGGAATTTACATTTAATACATGATAATTCTCTATAATTTACGTTTTTACTTTACATAAAACAAACCTATTTCAGTTTTTATCACTTTTGTAGTACCTAAGCCCATACTTAGTTAGGTAAGTACCTATTTATCCAAATATTCAAAGACGGCATATGGTTTAAATATGTAAGTACTATCCTAGAACAGTTTTCATACACTTATTGCGCTGAAATAAAAATTTATATATATACCTGCTTTAAATCAAATCTTCAATACTTTTATATACCCTACCTACATACTGCTACAAGAATATTATTAACTATGAGCTTTCAATCACATTAAAAAGTCACGAAATGAACGCAAACAAATTGAAAGATAGAATTGTACGAATGGTGAAAGTATTAGTTATTCTATATTTTTCATCCCTGGTAAAGAGGAAGAGGCACCACATGACTATTTATACAGGCGCCTGTAATGACATGTTCTTGACGTGAAATGTCTTCCGGACTAGGGACATTCCATTACCTCGCGAAAACGAAGTTATACGGGGAGCTATAAATTTCTATCGACCTCTAATTCAATGAAAGTGGAACCACTAATTCGATTTTAAACATAATGTCTTTGATCAGTTATCGGTAAAGTATCAGGTAAACTTGTTCGAATTGTATACAGTCTAGACATGAGAACGTTATCTAATAAGGGACGATGGAAGAACGTCTTCCTTTACAGATCGAAAATCTATAAAGGAAAACTCGTTAGTACGTCTGTCGCTTAATAGGCAACGCCAATTTGTCTAAAATATAATGGATTAAGTTTAACTTAGTTTTATTCCTCTAAAAATTTATATTTGCTCGGTCTTAATTTCAGATTCTTAACTAACTAATCTATCTATTTACAATAGGTAAATGGTAATAAGGCAATAGGTAATATTAGGCAATAGGTAATTATCTCCGTTTTAGATTAGGTATGAGTTGATCCCGATAATTATAAATGATTTCAAGATGTTCGTCATTTTGAGTCATTGAACAAAGGAATTGGAGACACATTCCCTAAGTCATCAGAGAAAATTGTCGAAGTAGGTAGTAGACAATAGAGAATAATGACTACTTATTTTGGTTTGCCACATTGTGTTTTCTAATAGCCAGTTAATAACTAGTACCTAACATTGAATTTTATATTTAGCTAATACAATTTCATTTATTATTATCAGTATAAACAGTTTATGACAATTGTAATTAAAATTTTATCCAAAAAACATTAAAATTCATATCTTCTATATTTTGTTCCTCAATTTGGAGGTAAGATGGAATAGCTAATTTTAAATCTCGCCTCTTCTTATGTAGCACAATAGGTGTAGCAATTAAGACATTTATTATTATTACTAACATTATTTATTACAGAAGTGTTAGGTAACACTAATAATCAATTTAAGGAATTTGAAAATGGAAGTTGACAGGTAAGGTATATTCTGCATGTTTTATTATTTACAATTCTTGTGGCTGTCGTCGTAAACGATTTGGGCTACAGAATCAAATGTGGGAAAAACACGTATTAGATAAACCTATTGTTTTAATAATATCAAAATCTATGACTTGTCGATACACATTTATACTACCCTATTTTATATATGACTATAACTAGGTATCAAAACCTACATAACTAGTAAACCTTCTGAAGATACAGTCATTTTTGTAACTATATCACACATGTTTCTTATTCATTTACGAGCATTTATCAATGTAAATAGTTTACAGAGTTTCCAATGTCGCAAAATTTCTGAATCCTACCTTTGCATTCGTTGGCATCTCTAGAAGTTGCTCTACTCCATGGTCGATCAAAATGAAACGGTTTACACCTTTCGCAATCTCTTCCAGCAGTATTGTGTTTACATTCACAAGCCAATTGTCCATCTCTACCGACCACACAACGGCTGGCATGCCCGTTACATTTACATCTACCACCAACCGATAAATCTGCCACTGCATACTGATGAGTAACCTGATGCTGTTGTTGAAAAGCGCTCATTACCGTATTAACAGCAGGCACCGATTTTGTCTCGTCAGGCTCGAAGACCTGCATCTCATTGACAACCTGTACTGAAGGTTCTTTAGTAAAATACTCATCCTTGTCCAAAAGGTGCTCCTCTAATGCAGGAATCTCAAAGCTATCCGAGACCGGCATGTGAAGTCTATTGAAGACTACCTTTATATCAGTTGCTGTCACCCAGTCTTGTAGGACTGATGAGGTGTCAAAATCCATAGCACTAGGACGTCCTTCCAAAGTGCTGAATGCGATTCTTGGGGTTTGCCCAAACCCTAAGCTGTCGCCTCCAGTGTAGCGATGAGCATCAGTGCATCTTGCCTCTTGCTCATTAGCTTTAGTGATGGTAGCTCTATTAGGTCTTCCATACACCCTTCTACATTGACTGGAGTAAAACTGAAACGCTTGCCAGGTTTTGCCATAATCCATACTCTTATAAATAGCAATTGAATCAGGTTTTGGAGTATGCGGGCAAAATTGAAGACTCACGTAGGTCAACTCATACTTCTTGCCTAAACTAAGCGTCAAAGTCACATTATCTGGGGGTGCATCAAACGATGTTGCGGGTGGAAGCGGTTCAGATCTCCAGCATGTCATGTTGCTGGGGTTGTTTAGATCGGTTAAGTAACTCGATGGGAATCTCGTCTTCGGCTGACGATCGTCGCATACGTGACACTGAGGCGCAGCACCAGGTTCTGGTGGTTCGCAGTAATTAACCGGGGCCACGATGCCACACGTCGATGAAGCTTTCACAGGTACGTCAAAAGCTGCATTAACAAATTCCGGCACGCAAGATTTTGGACGATCCTCATCGTAGCAAGGATCGTCTGGTATCTTCTGATCCTTGAACATCTTCAGATAAAGATCGGAATCGCAGAAAACCCCGCGGGAGAGTAGAAGGATGAACGTTAACGATAGCATCGTGACACTTGATTTTTTGATAATTACCCGTCGTTTTAACGCACCATCACGGCGAATTCACGCGTAACAGGCGGGAGGATAAAGCGCGACGCGCGGCGATAAAAGCGGTAGTCGATCTTGTCAAGTCTACAGCTCCACGAACGTGGGACGACTGAGTGTGTTCAGTCAGAGCTGGCGGTGCGCTGTCTGCCGGGTACTGGAGGGACCGCCCTTAGCGGATAGGACGCATACCGCTCTTCCATACCTACCTATATCGGAGAGATCGTGCAGCAATTGTTGTTGCTGCGATAATTGGGTTATTGCCGTGTATTAAGCTATTATATGTTCCGATTTCAACCTCGTTTACGTAGTTACCACGATTTTTTCTAGATTTTCTCTGTTTTGTGAATTAAAGTTCAAGTCTGTACTCTCGAAGTCCAAAAAATTTAAACACATCTCAAAGAAGCAGGAAAACGTGATTACCGCTATCAGTAAAAATGCTAGTTTTCGTAAAAGTGAAAATGCTTATTTTCGAAACACTTCAGGTGGTGACGGAACTTGTGGGTCTAAAAATAGGAATTCTACAAATCTGTCAAATATCTGTCAAATACGATATTTGGAAAGAAGAATTTTTGGAAAGGATGAATATCACACTATACAACGCACTTTTTTCATGAAATGTTTCGTTATTTTGATAGTGGACAAAAATATTTCAAATAAAAATTAAATAGGAAAAAAATTAATTAAATTGAATAAATATTATATTTCCGTAAAATAAATCGAAATTTGACATTCAAATTCACAAAAACGAAAATTCACGAAATAAATGACAATTGCCAAATAAATTTTACCATTTATCAAAAAAATTTTTGAAATAAGTGAATATTATATTTGGCGAGGTTTTAAAAACAGAGAAATTGAATTAATTGAACATTTTTCGTGAAACTTTTGGTGTTTTGTCTTATATTATATGTTATAAAATTATAAACTTTGTGTGATATTTTACGAGGGTGAATCAAATATAAACGAGACTTTATTTTTAAAAAAATTATTTTCATTTTAAATGCAAAAAAGTACATATCTTATTTTTACATACTACGTAATCTCCTGCTTTAGAAACACATTTTTCCCAGCAGATAGGCAGCTTTCCAATTGCTTTACATATATTATCAAAATGGCATGCCAAGATTATACAAGTTTCTTCAAAATTGGGCATTACTCTAATGATAAATAGCAATAATATCAATAATATTGTTATCATAACCATTAATTCATAACAACTTCAATTATAAATACCATCAATACAGTAAAATATTAAGTAATAAATAGGTACCTCTATAAAATTGTTTGTTGATTGAAAATTGATTGAAACATATCTTAAAATGTATTAAATTAAAACATTGGGCTTTGTTCCACAGAATTATATTAACAGCTCAAAGTTTTTGAAGCAATTAACATAATTCCGATAAAATAAACCAAGCGTTTTCATTCAATTTTCATAAATAATTTTACTTGTTACTGTTACTGAACACGAAACTATTGAATAAAAGACAATCTATTTTAAAGTTTTCGGCCAAGCAATGAAAAACAGTACAATACTTCGAGAAAAAATTATTGATTAACGTTGCGTGAATAAAATTCTTTCTTCAAGAAAAACAGTTCATTCTACTACTCTATAAAATTGATTGTTGATTGAAAATTGATTGGAACATAGTTAAATATATATTGAATGAAAAACACTTTTTTCCACATAATTATATTATTAACTTAAAGTTTTTGAAGCAATTAATGCAATTCCGATAAACTAAATTAAGTGTTTCATTCAATTTTCATAAATAATTTTACTTGTAACTGAGGAACACGAAATTATTGAGTAAAAGATAATCTTTTTTAACGTTTTCAGACATGTACTAGTTCAATGGAAAACCGTATACCTAATACTTCGAGAAAAAATTATTGATTAAGCTTACATATATATTAAATTGTTCCTTCCTAATGAAAAACTGTTCATTATACTAAAACAAATCAGGAAAAATTTGCAAATTCTAAATTAGTGTAACTTAACGATAACTTACTGCAAGAGAAAGAAATCAAAATTTTTGTGCCATAAAGAGAAGCCATCGAATCCAACGAGGTTCTCTTCATTCAGATCCTGAGCAACTTGAGAAGTTATTTAAGTGTTAATATACATTATCGTCGATTATATTTAACGACCAAGCCTAAAGCGAATGAAGAGTTTCAGATGCCAACAATTTTTCACTTACATATCTTTCACAGTTATAATTTATGAACTATAGATTTCAATCTATACTAATCTATAAATTCTTGAAATATCTAATTCCGATAGGTATTCCAGTTTCTAACTGTTTTTTAACCAACTGCTAATTTATATTTAGGGTAACGTTTTATTCATTATCTTTATTAAAGAAACTATTAAGATTTTGATAACATTCGGTACATCGATATTGAATAAAATTTTCAAAATTAAAATAATACAGCAAGAAAATTAATATGTAATAAAAGAACAGATAAATATACCTAACAGCCGTTTCGAGTAGATACAGAGGTAGATATTTGCTCAATAAATTCATTTCTTTGAATTTTTTCAATTGGGGTTCTCAGAAAGAAAATGAGAAATTTAATTTTTTATAACAGTTATATTGTGCTTCTGAATGAACTTCTTGTCTTTATCATATTCATTTTTTTCAGAGCTTCAGCAATATTTGAATTATTATTTGAATAAATAATAATTTAAGTATTACAATATTATTCAAACATCATATCAGACACAAATTCATTGATTTAGCTTCTTCACCTCAGAAGAATTTATTGAAGACTTTGCGAAAACTTGAGGGTGCTAACCACACCAATCAACTTACCAAAAGCAAGTCGTTCAAACGTTTGTTCTGTAGCAATACGTGACGATATTGATGGCAATTTAGAATAGTATTTTTCAACCTTTTTCACTGCTTTATCCCCATAACATATATAAACATTTAGCAATCACGTTATACAAAATTAAATAGGTATTTGAACTAATCATTAGAGAAAGAAGTAACATTTCGAAAAGAGGTAACAAAGAACTAACATTTTCAAAATATTCGAAATATTTTATTCCAATTGCCCTACATGAAAAAGTTCACGTTTTTTCCAAAAAACGATGAATTTAATTTTAAATAATGGGTGATTTTTTCAAAAAAGCGTAGTTTTTTTTTAATCGAATAAAACACTCAATTTGCATCATATATTCAAAATTTTCATTGAAATTGATAACTTGGCCTTTGCCATTTACATTTTGAGGATAACTTCGTGTAAATGTTGTACGTAGCTCCGTATCAAATGGTCCATTCGGTAGGTCCAATTTTGCGTCACTTTTTCGAGCATTTCGGCCTGTACCCCACGATATACGCGTGTTATGTTATCCTGTAAGGCTTCAATCGTGTTTGGCTTGTCCACATACACTAACAAAATCCCACAAAAAATAATCCAGAGGCGTCAAATCGCATGATCTTGGCGGCCAATTCACAGGGCCATTTCGAGAGATAAGCTGCTCACCAAATTCATCCTTCAACATGTCCATTGTTTCACGAGCTGTGTGGCATGTGGTACCGTCTTGATTAAATCACATATCAATCAATTACTCAGCCAACTAGGGCAAAAAAAGTTGCGTAACATGGCCCGATATCGTTCGCCGTTGACGGTAACGTTTCTTCCACGGTCGTCTTTGAAGAAAAATGGACCGATGATGGCACCAGCTCATAAACCACACCAAACTGTCGTTTTTTCGGGATGGATCGGTAATTCTTGTATAGCATGTGGCTGTTCATCACTCCAGATGCGACAGTTTTGTTCATTTACATATCCGTTAAGCCAGAAATGAGCCTCATCGCTGAACACAATTTTTCGATAAAACAGCGGATTTTCATTAAGCTGTTCTAAGGCCCATTCACCAAAAATTAGACGTTGTGGTAGGTCATTCGGCTTCAATTCTTGCAGAAGTTGAATTTTATAGTCATTCAAACCCAAATCAACACGTGAAATTTTCTATGTGATTGAATAACACATGCCCAATTGCTGAGAACGGCGACGAATTGACATTTCACGAACCTCATTAACACTGTACGCTACGGCTGCAATATTCTCTTCAGTACGCACTGTACGCATGGGAGATAATGGTTTAATCACCAACAAAGTAAACTTGGTGTGAAATTTTTAGATAACAGCACGAATTGTTGATTCACCAGGTCGATTATGACGACCATGATAAGGTCGTAACAAACGATACACATTTTTCACAGAGCACGAATTTTGATAGTAAATTTCAATAATTTGCAATATCGTTGCTCCTTTGTAAGTCTTTCCATGGCAGAGTATACTGAAAACTTTTCACTTTCACAAATGACGTTCGGATGTCATTACCAACCAGTGCCGCCAACATGAAAAACTTAAATCTTAAAAAACCATCCATTATTTAAAAAAATTAAACAAATATGTTTTTTTAATTTTTTATTTTTTCGGTTCTTAGGCTGTCCGCGCCCCCTTTTCGAGACCCCGCTTCCTCTCTGTGAATCGCCATCAACAGTTGATGAATACTGGCCTAGGAAAATAATTTGCACGTTATGAATAGCCACTCATATTTCAAGGAACGCCGTTCATACTCACAAAGTATATTTGACAGAAAAACTGTATAGCCATCAGCAGCAAAAACCATGAAAATCAACAAGTCATTGCCGATATCAATTTCAACCAAGTAGATTAAAATATGAGTTTATTTTGTCTTGTATGGTTCTGTTCAGCTTCAACATTGCTACAATTGGTGTTTTAGTATTAGTAATAGTACCAATCTCATAGAGCTCGATACTAAATTGAGATAGGTGATAACACGTAGTGATAAACTTGTAAAATCAAAGAAAAATTTTCTAGGGTCATTCAACAGAATGCTCGGAGAATATTGTCTTACCTTGATAGAGGCCAAAAAACAATGGATCTTCTGCGCTCTCTTGTTACAGTTTGCCTTCCTGTCTTTTTAACTCTTAGACTGACTTCAAGAAATGAAGACGAACAAGAACTTTCACGTAGTCGACTTGATAATTGATGATTAAGATAATTAAAGGAAATTAGGACGTCGACTGAGATTACGATTCGAAAAAATTATGGATAACGCCGTCGGGCGCGTAGCCACTGCACGGGCGCACGTTACTTTTCGTTTGTTTTTGCGATGAATCTGTGCAAAATAATTTGTCATCATTTGTCTCTCCCTGTTATGAGAGTAAGTTCTTCTTGCATGATGCTCTCTTTAGCGACTTAATTGGTTCATAATTTATGGATTTATAGATAAGGAGTCGGGGTTACAAGTTTTTTCCCGACTCGATATGAATTATGACGTTTTAACTTTCAACGTAATTAGTTCACTTTGATGACCGCTTTTAATAACGTTGTGTAATTAACTACATGTTTACTGGATTGAATTATTTGCACAGCGAATTCAAAAAATTGCAACAAATGGAATTAGCATTCAGTTATTATATATATTTATTGCCTTGCGTTTTGAAAATTTGTTATTCAAACGAATCATGTTGTACTTCTTTCTCATTATCATGTATGAATGAATGAATATATAATTCTAAAGTAAATATTTCGGGAATTGCTTAGTAATAACGTCTTAATAAATCGATCAAACTATAAGAAATGGATTTTTCTAAATGACAATTGTGGCTTTGACTGTTTGAATGGAATGGACAATATATATTCTACTTATACCAAGTAAAAAAGTACATATCAATGGTAGAATGTTTTTTATTTTTCATTTTTGTGATTCAACCATTGATTTCATCATTGTTTTATTTACTATTTTCTATAATTTTCTTAACACGGTTTTCGATTTCAAGATTATTTTGATTAACACATTTATAATAACTGCAACTGCTATTTTATATTTTACTTCTTCCACTAGAATAATCGGAAATAATCAGAAAATACCATGGAAAAAAATAAGAACTATGTAATACTGCTTTCATATTTGAACGGTAATACTGCAGATATTTGCATTCAAATATTTTCATTCAAACACACAACAGTGAATATAAATACAATAGAAACATTTTTGTTATTATTCTTGACGAGGTGTCACATACTAAGAAGATTATTTGATTTGATTTTCAAAAAAAAGTTTCACATGTTGAATAACGTAAAAAAGTTAATTTCATAGATCATTAAGCAAAATACTCGCAGTTATTTTCTAAAATTATGCGCGTAATCACACCGGCAGTAATGTTTTCATTGACTAAATCATATATAAATGACTGTAATCAACGATTATTATCCGTTTTTAAAAATGTCAACGAAATAATTGCAGTAAAAGATAAAAGTAACATCGAGTTGAAGCAGTGTTGCCAATCAAACAATTGTGTATTCTTGGTGGTTGTCCTTTATTGCTTTTGAAGCATGGTAATTTAATGAACGTGTACAAAAACGAGTAAACATGCGATGGTATCAACAATAGTTGCCATTTTTTAATAGTTGCTGGTTTTCAGAGAATAACGATGGTCGATTAACATGCATAATCAGTGGTTCATTTCGTTGTTAACAATGAACAATGGACGTGTTAGAGATTAGGCGGGCATTGGCTGAAACAACTTGAAAATAGCATGTTAGTTTTTTCGTGTTGAAATTTGCTATAACCTTCAAACTTTGAAATGACTAACAAATCGTTTGTGATTGAAACTCTTGTAGAATTTAGTTAGTAACTGTTCGATTTATATGTCACTAGGAATATTTCAAGTTTTGCTGTTGGTAGCATTTCACACTTGGTAGAGCACTGTTAAAATATAATTATATATATTTTGTGTTGTGTACGGTTTGAAAACAATTTTCATCAAAGCATGCCGTGATAATATTCCGGAAAATGTTATTGAAATTATAATGAAATCTCTTCAATTCTAATGTCGAATACTCATATTATTGACTTCATTTCCTGCAAATATTAGAATAAAGTAGTTGAAAAATACATACACTGGCGATAATCATACATAAAAATCAATAACAATTCTCTAATACTACATAAGTACCTATTAATATTCTTAAAAATCAATTGTATTAAAATTCGATAGAAATTCCTATAGGAACTTCAGAAACTTTAAAGACGTTCTATTCGAAAACTGTTTTCATATATTCGGACCTATGAACCAAGAATTCCAATTTCTGTAACAAACAAATTAGGTCAATCAAGAATACTTGCTATCTTGATATTAAAAATAGTTTTTAATGTTTAAAATGAATTTCTGAAATTTAAATTCAATGATTTCAGGTACTAATTCCAATGCATAAATTTGCACTTTATTATAACAAAATAACCACCGTATCTTTTTTTAACCATCATTCAGAGGTGTTATAATTGCATACATAGCAAGAACACCCGTGACAATAACTGATTTGTTATTTTAATTCGTTACTAGTGGGTAGATATCATAACGGAGACATTTAAATAACTACAGATGAAACCGCAGAAGAAGTTGATATTGTGAGTGAGAGCAATGATATGATTAGCTAATTTACTCCTTAAACTCGATGGTTCAAACGCATTCAAATGTATAGCGTATGTAAATATTACCTTTTCAATTCATAACTAATAACTATGAAGTATTCAATTTAATTCATTCGCAATTTCGTACAATTAGATCCGATTCTTAGATCGTAGCATGCAAAAAATAAAGGTATTAGTGACAAGTCCAGCATTACCTCAGGAATAAAACTTTGTTTGAAACTTAATAAAAATTTACTGAAAATTAAATTATCCAGGCCTTTTCAATTAAGAGCAATCTTTCTGTTCCCTTTTTTCTATGCTCGATATACTGTTTTATAGTACAAGAGATCGTGATCCATTTCTTAAGACAATCTATTTTAGATACAAGTGGTCGCTGTAATTGATTCAGTCATCGTTACCATATAATTTGATTGAAATTTAAAACTTAGAACCTAAAATAGAGCTCTGTTCAATTCTTTAATTTATATAGAATAGGTTTTCTTTAAAATGCAGGAAACTATATCTCTCTATTCACGCATTACTTATAAAAGTATTCCACAAGGATCCAGTCTTGGACCATATAATTGCATATGTTATATACAATTATGCATATACAATAATCAGATATGTATCATCGCTACTATATTGCACTGATGAGAATTTTGAAGTTGACATTGGAATTGTATTTGCTAATGTGTATTAAGATTCACATAACTAGAAATACATAGGTAATAACACATTTGATGATATTAAAAAGTCTTAATTGTGGCCATGCTTCATGAGAAAAAATTACACAAAATATGGAAAATATCGAATATTAATTTCACACAATATATGTGATCTAGATGCTTGCCTCTAAAGTTATACATATCAATGCAAATTGTATCAAATATTTACTTTCAATGTCATTGATTTCAGATTTGATTAAAGCTTTTCACTGCCCCTGCCTCTCGATTTTCTGAGCAAACTGGAGAAGTTTGATTTTACTGAAAGCAGTTTAAGGTCAATTTAGTCTATTTAGCAGATAGATTTTTCTCAATGGCGATAGATGGAGAGTATTCGGGGTAAACGATGAAGAAAATCGGGGTTCCACATGGGTCAGTACTTGACCCTCCTCTTTTCCTAGTCTTCATCAACGATCCCTCGTACTCGGTGCCTCGGTACAACTTTTTGTCGAAGACTGACTTGTATTCCTTAGTGAGGTAAGGTGAAGATGAATTCTAGTACGGCTAAATGTTTCTTTGCGAATAAATTAACATAGAATGTGGACAAAACGGTCACACGTTTATTTTCTCTGATACTTAATATTGTGAATATCGATCCTAATGTTTCCCTTGATGTCAGTTTAACATGGAAGACGTCAATTATCCGAGAATTATAATTCGCTTTAATTGAGTCACACACAAAATATGGTACACTTCTATGGGGCTCCTCTTCTTTAGCAATGAGTATTTTTGTACTTAAAAGAAGGTGTATTAGATTATTAGGAAATTTAAGACTATCGATCCTTCTGCAGAAATGCATTTCCACAGCTAGAAATGTTGACTTTACCTAGTCTTTATATTTACGAACACCTAATTTATTATCATGAACTGAAAAAAATGACCATGTTGGGACAAACGCCGATATTCACATATATGTCAAGAGAAATAAACAAGATCTAAGTAGGCTGGTGCAGACTGGGCAAATCACAGAATGATCAGAATTTCTATTGTTTCAAATTTCATACAAAGTTACCTGTTCATGTGATGAACGCTGATCAAGCTAAATTTGAGGAACATATTAATACTTACTGAATACATATTAATACGTACTGGATATTTAATTACCTGTTTTATTTTGACTTTTATACGTTTTTTTGTTCTTATTTCAACACCTTTATCCGATATGCCAAAAATATGACAATTTGAATTGCATTAATAAATATATGTATATCTGTCTAAAAAATGGCGCCTTTGTGGACTCCGCCACTGGACCGTTCTGACCAGAGTTTCCGGCGTAAATCCGCGCCTGGGAGAACAGGCGAAAGGACGGTAGTCGCATTATAAGATGATATAAGGGGGCTTTTGACTCAATATAGGTAAAACGGGGAACGTACAATCGTTCCATATAAAGCGCTAAATAAATGACGATAGCCAAGAGTCGTGACTTCGCATCTCCGCTGGCTGTAACTACGCGCCCGATCGGCTTAGGAATGATGTATGGTTTGTAGTCCGGATGGATCGTAGACCGATATCGTGATGTTCATTTTTCTGATGTCCGGCAGTGATTAAGACACGGGCCGGGAATTGTAGAAGCGTAAAACTGATGATAATTCTTCATAAAACAAATGGAAAAGTATTAGATATATTTCGAGGTGCCGTATTTCTTGATATTATAGAAATATTTCACAACTTACATAAAAAAATTGGACGGTACAGTGTACTATATCTATTTATTTTCTAAACACAATTATATTATCACAGCAATTTTTATTGTTAATGACAATAACAAGAAACTGGGAGTTAGCTCAGATCTTTTTTTTACCGTGTTATGAAGACAAAAGGAACAAAAATTTCAATTTGTAATACAAAGTGATGAATCCACTTTTATAGTAGAAATCAAGTTAGGAAATGTTTGAATTTTTTCAGAACTGGGGCACATTATTTTTCGAAAAGTTGAAAGAGATATCTCTGTGAGCTAAAATTGAAAATCGTAGTAAATTATGCATTGTAACATAAACAAAATGCCATTACGATAAACACTCTTTCTGAGTATAGAGTAACTGGTAGCTAGACTGCCAAAAATCCTCAGGTTAAGGTCTAAATAAATGAGCTCAGTCCTGTTGTTTTCTATAGTTAATCGTAAAAATCCATGACAAGAAAAAATCGAAAATTACACAGCTCCAATAGTTTTTGTAGTGATATATGATAATTTTAAGACTCTTCGTGCTATTGGTTGGTACCCATTCCTGGCTAGTTTTACACAAATTGCACTAAAATGTGCAACACCGGCAAACAGTATTATGTCCTGTATTAAGGCATTAAGGATCAAGTGACACTTTATCAACATTCACTTGAAGAAAGAAATCGTCAAAGTCGTTTATTTTCAAGATTGTGAGAATAAGAAAGTGTGATAAAGTAGGTACTTTTAAGTAGCGGCATGTAAAATTGTATGATCTTGATTGCGAATGTTTATTCTTAGGGTATAGTAAAGAGGAATAAGATACCGTGTGTAGTCAAGAATATATATTAAGAACTTCTTAAATATGTCGCACTTTTATATGTTGTTTTGAGTATATTTCTATATATTCCTTCATTTACTCATACCAGTACCTAATAATTAGACCAAGCCATAATGCCATAATTTGCATTAATGAAAATAATGATTATTCTGATTGAGAAATCAATTAAATTAAGCCGAAGATGAAGCAATTCATTTAAAAACACAAAACTAACTACAAAAAAATGGGAATAAAATGCATACAATATATAATATTAATAATTTTTTGATGTGAAAAATTTCAATCTACGGACATTGTTCTATCTTCTATTAAAACCTTTCAACATTTCATAGAGTATTATCAGTTTTGCTCTTTCTCATTTCATTTTGGCGCCTTCTATCGCTACAAAACTCTGTTAAATATACCCTTAATATGGGGATCACATAGCTCTTCGGAATGGTAGGTGAAAAATATTCGAGGCGAGATAAGAAAAATGAAAAACTACGGCAGCGATGACAGGGGCGGAAAATTAAATTGGCGACCGAGGTCCATATAATATAGAAACGGGAATTTTTATGATCGCATATCGCGAAACCTTTGGCGTTGGAGATAATTGGAAGAAGCGGCCGTATTTCATTTCTGTCGCGGCGTGTCTTATTCGTAAAATTGCGAGGATGAAATCTGCTGATCGGATTATTGTTTCAGTTGGGACGAATTTGTTCACGATCCTGGAAAATATTTAGAATTTTTGATATTCTGCAGAATTTTCTGTGATTCTTTCTACTTGAAGATGTTGGAAATTAGTTGCTTTCGAAGATTTAATGACTTCGCAGAAGTGCCAAATGAGGAGAGGAATTTATAATATTTCGAATATTTTTATAATAAGAATTTTTGCAGAACATGTAATACTTATTTATGTATTTTTGAAAAACGCCTGCGTTTATGATATTTCATAAATTTATTCATTCATTCATTAATTAATTTATATCTTCACTTCACACTATCACGAAATTCAATAGACAACCAACATCAAATTTACTACATATTTTATCACTGATTTATATATATATATATATATATATATATATATATATATATATATATATATATATATATATTATCACTCATTTAACCGCCGAAGCAATTTGCGTCAAAAAGTGAAAATTTGTAGTCAAAAATTTGTATTTTCAGAAACTTTTAATTCAAAATTCTAATTACTGCAATATCATAAAAATTCAGTAGATAATTTGTATATTATGTAGAGAAAATAAGAATCCTTGCTTCTATGTACAATATGGTTTATCTTCATCTATATTTCATTGTAATGTTTATGACGGTATTTTTTAAAAAAGGACATTCGACATTCTTACACATGTACGCCGCTGGTCAAGTCACCCTGCTCTTAATCTCGTCACAAATTAAAAGCTCAAAAACTTTCATTATTCCTACATGAGACAATTGTTGACGTCACGGCTTGACTCTGTGTTTTACCTGCAGCCGTACGTAGGTGGAAAAGCAATTATTATCCGTATACCGACGATCTCTTCCAACATGTTAACAATAAATTTTTACTCCACATCTCTGCCCTCCGCATAGTACCTCGTAAATTACAGAATGAGTGTCGACGAACGTTTGAATGAAATTACAATAAAAACGAACAGATTTCAAGAAGGACGAAGTAATGAGCATTCGTTCTTTTTTAATTTCACCACCCTCGATGATAATTTGGTCCGTGCTCAGTTTTTTGTTTTCTCTTTCACTGATACAACCGGCGCCGCTCGTTATGAGCAATGCATGGAATTGCATTCTTAAAGTGTATTTCTTAGAAATTGTTACTTGATAATCATTATTAAAATGAAATAAAGATGTTACCAAAAACTGTAAATAGACAGTTAACTCTTCTCGGTTTTTGTTTATTCAAATTTTCTATTAGAGATTCTGTCAAAAATAAATCAAATCTCTCAATCCAAATAGTTCATATGGAAGCTGTAGCTGGTACACTGTAAATGGTCGCTTATACTTCAAAGCAAAATCCGATTGTTTTCTGATCTTCAAATTTGTACAACTAAAACTTGGCTAAGATTCAATAAAAGAAACCATGATACTCGAAAATTATTTCACGGCTGATTCAAAATGCCAATTCATTATATATATAAGAATTTATTGCAAAAATAATTTATGAGATCAAGTGAAAAATTCTTGAATTAATCCCATATTAGAAAGCTGAAAACGTTGACACAAGTTCTGAGTCTTTCGCTTCTAATAACAACGATGTAACCAGTTCAAATTTCACAAACTTTAATATGAAAAATATAAATGAAATCCCCTGTAATGATCAAGCGCGTTTTATTAGCGGTTTCCATATTAAATATCCGAGTTGGAAATAAATGATCTTATTCTACAGAAGTTGAAGTCTATGGTAATTTACTTCAATAAACTCAAGTTTATATATTCCAAAGAATGAATGAATTTATTTAGCATTAAGCTATACAATTTTACAATATTTGAGTAATATACAACTCATGAAATAAAGAATAACATACATATCAATTAACACCCGATTATTAAAGATTAATAATATATAAATTCTTGATTATCACCAAAGCTTGTCAAATATTCTTTCAGTCGGATCTTGAATAGCCTCAAGTTTAAGTTCTTCATATCAGCTGGAAGATTATTATATTCCATTAGTACTCTAAAAAACAAACAATTCTGGCCCAATGTCGTATTTTTATGCCGCAGGATAAAGTTTTCTTTTGACCTAGTACCATATTGGTGTATGTCACAAAATTTTATCAGGTTCTCTTGTAAATAGTCTGGTGCCAGCCCATGTTTTATTTTATGAACGAGTATGAAAGACTTCATTCGCAACATATCACCAACACTAAGCCATTTCAAAGCATTTAGCATATCTGTTATTTTAGAGTATTTATTGCACCCCAATATAATCCCCATTGCCCTATTTTGAAGGATTTGCATATCCATTTTGTTAGCCATGTATAAAATAGAAGCTGCTAAAATGTGGAAGTATAATCGTATTGTATACGGTTTTCCTCGCCCACATTGTCAGATAACTACTGGATCTATACAATACTCCTAATTTTTGCGAAATCTTCTTGCAGATGTAGTTCACATAGTACCCGAAGTTCAGCTTGTTAACTATTATTACTCCCAAATATTTTAGTTGTTCAACAATTTCAATTTTCTTTCCATCTATTGTTATATTTATAATAGTTCTCTTCGTTGTATTATCTTTTCTAACTTTACCAAAGCGCAAGCAAAATTATTGAGTGTGTATGATGCATAAAATATATTTCAGATTGCGCACTTGCAGAAAATAGACTCCATGTTCCAATTAAATTAGGAGGATCATTTATTTCTAAAACCTATATACACACTCTTTTCAATCTAGAAATTATAACCAACATTTAATTTAATTAAAGTTGACTGAGTGTTCGCTGATCTCTTGGTGAAACATTGTTTATTATATTAAATAAAAAACACTTTGTTAGGTTTCACAAAATTTATAATAAATAAATACTTGACAATTGTTTTGGGGTGTTATCCCATTTTCAAAAGTTAGACGGAGTGTTAGATTAGACTGAAGTTTTAGTCTAACTTTTGAAAATGGGATAACACCCTGAAACAATTTTCAAGTATTTATTTATTATAAATTTTGTGAAACCTAGCCAAGTGTTTTTTAGTCAACGTATTTTAATTTAATTGTTTGTACAAGCTTCAAAAATACATTCATTTCAGAAAGAGACACTGTAATAAAACATCAAAAGGAATAGAGGAAAAATCACCCAATGAAGAAATTGATAAAGCTAGACTCAAATAAATATGAAGGGTGCGATAATATATCAATTAGAAGTATCATTATCAGGAACCCACTTTTATCTACAATATAAAATTACCAATATTGATTTATACATATAACTCAGAATATACAAATATAACAAAAACTTTATTATGAAATAATAGAGCATTTATTTTACGTAAATAAAAAACATTTTATGAAAACTTATTCTATTATCTCATCGAGAACTATCAGATCATCGTCACTATCCTCTGGCGGATTCAACTTTCTTCTTTTTGAAGAGGAACCCTCTTGAGGATCCTCCGGTGGATTTTCGACAATAGTAGGTTCATCATCAGAATCTTCATCGTGATTTTCTTCCTTTTTGCCATTTGCCCCACCTATAAAAAACATGTTTTTCAAACACATATAAATTTCTTTTTTTGTTTCTTCTTGAATTGAAATGTCTGTGCCCAATATATAAATGAACCATTATAGAATAATTTTCAAATAATGAAATTTAAGGCTTCAGAGCAAAAAAAGCCTGAAATTTTGTTCGTAAGTTTTCAGATTACAAAAAAATTGAAAATTTATAAGCCTAATTCAATTTTGAAACAAACTAGTTAACATGATCAAAGCTTATATAAAGTTCAATTGAAACTTCAATATAAATGTTACCATTTTTAATATCCTCTTTTGCTTTAAGATCCTCTGGGTTAACTGCCACTTTAAACAGAGGATCGTCTTTCTCTTTTGCCTCATAGTGGTTGACAGCAATCTGTAGTTCATAATTTTGAAGAAAATCGTCACACTTCAGCACTGTTCCTTCTACCACGCTCATTTCAACTAAGGTTTTATTGTCGTTAGCCTAAAAATAAATTATTTTACTAAATAGAAAACTTTTCGACACAATTTGAAATAATTGAACAAGATTTTTTGTTAAAATAGTCAGATCTGATCGCCAAAGCCTAAAATCAATCAATGTAAGTCCAACACTTGGCTTCAAATCACTAAAACGAACATTTGCTCAACCAAAGTTTCAAGTAATAACATATTATGACAGAACTAGTTTGGATGAAAAACTCTCGTAGGTTTTCTGATAGCAAAAAATTGAATGATACATAGACAAGATTACCAATATTTTTGTCTCAATTAAAAATAATTTAGGTTGCAAAGATGTTATTTAAACTGGGATACAATGAATTTAATGGCGAAAAATTCATAAAATAAAGTTGCTAACTGTTGACTTTAATCATACAATTTGAACTCTATTTATTATTTTCTTTGTGGACATGTAAATTCATGGATTTATATGGATCCTAAGGCAGTATATTTGGTATCAAAGAGTTAAGTGAAAGTACATACCTGGGTTTCACCCTCTTCAGAAGATATGACCACCACGAACTTGCCGTCTAGCACCACGTCCGGGGCGATCATGTTGAGCTGCTTTTTTAGTATCTCATTCTCGAACTCCTTCACCGTCATCGTATTCGTGTTCACAAACACGTTCACAAAGGGCTTTGGGGAACATACATAGCATACTGGGTTCGCCTTCTGTAACTCATTGTCAGCAGCCAGCACGAATTTAGAAAATTTTGACTTCCGTCTGAGATAGACTGCAGAGCACCTTTCATACTGTTCCTGCAGGGCGCGGAAAGCATGGAGAACTACCAGACCTGCCACTATGGCGTTTGCGGTGGCTATGGCCGGTATTATGCTACCAGCAATTGCTGCCAAAAATAAAGAAGTTTTTTCATAGAAACTCTACTTCAAATTAACCATTATCAAATTTCATCATGATGCAAACATTTACAATGACTAAGCAGAAAATAATTAAACGCCCATTTTAATCAAATATGAAAAATATCATACTCACATTTGGTGGAAAACTTTGACTGCATCTGAATAGAAAATATATGGCTCCTAATATTTGCACAAGCAGTCACAAAATCCATGCCTGGTTGATCATCCTTATCCCAAACAAGGAAATTTCTGCCAGAGAGTTCCTTTTTTAAAACATCAACAGTTTTCGCGAAAACTTGGGCACACTTGTTAATAGACCACACCTTCATATCAGTGTTTTTAATATTATCGTCATCTTTAACTTCTGTTTTTTCACCATCAGTAGTTGCTTCTTCCCATTTTATTGGTACAGGAGGTTTACGAGATTTCCACAAATTTTCTATGAAGATCAGGAATCAAAATTATAATTATATTTAAAATTCTCAATTCATAAAATTACACTTACCCATTTTTAACAAATACTCTATATCTTCAAAAAAGAATTTATTGAATAATTGTGTTGGATTGTAATCTATTTCTTGAGCCCACTGGCGAGTAGATATCCTCTTTACATTTCCTGTATCTGTCATGCTATGCCCATCTTCAGTTTTCGCTTCAGGATCTTCAGAATCTGGAGATACATCTTGATCTGGGTCTTCTTCTCCAAAAAGTTGACTGTATCAAAAAATAATATTTTGAATTTAAATTGAAATTAGTATATGAACCTTTTTCGAAATTATCATACATGTAACATCTCTAAAATTAATAAAACTAATACATTGAACTGTTATTAACATATTAGATATATTATTGATTTGAAGTTTTAAATTACTTAAACTTACTTGAACAAATGCTTAGCCCACACAATACAGTGGACAGGTTCTGAAGGAGTGTTTCTTATTGTACAACCAGGATAAGTTTTCTGTGTTGGTTTAGGTTGACATTCATAACACTGAGTGACACCCTTCTTGATTAACTCTACTTGACCAGAATATCCAGCTGTTCCAGACTCAATAAGCGGTATATCAGCAGCCAAACACATTCGATTAACATGATTTCTAGCAGCTCTATTGTCAAGAGCATTTAGGACTAAACTGAATTGTTTGAAAAAGTTTACACCATACTCCTGACTGCAATAAATATTATTAAAATTCAATATAAGACAAAATAACTAAACTATACCTTGTAATACTATCATGATATGCTTTCACTTTTATATCTGGATTGTATCCTAGAATAGTCTCTCTTGCAACAACTGCTTTAGGTTTACCAACATGCTCTTTTCGAAAAAGAAACTGCCTGTTCAAATTACTCACATCAATGGTATCTAAATCGATCTAAATTGAAAAAACCGATACATTTTTCATTAAATCATTAACGGATAATAACTTACAATTTCGATATCCTGAAAACCGGATAATGCTAAATTTTTTAGTACTTCACAACCAATACCGCCAGCACCAACAACAAGAATTTTAGCTTCTTTTACTAAACTTCTCGCTTCTTCACCAAGTACACAAGGAGTGCGGTCAAGTTGCATTTTTATTAATTTAGTATACTTCCTATTATAAACGCCAGTACTTATTCAAGTAGAGTATGAAAAATTTACTTTTACTTAACCTATTATATCTGTAAACAAGAACGCTATGAAATTAATGTCAACAAAAAAGTCAAACCGCTTGAAATAGATATCCTAATTCACAGAACAGAACAGGTTTATATTTTCTATGATCATCCATTCATAGACTTTAGCCACAGCCTAACTCTACTTACGTAAGTAGAGTTAGGCTGTGGCTGTGCTTTAGCACAAATACAGACTTTCACAATACACTCATGTCTTCATTGGTTTCCTGGGTAGCTTATACTCATTAATGAATACTACTATACTATATTGAATAAAAACACTTGGCTTGGTTTCACAAGCTATTTAAAGTGCTTGACAATTGTTTCGGAGTGTTACCACCTTTTCAAAAGAGATTAGGGTTACCCATTTTTTGAAATTGTGGTAATACCCCGAAACAATTGTCAGGCAATTAATATAATTTTCTTATTTAACAATATGTATAGTCAACATGTTTCGAGCCTTAGCTCATTTTCAAGACTGTCATTTTCAGTCTTGAAAATGAGCTAATATCGAAACATGTTGACCATATATTGTTGAATAAATCGTGAAACAAAGCCAAGTTTAATTTATATATTCCATTATATATATATATATATATATATATATATATATATATATATATATATATATATATATATATATATATATATATATATATATATATAAAAAAAATGTATCACCAAAAGATCAGCGAACATTCAATCAACTTTATACTGTACTCTATTTTAGTATTTTTGTTTAATTCAATGAGTATTCATTTTACATCACCCAAATATTTTTCTTTGTCGATTCTATAAGGCGGATCAAATTTAAGTCACTTCTTTATTAGAGGTCTGACTGATTCGTTTCTATTTCAAATTACAGATTCTTGCTTTTAATCAAAGTTTTCTTCGTAATCAAAAACGTTTGAAAATTATAATTTTTAGACGAAATTTTTTGATTGAATTTATTTTCAGGTTCCAAAATTTGAACATGTTCCATTTTTAATGACATACGCAGACTAAACCTTTGAAACTTATGGAAATAATGAAGCTGTTCGGTTTGTGAAGATTATACATCAAAGAAGAAAAATACATGAAACTGTAACAATTAAAGCAAATGATGTACATAAAAGGCAAAATGAGGTAATTTTCGAAAATATTTACCAGATAGATATCACTAGAGATTACCAGGAAATCAATGATCGATTGGACCGACATTTGATGAAAATCTGAATACATAATTTAAATAAAACTAAGTAGTTTTTTGATTATCACTATAATTCAGTTAAACATAACAATATTGTTTCGCCAACACAGTGACTTCATCAGCTTCAGATTAGATGATAAACCTATCTATCATCTACATCTGATGAAGCCACTGTGTTGGCGAAACAATATTGTTATGTTTAACTGAATTATAGTAAAAATAAAAAAACTACGTAGTAGTATTTAAATTACCAGGAAATCTTATAAAACAGCTTTACTTGATATTTTTACAATTTTCAGGGCAGTTAGGGAACAGGTTTCAACTTCAAACAATCCAGATAAATAATTTAGGAATAAATTTTGCCCATAAAATACGAGCTGACAAAACCCAAGCTGTTAAAAGGTCAGATGTCAACCACATATACCAAAAATTGAGATTTCAAAGATATTACAGTAATCAACAGCAGATGTGATATATTTAGGCAGAAAATGCTTAATTTCAACTGTTTTTAGTACGTCATAAAGAGAACACAAAAAACATAAATTAATAGTTTTATGCATAAAATTCTAGCTTTATACAAAAATACCAAACACCATTGCTCCATTTATTATAAAATCTTTTCACCTATATATCCAAAACATCGGTATTTATATTTTGGATATCCTTTATGAATAAAATTGAACATTCCCTTATGTTAATCTTATGGCAATAGATTTTCTCTGTATTGAGATCAATATATTTAACCTACATGATATTTTTACACCATGTTGGAAATGCATAATTTGAAATAATAAATCTAAATGTTAGACTGAAAGCAAACAGTTCTATTGCAGCTATGGCAATTGTCAGAACTCGCCTTATTATATTTGCATATATATGGAAGTTTTTGAAGCAGAAATAAAAAACACACTGTTTTGAATACATTTTATTTCTCATAACAGATTTACAGCCTAAGACTTCATAATAACTGGAACTAAATCACAGTGTTATCACACAAAAATAAAAAATTTTATCACGAGCACTTTATAAGTATCCTTAATCAGATATTTACATATAAGTACCAACTAAATCTCAACAAACAGAAATAACTTTATATACAAATCCAAAACGGTGCTAATATTTACCAAAAAATTAAATATCATATAGTGTAGTTTCAACATATCAAATTTTTACATTCATAAAATTGAAAAGATGTTCTTTCAAAAATAAGTATTAACATTTTTATCTCAAAATTGGACACCATAGACATGAAACTCATTTCATACTCGAACAAAGCAGATATGGCCAACAAATAGAATATTAAAATTGTAAAGCAGAATTTACACCAATTGATTCAAATTTAAAGGTTTAATAAATTAACATTTTTGCTTTATCCAAAATTGCAAATATTAAAAGCACTGAAATGAAAGTACAAGAGGACAGTACAAGTTTTTTAGTGCAATGTCAAAAACGATTATAAATTTCACTTCAACTGAGAAAACTTCTTTTTTTCAACACGTATTACTGGAAGCAGAGAAATAAATACTTCATGACAATAACTTCACAACACTTCAAGGTATTTTTTCACTGACAATAATAATAATAATAATATAAATATATATATATATATATATATATATATATATATATATATATATATATATATATATATATATATATATATAAATTATTATATAAAATTGTTTTTTCGTTCCACAAAATATTATACTTAATATTCATGAAAATATCTGAGAATATAAATTAAAATGTTTTATCTTTATATATAAATAAACAATATTTCCTTAATTTAAAGTGAGGGATTGAGAGATTATCAATACCTATTATACACTCTATGCTATTTTATGACATTCTAAAATTTATCTTGTACAAAATCAAAAACTAATAAATAAGACAAATGTTTCATTTATTACTTCCTGAAAATAATGACTATTATAATCTGTGAAGATTCGAATTTGTGGGAAAACGTTGCCAGCAACTTCAGTAAAATTAAAAATAATACCCAAATTCTTTTCACTTAGGCAAATCATTGGTATTAAGCTATTTAGTCTATCATTTTAAAACTATATTATTAATTTCAAACAAACAAGTTTAATCAATCGACCAAGCATACATAATATCCACTAAGACCAACTTCAGTAATTTTACAAATGGATTCCCCACCTATCAACCTTGTTAAAACATATCAACTTACAAACTGGCTTACCTGTAACTCTAAACAATTTAGTTGGAACTTACAGCCGATTCTTCGAATTTATCAATAAAAAAATAAAAATTGCATTTCTTCTGAGGAAATGCTTGAAAATTTTGTGCCTTATCATCTCCAATGATATTTATAATCAGTAGGATAAAATCTAAAATAACTTATTTCCTCGTAAAGTCAGTGTAGGATTTTTAGAGATAAAATAAATTAACATTAGCGTATTATGCTAGAAATACTGGATCTGGGAGTGTTGGCCTGTTCTTCGTCAGATTGGTCAGGGGATATTCTAATTGCTTGATACCACTGGTTCGTCAAGTCTGTCATTTGGCTTTTGCAATCTTTCAATTCCTGCAACAAATAAAATTATATATAAATTCAGATTAACATTTTTCTACATAATGCCAACAGACTAACACTTAACACTTAGTAGAATATTGTTCAAAAGTATGATAGAATCAGAAAACTAAGTGTAAATCTAAATATACTTGATGCCATTAAAACAGTTTATTTATCGGTCAAATACGCCAACACAAAAAGTTTTAAAATTCTGACTTTGCAGGTGTATCTTTGCAATTTTCAAAGTTGTTATATCACTACATTTCCTTGAATTACAACAAGAATTGATGGATTTTGATACACTGAGGCTTAACGACGAAACGTCTGAGACTGTAATCTCTTGGTGGAATCAGGAAAAAAATTGAGAAACATCAACGTTTCGGCTTTTTAGGAAGTTTCATGGGGTCTGGGTGGTACAGTCATAGTGCGGAAAAATTCATCTAGAATCCATAATGAAAATAATCTATTCTTAATAAACTGTGCCTCCAAGAAGGATGTGTCACATACGAGATGCAGAATGGCGCACTATCAAAGATCCAGTTTTCCTGATTTAAACACGAAAGAACTTGGCATTAATTTCTAAGCACAAACCAAGAGAAATAAAAACACTACAAGGATTGAAACAGATACATCAATGATAATTGGAATAACACATGGTCACTTTTATAGCCGTACTATATTCTATGTAGAATAGAGAGAATATATAAATAGAAATATATAAAAATTTGAAGAAAGAGAAGAAAGATGAAGAATTGAAGAGGATGAAAATTTGAGAAGAAGGCTATACAGGATACAAAAAAAGAGTGAAATGAAGTAAACCCTTTATAATGGGTTAGAACTGTGAAACGTATGGTTTTTAAAGAACGTATACCTCTAAAAGAATCTTTTGGAATTCAGACAGACTAAAGACGATAATCTATCACTACTTCTAAGAAGCAGAAGAAAAATACCATGTCTTCGACCAGAAGATAATGAAAGAAGAATTATTATCTCTATTTTTCAATATATGTATTATTGAAAGAATTGTTTTAACAATTGTTTTATTATATGTATTATTAATAGTATTTCCCTTCGCTGTTAAACGTATAATAAGATAAATAATCAAATTTTATTTTTAGCTTTTTGTCATTTTCTATTTTTATCCACTGCATTTGAACAAGTGACAAATCTACTCGCCGATTTCACACGGCTTCATGAAAATAGAAATTGTTCACAATTCCCCTGGTTTCCTATCGGAGCAAGTCATGATAAGCCCAGCGAAAAAAAAAACAAGAATCGAAATTACGTAAACGCAATTCAAATTCTCATAAATACGAACAATATACATCAAAAATTCAAAGAGAATGCCGAACAAAGTCTAAACTTCAAATATACTATTGCATTTCTAAAAAATACGAGGTTTTTATTACGAAATTCGTAACTAATAGCCAACAAACCAAGGAATTTTCTCTACTAGCCGATAGTAAATTCCATTTCTGTCCCATTATAAAGTACAGGTGGATACGATCGATAACTTATTCGACTACACATTCGTTACAAGTTCTACATCGAAAATTGTTATCAATTTTTCTGGGTCGACGTTAGTTCGTACATGGCAGTGTAGTAAGGAAGGAAAATGTTGAAGCTACGATAACCGAACTATACTTGTAATGATATTCTAGAGTATTTTTGAGTGATTGTTTTCATTAGGATAAAATCAATGCCTAATAATGGCTTATTTCCGGCAACTGACACGCCAATTGACCCACGATTTCTTCCCTAAACCAGAAACGCATAACAAGGGGGTAGCGAGACAAAACAAAGGCTAGATTTAAACTTTGAAGAAGCACAAATTTTGGACTTATTTCACATCTTTCAAATAACTCAATATTACGCAAATATCTATGAATAAGTAGTGTAAATAATATATATATATATATATATATATATATATATATATATATATATATATATATATATATATATATATATATATATAAAATTGACCACTTATCCGAAGTGGGATCTACACATTTCATAACACAAATGAACGAATTTAAAAAACTATGACAATTTAAATTCTATCGTAGGAAGTTTTTTTTAGAAAAACAGCTGGTCTAAAAACCAAGGCTAAGACGTTAAAAAATCGGTTCATTAATGATCAGATTAAAACATACTCAATTCATTAATCATTAGAGCTACCACGGACACATATTCTATAACCCCCTAATGAGCCTATAAAAGACACCCCAAAAACCTCACTAAAATAAAGGCCTCGCTAAATAAAACGAAAATATCGAATACTCTGCTTAGAGTTAAAATAAATTATACGTGAGTAAAACATAATGGTATTACTAGTAACAAAAAAATGTAAGTTAAAGTTCATTTAAAATATATTTTACTTGGACCGTCTGTTTCTCTGGTATTGAAGACACACGGAAATGTACCACAAAATCTTCAGTAACCCCCACCCTGAAAAGCAAGTCTACGATACTGTCTTATTTAGATGTTATCTGCGATGAATATCACTTATATTTCTTTCAATTTTGTTATGAATTTCAAGAAAAAATAGTTCACATTAAATTAGATTTAAGCGTAATATAGGGTGTTTTTAGAGGTATAGAACTTCAAATTGCAATAAAACAACGATGGATCATTCGATTGACAATATTTTTTTTTATTCGAAAGGTAATCTTATGGCATTACATTTTAAATATGATTTCTGGCATATGACGGCCACGGCTGACTCCGATGTAGTCCAATCTGGAAGTCCAATTTTCGATGACTTTTTCCAACATTTGTGGCCGTATATCGGCATTAACACAGCTTGACCAAATGGTCAAGCATATGTGGCTTATCCGTATAGACCAATTACTTTACATAGCCCCACAGAAAGTAGTCTAGCGGTGTTAAATCACAAGATCTTGGAGGCCAATTCACAGGTCCAAAACGTGAAATTAGGCGGTCACCAAACGTGTCTTTCAATAAATCGATTGTGGCACGAGCTGTGTGACATGTTGCGCCGTCTTGTTGAAACTACAGCTCCTGAACATCATGGTTGTTCAATTCAGGAATGAAAAAGTTAGTAATCATGGCTCTATACCGATCACCATTGACTGTAACGTTCTGGCCATCATCGTTTTGGAAGAAGTACGGACCAATGATTCCACCAGCCCATAAAGCGCACCAGTCAGTTTTTCTGGACGTAACAGTGTTTTGACATACACTTGAGGATTATCTTCACTCCAAATGCGGCAGTTTTGTTTGTTGACGTAGCCATTCAACCAGAAGTGCTACGTCGATAAAATGAACGTAGTGCGCGATACGTATTCCTCACAAAACCATTATTTTCGAAATGAAATTGCTATATTTGTAAGCGTTGTTCAGGCGTGAGTCTATTCATATGAATTGCCAAACCAAACTGAGAATAAATCACTTCTCAGCTGTTGAACCGGTCGCCATCTTCAAGAGTAATGCCAACTTAAAGTTCTATACCTCTAAAAAAACACCCGTTTCTTCAATTTAGTAAATAATTGTACAATGTATCGATTACTAGTTTACTGAAAACTCTTTGAATTTTTATATTATTCCGTACATTCTAAGTGTGCGAAAAGCAGACTCGACAGGATCAATGAAAATGAAGATAAAACTTCAGTCGACCAGACTTGACAGGATCAATGAAAATGAAGATAAAACTTCAAAAACTATATGTTTTATTTATTAATGAAATATAGAATTTTTGTGAAATATTTAATAAAAAGCAGAGAACGCTGTATCCGAAATATTTCGAAAAAAATAACTCATTTGGAAAACCTTTAGTACCGTTTTTATTCTTTCTGTCATTTCTTTAAAATGAGAAAATTCGAAAAAAAAACCATTGAAATAAATTTAAAATATACCTCATTTGAAAATATCTTCACAGAAATATTCATTAAATATCTCAAATAAATTCAAAATAAGTAATTTAGACAAACGTAGTCGACAACTTCTGTTCTTTTTCTACTTCTCAAGAAAACAAAAAAACGTTATAATTAAATTTAAAATTTATGGACCTCTGGTGAAAATACTTCAACAGAAATATTCCTCAAATAAATATAAATAAAGAAATAGAATAAAAAAACGTTATAATTAAATTTAAAATTTAAAGACCTCTGGTGAGAATACTTCAACAGAAATATTCCTCAAATAAATATAAATAACGAAATAGAATAACACAGTCGACAATTATTTTTCATTGAAATATTTCAATCGATACAAATGACTTAGAAACTGGTAGTCGAACGCTTCTCTTTCGTTTTCATTCAAACTAATTGACAACACAGCACACCCATATATACGATTTATCAGCAATGGAAATTAACGACCTGAATTTCAGACATATATTGCAATATTTCTCGTTATCGATATTACCTTTACTACGATATATTCTTTCTGTCATTTTCACGACAATAAACGTAATTTTCGTCCGTTCTATTTTCGCTTTCGCGATCACGCAAGGTTGAGGTCATCCGCAGTCATTTGTTGTGGATGAGTTGTTCCATATAGATAACAACGTTGTTAACGATTCCTTTATTTCGAAATATTACAGTTTTCATTTAACGATGTTCTCCAAGTTTTATTACTCGCACAAATATGAAAAACCCTTATAAACATTTGCAGTTTTAATAAAACAAGCAGAATTTTAATATCTACAAACAACGAACTCATTAAAAATTGACCGAAAATATTCCATTTTTGATCATATATTCATCTTATCTTAAACATATATTCTTTATTGCATTTTATCTTGATACAATAAACATCAATTACAGGCTCAATAAGTATTCCCACATTGATTGAGCAAGTGGAATATTGATTGAATAAGTGGTATAGTTCAAAAATATAATTGAACTAAAATATTAGTTTCATTAATTGATGAAATTAATTTTTACCACATATTTATGTAAACTGTTGTTCAATTCTCCAAATTATTACATTTATTTCGAGATTTTTACATTTGATTTATCATGTTTCATTTAGGAAATTTCACCTTCATAGTAGAAGTCTTCAATTTGAAATACATTGTTCAAAAAAGTTTCAAACCTTCGTAATAAAATAAATTAATACTTCGTGATTTCACCATAAAAGTATCAACACAAAATTTTACTAAACATCGACGATAATCTAAAAAAACGATAAAATAATAAAATTAACACACTTGACTTAAGTTTCACTGAATATATTAAAAAACTCTACACATGTTTCGGGCGGTTAACCTATTATCAAGAGTATACAATATTACAATAATATAATATAAAGTATATAATATTCAGTAATATTGTATACTCTTGATAATGGGTTAACCGCCCAAAACATATGTAGAGGTTTTTAATATATTCAGTGAAATAATATATAAGTGTGTTAATTTTTCAATTTTATAGTTTTTAAGTTAATGTTTCACCAAGAGATAAGAGCAACCCCCGTGTCATTTATCAAAAAAAAAAAAACGAACTATTAAATTGCATGAACAAGAATTGTTTATAATTTACAATCAGAGTTGTAGAAAAAATATTTCATTAATTTAAAAGGTTTTTTAATATTTGGGCGAGTTTTTTTTTGATGAAACAAAATTTCCCTACATAAACTGTGATTGCTACACCAGATTAAAATGAAAGTTGATGTAGTTTTAGGTCAAGTACATTTCCTCTGTTGGCCAGTATAGAATTGAGCAGAAAAATTTACCTCCAAGTTCATATCATCCTTTCAATTAGATTCGTGTCGGGCTAACGTCGCATAAAAACTTTAACGTGCCTAGGGGCCATTAAACCTTATTAATATTTCATCAAGCTCAATCAGATCCAGTTAATGACAATAAATATCGCAATTTTTTAATATGGCGAAATTGAATCCAATAGAAAATTGTATTCTTTCAGATTATAACATGATATTACATTCTATCAAGGTGACTGTTGAATACAAAGAAAATATAACATTGATTATATTAAAACATAATGTATGCAATTGTTTGAATTATTAGAGCGGAGGTCAGAGTCCTGTAGAACTCCGATGGGATCTACAGTTTAACGCCGATTTCGAAGGCTCAAGAACACGGTGGGAATAGAACCGACCAGCAACAGTAAGCCGAAAGCAAATAAGGTCCCTATACCGATCGGCTCTGAGCCTCCAAATAAAAATATAAGTATATTATAGTTAATTGAAATATTTTATTACTATTAACTTTAGGAAACCATGTGTCCAAATTTGGTATAACTATATTTCTTGTTGAAAAATTCAGTAATTAGTTTCAATCATTTGATGGAGCCACTGTGGCCTTTCTTAAATACTGCCAACTTGGCAGTCTGAGTCATGGTGTTATCATTTAAAATTCGTAGAATGAGTGTGCAGTGATAGGAATATAACGTCACTTTGTGATCTATGAATAATACGTTACACCAGGACAAAAACCAAAATAATACAACCATACCAATTAATGTATGGTTGTTTAATGTGTTTTTCCTATCTAAAACCGCAGGCACAGTGTTCAATATCCTTAAATGAAAATATGATCATACAAAGATGTTTTCAATCACGACTATTAGATTCGAATATAATCTTCCATCTGTTATCTTGTGACAGATGGCATCACGAGGTTTGGAGATATGTTGGTTGCATTTGTACAAATACATACTGCCCTTTCTATATGTTCGGATTTTACTGCTGTTTCTATCAACTATCTTGAAATTATATTTACCTTTTACAAAATTACTTGAATATCAATCATGAAATCTCACAAATATTGTTCAATATAAAACACTCAACAATTTTATTGACTTACCAATAGTATTTATTGTAAAATGAAATATAGCGCAATGTTACTGAAGATCCTAATGATATTAATATTTCTCTCCCACAACCAAAGAAAATTTTCAAAAAATCTTTCACTTATCGCACCTTTGATGTACAATCTTCTACCTCCAAAACTGAAGAACATTAAGGATAAAATAGTGTACCTATAGAAAGAAACTAAAAATTGGACCTAGGCAAAACTAGATTCTTCTGGAAGAAATGTGATGCACTTATAAAGGAAAGCTGTTATTTTTGTTAGTACAAAGTAAGTACACAATTAGTATACTATCGTGAGAAACCAATGTTTATATGTTGATGTTTAGATAGTCCGATTATAGACATGTTGAAACATGAAAATGTTGGTATATCATGAATAAACATTTTTATTATTCATAATTAGAAATATTGAGCCATATCAATGTCAATCTAACAAAAGGTTATAGCTCCATCAATTCAAAAAATTAACAAGATGTACCAAGCGAGATTACATGTTGCGGTTCGCAACCGCAATCAAAACATTCTCATCAGAACCATCAAAATTTCCATCGTTTCCGTTCAAAAGCAGAGAGTTCCACAAATATGCGAGACGTTAACGTAAACAATATTCACGGTTAACGGTGAAAATCCTTTCGGTAAATACATCACAATGAATTACTAACGGAATAGTAAACAAAATGTTGAAACATTGCTGTAAACAAAACTATTGCTTGCAAAAGAAATTGCATGCTTTGTCTATAACAAAATTGATTAATTCTTCTTTTTGATTGAAAAAAAAACGAAAACTAACACACTTTATAGATAGGCACAGTTAAAAATGAGATTAACGAAGAAAAAAATTCTACCAGGGTAAATTATTTTTATGTTTTGCCTGAAATTTTTTTTGTGAACTTCCATACTTTTATACCATGAAACATAAATGCTATTGAACGTTTTAATGAGGGTTTTCACGTATGTAAAATACGCTAGATTGCAATACGTAGGCGTGAAGTCCGACTGCTGCATGATTGGTTATTTTTGACATGACATTGACAGATATGTCAAAATTCACCAATCACGTAGCAGTTAGACCTCATATTCACGTCTTGCCATCTAGTGGATTTCTCATACACGAAAACCCTCATTGAATTCGGGTCTCAAATCTTCCTAATTTATATATTGCTTTATATTTCATCAAAAATTGATCTACATAATAAATAATAACGAAACTTGAATATATTTCTGTACTAGAATGAGTTCTTTTTTAAAACATAATTCAGAAAGGCCATTATACTTCATAAACTAGTACCATTATGTATTAATCATAATTTCTAATGACAAGCTATCAGAAATTTAACAGATATTCATTTCATGATAGTAGCAGGTTACTAGATATATCACTAGTTGTATTTAGTGGCGACATCTATTAATCAGATGATAAATCGTTCTCTTCCCACAGAATTCGTCGGAACTTAATAAAACGCGAAACATCTCACACAACTTACCTGCTGCGTAAACCTTCTGGTGAAGAAAGGAATGAAATACTTGATGTCGTACTTGACGAAACCTTTTATCCTGTCCGACACAAACGACACCTCAGCCTCTCCCTCGGTGGTTTCAGAAAGGTGTTCTGAATCTATAGTCTTCCCCCACTCCCTAGTCTTGCTGAGTATCACTTCCCTGTCCTTCTTCTTTTTACGTAACCTTCGCGACGGGTTCTTGGTCGCCTGCATAAATTTCAACAACGGCATCGTGGCTCCACCAAAGAACAAGGTAGTCACCAGAACGATTATGAGGGTAGTCGTTATGATGACGTGACGCGTCTCATCGCTGAAGTTCAGATGGAGAGACAAGGCGTAGGATATTGCGCCGCGCAGACCGCTGAACCACATTATGAACATCATCTTCTTGGTGATCTGATGCTCCCTGAATTTGTTCACCAGGTAGGCGAGGGGAAATATGTTGCACGCCCTCCCGATGAGGCAGAGCACAAGACTCCACACTACGAGGGCCGGTTCAGCCCGATGCTGGAAGCTGAACAGTGCCAGACCGAGGTAGGCGAACACGCAAGTTTCGGCGATGAAAGAGAGCGTTCTCAAGGTCTGTTGCATGGTTATTTGGGTGACGGTGGATAGATTGAAATGGGTGTAGTGGGACATCACTATGCCGCAGAACAGGATGGCCATGATGCCAGATAGGTGAATGCCTGTAAAGAGAGAAAACCAAATAGCTTAAAAATGAAAAAATACATAACTTAAAAAATTAAATAGCTTGGAAAACCAAAGTAATTGCTTTAGGAATGCCCAATATGAGCGTTACATTTCAGCAACTGTATTTCTGGATATAATTCTATTAACACATTTAATAGTGCTGTAACAAACGACTTCTTCAGAAGCTAACAGAATACTGACTATCTCTCTGATTATACTCTATTTTGCAGTCTTCTTTGACCCAAGTTTTCATTCCTTGTACAGCCCCTCTACTTGCCGAACTACTGGTATTATCTGTTATTAGTTTAATGTATTTAGGGAATAATTCTTTCTTCAGACATGTTGCTAAAACCATATATTCTGCGTGTTGATAGCACTTCTAAGTAACAGCGTAAAGTACCATCGTGCCAAGAAGCTGTTATCAGCTTCTTTAAAATATTTAACAGTGTTGGTGTTCACTCAACGTAAATCCATTATAATTGAATATAAACTAAAATTCAAACACTTGAACTTTTGATTTACACTTTATTGGCAATATAGAATGACGCGTTTCGACGTTCTTCAGATTCTACGACTTCTTCAGATGCTAACAGAATACTGAATACCGAATATGTTTGTATATACTGTATTGTGTCACATAAATTCTTCAAGTATTTTCTTTCTCTCTATGTATGTATATATTGTTATGTTGTAAACTAAATTGTTTGAATATTTGAGTATTTCTTTTGTTCCATTTATATTTAATCATTCATATCACTCGTACCATTTACACATATCACTGATTTTTAATTATACCTTATAATTGGGTTTATATAAACTGTAAGGCATATATTGTAAATAAATTTGAAAAATATATTGCCCATGACTGTCTTTCCATTTATTATCCTACGATTCCTTTGTTTCGAAAATACCAGACGAACATTTGCGGTAGTAACATGTTACTATCAAAAAGTGCGTGTAAAATGACTCAAACTACGATAAATATTTGAAATTGCTTGCTCCAATCTGGGTAGAAATATTCTCGTCAACAACTGCCGAATCTTTTCAATCCCACCAGGATCTAATTGAGTTGTTACAGCCAGATACTATAAGATTTCGCAGATCGGCCAGATTCTCTATTGGAGTAGCGTAGGATACACCAACGCGACAAGAATTGCAATGTGGTTTATGCACGATCGTTCACCAACAGATTTTAGTTTCAACCATCTCTGTATTAGTCGAGGTGGGTTACACACATAGCCTGCCCTATCCCCAGACTTAAACTACCTGGATTATTTCTACTGGGATTTACTCTGAGTTTGGAATTTACGTCTACTTTTTCATAATAAAATGTTATTTAATCGCAAATGTTGTTCGCCGTGTACATAAAAATACCCCATAGGTACATGCAGGAAAGTTTAAAACATTCCAAAAACAGTATAGGTTTATGAAAAAATTTGAGAATTCATTTAGAATTAAGTATACCTTTGGCTACTGATATATACCTAAATAAAAAATAATAAAATTTATCTTCGCAAAAAATAATGATTTCTGTTTAATGTTTAAAGTTTAATGATATTACTAATATAGAATCAGTTCTTTATTTGCTTCAAATATAAGATGAAATATTCAAGTATGTATCAGAACCTGCTTTGAGAAAGGTCAAGGGTATACATAAACCAGTTGCTTCATTGATTTGAAATAAAAACTTGATTGTGATTTTTGATATTTTCGAAAATTAATGAGTTAAAATAATACAATTTAATGAATTAAAATCTCAATGGAATTCACAATATTTATCATTAAAATATCATAAACATATTTTAATTTTTCTCATTGTTAAACTATACTTATTCCTAATTTCTAAACACTGGAATTTCAATAATAAAAGTGTGATTCCAATTCAAGTGTTTGGGATTATCTTATAGTAGTTAATACTGTTTATATATTAAATTAAATTGAACTCTTGGCTTAATGTTTCACGATTTATTTAACAACATGAATTAGTCAACATGTTTCGAGCGTGAGCTCATTTTCAAGACCCCTTAAAATCGTGAAACATCAAGCCAAGAGTTTAATTTAATTTAATATTTAATAATGTTCCACCAAAAGCGAAAATTCAATTTCAGTCAATACTGTTTACGTTGTACAAAACATATAAAATCAAGGAATTAGTAGAAAAAAATAACTATTTTAGAAAATATGAAAGAATAAATTCTTCCCAGAAATAGTAGATAAATTCTTCCTATGTCAATTTCAATATTATTTTTGATAAAAATTTGTTAGTTATATTTTGCATTTCAGAAACCCAGATAACTTTAAAATCTGTAAAAAAACTTTCCTTTCTTGTTTTTTCAAAAAATGTTGCTAGACTTTTCTAGATAACTATTCTTTTTGTTACACTGCTCAATAATAGAAAACCTTCCATGTGGACTATTTAGTTTCCTTTTTTGATTATATAATTGAGGGAGGTACATAATTTTCTTACATGCATTTCTAACAAATGTACATACTTTTTGTAGACTCCTATTTTACTTTAAATTAACTTGTTTGTATGAAAAATCTGTTAATTTCGACTATCCATTCTATTTAATTATTTTATTGATAAATGTACCTACATGAATCAATGCTTATTAATCACCAAACATTGTTTTATTTTCATTATTTTATTCATTCTCAATTTTTTGGTTCATCATACTTAAAACATAGTCCCGACAAGTGTATATCTATTACATCTCAATCAGTCTCATTGGTTTGTTCTGTAATACCTGACACAAAGGCTATTACAGATGTAATAAGAAATGCAATTTTTTGGGAAAAAGATGGACAAGAAAACTAAGAGACGAAAGGTTGTTTATGAATAATGCATTGCATAATTATTGCCTTCATTTATTTTAGTATATAATATTATTTTGTAATAAATACATTATTTCCCAATGCATTTCTTTTTACATCATAATGATAATTACATAGCATTACATAATTACTTTGTATTAGTTTATCCATATTATTTACTTAAACTCTAAAATTGAGATATTTGAAAAATTTTGTTAATATTTCTCATAATTTTAAAACAATTGTTTGATTATTATATCCCTATAAATGTAATCAAATTTAATAAAAGGGATATACTAACCTTCAGCTAAAACATAAGGGGCATAGGAAAAGACCAACATCATTGCAAATTCTAGGGACGGATTTTTCCTCAGATCTACATGTTTCAATAGTAAAGCACTCACTAATGCACAAACCACTCCAATACCTGCAGACGCGAAAAACATGAGACAAAATGACTGTATTCCCATAACTAATGCCTCTCCAGCTGACATCAAAGGATTGTTAGATTCTAAAGCAGCCGTTGTTAGAACGATAGCAATAGCATCGTTCAATATGCTCTCACCAAATACTAACATGTTAAGAACTGGATCAACATTAAGAGCATGAAATATTGCAATTGTAGCAACAGGATCAACTGCTGATATCAAGGAACCAAAAGCAAATGATTCTACAAACCCAAGCTTATACACTACACCTGCAAGTCCTAGGAAATAAATTCCACATCCTATTATAAAGGCGGAGATAGCGGTCCCAAGAATTGCAAAAACTAAAATAGATCCAATATTTTGGAAGAAATTTCCTTTATGTAAATTATAGCCTGACTCAAAAATGATTGGAGGTAATAAAATAAGGAAGAAAGCTGTTGGTGAAAATGCTTCTTCTTTCCTCCAATTGCTTATATTTCTGTTTGATAAAGCACTCATTGCTAAACCAATAAGGGCGCCAAGGAATACAATAACGATACTTTCTGGTATATATTGGAACCCTGTATGAAGCATGAGATGGATAAGAAGAATACCAAGAGCCAAAACACATAATACAAAAAATATTGCCATTGAACTATTATGTTCATCTTCAGCAGAGCCTTTATCGGGTAAAACTGGATCAGCAGATGCTGTGGTAGAGCTAATATTTGTATTGTTGTTTACTGGAGGAACAATTGGGGCTGAAGTTGTCGTGGTTAAATTCGCTATCTTAGGAGTACTTGTTGAAGAGAAATTCATAGTAGTATTACTTGTAGTACTGGCAATAGTAGCTGGAGTAACAGAAATTGATATTGGAGAGGTAGGGGCATTAGGTTTCGATGTTTCGATAGACATAGGACTACTATGAGATAATGGGTTAACTAAAGAAACATTCAAATTTGTGTCGTTCGCCTTTGCATCTATGATAATCTCATCACCAGTTGAAATACTCCCCGCAAGCAAAAACAATACGCACTTCAAAAAATACTTCATTTTGTATTCTTCAAATTGAAAAAAATCACCAATATATGTTCACATTGTATGAATTTTAAAGGAATACTTTATTTATTTACTGCCACAAACCAATTCGCTCATAGAGAAATCATTTTACGTAGTCACTTGCACAATACACACTACGTAAGAACCATAGCAAAACTTAGTTAAACACCAACTGCGACAAATAGTAATTTAAGTACTCAAAAAAATATTATGTCATGTGATGTGTGATAACGAAATTTGTATTACACTTTCTGAAATAAGACTGATATTTTGGTTTCTCTGTGATCTGTTCTGACAAGTGACAAGTACATCTTTCATCTGTAATACATTCAATAATTGATCTGAGATGCAATTGAAACTTCTTAGAAAATTTTTGAAGTGTAAATTCTATATATAATAGCCATTACTGAGTCTCTCCATCGAAATATTTCCAATGAAACTCTGAGGGAGTTGTACACATAAATGTTGTCAACGAAAACGTTCCTATCACTTTCGAGAGTGAATATTAAGTGCGTTCCGAAAAATCATCGAACTTGAATGAAAATACCATACAAGTAATTCATTCTTATTGGAAATTCTCAGAAATATTCATTCAAACGATCAACTTTCGATGATTATTCAATCTCATCCAGCTCCAATTCTCAGAATGACGAGAACAATCATTCGTGAATGAATCACATGAGCACCCTCCATCGAAGAAATGATACAAATTCTTTCGAACATTCTAGTTCTGAGTTTGTAAATCTCAGAACTTAGTCTGTAGATGTGGAGGAATGGTCCCCTGCCTTACCATTCCAATGCACACCTTGGCAGGCAATAGAAAAAACACCCGATAACAGGAAATATTTCACAATGTTCATTTGGAGTTTTACAATTTATATTTAAGTATAGAACTATAAATTGCACTTCAATGTAGAAAAAATATATTTGTTCAATATTTTATCTAAAAGTTGATATTATTAACGAAAATTATCATGAGAGAGGAAAAACTGATTTCTTGTTACGTTTTCCTACCAATTACAGCTTTGACAAAATATTAAAATATATCATTTTTACTGATTATTTTTTATTTGATGAATAAAAATTATTTCTCATTTCGAAGTTTTGACAATGGTACAATTTATACCGGAATGTTAACAAATAATAAATGTAATTTAAAGTGTTGAACAATGACTGTGATGCCTTAGACATATAAAAATTGTCAATTATGGATGACTTGCACAAGATTGACTAAACACAAAGTAAGAATGCACAATGCTTATAAAAAATTTATATAAAAAATGTACGTAACATTGCGTTGCTAAGATATTGATTAATAATTACAATTATATATAAGATATTTGTTGATAATTATATAAACTAAGAATATTAAAATATATTTAATAATTTGAATATTAATAACATTGTTATTTCGAGGTATTATAATTATTTTTGTATGAATTCCGTGATACATTTATTATTATCATTTTATTTAACGCCACTTGACCTACAGTTGATATTACTCGTGTATTATGGTATTCGTATTTTCATGTCCACAACCAAACTTTACTTACAAGCCTTGAACAAGGAAATCTGGCAACTATGCATTTCATGTCAATTAATAGAAATGGACATAGAAAAATAATTTAAAAAACAGAGCCACATCCACTGCCAGCTTTAGTACAGTTTAGTAGTAAAGTTGGCCGTGCCACAGCTCAACTTTACTTACTTAAGTAGAGTTAGGTCATAGTCTAACTTTACTTATGTAAGTAAAGTAAAGTTAACATGTAGTTAGGTTGCGACAGACCTATTCCATTTTCTGAGGATAATCTTCACATAATATCTACTTCTTGGATCTTTCAACCATGTGACCGGTTGCGTGATCATCTGTACACAAAACTAAATAATGCTTTATTCTGTAATGTTTAACGGCCCACAGCCTAAACTACAAAACTTACCTCATGGCAGGCGAACCACCAGTTTCTGTATTTTGTTTTCCATTTGATGGTAATCTAACGAATCAATGACTAAAAAATATTCCTAGGGCATCATGGACCCCTACAAAATATTCTGTAGTTTGTGCCAAACATTTTCCAGAGGAAGCACTTACTAGAGAAGGTATTCACTGTTTGCTCATCATTGTTTGATCAACAGAAAGCAAGAAGGCCAGATTGATCAAGTTAAACTCAATTTGAATGCAATGCCAAGTATATTTCTTTATTCACCCCTACTTATCAAAAACAGTCCACTCTCAAAGAGAATATCCAGCATTGAAGGAACGTTGTGAGAAATTGAATGAAGCCTTTGAAAACTCAGATTCAATTTGTAATTTTGTTGATTTAACATCCAATTATAAAAAAAGATTTTAATATGTAAATTGTTGAATATAAAAACTTTTGAAACTAACAGCATTTTTTTACACTCTAGTTTTTCCATCCAACGTAACTGAATGTTCACAAATAAATAGTTTACAAATTATTAATCAGATTTTAGTAGATTCAGATATGCATGTAAATGTTATCAATAAAAATAAACTGTCTCCTAATGATTTAAAATGGATTTTACAACTGGAATTAACTAGATAGTCTCAACTGGAAAATTTGCTTGCTTGTTACAAATATGATATCAGAATCATTCTACCATCCAAATTACTGTACACATCTCAATAAAGGTTTGAAGGAATTGACGCATTAAACTTACTCTCGCCTGAGAATGAAAAATAATGAAATTTATAGCATATTGTCAATTCTAATTGATAAAGTGAACTTGTTAGTGTACATACTAAAAAAACAACATTTGAATCGCTATAACTCAGACATAGTTCTTCTTAGAAAAAAAGTGTATTATTAATTTCTATAGATAATTGTATAATCTACAATTTTTGTTAAAACTATTTTTTTATACAAAGTACCGTTTCGCTGAAAATTTTTCTGAAAAGGCAATTCACATCCTAATTCTTCTTACGTAAGTACAGTTAGGCTGGGAACGGCCTCGGTCACAGAACATACTTCTTAATGAAATTCTGTGGCTACTAACTTAATTTGAATTAATCGTTTACTTGTATTGTTTTTATTAACACGGTGTAATGTTTAATTATCAATTATCAGTAAATTTTAAATTAGGTGTATAGATAGTGTACCAAAAGCTCATCTATTGTTTAGAGCTAATTAAATAGCTATTATGATTGAATTTATGTTTACCTTTGAACCATTTTTCTAGAATTCTATGTTTATATAGACAATGTTGTAATCTAACCTATTTGAACGATGATGTGGAAATTTTGAAATCAGTTAAATTTTTCTCCATATTTTAGGATCTAATTTCTTTGATGTTTCGAGAGAGAAATTCATGATTATTTATAACTAGTTAGAAGACATGGTAACAAATTTGGTAGAACTAGACTTCAATTAAAGAGAATTATTTATTATATAATTGTAAATCAAGAGTGCCTCATAAATATTAACATAATTTTTGTACTTTACCTAATTTGGTATAACCTTAATATTTTCAGTGAATATGTCGGTTTCAATATTGAATTCAAGTTTTTTGTTTTGCAGATTTTATGTGCAAATAATCAATAGTGAGTGAAAAACCGATAAAATATATTGAGATCTTCATATTAGCTCTTCACCAAGCCTTTTTTGAAAACAATGAGAATGTACTGCTGAATCAAATTAAGAATGAATCTTCATAAAATGACTGAATCATTGTATTCTGCCATTAGTTCTGATGATGCTGATTTGGTAAAACGATTATTAGACAATGGTATTAATCCAAATGTTACATTTGGGAAAAGTAGAAATTTATGGTTTAGATCACCGCTTCATTTGGCTTGTCAAAATGGAAAAGTAAACTTGGTGAAAATTCTTTTAGATTATGGTGCACATATTAATATAAAAGAGAGTGTTAATCTGAATAAAGAATTAATACTTGATAATTATTACCAAACTCCATTATACCTAGCAGTTGCAAATGGTCATTTAAATGTAGTCAAGTTACTTTTGAAGAATGGAGTTAATGTTAATATGACAAATTCTATGAACAGAACTGCATTACATGCAGTTGTTTGTATGGGAAATCCTGATCTTTCTGACGTTGGAATTTTAAACAGACCTGATAATGATACTAAATTAAAAATTTTAGAATCACTCATAGAATATGGGAGTGAGATTAATATTCAAGATTCAAATGGAAACTCTCCTCTACATTTAGCTGCTAAAAATCTATGTGGAAGTTCAGTTTACGCTACAAAAGAATGTTCATTTGAGGTCTTCAAACTGTTGTTGGAAGCTGGTGCTGCTGTTAACAATCAAAATAAAAGTGGTGATACTGCTCTTCATTTGACAGTATCTAAAATGTTCACAAAAATTACAAATATTTTGTTAAATTATAAGTCAGATCCTAACATACAGAACTATTGGGGAGATACTCCCCTCCATAAGGCATGTAGATGCCAACAAGATCTAAATGCCTTAGAATTAATAAAAAATGGAGCAAATGCAACCATTTACAATAAATACGGTAGAACACCTCTTATTGAGGCCATTGATGGGAGTTCTGAATTGGTATTATCAACCATGTGTCAGTCTGGTGCAAATATATCATTTAGAGATAAGAATAAAAATACAGCTCTTCATTATGCTGTAGAACATTTAGATGAATGTCTGCAATCCAATGTAATTATTTCAAGTCTATTAAAATATGGTAGTAACCCAAATATTCAGAATGAATTGGGAAATACTCCACTGCACAAAGCATGTGAAAAATTGATGAAAGACATCGCTATGATTATTTTAGACTTTGGTGGAAACCCAAATATTCAAAACAAAATCGGTTACACCCCATTTCATTACGCCGCCGAATCATTCATCGATATATTTGAAATTGGTGTTTTGTCAGCCTTGTTAACAAGTGGGGCTGATCCAAACATTCAAAGTAATATGGGAAACACTCCTTTACATAAAGCTAGTATGTCAGAGAATGAAAATTGTTTAAGACTTATTTTACAGAATGGTGGAAATCCTAATGTTCAAAATAAATTTGGAAAGACTCCCCTCCATGAGGCTATTGAATCTGATAACTGCTGTGAGGCATCAGTGCCCTTGCTGCAGCATGGCGCCAACCCCAATATTTGTGATAACAATGGGAATACTTGTCTGCACTTAGCATGCAGAATTAATTGCAAGGATTGTGCGTGGGCCATCTTGAAAGGTGGGGGTAACGCTAATGCCCAGAATTGTCTTGGAGATACACCCACGCATGATCTGCTAAAGAATAACATAGGCACAAATATAACTCTGTTTGCGCTGATGAGTCATGGGGCCGATTTTAATGTAACAAATGATAAAGGTTTCACTGTATTCACACATCAGACCCTTAATTATAAAATGGCTCAGTTTATCCTTTATTTGTACCTCGCAGAATTCGACATGAGTCCTGAACTCTTAAGTATGAATAGACTGGCAATGTTTAATGATTACATAGAGGAAATACAACGTCTTAAAGATGAAAAAGTTGGTGACAATGACGTATCGTACTATAATATATTGAAAGCCAGTCCCCCAGACTTGCTTAAGCTACTTAAGAAAGAAGACATTGTCGATGTGATGGGAACCCGAGAGTACCTACATATATTTCCTCATTATGGTGATTTTCTAGATTGGATATACAAACATGCGCTGTATAGAAAAGAATTAATGGAAAACCTATTAGAAATGTATGATGTGTTTCCATCCTCAATGGGAACTTTGACATATCATTGTGTTGAATATATATTGTCATTTTTAAATGAAATCGATTTGGGTAAATTATCAGTTAGTTATAAGTTGCCTAATGTTTATTTAGGAAATTCCATAAATCAAGAGCAAAATTTATAAATTACCATAGGCATGGTAATTTATAGATTATATTCCCAAATATTAAAAAAATCAGAATATAAAAAACATAACAATCAAAATAGTTATTTCTATTTCAATAAGTTACAGGATTAATTTTTAGTATTTATTCTCAGTAATTATAATTCGCAAAAATTTTATTATACTACTTAATCAGCATTCTTTTACATTGTGTAAAAAGGGGTGTTATTTATAAGAGTGCATCTCAAAGTTAATTCAATTTTGTATTGCCGAAGTGAAAATTTGTACTATTAATATTTATAAATTTAAAACAAAAAATTTATTCATACGTTTGATGTATATATTAAATAACTAAATATTTTTGTACAATTGCTTATATTAAAAAATTTAACCCTATATTTTTCTTCAAAATACATTATATTCCTTATATAATTAATATTTATTGAAATGAAGAAACGCTTTTTTAATAATACCTTTTAATTATAATACATTCATTTATCGAGAATTCTAACTATTTTTATTTTCATCCTACATATTTTTAACGAATTGAAACTGTGTTTTTTATCTACTACTTTTTGAAATATTGACTTGATTAAAAACCGAGATATCTCTGATATGACTTCGCCGAAATTTTCAATATTAAAAGCTTTTATTATTATTATATTTTTAGAATGTTTTAGGTCGCTTCTTTATGTAAATCCATTTTAAATTGATATTAAAAGTAAGTTCGTTTTGCAATATTATTTATTTGACATACACTGTTTTAGTAACAGGTTCTAATTAGAACACAAAAGATCAAAAATTCAAGTCAAATTATATTGTCATATTCGAGTCAATTTGCTATCCGACTCCCATTTGATAAATTATATTCAATTTTCTATTGAAATAGTTATTCTTTAGTATAATCTCTTGAGTGCATTAAAGTCGAATGCATGCATTTAATTGGAAAATGGTGGGTGTATCTTAAATGTTCATTAACAGCCTAACTCTACTTACAAGCAATGAACTAGGAAATCTGGCAACATCCAAGCAAGACCCATAATAGAGATGTAATGGCGTTGCAATTGTTTCTGCTCATTGCAGCTGAACAATTGCTATTTAACGAGAGAAATAACATTCAAAACCAAAAATAAGTTGAGAAAAGTGCTATTGTTTGAAGTTGTGGAGAACAAGCAAAAGAAATTTCCCGCAAATTTCAATTATAAACAGGAATATCTGTTGTGTTTTAAGTTGTGCTTTTATTTAGTTATACCAGAAGAGGTAGAAATAACACCTAACTTTTTCCATCTCATAATTGTGTAAAAACAAAAATCCGCCTTGTAGTTGTTGTGCTATTATGTGATATATAGTGTGTAGAAAGTGCTACTGTGTTTTTTCAGCAATACACTAAGGAATACCTTTGAAAATTGTATGTAAATAGCTCCTATCACTGTTGTTTTGACTGAGTAGTTCAGACATTAACAAAAGCATTATATGCTAGAATTTTTCCTTTTTTGTGATTAGTAGAGTTATTTACCCTTTGTTAGATTTAGGAGTTACTTAGAACTAATCTCTTATAGGTCTTGTTTTTGATAATAGCACAAAAATGCCAAGTCATTGCTGTGTGCCTGGTGCAAGTCGAACTACAAAATTTACCTCGAGTCTTCTGTATTTCGTTTTCCATAGGATGCAAATCTAATGAACCAATGGCTAAACAATATTCCTAGGGCATCACAAAATATTCTGCAGTTTGTGCCCAACATTTTCCAGAGGGTACACTTATTAGAGAAGTTTGCCAGATGGATCAACGAAGGCAATATCCGCTCAATTTGAATGCAGTGCCAAGTATTTTTCCAAATTTACCCCTACTTATCAAAAACAGTCCACGCTCAATGAAAAGATCCAGCTGCAAGAACCATAGCATTGAAGGAACGTTGTGAGAAATTGAATGAAGCCTGAAAAGTCAGATTCAATTTGGAATCTTGTTGATTTAACATCCAATTATAAAATATTTTAATATGTAAATCGTGGAATATAAAAAATTTTTGAAAGTAACAGCATTTTTTTAACTGTAGATTTTCCATCAAACGTAACTGAATGTTCACAAATAAACAGTATACAAATTATTAATCAGATTTTAGTAGATTCAGATATGCATGTAAATGATTTTATCAATAAAAATAAACTGTCTCCTAATAGTTTAAAATGGATTTTACAACCGAAATTAACTAAATGGCCTCAAATGGAAAATTTGCTTGCTCGTTACAAATATGATATCAGAATCATTCAACCAACCAAATTACTCTACACATCTCAATAAAGGTTTAAAGGAATTGACATGTGCATTAAACTTACTCCCACCTGAGAATGAAAAATAATGAAATTCAAAGCATATTTTCAATTCTAATTGATAAAGTGAACTTGTTAGTGTACATACTATAAAAAGAACTTTTGAATCGCTATAACTCAGGCATAGTTATTCTTAGAAAAAAAGTGTATTAATTATTAATTTCTATAGATAATTGTATGATCTACAATTTTTGTTAAAACTATTTTTTTATAAAAATTACCGTTTCGCTGAAAAGTTGTCTGAAACGGCAATTATAACATGCAGTAGACCGATATTCGAAGATCGATCGGTCTACCGGAATGAGCTGATGCGGCGTTGCCAAATCTATGTTCAAGGCTTGTAAGTAGAGTTAGGCTGTGGTTCATTCTATTTCGTAGAAATATTTTTGTCTAACTATTCTCGTATATACATATTGTTACGAATTATGGGTTTCGACGAATTCCAATAACTTTTAACAAACAATAAATATCCTTTATTAACAACTGAAATATAAATACAACAACGTCAAAGTCACTTATGTCTAACCCTATTTGCAATGAACTCTATGCCGACACGTGGTTGCTACTCTTGTTCTTAAGTGATCTTAAACGCACAGAACATACCAAATTAAGGGTATGTTCTGTGCTTAAACAGGGAGTGAGAGGCAGTTCGATGTCCTGAACATCGACAATGCAACTTTAGATGAGCTCTGTGGTCGTGCCTACGACGGTTCTCAACAGTCTCATCATTTCTTCAAACATCCATCAACCATTGGGGGCAAATCTGTAACAATATCGAAAATAAAGAATAAAGACATGATTATATTCAAACCACAGAACATACATTAAATTAACACAGAACATACCGAACTATTTTGTGAATTATAGAAAAGTTCTGTGATACAAACAAAATAACCTATATTGCAAATTAAAATTATATAGTTTTCGTGAAAATTTTCGTTTATAATAAGAACATCATGGCTTCTAAAAAAGTATTGGATTTTAAAGGTTTGCCAGATGTAAAAGGTTTTGGTTTGTTTATATTTTATTTTTTTTTCATTTTACAGTAATTCATTTCAAGTTCTCAAGTGAAGATGACCCATACGAGATATTTATCAAGGAGCATACCTCTAGAAATTATGAAGATGACAAACCAATGGGAAGGACTTTATTTGTTGTAAATATCCCGCCATATGTTGATGAACAAAATTTATCTAAATTATTTGCGCAAATTGGTTCAGTTGTATCGGTTAAACTTCAGAGAGGAATTCCAAGTAATGACGATAAATTACAACAAGAAATTATTTCCAATGGATTTCGGTCAGGGTACGTAGTCTATAAAAAAAGAGAAAGTTTAGTAAGAATCATGAATATTTCTACATTGAAACCTTTAGTTGATTTAAATAATGATATAGAAGTAGGGTTCCTGAAATATGCTAAACAGTATAATAATTCAGTTTATAATCATGATGAATTAAGTGAAAGGGCCAAAAGGGCAATAGAAATATTTGATAATAGGGAAAAGGAAAAACTAAATGAAGAAAAGGAACAAGTTGATGATGAAGGATGGACAGTGGTAACAAAAAAAGGGAGAAATCCAGGCCTTGCTTTCAAGGAAAGCGTTGAAAACAAACTAAATGAAAAGCAACAGAAAAAAATGAAGAAAAAAACACTCCGTAACTTTTACCCATTTCAGATAAAAGAATCCAAAAGAGAACACTTAGCTAATTTACGGCAACAGCATGAGGAAGCAAAACGAAAGATTGCTGAAATGAGGAAGAATAGAACTTTCAGGCCTTATTGAACTTTAATATTTAAGCTCATTGTTATTTTTTTAATAAAATATTGTTTCCATAATTTATGAATAAAATTTTTATATTATATACACCTGCGTTTGAAATGTACCAACTTGAAGTATCTTATTAGTCATACTTATTAGAATGATAGTCATTAAAGGTAAATAGAAAAGTGATGGGATACAACAATTATTTCATTTCCAAATGTCTAGAATTCTCTTGTTCAGCACTAGATCTTGAAATAATTTTGGTCAAATTCAGTTCATTAGAATCGTGATGAATGAAAATAGTGTTAACGCCTCTACAAAGACTTTTATTTAGAGTTATTAGAAACTTCCTCTCCATATTGAGGGAGTGTTAAAATTCCAAAATTATGCTAAAACCTGGTAATATTTCAAGCTTTGGATCATGTTTTTCTAAAAATTTATTCTAATGAAGTTTATTGATCTTTAAATATTGGTTCTTTTTCTAGCTGCAATGTTATAAAAATAAGTCATAATTCCATTCCGACAATGTTTTTAACATAGATCTAGGCAATACAGCATGAAGACGAAGTATCTAATTTTATCGGAGATTCATTTAGAAATAAAAGGATTATTTAGCTCATTAGATTTTAAAATTACTAAACGACTATAAAATCTTACACTCATTTCAACTTATTAAAATGGAATTTAGGTCCTGGAATGTGAACAGGGAACATTCAAAAGTAAGATGAAAGTTATAATGTAATTAACAAATATATTATATCTCATAATAAAATAACAATAAATAGGAATATTTAAGTAAACTAATGTAATACATAAACTGTTTAAATACTTATGGAATATTGGTACAGTATATATACTTATATCAGAAAATTTGAGATTTTCTAATTGTTATATGTAAAATATACAATGTACAATACTGGTGAATTGTTTTTGACAATTATTTACAAATGCAGAATTTCTAGAGGTCAATCCCTCTTTTTGCTAGTGTTTTCTGTTGGACAAAACTGTCCATGTTTCCTAATGAATTTTTCTTCCTTATTTCTATATAATAAGTTAGTGAGATCATGGCGGGTATCCACGTAACTTAGGAAACTATCTGTAAAATAAGAGCAAAGTGAGTAAAAAATATATTTTCGTAAATTACAAAGTATTGTTAGAATTCAGTTAATTTATTCAGAAAAACAATATTGTTTAAAAACTTCAGAAACGGGAGAAGCATGTAAAATGATAAAGTTTAAGTAGTTTTTTTGCTTATAATGATATAATTGAAATAAAACATTGATTTTAAAATTACGTGTAAAACTGTAAAATAGCAACCATGCTAACGTGACGAAACATGCAACTTCAGTGGATAGATGCATTTAGATAAATCTTTAAAAGTGAAAGTATATGATAAAGCGGAACAACAAAAATTACGTAACAAGTACGTAATACTGCAATGCAAGTAAAACTCCATATTACAGGAATATGAATGACTTGGTTAAAAACCCAGATGCAGTCGTAGTAGTTGCAGCCTTTTGATATATAATATAGAAACATAGTAATGCTAAATTGATGACACTATTTTTTTTTATTCGATATCTATGTGCTAATTTCATAAGTCAGATATTATATATTTTACAGTAATTGAATGTAAGCTGATACAGATTTTGAATAATCGAGAATGAAAATATAACTTTTGCATATGTTAATTTTAACTAAACTAAACTTGGTACTGGAAAAATTCAACTTGGTACTAAATTGTGGAAAACTTTAAAATCACTGCTTTTTTTCTTTAAAGTGGTAATTGATATTAAACAAGGAATATATGGGAAATTCAGTTTCAACTTTGTGGGCATACATTTTATGGTTGGTGTACATTTATATGGTCTTTCTAGGTATCATTAGATACTTATAAAATAATAAAATTGACAAGATATTAAAAAGTCATATGGCTTTATATGGCCAAAGTACATATGTACTTGCCTGCTGACTTTTAGCATTTAGTTTTTATTAAGAGTATTTTAATTGTGTTATTATCCCATTGAAGAATTTGCTCAATACCCACGTTTTATTTTGTTTTAAACTAAACACGTAATTAAATTCAGAGAAAATGTAGTGAACACCCACATTGATATATTTGAAAGGCAATAATATATTTGGTTTACCATGAGTGATATATCCTAATTTGTTCTTATCTACATGGTAGAAAACATCTGTTGCAGTATCCTCAGTGAGTGCTAAAGTGTGGCAGACTGCTTTTCGGAAATCCTCTATTCTTAGTCTTCCTTGGCCACTTCTGTCATATATCTACAAAAACAAGTGACTCTTTTGGATATTTAAAGAAATTTCAGTCTACTAAAATTTAACTTTGATTACATTTAGAGATTAGGGGTGGAAAAAATAATAATCTAACTAAAAAATTTATGAAATATAAGTGTGTTTAGAAACTTGTAAAACTTTGTTAAAATTCAATTACAGTTTAAACTCTATATAACAACACTGAAGGGATTGTACATTTTATGGCGTTATTATAGAGAGTTGTCGTTAAATGGACAGAAGAAAAATCAGAGTTATGAAAAGAAAAAGTTTATTTCAGGTAGTTTTATATATGTATGTATATATATATATATATATATATATATATATATATATATATATATATATATATATGTATGTATATATATATATATATAATCTTATTTGAACGCTATTGCGTATATTCTGTTATTTTTGTCTGACGTCTCTTGCTGTAGGCACCAATATTTTTCCTGTATTCCGCACAAGCTGCTTCCAGGGAAATTTACTTTTCATTACTTAATGTTGTCGTTATTGAGAGTGGGTGTAATCCAGCGTTGCCAGAAGGTTACTTTTGTAACCTTTTAGGTGATTTTTGAACTGTTTTGGTTACTTTTAGGTTACACTAATGAAAAGTTAACTTTTAGGTGATTTGTCAGAATTTGTAGAATTAACTTTTAATTTTTCACATAAAAGTAACGTGAACAGAACGCTCGTTTTAGAATTTTTCATGTTGGTAAGTTTCGTTATCAGAAGAACTAAAACCGATTCGAGATACCGATACCGAAAAAGCATTCGAGGATCCAAGCAAAATAACTGAATACATACTTACAAATCTGAATAATACATTTAAAAAATTTATCTCGAATTTATGTCTTACGTAGTAAGTCTGTTCAATGACTTTAATAGACTATTTCAATCTGAGAAATGCTACATCAATTGAAAACAGAAGTACACTAATTAAAACATTAGCCAGTAATTATATGGATTTCAATTATTGTAGGACTAGTGTTACCTACAAAATAGTGTATGCCAATCCAAGATTCTATTTGCAACGTGAGAAGATATATTTAGGTGTGGCAGCACTGGCAGCAATAGATGAATTTTCGAGAGAAATACCTCGAACACAAATTTCCGGTTTTCTAAAAATATGTTTATCTTTTTATATCGAAGCTTTAGCACAAATAAGGCAACGCTTTAGTTTTGAAGATCCTATTTTTGATTTATTAGAAAATGATCTAAATCCAACCAAAGCGCAAAAATTTGAAGTAAAGGACTTATCGTGCGTAATAAAAAGTTTTCCAAATATTGTTACTGATGCAGAAAATTTACTTAAAGAATGAAAGAAACACGGTTTTCTAGACTTTATCGAATTAACCATTTCGCCTGACTTGCCAGTCGAAGAATACTCGTATAAAATCCTAAAAATGACAGATGGGACAGGAGAACCCATGCTCCCAAATTTGAAGGAAATAATAATGGTTTTGCTCGTTTTGTCAATTTCCAACGCATGTGTGGAACGAGATTTCAGCCAATTAAAACTGATGAAATCGGACCACAGAAATATGACAAAAATGCCACAACATTTGAGCCATCGAAAGTATTAAAGCATGCTAGAAAAAAATACAGCAAGGATAGTGATGATGATGGTGACGACCGGTACTTATTGCTTTTTCTTATTTTTTCATAAACTGGCAATTTTTTTTCCGAGAGAACATTTTTGAAAGTTTCATTTGAAAACGCAGAAAACACATACGATTTTTAAATTTCAGATGCTGATGTGCTGTCTTCGCTCATGTATTCTTCATTCATCATTTTAATTTCATATAATTCGTTTAGTCTCATAATCACAATTGTTGTACCTACAATAACTTTGTACTAACACTCGTTATTATGCCTCCTAATATTCATATCTTTGTTGCAGTCTAACAAACAGGTGATACTCAGTAAAAAATTATTTATAGTATCAATTCACAAATTTTAATATAGAAATATTGAATTGTACACTTACGAGTATGTACTTATAAAATATAAATTTTGTAAGTACATACTGTTACATGCATAATTAAATATAAATTTTGGAATTATAACAAGTAATAAAGAAAAATGATTAGAAATTCATATGTGTATTCATATTCTGTAAGTCAATATATCTAATATTCTATTCTATCAACTTTTAGTACCTTTTCAGTAAAAAAATATGAAATAAGAAATATTGAATTGTACACTTACGAGTATGTACTTATAAAATATAAATTTTGTAAGTAGGTACATACTGTTACATGCATAATTAAATATAAATTTTGGAATTATAACAAGTAATAAAGAAAAATGATTAGAAATTCATATGTGTATTCATATTCTGTAAGTCAATATATCTAATATTCTATTCTATCAACTTTTCGTGCCTTTTCAGTAAAAAAATATGAAATGTTACTATTTATACGAAAAGGTTACATTTTTTTATACTTCAGGTAACTTCTGACAAGACCCGACTGGCAACACTGGTGTAATCCTATATGGAGTGTATCATTGTATTGAAGTTGGAAAATAAGCTAAACCAACTAGAGACGAGTGATTTCAAAGCTTTAGAGAGTTTGTCGTTAAATCGAGTGACGTTACATGCAGTTTACACTGTATATTATGTATTGTTTAAAATTCAAATACAATTTCCGATGATATAGTATTTTTGAAATAATAAATTAACTGCATATAACGTTATTTTTGATTCCTTAAAATGTATATTTGGTAATTATTATTTTCAATTATTGAAATGTATTTCTAGTATGTAATTATTTTCAATAATTTGAAATTACAGTACTTTATCTATACCTATATCTTATTTCATTTTCAACATACTCACTCTGAAGGCAACTTTTAATGCCTCTGGTGTATTGCAGTTTATCGCTAGGACTCCTAGAAGATATTCTCTGAAATCTATTAGTCCACTATTGTTCTGAAACAGTTAGAAATACAATAATATCTTCTGAATAAGAAGATATATACATATATATATATATATATATATATATATATATATATATATATATATATATATATATATATATATATATATATATATATATATATATATATATAAGAAAATGAACACTAGAACATTCATTTGAAAAATTGAAATTAATCAAGAGAATGTTATAGTAGAGCTAGATATGTGAACGTGTACGATGTGATGTCTCCATCATCCTTCAAGGGATAAATGTTAGAGAAATATTGAAATCGATGCCACACCTGATGGAAGTGCGAGACATATATGTTTCGTTCTGCAAGGAACTCGTCAGTCGCACCACGTCCATCGAAGTGAGACAACGATTTCAACCTCCAAGCATCTTCTTGTGACTTCAAGCGGAAGATCGTAGAGTAATGAATACTCTACAATTCCATCTATAGAAATCAGTAGAAAACACCTCTCTCGGATTACAGACACACCAAGCATCGAAATTTCACATATCTTCTATACCCGTAGGTATCTACTAAATTGCAATGTCTATTTGACAAATATCATCGAACGATGTTTTTAAATGTCAATAGGTTGTAGACAGAGCGTACTACTAACGCAACGGGGACTTACGAAGGGATTGCTATACTTCCTGTTATTTCAAATCAGTCGTATTATCAAAAAATTCCTATATTAACACGTAGAGGCATTGAAAGTTATTAACCGGTCCGTTCTATAGTTGAACAGCATGTTGTTAATTTCATATCAGATATCTACTACGTGTCCCATATATCTCAAAATTAATTATATGAGATATTTGCTAGATATAAGACAAAAAATGTTCAGAATGTTGTCCATTTCTCTGAAACCAATGAATATAGTGGTTTTGGTGGATGTACCAATAGCGTCTATTTGAATTGACTTTTCGCGTAATATTTTGTCGCATCATTGGAGGTATTTTCTTATCAATAACAATTAAACTTTGCCTTGCAATATTAACACACAACGTTCATTGGTCCAACAGCAACGATTTGCTGTGAACTGTAATCTTTTTCAACGTTATAATTTAATGCAGGTTGATAGGAGTTATACGCAAACTTTTCATATTGTTAATTTCGATTTCATCGATTCCGTTCAACTTCATTCCGAACTTCACGTTGCTCGTCAGTTTGACTTGCTCTTTTATATCTTTAAATTGCTGCATTGCGAGTTCTGCAACTTAATTTTGTATAATTAATAGCTATCATTTTTATAAACCAAATTTCACTGTAAATCAAAGAAAACTATGTATTCTTCTTTATTTTATTATATATATTATATATTCTTCTTTATATACGTGCTATGTTAGTAACATGTATGTTAGTCTGTTTAAACTTACCAAAATTGAATATCTTTTATATTAATTTTATATTATATGGAAATTTATATTAAATTGAAGTTTCAATATTAGTCGTGATAGCTCTAAACTAACCGAAATGTGTGATAAGATATTCAGTTCTTTTACATCCTCTTTTTGAGAATTAATTATTATTTGTTACTTATATTATTAATTAGGTATTCTTAAATTTTTAATTTTACACGTAATTTTTAAAATTTTTTCCTGACAATAACAAACACAACAAAAAAATAGTGAAATCGGCGAATTACTCTACATTAGAAAATGTTTGTATGAGAAAAAGAAATTTGCCGTTTTGAGGTTTTTTCCGGCAATTCTGCGAATTTTTCTCGCCGTAAAAACCATCCTTTGACTTCAACGAACACTTAATAAAAGAATTGACAAAATTGGTTCAGGCGTTGTTGAGTTATGCGCTTGCGCTTGCCAACACATTTTGCGATTCATTTTTATATTATAGATATAGATTGATAGATTTATAAATAATGAAATAAATACTTTACCTTATTATATATGGAAAATAACTGTCTCGAAGAAAGCTCCATCGGAGGTATGTTCAATAAATTCACAAAGTCATTGTATGCCACTTGAGTTAGATCTAAATTTGTTGTGGAATTGATCAACGCTTCTTCTTGTATCGTGTTCGCCATTCTTGGAAATCAGAAAAACTAATTTAATTATACATGATGGAACAAAAACAGTTTTTGAATTGGTCAGATTAAACTTTTATTTTAGAAAGTAGAATAAAATAATATTGGTAAAGAATTATGAAAACCGATACAATATTTTCATTTGGCTAGGAAATATTCAAAAATTAACAAATGGTGTGTCGCCGTTTGAGGCAAAATATTTTCAAAATGAAACGTCTCAAAACGTTAAAAAAATTTGTTAGCTCAAATATTGTATCACATAATCATTTTATATATTACTTGTGTATGCTACGTGAGAAATTATTAATACATAGCAGTAACGGCTGAGGATACTTATTATTGTTGATATTTTATTATTGATAATTCTAATGAAACTTACCCTAAGCTATGTCTCAATTTCTGTAAATCAACTATGGACGATGCTTGTGGAAGATTCATTTCTTTTGCTCTTGTCAACAGCTTACAGTCATCATATGTATAATCAGATACAGGAATTCCTAATGCCCTGTTAAAAGATATAACGGTAGAATATTGAGTCAACCGAATTTGAAATGGATATTTTGATATCGATATCAAAATATTCCGTTTGTTTTTTCAATATTTCAAGTAACTCATTTTCAACAAATTATTAGTTTGCTGGAATATAGATGCCTAAATGACTCTAATCATATAGGCATCTATAAAAATAAACTCTATCATAGAGGGCGCTACATGCTCTCTCAAAATACACAATAGGTTGCCTCTAATCTTTGAAAACCATTTCCAACTATGAAAATTTATGCATTCTATATAAATAATGGGAAATAAAATTTTGGGAATGTAAGAAATTATGAAATGGCATTGAATATTTCAGTTATTACATAAAATTCGAAAACTATATCAAACGTAAAGTATTTGATATAGGTAATACATACTTTGCCATAACTTTCCTAACATTGTTTGCGTACAATTTAGGATCTTTCTTCTCTTGTTCATCTGGAACATAAACGGGCAAAAATTCTATTTCACAGTAGCTATAAGGTCTGGTTAGGGTCAGCCAAAGAAGTTTTAACCTGAAAATTTCAAAAGTAATCTCTAAATTAAATAAATATGAAATCGTTTAAATTATTAGTATACATACATAAATATTAGTTACAATGTATGCAACAATAATAAGACACTTTTTACTAAACTCAAATTTAGATTTTCAACCTCGTTATTTGATCTTCCTTCACGACAAAAATCCTTCCAGATAAAAATGATTAATATCGGCGAAGTGAGAAGTTTCCTTGGCCAACAAAATTTTTCGACCGAAAACAATTTTTCCGAAAATTTCGATATTTTCTCTACCGATTTCAATGTAGAATGTTTTCGAAAGCGTTGAATTCTCAAATTCCGCAAAATACGAAACTCTTTGGAGTCCGTTCGGTTTTCGGATTGTTTTGGACCGAATTTTCAGATTGTCCGATCGGCCTTCCTAAGTATTGACTGAATAATGATGACGATTCCGATCCTACTCTGCCTAGGCAACAATCATTACACTTCGAAAGATTGGAATTCACCTTATATGTTTATTTATACAAACATTCGTTTAAGTATCACGGATCATTTTCCTATAGTCATTTAAAACCATAATAATCAGTACAATTATCTGAAGACATAATTTCGAAGGTCAACAACCTAAACACTATAAACAAAAATAGACCTACAGTTTGACCTTAGAATAAGCATGGTATGTATAGGTGTGTATATTTTATCACATTAAAGTAGTGATGTCTTTAATGTCTATTTTGATTGATTAAATGTATATATTTCTATTTCTAATGCATTTATATATATATATATATATATATATATATATATATATATATATATATATATATATATATATATATATATATATATATATATATATATATATATATATATATATATATATATATATATATATATATATATATATATATCATCATCAGCCTCTATCCGTCCACTGCAGAACGAAGGCCTCCCCCTATCTTTGCCAAGATTCACTATCGGCAGTCTCTCTCTTCCAGGCAACGCCCAGCCAATCCACAAGCTCCTTATCCCATCGATCGTGAGGGCGCTTTCTTGGTATTACCTGTCTCTGGGCTCCCAATCACCAACCACAGATGACCAACGCTCATCTCTTGTTCAGGCTAGATGGCCTGCCCATTTCCACTTTGACCTTTTTACACACTCCACGACATCCCTCACCTTTTATTTTTGACCTCTTATTCAGCTGCAGGGCATTCTATCTCGTCTGGTTAGGCCCATCATGTAACTTTCTATACTCAGCTGGGTTGTTCGAAGCTTCTGGATGTGAGCAGATTTCAGGGTCCAAGTTTCGCTGGCGTAGGTCATCGCTGGTAATAAGCATTGGTCAAACACTTTGCTTTTTAAGGATAGTGGCATATCTGATTTGAAGATGTGTTTCAGTCGGCCAACTGTACTCCAAGCTGTTCTGGTTCTTTGCATGATCTTCGGTGTAATATCCCCGTCTCCCGTGACAATCTGTCCCAGATATGTGTAAGACGCTGCTATTTCTAATGGGGAATCCTCCACCTCCATTTGCTCTCTGGTGCAGAATGGGTTCAGCATCATCTTTGTTTTTGCGGTGTTTATTTCCAGACCTATTTCCTTGCTCGCGATGCTCAGTTCATTGATGCGCTCTTGAAGATCGGTAGCATCGTGGGAGAACAGGACTATATCGTCACCGAACCTCAAATGGCTAAGGTAGCGGCCATTTATCTTGATTCCTTTCTCGCCCCAGTCCAGCTTCTGAAACATTCACTCCAAAGCATCTGAGAACAGCTTTGGGGAAAACGGGTCTGTCTGTCTAACGCCTCTCATTATTGGCAATTTTTCCGAGTATTCGTCTATTTTGATGGTTGCTGTGGCATGTTGCTGTGGATATTCTGGATCAGCTCAGTATAGCAAGATGATATTCCTATCCTCAGTAATGAGGTGGTTGCAGCTAGAGTTCTAAGCAGGTCAAATGCCTTCTTATAGTCAATAAATGCCATATATAGCGGAATTGCATATTCGTTGCATCTTGATATCACTTCGCGAATGGTGAAAATGTGATCCATTGTACTGTATGACTTCCTGAAGCCTGCCTGTTCTATTGGCTGATATGAGTCCAGTGGTCCCGATAAGCGGTTGGTAATTATCTTCATTAAGATCTTATATGCTGTGGGGAGTAAACTTATCGGTCTGTAGTTCCTCAGGTCCTCCGTATCCCCTTTCTTATAGAGCAGAGCCATGGACGCGTTGTTCCACGAGGTGGGAATGTTTCTGTTTTTCAAACAGTTACTGGAGAGCTTCGATAGAATGCGGTGAAATTCTGGGCCCCCTGACTTGATAACTTCCACTGTGAGATCGTCCTCGCCTGAAGAGCTTTCAAATATATATATATATATATATATATATATATATATATATATATATATATATATATGTGACATCAACTGTGTCAAGTTCAAGCCTCAAGTTCATCCCTTGGCGCATTGTTTTCAAAAAAGAAATTCACGTATTAATAAATAGATATTTCATGTTTGTTAAATAGTTATGGAGTGGTTACTTACGCTCCAGGCCATCCCACGTCCAAGTGACAGTATCAATTTTGTTCGGATATCGGATACACACAGGTTGTACCGGTACGCCAGGATAGAAAGCACCAGGCTTGAAAGTAATTAAACAGGACCTATTTGTACAAGTACCTTCCGGAAATATTAAAATTTGCGGCCAGTCTAATTTGGAAGTTGCTCTTTTGATGATCTCTTTGATTGTGTTCTGCCTTGAATTTGGATCATCTCTGAACACATAAATTGGTTGGGTAAAATTGATGAGCTCTACAAATGTAAGGTAAAACAGAAATTCATCTCGTTATAATAAAACAGTAAGTAATATCAAGCAAACCAATACTATCTAAGTTTCATTACAACAGATATTGACAATCAGATAAAAGCTAACAGTACAAACATGACATAAAAATTACTCTCTACAACAACACAGTTATGGAATTCAAGTATAGTAAGCTACTTAGGAAAGTTGTGGATTTTCAGAAAAGGAGATCCTGTGGGTTCTGACTTGAGAGATCGATTTATTCGAAAATTAAGAAAAGCTTGAATATTTTTCAAAAAGGTATTTTGATGTACAAAACGATGTACAAAAAGAAACAACTACTAACGTTATCTTTTTGATTTCCAGAAGCGTAAGTATTGGATAAAATTATTTCAATTAATAATTCCGAATTTAATATATTAAAATTCAAAATACTACATAAAAGATTAACAGAATTTGTTAAATCATAGAATTTGGGACACTGTATGTACTATACAAACGTCAAACTATCATGGGGAATTGATATTGAATAAATATTGTGCTTGATGACTTTTAAGGTCGCTACAAGTAGCCATATCTTGTGTATTAATTTAATTAACGAAGAAATTCTTTCTTAAAAAGCAAAAGAAATGTCAAGCAAATACGTTAATGTTATTCTATACTCTCATAAATTTTATTTCATTAAATTTACGATATAATAAAAAATCATAGCGTGGTTATTATTTTGGCAACACCGTAATTTTTAGATCAATATGATCAGCTTTTAGTTCAGCTTCTGATCGTAATGTCAATACTTTTTACAAATCAGGGCAAAAAATATTAATGTCATCTGAAATTAGTTTCGAGTTCTTTTCGCTAGAGCTCGAAGAATGATGTCTGAATGTGATATTGCACTATCTGCAAAGTGAGTTTGAAAACTTCGTCGTAAAAAGTAATAGTAAATACTAATTTTCAGTTAATGACAAAAGCTTTACTTTGTAACATAATATCCAACATAACGTAACGTGCTGTCCAATGGATGGGTGTAAAATGGCGCTTACTTCATTTGTAAGTCGTTATAGAAGAAAATATAGACTAATATTGTATATTTATTAGACAACCGTAATAACGATAACAGTTGAAATGAATCGTGTTGATGATGAGGAAGTTACAATTCTTGTAGATTTGCGTTAATGAGGTCCCTAAGTGTAATGACGATGATGACTGAAGTAACATTTATGATATAATTGAGGAAATAAATCGATGAATCAGATTAGATGATGGAACATGAAAGCTTTAAATGTTATAGTGACAACAGGAAGAACTTTTGATTTTCGTAATAAAGAGTTTTTCGTTTTTTAGGTCAAAATATTAACATATAATTCCGCTTATGCAAGTTATATTATCAAATATTTTTATTTTTGAATTTTAAATGTTTCATAAAAAACCATAGAAATTTTTATACTCAGGACTAAGAACCACTGATCCTTTATTAAAAAACTGCATAGGTGATTAACACAAGATAATATTTGTTATGTTATATGTTTTTAGAAGCTAAAAATTTATAATCAACTTCAATAAAACAGGTTCTTTCTTCGAACGACTGTATTGAGAATTTTCGTATATTCAATTTTGAGTATTTTATCTTTGTCAAAAAGCACATTTGCTTAAAAACAAGTTTGTGTTAAAATTAAAGGAAAATTATATAATAAAAGTAAAAAAACAATAACCTACTAGTAATGTACTTGTTGTTTTCGTTATCTCTTTTCGCTATGATGGAGGGCGATCCTATAGAATATATGATACCGGCATCCAGAAACGTGCTATGGGGTGCAATCACCAAAATTGGGGCTACTTCTCTAGGCGCCTTTTTTCCCTTCATTATCAGGTACATACCTCCAGCCCAACAGGTGACTTTTCCAAAGAAACATACGACAGGCACCAGTTGCCTAAGCATTTCAAAAGGGTGTTTTTGATGAAAGATTAATAAAAACGATTTGGTTTGTGAAACAATATCAAGGGTAACAAAGGTAATTTTGCCATCTGGGTTTAAAAGAAAACGATTAAATAGTCGTAAAATTAATTTTTAAAACATTACGAATTTATAATTTTAACTAAAATGGTGCATTTGACCACAGAAAAACCAACACCTTGAAAAATATTTGACTCACATTATTGTGAGGTTAAAATTTAAGGAACGTCTTTTGGATATTCTGCTCAGTGAAATTCATATTGATTTTATTTAGACATTATTATTTCCACTAGAAAAAATACGTTCAGTAGGTAATATACTAGTGGAAGGTTTTAGATAAATGAGAATTAGGTAAGCAGTGGTTTATAGACACATAGTAAGCTTATCATTCTTTAGAGAACGTGGCTTTCCTCAACCGTAAGCGAACATTAAGGAAGGTGAAGGAAGGTTAGGAAATTGATAACATTGCGGCATGACATAACTTTCAACAAACGATGTTTTCTAGGACTTATTGGTAAACCTTAGGAGTTTGTACAAATCGTCATACAAGACAAAACGTTACATGATTACAAGGATAACCATGTAACCAAACTACACCTACTTAGAACAAAGAATTCATGCAATTTAAATACAATTGAAGATCCCAATAACAAATTGGTTACAACTTTTAGATACTAAACTACATTACATTCAAAACAAGCAAAGTTTACTACCGTTCCGGTTTGAAAGGACTTGTAATGCCTACACGTATTTCTAAATCAGCATTGTGTGCATCTTCAGAGACAACAAATGTGTCTGTAATTGTGAGAGAAAAATGTAACCACAAGTTGGTTTAAGTAAAGGCAAAAGTCCTCATGAAACCTTTACGTAAAGAGAAGTCTGTCAAAATTCAATTCTTTATAGAACTACCAGTCCCCAGAAAAAATTATGTTTTTAAAAAGCTCTCTCTGTTCTAGCAGTATTTCAATGTTTTGGATCAAAAACTGAAAATATGTGAATTTATCTTATTGTATATTCAATTGCAAAATGATTGCTACTAAGTCCCAACTATTAGCCTTTGATTAAATTAACAAAAAATGTTACCAAGGTATTATACTGATAGAAATAATGACTTAGTTATTCTTTCTCATTGAACAAATTCAGAAGTTTTAAAAATCAATATAATGTTAAATACTAGCGATATTCCCACTAATTTCTAATATAGTCCTACTCTACTCCTTCTAAATTGAATGTAACATCTTGACAACAATTAACTATTTGACAATCATCTCTTTCTAAGACAATAAGTCAAAGATCGTTAGCCACATACTTCCAAAAAAAGGGATGGTGCTCGTTTCTCCCTTAGCTACAATCGAGGGTCCACCCATGTAGACCATAGCCAGGCTATCTACGAAGGAAGAATGGGGCGCCAGTGCTACCACCGGAGCCAAATGTCTTTCAGGCAGCCCCCCACTCACCTTCAAGCGAATACCTCCGATAACGAAAATGAATCGAATCAAGTAGGCCGATACCAATTTGAGACGGCTGCGATGGAAAGCTGGTGTTAGTGATACAAGTTAATAATCTAAGATAGTGTCCACAGAACATTATAACATTGAATTCCATAGATCACTTTATCGAAATTTCGTATTATTCAGAGTATTAATTAAAAGAAAATGGTCAATATGAGCTGACTAAGAAAATGAGCATTCAAGATATCCTGAATATAAGTACCAACACCGAAATGAATTAATCTTAATTTTCTTCTTTCACTTGAATATATAATAAATGCAAGTAGTGCACAGACTGAAAGCAACAATCATAGAGCCATATAACTGCTCGGAGTCGAGTAAATTTCAATTGTAGAATTCTATAATTACTCTTCAACATTTATAAAACTGTACAATTTTATTGAGATAATATTTATATCAACATTTTACGGAGATAAACGATCCAGGCTATCAAATAACAATTAATACCATTCCACGCAATAAATAAAATCATACATAAATTTCTATATTCGAATTGGAATTTGGTGTAAATGTTTACCACAACTAACAGTTCTGTTTTATGTTGAAATTATACATTACAAATAAATTACTTTCCAGTAATTATCACGATTATAAGAAAATTTATGGTCTTTGAAATTCAATTTCATATATTTGATAACTTGGTCTCGATGGCACATTATAAAACCGATAATAATTTATTTTATTTCAGGATAAATTATTAAAGAGTCAGGAACTAGAACGAAATCAATATTTAATAAATGTTTCGTGATTTTGAATAATATCTGTTTTCAAGAAGATGAAAGCTGGTTTTTCAGGTATCTTAAGTTGGCATCAGTATCTTCAGGAACAGGCAATTTGACAGTTATATTATGCTATGTAGTTACAATTATTGATACACTAATTCTTCAAAAAAATAAGCATTACATTCAATTCAAGCTTTTAATAAAGACACAATATTGGCTTTGCTATAAAAGATGTTTGCTCAGTAATTTTAAATGTCAAAATTCTTAAAAATTGTGTACTTTCCATCATGGAAACCTGAAATATTAAAACATTTCCTAAAACTAAAATAGGGAGTTACTACTGACCCATTTTTCATTGAAAATTTATTATAAATTCTGTTGTGGTTGAAAATACAATATTAAGTGTATCTATCTTCGCTTAGATAATAATTAAAACTCGAATCATTGAACTTGTGAATTCAGAAAATTGAAAAATAAAGATTTTTTCATTATGAGATATTATTGAGGTTGAAGCATCTTGTTAAATAAAAAAATCTTAATACATCCAATCAAAATTAAAAAAGAAAGATATTATTTTTATACTGACCTTCTCCATCCTGTTAGGGGTTTCGACATAATTTCTTCATCTTTCATTCCCCATAAACCAGCCGTAGCTACAAGCCACCCTGCTACTAGGAAACAACATATGACTACTACTCTTATTGGAAGGAGGATAATTGTCAACAATGCAGTCTGCAAAAGAAGTTGTATGTTTAATCTTTTATTTTATTCATAACTTCTGATTGTTTATGTTTTTCTTCATTTAGATATAAATGTAAGTGAAACAAGTCTTCAATTAAATATGTGAAACAAGTCTTCAAAATTAACAGGTGATTTTTTAAGAGTTAAGTTTTTCAGGTTGGCGGCACTGGTTGGTAATGGCATCCAAACGTCATCTGTCAAAGTGAAGAGTTTTCAGTATACTCTGCCATTTCATCACAGAAAAACTTACAAACGAGCAACGATTGCAAATCGTTGAAATTTACTATCAAAATTCGTGCTCTGTGAAAAATGTGTATCGTTTGTTACGACCATATTATGGTCGTAATAATCGACCTGGCGAATCAACAATAATTCGTGCTGTTATCACCAAATTTCGCACCAATTTTACTTTGTTGGACATTAAACCATTGTCTCGCATGCGTACAGTGCATACTGAAGAGAATATTGCAGCCGTAAAGTGTTAATGAGGATCGTGAAATGTCAATTCGTCGCCGTTCTCAGCAATTGGGCATGTGTTACTTAACCACATGGAGAATTTTACGTGTTGATTTGGGTTTGAAAGTCTATAAAATTCAACTTCTGCAAGAATTTAAGCCGAATGACCTACCACAACGTCTAATTTTTGATGTATGGGCCTTAGAACAGCTTAATGAAAATCCGCTGTTTTATCAAAAAATTGTGTTCAGCGATGAGGCTCATTTCTGGCTTAACGGATATGTAAATAAACAAAACTGTAACATCTAGAGTGATGAACACATGCCATACAAGAATTTTTTTACAAGAAACGACAGTTTGGTGTGGTTTATGGGCTGATGGCCATCATCGGTCCATTTTTCTTCAAATTCGACCGTGGAAGAAACTTTACCGTCAACAGCGAACGATGTCGAGGCATGATACGCAACTTTTTTTGCCCAGGTTGGCCGAGATGAACTTGGTTGACATGTGGTTTAATCAAGACGGTGCCACATGCCACACAACTCGTGAAACAATGGACCTGTTGAAGGATGAATTTGGTGAGCAGCTTATCTCCCGAAATTGCCCTGTGAATTGGCAGCCAAGATCATGCGATTTGACGCCTCTGGATTATTTCTTGTGGGGTTATGTAAAGTTGTTAGTGTATGTGGACAAGTCGAACACGATTGAAGCCTTACAGGATAACATAACACTTGTAATTCGTGGGATACAGGCCGAAATGCTCGAAAAAGTGACGCAAAATTGGACCTTCCGAATGGACCATTTGATACGGAGACGCGGACAACATTTACATAAATTATCTTTAAATGGTAAATGGCAAAGGCCAAGTTATCAATTTCAATAAAAGTTTTGAATATATGATGCAAATTGAGTGTTTTATTTGATTAAAAAAAACTACGATTAAAAAATCACCCAATATGTGAAACAAGTCTTCAAAATTATTAATTTCAAAATTTCGGTTTTCGCATTTTGAATATTGTATATTGAACAAATTCAAAAATTCAAACATTTCCTATTCTTTAACCTCTACTTTTGTGATATGTGATTTTTCAAAATTTTGACACGCAAAAGGTTTGCGTCACTGTTTCGATAGAACGTATATTTCCTATGCTTCTAACTAGCGGGGACTACGAATTAACTTAACATGTGTGAATTTAATATTTCAGACAATGAGTACTTAAACCTACTACCATTTCATTTGTTCGGGTCGAGTCACTTCTGTGGAATACCTTTTAAATTTATTGAAATCTGAAATAATTTCCTGTCCATAACATAAATACGCCTCGAAAAACTTCTATAAGTACCTTACCCTCACAATTTTTAACAATAAAAACTAGCAGGTCATTCTATTTGTAATTGGAATTGGTAATTTGATTTGTCAATGCAAAAATTTTCTGGAATTTTTTTTATCAAACATATTTGTTTCTCACAAAAAATCTAATTGTTTCTGTGAATATTAAAACGTTTGCCATCTTTGTATTGAAGTACGCACAAAATTTTGTTACAAACACACTTGAGAGAGTTTATCTTGTTTCTTCGATAGAGGGAGATCGCGTGAGTAGGTCACTGGCTTTTTCCGTCTTTTGAAGATATATTGCCTTGTTGCGTCTGGAAATAACATCGCAACCCGATTATTTGAATTTATGACACTGATGATTCCCACAATAGGACGAAACAGCGCTGTATATACTAGATAAATATTCACTCTCGAAATTAATATTTTGTGTTCTTTCGTTGAAAATTGTCGTTGAATTTAATATTTGTAAAATTGATTCAACTTTAGGGGTAGTAAATATATTTGAGTTGCTAGTTACTGCACAATGAACCCAAGAGACAAAGGACAGTCTTTTACACAAAAGATGAGAATCCAATGTGTTAATTGAGGAAGAACCATCAAAATTATTCAAGATACATAAGTAATTAATAATTACAATAGTCTCTCTCAGATAATAATTTTTCACGAGGAAGTTATACACAATTATATTATATATTATAATAAATGTATATATAAAGTTTAAGGCGGGAGTCAGTACAAACAAAAGTAGAAATTATCGGTATAACCTCCAATTAAAAGCAGCCGTTTACTCGTGTTTCGAGCTTGTTGGCTCATAACTTGGAGATGGAAATAATTTTTGTTGTTGTTTTTTCCAAGTTCGTTTACCTCGAACTTGTTTGCGATGTTCTGAAGAGAGCCAACAAGCTCGAAACATATGTCAACGGCTGCTTCCAATTGCGGGTTATACCGATAATTTCTAATTTTGTTTATATTATATTATATACAATTGTTATTGCAGAAATATCTGCTCTTAGCAAAGGCATACTATAGTGTGGCAGAGTACTTCGATGATTTGAATTTAGGCAATAATGTACTTACGACTCAATTTTTTGTATCATATGTTTGTATATTTTTTTACCACAAATGTCCTTCACCATGTGAAATTGTCTCAAATGTTTAATATTTCTGAGGTAATTTTTCCTTTTCTTTTCGAATAAAGTTGTATATTATTGTGAATATAAATTTAACCAATATTTTTGTTCGAGGGCTGAATGGAAGATCAGACTCAAAACTGAATTCAGTCCTTTTGTGAGCGTTTTTCTTAGATATAATTATTGTATCAATTGAATGAATGTAATTTTACAATGTAAGAAATGTTCCTCAATGAATTTCATTTTATTATTATTATTATAATACTGAAACTCAATAAAAGCCTTTTTTTGATGTTTATTTCCGTTACTTGCAGTGAATCCACTTCAAAATTAAAATGGTAAACAGTATTTTCTAGAATCTGTTGAAACCACCGCAATGGTGAAACGTACGTCACAATTGTTCTCGAAAAAAATATTATATACAGAAAACTGTGTTTTCTTACTAATTTCATTTCAAAATGTGTAAGTGAATCAAACTTAAATTCCGAAGAAAAATAGGTCTGTTAAGTTGGCGATTTTCCGCATCCGCATAAATTTCTGCGAAGTTGCCGTTGTTTACTCTTGAGATTCCATCGTGAAAAGTCAGCAGGAATATATCGCAGGATATACATATTACAAAATTCTCATTAAACTTGAATCGTGAACTCGAAGTTCAATGACAAGGGAACTAAACCCAGCTCTCGTAGAAGAAAGCTCCTCGACATACTAAACTGTCCTACTTTACGTTCGTCGATTGAATCATTGCAATTACCTACAATTAATCAAATTATTTAGTGTCGTCACTCTCAATTTGCTGCCTAGCACCAATAAATACCAAAATCAAATTACAAACACAAAATTTTGGATATAGTATTAATTGGAGTAACCTTTGACTGAATGAAATTTATATTGAAAAATTTAACAAGTATAAGAATAGACCGGCTGGGATATATTGTGTACATGCAGCAGATGCATTGGGTTCGATTCCAGGTTAGGTATGGACGTTAATGTATGTATAAGAATTAATGGTTAAAAATTACGATATATCTGATGTGCAATGTACACAGATAATTACGCCAACGGGCGTTTGGCACCAGCGTTAATGTGTGAAATATTAAATATAAAATGCTTTCATACACTACTAAATCTATCTATAATATAAAAATGAATCGCAAAATGTGTTGGTAAACATAACTCAACAACGCATGGATAAATTTATGTCAATTATATATTGCGCTTTTTTTAAATGTTCGTTGAAGTCAATGGTATTCATAAATAAAAATTTGCGAATTTAAAGAATCACCTCGAACATTTGTTGAAGTACCTATTTATATATACGTATTTTCTGTAGAATTAAGCGAAATTTTATTAAACTTCATATAATGATCTTTCTTTTTATTAGAAAATTGAGTGTTTCATTCGATTTAAAAAAAAAAACTACACTTAAAAATTGCACCCTATAATTTAAAAATTTCTTAAGTCAAATCATTAAAAATTAATACAATAATGATTAAATTTGTTATTAATAGAACTCGTAATGCAGCAAGTCAAAGATACGAGTACCTATTTATTTCTACGTATTTTCTGTAGCATTAAGCGAAATTTTATCAAACTTCATATAATGATCTTTCTTTTTATTAGAAAATTGAGTGTTTCATTCGATTTAAAAAAAAACTACACTTAAAAAATCACCCTATAGTATTTGAAATTAAGTTGCGAATTTCTTAAGTCAAATCATTAAAAATAATAATACAATAATGATCAAAGCGATAAATCTTGTAATTAATAGAGTTAATACATCAGTTGCAGAACTATATATCATCACGATAAGGGCGTGATGATTATGTGACCTATCAAACAAACCCAGAGGTCTGCCTGAAGAAGCACTTGAGAAACATGAAAGAAATTATATTAACAATCGGAACGAATTTTGTATGAAATTTTTAAAAATTCATTGAAAAAATAAATTACATGAACCTATATATAACTTTAAACGTAAAAATTCAGAGCTTCTGTTTGATGAACAGGAGATTTCAATTATGTTATATATCTGTTTTGAAAATGTTTATTGTTCTACCTATAGCTAAAATTCACTAAACTAGTATTGGCAAGTCAATAATTACAACTACATACCTAAATTGAACCCAATAGGTTATAAAAACCATGTGACAAAATATAAATTTTACTTTCTAATACAATCTGATGAAGACACTTTGTAACGAAACTATTGTCATTCTATTTGTTGATGTAGTTGAAATTAATTTTACTGTTTAATTTTTTGTAGAAATTTATTTTATGTCTTATGTATGAAATAGAATATTGTGTTCAAATGAAATAAATAAAAATTATATTTTATTCATATTATACGCGATTCAAAACTCTAAAAGAATTTTTATGAACGAATCAAGTACTTTGCACATATAAACTGTTATCACTATATGAATAATGACATATATAATATATAAAATAAGATTAAAAAAGTTTTGTAGAATCCATCTCTAATCCAATCTCTTCTAGTTCAATCTTTGGAAAACTATTTATTTATTTTCAATTTAAAAGTTGCAAAGTTTTGACAACTTGCCAATAATTGCATTGCGTGCACAATGGACGTATACCCTGTGTGTGAACTCAGTGACTGACTGCCATCTGTTCAAATCTATAATTAACATTATTGACTTCTTTATAAGCTTGATTACATTTAATGATATGTAATAGCCCTTGGGCTCCATTAATCAAAATATAGTCTATATACCGTGAAAAATAGCTAAGCGTCCATATCTCACACGAGGTTCGAACCCAGATCTTCATGTTCGTCTAGAACTGGCTACACGAGTCCTTTTAACAATAGAGGTATTCCCTATACACCACAGAACGTGAATTCCCCAAGGAACATCATAATTGCCACAAGTGGAAATAAAAAGAGAATTGTTTGCCTTTTCAAGGTCTCCTATCCGCCCTTCAACCAAGCGTGGTGACTACCAAGATTCTCCTCATCTAACATAACCCATCCAAGAGAAGATAAACTGTAACAAACAATCTCAAACGCTTGATATTGGATGTGAAGAAATCACAACCCCAGAATATAAAAAACATACGTCAACATATCTATATAGCTAAAGTAAACGAAATAAATTAAAATTGAAAGAAACTATATGACTTTTCAGCCCTCATAAAAGATTAATATATGGGTGAACAAAATAAAGATTTGTAGCAGAAGTAGTAGCGAAGATGTAGCTATGATGAAAAGCTATTTTCTGAATGACAAAACCAAATATTCATTTCACAAAGTACACGTGTACTCTATTTTGGATTAGTTGGCAACGTTATCAGCATTTATTGAAACTATTCAACAATGCAATTGAAGCTGTTTGGTCTGAATTGCCCAAATGCATTATTTAATTGAGTAATATCATTAAACTGTACTAGAAGTTCGTTTATTAAAATTTTTCATCTGGTCGATGTAACTTCTAAATTATTATTTAAATTCTCTTTAGGAAATTAAATAAGCTCAAAATACTTGGAACTAACAAAAATATGTTATATAAACCCATCTTAGTTTCAGTGAAAATATTTATCTGAATGAAAATTGGGTATGCGATTTGACAAAATGAATTTATGTAGATCTTCGATGTAACCGGTGACAGAAGGAATATTATCTTATAATATAAATAGGAATATTATAAATCTGGTTTTTGATTCTATAATAGTCGTTTCAAAGGGTTTCTTCTTCTTTAGTAAGAATTTGATTTAGGAAAAATGTTTCTTTCAATAAAATGTTTATGATTTGTTCGCAAATATTCTGCATATTTCATAGTTTGAATGAGTTACGCTTTATTATATGAAGCGTATTCTACATGAAAAATAATTCGAAATGTTTCGCTACAAAATTAGTTTTTTTAAATTTGTTTGAGTAATGACAAAGCTACATTTGTAGCAAAACGTCTATCTAATTATTCATTTTGAAATTTTATAATAAAATTATTTTATTACAAATATGGATTTGGAACCTAGACTTTGCTCTACAACAGTAGATCGCTTAGAAAATGACGAGAAGCTGATGTATTGAAGTAATTTTCGCTGCTGTGTCGAAGTCAAGTAAGCGTCGGATTATCGCGTTGAGAATAAAGAAAGTGCGATCTTTTACGGAAATGCCTTTACCTACATATCAGAAAAAAAAAAAGAAAACGCGAAGAAGGAAATCACTGTTAACTCGCTGAAAAACATATGAGTACATTCGTAATTATATAACATTCTAGGTATATTAAAAAGCCTTGTTATTATAATAGCTAATATTCTCCATTAGGAGATCGATTGAACTTGAATTTATAATTTTTAGGGCATGTCTTTTCTGTTTTTCTTTATCTTGCATTGTTCTAAGATCGGAGACCTGTCTGAGACCTATTTAGATCCTTTGCACCTACAGTTTAACTACGATTCCGAATTTCTCAAGAATTCGGTGGGAATCGAACCAACCAGCAGCATTGTAAGCGGAACGTCATATAGAGTCGAGTCTATAACGTTCGGCTACTTCGCCTATAAAAGATTTATGCCCCGGGTGAGGATCGAACTCACGACCTTAAGATTATGAGACTTACGCGCTACCTACTGCGCTACCGAGGCCGTTGTTTCTTCTGTTATTGTATTTGACTTTTGACAAAACTCGTTCTCAGTTATTTTCGTCAAAAAGCATTATATACACACACACATACTCATTTAATTAAATTAACGTTTTTGGTAACATTCTCAAATCTTCTGAAAAAGTTTAGAAATGGAATACAAGGCGATTGTAATTATTTTCATGTAATGTATCGATTGTAACTATTTTCAACTGTCGGAAGCAAAAAAATTAATACATAAACCTAACTCTGCAGCGTTTTTCATCTACACCTTGAGAAAATCTTTGAGAAATCGCTCTATCACAAATGATTCAGATATTTGAAATTTTGATCTTTTGCAATAAATTAATTGTTTTGGTCAATATAGTCAGAATGATTCAAATAACACCACATTCCTTGGTATCTTTAAATAAACCCAAGACATAATAGTTTATTTTGATATACCTTTAGTAGTTAAACATGTCTCTCAAAAATTTCAGAATGTTATCTTGTTGTCAATTCCGATAAAGCACATTTCTAGTTATCTACCTGTCATAAATTTTAGCGTAAAAGTTAAACTATGGGACTATAAATGAGTCACTTAAATATTTCCGTCTTATTGTGTTTTTCAGGGTAGTACCTAACCCCCGCAGAACAAGAGGTAAAAACCTGACGTGGTAAAAAGGAAATAAAATTGAGAGAACGTTGTAAATGTAAAGTAGAGAGCATAATCTATTAGTCAAAGGTAAAACATGTAAAAATTATTAACCAAATATTTTCTTATTACCCTAAATTTAATGTCACATTTATTTTTCTACAGCTAAATAAGTAGGCCTCAATAATTCAAAAGTCGCTATAGTGTATTCTATACAAATTAAATATGTAAACGTAGTAGTAGACCGTCGTAATACTCTGCCTAAGAGGAATATTATAATCCTCTGAGTCTAACACTTTATAACTGTACTTTTTGTTCCCTTGTGCTGAAAACATTTTAAAATGCAAAAATAACTATGTTATTCTTGTTGTAAAACTTTAAGATGAACGAAAGATCGAACCAGATGTAAAGATGTTAAATGTACAATTACATTATATTCATTGTTTACACTACGTATTTTCAACCCAAAAACTTTTGTTATTGGTTAAAAAATTCGAAATGATACGTACAAATATATGTACGTTAGACAATATTATTCCAGGATATTCTATGATGGAAATGAAAAAACAAACTAAGACTCCTGCAGAGGAAATGACCTTTTATGGCTTCAGCAGGAACTCTCCGAACTGTGAGATTTGATCATCACTTCGTCAAGGAGGCGAAAATCTCTAACCAAGAATTTGAAAAATACACAAAAGGTTTACCTCGGACGAAATTATAAAAATAAAACTCAAACAGTTCTAATTTATGGAATATTACATATACCTATTCATTATTGTTGATATAACTCATAATTATATAACTCATATCTCATAATTAATGAAACATTGACATTCATTGGATTTTAATAACTTCTAATATTCTTTGTTTTTAAAAAAAATTTCCACATAAAAACCATTAAGTTTACAGCACAAATAGTATGAAAAAAGTATACTTATTAACATTTTCATGTGAGAAATGTCTAAAACTTTCACGATATGATAAATCTTATCAAAATTAGAATAATTGGATGACTACGAGTAATTATTGTAGAAGTTAATGATAGTAAATGAAAAATATAATTGCAAATTTGTGAATCGAACAATACTCAATGTCTATATGTTGATCAAAACTCAAGTCATTCTTGAGCTGGTTATCTGAATTTCTATTCGAAAAGAAAGTTGAACGCAACTGTTGTTCGCCTCTTGATAAAGAAGAATGGGTGAATGGTACTTGACACATGTAGGTATATCTACGTAACTAACTGTAGATTTACCATGAAACACACATTCTTGATTAGTTCTCATTTCATTATTGAACATATCGATATTGATTGCAAAAAGTATGAATATAATGGTCATCTTTTTTTACTGGAATGAGGTCGAGTTATAATGGAAAAACTAGGACATTAAAAAAAACATTTAACCCAATATTAAATTGGAAATTTGAAAGTTTAATTTTTTTCCGTTTATTGTCTGGTATGTGCATTGTCATCGAAAGCTTGAAGGTGCTGTTAAATTTATATATAACACATTTGAACACAAAAAATGACACAGAAAAGCTATCGAATTGGTGCTAGAATATATATTTGACATCTTGGTATCTATGTATTTGAAGCCTCAGAATAAATTTTATTTCGAATTTTTCCACATTTCAAAAATCAAAGAACATTCAAATTTATTGGAATCGCGGTTGACTCATTAACACTAATTTACATAACACGTATTCATAGTTAATCTGATTTGAAAATTTTTTCTAAATATCGGTAATTCGAATATACTTACCCTCATAGAGTCTTCACAAATATTGTCAACGAAAACACAGACTATCAATTTCGATAATGAATATTTGGTGCATTCCGAAGAATATCGAACTCGTTGGAAATACCAACAAAATAAACTCCGTAAGGCAGGATAAGGCTTTATCTCGCCTTTTGAAGAAATAGTCTTGGTACGTTGAGATATTACATCGAAATCGATTATTTGGATGAATGCCACTGATGATTCCCATAATATGATGAAACAGCGATGTATAGTATTTCCAATGCGTTCGATTTCGGAAAGTATTGAATATTCACTATCGAAAAGTGATAATTTGTGTTTTCGTTGACAACATTTGCTCTCAGAAAAGCAAAAATCTTCAAAGTGCACACACTACCCTATTTTATACGAAATATTTATACTTATATATTTATTCATAAATATGAATATGTGACAACATTCGAGCCGAAAGCTCCCTGATAGTTTTATTGAAATCTTTTTTATATTTCGAATGAAAATTTCAGTATTCGAAAATTTCAGAAATGAACTATATAAAATAGACTCATAAAAAAACGGGAAAAATAATTGAAATCGACATGACATTTGAAAAATGGAATCTATGCATATGAAGCCTCACGATGAAAATATACAGGGTGTTTCATTGGAATGTTCAAAAACTAGAACTCGGCCATATGAATTTCATATGTCCAAAAATTTTAAATTAGATCTGATATAAACCATTTAAATTTCTAAAAATCAACAACATTAAAAAGTGATAGGAATATCTCATGTCCTATTTACACCCAGTATAATTAGTGTAATAAATAACAACACTGGATAGAAGCAAATAGAATATTTAGATGCAAAGATAAATTACAACATAAGATCCTTTTTAAATTCAGTTTCATGTCATGTACGAATGAGATTTACAAGAATATTGATAATAGAACTCCTAAATCATATTAATCACATTTTAATAGGCAAAATAACGTATTCAAGAGGCCGCTCAATGGTCGAATTCCAGCATGATTCATTTAATGATTAGGTATTCTCTTCGGTCTTCAATTTGACATTGAATGTCAATGAAAAAACTAACCTTACTATTCTTCTCCATAGTTCTTTTCATTTCTGGATGTAAAAACATACAAATTTGGCAGTCAAATTATTATTGAATTATTAAATGAGGCTACTAGGTATACTGATTACAGTTCAGTAATGTACAAAAGGAAACCCGTAACAAACGTAATGCGAAACTCTTGAGGGGTTTCCATGAAACTTACATGGACATTCAATGAATGATTCCATATTTCAAAGAAGTTATATATCGGAAATTTGCGTAAATGTTTATAACGAATTTGGTGTCAATGTAAAACTTATGTTCATTCAATTGATCAGATTGTTGAATTTGATATTCATTTTTTAATGTCTAAAGAGTTTTTTTATTGAGTTTCATTAACTTAGTATTATTTCTCTAGGGCATACACTTCTTATACAATGTGAATTTTTAGGATATTATTCGAAATTGTTGGAGAAAACCGTTCAGAGGCAAAACTAAGTCATGATTGTAAATGTTGAGATCGTCAAAATGACTAACACACTCGATGAAAACACAAGACTTCTGACAGTCTGTTTCAGAGGTCAATTCTTATAAACAGAGATCAAATTCTTGCTTACCTCTCGGTGAAACTCTTGGTTTGATGTTTCACAAATATATTGAATAATAATACAATGAAAATTGTAAAGTTACAGTTAGTCTTGATAATGACCTGACCTCTCGAAACATGTCGACTCAACCTTATAATTTTATTATTTTAAATTATTATTCAATATATTTGTGATGCATTGGGCCAAGAGTTTGACTTAAATTATCAATTCCTACAAAATTCCTATTGGTGTATAGACGGACAAGTCTGAGATTTTTTTCATCGCATTGGCAATGATACATTATGTTATCAACCAGATGTCGCTCGAGTTTCAGCACAATTTTCCATCTTGAGAGTGCTCGATGGTAATCTATGACTGAGCAAAACAGCTAGTGCAGTAAATTTTCTTTAACATTCATATTCTGAGTCGTTTACCAAAATCATTTTCAACAATGTATTCCTTGGGTTGATCTGCGTTTTAATTAATCTCGATTTTCAGATAATCTTTATTTTTCAAATAAATATCGTACAAATTCACATAGTTTCAGCATATTTAGCGACTAGAAGAAATGGCGTAACATCTATCAGTATTTACCTAAAGTGGTAAATATATAAGTACAGTACCCATAGGGGTCAACTTTTTGGCAGGATGTCTACATTATCAAATTGTTCATGTTATCGGCCAAATCATTGATAAGTAAAGTTTGGTTAAGATGCATCTTACGGTATAATTACTAATCTTTTTCTACAATTTTGAAACACTTCTTCTTTTCAAAACATTGCGATTGAAGTTTCAATTTAAAGCTCATCTTAGAAAAATAAATCAAGAACAATAAACATTAACCTGACTGTTTTTTAGGTATAAGTTTTTTAGATATTAGTTTTTCCGGTATCTTGTGAGTGAGCTTTAATGTCAGTATCGTTCATATTCATATGTATTGTTTATACATTTTGGTATTATTTCTAGTTTTATTCTTCATAAGTTGTAAACTATATAGTATCAGTAATTGGCCCACTCAGTAATTGACCTACGGTGTTGATTGGTGTATTTTTAAATAAATAATCATGGAAGATTTGAATATTTATGTAGCTGTGTAATTTAGTATATACTCATTCCTTTAGACTTGTTTTGAAACCATCATATTTATCCTAAACATCCATAAAACGGATCTGAACCAAATTATTTATTGAAAAATTTACGCGAGTTAATTTTTAATTTTCAATAAATCTACAATAAATTATAATTTAAATAAAACTAAGTAGTTTTTCGATTTTCATTATAATTAATTCAAAAACATGACAATATCGTTTCGCCAACACAGTGGCTTCATCAGATGTTGATGATAAACTGGCGAAACGATATTGTCATGTTTTTGAATTAATTATAGTGAAAATCGAAAAACTACTTAGTTTTTTTAAATTATGTATTTAGATTTTCATCAAGTATCGGCCCAATCGATTAATGACTACAATAAATTATTTAGGACATTTTCAATTGAGTTGTTTTTCACAACGTAAAATCTTTATGAACTAAATATCTATCATTGTTGTGAAAAACTCATTTAATGATTAAGTGAAACAGGATTCAGTCCAAATCTTTACTTACCATTTTTCATAATGTTAAATAAGAATAGATACTATAACTAGATGCTAACTAGGAATGTACATTGTGTAAAATAAAGTCATCATTCTTATTATTTTTTAGGATCATCAAATTTTTCGTGAAATGAGTATATGGAAAGAAAATTACAGAAAAGGGTCTACTAGGGCGGCCAAGTTTGAGTTATATCCATATAACGGGTAAATCTCAATGAGAAAAAATATTTGGAATTTGCACTACATCATAATTACACCTTAAATCGTCCGCCTTACAATAGAATCTCATTTGGAATTTTACTTTACAGCAAGGATTGACCTCTTCAATTGAATAAACGGTACCATTTAAGATATACATACAATCTTTTCGTTCGCATTACAATATAGGAACCGTGAATTTAATATTATTCACGGTCAAAGAATAATAATCTCCTTTCCAACGCTTAAGTACACGGAAGCAACTTATCGTGTAATACATATTATATTGGATGTATATTCATAATCACCTTCTGGTAGAGGTTTCAGTTTACATAACTTGTTATTTATTAAGAGTAAGTACCACTTTTTTCTCTTTTATATGAGGAAAATGGATCGCTCATGAGAAAGTAATAGAATTTTAAATGTAAAATAATATTATAGAGTGAATGGACATTGAACCACAACAATTAAAAATGTCTTAATAATTCTATGAATCACTCAAATTATGAATATTTGAGATGAATTCTGTTGTGATCAAAGTTGACTGTGAGTATTGGTTTTGTTGGAATTCTGAAAATCTCAAAAACATTATCTTCCACAACATTGATAGGTATGAAATCTGCTGAAATGATTATACAGATCTGGACGAAATTCGTGAATGTAAATGTAGAAAGCCGACACAAATATTGAACTGAAAGAAGCAATAAAAGAAGAATAAAACAGATTGTGGACATAACAGACATAATTTTATAAGTCCAACAGGTTCACGAGCAGCAACAGCTTTTAGCATTCGAAATAAATTTATAGAAGTTATATCTAACCCTTGGAAAAATTTTCGTGTACTTAAAGGCTTAATAGGAAATTAGGCAAAATTTCTAAAAAATCAATAACAACAAAAATTTTAGTATAAGACAAATGGAATAATATGTAGGTACCTCTAATCATAAGGCATATTCTAATAATCTACATAGGTAACATAAAAATAAAAAAGGTAAAAGAAAATAATAATCAGCACAAATTTTTTTACGAGTTTACAACTTAAGTACGATTCAATTACGTAATTTTTTTAATTACTAAATTGAAATAGTAGCTACGATACTATTTTCAAACGAAATCAGTGTATTTCATAAAGTATTTTCAAATTAATCAACTCATTTTCTCAAAAGTAAAATTTTCAATTATACGTATCTTGAAAAAAATGTTGAAAACAAATCAAATTAACTTAACTTAATAAACTGAACCAAATATCCTAATTTGAATAAAATAAAAAAATAAACACGGTCATGGGAAAAAGAGATAACGCAAACTAAAACCTCCCAAATGTTATAAAACGTGAAGTATTGAAAGAATTTTGAAGAAATAATTCACAAAAATTATTTCGAAATGAGAAGTTTCATAACGTAAGAAAAAAGCTAAAACCTGCGGATATCCGACTAAATAAACTGTTTGAACTTGAAATAACTCTGAAGAATCAACACGTCAAATATTTTTTTTGCAAAAATTATACCATATTGTGAAAAATATATTCAAAATGGAAAATTTGTTAGTTTAACGTTTAATTAATTATTGTGTTAATAGGAATGGAAAAACTCACTTTGATTTTCTCGTACGTAGTATCAAGTTCCAAATGATGAACGAAAGGATTCAGTAGTTTTTCATTTGCACAATCGGACCGGCTTCCAATACCGCCGTTAGTTGTCATACTCATTTTTCTCCGATAAATCGAATTCGAAACTCTGTGAACGATTGTACGCTAGTGAATTATTTTATGTTTATAATAACATTCGCGCTCTACTCAAAATACAAGTGATTGGACGTCCCTTCCACAGAACGTTATAAACACCAATTGAATTTATTGAACAGGAATTGGAAAATCGAGCTGGACCACACGAGAAGCCAGCGATATGTTACGAACATCTTCGCGTCACAAATCGTTAAACTAGCTACTGCGCGACAGAAGAAAAGCGACATCTAACCAAAATAGTTCATAAAACTGATTATTCTTTACATAACAGAAAAGGACTCTGCCGATAAATATTTTAAACTATATTAAAAATATTCGAACCCGGAAAAAAATTGGAACCTTTATATCTCTAGCTGATAATTATATAAGTATATCAGTCAATATCTCTGGTATAAAGAGAACGTTATTTATTTTTTATTTATTTATTTGCAAGTACACCATATATTATATGTTACCATATGTTATAATCATACACCATATATGTTATAATCATATTACATTATTAATTAATGTTTTATTTGATGTAACAATAAAATAACTTGCCAGACTTTTTTTAAATTCTATTAACCACTAGCAGACACGGCGAACTTTGTACGGCCATTTATTTTTATCTGAATATTTTCCAAAAAACCGGAAAGACATTTGTCTTTTTATTCAAACTAGTATTTGTGCTACACTATCTTGTCTCTAATATTTATACCGTGTGGAGTAAGGGACTTACTCACTTACGAATGGACTACAATACTTCCTGTTATTTAAAATCAGTCGAATTATCAAAAAATTTCTATAAAAACACGTTTGATGTATTGAAAGTTATTAACCTGTCCGTTCTATAGTTAAACTGCATGTTCCTAATTTAGTATCAAGTAGGTATGTACTTGTCCCATATATCTCATCATTAATTATGTCAGATATTTGCTGGATATAAGTCAAAAAATGTTCAGAATTTAGTAAATTCCCGAAACCAATGAAAATAGTGGCTCTGGGGGCTGTACCAATAGCGTCTATTTGAATTGACTCTTCGCGCAATATTTTGTCGCATCATCGGTAGTATTTTCTTATCAATAACAATTAAATTTTGCCATGCAATATTGCCACACAACGTTCATTGGTCCAATAGCAACGATTTACTGTGAACTGTAATCTATTTCAACGTTTTGAAATGAAAGCAATTCATTTGCAATTGAATGCAGGTCTATAAAGTTAAACGCACAATTTTCATATTTTTAATTTGGATTCCGTTCAACTTCATACCGAGCTTCGCGTTGCTCGTCAGTTTGACTTGCTCTTTTATATCTTTAACTTGTTGCATTGCGAGTTTTACGACTTAAGTTTGTACATCTAATAGCTATCATTTTTAAAAAAGAAATTTCAACTGTAAATAAAAGAAAACTATGTATTTATTCCTCGTTATAATTGAATATACCACGTGCCGTGTTAGTAACGTGTATGATATTGTATTTAAACTTACCAAAGTTTTATATTGAATTGAAGTTTTAATATTAGTTGTGATAGCTCTGAACTAACCGAAATATGTTATAAGATATTCATTATTTTTAGATCCTCTTTTTGAGAATTAATAATTTCTTACTTATATTATTAATTAAGTATTCTTAGATTTTCTATTTTTACACGCAATTTTTTAAATTTTTTCCGTGACAATAACAAACACAAAAAAATAGTGAAATCGGCCCAGCCCATGACTCTACATTTTAGTCAGAAAATGTTTGTATAGGAAAAAGAAATGGGCTATTTTTAGGGTTTTCCCGGCAATTATTCGAATTTTTCTGTTCTGCTGTAAAAACCATCAATGGACTTCAATGAACATTTTAAAAAAAAATTAGCAAAACTGGTCCAGGTGTTGTTGAGTTATGCGCTTACCAACACATTTTGCAATTAATTTTTATATTATAGATTGTCAATAGGTTATTTCAATATTCTTTTTCTGAATTTTGAATTTCAAATTTAAATTTTAAACTTGCTGTATACTTTCATAACTCATATAATAGAGACCAATCGCAGTATGATGTGGTACTTGTATCTTTCATTTAATAATTTCTTCTTATATTGTAGATTTCAAACCTGCAATTAGATAAACTTCATCGAACTTCAGTATCAAATACAATTTGTTACATATGCTTGCAGTAATGAACATAGAATGCTTATAGAGTATGAAAGGTATCGTTTAGAAATAATGGCCCAACTCCCAAATATTAAGACTTCTACCAATTTCAGGTTGGGAGAATTTAACTACCCTTTTGATATCAAAGTTGGTTTTTAACACAAGTTCATAGTGGCAGTAATATCTTCAAACAAAGTATAGCATGCAGGTAAATAAAACATATAACATATTATAAGCTATCCGATTTTCATATTACTATATTTATACTAAGACACTTAATAGTTATTTCTGTTCTGTTGTATATACAATTCTAATGAAGATCATATGATCATTAGATACATTCCCTTTTATTTGCTGTTGAATTAAAGATTTGGAAACCTTGGATAAATAGATAGATACAAAGTAAATTTGATAAAAACTCATAAATAAATTTGTAAACTATGACACAATATATCTTCAATATTGTATTTACGCTCAATCTGGAGCAGGTACTAAATTTCTAATTTCAAGTATAAATGCGCAATAGAGTCCACAGCAGTACTATGCTTTTTACTTGTATAAAGATATTAAGAGTGCATACAATTTTTCAATTTTGAGGTCTAGTAATTATTTACAATCTTTTAATGCAAGCTGATTTAATACATTTTTACTTCAAATTTTTTTGTTTTTAATTATTCAGAAGTAAATAAAAATAATGAATATAAATTATAATATTTCGAAAGTTTGTACATTATACTTTCTTTATACCAATGGGTTTAGAATCTAGTTCACCCTTATGGAGCATACTTTTCAGATTCATAAAGTTAGTCCTTTAAGACAATAATGTTATTTTGGTAATAACTTGAGTAATTCTATTCATGTCATAAGCAATTCTTCAAAACTTGTGTTGGTCCACATAGTTGAGAGAATTTTTGTCATTTGAAAGTCCTGAATTTTTTTTATATTGAGTTCACATAATTCTGAACTTATTATTTTGAATATTCGTTATGATGTATCTCTACATTACTATCTAACTTGCAATGCTACAGGTGAGTTTCTTTGTTGTTTTCGAAGCTTACATTTTTTTATATAATTATTATTACCGATCTCATATGCCAAAATAAACTGAAAAAATGAGAAAAATGAACAAAACCAAACCTATTTCAATTAGAGAAAACAAAATATTGAAACTCTTGAGTAATTTATTGCAATATTCAAATTAGAACTTACATAAATTCAACATCTAAATGAAGTGTTTTCAGTTTTTACAGGTATTAAATCCACTTCTGTCACTTTAATAAAAACTTACATTTAGTGACATTAAACAATTCCATTATATAAGCTATGTGTCCATAAAATGTGCAGCATGTTTAACAAGTGGATCCAACTAACATATATTTAACAATATTGCGAATTGCGGTATAAAAATTATACTCGTCTCAGATTAAATAAATATCGCAAATCTTATCTCATAGTAACTACTTATATCTACATTAAGCCATTTGTTTTTCCAATTCAATTTGCATTTCACGTTGTTGTTGTTCCTTAAATTGCCTTAATTTTTCTCGAAATTCTGCAGAAGCGGGAGTCTCAGGCTTGTGAATATCCTGTATGGAGTTTTCTACCCAATTTTTGAAAAAGCTTGGTTGGTTAAAATAGTGAAATAAACCAACTGGAAAGGTTATGTATACAACCATTTTAAAAACTTCCAACTGCCATGTGCCCATGTTTTTTAATTTTCGAATATTTAAAGTAAAAAATGTGTTTATAATAATGGTAAATTTAAATGTTATGTTACTTCTAGTAAAAACTGAACCTATGTCGCATTATTTATTTTTATGCCTATCGGTGAAAAATTAGTAGCGTTCCATATTCCAAATTGAAGTATAGAAATGACAATGACATAAAATAAAAGTTATGTCAATAATAATTAGGAAGATATATATCTACTAGCGTAATTTTTCACTAGTGTGCGTTGTTACACATAAAGAACCTTTATTATATTAATATGAGAACATTTATGTTGAATTAATTACAAATTATTGGCATTTTTGTACATGATTATATACTGTGAATATACTAACAGTCATACAGTATCATACTAGAGAACATACAATTCAGATTTTACTACCGATGCTCAAAGTTAAACAAAAAGAAACTTTACCTTTCCAGACCTTTCGTATTTAACGAGATATCCAAAGTGTTTCATTAAACTTAATGCTTACGACTGATTCGACGTATATATGAGACAGTTGAAGACTGGTACAAGATAGCGATTACCCACGAAGGTCTGACATGAGATATATTAGTTTAACGGTTATCGCATTCTCCTTTGATGGAACATGGCTCAACGGCATAAATCAGTTAATTATTTAAATGAGTTGAAGTTATTTGTCTGTTACTAATTTATATCATTATTTTTGATCATTATTAAATAAAATTGGAATACGAGATAAAAACTTTACTTCATCAAATTCATTTTCTTTCAATATACAATAATTGTCGGGTAACATATACAGTTTTGACAATTTAGTTGCATTGACATATTCTGTCACTAAATTAAGGAAATATATTACTATTAAAAATGATTTATGATTATGATATTCGTGAAGGCGAAGAAGAAGGTGAACAAGAAGTTGCGACCCTTAATCCTGATAAGGAGTACGCACATGCAAAAGCATTTCTGCAGAAAGCCAGCTCTGCTACCGGAGAAAATTTGTACGATCATCTGAGTGATGTACTTAATAAGATATTGGCAGAAAAACCAGAAAATATAATAGATTTTTTCGAAGAGTATAGTCGAAAAGTCAAAGAAAGAAGATATAGATCTGCTTTAGATCATTTAGAAGACATATATGTTCCCAAACAAAGATATGAATTATCAACGAAAACAATGGCCTTATTTAAGCCTATCAAAATGGAGGAGCCTTCGACAGTTGACCCCGGTGACCTTGAACTTGCTGATATGTCCCAAAATAATATGCTACTTCTATTGTTTTATTTTGAACAAGCAGGACTTGGAATTCCAAGAGCTCAGATGTTCTCTTTAATAGTCGCCATGAAAAAACTCATTCATTCTCAACCTATTGCATCTATACGATTTTGGGGTATTATATATGGATTATATCATAATTACTATATTGTAGAAACAGATCTCAAGGAAGAAGAATATATGCGTAGAAATGAGAGTTTTCATGCTGAGCCTACTGGAGAAGGTGATGAAGCTGTAGCAGAAACTGCTCCTACCGAAGTAGACATTCCTCATAAAATAACTGGAGAAGACGAAATAACAATGCGGCTTCATCAGTTGGCTCATGAACAACAACTTGGAGAAGATTCAAAATTTCCACGTGTTTTACCACCTTTGCCACTTAGTTTGTATGAACCTGACCCCAAAGTACCTTCTGAGCCATCAGGTGTTGGAGTGAACTCCAAAGTATACTACGTCACAACAGATTTAACAGGAACTTGGGAACAACTTCCAGATTGTACACCTGAAGAAATTCGTATAGCAAGACAGATTTATAAAGCATTTACGGGAAACTTAGATCAAGAAATTATAACATATCCGGAATTTCCAGGGAAAGAGAGAAATTTATTGAGAGTTCAAATTGCTCGAATTTCAGCTGGTACTCATATTTCTCCATTAGGTTACTACACTTTTGGCGGTGAAACTGGTGGGGAAGGCGAGGAGGAGGAAGGTGGAGATGAGGAAGCTGAAGGTCCGAAAACATCGTACAGAGTTAATCCGAAATACGATCCCGTTCCGTTGAAAGACTTAACAGATGGCTCAATGTCTTTTTGGGTTCATCATGTTCAGTATATTCTTCCACAAGGCAGAACCAGTTGGTGGAGTCCTATTCCAGCACCTGAAGAGCCCGACGAAGCAGAGGCTGAAGATTTAGCCGAAGAAGACGAGGATGAGAAACCTAAAATGGCTGGACCTGAACCTGAAACTGGGCCTCCTCTACTGACACCTCTTTCCGAAGACGCACAAATCGAAAGCATTCCAGCATGGTCAGCTAGGATTTCTTCATCAATAATAGAAGAATTTGCTCTGGGAATAGTTAGGTCGCATTTATGGCCTGGAGCATATTGTTTTGCTACTCAAGGAAAACTGTTTCAGAACATTTATTTCGGCAATGGTTTGAAATATATCGTCACTAATTTCTCTCCGACTCCACTTCCGCCAATTCAGCAAGATTATCCACAAGGTCCAGAAATAATGGAAATGTTTGATCCAACCGGCGCTGAGGAGGAAGAATGGAGAATTGCACATTTACCAAAACCAAAACCAGTTGGTCCTGAAGAAGGAGAAGAGGAGGAAGTGGAGGAGGAAGAAGAAGAGGATGAAGACGACGACGACGATTAATTCAAGTTTGAAATTATTCCTTTCAGTTGATTTTCATTTCAAGAGAAGAAAGACTTTGGATTTTATTATATAAATAAGTACCAGTTTAATGATTGAATGTCATTGAAAAAAGACAATTCATATTTTGTAAAGTTTTATATTCGTTGATGAGTAGGTATTCATCTCTGGAAAATGAATACAAATTAATTATATCTAAGAATACTTAACGAATTTTTAAATGATGTTTGTTTAGCAGATGAATTATACCCGTTGGTGAAAGCTAAGAATAATTTAGCTTCTGAAATTTGGCGAAAAATTATTGAACTTCTTCATGAATCAACATTATTCTAAAGAACACGGACTTGTTAACATTCAAATTACTCTGAAAATCATTCTGTAGTAAAAATAGATTAATCAAAAAATATCCCTTGCACACACATTAGGATACCTATATAGTGCTATACAGCATGTGTAACAGAAAATTGCCAAAAAAAATCAAATTTTCAATTTACAAAAAAACTATAGTTGACACAAACTAACTTTCCTTTTGTTTTTAAATTTAAGTTGACAATTGCTTTTTGAACACTTTTCATATTATTCAAATCACTGGTCTTTTTGATATCTACTTAATATTATAAGTAAATTCTTCTTCAACAATCTGTGTTCCAGTCCCATTACAGAACATACCTAAGGGTATGTTCTGTGGGATCCAGGATTGAAGTGTTAGATCTCAATCAAATTTAAAAAAAGGCTTCTTTTATCAATATTTCAATTATTTACTAAAATATGAATGAAGACTGTAAATTATATATTTTATTATAAAAGAGTTTTTTGCTTATAAGAAATTGTACAATATTCGATAGTCTCTATTTTTTCGACGATTTTTTTTTGGTATTCGATACCTCCATCCAGTCAGATGACGATGACACATTCGTTCTCAAAATACCTTTGTTGGGAATACTTTTCCGATTTTCTCTTCCATATTGATCATTTGACTTTACTGACAGATTAGTGGAAGAATCATTTCGCACAGATACTGCATTAGGTATTGTTTTAATAGTTACTTTTGAATGTACTGGTCTAACAGGTTTCGGAAGATTGGCAGGATGTTTTTTGGCTTCCTTTTCTCCTATAGAAACATTAATATATGAGACTATATATTACAATAATATAGCTATATCATTTTGAGGAAATAACGACAGAGAAAGCAAATATATACATAAAATTCATGAAACTTACGAGTATATTAATAGATTAATTAGAAGAAAAAATTAAGTTTCAAATAGTTCTTAGAATACTATGACAAAATACCGTAATACCAAAGCACCAGCGCAAACTAGACTTTTATGGTAGTTTATATAAAATCGTCATAGTAAATAAGAGATTATGAATACTCATCAAAGCTCAATCATCAAGGTGACATAATAATGTTCGAATAGTAGTAGGCATAAAATTAAAGCTCCGAGAGAATAAAAAATCCAACTTTTTAAAGAGAATCTCTTTACCAAAGAAATATTGAAACTTCATTGTGATTTCAATACTGCAGATGAAGATAGATAAAAGAAATAAGCAATATAATTCTTTATCGATACCTTCTGGTATAATCCATGGTATTTTAATGGGTATTGACATCAACTTCTGAAGAAAACTTGGTTGATTTTGGCCATCATCAATCTTTCGACCTTTTGGCTGCGATAATTTGGTACTTGATTTAGAAGCTTTTAAAGCTACGGGCTCAGAATTTGGTAAATAAATAGAAACTCTCGATGGTGTCCTAGAAAATGATTCCTCACTTATTGTCCGCAATACTTCTTCTTGTGATATACTGTTGACTTTAGTAGAGGAAACCGATTTAGAAGAAAGTGTTTCTGAAACATGTTGAGTATTCGTTTAAATTTTGATGTGGAAAGGTTTTTCTTGGTTAAAACACAAAATTTCAAAATAGATTTTGAATAATATCGCATAATAGATGCACTTCAAAATTTGAATTTCAGAAAGGAAAATGACCTTTCCAGTTCGTAAGTAAAGTTAGTCGTGTAGTTTCTGGTTAATAGATGGCTAGATTAGATCCTACATTACAACCCTTGAACAGAATCTGCTGCAGTACGCATGATTAGTATTTCCTGAAATTAACAGATAAAGCTACCGGTTAATACATCATGACCACCACAACGAGTTCTGCTGGCTGACTCGGATTTAAAAATTGAAAATTTTTGCTAAGACCCAATTCATCACGTAAAATTTTAGCAAAACTAAGTAACATGAAATTACCTCTCACAAGTTTTGATATTTTTGAACAACACTCTCAATTATTCATTAAAAAAAATTGAGAGTGTTGCTAAATCAATCATAAGAAATTTCCGCTTAAGCGGAATTTACTTTTGTATCAACCGGCTTCGAAATATTTAGTTTACTCCAGATCATTAAAAACTATCTAAATCCTTGTCACGTATTATTAATTTCACTTATATTCATATATTTACTAACCTTCTTGATCTTCTGATCCTTTCGCATATCCCAGAATTTTTCGAAAGCAGTTTATAATTCTCATACGAGCAGATGATAACAGAGAAGGTTTTGGTTCTTGCATTTTAGTCCTAACATAATTTCTTCGTTCTTCAGAAGTTGAGTGCGAACTACGTGAAGTGATTGTGTCTGATGTTGTAGGAGTAATTTCGCTCCAAGAGTCTGTCGATCTCAAAGTATCACTTGACGACGTAGTCGGTCTTGACGTTGATCGTGAAGATCGATCTCCTGAAGAATCAGATGATCGACTTTTGCGGCGGGATTTTTTAACCCCTGCAAATTTGTCAAGTATCACATCTTCATCACTCACCAAGCTTTCTGAGATAATATAGCATATAAACGTCACCAATGACAAGCCCACAAGGCTTGCTAATACGCCATAAAGAGCGGTAAGCGTTGAAACGAAGTTTGCTGCTATTACTCCCACTGCCTAAAAAATATTCCTAAAGAATAGTGCGTTGGAAAGTTCCAAATAAAAAATGGCATAGGTACAGAAAAGTTTTCGCATATGTGATAAAATCGAAGTGTTATAAAAATAACTAACAAAAAATTAGAAATAATATTAGATATCTTATAAGTTGTAGAAGCAGAAGAGCAAATAATAAGTAAGAGGATTCATATCCTTCACAATGGCATTAAAATGTTTTGTGCGCCTTCTGACGTTATCATTAGAAACTTAGACTCGTTTTGTCATACTTCGTTCAACTTCATGCTAGTATTATTTTTATTTGGTTACGATATACATATGTCTTTTTGCAAAGAAAGTTGGAATTAAATGCTGAGAAATGAGGTAGATTTTCCGAATTTAAAACAACGGGAACAGGAGAGTTAAAACCTTGAAGGAATTTGGAAGAATAAAAAAGGTAAGAAGATGAATTATAAGAGAAAACCTATATGCTATGAGCCTACATATACCTTCTAGTTCTTACTTGAAACATTTCAAATATTGGGAATACGAGAGCAGTAATCCTTGGATAGAACAACGCCAAAGATTCTATGATCTGCGTATTAAAACAAGAGTCAGCAATACCCAGCAAAAACGATGTGATTACAACCAAACCTGCTGAAGGTTCAACAACCGATGTATCATCCGTATCGCGGTCTGAAGCTTCGTTTGGTAAATTTACAAATACCATGAAGTGAGCCGTAACTAAAGAAACAAATCCAACTGTTATTTTAACAATCCGATAGGACCCGCTCAAATAAACTGCAGTAATTAGTAGCAGAAATCCACCTGAAAATAAAAAAAAACAATATAATTTTAGACGCTATACATTGCCATAAATACTCTAAATATAATATTGAAATTAATGAATATCAAAAGATTCGTTATATCATTTATATGGATATTATTAATAATGCAAATTCGAACTTTAAAAAAGTACATTTGTACTATTTTGTCTAGCCATTGTAATATTTCTTGATTATTGGAAACCATAATTATTTTGGAAATGTGCTAGTTTATATTAATTAAATGTGCCACCCAGCAGCAGTAATACTGAAAGTTGTCAAGTTTCGAAAAATCTATAATCTTTAACGTTGAGTGCTAAAAATGATTTTTAAATTTTCGATGTCGTTACTATGAATAATCAATAAATACCTGATATTTCCCCTAGGCCAATAAATATTCCCACAAAATGAGAAAGTTCTTTAGGACGTTCTAATTGTGTTGAATGTCCAACTGCGAGACTAAAATTCACAGTGATAAAAACTATATAAAAACCTGAAATAAAAGTTATCTGATGTAATTACTCAAAATAACAATGATGATATTAAGTAACTTAATAATGGCTTAGAGTTATTATGAGAATAACAAGTTCTATTTTCTGTTAAATAAAATACATTTGGAATACTTTGATGAGCAATAGAATTAGAAAATAATAAAATTACTGTTAGTCAAAACGCATCCCTAGAAAAGTGGTTCACAAATTTTTTTTATCACGTCCCCTTTCGTTGATGTTAAAGCCTTCCCTGACCCCGCCTTACACAATGCACCAAACATTATTTTGTGCAAATTGAAAAGTCCACCAATACAATTTCTATAATTCAAAAAGGATTAGAGACTGACGTCTTTTCCTAATTTCAAACAACTGCCGATTCAAGGAATGAAGTTCTAACAGGCAGATAAAATAAATTAACAGCTATTTCCTTGAGGTCTCATCTATCATATCTCAATGAAAGTAAATATTTATTTTTAGTGGTGGTCAGTTTGAGAGTTCCTGATGTGCAAACAAGAGTGGTCCAAGAGGCGGGGTTAATGACGTATTGACCCACCTTTCTTAGATGTAAGTTCACTGATGACAATTTCAATACTATTTATGAACTTAGTAAAATAAATATGCATCCAGTGGAAACACTTTCGCTGTGCATGAACGATATTCTGATATGCCGCGATTTCTTCTTCTGAATTCTACAATAAATGAGCAGAAAGACTGTGAGCCTCCAGAAATTCTGAATTTCTGTCAACTAGGCGTTTTTATTGAAAAAATCGACCTTACTTACCCTAAAAAGTAGGATGACTTCAAAACAAAACAATATGCAAGCAACTATAAAGTGTTTACGAATATCGGTTATAATTAATATTTCAGAAGCCGATTTGTAATCATATGAAAAATTGAGATATTCTGTACTTTCATTATGTACTTGCTTCACTATCAGGAGTGTATTGAAGACTGAAAGGTCCCTTTTAACTGTTAGGGGGCTTAAAAATCGCACATGAGAAGATCGTGTAAATGGAAATCCATTTGCCATTTAGAATGCCAATGCAATCCTTCACTTTCACACAGGAATACCGATTCCAGTAAAAGAATTGATAACCCGTTTTGCGACAAGGCCAAAAAGTAAAAAATTTATTCGTCTATCTATCTAATTAAAATTCTTTTATTTATTAATTTATTTTATATTTTAATTTATAAAAATAATATACCATTTCTGTTTGACAGATATTTCATTATCCACTACTGTAATCGAATTTTATCATGTCATTAATAAGACTTCAACTATACATGCACCCATGATGTAAAAGGCGGATCTCTTGCATGCAGATAAATTCGAACCGAGTAAGAGGTTTAGAAAAGGGCATCACCACTTTGATAGATTTCCGAATTATTTACTACGCTTTTTTACCTACAGTGGATACTTATAACTCATTCTTTCCAACTTACCTAAAAAAAAGAATGGAATGCAAAGTACCATGATTATTTGACTTCGTAATAACCTTGTTATCTCTAAAAATAATCGAATATAATCCCGTTTTTTCTGTTTGCTCTTGTATAAATAATATCCTTCAGTATAGTTTGGTAGTAAAGAAACGAAGATCAAACTTGCAAAAGAAAATCCAAGCAGTATACCAATCATAAATACTCGTATTCCCTGATCTATATTTTTTACGTCCAAAAAACGTATATATACAATGATTCCTCCAAAAAATGTACTGGAATAAAAAAACGTATTGAATTGAAAGTATGAGACGTATACTTTAGATCGAAAACCACTATTTAACAGGCTATATTCGTGAGTAATGAATACAAATTAATCGTTATTGATGGTATTAATATTAATCAAATAATGAAAAAAATCAAACCATGAGGATAACTTCATTTCTTCAATCATATTTCTGTTTAGACTTTAATTTAAACTATATAACATGTTTTGAAACTGTATAATTTCAATATATACTCGTATCTTTTATTTAAATGGTTTTGTTATATCTACAAAAAAAATCTTGCAACTGATATTTCGCTCATTTCTCGATAACCTGAAATTTTGAAATTTTCACACAAACTCAAAGCATGATAATTATCATTTATTTAATTATATTAAGCAGTATGAGAATAGAAGCGTGATTGCATTTTTTTGCTTTTAATTTCAGTTATGAAGGGTAAGAAATTATTCTCATAGTATTATCCCAGAAAAAATTAATTTTCAAATATACAATTTTGAAAGAAAGTACCTACTTGAATAGACATTCGTTAAAAATGTTTCTGTTTTCCAAAATTTGGACTAAGTCAGGATTTGTAACGTGTTACTTCAAACGCTTATAATATCTTTTTATTGTGATACATTTTTATAAAATATATTGTCCCACCTTATTTGAATAATAGTCCAATAAATAGCACAATGTTTAGATATCGTTGACTTTGTAGAATTTTTCACAAGGTAAGTGCCTTGTGCTGTGCCAAGCATAACTGACCCTGTACCAAACATCATTGCTCCAAAATAAACTATTTCCAAAACTGGATGAATCAAACATAGTAGAAATAACCTGAAAGTAACGGAATTATCTTTATCTGAAAGGAATAAAATGTACAGTTTTTTTAAATATTTTTAGCCATAACAGGGTTTTTTAATTGAAAAATCTCCATTTCAGTTGACGTTCCAAAGGTTAAAAAAGCCTGTTATCGAAAAATATTTAAAAAAACTATATGCACATAATCAACAAGCAATAACATCATATAGACATATATGCATATCTCTGTATTTTCAATTACAATTTGCCAATAAAAATTCGTTTAATTATGAGAAGACAGACAAAAAAATTCCCAAATGGCTCCACTTACATGTAAGTGGCACATCCCATAAACATTGTTATTTTCGGACTGGTTGAATGAATTAAAAACGGCATTAAAAGAGCCGTTATTATTATTGTGGAGTATATAATTATTAGACAACGAAAACCTATTCCAGAAAACATGTTTTGGGCTTTTAAATCTTCTACTGAAACCTGAAATTATATTTGATTATTAAATGGTTCATGTTCCCCATGATAGTAGTGAGCATTTACCACTATAAATATAAGTATTTGGAAGATTCCCATCAGAAACATTGAAGCTAAACTCATGATTAAAACGTGGCGACATTTCGCATCTACCATACTTTCCCAATTTATATTCTAGGAGAGAAAGTTCTGTCAGTATAAAAAAATAATCAAAAGATATATTTATAAAAGTGCTAAAAGATTTATTAGTATTTGGATTTTTCAATTTATTCACTGCACTTGGAATTGTCAGATAAAATACTTATAAAAGTGCTAAAATATTACAGTTCTATGCGATATGTCAAAAATTGATTAATAATGCCAAAAAAATGTAAAAATCAATTTGATAGAATAACATTCAAAAGTGTCATGAACACCTTTCAATGATCTCCATTCTTAACATGTGGCAAATTACAGTATCATAATTTTCTATTCATCCCAACTGTAACAATACATGTACAAGAATAAAAACCTCAAAATGTTGGAACAGTGTCATTATAACATTGGAAATGAAGAAATTTTCGATACGATTACCTGCGTATTAATTTTCTGGTGAAATAAATATTCCACATTTTATTTCTGTCTTCGAAACAGTAGTAGCTGTTCACATGTCAATTGTGCTTTCATTTTCTTTGCGATTTATTTATTTAATTTTTCTAGTTATTAAATAAGAATAAAACTTTTTCGCTTAAGACAATGAACTATGATAACAAAAGTAATAATTTTAAATCATCCTATTAAAATGTGATGTTTGAAAACTTAATTTCATAATTTAATGCATTTTTTGACTGTCAAATAGGAATTGAATAGTATTATCTGATATATAAAAACAAACTGAATATTTCATACCAGCCGCAAAGATTTAATGTTCCAGTATAACTTCAGCTATCAATAATCTAGGTATACTAATAAAGAAAACTTTAACTTTTATATTTTAATATTACCACATATAAAAACAAATTATTTGAAACGTTCTAGTCAATTTTTTTGTTTTGATTTCTTTCTTCTCTTTTTGAAATGTTGATCATTTTCATTGCTCTGTTCCTTTAAACGTTTTTGACCACTGAAACAGAATGAAACAATTCAGACATCAAAACATATCTAAATAAAATTCTCAAGATCTGTGACTATTAGAAGTATTGAAGACTGAAGGAACTGTCTCCTACCTCTTAACTGCGTTATTTGTACCATTATGGAACGACATTTTGCCATGTTCTTCCTCTGACCCTCTTGTCATAAGTTGATCCAAAATCTTGTTTTTAGGCTTCTTCTTTTTTTTCTGCAGAGATATGGCTGGTTTTTCCAAATCACTCTTCACACTTTTTGCTACAGCCATCCTATTAGTATCAACAGTAGGCGGAAAAGATTTCTCACCTTCTTCTAATATTGATTTAAAATACTTGACCACCTTTTTTAAAGCTTTATTGAATACACCCATCAATTGGGATGAAGGCAGCTCAAGTTCTTCTTCTAAATCATCTAATGTTTTGAGTTGAAGGCCCATTCCAAGTAAAATTGCCTAAAATGTTACAAACAATTGGTGTAATATTGTACAATAGTAAAAACAGTTAACTACAGAGGAAGAAAGCATATTGAAAGATGTAAACCATATGATATTTAATATGACAAATAAATCCAACTTTATAAATTTTTTATTGAATTAGATAGGGCCATATTCAAACACACAATTTAATTTATATTCAAAAAAATGATTAATGAATTTCAATTAGAGAATATGACATTTTGAATACATTCATGGTATTTGAAAATATGAATTGTACATTCAATAGTTTAGGCGACTAATTTAAGAGTACTATTAAGAATCTAAATGACTGCTCTTACCATTTGCACCTGTGATAATTGTACATCTCCCATTTGATTCGAAAAATAAAGTCTTGCTATTCTGGGTATCAAACGATTGATTGAATGATAATTAACTACATTGTTAATATATTCCACAAGTAGTTTCAAGTGATAATCTTTCAAGCATACATTCAGCTCGCTTTCTGACATCCCTGAAAAACAGAAAAATTAATCAGATTGTAATTTACCAATCACCAACGAGATTTTATTTAATCAAAAATATTTTTTGAAATTGTTGCACAATTATGCTAAGCTTTCGGTACTCATTTATTCATAAAAAATTAATTTCTAATAATTAAGTGGGGCAATAAAAAAACATTGAATATTAATATATTATCTATGATGTACATGAATAAAATCTAAGATAAAATGATATTATCCTATGGCCTATTTGGAAATATTACCAATAAATGTTCCCTCAGTAATTTATGAGATCACATATTCCAGATGATGGCGTAAGAATTATTGAACCATTTTATAAACCCAAAGTCATCAAAAAGTGTAATACACTAATACCAAATTCAGGTAAGGGAAGCCTGTAATTGTTTCCAATGTGAGAAAGTGGGCTTGACATATTTGCAGTTAATACCTTTCCCCTAGCAATAATAGGCATAACAAATTCCAAAATTATATATATATATATATATATATATATATATATATATATATATATATATATATATACATATATATATATATATATATATATATATATATATATATATATATATATATATATATATATATATATATATATATATATATATATATATATATATATTGTATATTATGATAAATCAATGAAACATGCAAATATAGATAAAATTTAGACAAGTAAAATGTCAAACAATTATTCACTGAACATGATATCCCATAAATACCACAAAGCTATAAATCTCCCAGATAAATAAATGCATCTGAATACTCTTGTTGAACAAAAACTAGATTCCCAACTTGATAGCTAAACAAGAAGCAGGTGCAATTTGTTCCAACATTTATCAAAAATGAATTTATATGAACACATTTTTATTTACGATTGTGAAAAAATTGAATTGCATACTTACGAATTTTTGGCAACTTCATTGAATTATTCGATAAAACTGATAATGCTAAGTTTGTCGAGAATTTATTGAATTTAGAAGGAAGAAGGTCAATGAAACCATCTCTAAAATTATTCCAAAAACTTGTTAAATACTGATCTCCTCCTTGTTTATCAACATTGATAACATTGAGCATAATGCATGAATGTTCACCAGTTAAATCATTTTTTGATTGTCCCAAATAAACAGGAACAAATCCTGATCTCTTCCAGAATTTCAAAAGTTGTTCTGTTAGTCCATAAGAAACTCCAAGATAGTCCAATCTCTCAGGCATCCTTTCATTAAGTTTCAATAGTAAAGGAGGTAGGCTTTTCCTTGGTTCAATTTGTTCATTCAACAATCCTCCTTCATTTTCATCAACATATTTCATATCTTTGTGTGTATCCTCCACGTTTACATCAGCATATGGTATTTTGAATTCATAGTACTGTTTCAATAAAGACAAAGCTCTTGCACCATAACCCATCTAACACAGAAGAGTATAGAATTGTAAGAAATATATTGAAAATTATATATAAATACAAGGAGAGCATATTTATTAATTTTAGTATTATAAATGACATAAATGCATTTATAATTGACAAGACAAATAATTACAGGATTTTTTATGTTAATAGGCAACTAGAACATAAATATATAAACAATTTCAACATGCCAATATACTTACACCTTGATGATCAGGATGTGTAGCTATCCTCACAATTCGTAGACCTGACATTGTTGCAAATTTTGGTTCTAAAAATTCCTGCGCAATAGTCCAAGGTATCAAGTCCCCTGAGGCCTTTTTCCCTCTACAAAGCCCCTGTTTTGCAGACTCTTCTGATATCTGACCTTCTAAGCATACCTGAATGATAACCAAAATTTCTGGTAACTTTGTAGTGTTAGAATCAATGGGTCCCAATAGACAAAATAAATGATGAGCAGGAGCATCTGACATCATCTGTAGATCATTGGGTGTATTCTAAAAATAATATGAATTGATACATCTCTCTATAACTTACAAAGTAACATAAAATTTGGATTGTATTTTCATCCAATAATTTATTAAATATAATAATATAAATATTAACATTTAGGTACTTTCTAACCCTATTGTCAAGATTTGATCTAAGTGATCCAGTCCACATTATATATCATATCGCTTGTGGGCTGCAATAGTGGTACAACTCAAGAAATACAAATTTTGAATTAATACACATATTGGTATTCTTTCCAGCAGCAACAGGCGCATATCTTGTAGTTCAGTATTTCATCAACAGATGGCAGAGGTACCGCTGTTTCCTTTTTGCATTCCATTGCAAGTCAAAACTTCAAACTCATTAATATTAGAGTTTGCATTGTGCGATTATTGCAGCCCACAAGTGATATAATGGATACAATAAAAAAAAATTTATTTGAGAAGTTCAGAAAATTCTTTTAAATTACACTCTCATACTTTTAAATAACGGAGAGTCAAATGAAATCAAATAATTTATCACTCTTTCATATGTAAATTTAAGACAAAGGAAATATTTCATGAACAATTTTTAATAACAATTAATAGTTGATAAACTATAATTTTTTCCTAAGTTTCATACTCATACCACTACTTACTTTGTAATGAGAAGCCACATAGAGTGCAACCAGCTTTTGTAAAAAACTTTCTGATGCCTTATGGTAGGAGAATAATGTATCCCGATTAATATAATACAAGTCACATTTATTCAGTGCTGGACATTCTGTCATAGGATGAACTGAGGTAGAATCCAAACACAGCAGCTTTGTCAACCACTTTTCTACATGATCTCCAGGTTTATATCTTATACTCTCCTCAAGGGTAACCTAAAATAATGAATTCTTTTTTAAGAGCACTTATGAAAAATTAAGACTGAAAAAGAAGAAAATACATTTTTGATTTATACTTAGTTTATAAAATTGTGAGATTTTATAGCCCAAAAGCCTATAAATTAACCAGAAGAGATCATTACAGACATTTATTTGTCTCATTCTTTATTGGTGATACACCAGTATATCTAAATATTATGAAAATGATAGTATGTACAACAAATTCTATTTTGGTTTTTACTTTGCAAATTGATATTTAACAGTTTAAAACAAAATTACTTCATTATTAATATCTGAAGCTTGATATAAAACAAGGTACTTAGAGATATGAATGATAAAAGATTTACCTCGACAATAAAATACAAAAAATTCTATACAATTTCTGAAAATCATCTCTTAATATAATTCTTACCTCATGCAAAGTTCTTCCAATTACTGTTGCAGAATCATTTATACTTGGACCATTTGTATTTGCAACTGATGGAATAGCTTTTGTTCTTAATTGTTGTAATAATTTCAAAGACAGGGATCTGCCTGTTCCCTCATAACCATTTATTGTAGAAGCAAGAAAAACTAGGAATGATCCCAACATTGCTCTAACACATGGAAGAGGAATAGCAGCAGCTTCATCTATGACAAGTAAATCAGCTTGAAAAAGCTTTTCATTATCTGTAGGATGAATATACTGAAAATTTTCAATTTTTAAAATTTTAAAGCTATCAAAAATACTAATGCTATACAGTTTTTCATCCATTTTCAATCAATAAAAGTTCATAGAAAAATTTTACCTGAATTGTTTGTCTGTTATTTCTAGTAATATCAACTCTCATAATGGCTTTATTGAAGTCTGGATTGGTAGATCGTATTATATTATAATCTTTATTCTCTTGATAATTTAAAGCATCAAATCCTTTAAAAACAAACTCAAAAAATGTATTCAAATTTTCTGGACTAGGACTAGTTACAAAAATACTTGTGTAGCAGAAACCAATTGCGGCAGCAACTGCCAAACCCATTGATGCAGATTTTCCTCTACCTCTTGCAGCAGTTAAAGAAACAGTGGATTTTATTGATTTTTCTTTCAAAGCATTAATAAATGTTAAAAATGCTTTAGCTTGATCCAAAGTTTTACAACAATTAATCAATCTGTCAACAAGTTCTTCTTTTCTAAATTGTGCTTTCATTTTATTCAGTTCAGATTGGGCATCTGAAATTTCTGAAGGTGTTGGAACGACTGTAATATTTAAATTGTAGGATGATAAAGGCAAAACTGATAAATTATCATCAACTATTAAACACCTTTCACAACTAACCAAAGATAGGAAAAATCTTTCATTGAATCGACAAACAACATCTTTGTGTGCTTCTGTTCTCAACTTTTGATGAACATCCATACTCATAGAATAGAATTGCCTTAATGAACTAACAGACTTCAGAAGTATAACAATGAGTCCACCACCTTCTACAGTTTCAATTGTTCTCGCCAATAAATTAGGAGTTAGTGCTTCAAAATCTTGAAGGATACACATTCCATAAGTACTTCCAAGTATTCTCTGAGTTTCCATATAATGACAAAAGCGTATAGTAGTGGACACTAAGAATAATTCAAAAGGATCATCTTCATCGACATTCAACATTCCTACTTGTATCTTATGTTGAAGTTTTTTCATTAATTTTCTCCTCTGATTGTTAAATCCAAATTCTTTCTTATAACACCATAGTACAGAAGGTCTTGATTTATCTTCTGCCCCTGCCAGCATGTGGTGCAACAGCACTACCTAATGAATTTAAAAAACACTAAGTTTTATGCAATGAACATTTGGAGAGAGATGAAATGATACAGTTCAACTTATTCAGAAAACATTCAAATGAAAATATTACCTGATCTCTACCCTTGTCACCAACGACGACGATAAAAGTACGATATTGTAATTTAACACCATTTTCAATCAGGGTTCTAATTCTTTTATCAATTTTCTTTTTACCCATATTAATTCTTGGTTACCTAATTCTTAAATATATGAAACAAACTTGTTCATTTTATATATTATGTATGATTATATATTATATATTATTTATTCAGTATATTTAAAATAAATTGTATATTTTCATATATTATAAAGGTTATAAAAGTTGAACCACAGAACATACCCTTATTTGGTATGTTCTGTGAGTTGAACATACTATTTTTCTTTTTCTTTATCAATGTCCTCTATTGTATAGCATAATATGAAACAGCCATTTCCACCAAAATTGTGCATGTTGTAATACTTCAACAACAACAATGAATTGATTGGATTATTGATTGGATTATAATGAAATCTCATTTAATTATCGATAGCAGCATTGTAATTGATTAACCCAAACTTTAATAGTCTTGCTTCCTACATGGCAAACTTCATCGGTATCATACCTAAATACAACTGAATCAAAAAATATTACTAAAATGTAGTATTCGAGTTTATTTCTCTAGTATTTAATATTATTGATCATTTAATGTTTAAATCTAAAAATTTTTAATTTTGAAATTTTTGAAAAATATTTAATCTTTTTTATTTTCAAGTTATTTTTATTGGGTGTTATAGTATATGCGTACTTTTATGGCGAATAATAATTAAAAATAGAAGGGAAACTGAAATTTTGTAGTGTATTGTTTTTATGTATTTTAGATTTCAAAATTGTTTTCCATATTACATTAAATTTTCTTAAGCTTTATATTTGGAAAGAACAAATATTCAAAACAAAGTTCAAAAGTAAGTAGAGTTTATAATATCATAGGTTATTTAAATTTTCGAGATAAGATGGCATATAATGAATGGTAATTGTTTCATGATTTCAAGAAATAGAAAAAAACAACTAGACTGGAAGAGACTTTCATATTATAAATAGTTCTAAATGGTGATTTATATTCAATTTCGACAAAATCAGAAAAAATATATGAGCGCTAACTTATATTCTTTTTTTTTCGAACACAGCGTAAGTCTTGATAAATAAATAAAAAATAAAATAACTTGAAATATCTTAGAGTATTTTGAAATGTTATTCCATGTGTTGTAGGAGAAGTCAGTGGCACGTCCACCTTTAATACTACATATTAAAAGTGGCCGTGTCAGTGGCCATCAATTAATAGGATCAGATAATGTGTTATGTAGGTAATTAGTATTTGATTCCATTTTTCATACTGACAATTCTGAGATTGGCATCGTCGCAAATTATTTATATCAAATTGATGTCATTGTACTGTCAGTTTTGTCAGATTGGATTGACAATTAGACTGATTTTGACGCTCAGTGGGTCGAGCTCGCGATTAAATTAAGTATTTGAATATTTGCTTGAATATACTTGTTTAGTCTAGGGTTTCATACAGCTAATTCATCATAATCCTAAGTTTAATGTGATTAGACTTCATAATGTTTACAGAGTGCAAGATTACGATTTAAAATACTGAAAATTGATGATCTAAAATGGAAAGTGTTTTCATTTTAGGAAGAAATGATATCATCATTTGGAAATAGTCTATAAATTATCGTTGAAGCAAATGTCATTAAAAATACTGAAACTTCCCCAAGTTCCATGAAATTTTTACTGTTGGCACAAGATGAAAAAACAGTTTTTTCGAGTTAAACAGCTTGCTGATCAAACATTTCTGAGGTTGGTATGTTTTCTTGGTTAATCAGTTATTTTTTATCTATTCAAATAAGATTGGTTTTTATCTATTTACTTTGAGAAGTTTATATATATACGATTTGAAAAAAAGCTCTATTGAATCTTTGAATTACTCATCATGTAAATAGCACCCAAGATAAAATTTGACTTGAAGGTCTTTTGGGAATTTAATGGCATAGATTAAAATAACTATTATGTCCAATTTGATTTTATTGTGTAAGTGCTTTACTATTGAATAAGGACTTATGCACACAGGACATTAAAATTACAGTGTGTTTGAATTGTTTATTAGTTAATTTTTATTTATATTTTAAAGCTTTATTTTAATTGGTATATTCACTGTGATATATGAATAAATAAAATACTTATTACCTATCACTTCGTCAATCTATTCAGTATTATGAAAGTAATCAATTCAATGAATTATTGTTTAAAAAGTAATTTGCAAGGTTCTGCAATCATTTTCATTCTTATCTTGCATTTAATAAGTCATTGTGTATTGAATTTCATTATCCTTGTTTAAATTAATTGTGGAGTTCTAACAGTCGTTCAATTTCTGCTAATCAGACGGGAATATTTTATTGATTCCAAGCATATTAGATGAAATTATTTTATATATAAATCTATATATATATATATAATTTCATATCTGTGTGTGTGCTCAATATTTTTATTGTATATAATATTAATTAATGGTTACGTTCCTCATGTATTTCAGAGCTGAAAAATCCAAAACTTTGAGTGATGAGGAACTTCAAATTGCTGATCACAAAGTGGAATATCTACGAGCTGCATTGTCAGCCATCAATAAGAAATTGCCACCATGTGGACCTTTAGATGTTGACAAAAGAGCTGTGAGTAAATAATGAGTACAATGTGAATAATATTTTTTCTTGTTTTATGGCATATTAGGTGTCACGAATATATTTTGTCTTATTACAATGCCAATGACTATTGCATTGCATCTAATGCATCTAACTGAAATATTTCAAAGTATATCGTACCCTTTGCTCTTTTTCAACTTTTCGCAAATTTTTCAACAAATTTTTTCAGAAAAAATGCTTGGAATATCAACTTGGTACAATATTTCTTGAACAATGTTATAAAAAACGAGACAGTGAGATTTTTGACACCATTGCCGAATGTAAGTTATTCCAGGATATTTTAAGGGAAGCAGGTAGTATAGAACAGCAACTTGCTAAAGAATATGCTGAACATGAAGTAAAAGTTGAAGACTTGATTAGTATACCTATTCAGAAGTTAATTGATTCAGATTTTCCTACCATCATGAAGTACAAGAGGAATTTGACAAAGTATTCTTTGGATAAAGATTCAACTAGCAGCCGGTATCAGGTATATTAGATAGATAGGATTTTGTCTCATATTGCTTTTTGTTGTTATGTATATGTGTTTATTGAAATATATAATAATTTTTTTCATTGAAAATTAATTATGGCAGTTATATTAATTGTGTGTGTTGAAGTGTATAAATTTCTACATTTTGAAAATCTTGAGCAAATGAAAAAATATCCAATAGGTGTTGTTACTCTGGTTTTAGTTTTAAAATAAATTAATGAAAATAGGTCTAATGTTGAAAATAAATTGGATTTCAACTTTAGTCTTGATCTTGAAACATTTGAAAATAAATAAAATTTAAAAATTATTGAATCGATACAATAGGAAAAAATTCAATTAAATATAACGCAATAGCTATGAAATAAATTAAAAACTAAAATTAGGTTCAATGCGGAATTGACCACGAAAGAAAGAAAAAATGGTTAGTAATTTTTGTTATTGGAAAAAAATAATGACTATTGGAAAAATGATTGTTGAGAAATAGATCTTTAATATTTAGGCAATTACTCAGTTTTGAGTCATATACTGGATTTAAAGATATCAAACAAACTTGAGCATTTAAGATTGAAAGTGTTAAAGTCATTGGTAATTAATTGGTGAATATGAAACTTAATATATTTAGATGAAATGAAACCTTGAGTAGTCAAATGACTACTAAAAAAAACAAGAAAATGCTGAATTCTGGATATTTATTAAATATTTGGGTTAGACTATTCAGGAAATAAGTGAGTAATATAGAATGTGTAAGCATTTTCAAGTGGTTTGATGTATTAGAATATATATATTGGGAGTTGTTATGATATATGATATTGCAGAGTTTTATATTGATTGATGCAGAGCTCATATTGATTGCTTTATGTCTTATATGTGTTTTTTTTAAATTACACCATTGAATATTTTTAGTAAATATCTAATTTGATATTTTAGATATTTCAGTAAATATCTAATTTGATATTTTAGGCTACAAAGAAGGAAACTTTGAAAGATGAATTAGAGGAAGCTGATGTAAAAGTTGAACAATGTCGAGACGTTCTTGCAATTGAAATGTTCAACTTATTAGCCAAAGAAAATGAGTTTGCATCTTATATATTGCAGCTACTCAAGTTGCAAAGGGGCTACCATGAAAGTGCCTTAAATAATCTGCAGACGATGATACCACAGTTAGAAAAAAAAATAGGTGAATAAATTGTTGTATACAGTTTAAATATGAAATTTTATTATTTAACATCAAAATTACCTGTGATCTAGTGGTAAATCATAATTTAACTTGCTCTATCTTTGAGCATGCTGAGATACATATAAGAGAATAGTAAATTATGGTTGATTGGCTCGAAGGTTAATTTTAGACACCTGTGTGAAGAATTTTGTCCCACACTAACTATTTAACTTGCAGAGTCTGTTCAACTACAATAAAACAGACTCCAAGAAACTTTGCAAATTATAGTTTACTATTGCTCTAGTGGTGATCGAGTGAAAGATTATATTCAATTGAAAATTCTAGCAATAAGTCAGTTGATAAGAGAATTATACTCATTTGCAGTTCTTTTGTATGAACAGAAAAATAAAATATTATTAGCCTTAAATTCTTGATATTTTTTCCTTTATAGACACTAATTTAGAAATGAGTAGCTCTAAAGCTAAAGAGAGAGTTATATTTTCAATATTGGTACGCAAACTGTCCAACTCTACCAGTCTATTTGCCAATCCCATTTCTGGCCATATAAAATAATTTAGGATGTTTTTCAACATAAAAAGGTTTTTATCAATGAGCAACACAGATCAGCTTTGTATTTCTGTTAAACTTTGAGAGAAGTAAATAAATTTAGAGTAAAAAATATATTTTTAAGTTAAATAAATTTATAAACGGAATGTAATTATAAATTAGAGTTCTAAGGAATACGTTTTGAATTTTGACTTGAATTATTCAATATCCAGATATTTTTATGTTTGATGAGATAATTGTATAAATGAGTGTTTTTTATTTTAGGACATAGCAGTACCAAGAGGGTGTTCGGTATTCCTTTGGAAGAACATTTGGCTGTTACTAATAAACATATAGCTTTTCCCTTAGAAATATGTATTACTGCATTAACAGAAATTGGCATGTATGAAGAAGGTCTTTTTAGATTAACTGGTAGTATGTCAAAAGTCAAACGTTTCAAGGCCTCTATTGATTCTGGATGTTTTTGCGAAATAATACCAGAATACCGAGATGTACACGTTATAGCGAGCATTTTAAAGTTATATCTTAGAGAATTACCAGAACCACTTTTGACATATAACCTACACCATGAATGGATGCAAGTTGTCAATCATCCAGAAAACCAAAGGGTAGATTATGTTAAGGGAATTCTTAAAAAGTTACCAAGAGAAAACATAGAAAACTTAACCTATCTCATTCAGTTCCTTGCCAAGTTATCACATAATACAATTAATAAGATGAGTCCTCAGAATATTGCCATAGTAATGTCACCTAATTTATTGTGGGGACAAAACGATGATGCTAACTTAAGTATGGGAAATTATGCTACCGTAAACATTTTGGTAGAGTTGTTTATAAAGGAAGTCGATACATTGTTCAAAGATAATGTTGCTCAGTATGTTACCCCCCTGAATTTATTCGTTGAAGATGATAAAAGTTTTAGATTAGATACAGAACATCACAATGAACTGAGTGCAAGCTCAGAAAGTATTCAAATCACAGACAGCCCAAAACCAAACACTAGGAAGAAAAAAACTGCTCCAGTTCCTCCAAATAGTATTTCTAAAACTGACCACGATTTGATAACAGACAGAGCTTCATTATCGTTGTCTTATCCTTCTGGTAGTTCTACCTTGTCACGAAAACCAAAAGAAGCTAAGTCAAAAACAACAGTGGGTACTAATACCGAGGGTAATTTGAATTTACCTCGTCGATCTAGTTTTGGTCAAGAAGATAAAAAAAATGCAAGAAATATTAAAGAAGTTAGAGAGTCCTTACTAGCCAACAATGTTGAACACAGATTTGTCATTCCACCTAGTTCTAGTACCTATGCCACAAAAAATGACTCTGCTCCTGTATCCCCAAACCAAAATGCAGGAGAAGATAAAAAATTCAAGACGACCATTACACACACCATCAATAGTCATTGTGATAATAAACCAGTAGCTGCACCAAGAAACTCTATTGATAGTGGAGAAAAAAATTCAAATATTGTCAGGGCATCTTCGATACGTAGTTCCACAAGAAACAATTCTAGTACTGAAGATGTCCAGCTCCGTCGACCTGAAGTAGTGAAACCTGAAATACCTGCGCGTCCTGCTTCTTTACAACAAAAGAGGTCTTCATTTGAATTGTTGGACCCCACATTGCAAAGAACCCAGTGTTCAGTATACTCAGTTGCCAATAAACAACAACCAAGCTTTGTGAACTTGCACAATAGGTCAGAAAAATTTCAGTTGGGTCATGACATTCAGATAGCAGAGAAGGAAAAGTTCCTTGGGCATCAGCCAATTGATAGAGTAACTCCCTTACCTAGGACAAAGCTACCTGATGTCAGTTTGGATAAACCACCATGTGGAGCTATGGAAAAGGGTAGCACAGTGCAGAGCATTTCCGAGAGATTTTTGAATAATGAAAAGCAATGGAGAATGTCTGATAAACCAATTACAGCCTTGGAGAAACCGCAGATGCTTACAGATAAGCCAGTTTCTGAAAAATCTCGAACCTTTGCTGAAAAGGATGGTTTTGAAACAAGTAAACGCGCACATGACGAAGAATCTCGTAGCACTTCTGTAGAAAGACCCAAACTTAGTCCCATTGTGATTGAAAGGCCTTCATTACCTCCAGAGAGACCTACTACTTTACCTGAAAAACCTGGGCTTCCTCCAAAATGCCTTTCAAAATTTGTGATTGACAAGTCGAAAACCAAATCAAATGAAAAATTGAACGCGGCGAAATCCAATGAAAAATTACACGAATTTTCGAATGGAGCCGATCAAAGGAGGTCTAGTCATAGTAGAACAAGGTCCGATGGCAATCTAATAGAATTGAAGGGGGAATCAGCATTATCTCCTTTAACACCTTCTTCGCCGCGAAGTTTAAATAAACCTACTGAACCCCCTCCTCCGCCACCAGTCCAAGTGAAAAAACTAGATGGTGATAGTACGGACTTGTAAATTTCTTCAATTTTTTAATAGGTTAAAATTTGTCTATTGAAAACTAGTGATTAATTTTAATGCTGCTGCATTGCTTTCTTAGGTGATAATTGTGAGTATATCTGCATTTCAAAAGTTTGATGTTATTGAATTATGCAATTCATCTATTTTCAAAATCTTCAGTTTATTCAACTACATTGTTTGACTTTCTAAAACAGTGACAGAACTGTATGTGTTCAGTATTAATAATGGTTTTAATTGTTTGGAATCTGAATAAATATAATTCTATTCCACGCCATTGTTGTTGCTGTTATTTTACTAGATAATTAAACTGTACTCAGTTTGTTCACATTACAATTAGTCCTTCAGTTTGGGTTTAGTTTATTAATGGCAAATATATCTTAAACATTTTTGCTTACTCTCACATCAAATCAAAAAGCTTCACCAAATTATTTATTTATTTTTCTTCAAGGATGTGAATTATCAAGATATGTACCTCTTATTAATTTGAGCTTTCATTAACTGATGTATATATGTTTGTCTTACACTTAGGTACGCATTTGCGGCAAATGTGGCAGCTATCTCATATGTTTTTCAAGGAAATAACCTTTTTTGAAAATGATTATGTCCACATTGAATTCACAAGAATGAAATCTCTTGTTATAATTCATACTTTCCAAAATTAATTAATTTGATGGAACAAGCAGTATGTATGTCACAATTCATGTAATTTGAAAGTCCTCAATAATAATTAAAATATCCTCAAATAAGTTGTAGCTTTTGAAGGATGAGACGTTTCATATGAAAATATAGCAGAAAATTAAATGATTTAATTTGTTTTTATCACAAATGTGAATCACTTTCAGCTTTTATTAAAAAATTTTATATGTTCTTCCACAAGATACATTAAATATATTCAAAAAGTATAAAGAAGTAATTTAAAATGCTTGACAAATTTTCATAAAAGTTAATTTACTCAACATATATTTTCTGATGCTAACTCGTAATCAAGCGTTATTATAACTCGTGACAATGGGTTAAAAACCTGAAAGTTATGTTGGAATGAAATATTTGAGGAACTTGGCCAAGTGTGTTAAGTTATACTATTTTATAACTATGTGATTATATACTATGTGATTTATATTAACTTGGATTTAAATTGGTTACATTGTTTGAACCTACAACCACCTATATTTTCAAATTATTGCTAAATCTTACTTGAACATTGAAACTTAACTATATAATTATTCTAACAATCAAAGCAATATTTGTGTGAAGTAACATACTTCATAAAAGGGCTACAACAATTTTTGATACAAAAACATTGCATAATAAGATTATTAAATTAGGAGTATCTGTTTTACAGTAACTATTAATTTTAAAATTTGAAACATTGAGGTAACCTTAGAATATTTTATCATAGCATCAAACATGAATGGATTTTACTGACGATTATGTGAGAAAGTGATACGCACAACTTGCTGCTGTGAATTCTAACTGCAATGTTATTATATAATAATAATCTAAATAATATTTTTTAATAGTGCTTTGTATATTCTTACCACCAGGAAAATATATCAAATGGACACAAAGTGTACATAATGAAATTAAAATTAATGCAACATATTAGGCAATTGTTATCAAATGTTTGATAGGATTTGAAAGTTAATTAATATATTTGTTAAAAGTATCAAAAATAATAACATTTAAGAAATGGACAATATTTTACTTGATTGCTTTTATTTTATGATCCAAAGATTGTATTTGATTTTGTTTATTTTTCATATGTATGTGATATTCATTGCTCATTAATATGTTCATGACACTTTTATGGCACTTTTATAGGAATTCGAAAAAATTTTAAGTGCATTTAGTTTTTATTTTCAGTATTTACTTTTATATTTTTTCAATGTAATGTATAATCTTTGGAAATATATATTATATATCTATGCTTAAATACCATCTTGCAGTAAAACAAATTGAAATATTCATTCAAGAAATGTGTTTGTTCTGTTCCTGTTTAATATATGCTTTATGTATAATAAATTTTATTTCCCTTTTTAGAATTATATTTTATTTGTGTATAGAATTTGTGTGATAGAAACTTATTTCGAAGAGGAACTGAATTGAACAATTTTTAATAATTGCATATTTACTTCCAAAATCATTAGTGGAAGTTTTTTTGTAAATTATACAAACTTTTATTGACGATGTTCTAAGTATGGGTGCGAAATTATAAATATTGTATTGAAACAAAACGTAAGTGGCGAATATAGATACATTAACTGAACAATGTCTTCTAAAGGAGTCTACGTTTTCACACCCATTCAAAAAGGCACGTTTTTTGCTAAAATATTGTGTTGAATTGACATCCTGTTGAATATTTCCCCTTCTAAATATTGGCAGCAATGTTATTAAAGTTATGCTTAGAATAAAATCACTTCATATTATTCAAGATTTCGATGTACTTTCTTGTAGATTCACAGATGAGTCTATGATTAGAAGTAATAACACGGTGAGGTAACACGTGAAATGTTGAATAAGATTTTTCACTATGTTTGAGAAAGTACATTACCTTTAGGCAATCGGTAGTTTATTTAAGCTTACTATAGAAACATTAAATTATTCGAAAATCAACTTCATTGAACGAGAGCTCATCTTAAAAAATAATGAAAAATTTAGATGGATAACTGAAAAGGCGCTGAAAATAACTAAATAAGTAAGGACTTGTTAACTTTACGGCGTTATACATCTGCTACAGGAAACAGAATAAATGTATGTATACATTTAAGAGCGTACTAAAAACATTTAAGACTTTGGTAAAAGCTGCTTTCTTTTAAGGTAAGTGAAATCACTTGCGTTTAATAGATCAACAACCATATATTTATGGAAACTTTAGCGCATGCGGCTTGCAGTGGCGCGATTGATACAGGTTCAACTGTTAAATTTTTACCTTTATGAATATTATATAAAATGTGAAACTCTTTCGAATAAATATTTATTACTCGTACTTAAGTAAAAATAAGATATGGTTTTGGATTGCAACAATATTACAACAATCTATACGTACTCCGTTAAGACAGGTATTGGATCTGTAATTATTAACACTAACTAAAATGAGGTAAGTACTTAAAAATCCGAAAAAAAAGAACTTACTGTGAAGCAATTCAAAATATCTGAAATACTCATAATATAAGGTGAGGCTGTTGGAGCAATTTCACGTTTTGTTAACTTTTAATATATTTATGAATTAAGAAAAAATTAAATCGTGAGTTTTTCCTCTGTTTATAGAACAATTATACTTAAATTTTACATATGATCTATGCAGTTATCGAAAAGGAATGAAATATCGGACCGTTGTGTTGGCCTTATATACTGAGGTCTCTTTTCAAAGAGAATATTGATAATGAGCTGGAAACAATAAAATTTAATCCCCATAATCAAAGAGATGAATCAACAATGTCGTAATAAATACATAGTGTAACTTTCAAAAATAAATGAGGTGACTTATTATGCAAGTAGTAGTATGGAAACTTAAGAAAAGCCAATATTGATTGCAACCTCCTTACTACTGCACATGCTCTATTTTTGACGCCAAAAAGTCGCTAACGTTAGTTTCTGAGCGCACATTCGAAAAATTTATCAGTTAACTAAATCCTGGTTGACAGAACATTTTCATTTACTTAGATTATTCGATATGATTCAATGATTTTTTTTTGTATTGAAGTGAATAGACTTATATGTCTTAAATATTAAGTGTAAAGTTATTACAGAAAAATGTGAGTTTTTGAACATTAATTTTCAGTGCTGCTCCAATATTTTTTATCAATCGTGGATTTTATATTCAATAACAATGCAAAAACAGTAGAAATAAGTTTTATACCACGCGTATCTACAAAATTATTTCAAGTTTATCAATGCAATAAATTTTTCTCGTAAAGATTATTCATTTGTGTCGTAGGAATATAATGTCGAAATTACTGTTCTTGAATCATCACAATCAACTTTTGAATTCAACAAGAAAAAATAATTAATTAAACTTTCATAAGTGTAAATACAAATTTACAAGGCATTGGTATTTATAATTTACAAGTAAATATGATCTTAAATTTGACAATATAGAAAGCATATCTGTAGAGTTGTCAATGATATTTGAAGAAATAAATATTCCAAGGTCACCTCCGATTTCCAAAGATTCTGCCTAATTATCGGCGCCAAACCATATTTTCTGCCATTCTACGCTCTAGCATTTTTGCGAGGGCTGAATAATGAATAGACAGTAAAATCGATTGATCATTCTCCAAGTAACGACTATCTCTTAAAATAGCTTAATTGACTTCGGTCCTATCAATTATCTCACTGATTTATTTTGACAGTCCTGTCTTTAGCATTGTGAATTCGTTCTGGGTTTGAGTTAATTGTTTTAAAACATATTTAATTCAATCATATCGACGAAGAAACCGTTTTTTTCAATATCAAAGTACACCTTTTCACACGATTTCATTTTCCATTTTAAAATCATTTAAATAATCAATATATAAATAATTACAAAAAACAATATTCTTTTAGTTTTTCAACGCTTTGTTACAAAAAGGGCGCGGGGGGAGACTAACAGACCATTAGCGATGTACATAGATTACAGAGTGTGTTATATAAACTTAAATAATCAGATAAATTCAATGGACGATGAATCTACTCTGTGATAGTTCATATTTAAATGAGAGGTAATATAATAATAAAAACCTGTCTAAAAATCACTGACTGAACAATTCTTTATTCCTATTCGACTAGTTTCGCATTTTTAGGTTTTTTTTAGGCGAAACTAGTCGAATAAAGATTTGTTCAGTCAGTTATTTTTAGACAAGTTTTTATTATTACCTCTCATTTAAATAATCACTTTTAAATTACATTGAGGAAACAGCGTATCATCAGCCTTCATTACCGTTTTTTATTAGAACCCACTTATAATAAGCTTTAGTGCCATAACAATTTTAATGAAGAAGCATTACAAAAATAGAACTTTACGTTATAATGGAAATCTTTATTCTGTTTTCGTATCAATAAATTTTACATCTCGAATTTTATTTTATTGAATTTATTTATATTGGTGCTCAACTAAATTGCACTGCAAGTATATTAACGTGTGTTAATTGTCAAGTTGCATAAAGTGTTGTACAAGAGTAAAGCGCAGTGTACGTATCGCAACAAAAATACGTTCAGGATGATTGAAGAATAAACAATTTAGTCAGCCAATAATACTTACTTGTTCTTTTCAAAACAAGCACAAGTTTTACACTAGGTATCTTGGCTTTTCGATTAAAATAGTTCCAATAATAATATGTGCGTTGATGATGAAAATATTGCGAACTTTATTGTTTTTTGTAAACTGTTTTTATACACCTGATAAATGTATTGTATACTTGGATGAATGATTTAGTCGACAATATATACATAACTTTGGAAATTCTGAAAATTGTTTCAAGTATTGAAAAAACTTTTATTTGAAGCATTTCTTGTTAATATCACTAAAACATATATTCTAAAAAATCTATTAATGATTTGCCACAAATCTGCTTCAAGGTGTGTGTTTAGTAGAATATAAATTATGAACTGTATGAAAATGACCAGAAAACCTTAGATAGAACAGCAGCATGAAATATCTATTCAAACGGTAACGAGCGTTCAGTTTGATAGTCGATGTATATGCGTCACGTTTCTAATGAATCATGAAATGATTAGAATTCATTACTCTATATGTGCTTAATATTTCTCAGGTTACAGGAACATCAATTAATTTTGATGAAAAACTGTTATTATTCATTCTTTGATATGATCTGCCACTTTGAGTTTTCATTTGAACACTGTATTTATTTAAGTAAGACTGTACTTTAAGTAATAGACAAATGAAAATATTTTTGAGCAGGGAAAAGGCAATATAGAAATTCTTTTTATTAATGTTATCTGTCACTTTTTATACAATCACTTATATACATTCAAAATACCAAAAAATACAAAATCAAATCAAGTATTGTTTAAAATAAAAATATTCTGTCTAGTGTGGAGTTTACAAGTCTTACAAATGTGTTTGAAAATATTTATTTCATTATAACTACTGAAACAATGAGAAATATTAGCTAGCCCAGTATTCTTTCAGTTTTAGAATATATATCAGTTATTTTTAAAATGATATAGGTAGGAATATAAAAAGTGGTACTCACAAGTTATTTTGAATGATAGTCTTCAGTGAGCTTACTTTAACATAACTTTTCTCCATCAATAAGATCTTCTTCAAGATGACTTATTTAGATGATAAATAAAAATATCCAAATAAAATTATTAAGACCAAAATATTATTTCATTAATGAAATAATATTTTGGATCTTATCAATCTAACATTATTAGAAATGTTTGTTTCATTGTACATTTACAGATAGAACTCAAATAGTTATAGAACTATTAATAATGGCTTATTAGCCTGAAATATATGCAAAACATATGAAACAAATTTTGTGGAATGAAGTATATTTTGGAATATGTGCTTATACTTACAATATTAAATTCACCATGTAAATTTGGCATATAATTCACAATATGTTTTCAAATAAATTATTTTTATTGTACATATATTAGCATAATATATTTAAGTGTTTTCTATACAGCAATTCAATTATTCAGACATCAAAAATTTTAACAGTAGTATCATCAGAAGCAGAAATAATATAATCTCCAGAACTTGGTACCACAATATCCAAAATGGCATGCTCATGGCCTGTGAGTGTTTTTATAAGAGTTCCATTTCTTACATCACATACATAAATAACACCATCAGTAGCCCCAACAAAAACTTTACCATCCTTTCCCCACTTCAAAAGAGTAACAGAGCTTTCAATCCTAGCTTGATGCCTAAGTATGTGTTTACCTAGATCCCAAACACATAATTCTCCAGAAAGTGCACCGGTAACAACTACTCCTAATTCTGAACTAATGAGAGTAAATTCTACATCTGGTTCTTCTGACTCTTCCGAGTGGGATTGTAAATTAGCAATTTTTTTACCATTAGAAAGAAGGAATAGTTCACTTGTTGGTGCTACTATGAGAAGTGTACCATCCGTATTAATATCAAGAGATGTTATACCTGCACTACATAATTCAGAGAGCTGCCAAATAGTTGATGAAGATTTAATATCCCAAAGTTTGATCTGCCCATCCATATATCCTGAAATAATAACAAACCATAATAAAAACAATTCGTTCCTAATTTTGTCATAAACAGAATACAATAAAATCCTTTGATCGATTGAAATCATTTTTCATCACGATAATTTATGTGGTAACTACTTTAACTTTTTTAATTTAACAATTTTCTACTTATATTCATTGATTCAATGAAATCCTATTGCTTGAATTGCTCACTGTTTTATTAGTGATAAATTGTAACACATACCTACTATACTTAAAATTAGTTAGGATGGTATTGCAAGGCTACCGTCTCAACAATTAAATATTTGGTTTTGAACAATACAATATTTATTTCAATAAACACTACCTGAAACTAATCTCTTTCCATCTGGTAATATTTTTCCACATCCTGAACCAAAACCGTGTGAAGGTAACACCTTACAATTACTCTGTGGTACCTGCCAAATGTATATATCTCCGGATTTAAAACCACTAACAAGTATATTTGCTTGCGAGTGCCATTGCAACCATTGTAAATCATCTCCTTCGTTACACCAAATCAATTTATGATCTCTCACACTCCATACCTGAATCATTCCACTCATATCTGCTGTAGCAACATACTGTCCATCGTGATTGAAGCGTACTTCAACCACTGAGTCATTATGCCCAGTACATTCGAATACAACATCCCTTGTGTTTAAATTCCATACATAAGCAGTATCATCTTCACCTCCACTAACCATAAATTGCTCATCACGACTGATATCAATTGAAAAAACTGATTTAGTGTGCTTCTCGAAACTGTATTTAGAAATATCCTTGATTTCTGAAGTTTCTTCAACATCATCTTCTTCGCCATCGGAATATATTACTTCTACGTCATCAAGATCGTTCGGCAGTTCCAAATCACTATTTTCGTCATCCATTACACCGAATTGAAACTTAAAAATATTCAGTATTCACGAGGAAAACAATCACTAATATGTTAACCTAACCCAAATCTTCAACATAACCTCGCAATCGTAGTAGATTGAGTCTACAGTACACCCAATCTACATGCACCCAAAAAGGGTAGGGTTAGGGTTTATGTAGGGTAGTTCGGTTGAATTGGTGAATACGTTATTGATTAAAAATTATTTTGAATTTGTTTTATGGAATTAGGAATCAAATTATTGCTGTTAATATAAATTAACTAATAATGTAAATATATATTACATTATATCGAATGCAATATGAGTTGTTATGAAGCTTTTTAATTTAGGTTTTTTTTAAATAATTAAATGACGTTCAAAAAGAGATAATTCAGGTAAATCATTTCATGAAACAGAACATTTTCTGAAAAATGTTTTGAAAACGTGGAGAATTGAAATAAAACTTAAGGAATTATTAATGTACGTCTTTGTTGTCGAAGCGGAAAACGTTTTGAATTTTAAATAATAAGTTTATTGCTAAATAGATATTTGAAAAATATAGAATTGTAGAATGCTTTTGTTCTGTGTAAAATAGTATAATGTGGAATTTCGATTATCAGAATTTTAAAATACTATTTCGTTCTTTTAAAGAAATTAAATATGTTTATGTATAATAATAGTAATAATAATAATAACAATGTAAAAAATTACGTTGTTGAATATAAATTAGTAAGGCATATCCAAAATTGCCTTCCCGAATACTTAATTATTCTATAATTACACCACCTTCTCCGAATTTTCGAATCAAACTGTGAAATTCTTCAGGCAGTGTATAATAATTGCTTGATATGAAAGAACTTTCATACATATTCATTTTCCAGTGTGCTCACGCATTGCATGCAAGTAATATTTTAAATCGAACATAAATAATCAATGAGACCATTAAGGGTGTACTCTAGAACAATGCAGTGAAATTTATTAACAATTGATTCGTTTCAGAAATTGGATTGATTTTTCTAAATGGGACACTCTCCTTCATCTCCTCCGAAACCTGTGGAGCCTCCAGTTGAGGTGAATAATTTTCTGTTTTCTTCATTAATTGTTAAGCAAAAACTACAGAAAGGGGTCAGTTTTCTTCCTATATATAGATAGATAGGTAGATTGATAAATATATTTATTGACTCCAGTGATTTAACAAAGTTACACAAAAAATAACAAGTGGGATTAGAACCATAACACATTTAAATATTTAGAATAGTTAGGTTAAATTAAATAATTAGAGTGATGACAAGTCGAAAAAACATAATGTATAAAAATACCCTACTATGACCCATAAACAAGCAGAATTTAAACACTATAGTTAACACATACAATATTTCAAATACATTTAAAAATTTATTGTAGCTTAAATGACTATTCAAGCTGATTATATGATTGTTTACGTTAAGGTTTATTACGAAAGAAACTACAAAGATTTTAATGTCTAATTTTTCGATATTTTTTTTCATGTAACATTTTATGTTGCAGGCTCAATTTTATAATTTGAAATAGCAAGAGATTTTTTTGATTGTTATTTTGAATAGATGTTGAATATTTGTGATTGAATAAAGTTTTTATTAAGTGTTTGTGAATAGTGTTATATATATATATATATATATATATATATATATATATATATATATATATATATATATATATATAGAAAATGAACACTAGAACATTCATTTGAAAAATTGAAATTAATCAAGAGAATGTTATAGTAGAGCTAGATATGTGAACGTGTACTATAACATTCTCTTTATTAATTTCAATTTTTCAAATGAATGTTCTAGTCATTTTCTTAAATATTTCATTCAGTGCCATAAGCACAAAAAATTTCATTTCCTTATATATATATATATATATAGGATAGATGTGTATGAATGATTGAATAGTACACACCTATCAGATCATCCTGTGCAATACTACTCCTCAACTGGAGAAGAGCATAGTAGCCTCTACTCAATTTTCTGCAGACATGGTCCACATGAGAGTCCCATCTTAATTCAGAGTCAAGAAAACATCCCAAATATTGGATTTCACGGTTATTGGTATTCACCAACATATTACTAGGTACTCTATAATTATGAAATTGCAGCTGCACCGTTTTACCCTCATTGAGAATCAATCGATTGCGCTGACACCATGCCTCTACTTGGTCACATACTTTTTCGATTTTTACCTGAACTTCCTCAGTCGAGGATCCCCAGAGCACAACTGATATATCATCCGCATACATAAAAGTAACACCCTCCTGAATATATTCAGGCAGGTCGTTCATAAATAAAACAAACAGTAGCGGTCCAAGTATCGACCTTGCGGGACACCCAAAGCAGCCACACATTCCTCAGACATACACCTATTAACTCGTACTCTTATACTTCTATCTTTCAAATAAGACATCAACCAACTGCAACAAACACCACGCAAGCCGAGATTGTAAAACTTTTCAACAGCAATATCGGAACACATTAGGTCGAATGCCTTACTCAAGTCAAAGAATAGCGTTACAACTATATTTCCCTCGTCTAATTTCTCATAAATTATGTTGAACATCCCGATAGTTGCGGTCTCCGTCGACCGGCCCCGACGAAATCCATGTTGCGAAGATGAAATGAGGTCATTGGTTTCAAGGAAATCAACAACCTGAGTATAGAAAACATACTCCAACACCTTAGAAATTCCACCGAGAACCGAGATCTGTCGATAATTGTCGGGCAATGTTGCATCTCCTTTTTGAAAACAGGAACCACCACAGCCTGCTTCAAAATATTAGGGAAAATTCCTTCACTAAAGGATCTGTTTATCAAATTAACAAGATGACCGGCGATATCCTCCGAAATGAGCTTAATAATACTGGTATATATATATATATATATATATATATATATATATATATATATATATATATATAATATAAAGAATCTTAAAGTCAGGATAACTATATTGATTTTCACAACAAGGGAAATTTCCAAGGTCTTTTTTAATCAGCTTGCAATTGGTAATTAGTGATATAAAAAAATCTTTTGATTGAAAATTCTAAATTGTTTTGTATTTTTCAATTTGAAAAAAATTTTTTACTAAAAAAACCACTTACACTGATGAAATTAAAAAAACTCATAAAATTTTTTTCTTCAGTCGACGAAATGAGTTTTTTGTACAAATTAAAGTCAACCAGAAAGAATATATCTTTATACTTGATGAATTTTCAGCTCCATGTATTCAAAGAGCTGGATGGAGTTCCAATGGAATTCAGCATCCCCGAGATTCCAGAAAAACGAAAACCTACTGATCAATTTTTTCTGATAGTTTTTTTTGTATTGCTTGGTATAATGGTAAGTTGCAGGTGAAACAATTATTATAAATTATGACTATATCGATTTTCTTTTCACAGATGGGATGTTGCATCTATACGCTGTGTTATTCTGACTTGAATCGAGTAACTCGCGGTTATGACAACTGTGGAAATGTATGTGGAGAAAAGAATCCGCTTATTGAAGGAATTAATTGCACAGGAAAAGACTTTACCGAAGAGAAGTACGCATAATAATTTTTTAATAAAATATTAGTAGTTCGAAAGTATCGCATGTGAATTCTGGAGTTGTTTGGCGACGTACGTTTTATGTATTCTTTGGGTGGCATTTCTTGAGAATTGATAATTGATGAGGCCGATACTTGGAGCAGATCAGATTGATTACCTAAGTTTTAGTTAATTTACATTCAATTTTATGTTTTATGTAAAAAAAAAATAATTTTCTTCATTTGTACTTTGAAATCTTAGTTATTTGTTATTTCCTGCATTTCGTTGGAATACCTGACTTAAGAAATTGATTTTCTGTATTCATCTTCGGGTATACGATCCTTTTGTTAAAATCAGTGTATTCTATGGTCCCCACTCCAATTTAGTCATAGAACATACCTGGTATGTTCTGTGAAAATAGCTATAAGTACTGACTTTGTGAGATTACACATAGTATTAATCCAGCATTTGATAAGGAAGTAGTACTTCGAAACGTTGTCATGCGTATTTTATATTAAATTGAGAAAATTTTAAATATTGCTGTATTTCTTGAGAGGCTGATAATTGTAAAAGATGGATGGAATAAGATAGTTAATTGGTAGTTGGAGAAAACTTAGTGGTCGCCACGCTTGGTTGACGGATGGATAATACTACGCTCCTGTAATGATGAAATAGGTCCTGTTTAGAGTATTAACTGAGCGTTGTGGCCATTAAGGAGGCCTTTTGGAGCAAAATCACTCGATGTTGGCAGGGCCTTGTTGTGTCGAAGTTTCTGTATAACCTCTTAGATGGTTATATAGACTCTCCTACCCTTATTGGCTCTATTGATTTTCATGTTCCTAGACAATGTTCACGTTCAAATAAGTTTTTTCATTGGGCACTCCGAAAACTAATTATGTCGTACAATCCCCCGTTAGGTATATGTGTTCGCTATTCGAGGATGTGTCTGACAAATGCGATATCAACAGTGACTCATTTTCTTTCATTAGTCGGGTTTACTTGGACTCTTTTCATGTATAGTGAATTCTGAAGTAAGCCATAATCTTATTGCTTATTATTTATTATAATTACTTTTTTTATAGATAATTTTTTAACATTTGCATTATATCATAAGGGGTTAATACTGTATATATTTTTTTAATATTTCCTGTAACTGGGTGTTTTTACCTGAAGGAATAGGAAAATAAAGACTTATTATTATATTATTATTATTAAGATTTACGTCGAATCCGCTATCTGGAGTGTATGGCGAATATGTTTACCCAACTGACTAGGTAGTTTGTTCAATTAATTTCAATTACTCGATTAGGGTTTCTCTATAAATGTTCTTTTCATATATATTATTATTATTATAACGATTGTTCCCCATGAGGGGAGCGATTGAACTTGAATTCGCAATTCTTAGGGCTTTTGCTTCAACTTTTTCGCCTCCCAAAAACGCTTCATCCTCTCTGAATGGTCTTTCTTCCGTTCATCTGTCCATTTTATTCCAGGTTGGCGACTTGATTTTTGCTCAAACATTACAATGTTTTGACAACAGCTCAAAAATGTGCAATTTTATAGCAACACTCAGTGCGATCTTCGAGATTTTTTATATTGATCTGTTGTAGATCTTTTTGGACCTCGTTTAGCATATACTCTTTACAATTATATCGAGTAGTTTCTTTGGTGTTCTGCACTGTTTCATTCTGTAGACATGTGCATAGAACTTTGCTCGAAGTTTTCTGATTTCTTTCGTTATCGTATTTGTCTTTTGATAAAGTTCATTCTGAGGTATTTTCATCCAAATGCCGTTTCTATTGATTGGTCCTTAAATCTTTCTGAGAATTCTCCCTTCTTGTTTTTCTATTTCTCCCATTCTTGAATGACCGTCAATAACCATTGTTTCAGATACGTAGATTGCTTCTGAAAGAATCATTGTATTATAATGCCTCAATTTGGCGCCTCTCGAAATGCACTTTTCATTATAGTACGCCCATGTTAGCTTGAAGGCCCTTTGGAGCTTGCTAATTCTCTGTTCATTAGCGATTCGGTTTAAACCTGAGGACTGTATAACTTCTCCGAGGTATTTAAAGTGGCCGACTTGCAGAATTTCACCATGTTTTGTGATAAGAGAAGATTTATTTTTGGTTGTCTTTGCATGTATTTGTTTTTATAATAAGAAATTTTGTATTTAACAATAATATAATAAATATTATATATTTTTGATATATATATATATATATATATATATATATATATATATATATATATATATATATATATATATATATATATATATATATATATATATATATATATATATAAAGGAATATCCATGATTGCTGAAATGAATATTAAATAGCGCTTAAACTGGGTCATTTTCGAAATTTTTCATGTAGGCTTTGTTTACTCTGATAATAAAAAATTAATCAGTGTATCTACCCTTAGACATTAAGAATAAATATATGCAGAAATTCAAAGAACTATTGAAAACATACTTGCTCTCTGTATGCTGCTTGTTTTTTGTTGCATGCTTGCTGTTTTTTGTCATTAAATCTGACTATTTGCAATTCTGATGTTTTATTTGTTACATTAATTTTCTGATCGTAATTTGATATTTGTAATACTGATATTGCATTTTTAATTATAATGTTTGTAATTCAAAACTTTTAGTTCTAACTTTGATTTCATTGGTCTGTACTCCTTGATATTTGTATGGTTTGTATTAGCGCATTTCTGTGATTGTAATTGGCAACTTAGTTAAGTAGATTAGCAATGCTGGACTCCACTGAAGAAGTAATCTTATTAGTAACTGAATTTATCTCAATTTTTAGAATACTTATGTATACAGACGAATCAGCTTTGAAGAACTTGGATTATTTGGACACTCAACCCAATGAGTGTGTCAATTATTGTGATGATTACAATAGTGAGTATCTCAATTTAAATCTGGATTTTCCATGAAAGATATTTTTCTTTCAGTATAAAAATTATGAATAGGTGCTTCAAAGTGGAGGAGATTGACGATGAGAAGGAAGTCGTTAACTTATTTGACTTATTGATTGATCAGGTATCAACATTATCTTCATCTAATTGAATTTTCTTCGAAAATACATTCAAAAATATGAGCGATGACATTTGAAAAATATTTAGATTAAAGTACGTTCAATTATATTAACCAAAGTAAAATTTACGAATACGATTTTCATTTTACTTAAGAATATGTCTAGTGAACATAAGGCACTAGGGAAATTAGTAATTTTTGCGAATATCTGAAATATAATTTTAAAAGTTGATTCCAATCGGTAAATTTTTCATGCCTTGATTATTTCTTCTGGAATTGTTAATGAAAAATGATATTACTGATTTTTATTTAAAATTAGAGAACTGAATCCTTGAAATGAATTGAATTTATATTTGATAGTGTTGGCGTTTACTTTATGTTAATCCATTATAATTGAATATAAATTAAAATTCAAACTTTGATTTAAACTTTATTGACGACATAGCATGACGCGTTTCGTCGTTACAAACGATTTCTTCAGAACAACAATACTGTTAACTTTAAATCTAGTATTACTATCTGAACTATCAAATTGAATATGATATATAATTCTGTCAGCTCTGTTCTGATGTATTCTGTTAGCATCTGAAGGAGTCGTTTGTAACGACGAAACGCGTCATGCTGTTGTTAATAAAGTGTAAATCAAAAGTTCAAGTGTTTGAATTTTAGTTTATATTCAATTGAATTTATGTCGAATTAAGTCATTTTGGAGAATATGTCATTGTTTTTTTTTGGTCAAATTGTTTTTCATTTTATACGAAAATATAAAAATATAACATTAACTGCAAAATGGCGAATGCGCGAGATCTAGTCTACAACAGTTTTGAATAAAGTTTATTGATTGATTTTTGATAAGTTTTCACTGATTTCTTGGTGAAACAGTTATATATGATTTTTTCATTTGCAGATTAGAAGATAATAGTGAATGTTTTTACTGATTTTTCATCATTCAGTTGATTTGTTTTTTCAATTGTCTACAATTTAATTTTATCATCAATTTTTTAATCATTTTATCATTATATTTTCATAATTTTTTTAATCTAATATCTTCCATCAAAATTTCAGAACCAAATGTCTTGTAATCTCAGGTTCATTGCGTTTTAACAAAAAAATTGTAATTAAATTGAGAATAAAATTTATTCATTGCTTATAACAGGAACGATGTTCGACAAACTATTTAAATCAAATATAAAATCATCATATTTGAATAAGTATGGTTATTAAAATAAGTAAAATCATACCGAAATTATGATTTTGAATTCAATGAATTAATACACTATAATGAAACATAAATTAAAATTTTCTCATATATTAAATAATAAACATGACGCGCGTTTCGAAGCATAACTTCCTCTTTAGATGCTGAATTAACACAGAACATACATATTATATACCTAATATATGAAAAAATTAAATTTGTGTTTCATTATGGATAATAATTTTTTCTAAGTTTCGGCCTTACCAATTTTATTAATTAATACACTGTTGAATTTTAGCAAGTTATAAGGGACCTTAGAGCATCTATTGGTTATATATTTGGAATGGCGTTTATAGCTTTAGGATTATGTTTCCTTATGCTGCTACTTTTCAAATATTTTATTGGAGGTACCATAAGGGCTATAATAATTTCAACTATGTTATTCACAATAGCATTGACTATTCATTTATGGTAAGTTTTTCTTTTAATCTTTTAACTGTAGTTGTGCCATTACAACTGCCACAGGTAGTTGTGAACATGATACATCGTATAACAGTTAATATTAAAAGAGGCTTTTGACATTTCTGGAAATAGATTTTTAGATTTGATAAACACATCGTTGACTCATGACTTATGGAATCTTTCCAAATGAATGGAAATGTTCATTGATAATACCTGTGCCTAAAATTTGTAACACTGTCAAATTGGAGGAATTTCGGCCTATATCTCTACTTCCACCATATGAAAAAATTCTAGAACTAGTTGTTAAAAATCAGGTTCTAGAATTATGTGAAAAACATTCAGTTATTTCTGACTTACAATCAGGTTTCAAGAGAAATTCCTCCTGTGAGACAGCACTGTTAAGCATACGTGAGGAATGGTATGGAGCAATGAATAAAGGACATTTAGCGATTGTAGTATTGTTGACTTCAACAGAGCATTCGAAACTTTATGTACATAGATCATTACTGTTGAAAAAACTGAATAAAATTGGTTTTGAAGGTGTAGGTAGTAAACAAATGGTTTAATTCTTATTTACATTCACGATCTCAAAAATTTGAGTTCAATGGTGTCCTTTCGGACAGCACTGGATTTAATTTTGGCGTACCTCAGGGTACGGTATTAGGTCCACTGCTATTCTCATTTTACATTAATGATATTGTTTTCATGTCAAAAATGCTCTATACGACTTGGCAGAAATAAATGAATGGCTAAGTGATAACAGTTTATCGCTGAATGTAACAAAATCTAAATTTATACTTTTTGGTACAAGTAAAATTCTCAACGAAAATATAAATATTAAAATTGAAAACCAGTCTCAATAATCATGTCGATTTCATATGGTCTAAAACCTCCAAGACAATCAACTGTCTAAAAAGAATTGGAAAAATCTGATGACATATATGAAGTTATTGCTCTTTAAGTTAATTGTAATGCCACACTTTGAATGTTGTTTCACTATGTTATTCGGATTGAGTAAAGAAAACACTCAACATCTACAAAAAATACAGAATAGAGCTATGCGAACAATTTTGAAATGTAATAGATATACTCCAAACCAAAGCATGCTAAATTGTTTAGAACTAATGTCAGTTAAACAGAGAATACTTTTTGCTACATATATATTTATATTTAAAATTAAAACCAATTATTCCCATATAGAGTAATACAAAATGTAACATGTATCAGTGATGTGCACGGTTATAATACATGAAATGCTGACAATTTCTACATGCAAGTTTGTAAGCTTTCTAAATCTAGAAATAGTAGATTTTATGAAGGATTCAACGCATTTAATAAATTGCCCAGCTCCATGAAAACAGTTAGTGACCTTAAGGTATTCAAGCGTAAATTCGCTAAGTTCGTCTTAAACATATAATTGTAAATAATATATTTTGAATCTAAATGTATATATGATTTTGTAATAGCTATTGCTAAATAAATATTATGATTATTATTGATGAGAAATCTGTTGAATATACATTTTCAATTTGTTTATTTTTGAGGATTTCGAAGAGAAAGCATAGAACTGGCACTAAGTGGATACTTTTGATTGTGAGCATCGTAATTACTGTTGGGGTTTTTTTGAGTTGGAAAAAACTAAATTTTGTGACAAAGGTTTTTAGAGAAACTACGAATGCTGTTTTTGCAATGCCATTTTTGATGCTGCTTCCGATATGGGTGAGTTTAGAATAGAAGGATAATTTTGACATTCAAACTGATATTGAAGTTTATCTGTCGGTTGCAAAAAAACCAACCCTCTCTAATTGAATGAGTTCCCTTATTCTAATTTCAGGTGTTCCTAATTGATATCGTACTACTTGCTTTATTATTGTTCTTAATGGTGATGTATTACTCATGTGGAGTACTGACTCATATTTATGGTGAATATTACACTTATTATCCAACAGGTTTAATGGTGTTCACAGTACTTTATACTTTACTTTTTTATCTATATCTATCTGCATTTCTACATGGATGTCAACAAGTTATTGTTGCTGGAGCTATCTCGACATGGTATTTTTCAAGGTATGTAAATTGTGTTATTGATATTCATTGACTCCACAATAGTTTGATAGAAATGAGTGTAAGTGGTACGTGGTAAGTGGTTCGTATTTACACTTGCTGAAGATGGATGTAAATCCGGAATCGAATTGTCAAGTGTTTAATAGAGGAAAATGTAACATAGTTTTGTAGGAATTTTCTAATTCTGAACGCGTTCTGTATAGGAAAAATTCGGGTAAAAAAAGTTTAATATTAGAAGGAAAATTCATAAAAAATACCTGCACAAATTGTTTCAGTCATTGAATACTGACATTAGTATGTCAGTTTCTTATAAGTACCTAATTCGGATATTTCAAACTGTTTTTTTTTTGAACAATTTGAAGTAACCCTCTACTCTACTCCTGTTTTATTATTTGTCTTTTAATGTATAAAAATTGGTTATTAGTAGTAATATATCAGTTCTTGAATGCCTCGAAATCACTGGACTTTGTTTTTTACTATTAGTTTCCACCTACTATGATGTTATCAAGTACCTACATATTCAGTCAAAGATAGAACTTATAGTCATAATTGAAACATTGTTAATTTATTATTCAAGATTTAGAATGAACTACAAAAAAGTTGATGGTTTATTCATTGTTTCTATTAATATGTCAGTTATATTAACTAAAAAAAATTGAAAAAATTGTCGCCTTCTTTTTAAAATGAACTTTTATAACCCTAACAGAAAAAATTATTTAAATTTTCTCGTTTATTAAATAAATAGTTGAAAAGCTTCGAAGTACAACTTTTTATAATGAGTTAAATTAATTTAGAATGTGAATTAATTGTACACAGGTGTCATTTGTATTTATTTATGAAAAAATTCAAATATTCTTTCAATATGGATATTAATTTTCTTTAAAATTCTTTAGGGTCGGTCTTTTCACCTTCAGTTAGAGTGGCAGATGAGCATTATTAACCAGTTATCAGATTTTTCTTCCTGTTAGAGTAAACGCTTTGTAATTAACTGACAGGGATCTTCAGCAATTATGAATTTTTTGATACCAAATTATTGAAATACTTTTTTGCAGGGAAAAAGATAATATATTGGGATCACCGATCTTGGATAGTTTAAGAAACTTGAGGAAATATCACCTTGGCTCAGTGGCCTTGGGTTCTTTCATTGTTACATTGATGAAAATAATCAGACTAATTGTTAAGGGGTTGTTGAAGAAGAGGGCATTTATTTGTTTCCGAATACTAATCGATTGCTGCATTGATCTGATGGAAGAATTCGTGCACTACGCATCAGAACAAGCTTACATTGTAGTCGGTAAGAAATGACATTGTGCCATTGACACGTGTTTCGAACTTGTTGTCTCTCTTCAGAACCGCGTAGTATTTTTCCTTTGAAAGGAGAATTCACTTCTCAATTACATTTGAATTCACGGTACGATATTTCGTTGAAAGTAGAGAATAAATATCGCCTCTTTTTCACGTTTCCCAATTACCGTCTCGTTTTTATGTCTGAGTTTTGTTTTAGCTATGCATGGACAACCTTTCTTAAAATCTGGCAAAAGAGCGACTAAATTACTTATTGAAAATGCTCTTAGTACTTTATCTGTGAATACTGTAGGAGATTTCGTCTTATGGATGTCTAAAGTACTTGTTGGTATAGGTACTATGATATGCGGAGAGATTTTAGATGTAAGTATAAGAATATTTTTCAATGCAGTGAACAGGAATCTATTGGTGAGATATTGCAGTACCATATATATATATATATATATATATATATATATATATATATATATATATATATATATATATATATATATATATATAGAAAAGAAAAAAACCTGCACTTGTAACAGCCGTTGACATATGTTTCGAACTATTGGCTCTCCTCAGAACGGCGCAGTTCATGTTTCAGATGTTCGAACTTGAAAATTGGATCACACACAAAACTCAACGAAAAGGAATAGGCATCCTTGTAGCTATGAGAAATGAATATCTTCCAGTCTGAAGACTAATTCATTTTACGCCGGTGGGGATATTATATATAACTTCACGGAATTTTGAACCGACAATTAAGATAATGTGAAAAGGATTAAGCAGGTACAAATGCATAAATAGAAAAAAAAAAACTCACGGTAAAGTGCAGGTTTTTTCTCTCTCTACTCTCTCTCTCTCTTTTTATATATATATATATATATATATATATATATATATATATATATATATATATATATATATATATATATATATATATATATATATATATATATAGTTTACATATACAGTTGCGTCTTTATCTTAGTGATAGATTACGATTCGTTAGTTAAATACACGGTCATCAAATTAGATATACAAATGATTTTTGTGTTCACAGTTAGAAGAGAGAGAAAAAGAACTCTAAATTCTATTCATTCAAGAGGACTAGTTCAATTAACTGATTGTGATCATTAAAAATTGTGATGATTATCAGAAATTCAAGGACTTGTTTTATCAGTGTGTGATCCATTTGATTCATACATGTATTTTTGAAATATTTGAGACATTTTCTTGGGAGTTAACAAAATTCGTTTACATATCTATCTCCTTAGAATATGTATAGCTGGTAGAATATAATATAAGAATATTTCCCATTATACTTTTATATGATTAAACTGGAAGAAAAAGGCTTCTTCAATTCGAAGAAGCCATCGTAATGGTGAAATGTACGACACAATTGGTTAATAAAGTTAAGATTCCAGTTTTTGAAATGGATTCCTATCAAGAAACGTACGTGAACATTTAAAGTACGAAATTAACTTAATAAACAATTCAATGTAAATAGAAACTGAAAATGAACACATGTCTATCAGTTGAAATTATTGAAAATAAGAATCAATAATGTAATTATAATTGAATAATTAATTAGAATTACATTGAATAGGTGGTGTAAATAATAGAATTTTGTTTAAAAAAGTTTTATTCAATTGCTTGCGATTTACAGGACGGAACTATCCCATTCTTTGGTGTAACTATTTTCATTGGAGGCTTGCTTGGTGTAATATTAGCTCACAGTGTTTTCAGAAATTTCGAGGTGAGTACACGGGCCTAATTCAAAGAAGTAATTATAACATATATAATTTTAATTATCTGATATTTTATTATTTGTTTAGGTTAGAAAGTTACCAGTTTTTTCACAAAATATTGAATATACTAAGAAGTATTTACATGTTAATAAATATGATTGATAATAAAATATTTTTTCCATAAATATAATATATAAACATGATTGAAACGAAACTGAAATTATTGACTGAATTCATCTTAATATATTCAACAATGTATGCCTAGGATTCAACGTAACTTTGGGCAATTCACAAGTGGAAAATATCTTTAAATTTCGGAGAATAATGATTAAATAAAATACCATGAAAATTTTGTCTAAATTTAAATGTTTGAAGTTGTGAGTATAGAAAATTCTTGCAGTAGTCGACACTTACTGTGAAACTGTATATAATACTGTAGCTCGCATAATTAATTGAATGAAAAGATAAATATCTTTCAATCAACTGTCCAGGCCATGTTCACTTTGAACTTTCTTTCAGTCTTTACGTTTCTAACTACGCAAGATGTCCTTAGTGGTTGCGAAGACGACTTCTTGGTAATGAATGTAATTTCGCTGAAGACTCGGGTACAAAAGATAGATTTGAGATCTATCAGATCCTTTAGCCACTAAGAACACCTCTCGTAGTCAAAAGTTCCTAACAGGGATTCCCAGTAACAACTTCTAGGTGAAGTACAGTTTATCTTGTTAACAGCAACCTTTTAAAATCTATATTTCAACACGAACTTGGATAAAAAACAAAACTCGATTTCAATCTAATTTTCTAACACTATCGCTATTGAAAAACTGCCATATCGATTGAAATATAATTATATAGTTTGAGTGAGAATAGAGAAATTAACAGACGATATAGAAAATAAGTGGTAAAGTTATATTACATGTTTTTTTTTCAGATCTGTGTTGATACCATATTTTTGTGCTATTGCGAAGACACATATGTACATGATGGCATAGAACATCCATATTATGCTACTGTCGGATTAGTTGCAGTGGTTGAAGAAGCCAAAGGAGTAATCGAAGAACAGAAAATGTACGACTCCATTAAAACTGAGCCTGTACCCCAAACATTTGTCTAAATATCTGCTAGTAGTCACGTATTTATTTATTTCCATGTTTTACACTTGGGGAACAGTCGTCACGATGAAGATTATTTCGGAAACAAAAAATTTCTGGAATTTTCCAGAATGTTTTTTAATTTAGAATTGATGGAGAAGTCAAATTAACAGTAAGTCCCCTAGTAGCCTCCATACAACCTAAACAGACAACGATATTTTCTATTTAGATTTAAGAGGGTTAAACGCAGAATGAATGCTGCATTATCTTTCAGTTATTTTAGATAAAATTGGTATAAGTTCTTTCTCAACCCGCTTGTACATTTAAATGTATAAAGGACTTTACAATTAAATTTTTTCTTGGTTGGAAAAGGCTGCTTTCCAAAGGTACTGAGTGGAACAATACGGTGATTTTGATATACATGAAGAGAAAAGAATATAAGGACAATTAGAAAAATAGGGTGAATGAAAGACTTAATTATTTCATACCTGCTATTGAAGGCGTGTGAAAATATTTTGTCAAAATATTAAATAAACAAAAACACAATTTCTTCATATAAGTATATATTTTTATTCTCTGATTGGATTGAAATTTACTATTTTACTTATTGATTGACCTATTACTCCATAAAAAAAATGTTCTTCGAAACTTTGAGTTTGCTTAACTGATATGATATTGAAATTAAATTACGTGAGGCATTACATGAGGACAGTCATATTTTATTATTATGGTTTATCATTTTTTGTACGTATCTATATAGTGAAACCTAATTTTTTTTGGACGCAATTCAAAAAGGAGAAATATATGAAATATCTTACCTAATACTTATCATCAATGTTAATATCTTGCAATTAGAGTAATTTAAAATATACGTTTTCAAGTTCAGAATTATATACTTATTAAATAGGTGTGTAAATGTGTTTATTAGATATATAGTTGTATATTTATTCCTAGAAGAGATCTTAATGACGAATGTTATATGAGACAATAAACTATTGATACAGTTAAATAATAAATTCGTTAAGGAATTTTGTGATTTTATTTTAAAATTTGTTCCATATTTCGTAAAAAAAATTTGACGAGGTCTATATAGTTTCATAGAAATACCTAACATGATGCAACTAGTTTAATAGCAGTCCACTTAAAGCATATAATTTGTTTTCGAATGAATACTAATTTTAAAAGCTCCGAGTTTCTAATAACCAGTAATTATGCAGCCTCTTATTGGTTATTTAAATCATAAACCATGGCCACATAAAACAAATATTTTTCTTGATCCATTGCACGAAAGAGGAATTATGGGGTAAGGAAAGAGTAGGCAAATGCTAATTATTAAATTAAAGAATTAATATAATATATATTATAATATGATATTATAACAATATCACATGTAATTATTTTTCTGCAACTCTAACTTTTTTAGCGAAGTAAATTCTCTTTTTGGAAATTTTTACAACTCATTATTAGAGCCACATTTCATTTTAGAACACTGTGAATCCTTTCTTGGACGACTTGAGTAACTATTCATAAGGGCAAATCCATTCAAAATGTATGTAACACTCAGAACTTTTGACCATTTCTAACTGAACTCTAAGATATAATGTAGGTATGAAAACGATTGGCTCTGTATTATTCAGTAGCCAACTCTTGATTCAGTGAAATGGACAAAAAACAGTTTTTGCCCTTTTAAGTTTTGTTTACCTGATCTTTGGTGATATGGATTTACATCAAGTAACCTTCCAACAATCAGTGGGATATTCCGTGAAAATGATGTGAAAACGTTGGAAATGAAGCACTGTAAGATGTTAAACAGTTTAATGGTGCACAAATGCATACAATTATATGCTAGTTATAATGACAAGACCAGCTTGACTTCAATACATAGTATCTATGAAAATAAAAGGCACAACAAAATGTATACTGTGTATGATTCAGATTAATATTAGCTGTTCCACAAGAATACTTTTATAGGAATTGTGCATGGCACATACTCTCGGAAAAGTCAATAAGAATATTGAATTATATTAGTAGTTATATAACCAATCATGAGTAATGAAGAAGTAAATGATACTTGAGGAAAAACAATATGAAAAAGTAAATATTAGCACCTTGAGTTACTCTACAACAGTAAACTACATCTCATAAGCTGAAAGTTATTCAATATTTATTTTCTACACAATTACTAATTTCCTTCTGGACAGAACATATTATTCACCATGCACGTGATGTTTGAATATTTTCAATAAATATGAAGTTCACAAAACATCATTATACAATTCAAACTGACAGAATTGAATGCCTGTTTATGGTAACTATACAAACATAAACTGCTATCTATCTAAATAATGTAATTTGGTATATCTACTAGAGAATTTGAGACATGAAAATATTATTAGTTATAGCTATATATTTTGATACTTGCATCCAGTTAAAATATTTCAAAAAGAAAACAAATGAGACTTTATCATTCGATTATCAAAGTTAATCATGAAATATAATTATTCAGAGTCAATTATCAAAGATGGAAGATAAATGATCACATAGTAAGGACATAATCCATCAATTGCTGAAAATGTGTAATTAATTGAATTGTGAAAAAAACTGGTACTTTAATAATTAAACATTTATTTTGCTTTTATTAACAAATCAAAAACTTCTCTTCACAAAATAAACTGAAAGTACCGACAAAACTTTGAAAATGAACATGGAAAAATAAAGATTTCAACAAAATTCTATTAAAAAATACTTCAGTAAATTTGATTTTATTTAAAAGTGTTTACATGATTGAACCAAAGTAGTTAGTTTAAAATTTTTCAGGAAAATTTTGAAGAATAATATAGTTTTCAAATTGAATCAACATATTCTGAAAATTAACACTAAACATGGCTAAGGCCATCCTGCAAGAATAAAGTTGAAAAATAACTCCCTGATATATTATGGTTGGAGTTCACATATTATACAGCAGGTGCTTCTTGAGAGCATTCCCGAAATTATATAATTTTGTTGGGATTAAGATATGTCTGAGAACTATTTTTTTCCAGAATGCTTGGAGAGCTTTTTGAGAAGCAGCAATTAACATATGGAATACAATTAGCAAATAGAGATAACTTTCCAACATTTCACGTATTAATTGAATTTGTAAATATCCTGAAATCAATTAAACTATATACAAATAGAAAAATTAGTATTCAATTCTGTCAGTGAATTCACTTGAACAAATGCAAAAAATAAAGGAGATTATCATTTCCTCAACAAATCCACAATCTAACAATACATGATATATTATTCTCTCATGTTTCAGTCTTATACAATATTTCATAAATCAATAAATATTCACTCAACTAAATACTAAATAAAATATTTGTCAAAAGAAAAATAGTGAAATAAGAACACACAAGTACAAACACTGTATTCAAGATATTTGAAAATTGCAAAAATTCCTTCTAGTTTTCAACATTTATAACAATTAATTTCAATATTTTATTGAAAGGAAAATTTACACCAATATAAGGAAAATTTGCCAAAAGTAAAAACATATTCTTAATTATATTAAATCTGACCAGCAGATAGAAATGAAATAAGACAATTTCTATTGTTACGAGTTCATAGCTTTTAATTATACTAGCTTAAAATTAGCCATTCAAAATTAATATGTTCAGCAAATATATAGAAAGGGAAAAAATATAACAGAAGTCACTTTATAAGTGAAAAAAAAACGAAATATATATTATTAAAAATTAACCGCAGTAGTTGACAAAAATAGAGTGAAGAAGAGAGTGATACAATTTATAATGCTTTGGCCAAAATCTACTCTTTGTTTGAATGAATGAAGTTCTGGATTTAATTTTTCGAAAATGAAATAATTGAATAATGCAACTTTTTTGTTCAATTTATTCCATCTTTTCAATTGTACAAAATAAAAATGAATCTTGTTTGTAATAAGTCAACAAATTTTTCAAAAAAATTGACTTAACTCGAATCTCAAACATTGATGAAAAGTCAGAGTGAATAACATAAACTTTTATCATTGAAATTTTGAAAAAGTGGAATTGAAACAAGTTACTCAATAGGATTTTCGAGTTTGAATCAAAAAGTATTTGCTGTTTCCATTGATAGGTTTTTGACTCTGTCAAACTTTCAGTTGACTGATATTAGACAAATACTGAAAAAACTTAAGATTCAAACAATTTTGTGTTGTATGTCGTTCAATAGTTTCAATATTCGAGAAACAAGGCCAAAAAAATATTTTAAGCAAGATGTGAATAGAGACAAAGAATTTATTCAGTTCAACAAAACTTGAAATGAATAAAATACTACTAGTTCATCATTATGCTGGTACTTTTCAGGATCTATCAATTCAACATCAGAAAGAACAGAATGCGAAACAAAACAACACAAAAGTAAATAAAGAATCTATACAAGATCTGAAATAATTCAAAAGTATATTGTTACTATCTTCATGATTTCGGAATTTCAAAATTTGAACCATTTTGAATAGAAAGATCTATTTATATAAAAAAGATTGATGAATAAATATAGATGCATGTATTCCTATTGAATATGCATTATTTGAAACATTCAACAATTGTTATAGGTTTGTTGAATTTAAATATGAAATAAAATTATTAGGATATTGAATTCGGTTATTAATTTCAAATCTGAAATTTTAATGCATTGTGAAAAATTTATTATTTAGTTGAAATGTAATACTTTCATTATATATTCACAAAAATTTACCTTTTAAATAGTTTTTGGGAATTTATGGAACTTATAATAAGTCAAGATAGTTCGATTAAAATGTTTAAAATAATTATTTATTATATTCTTGGAATAAAGCTTTCTTCTTTGAAGATATAATTCTTTTCTAATTTGATGCTTTGAAAGATATATAAAAGCACTAATAAAAATGTGGGTAATAAATTATTCAAAGAAAATGATAAACTTATGACAGATCTAATTACTAAGAGACACATTGCTATGAAAAATTTTCAAAATAGGAATAATGAATCTGAAAATTCCAATGTCTTTATCACATAATAAAATAAAATTGAATTAAATCAAAATTACTATTATTGTTGTTTCCATATTATCATAACAATTAGGATATCCCCACCAATAGAGAAAATGGTAAAAGAAAAACATATGTAATTAATTAAAAGGTAAACTGTACAAACTAATGTAAGAACAAGAAATTTTTAGTTATAGGTCGAACAGGATGCTTGTTCAATGGGAAATTTACATATTTAACTCGAAAAACGTTTTGATTTTCAAAACCATTTACCGTAATATGAGTTTTCATTACATAGCAACGATAGTTTGAGAGAACAGTTATATAGAATACCTGTGTTCATCCGCTTAAAACTTCATTCATTCAGAACGAAAAAGTAGAGTTGAGAATATCTCTACAGATAGTACATTTGCATTTGACTAAAACATCAAACTTTGGCATAATAACGATAACCGCCTCAAAGTTCCGCGGTCTGCTAACAAAAACTACAACACTTCGACGCCTGACCCAAATGAATGGCACAAATTCCGGTTAACTCGTTGCAGACGCTATTCAACTGTATTACCGGCGACTTTCGCTGCACTCGCTCGTTTTCATTCCGATTGATATCTCCCTCACTGTTTCTGACCACGCTGACCGCCCTCTGTCGACGATTCGCCACAACATCCGGATTTATTTTATCGCGGGCCAACGAGCTACAACTCTGCGCCTTATACAGTCGATTTTTCGTGAACAAACCTTGAATTGGTATACACAACCTTTTATGAACCTGAAAATATTTCCCAAGTAGACGCATTTTTTTCGTACCCGACCTATTGGACGGTAACAACTTGTTGCAGTCTTCAGTCTTTTCGGATTCGATGTCGTCGAACAATAAACTCTTCGCGTTATCTTTTCGCGAGATATGATGGACAATTTTCTCATCTTTGTCTATGGCCTTCCGGTTTTTCTCATCCGGAGTCCTTCTATTGTTCATGGCCTGCAGTAACTTCGCACCAATTCCTTTACTAGCCTTTGGCGCGATGACGCCCTGGGTTCCTACGAGCGCTGTTGAAATAACTAAAGCGTGAGTAGTGTCTTCTTGGACTTCCGTAATTCTATTGAGCGACTGACTCTCTCGTAACCTCGTTTCACCATTTCTTCTTCGACTTGATTTGTGCTTTTTTCCAATTAAAATACTGCAGTTGTTAATATGTTGCCTTCCACCCGTACTGCCGCCACTTCCTCCATTTTCTCCTTTTACACTCTGACTGTTGTTGGTCGTAGTCTGTTGCACGGTTATATTATTGCTTAAATTATTAGAGTTTGATCCGACTGCACCTGGCCCAGGTTCTTGAGAATCACTACTGTCGTCATGGCTGTCCCGCCTCCCTTGAAAAGGTTTGGCTGGTGTCCCCAGCTTATGCGCTCTCTTCTTTCTCTTCTCGCTATCGTCGTCACTGGCGTCTGAAGAGCTGCAAGAAGCAGTTCTGGCTTTATGGAATTTAGATTTTCGTTGCTCATAGGACGTTCTGTGCTGACTTCTACTAACAAACTGTCTGGTAGGTACATGGTGATTTGGACTTTCTCCCTCCTCGAATATTTCGTTCAGGGTACTTGAATTGGATCCAAGTGGCGATGTTCTTGTCGGCGACGGCATCGTTTTGTACTTTGGTATATTTGTACACGTGACCGGAGTTGTCGTAATTATAGGAATTGAAATTGTAGATGAATCGGTGATTATAGTCGTTGGGGGAAGAACGTCATTGCCGATGTTGTTGTTGTTGTTGCTGTTTCGTAAAATCTTTGCTTGAACCGGCGAATCGACCAAACTTGAACTCTTGTTCGCCCTCCAATTTTTGTGTGGATTACTTGGTAACTTCGGTTCCACTTTACTTACAACGTTAGCTTTGGAATGCTCAGCCTTTTCTAAGATATCAGCAGGTTTCTTTCTTTCCGTTTCAGCCAATCGTTCTTGGAGTGCCAGGTTTAATCGTCCTTCTGATTTTGATCCACGTCGATTGAGTGGCACACTTAGTTCTTCGTGGCCAGAACAGCCAGAGATATCCTCTTCTTCTTCGTCTTCTTGTACTATGCTGCATTTTCGAGACCGCTAAAAGAAAGAAACATTTCAGTAAACAGGGTAAAACGTCTTAAGAAATTGAAAGTGATAGGCTAAATATACATTATATTAAGCTTACCTGAGGAATATCACCTGGAGTTCTAGGAACACTCAATAAGAAAGGAGCTGTGTTTGTGCCATTATTATGCTTCTTGTGCGGTATATTTGCCGAAACTGCCAGATTTTCTGGTCTAGGGTTTCGATTTGAATGTTCTTGTCTATTGGCTCTCAACTTTCGCTCAGCTAATAAATAATAGGTTGCAGTTATATGATTATACTCGTTCTTATCCAAACATCTGAAAAAGAACCAAATAATGAAGAATTTATGTAATTACAAACAAATAATTTAACTACACAACTAGCACAATATAATTATGAGATTGAAGTTAAGAATCAATTTCAAATATTTAAAAAAGGAATTTTTACTCTTGAATCTCCTCCTTCGTAGCGATGTTGCCGTTAACGATCTTCTGCACGATGAAGTTGTGATCTTCGTCGGTCAATTGTTGCCTAGAAACCAGTGGAAGAACGTCTATTTGTTCCTTGCCCTCTTCTAACCATGGATGCTTAGAGATCTGGCTTAACGTCGCCCTTTTTTCTGGATTTCTCACTAACATTCTGGATATTAACCTAAAACGATAAATGTTATCATAAATGAAGAATAATTGTTATGAATGATAAGTTCATGTATATCGCAAAAAGAGCATTATAATAATAAAATATTTTCAAACGTACTCTTTACACTCGGGAGATACGTGGGATGGTACGCTGTATCTGCAATCCATTATCATGGTCAATGTTTCGGAATCATTTGCCTCTTGAAATGGGGCCTGCCCACACACAAGCATATAAAGAATGACACCTAACGACCAAATATCTGAAAAGAAAATCGAATGATAATACTTATTAATATTTATAGCATACAAATTCGATGATATTGGCACTACAATAGTGAAAGGTGCATATTTTTGCGATTAGCCATAACATCAAGTTCTGCACAACATTTTTTCGCTTTGTAACTTGTTAATTTTCGTTTAATGGCAGTTTCAGGCATTTTTCATCAAGAAATTCCTGAATACAAAAGAAACTGACCTGTTCAAAATTATAACTTTCTAAATGAGAGGTAATAATAAAAACTTGTCTAAAAATCACTGACTGAACAATTCTTTATTCGACTAGTTTCGCCTTTTACAGCATTATCAAGAATGCTGTTCAAGAATGCATTTCTAGTCGAATAAAGAATTGTTCAGTCAGTGATTTTTAGACAAGTTTTTATTATTACCTCTCATTTAAATATGAACTATCACAGAGTAGATTCATCGTCCATTGAATTTATAACTTTCTTTTCATAAAACAGGTTCGTGCAGAAAACATAAAGAAATTGATAATTTAGATCGAAAGTGCATGTTACGTACTTTACGGATACATTTTGTTTTCGAAAAAGCGCAATATTTTACAGGTTCAATTCCTCTGTCCTATGTTGTATTATTGCGGCAACATCAAAGTATAATTTCAGCGAAGATTTACAATGAACAATGCCGTCAATTTGACTTTGAAACATTTCGTACAGAAATGAGAATTGATCTTTTAATATTGCTATTCTCTTCAATGTTTTGCTATTTGAATGGCTACTAAATCGGTAGGAATTTTTTGTTTATTTTCTATTCAACATTAACCTCAGATATTTTTCATCTCTCAAAGTAATAACATCCTTTGATAAAACGTGAAAAAAGGAGCAATGTTGCCAGACGTAGCTGATTATACTCATCAATTGTTACATCTTTATCATAACTAAATTGTAAATTTCCCAACTGAAATATCGACACCAATGGAGCTATAGTTAAAACATAAAAGAGATTCAAATTACGCAAGCCATATAAATTCAAGAAAAACTTACTTTTATTCGTAACTCACAAAAGAGTTTCCACAAATTCAATTATTGGGAATGCCTTAACATTAATAAAGATAATTTTTCATAGCTCCTAAATAAGTTTTATCAACCTGTTGCTAGTTACTCTGAATGATTTATCCGGGGTAAGTTTTCCCTATAGTTTTATCGTATAAATAGACCGAACTGTCATCCATAATTTAGTATCGAACTCAACGTGACTGGCAAAAATCCAAAATCTACTTAATAAATTTCTACTTAAACTCAGAAAAGTTTTATGACTGTATAAAGTTACGAACATGAACTTCCTCCAAGTAAATACCAATACTTTTTAATATTCCAGTTATATAGAGCAGCTATTTCTTCTTTTGAATATTTTTAAATCTCGATTAACTGATTTAAAACTGAAATTGTACGAATTCATCTAAGTGACATTATATGAGTTATCGTAGATTCTAAAATAGACTCGTAGAACATCTAAATTGACATATGGATTCAATAAAATTGCAAATTGCTGTAATAAATATTTCATGTCATTTAAAAAACGTGGTTTAAATATTTTTATGCAACTACTTCTTAATTTAGGTTTGTTTTTCAGTCTAAAAAAGTAGGTTCTATAATTTGACAACACTTGTAAAATGTTACCACAGAATAGTAAATCAATATACTTAACATATTAATCAATTCAAAATATTTTAATGCCATGAGTTGGTAACACTGTTGATTTTACGATATCTTGACATACCGTGTTTATTGTAGCGAGTGTACGAAATTAGTTTGTTCAATTTATAGAAACCTGTAAAGTTATTCGTAAAACAGATTGAGTTTTAATCGTAAGGAAACCGTAAACGTAATTATTATTTCGTTCGCAACGTATGCGAGTGTAAGTGACAATACTCCATTAAACTTCCTATTGAATTAACGGTCGGGCATTATCTTTTACAGACGTACACGATCTGAAGTTCATTCAATGTAATCTAATTATAAACTCAATATCGTGTGGGCTGTCCAGGGTTGAAACATAATTTTCGCGCGGTTGCATTTCTTTACGTAGGTACATCGCTTGTCCCTACTCCATTGAAGTTCAAAGGTTACACATGCACGAGAGGTTTATTTTTGGATATTTTCGAACGAAATTGCCGGAATTCTATAATTGGTGGATTGATAAAACAGGGCTTTAACAAACTTTTTCGAGGGGTTCAATAGTTAACTTACCCATTTGATTTGTTATTTAGGTATTTTTTCGGAATGTCTTTGTATTTTAGTTATAGAATGGTAAGAGCGATGTGAGAAATTATAATTTTCAAGGCAAATTTGAAAAAATGGATATATTTCAACCCATAATATTATGGGTTGAAAAGAATATTTTAAATCACAATTTTAAGTTGAAACTAGCCATTGAACTAGTTGGTTCTTGTTCAATGGCATCTATTTATTCTTCGATGGAAGCTTGTTTCAAGAATTGTGATTTCGAGGAATATTTGGTACCTATTGGTCGTTTCCATTCGTATCTACTTTCAGCCATAACTATGGTAGAGTCTTGATATGGCGATTTATGTAAATTTATTTGTATATCTGTTTGTTGATCATCCGCGATTCCTTTTGCCATGGAACGTGGTCTTATATATCAATTTTTCTAGTTCATTTCTTATAAAATATCCCAAAAAACATAGGCTATAATTTTTGTTGAACTCAGTTGTCCTTCAGCTATGTTGCTACTTAACAATTGTAGAACTATTGAATAATATTAGCATTTACTTGGTACAAATCCATTATCACTATAGGATAATTCCAACAAATGAATTTGATTTACACTTTTATTGTCATAATGTGACACGTTTCGTCGGAAAACCGACTTCTTCATACGTTAACAGAATAAGATTAAACAGATTTATAGTCAGATTTGTGGTTAGATCATTCTGTTAATGTCTGAAGAAGTCGATTTACCGACGAAACGTGTCACATTATGACAATAAAATCATAAACCAAATTCGAGTGTTTGAATTATCCTATAACTGTAGAACTAAGTATATCGTCTGTATTTATGTTAGCAAACGATCAAATTCAATTATAATGAATAAGAGCATAGCGTGTAAAGTTTCCGGCCTGACCAAGAGATGGCGCCACTAGGTCTACTTTTGGAGCAGCGTCCTACAGTATCATTCCTGTATAAGCTTGTATGTAAAGTTTCAGCACAATCGCTACGTTAGTTTGCGTTTGATGGCACATTGGGCGAAACGTTTCAGTTGTTTTCATGACAATAGAAAAATTGGAGAAACCGTGTTGTCATCGAATACTTCTATTTGAAAGGTTTTACACCAAAACAAATGAAAGAAGAGATGGATTCAACACTAGGAGGCAATCCTCCCTCCCCATTTTATTCAACTATTAAGCAGTGGGTTTCTGAATTCAAAATGTGTCGTGTGAGCACCTTTGACGAGCCCTGCTCAAGACGACCCGTTGAGGTCACAGCTTCAGAGAAAATCCATCAAATAGTATTGGAAGACCGTAGATTGAAAGTGCATGAGATAGCTGAGACCTGTAGGATGTCAGCTGAACGTGTGCGAAATATTTTGCACAACCATTTGTGAATGGAAAAGCTGTGTGCAAGATGGGTGCCATGTTTGATAATGCTCGACCAAAAACTGATTCGAAAAAACATTTCTACTGAAAATTTGGCGCTGTATAGGCGTAATACAAACGAATTTTTGCGTCGATTCACAACTGTTCATGAGGCTTGGGTTCACCACTACACTCCTGAAGATAAAGAATAGTCAAAACAGTGGATTAGAAAGGTGAAACCAACTCCAAAGAAAGCCAAAACAATTTTATCGGCAAAAAAGTTTATGGCTACTACTTTTTTTTTAGAATGCGAGAGGAATTATATACATTGATTATCTTGAACTTATTGCAACGTTCGAAGGACGAGGTGCAACTAAAACGACCTCATTTGGTGAAGAAAAAATTTTGTTTCATCATTATAAAGCACCAGCGCATTCGTCGATTTTTGTCATGTCCAAAACCAACGAATTGAAGCTTGAATTGATGCCGTATCCTCCCTACTCTCCAGACTTAGCCCTAGCGACTATTACCTGTTTCCTAACCTCAAAAAACGGCTTGGTGGTAAAAGATTTGAGAGCAACGAAGAAGTTATCGAAACTATAAATCAGTATTCTGAGGAGCTTGACGAATCTACGTTTAAAACTGGTATAATTAAATTAGACTGATATAATAATTATTAACACCTTTATGAGAAATGTATCAGTGTTGATGGAGATTATGTTGAAAAATAAAGAGAAAAAAAATTAAATATCGCTTTTCATGGTCAGGCCGGAAACTTTTCTCACCCCACCCTCATATTTTGATGTTTTACCACTGGATGTTTTTGAACATTGATTCGATAGTTTGCAGAAAGCACGAAAAGAAAAATTATACTTCCTACTCTGATTTAACGTTATAAGAAACAGTTCTTACCCACAGCTGGCGCATCGTACGAATCTCCTAATAATATCTCTGGAGCAGAATACGCCAAGCTTCCACACGACGTTTCCAGTTTCTGTCCGGGACAAAACTTGTTACTAAATCCAAAATCGGTCAATTTGACTACACCCAATTTCTCGAAAAATACAACATTTTCCGGCTTCAGATCCCTGTGCACGACATGGAGCTGATGACAGTAAGAGATGGCTCGGACGATTTGCCTGAAATATTCTTTGGCTAGTTGTTCCGAGAGTCCCGTGTCGTGGCGCATGATGTAGTCGTAGAGGTCACCGCCGTCGCCAAGCTCCAGGATGAGGTACAGTTTCGTGGCGGTGTCGATTACTTCGTAGAGTCGTACCACGTTCGGATGTTGAACCAGCTTCATACAACGCACCTGGAATACAAATGTTTTTTCCCAATTAACAATGATAAATTGTTCTATATTTACTACTACTCATGAACGTTTAGAAGAGTGTCTAGACTTTTGATTATGAACAATAATTTCGAACTATACGCGTTGGAACACATTGATTTCTGTCTCAGGAAATGATTTCGAGGAAGTGGTTGGTGCATTTAATGCGGAATTGGAAATCTTGAATAACTGGATGATGTTCAATAAACTGAAAAGTAACAATACTAGATGTATGGTACTAGGTTCTAGAGTTTATAGTTACTTTGTGAGTGAAAACTATGTTGTGAAAATTAGTGAAAAGTCACTGAAATTTGTAATTGAAATTAAATATCTGGTGGTGACTATTGATCCTGAATTGCATCTATCTCAACATTGATCTGTTTTGTGCAGAAAATTTAGGAATAAAATCGGTTGAAAATCTTTATAGAGTGTGCAAGCAATTTTTACCCTGGAGCAAAATAATTGTATATAATTCCTAGCTTTAATTATTGTGCTTCCCTGTTGAGTGTATGCGACAGGAAAGATATACAATGGTTTCAGTTCCTTCGGAATAATTGTATGAGATTTTTGTTATCATGTGATAATCGTATCCCAATCAATTTTATGCTTAGTGAACTGAAATTCTTCAACGTTGAAATCAATCGAATCTCGTTTTCATTAATGAAATAGTTATAAAAAAACACTTTTGTAACGGGTGATTTTTTGAAAGTTAAGTGTTCCAGGTTGGCGGCACTGATTGGTGATGGCATCCAAACGTCATCTGAAAAGTTTTCAGTATACTCTGCCATTTCACCATGGAAAGACTTATAAACGAGTAACGATTGCAAATTGTTAAAATTTGATATCAAAATTCGTGCTCTGTGAAAAATGTGTATCGTTTGTTACGACCAGATTATGGTCGCCATAATCGACCTGGTGAACAACAATTCGGGCTGTTATATCCAAATCTCGCACAAAGTTTGTTTTGTTGGACATTAAACCATTGTCTCGCATGCGTACAGTGAGTACTGAAGCGAATATTGCAGCCGTAGCGTACAGTGTTAATGAGGATCGTGAAATGTCAATTTGTCGCCATTCTCAGCAATTGGGCATGTGTTACTCAACCACATGAAAAATTTTACGTGTTGATTTGGGTTTGAAAGCCTATAAAATTCAACTTCTGCAAGAATTGAAGCTGAATGACCTAACACAACGACACGTTGAAGGATGAATTTGATGAGCAGCTTATCTTTCGAAATGGCCCTATGAATTGGCCGCCAAGATCATGCGATTTGACGCGTCTGGATTATTTCTTGTGGAATTATGTAATGTCGTTAGTGTATGTGGACAAGCCGCGCACGATTGAATGCCGAATTGAGGCCGAAATGCTCGAAAAAGTTTGGACCATTTAATATGGAGCCGCGGACAACATTTACATGAAGTTATCTTTAAAATGTAAATGGCAAAGGCCAAGTTATAAATTTCAATGAAAATTTTTAATATATGATGCAAATTGAGTGTTTTATTCGATTAAAAAAAAAAATATTGATATTAAATTACTTGAGTATTTTCTTTCTTTCCTGAAAATTTGATGCGTTTCTTTAATCTTCTTTGGTAAAAGTATATTTTATTCTACGCTTAAAAAAATCACAGAAAAACATGCCAGTATGAACCGAAGAGATACTGGCATGTTATAACCAACATGTCATATTTCACCCAAACACGCCACGATGTAATATTCAATATGAAAACGGAAATATTGAACACGGAGTTCACGGAACATAGAGTAAAGAACCTCTGACGTGTTACGAACGCATCTGATCAATCACGCTGTATTATTGGTTAAGCGCACGCTAACGATGAAGAGAAGTGTCATTGTTTCAGCTTGTGAAAAGATAACAATTTTCACAAGCTCATTTTTATTTCAAAGTCCGGTTCTAGGCAAAGACAAATGATATTCATTCTGAACGTCGAGAATTCGAAATAAGAACAAGATATTCACGAATATAAACCCAGTGTATCATTTTTAAATCCTACATTAACGTATAAATTTGAATACAGTTGAATAACACATATGAATGATGTAATCAACTTTTTTGGAAAAAATGCAACAAAAATTTAATTTATTCAAAACGAACGGTCTCAAAGTATTTCAAAATATACCGCTGCATCGGCAGACCGTGCATTTCTTCATAATTATCAACAGAAGCACGTGTTCCATCGCTATGATATAACCAATTCCGTTCAAGTGAATGAAGATAATAGCTACAAAATTCTACGCTAACCAACGACCTTGAAATTAACAATTTCCTGTTAGGTGAAAACAAAAGTTGAACACGAATCGAAAGAATTCTTGGCTTCTTCACAATCGTACAAGTGGATATCACGACACGATTACATTTGCCGTTACCGTAATTAACATGCAAAATATTATGTTGAATTTATTATTATTCAAAAGAATGCAGTTTACCTGCACAATTTTACCTTCGCTATAAACACGACTAATTAATTGAGTTTATGAAATACGACAGGTATGAATCGCGTGGTACTTTCGGCGTGAATAACTGAAATATTATTACTTAAAATTTTATCATTAATGTTAAAATTGCTCACCCAATTAGTTTGTATTTCCTGAAACAATTTTCAATTATTTATGGGATGATAGAAATAAAGCAAGACGTTTGAAGAAAATCACTGATCAATTTATGCCATCTATGTATATACAATAATATTATTCATTGTTGGTACAATATTGGCGATATGTTTGATGCTATTAATCAGGATTTATGTAGAAACTATAACAAGAGTAAGTACATGACTCTTGTCATTGTTGCATAAAAATTAACGATATAAGTCTAGACAATGTTTCCCAACGGGGGGCCTACGCCCCACAGGGGGGCAATATGATTATTAATGGGGGCAATTCTGAAACGGACTCGCCACGAACCTAACACTTTAGCACATCTAAGTTTCAACTTTTTCACCATCTTTTGAGGAACATACAAATTAAGAAAAGCTAAGTGGGTCATGGCACGAAAAAGATTGGGAAATACTGGTCTAAAGCGTGTACACGAAATGGAATATAAATCAGATTTATTCAGGAATAATTCTGATTTTTAATTTTAATACTTATATTTTCGTTACTATTTACCTCATGAAATTTACTTATACCAAAACTTATATAATATGAATTTTAGACTTTGAAACATTTAGCGATAAACTTTTATCGCTTAGCCATTCATTTATTTCTGCCAAGTCTCTATTGGTCCATTCTGTTATAGTCTGGATATTTTTACCACTAACATAAATCATTGTATAATCTGCGAACAATCGCATAGAGCATTTTTTTTACATGAAACGCAATATCATTAATGTATAAGGAGAATAGCAGTGGACCTAAGACCGTACCCTGAGGTACTCCAAAATCAACTCAAATGCTGTCCGAAAGAACACCATTGAATTCACCTTTTTGAGATCGTGAATGTAAATTAAAATTGAACTATTTGTTTACTAAACCTTCAAAACCAATTTTATTTAGTTTTTTCAACAGCAATGATATACATACAGTTTCGAATGATCTTTTGAAGTTCAATAATATTACAATCACTACCTCTTCTTCATAGCTTCATACCATTACTCACATATGCTTAACAGTGCTGTCTCACAAGAGGAATTCTTCTTGAATTGAGAATTATGTAAAAAACCACTTGAATTTATATTTTGAATCAAGTTAAAGCTTGCATGAAAATATTGAATATGCGAATTCAAAGCACAATCTAATACAAGAAATTTGAATAATTGTTACGTAGATTCATACAATAGACCAGGCACCATGAAAACTTTATTTTACAGAGGTTTGACAATGTATAATACAGCACAAAACCAAATCAAAAATTGGGAGAATTTAAAATTATTCCGAAAAATGTGTTGTCATTATGTAAAATATAACTTTCGATATTTCCCATGTGAATATATTGATAATTTAGTATCAAATTTAATCTTATGATATACGAAGATGTAATTCGCGTTTGCTCAATGAAGATTAATAATAATATTCAGGCAATTTTTCGCCGGAAAATAAAGGAATACTTGAAAGTCATATATTTCGAAAGTGGGGCTAACAAAATTAGTGATCGAAAGATTTACTAATCGAGAAATTTCTCAAAAACAGATATGTGGGTAATATTTAACACAATTATGGACAATCTAGAAAGTGAGACCTTAGGATAAAATCGCACAGCTGTGTTACCATCTGGCAGCATTAATTATGTACTTTATTAACCGATTATACAGTATGCCATCTGGCAGCATGAATTGTGTACTACAATTAATAACTCTACCTGATACGACGTATCATTCCTAGTTGAAAGCGTCAAATCATGTCAATTTTCACAATAAATTTAAAGAAATCACTGATACGATAATATGAAATATACGATTTATTGCTGATGTATATACCTTACATTGTTATTGTATTTCTGCTTACGAAACTCCATCGACTCATAACATCCAATGTTTGGAATTTGAAACAAATATTGTTTCAGAAAACAATGGTTTTCAGAAACCATTTTTTTCAGAAATGTTATTTTTTACATTGTTTTCAGAAAACAATGGTATAACAGATCATTAAAAATATTTACCTCTTGGAATAAGTGTGCCTTGGAAATTTCGTCCAGTTTGCTCTTGTCAATCACTTTGACAGCAACTTTCTCGCCGGTAAATACATGTCTTGCAAGCTTGACCACAGCAAAATGACCACTTCCCAGTGTCTCTTCCAGATCGTAGAGACCAGCTATTTTACCGTCATACGCCCTAGTTCGAAGACCCCCCGCGTCCAGGGCACCTCCTCCCCCAATACGCAGGCTGCGGTGGTGCATGCCTACCTAGAACAAAAAAATGTATTGTAGTGCTTCCATATTACTTAATTTTTTAGCAACAAGCAACGTAATATGCTAATGATTTGTTGATTAAAATTAGTGAAATTTCGTCATTTTCATAATTTTTTCTTTTATACTCAAACCTGAAGGGAAAATTAGACACGAATGTGGAAAGTTTTGTGCTATTTTCACCAACTATACAAAAAAAAGACACCGGTAGCATTTTTTCCACAAAAGAAAAACTGTCAGGTTTTTTAAAGGTTTTCTCAATGTTGGGGCTCTTTGGGTGTTTTTTTAGAGGTATAGAACTTTAAGTTGGCATTACTGCTGAAGATGGCGACCGATTTAACAGCTGAGAAATGATTTACTCTCAGTTTGGTTTGGCAATTCATCATGAATAGACTCACGCCTGAACAACGCTTACAAATAGTGTCGAATGGGCCCAAAACGAGATTGCCGTTGTTCGCGATTTTCATAAGCGAATTTTGTTTAGCGATGATGTGCACTTCTGGTTGAATGGCTACGTCAACAAACAAAACTGCCGCATTTGGAGTGAAGATAATCCTCAAGTGTATGTCAAAACACCGTTACATCCAGAAAAACTGACTGTTTGGTGCGCTTTATGCGCTGGTGGAATCATTGGTCCGTACTTCTTCAAAAACGATGATGGCCAGAACGTTACAGTCAATGATGATCGGTAAAGAGCCATGATTACTAACTTTCTCATTCCTGAATTGAACAACCATGATGTCCAGGAGCTGTGGATTCAACAAGACGACGCAACGTGTCACACAGCTCGTGCCACAATCGATTTATTGAAGGACACGTTTGGTGGCCGCCTAATTTCACGTTTTGGACCTGTGAATTGGCCTCCAAGATCTTGTGATTTAAAACCGCTAGACTACTTTCTGTGGGGCTATGTGAAGTCATTGGTTTATGCGGATAAGCCACAAACGCTTGACCATTTGAAAGACAATATTCGTCGTGTTATTGCCGATATACGGCCACAAATGTTGGAAAAAGTCATCGAAAATTGGACGTCCAGATTGGACTACATCCAAGCCAGCTCTGGCAATCATATGCAAGAAATCATATTTGAAATGTAATGCCACAAGATTATCTTTCGAATAGAAAAAAATTCTTGTCAATCGAATGATCCATCGTTGTTTAATTGAAATTTGAAGTTCTATACCTCTAAAAAAAACACCCTTTCATTACCTACCTACAAGTTAATATGACGAAAATATTTTTCTCTCGACTTCAGTGCGACAATTTACAATTTTTTTATTAATCTTTCGAAGATATATTTTTGCCATTAAATCCATCACTTTTTGTGATCTTAACAATACTTCTCTTCGGATTACGAAGCATCTGATGAATTGAAACCATTTCGATTATCGACCTTTCCCTCAACAAAACCACAATTGTTCTGTTGGGAATAAAAATTACCGTTTGCAATTTTCTGAAATGTCAAAGATGACAGCTCTGATCTTTTCCATCTAAAATGAAATGCATTGAGATGAATTCATTTTCGTGATAGCTCCCTCGCATTTGGAAATATTCCTCGTAGTTCCACAAAGGAAAATTTCCAATTAGACTAAATGAGAGAACGTAGCTGTTCGGAGTTCAACATCATGAACAGCTTTGCTGCCACAGAAATTCCGTGTCTATAAAGTGGGCATTTCATGAATACTGGTATTAAATCTAGAAAATTTGTTGATTTTACACAATACCATTTAAACTCAGTCGTAATTTATCCTTCGAAAATTCATGAATTAATGGTTTTCACTGTGAAAGAATTCGTATATGTAATATTGGGCAGCCAAATTTTTGGTATATCTGTGTTTCTGGTTGACAAGGCGAATATTATGTTCATTCTAACAATGGATACTCTTTCATCATATCCGGATAAATAGGAACTTTTTCATTTACATATAACACCATGATAATAATAATACATAACACATTTATTCCCAACAGATATAAAGGTTGATTTTTTAAAAAGGATCTTATATTGTAAATTATCTTTGCACTTAAATATTCTATTTACTTCTATCAATTGTTGTTATTCATAGGGTGAGTTTTTAAGCTTAGTTTTTTTTTTTAAATCGAATAAAACACTCAATTTGCATCATATATTCAAAATTTTTATTGAAATGGGTAACTTGGCCTTTGCCATTTACATTTTAAAGATATGTATCAAATGGTACATTCGAGCATTTCGGCCTGTATCCCACGAATTACGCGTGTTATGTTATCCTGTAAGGCTTCAATCGTGTTCGGCTTGTCCACATACACTAACGACTACATAACCGCACAAGAAATAATCCAGACGCGTCAAATCGCATGATCAAGGCGGCCAATTCACAGGGCCATTTCGAGAGATAAGCTGCTCACCAAATTCATCCTTCAACATGTCCATTGTTTCACGAGCTGTGCGGCATGTGGTACTGTCTTAATGAAACCACATGTCAACCAAGTTCAACTCGGCCAACTGGGGCCGAAAAAAGTTGCGTATCATGGCTCGATATCGTTCGCCGTTGACGGTAACGTTTATTCCACGGTCGTCTTTGAAGAAAACTGTTGAACTTTTGATTTACACTTTTATTGAAAAATTTTATATGACGCGTTTCGTCGTTATAAACGACTTCTTCAGTTGCTAATACTGACTACTGATACTATCTGACGAAGTCGTTTATAACGACGAAACGCGTCATATAAAATTTTTCAATAAAAATGTTAATCAAAATTTCCATTGTTTTAATTTTATTTCATCTTATAAATAATTATTATTATCGATTTTATCTCACATTTAATTATTAAAATGGATTTACATCAAGTAAACGCCCAAACCATTCAACACGTAATACTTTCTTCAATTTCGATATAGTAATAGCAATTCTATTTGCTACGAGAAAAGGTAATAGAACACATATTCGCAAAACACTTTGGTTCAGTAGAAAACGTATACCCCAAAGACATTGATGATTATTTTCAACTCTCGGTGCGTTGAATTGCACCGAGATTTTGTTTGTTTAGTTCGAAACGTTCATTTTCTACGAAGAGAAGCCAGTTTTTATTACATAATGAACTGTAAAGGATTTTGTTCGGCATCTGCAAATTTTCATCAGTCGCTGAATAGAGGCTCATTCATGCGAGCCTTCATTCACAAAATGAATCTGCGAAGTCTAATTTTAGAGGCCATTATAAGCAAGAGGTAGACGCCGCGACGCAAAATCGATTCCGCATATTTTACGAGATTCCACGTATATATAGAAACGGACGGAAGGATCCGGCAGTCGCATATGCGTTCCAGATTCAAACTTTTCTGGAATAGGAAGTAATTTGGAGGAAATGAAGCTATTACTTACTTACTTGCTTTCAGAGGGGGAGCAGGGCTGAATCGAGGGTCAATTTGGACTAGAGCGAGGAGTATTCGCATTAACAACGAAACTTTCCAAGTTCTGATCCAATAAATCGCAATTCTCTATCTATCTCTGATTCTTCTACTGCTATTGTTGATAAAAAGAAATTGCCGACGAGATTCTAGAATATGAAAAAAAAATCGAGTATTACAAAGATTTACAAATTACGAGAGTATCACGTAAATTCGAGAGAATTATATTAATTTATAGTTAATCGCTCCTGGTACATCCACAAATCGATTATTTTCATATCAATTTCAGTGTTTTGATTCACATCTTCCCAACTGTCTCCATCAACAACTAGTGCATATCATATACTAAACTAATGATATATCAGCAAAACTTATGATTGACCCATTTAAGGTATGTTTCAATAGGATGTTCACATAAAGCGTAAACAAAAGTGGCCCCAGAACAGTGCCTTGGGGAACCCCACACGATACCAACCATACCAAGTTCCAAAACAGTACCTCTGATTTCCACCTTCTCCGATACATCGAACAATTCTCCATAATAAACCGCGTCGAAAGCCTTCGCAAGGTCTAAGCAAATCACAATAACTTTTTTCACCCTTATCTAATTCGAGGAATATATTTGACGTGGGAAAAATCAAGGCATCTTGCCATAATAATTTTCACTCATTGTAACTTTTACTACCTTTTCGAATATTTTTGCAAGGCTCGATATAAGCGAGATCGGCCGATAGTTTGTCACCAAAGTTTTTCTCCGGTTTTGTATAACTGCTTGACAACCGCAAGCTTGAAAGCATCCGGACATTTTGACAATTCCAAGATTTTATTTAATAGAAAATTTATTCTATCAGTTATTGTTACCGAAATTTGTTTCAAGCTCTGGGCAGTCAAACCGTCATATCCTGGTGCTTTATTATTTTTCAATATCTTAATTATATCTTTTATTTCAGCGGCATCAACTGGATCAACTCAAAGAATACAATGTTTCAGTTCCGTATAGCTGCCTTATAATGAAGATTTGAAATGCTGAGAAATGACCATAATGGGGACATAATTAAGACAAATTTCGGAACGATGATAATGTATTGTAAATAAGTTCAATAACTCCATGGGTTACCGAAGCTGAGAATCTAGATATGTGGTTCCATAAAGGGTTCAGATTCAGGAGACATATTTCAAAAGCGAATCGTGGCTATTTTGTAGGATGGAGAAGTTTGCAACGTTACAAATATGAACTGGATGAGGCAATTGAGCTACAGCTAACAAAATATCTTATTTATCCAATTTTCCACTACTGTAGTGCAGTATATCACAATTTTTTAACTGAAATGTATAAAGAAATATTACATAAACTAAGAATTCATTCTTCAGATTTGTTTCGTTGTTGTCTATATAGGGATTACGCTGTTCAGGAGAAAACTCATTTTTTTCAATGAGCTATTTGTGATATAATGAGCTAATGAGTTTTTTGTATAATATTTTAGGACAGCAATCTCCGAAGTATTTTTACAGCTGACGAGAATCACGAAGTACAGCGCATAATGCCAACATCAGACCTAAGAATCAGTATTCCGAGCCATAGGAATGTAAACACGGATTTTTGATTATATGTCTCATAAATTACTGAACAATTACCTTACTTTGGTTGAGAATAATAGTTCTGTTTGAAAATTTAAAGGGAAATTGAAAAGTTTTGTAGGTTTAGATTCTCTTTGTTTAAAAAATAATATATACTTATGAAATTTTCTTTTCTGAAAATTTTTATGTTTTATTTTTTATGTATCAACTATTCATATTTTGAGTTTGAATAAATTGTATTTTATCAGGCACGTTATCTTTAGGAGGATGGGGCGAAAAGTTTCCGGCCTGACTAAGAGATAGCGACACTAGTCTACTTTACGAGCGGCTTCCTACACTACCATTCCTACTGAGCTTGTTTGTAAAGTTTTAGCCCAATCGCTATGTTAGATTGCGTTTTAGAGCACGAGACGCTTCCGTTGTTTCGTGAAAATTCAAAAATTGGAGAAACGTGTTGTCATCAAATACTTCTATTTGAATTTTTCGTTTTTTTATTTGAATTTTTTCGTGAATGTATTTCGTTTACACCAAAACAAATGAAAGAAGAAATGGATTCAACACTAGGAGACTCCTTCCTATCATCTTCGACTATTAAGCAGTGGTTTTCTGAACTAAAAATGGGTCGTGTGAGCACCTCTGACGAGCCTCGCTCAGGTCACAGTCACAGTCCGTTGAGGTCACAACTTCAGAAATGATTTAGAAAATCCATCAAATAGTATTGGAAGACCGTAGATTGAAAGTGCATGAGTTAGTTGAGGCCTGAAGTGTAGATTGAAAGTGCATGAAGTTGAGCTGAACGTGTGCGAAATATTTTGCACAACCATTTGATTGGAAAAGCTGTATACAAGATGGGTGACACGTTTGATAACGCTCGACTAAAAACTGATTCGAAAAAACATTTCTACCGAAAATTTGGCGCCTTATAGGAGTAATCCAAACGAATTTTTGCGTCGATTCTTAACTGTTGATGGGACTTGGGTTCACCACTACATCCTGAAAATAAAGAACCGTCAAAATAGTGGGTTGGAAAGGGGAAACCAACTCCAAAGAAGGCAAAAACAATTTTATCGGCAAAGTTATGGCTATTGTTTTTTGGGATGCAAGAGGAGTTATATACATTGATAATCTTAGCACCCAGCGACTATTACCTGTTTCCTAACCTCAAAAAATGGCTTGGCGGTAAAAGACTTGAGAGCAACGATGAAGTAGTTATAGAAACTATGAATCAGTATTTTGAGGAGCTTGACGAATATTTGTTTAAAACTGGTATAACTAAATTGAAACACCGTTATGAGAAATGTATCAGTTGATGAATTATTTGTTTGAAACTGGTATAACTAAATTGAAACACCGTTATGAGAAATGTATCAGTGTTGATGGAGATTATGTTGAAAAATGAAGTAAAAAAAAAATTTTAAACATCGTTTTTCTTGGGCAGCTTGGAAACTTTTCACCCCACCCTCGTATAGTACAGGATGTTGTCAATAACTATTTGGTGGAGTGGAAGATTAGCACGTCAAACTCTTACCATTTGTATAATGAAGTTCATACAATAAATGATATATTATTGACAAAAAGCAATAACTTAAGTTTCAGTTTTATTTAAATTATCTTGCCAACTCTAATTTATCTTGCTAACCAATCTTTCATTCATCCAATCTATGCAAAATTAAATTATTGTTTGAAAATACATGGATGGAAGGTGGTCATTAATTTGATCCATGGATGTCTTCTGTGGTTAGGTTTCTATGACATTTTGAACCATATATTTAAACAAAGTGAAATATCCCATTCAAAGTACCCTGATCGGGTAGATCTGGGTACTATCTATACAAGTACAGATTATACTATACAACAAAATATAAAATATTTTCATTGAACCCAGCAATAATGGACTCAATGTCTAGCACTGACTCAGTCTACATAGTCTACTTTGACTGCCAATACAGATGCCAAAAGACTTGTCAACACTCTTATCATGATAATTCGAGCTAGAAATCACACTCCTTGTCCTATTACCATGTGATAAATGATGATGGGAAATAGTAAAGTTAAAGTTGTTTCCATATATATAACCTTCATAGGAATACATCTATATTCATATCCTCAAGGATATTAGAAATTGGGCTACCGTTTTATTCACAGACATATTCAGATTTGGATTTCTTCCAATATTTAGTTGGATGCTAGTGTGGAGATCGTCTAAACACGTGGATGGGCTGATGCATGTGATGGAAGCGTGCACACAGAGAAACCAAGCATATTGAAGAAGCCTGACAAGTCAATCATTAAGGATAGTGGAAACTTCTTCATTAAGTTGGCCATATTTGGACACTATTTCTCAAGTTTTCGTTTGTATGTTCTAATACTGTCGAAATAAAATTTCGATGAAATGAGCGACGTCCTGACAAGGAAAATATAATAGTTTTGAACATATGTTCGCTCCTAAATAATGTTAAAATTACAGAAAGAATTGAACACGAAATAGTCATATAACATAAATTGAAAATGTTTTATGTGTTCCTGTAATTTTTTGAGTAGTTGAACAGCTTTTTCTTTTGAAGAAATATAGATATACAAATTTGTCAGATACTGGCGATTGTCATGTTCTTGGTGTTGTGTCTTTACAGTTTACTAGTTTACATATTCTACTTGTTAAAAAATATTTGAATTTTTTCTTCGACATCAACATTTTCAATGTCGAAATGCTAGTATGTACTTGTTTTTGTCCAATGAACTCTCGAGAGGAATTTCAATAGTACTTCAATACTATTAAAGTAGTAGAAACACTACGAAAGAATTATATTTGACTCAAATAACTACTACTTAACGCATAATGTTGAAATGAAGCTCTTGGTTTACTTCCATAAAAAGCTCTACCCAAATGAGTATCACTATAAGTATCTTGGTATATACGTGATACTTTAATATCACGTAAGTACTTAACAATTCTTGTTTAGTCTAAGCTTAGAAGAATAATATTGTCTTTAATCTAGGTATTTTTTAAACTTGCCATTAAAACAACTACTGGAGTTCCACAAAGATTTATTCTTGGAATTGGGATTGTTTGTGAATTACATTTCAGTAGAATTCTCGACATATTGAACTAGGAAATCAACCATTTGCGTTCAGTATATAGTAATATAAAACAATTTCTGAATTGCTTTAGCCGGAAAATGTTCTGAAGCATTTATGACTGATATCCCACAGGAATTTCACGGAAATAAAAAATTCTTTCACATCACGTTTTCCAATAGAAATATTTATTGACAGATTTTGAAACAGAGCAGCTGGAGATATTTTTACTATTCATAACAAAGCGTAATTGTCCGATTTTATGTAAAACTCACTAGATAGAGTGAAAGGAAATTAAACAGTAAATATAAGTGGAAACAGACGACTGTCCTTTACTAAAATTGTGGCAGTGAATTTCCATCAACTAGATACGATATCCATAAAAAATTTGGAGATATTGTTATCGTTTTGCTCGTGATAATTATTTTAATGTTAATTTCGACCCAATTGCCACGAATCATTCATTATTATAGGCAAAAAATTTCATTAACGAAGTTAGCATTAATTTTCCTTCTGAGTGATGAATAAACCTTTTTGAAAACACGCTGTTGAAGCTCCAACAGTACGTGACGGACAAGTATAATAACCTGAAGCTGCAAACGTGTTATCCGCAGGTAGAAATTCAATCAACCGTTGTTTCTATTTGTGACCACTCTTGTGGTGTATTATATTCATCCCACACAATGCTTTCTGCATGTGGGTTGCGAGTGATAACAGTAGAGTAGAGATAATTTCGATGAAAAATAATCAACGTTGAGCAACAGTTGAAATGGCCTTTGTTTAGTTGTTTAATTGGATTCAAGGCAGAAAGAGTTGAATTATGAAAGATTCAGTTATTTTAAATATAAAAATACCCCTGAGGATGCTAATAAGCTTGATGGTGTTTGAGTTTCATCCCTTCAATTCAAAATGAAACAATGTTCCCTAAACTGAAAAGTATGAAACTTAACTAACTAAATATCCAGATCTTTGATGTTACGCACATTTTTCGTAAACTGCGCAATGTGTTTCACTTCACTGAAAACTCCATTTTTTTTTTATTCAGAGGGCCTACAGTTTAACGTCGGTTCCGAACTGTTCTATGAGCTTGTTTAAATGTACATTTTTATAAAATAATTCACCAGTGACCTCTTTAGTCATAGACAAAACACAAATACTTTCTCCGGGACTCGAACCCGCATCCTACTACAACATAGTCGACCATTTTCCTAACTGCGCCATAAAGACTATATAAGTACTACTTCAGTTTCTTTAGGTGCGTGGTTCAAACTGAATTGAACTGTTCTGGATACATCGATTGCAGTTAGGCACTAAATGATAAAGTAAAATACAAATTGAAGTAGTGGTTATTCCAAAATTCATGTAGAAAAACGAATAAGCAGACTCAAAATACCAGTTAGTGGTGTAATACTCTTCTGAAATTCGTCTAACTTTCTCTATAAAATATGTTTCATTCTACATTTTCACCGCAGAGTTGGATTAAAACTTTAATATATTATAATGAATATCCTCATTTACGAAGAAACAACTTCTGGTGAAATAACTGATGAAATGAGAATGAACAGAAAACAGCGAAACCTGATCAAATGTTGCTAATTACTTATTATAAGAAGATTAGAAAATATACCCATCAATTACATTGTCAAGAAAAGACCACTATTCAAGGCAAAAGATTAGTATTTCTACTTCTAATTATTTTCATTAAATAAGTGCTATTGTAGCGAAAGTGTAAAGTCTGTTTATAATTTATAACAGGTCTTCTCCATTCTACCTCTCTAATAAAAGGAGAGCTTAAAATAAATTTTAAAATGTCAATCTGGTTGACACTTGGGTAGAAGCTAGTATATAGAACAAAGATTTGTCCATTAATTTCTAATTACAGTCACAAAATACGTATGTAGAGAAAATAATATTTCTACAAGTTGATTCACTTCGTTATTATTTGTTTAATTTTATTAGGAAGAAAACGAAATACTCATTTTTCACTTCAATTATTATCACAAAAGTATAGAATATCATCAACATCTCAGACAATTGAAGAAGAAAACTATTTTTTGTGTCAATACACATGGTAAAACACAAAATCTTTCATTTTAATCATTTTTAGCAGTGTTGATGAAATTAGAATTGATAATGAATCTCTACAAAAATTTCTTATCAAATCAATATACTATATTATAATAACATATTCTTTTTTTTTTCTAATTATCAAAATCCTGAAAAATTTAGGTGAATATTTCACTTTCAAAAATTTTTACTTTTGTTTTCAAAATAGCTGAAAATAATTAAGGTAACATCAACCTGATAAACGATCAATCAAATTTTTCGAGAGATATTCAAAATGTTGGTTCGATGAGCAAATTGATGGGTATAAAATCGCTTCAAATTCTAATTACTGCGAAATAATTTTTTTTCAGGCGGTTATTGAGTTCGAGATAGCGCGTCAGATTGAATTCTTGCCCCTGGGGGATTTAAAGATGCCAATTTTACAACGGAATAAGGCCGGGTCGGGAATTTACGATATGGAAAAAAAATCGATGAAACTTTTTCTTACCGTTTCAATTTCTCATCGTAAGCATCTTTAGAAAAATTATTCAGTCATCGAATTAGACGAAAAACGTTCACAATCGCTATTATGAGTCTTACAAAATCATAAAAGAATTGTAGAAAAATTTAAGTTACAGATAAACACTACAAACGATAATTTTCAGGGAAAATTAGGTTGATGATTGAGGAAACACTAACTGAGTTATTATTTGTCCGTCCTTGGAAATACATTATTATGATAAAAACCTATGTTACTTTGAAAACCTTCATCAGTTTTTCGAATTTTTTATTTCGTTATTTTTTCACTGGGAAGCTATTTCGAAAACAGAATGTAATTATTTCTTTTTTCTTTTCCAAAGGTATATTTCACCAACAAGTTTCCTGCATTTCTCAAGATTTACATATCTAAATCTACTACGATCAACCTCTGCAAATTTGGTACGAATTTTGAGAATTTCTGTGAAAATTCCTTCTATCTATTTTCCTATTTTTCCACTTCTTCCATGGTCTTGCAGTTGTGTGCTTCTATGAATAGGTTTCATCCGCGGTTGTTGAAGTGACATTTATTTTATCTGTATATTATTTATGGCTCCACGTGTTTTTCCTTATTCACCAAACTGAACACGAAGCAAATATGTCCCTAACTTCAAACGAAAATATTTTTGTTTTGAAACTTCGTAATTTTATGGGACAGCCCCCGTACTTCCAAATTGATACACCTAAACAAAGTTTCTTGGAATATATGTAGACAGAAATTTGAGATCGACATCACACATTGAGGTCTTATGTAAAAAATTGAGTAACTAATTTTTTGCAATCTCTAGAATGAAGAACATGGTACCTAGAAACTGTGTTATGAATGTGTATTACAGTCTTGTATATAGTCATCTAAATTATAATATTCTGCTGTGGGGCTGCTCTACAGAAATGAATAGGGTGTTACACAAAAGCGAATACTTCGATTAATATTCAATATTCATCAACTAACATCATGTAAACCTATCTTCATTAATAATTACATACTAACCTTACCGTGTTTATTTATTTATAGAGGTTTGTTATATGTTGAAGAAAATGAAGATAGATTTATTAAATTGAATAGTAATCATGAGTATTCAACAAGAAACAGGGATATACTACTTATTCCTATGCATAAAACAGCTAAATTTTCTGTTAATATGCATTTTTAAATGAACAGCTCTCTATTATCGGAGTATTAAAATTTTCAACCATTTACCATCGAATTTGAAAGTACTGAAAGCTCAGTTGTTTAAGAGGAGAGTTAAATCTCTGCTCTTAACAAAGGCATATTATAGTGTGGCAGAGTATTTCGATGATTCGAATGTAGGCAATAATGTATTAATCAATTTTTTGTATCATATGTTTTTATATTTTTTTAACACAAATGTTCTTCACCATGTGAAATTGTCTCGAATGTTTAATATTTCTGATGTAATTTTTTCTTTTCTTTTCAAATAAAGTTGTATATTATTGTAAATATAAATTTAACCAAGATTTTTGTTTGAACCAATATTTTTGCTCGAGGGCTGAATGGAAGATCAGACTCAAAACAGAATTCAGTCCTTTTGAGAGCATTTCTCCTAGTTGTAATTATTGTATCAATTGAAATGAATATAATTCTACAATGTAAAGAATGTTTTTCAATAAATTTATTTATTTTTTTATATTTACCTAAATGGTATTTTCGAAGATATGAAAATAGTATGTATAAAACATCCAGTTCGACGAATATTCTAACTTCAATTTATTTCTAAAGCTCTTGTCGCAAATTTGTATCGGGGAGCTTTCGAAAGGTCACACACACAGATTCTGTCGTCCTCTCCGATCCTCCAGTCTCAGAAGCAATCAATTTCTTGTTAGCGAAATGCACTGCCGGCTACGGAGACCATCAGAGACATACATTGGATGAAAAATCCATGCTGTTAGGTTTTCCTCTCGAGAGGCCTTGCCGCCGTCACCTCATTTATATTCCATTATTGCGTCCTTTTTTCTGATTTCCAGAAGATTTTCAAGATTTCAGATTTCTAAACCGAATGAAAGACTATGATTGAAAAAGGAGAACGGCGAATTACTGGGAGTGAACCATAGAATAAGGAACACATTTGATCACCTATAATCTTGAAAAACCGGTGCGTTTATCTTGATATAACAAAAAACCCTTGGCTTTATTTCACAAAGATTGTTTCATAAGTTTAACATGAAATTTTCGGCTATTAACTCATTATCGAGAGTTTAATACAATCCGTTATAGTTTAATTTTGAGGAAAAGCAGCACAAAGTTTCCAATTTAAATTATATTCAGGTAGAAAAATTTAATATTAAAATAAATTAAACTCTTGGCTTAATGTTTCACGATTTATTTAACAATATGAATAGTCAACAAGTTTCGAGCGTTAGCTCATTTCCAAGACTAACTTCAATTCAAGACTCATTTTCAGTGACATTACATGACATTAAAATTCTTCAATACTTTTGTAAACATGACCAATTAAGTGTTGTTCTAAATGTTCAGTGGTAAGATTGTGTGTTCTATCATTTAAAATATTTTTTCAAGTGGTCCACTGATAACTCACAAAGGTCAGACCTTCGTTATTTTATAAAAGCTGAAAGTTCCTCTGTGCATGTCCCCAAAACAGGTAAGAAAGACCAGCGACTATAGAGTTTAGGCTGTGGTTACTTCCGGAGATAACAGGTGGTAAAGGTGTATAAAAGAGTACCTCAAATTCGTTAGAGTATAAAACTCAATTTTTTGATATTTTATTCGGGATAACTTCAGAAATCACGTCATCCATTGCCGAACACTTATCACAGTTGCTACCCCCTGCCAGACACTCCCAAACATCAATAAATTATAATTATACTTTCGTTATAGTATAAAGAATAAATTTGATATATGTTACTTCGGCATCTATAAAAAGATGTTACTTCAATAGCCAGACAGTTTTGATAATTTTTACTATCTTGCCAGACACATTGAGTAACATTTATAAAATTTAGCTTTTATACTATAACGAAAGTATAATTATAATTTATTAAAGGGGTGTCTGGCAGGGGGTAGCAACTGTGATAAGTGTCTGGCAATAGATGACGTGATTTCGGAAGTTACCCCGAAAAGAATATTAAAAAATTGGGTTTTATACTTTAACGAATTTAAGGTACTCTTTTATACACCTTTACCGCCTGTTATCTGCGCAAGTAACCACAGCCCAAACTCTATAGTCGCTGGTCTTTCTTACCTGTGTTGGGGACATGTACAGAGAAACTCTCAGCTTTTATAAAATAATGAACGTCTGGTCGTCGTGGTTTCATGCTCGATGAGAGAAACTGGGCAAAACTCAAACTTAGGTGCTATGTTAGCCTTCAAAATTTCTGGCTAAATTTCTGCCGTTCTATTAATGAAACCATTATTCTGTTTGCATCAGAAAAAGTCGTTTGTAACGACGAAACGCGTCATGCTATGTAGTCAATAAGTGTAAATCATAAGTTCAAGTGTTTGAATTTGAGTTTATATTCAATTATAATGGATTTACATCAAGTAAACGCCAACACTATTAAATATTGATGAAACTATCAATTTGACACAAACGTCCAAAACCTGGGTTCAATAAATTTTCAAACTTTTCTTCAAGTTTAGAGACAATGTCATTGGCAACTTGATATTGATTTGGCGGATTTTATTCATTGTTTGGACAGATCAGTCAATGATAAACCGTGAGTTTCAAGCTTTTTAATAATTTCAGGGTTTATTCAAAGCCCTATACTTTGTTACTACTAAATTAGGTCGGATTCGCGATAACACTTTTATTGCATTTAGGAAGCAAGGAAAGTACACTACACTAAGAAAAATATTATAAATGTTTCGCTAATACTGTCATAACTAGATCTTAGGTAAAATATGCTATTACCGCTGAGAATGGCTCAAATAAGGAGAGGCATATACCTAACCCGATCACGTTCGCAAACAAACAATCATTGCCCAAGATTCGGACCTAGTTCACCTAATTCGCAAACCTGTTTTTCTAACAACAAAATTTCTTTATTCACAGAAAATATTTACAAAATAAAGATAATACATGAGTTATGTAAACATTTAACCTTGAATAACTGGAAGTAATTACATAATTCATTTTTCATTGCAATGATTCAATTTTTACAGTTCCAACATATTAGTTTTACTAAGTACATTTATTTCAATTTTGACAAATATCATTTTGATATATATGAGGGATCACATTTGTGTCGATGATCGTTTTGTCTCTAGTTATTAATTTTTCTGTTTTATTGTACTTTTCTGTTTTATTTTATTGTATTGCCATTTCATTTAGATATTTCAATATTACTATACAGGAAACTATTTTCGAAAACCTGCTTTTGATACGTATGAGGTGTGACGAATGTTTGGCTTTTTTATTGTATTATGAATTAACATCTCTAGTAGAGAACACCAAAGAAATGTTTTTCTCGAGATTTTGGTACCAGATCTTTGATAGTGAAACTTTTGTTCATTTTATTTCGTTGAATATAGGCAAAACAAACCTGTTGTTCAACCATCGAACCCTTAAATAACCATTGAACACAGAAGTTCGTCTTTGTCAAAAGTAATTTTACTGACCCACAGATATATTATTGTCACATTTCGCCGTTCTCAATTCATCGAAGGATGTGGATACGAATTTGGGTCACGGGAAGAGTTTTGTATAAATAACGTCGCTTGTAGTTTTCAACGTAAACACACAGATCAACGCGAATCGAATAATGATTCATCTTTGTCGAACTTTTACGATAAAACATTTATATACATACACTGCGATAGATAATGAAATGCAAGATGAAGTCATTGAATTTCCGGTCTACCGACAGAAATTGAATTTATCGATTCTACTCCACACGGTCATTAACCCCACCTGGCAACTTCCGTTCGACATAAATTTAGAATCTAAGCAAAATAACGTGGCTCTGTCGTCTTCATACCTGTACAGTTGTGAGAGTGACGTAACCTAACAATAACTTCCACTCAATGTTTTTAACTATTGTATAGAAATTATATTTTCTCTTTACATAATAAAACAATTGTTAAACTGATTTACACATATATTAAAAATAATACTGCATGACGTACGTTTCGATGAGATTCACCTTTTTCAAATGCTACATGCAGACTAATGACAATTTCTCGAATACATACAATATATAAACTTAACTTAAGAATACAGAGAAAACAGGTAGATAACAGGTAGAAGGAATCAATTCATGCTGAACTATTATATAGTAAACTAAGTAATTTTGAAAAGATTGAGAAGGGGGCTTGAGGTATGATCGATTTGGCTGTTCAAAAGGTTGCCAGAATATTTGTATTTATTAATTTGAAGTGATTAATCACTAATTAATCACTTCATTAATGCTCTTTTTGTTCAAATAACTTTACTTATATATAATACAGTAAACAGAAATCAGAAAACGACGAGCAAAGTTCTACGCACATGTCCACAGAATGAAACAGTCCAAAATACCGAAGAAACTATTCGATATAATTATGAAATGTAAATGGGCAGAACAACGAAAGAAAGAAGGCATTCCGAGAGGATGAAGCGTTTTTGCGAGACAAAAAAGATGAAGCAAAAGTCCTAAGAACTGCGAATTCAAATTCAATCCCTCTCCTCATGGAAAACAATCGTTAACTATAATAATATATAATACAGTAATCTTTCTTTTGAGGCACATCTTTTAAAAACCATTTAATAAAGTCGAAATATTTTTCAGGCTATACTCCATCAACAGAAGATTGTATTGATATTATATTTATATTGTTATTAAATTTCTATAATATGAATACATTGATTAAGTTTATTGTCAATACAAACAACAGTTTCACAATTATTTTAACTAGTTTCAATTATCCTATGTCAAAAAAAACCATACGATGCACCCGATATATAAAAAAATGATAGTATTTAACAAAAAAAACAATACGATTAAATCAAGCTAAACATATCATTAATTTGACAGTTCCCCAATAGTTATAGTGTATCAAAACCACAAAGCCAGCGGCTGACTGTGGTCTGCCCATCAATTCACATTTATCAAAAATACAGGTTCAAACGCTATAAAAAAGTAAGTTCAATCAGAGATATAAAAGAAAACACAACTCAAACTCTGCATCGAATTACGTCATGCAACCTCTGACTATCAAATTGCATCAAAAATTTTTTGACAGCTCTGGTAAAACACTTAATATTTCCAATAACTCCTAATCTCTACCGGTAGGATGTTGTAAATCCGAGGTCCAAGATACTATGTGCTTCTTTGACCGGAAAAATGAGGTTTCATAACGTTTACCTTTCTGACGTGTGCTTTAACCGAGCTCCACAATTGACAAACAATGTTTTAATTTGTGAACTGTTGTTAACACTACCAGTGCAAAAGTTTTTCTCAGGTTCAATACTCCAGTGTCAACGTATAGACTCTCTGAAGTATTTGGTTTCTTAGAAATAATTTTCAGGAATAATATCAATACATTGAATAGAGTAAAAACCGTGTTTTATATTTAATTCAAATCTTGCTATGTATTTATAGGGTTTTGGAACAACTTAGAGATAGAAAAATTGTTACTTTTTTCCAAATAATTGAATACTACTTTTTATAAGTTGAAAATATAGTTAGATAGTTATTAATATTTATATATCAATATGTGAAGTGAAAACATTCCACCTCTTTTCAAGAAAATTGCGCGAGAGAATGAACATAAAATTTGATACAGTTAAAGTTTATATGGAGAACATAAAACTATTTTTATTATAAATATATTGAATCTATTAAAATAAATAATACACACACACTACAACTTAAACGGCACACAACATTAAAATACGAACATCTACACTTATTCTATGGCCAAACTGTACATTAATTTTCGTCTAGAGGCGTCAATGATTTTTTATCTTTGGTCATCTATATAAAGATGATATCTGCAGCTTCGTGTTAACGATGGAAGATCAATAGTGTATATTGGGAATATGATGGGGCTTAGTATGCTCCCCTGTAGAACTCCACGTGCTCGCTGGTGTTTCTTATATAGATTATTAGATATACGCAGTGGTCGGAAATTCAAGATAACATACGAAATATCTATATATTACTTTTCTGTAATGAAAAATGATTTGGAAATAAACCATAGAGATGCAAAAATATTTTTTCTTATAGACTCAAATTGAACAACGATTATTCAATTAACATTGTTCCTCACCTCCAGAAATCAAGACTACACTATAAGCGTGTTAAATATTCTATAAATGTAAATATCACGAGCATTTTTCAACGTCTATTTCTGAAGTATATTCGATAAACGGTTGTAAGTTTCAAACTTCGTTTCGCCAACATTACTTAGCCAATTACGCATTGGATTAGATGATATGCCGATAAACAGGTACCGGTTTTCAGATGCTAATTGAACTGTTGTAAAAATTCGCATTGTTATGCTAAGTTAATGCCCTGAAATAGACTTGCAATTTGAATGAATATTATAAGCTCGAAAGTTACGTAATTTGTTGATTCGCAAATATGTTCTTAATTGTTTATTATTCCATCAGTTTTCAAAAATGAAAATGACAAATATTTGAAGAAGAATTTTTGAACGATATGTAGTATGGAATTGGAAAATTTATTTTAGTATCATCAACCTATTTTGAACTTTGGAAATTAGAAATTGAACAATCGGAAATTATTGCTATGAGAGGTAATAATAAAAACTTGTCTAAAAATCACTGATTGAACAATTCTTTATTCGACTAGTTTCGCCTTTTACAGCATTATCAAGAATGATAATGATCAAGGCGCCTTTTACAGCTTGATAATGCTGTAAAAGACGAAACTAGTCGAATAAAGAATTGTTCAGTCAGCGATTTTTAGACAAGTTTTTTTATTACCTCTCATTTAAATATGAACTATCACAGAGTATATTCATCGTCCTTTGAATTTATTAATTATTGCTATTTTCAATATTCAAACTACGCTGGAAAATGGAATTGCAAATAGTAAAATGCCCTATACAGATGCATATTTTTGATAAATTCTCGAAGTACTCAATATGTATTTGTCTAATTAAAAAAAAGCTTGAAAGTAGAAACTGAAATAAATGATCCGTAAAACATTAAAGACCTTCTAGGAGTAAATGCCATCTAGAAGTGAACCTCAAGCCAACTGAAAAATTCGCCTAAGCATAACAAGACTTAAAGGAATATAAAATATATAAAAGAATATAAATAGTTTTTGTCAAGGCGAAATAAATAGTGGCGAAGTCTAGTTAGGAACTCTACGTTAATGAAAAATAACAGAGAAAATGAAAGAAAATTTGATAAAAAAATCAATACAATGCTCATTGATCATTCAAATTCGGAAATTTCGTTTTATTATAAAATACTTTCTGTTGCATTACTCGAAATTAATGCAATCTTATTGCGCCTTGAAGACGATTGCGATAGATGGAATATACGCGGACAGAAGGTTAGCGACCCTTTTTAATAAATGTAGGAGAATACGGAGAAGGGATCGCCTTGCATAGGGATGTTTATCGCTTATGCCTTCTGACTTCCGCTCTCCGTAATATATCCGGTGTTTGAACGGGGAGTGGCCAGCCAGCCAGACGAATAACACCAGCTGATGATAACGATATCCAAACACTGTACATGTTGGAAGCAGCAAACTGTTGTGGTTGTAGACATACTGTTGAACGTCATTCTACGACTATATATATATATATATATATATATATATATATATATATATATATATATATATATATATATATATATATATCACATAATCACATTCAGGTTGCAGAAAATGGCAATTCGAATAATGGCAGGCGTTGGTTACTTGGATTCATGCAGACCATTATTTATAAAATATGAAATAACGCCTTTGCCTAAACTGTGAATATATAACGTTCTTCTAGAAATACATAAGGATGCAGATACATTGATAAAACAGTCTGATCTACATAATTATAATACAAGCGACGCAAATAATATCCGAACAACTAAGTATCGTCTAAATAAGTCAAAAAAAAACTCGATAAATTATAATTTATACAATATCTTACCTCCCCATTTCAAAGTTTTCTTTCAATAAATTCAAAATAAACAACAAGAAATATTTTCTGAGATTTTGCTACTATTCTGTCAGCGAGTTTTCGGAGCACTTCAAGGCAAAGTCTTTAATATGAACATGCTCACCACATCTTTTTATGTGTTACTTTTTATGACTTATTTTTTTGTGTATTATATAAATTTGTTTTTTTTTCAGTCTTATGGTGAATTAATCAATAAGTTTACGAAGTTTACACTTATTAGACTTCAATCATTAGTTTCATCTTGGTTTAATTTTGTATCTTCATCTACTATTTTTGTATTATTCTCTAATTTATGTTCATGGAGTGGAAGAATGATTCGTCAAACTCCTACCATTTGTAAGAAATTTCTTTTCTCTACAATAAAGATTACTTACATGTCACTTTGAGTACGCTGAAATTCTTATATTTTTTGTCTTCTTTTTCTTCATAATGTCATTTTGTACATTTACCCTCTGGTAGCCCGAGTATTCTAAGGTTTATTGTTAGGTATAGAAATTGTATATTGCAGTAGAAAGTATTATGTATCGACCTGATAAAAGTTAACCTAAAAAATGTTAACTAAACAATTGATACATATATTTAGCAAACCTTTTTCAATATCCGTTAGATTGTCTTAAAAATATGACATCTAGTGACAGCTACGTCAACATCACAGCTACATGACGTAGCAGTCACATCTAGTGACAACTGCGAAATATCACGTTGTTTGGAAAACACCACATCTATTACAACCTGTAATCTAACTTTTAGCATACAAAAGAACATTAAATTCCTCAGTATAGCAGAGACCTTCGACATTAGGCTAACATATATCCAAAAGATTTATTTCGCGAATGAGATCGTGCTACCAGGAGAAAATCAATAAAGTAAAATTTACTTCAATTGTATGATAATGCCATAAAACATCTATTATTATGCTTTTAAGTAGCTTGCAATAAGGCTAATAATTACTGATGACATAATTTATTGAACCTTAATATATACAATTAATATATAAAATATTGTACCAATGCAAGAGTACACAAAGTATTACGCAAGTAAAGATAAGACGAGTCTGGCTGTTACAAATCAAGAGTAATAAAAATGTTTTGAATTATGATATGTTATGATGCACGAATCTGAGATAAATAATGCTGTAAATTTTGTTGTTTAAAGGTCAATTACATTGGGTATGGTTGACCAGTTTCATGTAGACGAGAAAAGGAGCGGATCGACGTCAATAGTGGCTATTATATTTCATTAAATACAACTTTTCACTATACTTTCGAGGAAAATCATCCGAGTGTCAAAGATACTCAACTCGCAATATGAGGACTCAAGATATAGGACAAGTTTTTGAAATCTAGTTCATAGTACTTTTATTATTATTACATTGAAGGACATGCAACACAAACATTCAAAGATATGTTGCCTATAACGTAGTCGGGAATATGCCAATCTACATCACGCAGAATGCGCAGGAATCGGGTTCGAGTCCCGGTGAAGGAATGCCTGTTTGTGATTCTCATGACAATTGTTTCGCAGTATTTTTGTGAAGGGAGATAAAAGAGAGTGCTCCTTTTTAATACATATACGAGGTACAAGAAAGTTGAGTCGGATTAGCAATTTCTGAGAACAAACCAGAAAATTCACTAGTTTGCATAATAATTTGATAACAAGTTCATAGGTCGAAACACTAAGCAATAATTTCCAATATTATTCGAGTGAAACTATAAGCCGAATGCAATTTATGCCAATTTCAAATCTCATTTAATTAAATCAGATCAATACAAATTCGCGTATAGTAAGTTTTTAAAGGACTTAGAGTTTATAGTAAATCGTCTCCCGTTTTCAAGAAATACTACATATCCTCAAGTATTTCAAACTGTGTACCCTTATCTATATAATCATTATTGATTTTAGTCTTGTAGTTCTCTGAATATGTATTATTCAATTCATGAGATGTTCCTATCAACATACATATATTTGATTTACGAGTATTTGCATCGATATTAATCGTTTAATGACAAAGCCATCTATTAATCTTTTGCAAGTCATTATTTATCTTATCAATCGTTTTATCAATATCATGAACAGATACGTACATCATAGTGTCGTCATCAACAAACAATCACATTTCACAATCCTCCACATATTTCGTGAAATCGATATACATCATGAAAAGAAATGGCCCAAGAGCTGTGCCCTGTAGAACACCACATTTCTCGGTAAATAGACACCTCCATTAAATTAGACACCTTTCAAGTATGATTCAAACCAACACAGCCACATCAAAAGAATGACATACACTATTTTTCATATCATTCTTTAATATTTAGGTTAAAGCAGGGTGACACAAAAATGTTAGATTTTATTAAAGAGATTTCTTACACTTCAAATAACGCCCTTCAACACTTTTTGTAAAACTAGGAACAAATCTGAATTTCTCACCTCAGAAAAAACCATATCTACCCTATTTAATCCTGTTATGTTGGGTTGTTTTTAAACGATTGAGAAAATATAGAATGGAAATCACAATTATGACATATTGTATCTCGACTATCAATGTATTAAGAGAATTTTTACTGAAGTTGGATGTTGTTAAATCTAAGTATTTTTGCATTATGATTTTCCAGGTTTACTATCCAACCTTAACTGTGTGACAGCCTGTATATATGTTTAATATTTATATTGTATGATATATACACTACTTATAACATCGTGCTAGCATTTTATTTTGATGTTTTTCTTGTAATGATTTGGAAATGTTGATGAATGCTACCTTCATATCACTTAAATCTGTTATATTGAATGTTAAACAGGTGATATAACCACAAGACTAGACAGTTAATTAATTTCTTTCATTTTAAGCAATACGACAATAATCAAGTTCCTTATATTTGGTAATAATATTAAACTATTCATTCTTGAGGAATCCATCGTCAATTGGGAAAAGACTTTCAGAACACATTCTTAAACGAAATATTATGTCAGATTTTATCGATTTCAGAAATTTTCATTAAATTAATTTCAATATAACAGAAAGTCAACCATTACACTCCGAATGGTGAAATATACGTTACAATTATCTAATAAAAATGTGTAAATCTAGAAAGCCATGTTTCCTTTCTAATTTTATTCAAATTATTTTCAAGATCGTGACCGTCTTAACATATTCATGTAATATTTATACCTATATTTCTTTTAATATACTGGATGCAAAGAGCTTGGAATTTAGAGTTAAATTACCTGTCTCTTATAGTCAGACAAATAAAATTAATCCTCTGCAGCAATAAAAGATAACCCAGAAACCGAGGTGACATATCTAGGTTAGGACATAAACTCTCGAATGATCTTTATATATTGCACGATTTGTCTGTGGCAGTTTCAATTATTTTTCCGGCCTCTGCTATCGCTAGAATGTAACCACTAACGAGCAATGAGAATTCTTGCAATTACGAGTATTCTCTTATTCACAGGTCAACGTTTTTGTTACTCAAATGTGGAAATATAAGTAAAAATATAATTGAAAGTACAAAATAAACAAATATATTCGGTAATATAACATAACAATTATCACAAAATAATTGTTTTTTTGACTAGGATTTTGCGATAAAAATGGCAAAATCGAATTCGAATTTAAAATTAGCCTTTCCTGAAATGGTTTAATTAAACATAGTACATAATGCGAACCTTTTTTTTGGTTATGTGGGATGTGGAAACAAAGAAAACAGCACGGAGTGATTGAATCTACGTCACCTACCACAAAATACAAATGGGCCTTAAACGAAAATGTCATTGACGATGTTCAAACTGAAAAAGACCGAATCATGTTTGTTGCACAAACTATAAAGCTGCACCTTATGAAAGAAATTTCATTAAGAAAAAAAGAGTTTCATTATACACAAAAATTATTAAAACACATGACATAATACATCATGTTTCATTGAAATGTAATTATTAAAGAAATTTAAAGTTCTATGAGAAGCTACTGTCTCTACTATTTGAATTGATTCAATCTAATTCTAACGAAATCATTTTTAAGTAGGCGACAATAAGACGCTAGTGAAAATGTGTTCAATTAAATAAATAAACGTAGATTTTTTAAATTGTTCTTTTTTTCCCGTGTTAGGAAAACATTTTTATTTTGTACAGAAAAGCATAATATATAATAAAAATATAGAACTTTCGTTATACTCATATTTTGCATTGCTAATTTGTTGTATTTTTTGATTGTTCTTTTAATTGGAATATTGTATTATTTAATTGCAGTATTTTTAACCGACTTTTTAGCAATGACTATACTAGATAGTAGCAGCAACTTTGAATACAATCATATTCACTGCGAGTCATTGAAAACCTGGAATTTTAATTGAAATTTAATTGCCACTAGAATTTCAATGATAAGCACACGAAAATTCTAAAAATGGCATTTCATGTATCTAACATAATTTGATTTATTTCATCAGCGCAGATAGAAATTTGAATTTTATTCATCGGTTAGATAACATTCTGACTGAATAAAATTGATAATTACCAAATCCACTTAGCTCGTATTCAATAAAAAAACCAATTTAATTAATACACTTACATTCCAAATCCTTTACAGTTGAGATAAAATATCGAAAAGCACCGCTCTTTAGGAAATTGAAAATGGAATGAAATGAAGCTGCAACACTTTGAAATACTTTTGTACTTCAATATGGTATTAAGTAATCAAAGACAATTTTTTCGTATTTCCAAAAATATGATGCAGAATGGCACATTGTTGAACTGAAAGTAGTTCTTGCAGATTATACAGTCGTTATTTGAGAGTGAGGCATTGTGTGGAAATCGCATCAATTCATACATATATACAAATTAAATATAATCTATAATATAAAAATGAATCGCAAAATGTGTTGGTAAGCGCATAACTTAATAACGCCTGGACCAATTTCGCCAATTATTTTTTAAAATGTTCGATGAAGTTCAAGGATGGTTTTTACGGCGAGAAAAATTAGAATAATTGCCGGGAAAACCCAAAAAAAAGCCATTTTTCCCATACAAACTTCTTTCTAACTAAAATGTAGGGTGAACGGCTGGACCGATTTCACTATTTTTTGTTGTGTTTGTTAATGTCAAGGAGAAAATTTAAAAAATTGCGTGTAAAATTAGAAACTTTAAGAATACTTAATTAATAATATGAGTAGGAAATAATTATTAATCTTTAAAAAGAGAATGTAAAAAGCTGAATATCTTATCACACATTGCAGTTAGTTCAGAGCAATCACGACTAATATGAAAACTTCAATTTAACAATTTTGTTAAGTTTGAATAGACTAATATTCACGTTACCATAGGACGTGGTATATTTGATTATAAAGAAGAATGCATTTAATTTACAGTTGAAATTTCGTTTTCAAAAATGATATCTATTAGATGTACAAACTTAAGTCGCAAAACTGACAATGCAGCAAGTCAAAAATTTAAAAGAGCAAGAGCAAGAGTTCAGAGAAAATCGTTGCTATTGGACCAATGAACGTTGTGTGTCAATATTGCAAGACAAATTCAATTGTTATTGATAAGACAATACTACCAATGATCGACAAAATAATTCAAATAGACGCTATTGGTACAGCCACCAGAGCCATTTTTTGACTTATATTCAGCACTATCTCATATAATTAGTGATGAGAAATTAGGAATGCCGTTCAACTATAGAACGGACACGTTAATATCACTTGATCATATCAAACGTGTTAATATACGAATTTATTGATAATTCGACTGATTTGAAAAAATAGGAAGTATTGCACTTCCTTCGTAAGTGAGTCCTTGGCTCCACACAGGATAAATATTGAAAACAAGATTGTGCAGCACAAATAGTAGAACATGTCTTTTCGGCTTTTTGAAAATATTCAGAGAAAAATAAATGGGCGTACAGAGTTCGCCGAGTCAGATAGTTACATATATATTTGAATGATTCCTCGAGTCATACAAGGAACTTTTATATGTAGAATATGATGGTAGCACTTTATTTAGATCAATGTGTTTGATTTTACTGTACAATTGAGTAAATCTGTTATTCTTTTTTTTGTTTTTTGTTTTTTTGATATATATTTTGTTGTATAATGCAGACTTGATTGTAACTATGTACGTTTATTTATGCCTCCTATACGTTTTTCATATATGTATATATTTTCATTATTGAATAAAAATTATATTTTTGAGGAATTGATGAATAAAATGAAAAATATACAATTGGAAATACTTGTCTAAATAACAAAAAACTGCTCAATACCCTCCACATATATTTCGGGCAACTAACCACTTATCCAGAGTTTCATGAATCATAAAGTATTGAACAATTTAGTAAATTTCACTCAGATCTATTCAATTATACAATAATTTTAAAATCTCCTACCACGATTTTAACCGATATTTTCATGTATTTTGAAAATGAAATGAACGTTCTTTTCATCTATTTTTTAGTTTCGAATTTCAAACTTGAAAATATCACGTTTGTTGAAGTTAATTGTGAAATTTCAACTGAAAACTTTAAACAAGATGGTTCTGAAAATGAAGCCATGAAAGACGAAACAAAAATAACAGTACCGAACTAATCAAAAAATAAAAGGCGACGTCATTTTTCATCCTCCGGTTCGCTAAGAAAAAATCAGTAAGGTTTATCTAGGATAACAGTGGCATTTTCCATTAAAAAGCGTCCAAATTACCATTAAATGTTGAATTTATTATGAGTGCGTCGAGATGACAACTGACTACAATGAATAGAGAAAATAAAATTTATCATAAACACAATCGAGATTTATTCTTGAGGGTCTTCTAAGAAATTCTCTTTTCTTTGGCAAGGTCCCATTTATTTTGCTGATAAGCTTCAGAAAGATAGCCCCCAACACGTTTCTGTCCCTATGGACATTCGTTACGCATTTCTTTTTTGAAATCAGATCTGGACTCGTTTCGAATTCTTTCAACGAAGTGGAAATGAAAGAAAAGATTGAATGTAAAAACTATACATTCAAAATGAACACCCTTGACTCAAGTTTCACTGAATATATTAAAAACTTTACATATGTTTCGAGTGGTTAACCCATTATGAAGAGTATACAATATTACTAGTATTATTACACCTGTGTTTTATATTCTCTCTTCCTAACCGTGACTTGATTGTTGTATGTGTATGAAGAGTTAAATCGCCTTGAAGAGCCCCTTGGCGTAATGTGTCCCTGTCTTACTTCTTTTGGTATTTCACTACAATTTATATTGGTTATAAACACTGAAATTTCGCTGGCTAATGACTCTAGTCAAGGCCAAATTAGGGTAAACCTCTGGTTGCCTGTCCGAGATAAAAACTATATATTAGATACTAGTAATATTGTATACTCTTGATAATGGGTTAACCACCCGAAACATATCTAGAGTTTTCGATATATTCAGTGAAACTTAAGTCAAGTGTGTTAATATTTAATTTATAATTTAACATAATGTTTCACCAAGAGATGCGAAGAGAGATAAGCGAAACCTCGTGTCATTGATTGAATGTAATATTGAATATAACAAGTGATCATTCACTAGTCCTACATTCGAAAATAAGTTAGCTTGAGGATTCCTTTTTGAAAATCTAGATAATAAGGAACATCATTTTTGGGTCACTTCGTTATACTAGAAACTAGAGGTACACATCTGATGACCGATTTTTACTCTTTCGAAAAGTTTTTTAGGAGTTGCCATTGTCAAAGATCTGATCTAAATTTTAATGGTACAACCGTTACTTGACACTTTTACGGTGGTGATTATAATGATTTATGGTGGTGCTATATAACTAAGGCCTAATATGCAATATAACGAGTGGTCTGAAATTAGTGCTGCTCAAGTCTACAATAAAGTCACACTTAGAATATTGCTCCACTCTTTTATTAGGTTCGACAAAGCGAAAAAACTCAGCAATTACAAAAATTACAGAATAGCGATATGCCATCAATCTTAAAGTGTAACATATATACCTACTCCATTAAAAAACATGCGGAATTCTGTAAAACTGTTGATAAATAAGTAAGATTATTGGTGGTTCAATACAACATAATTTTGATCAAGTATTAATATCAAATAAAATTATTTTAAAAAATTTAATTTCCTCAAATCGAAAGAAAAGAGAAGTTAAATGATACACTAGGAAAATATTATAAGAAAAAGCTCTGTTAAACTGTAAATAATATTTTCTACCAGAATATTTCTCAATAGTATTCTCAACTTAATGATAGGGTGAGGATTTTTTGAGGCAATGCATAGAAAATTTTCCAGCACCAGTAATTCGGACCATTGTCCTCTCAATCTGGTGAAAATCGGTCTGATATCAGATTTACATCTGGTATTATAGTGGTAAATACAACCACCCATAGATCTAGAGTGTTTTGGTTTCGTAATCATAAACATAACAAACACTTGGATAAACGTTGATAGTATGTGCAATTGTTTGTAATCATTTTTACACCATGTTCTAGATTCCGGTCGCGAAATAAATCTAATTGCCTTTCTCTGTAGTCAAAATATGGTCTGCTAATAACCCTACACAAACAAGCCATATAGAAACACATACTCAAACAAGGAGAAACATGCCAACTTAAGTACTCCACCCAAATTACACGAAGCACAAATAACTATGCTTGAAAAAATTAAATGGATTCAATCTGTGGCCTCCACGTAAGCCGATAGTCAAGATGTATACCAAGAAACTTGGTGTCATCAGTCACATCACTATAGTTTAAGCTGAAAATCATGCTCTTTGTATTATCATCACTCATTCAAGTAACGTTACCACTAATACTAATAACTTCTTCATTAAATTAAATTAAACTCTTGGTTTAATGTTTTACGATTATATTTAACAACATGAATTTGTCAACATGTTGTTAAATATAATCGTGAAACATTAAGCCAAGACTATAATTCAATTTAATATTTCATTATGTTTCACCAAGAGTTAAGCGAGAATTCAATCTCAATCAATAAGTTCTTTATTCTTAAGGTGTAATACTCAATTACAGAAAATAATAACATAATGTTGAATGTTAACTGAATGAATGAAATGAAAAGAATTATAACGAAGATCTCGATCTAACCTAAAACTAAAAAAGTAACTAATAACTACATAAAAAAATTGAATAAAATATTACAAAGAACTCAATTCATTTTAATGAAATTTCCTTGTTCACATAACTCCTAATAACAATTGCTATGGTGTCAAAGTGAATGTCACATTTATCAGCAACGTTATTGAATGTAGAATCCATAACCCAAATGGGAATTGTCACCTTGGAGTCTCCAGGTGGAATGAGTAGTAATTTGTGAAACAATCTGAGTGATCCAAGTGTCTCTCCTGTCCTGCAATGAGATTAAACTGAACTGACTTTTTTCCTTTTTTTTTTTTTTTGAACTTTTCCTCTCTCTGGAAAAACTTTATCCTCCCTCCAAACCAAGACTTTCTAGAACCTTCTCTGAATGGCCTCAACATGGTATTGCTGGCAAGTATAAATAGGATGCCAGATCATGCTGCCATAGTCGAATTTGCTACGGATTAGGTCATCAAATCGTCTTATAAATGTTGAGGAATTTCGGAATATTTAATTTTATTTTATTTATTTGGAATTTGGGTGATGTGCAGAATGAAGGAAGTTTCTGATCGAAGACTATACCAAGATATCTCACCTTATCAGAACGACAAAGAACCTCACCACCGACTCACAATAATCACAATGAATTCGATCATTTTTCCTTGTGGAAGAGACAACTTTGCACTTTGACACATTCAAACTCAAATATTTATCCCCACACCATCTGGCAACATGGTCCAGTGCGAGCTGAAGTTGAACACAGTAAACCAACATGTGGGCCTCTTCACAAGCAATACGAATATTATTTAAATCAGATTCCCCAAGATAAACTCCTAAACTGAAGTGTGTTGAACAGACAATACTCTTTGCTGAATATGAAAATATACCTATATTAGAAATTGAAAGTCAGTTGCTTCTTTGTAATTTGATAAGAATTGATTACATTTGCCAGTGGAGTGCACAGCTGTGATACTAGAATTACTGATAGTTTTTACATCTAAAAACGTTATAGGCTTTCTAAATTCGTAAATATGTTGTCGTCCTTCTTGAATAATAATGAAGGGTTTAATGGATTCAATAAATTACCTAGATCATCAAGAACTAGTACTAGTGTTAATTAGCTAACTAGTTAACTATAAATTAGCTAATTAAATTAAATTAGCTAATTAGTTAACTAGCTACTAAATGCTAGGTATTTAAGCATAAGTTAACAAAGTACATTTCACATCAGGAGATATGTTGAAGCAAAATTCTTTTTGGATAAATTTGTGCAGTTTTTGCTCAATAATATTATTCTCTGATAAACGTGGAGAGTAGAATACATATTCCATGGTTTCTCTGAAAACTAATTATTCTCTCAATAACAGAAACGCCTTCAGTTTGCCATGAGACTGATTGAAATTTATGACAGAAAAACGAAAATCAGTCGGCAAAGATGAATCGTCCATGTCAACTTTTCATCATAATCCTGATTCTCCCACCACCATCCACTCTACATATTGACGTCATGCGCGGTTATTAAAGAGATTTATATGCTTATAGGCATACCATACTATTCTCCCACAGTTATATATCGTTAATCAATAAAAAAAGGTAATTTAATCTTACCAGTAATTACGAGACGGCTTCAAGTGAGAGTCGAGGGCGCCATATATGATCGCTGCAATAAGAAGAAAACAGGAATGAGTGAGAAAATTAACCTCAATAATAGATAAAAAGTGTCAATTAGATATTGCGACAAATTATTTATATATACGAGAATATATATATATATATATATATATATATATATATATATATATATATATATATATATATATATATAAAAATCTACTAAAAGAAAAAGAAAGCTGTAGTTCTAGTGCTATATTATCGCACTTGTAAATATTCAATATTGAAAGTGTACTAGAACTTTTTTTGGATAATTTTTTGGCAAATTATTCAAACAAACATTATAGCAGAGCTGGCTATGTGAAATATGAACAATTGTATATCTCCATTATTAGTATCCTTCTAGGGATACATGTAAGAGAATTTCGAAATTGATGACTACTTTTATTGAAAGCGTAAGACAGTTAACTGTTTCGTACTATAAGGTAGGTACTCATCAGTTAAGCCACGTCCAACAAACAAAAGGCAAGAGGCTATGTTTCACATAGACAGCTCGGCTGTAATTTTTTTTATATAATTTTTTGAAATAATTTGTCAAAAAATTATGGAAAGAAAGCTATAGTATACTTTCGATATATATATATATATATATATATATATATATATATATATATATATATATATATATATATAGGTAAACAGTTTTGTTACCTGTTTTCGTCAACCATATAAAGTTAACAATTATTGACGATTACAGGATTTATTTGAGGCGAAAAATAAAAACATAAATTGAACATTAAGATCTTTCTTCCTCCCCCAGTAAAAAATATTATATCTACAATAAAACAATTGAATAATCCGCATATTTAAAACGATGTCCCGTATACATTTCATATTTCTGCGTCTAACAAATTACAACAGTAACTATTAAAAGCAAGCTATAAACTTCAATGCCTCTTATTGACATTGGCAAACGACAGGAAACGTCTGTCAATGTCACGCCATTTGTACCAATGTCATGCCAAGGTTAGACAAAAGGTTCTTTTTCTTGGGTGTAGATAGTGTTGACTCAATTTTTCGACGTATTTTCTATTGTCTTCTCGATGTTCCATTGTATGTGTATAATTTTTTTATTTTGAGTTTTCGTCTCAAATTTCATTCCATTTGTAGTTACTTAGTTACATGTGTACTTGATGTTAATTCAGTGCAGTTGAGAATACTCGTGCCCATAGAAGAGAGTTAGTCTTTGCTGAATAGTTGACCAAAAAGGCAAAGTTCTAGAGATTACCAATGAATGCAATCCTCTTTTCGTTTATGCTCGAGCTTTCGAGATTTAAATTATCTCTTCAAAAGAAGCAAACGAAAACATGACAAACAAGTGGTTGTCTTACTTGGATGGATGTGGTAGAACTGATGAGTTCTGGTCGAACGAAACACGTGCTTTTAGCAAGTGTAGCATCGATTACAATATTCTCTAACATTATACCTTGAATCATTCAGTGCCATGTTTAATCAGAAAGACTGTCAATGTGTACTCGCTTCTCTTTTTCACATTATAGCTATCGTAACTATCGACCCCCCACTGAATTCTGATGTTAGATATTTAGTCAAAATAATCTTTAATCCTTAAATATTTAAATAACAACATATGCGAAATTCGGTCACGGAATATTTTATCTCAATCACGCTATCCACAAATGTGCATAACAAGTGCAAAAGGGTAATTTTAGTAAATCGCTTTATTTATATTTGATTATCAGCATAATTGCAACTCGTATTGATAAAAATTTAGTTGAAAATGATCAAACCCTGCCGACATCAATAATACAATATGAGTTATGCAAGTTTGTCCTTTGAATGTATACAAAAATAAATCACGACATCTGTCGACTTTATTCCAAATTATGACAAATTTCTTCGATTTGATTTAACTGTCTTGTTTCAAAATATCCACCAAGCCATAATAAGGCAGTCACTATTATCGATATCGAACATGACTAAGAAGTAAGAATATAACTCTGTACTGCAGAGTGTAAAGTCCAGTACACCTTTTTTTTAATTCAGTGGACCTAAAGTTTATCGCCGGTTCCGAACGGCCATTGGGCTTGTAATCAATGTAAATTACCCAGAATAAACATTTCTTTATCTACTTAAATCATAGACAAACACAAACATCCATGGCTTCAGCGGGTCTCGAACCCAAGTTCTACCGCACCATAGTCGAGTATTCTGCCAACCAAGGCACGCAGACCGGCTTGGTCTTCAATACGAGTACACCTTCTTCAATAGATGGATAATTTCGAAACGTTTTTTATAGAAAGTATAGCATAGGGCAGAGGGGAAAAACAAACGGAGCGTAATTACATGACTTGGATTTTTATCTGCATGATTGCTAAGTGGAAACTCTAGGTTCAGTTATTGAAAGCGATTCTAATTACATCAAATAAATTTGTTCTATATTCCTGAAAAACTTCTAAATTGTAAATTTCGAAACGTTTTTTATAGAAAGTATATCATAGGGCCTTCTTTTTACCAAGGAGTCTAAGGTGAATTCACGACAAGATTTCAAATGTAGAACGAAGCGACAATTTTGACGCATTTAGGAGAACCAAGTATTAATAACACTAAACCATTATTCTTTCTATATTTTCTGAATTAAATTTCTCAAGAAGTTTCATAACAGGTTTGTTGCAGAACATGCATTTTTGTATCGCCCTCCACCATCAATATTTGAAATACTTCATTCGACTCTTGAAAAAAATTGGGAAAATGTGCAAAGGGGCAAATATACTAGCAAGTACAGGGATCAGAAAACATAACCACATGGAAATTATTCTCCTGGAGTCTATAATATTCCTCAAACAAACTTTGTCCATAACTTTCAGTCATAATCAATTTTTCATATCATTGAAGTATTATGAGGAATATCATTGGTATAATGTTTAAATATGCAAAGATACTAGCAAGTTGAAGAGACAGAGAACAGAACCATGGGGAAATTATTCTCCTGGAGATTATAATATTCCTCAAACTCACTTTGTCCAAAACTTTCTGTCATCAATTTTTCATATCATCGAAATATTATGTGGAAACCATTACGAAAATGTTTAAAGAGGTAAATATACTAGAGGGGACCGAGAACAGAACCGTGGGGAAACGATTACTCTTGAGAATGAATTATTCCTCAAACACACTCTCTCCAACACATTCAGTCATAATCAGTTTTTCATATCAATGAAATATCATGCGGAAAAACAAATCTAACTTGAATATTTTATTAATATCAGGTCAAGGATGCCATCAATGTACACGCAAATTGTGATACGCGTAGAAAATAACACTCAGCTCAGTTTGCGTGAAATCCTCTGAAATCTCAAAATCGATAAATTCAATTGAACCGGATGCAGAACAAATTTCGAGCCAATAAACATACACAAACGTGCCCAAGGACGGTCGGATAATAATATGACAGGAATTGCATCACGTGTCTAACTAAACGTAAACAGTTTAAACATTGAAGAGCTAACAGCTACCTGTAAAATATTCGTAATAGTGACCTTGGCTTTGACGATCCGGCAATTAATTCCAAAAAACTCGTATCATATCTAATGAATTAGATTTCGAGATAACTAACGAGTAAACACTCTCCTACAATGTTGATGATTAATATGGCAAAAACCGATATTCACGATCTAAATTCAGTATCATCCACTAAACTATTTCATATAACCAATAATATGGATTAATTCGAATTACTGAGAACTATTCCAACTATTAAGACTACGAAATTAAGCATTCGTCATTAACATATAACTCAAGAACAGTGAAAGTGAGCTATCAATGATCCGAAAATCAAATTAAAATGATGTAAACAGACTAACCATGTAAAACGTGTTTTTTTTTAGAGGTATAGAACTTCAAATTGCAATAAAACAACGATGGATCATTCGATTGACAAGAATTTTTTTTATTCGAAAGATAATCTTGTGGCATTACATTTTAAATATGATTTCTGGCATATGACCGCCACGGCTGGCTGGGATGTAGTTCAATCTGGACGTCCAATTTTCCAACATTTGTGGCCGTATATCGGAAATAACACGGCGAATACATAGCCCCACAGAAAGTAGTCTGGCGGTGTTAAATCACAAGATCTTGGAGGCCAATTCACAGGTCCAAAACGTGGAATTAGGCGGTCACCAAACGTGTCTCTCAATAAATCGATTGTGGCACGAGTTTTGCGACATGTTGCGCCGTCTTGTTGAAACCACAGCTCCTGGACATCATGGTTGCTCAATTCAGGAATGAAAAAGTTAGTAATCATGGCTCTATACCCATCACCATTGACTGTAACGTTCTGGCCATCATCGTTTCTGAAGAAGTACGGACCAATGATTCCACCAGTCCATAAAGCGCACCAAACAGTCAGTTTTTCTGGATGTAACGGTGTTCTGACATACACTTGAGGATTATCTTCACTCCAAATGCGGCAGTTTTGTTTGTTGACGTAGGCATTCAACCAGAAGTGCGCTTCATCGCTAAACAAAATTCGCTTATGAAAATCGGGAACAACGGCAATCTCACAACTGCACTATTTGCAAGCGTTGTTGCAAAAACCTAACTGAGAATAAATCACTTCTCAGCAAATGGTCGCCATCTACAACAAGATGCCAAGTAATGCCAACTTAAAGTTCTATACCTCTAAAAAAAACACTCATTAGTTTCTAATAAAACTGTACAATTAAATATATTATCAATCGAACGTGCATACTTATCCGTTGAAGATTTACAAGATTATGATAAGAAAAGGATGACGTTTTTTAATCATAGATCAAGTATCCTATTTAAAAGATCTTTGATCTCGAGTATCTTTAAAGATCCAACTTTATCAAGTTGACTAGGTTGCATTTTAATTCATAAAATCTCTCGAAAACATAACTATTTGAAAACATGTTTTCGAGGGATTGTCAAAATCTTCATTTGCAGTTTATGAACCTGTCCTTCTAGTTCTTTTTTGAGTCCTGCATAATGGATACACATTTTCGTATTTAGCACTAGCGAAAAAGTGAATCCAATTCATCTTGTCTATCTAGAACACTTAGATACCAATGGTTTATCAATTTTTCCTTTTGGGATTATGCAAACATGTTTCAATATTTAGAATTTCAATAAGATACTCGTATAAAATGATAATAATAATAATGACTTTATATTCCACAATGTACATTTTCTATCCTAGTTAACAACATATTTACAAATATTCGACATTGTGAAAAAAAGGCGAAGTCCAGGTTTGGGCCACTTCTAAAATAGTCCATCCTGCTCTACTTAACCTTTATCGTGACATTTATATTTCTAAAAAAGCAAGCAACCAAACAACGATTCTAATTCACACATTGCAAGGCAAAATAATATTCAAATAGTTCTTTTTTTGAACTTTATCCTTTGAGTGAGTGACCTGATGTAGGCTAGCAGTGCGTTATAAATTCGGGCAATATTATATGAGAAACTTCTTTCAAAATATGCCGTTCTATGGATAGGAGGAGTTAGTAACCTTTTTGTTTAGATTTGATGTATTTTTTATGTACATGTGATCTAAATACAATGCTATTGTATAAATATGGTGGGGACTTATTCACAATAACTTAATGGAAGAAACATGCTTGGCGCAGCCTTCGTGTATTCTCCATGTTCAACCACCTTGCACTGCTTAACTTATGGGAAATCCTTTCAAATTTCCTCATTCCATAAATAAGTCTCAGACATGAATTTTGTGCTCTTTGAATTATCTGTTTGTCGTACTTTGTTAACCTGTTTACATACACCACACTTAAGCGTAGTTGAACATAGAGAGCACAAGTGACTCACACAACATCTTGTTTTGTTCTGACAACACATGGCAAACCGAGTAAATCGATTTGAGACTTGCGTATGCTTTTCGCATACATTGAGAGGTATGTTTGCTGAATCTCATCGATGAGTCAAATATTAAACCTAAGTTTTGTGCTTTCTCTTTAATTTGTAGCATAATGTTTTCAATCTTTATTTCAACTTGGTCCTTCTCCTTGTCAATATATGTTTTTGAGCCCAGTAAGAGAACACAACTCTTCAATGGATTTAAGTGAAGGTGATGCGCAACAGACAAATGTCATTAAATCTTCTCAAATCCGCATCAATAGAGGCGCATGCTGCTTGAATACGATCCACTGAACATGACAGGTATAACTGTGTGAGGACTGCGTAGTATTGCGCATTACTTACATGATTGTAAAGCGCCAGGAAGTCCAGCAGCATAAATAACGTACAATAATGGGCTTAAAGTTGACCCTTGCGGAACCCCACTATCAATAGTCAACTCGTCCGACGACATACTATCAATTCTAACGAATTGTTTTCTCTCGTACAAAAAACTTTCGAACAGCTGGATCTGTGCGACACTTAGGCTCATAAAGTGTAGCATTGCAAGCAAAGTGACATGACACATTGTGTCGAAAGCTCGGCAAAAGTCGAGGAGTACCAATATTGTAATTTTGGCCATTATCCATTGCTCGAAAAATGTCATCACAAACATTCATAAGAGCTATTGAGCAACCGTGATTTGTTCGAAATCTAGACTGGGTAGTAGGCAAGATATTATTGCATTCAACGTGTTCCAACAATTGCTCGTACATTATTCGCTCCAAAAATTTTTGCCATACATGGCAAAATACTAACAGGTCTGAGGTCTTCATATTCTTATATTGTACTTATTCTTATTATTCATATCTTTATATGTATTATATATATATATATATATATATATATATATATATATATATAAGGCTATGAAAAATTAGAGTGGACTAACCCCAAAAATTACTATGTGAAATAGTTAGCTTTGAAGTTGGGATCATAAATGACCATCAGATAATGTATTGATAAAACCGATATTTGGAGAATTGATTTAGCGTCGTGTTAATTTTTCATCTGAAACGGAAGTTGTACTTTGAAACAAGCGTCATGAATTTTAATTAATATGTGAGAAAACTCTAATTCGTTTTTCATTATCAGATAATATCATTTTTTTTCTATTTATTTCATAAGGTGAACGCTTTGCTTCCAAATGAAAATGGAAGCATAACAACTATATTGCTTACATATGTCAATTGAATGAATCAGGGTGCTTCTGAGAATCTGAATTTGAAGTGAATCTGTGCTGGTGAGAGATATAGTTATCATGATTCAAATGATGTGAAAAATCGAAAAACGCAATTTTGTGGGTTAGTCAACTATGTTTTTCAGTCTCACATGGGAATGAATATCAAATAGGTATGGGAGAATTCATCTCATATATACAAACATTCATTTATAGAAATATTTACACCCTGTTATAAAAAGAATATCATTCCTTTCATGGAATTGTTTCATTTCAAATAGTCCCTTGTCTTTTTTCGAAGAACATTCTGTTATACACCCATTTCATATTATGAAAAAGGATCAAGCAAATTTTTGTTTTTGCATTGTTTTCAAAAGCAGATAATTCAAATGCAGACATTTCCATAGAAATTGGATTTTTTGCGAACAAGCGTGTAATAGAAAACAAAACGGCATTGTTTAGCTTGGAGAAATTCACAGAAAATTGAAGTTATTTATTTATTCGTTGGATTATGTATTTTGTATTTAAGTTGAGGCAAATTTTCCACGCATTCAATGAAAAAATATTTATACAACTAGTTCACTTGAACAATCGGTATGACGTCTATATTCGATAAGTGAGATGAGTTATAAATATATTAGCAAAGTGATTTTATCTGTTAGCAAACAAATTAAAAGGCGAGTATATCGAAACTAACACATTTCAAGTGGTTTGCCAAAGTTTCATGGCATATTTAATAACAGAATAACTGAAACCGTGAAACAAAAAATTTTCTTTCGGTGAAAAAAAAATACACAAAAGAAAGGAGCTATTAAAATAGCTACACAAGAGTACTTATATTGTGAGTATCCTACCGAGGAACATATTTGAAGCTAGGTCAGAACTAATTCACATATTTGTGTGGACCTACCCAATTACAGAAAATAATAATAAATGTTGAATAATAACTAAATAATTAAAATAAAAGAGATATACAAAGAGCTCAAACTAATCTAAAAAAACTAAAATAGTAACTAATAACTAAATAATAGCATTTAATGAAATATTACAAAGAACTCAATCTAAATCAATTAATTTCAGTCAATTCCCTTTGTTCACATAACTCCTAATAACAATTTCAATGGAGTCAAAGTGAATGTCACAATTATTGGCAACTCTATTGAATGTAGACTCCATAAACCAAATGGGGAGTTGCATTAGCAGGTTGGTCCTTGGAGTATCTAGGCGGAATAATACTATAGTGCGAGAAACTTTGCCATGGAACAAGAGAGGCGGACAATCAATATTGTTGTACAGTAATTTGTACAGAAATTTGAGTGATAAACTTTCTCTCCTGCTCTGCAATGAGATTAAACTAAATCGACTCAATAATTCGTTATGATTGACTCCTCTCTATGGATAAACTTTATCCTCCCTCCAAAATAAGAATTTCAAGACCTTCTCTGAAAGATGGCGTTGATGGCAAGTATAAATAGGATGCCAGATCATGCTACCATACTTCAACTTGGTACTGCTTAGGGTATTAAACAGTCCTATAAATGTTGAGGCATTATTGAAATGAATTTATGACCAATAAATATTCCGGGAAACTTGATAGGAAACCTCAAAATATAAATAAAGATAAATGAATCATTGTTTTGGTTTTTCCTCTTGATTAAACTTTTTTCCATTATTCTACGGAAGTTGAAGTTATATTAGTAATCGAAACTATCAAAAATAAATGTTGTAAATCGATACTGATAATACCGTAGATATTGGAAAATAATTCTTCAGCTGACCAATTAGGTTCAATTATTTACGTCTGCCCGTAAAGACTTCGAATTGGCCGGGAAATATCGACATGCTGTAAAATCATTATCGGAAAACAGCTTCAAATTATCGGTTGTCAGATCAGTGGAACAATAGGAAGTGAGCGAGCAGGTTTGGCAATTACGTGGAAAGTGATCAATTGTAAGTTTACCCAATGAGGATTTCCTACCTGTCTTTACGAAATGCTCGACGTTTTGGAAATGAAATAGATTGAATGCACAAACCCAGCAAGGACGGCGGAGGCGGAACGATATTACGAAATTACCGATGTTCGAGTAATCGGTGCAGTGTTGCCACCACTTATTCTGATAACGTACCGAATTTTCCAACCAAAATACGAAGAAAAATTTGAGGAAAATCACAATTTCCAATTAAATACCAAGTCCATAGTATTGTACAACATAACAAATTATAAAAATGAAAACAAAACAAAAATACTCGGAACATACACTAAGACAGGTTCTTCCAAACTTTTTTGTACTGTAACGCCTTCAAGATTTTTGCCCATTTTGTTGGGATGCCCCTCAACCCAGTCCTCTAAAAGACTTACCAACTTTATTATCAGCCTAGTAACTGTTAGGACATTTATAATTCTTCATAGAAAATAAGATTTAATCAAAACATAGATTAAAAGAGATATGTATGTAACTAGCTGGATAATGTGAATCAAGTGCATGCTTTTTTGAGCAAAGCTTCTGAAACCGGGGCTGCATTTTGTGTGCCACTCCCATTTCATTTTCTCGTCTACTTTTGACCTAATGCTTGTTCTTTATAACTGAAACTGCACAAAAGCCTGTGCCTCACAAAGACGAAGTTCCAAATGGTAAAAAATCTTCGATGTAGGTAGCAGTATTGATATTCATGTGAAACTGAGCCCCAAAATTCGGACTGTTTGCCTTTGTTGTATTGAACATCAAGGTTTGAATCACAGAACAATTCTATTAATTCTTGCATGTTGTTCTTCCTATGTTGAAAGTGTCGACTATATGGACGACTTGAATGCTTTATGACCAAGTCATATTGCTCGGGAAAATATTTGTCAAGTGTAAGCTTATTCAAAATTGGACGTCGCTCCTTCGACTCGGTCGCATTAACACTCAACTCCTCTGGGATAGTTTGACTAGTCTGACGCATAGTTTGGGAAGCAGTGCCCTTAACAACAAAGTTAAGATAAGAATACCATTGAATGCCAGTTATTTTTCTAAATCCAATGGGCTACTATTTACTTTGAATAATTGTTAGAACAAAATAAATTCATTGAGCATAGACACTTCCATTTGTTAGTGCAATCAAGTTCTGTTGAAAACTACACAGTGCAGAAGAATGGATCGCCTCCCGAAGCATTTTTCCTGTTTCTTCCAGAAAAAAAAAAAAAAAAACATTAAAAACAGCTATTCAGTTTTAAAAATTCACAATTCCACAGAAATTTCCGCAGATTTGAATACAATTATACCGAAACGGCAACGCTGTCTGTCGAATCCAGTAAAACTTGAAAACACTACAATAATGCGAGGTTTACTGGCAGCATAAAAATCCAAGTCCCCGATTATGTACCTCTTTAATTCCCGGCGGAATGACCGACGGCTCATCGATTTAATGTTATCGTACGTTATTCTAATACAAACAACCAGAAAAGTGTCAATAAAGTATAGGTAGTTATGACGATTGAAGTGAAACCATTAACCCAAAAGGGTCAATAAAGGAAAAATATTTTATTCATAGTTCATAAATGAAAGTACATTTTTATGGCTTTTTAGCTGGCGGTTTTTTGAATATTGCCCTTTTTTCTCTTCTTTGTTGATAATTTTTTAAATTTTTTTATTTTATTTTTTATTTTATTGTCCATTTCAACGTACAAAGGCTTAAAGATTTTTAATATATGTATTAGTAAACTATAAACGTTTTGCTACTAAATGTAAATTTAGCAACAAAATATAACTTCAAATGACAGTTTTATATTTCACAGTTTCAACTATGAAATATAAAAAGAAAAGTATTCTTGACCATCATTTTTTATTTTGTCAAGGAGGGTACTAGCTCAGCATTCGCTCGAACAAGCAATTAATTCTTTCAAAACTTTGTTAAGGTTAAAGATCTCTATCATCATCAAAAATTTTGATAATTGTTAATTACCTAATTATTAAATTCAAGTTCGGCCGATCTCTGCAAATAAACAAAGGTTTAATATCAAAATGTCAAGTTATATTGTTTATTGTTGTAGAATTTCAGATGAATGAAACAAAAAAGAATATAATATTAAGTAAGAGTTTTTGTATAATATCAATTATTAGTATTATAGTGATTATTCGCCATAAGGACAGCGATTTAACTTGAAATCATACTTTTTAGTTCATCAATTTTTTTTGAATTTTTTTTCGGTTTGTCATATTTGGACATTACCCATTATATTATTTATTTATATACAGCTGAAACTCATTTTACCTACACAAACGTCCACGTCTCACCCGGGATTCGAACCCAGATCTCGCAAGTGAGAATCCGCCACCCCCACTACTCCACAAAGACGACTATATCATATAGGTTGCTGCGATGATTTTTGATCAAACTTCACATGTAATATTTTAACCACATTCGGTACGACCTTCGAGACTGATCTGTGGTCGATCCCACTGAACCTATTTTAGTCATTCTGTGCAGCATTATAACTTTATTTTATCCAGTAGTTTCTTTGCTATTCTGGAGTTTTTCATCTTATAGATATGTGATTTGTCGTCATTTCCTTATCTCTTTCGTTATTGTACTTGTCTTGTATACATTACAAGGTATCTTTTATATATGATCATGAATTTTTTCATTTAAAATATTTATTTATTTAGTATATTTAAATATTTTTAAGGAGTTTTCTTTTATGTCCATATTCAAACTGAAAGTTGAAAACTTCATCGAATTGAATGATGCAAAAATTTATTTTCTGTTTACGTTTCACCACAAACTGTAGCTTTGTCAAAATATATTAAGCAAAAGTATCAGTTTCATTCAATTACTTCATGGTTACCTTCAGAAAATTATCATTCAGCCACAAAGTGTTGATTTCAATTAATTAATCAATTAAAATGAATGAAAAATAATTGAATAAAAAAAATTGAAATTCGGTAATAATGTGCGTATTTCACCGCCTTCTTTGATTAACGTTAAACAAACCAAAAACCGACGAAAAATTTCAAATTATCCTCAGTTTGCCTCGCAATACTTTAATTACGAAATATGTCAAGGAGCATAGTAGAAATTTCGCGGAAATATACTTATTTGATAACAATTTTCGTTCTCTATTATCTGGCGTTCAATGAATAACGAAAGTAGTTTTGAGGAAGTGAAAGCAAAAGGAGATTTCATAAGCTTAAATCTAAATCGAACGAATAATTTGATTGAAATAACAAAAGCGACCTATGGAAAGTGCCTATAAGTAGGCTATGACAGATCACTTATAATATGTGTATTCATATCAAAGTGAATTATTGATTTATGATAACCGATCAAGAATTGAGAAAACAATGGCGAAAGATTTCATGACAAACGATCGATCGACGAATTGTTATTTGTTATCAACAACGTACTTCCTGGTTAGGTATATTGATAAAATATGACACAGTGAACTGTATGAAGGAATGCAATATTGACTAAAGATCGCAAATTTTAGATCTCGAGAGATAAAAAACTATAATCTCGGGAGATCTCAAAATCTCGTAGTTTTGAAAAATTGTTGAATTTAGATGACTGATAACGATGAGAACTGCTTGTTTGTGATAATTAGGTTGATTGAAACAAAAAATATGGTATTTGAAAGAAAAACATTAATGAAAATAAATTTGATTTAATTTAAATAAAACTAAGTAGTTTTCTGATTTTCACTATAATTAATTTAAAACATGACAATATTGTTTCGGGAACGCAATGGCTTCATCAGATGTTGATGATAAACGGAGTTATTACATTGTGGACTGCTTGCATTTATCCTGAAGTGTGTGGAAATGACCAAAGAACACTGCTCTTTTGAAGTAGGGGAAAGACTATAAAACATATTTCTTCTAAAGATGAGGGATGACCATAGAATACTTTTCTTCGATTGCCTTTTACTGGAATAAATTTTTTAAAAACTATTTGATTTCTTCGTTTTATGAATTTCGATGGCCTTCTAACACGGTTGGTTAGAACCTTTAAGTTCCGTACGCAATATTGTCATTGTCGAAGACATGATTCTCTTCTAAAATATGTGTTTGCATATGTAGAATCGATTTATTATTTTTAGCAAAGCATCTTTACAACTGGGTATCTGAACACCAAAGATCTGAACATAATAATAAAACCGATTCGATTCTACGTATGCAACACATCTTTTAGAAGAGAACCATGTCTTCGACAACAACTTTAAAATATTGCATACGGAACGTAAAGGTTATAAACTAACCCTGATAGAAGCCATGGAAATATGAGGAAGAAATCAAATAGTTTATTAAATGATCAAGTTTTAATCAATAATTCTCCTTTATTAAATTTATTCCAGTAAAAGACATTCGAAGGAAAAGTATTCTATGGTCATCCCCCACAATTCAGATGCAATATGTTTTATAGTCATTCCCCTACAAAATAAGAACAGTGTTCTATGGCCATTTCCACACACTTCAGGATAAATAGAAGCAGTCCACAATGTAATAGCTCAGCTTATCATCAACATTTGATGAAGCCACTGTGTTGGCGAAACAATAGTGAAAACAGTTTTGATTTAATTATAGTGAAAATCAGAAAACTACTTACTTTTATTTAAATTATGTAAAATAAATATTAATTAAAATAAATTATTAAATAGATCTGTCCTTTTTATAGATGACTTTAACTCATCTAAACTCGTAGATTCACGTTGAAAAGGACTTTTAGATGTTCTTAGAACATCTAAAAGTCCTCTTATACATCTTAGATGTTCTTACATCTAAGATGTATAACATCTATGATGTTATACATCTCTAGATGTATAACATCATAGATGTTATACATCTATCATTATCTATCTATTATACATATGATGTGTTATACATCATATCATTATCTCTAAGATGTATGACATCTTAGAGATGTTCTTAGAACATCTTATAGTCCTCTCGAATGTGTTAAACTTATATAACCTATTTAAATACAACAGATCCGAATATTTGTATTGATCTTACAATCTTCATGAGTTCGGAAACCCACAATGTTAATATAACAATCAGAAGCTACTAAACCATAGCATCGTACGTCTGAATATAAAAGTAGTTTTTCTTATCGAGCGGAATCTCTGGTGAACCCCATGTTTTCCCATTTGCGATTGGGTGAAAGTCTCTTCAAGAAGAATGTTAAGAGGGAATTACTCAGCATTTTGCCCTAAATTTTGTTCTCTTTGAATATATGTTTGTATTGATTCTGATCTTTTTTCATGCATTATAACTCATGAAAGACTGTGAGAACGCTTTGGTTGACCCTTTCTCTGAATTTAAATGATTAACTCACACAATAAATTCATTTATTAGGATTGTAAAGTGAAGTAGAACTGATGTTGACAACATACATCGAAAGATCAGAACAATGCTTACAAAGTTTAATAACCAGGGCCACCAGGACCACCCAAAAAGCTCAATTAAAAGGATTACTCTACCAAGTCATGAGGGATGTAGAGGATTGACAGATATCGGTAACTTGTTGGATCAGCTTATAGTCTCCCTTACTAATTGCAAGTTATCATAAATCCAACAACGAAAACCCCTTGAAAGAGACGCACATTAATGAGAACGCGAAGGAAAATGTCGACAAAAAAGCGTCCAACTGTTTCTCGAAGCACACTCCTATCTATTCAAGACCAGGTTATTCCAACCCGTAATTACATGAACCACGTCGTTAAAGGCCCAAAAGTGAGGCACGACAAGCCCTGATACGGATGCCAAACATCAGAGACATAGTGTTGACCAAAAGTCTTGCAGTCTTGGTCTTGCATTTTTGCGAGATCAAGATCAAGACCAATACCGTCTGAGTGAATGCAAGACCAAGACTCACCTTGCAAGACTTCGCAAGACTCTTGCGGTCTTGCAGTTCAATAAGACTGTAGTACTAAAAGGTTGCTATTGTTCCATTCTCTGCACGTATTGTTATTTTGTTTATCAGTCCCACGTTGTGTTCACTTGATTAAAGAGAAGTACCGTAAGCTATATATTGCTGTTTACGTTTGGATCTTCTTGAATTCTTTATAATTATATTTAGAATTTATTGTTATCAAATCATTGTTATTAATTTGAATGGATGAACAGAAAAATTAATTAGGAGAATCATAGGCTAGTTTCTGCACTGTAAAATCTTGTTCGTAGGAATTTGTGCTTTCAATAAAGGCATTTTTATCCGTTTTTTCTATTATATATTGAAATTTTGTTATCATCATTTATGTCTACATAAGCTATACATTTCGGCCGTGTTACACTGACCGAAAATCTCAAATCGAAATTTTGGATGAAAAAGTACAATCTATCAGGTACTTGCAAGACTCTTGCAGCAAGACCAAGACCATGTTTGCTCACGCAAGACCAAGGACAAGACTGCCTAAGTCTCGTCTTGGTCTTGCTTTGGGCAACACTGAAAATCCAAGAAATAACAAGTAGATGTCAAATATTCGCGTATTTTTGTTTTCTTTTTTTCTTTTATATATCTGATTGTATTGATTCATGTCATACTTATGTCATGTAAGTATTCTAATTCATGGAATTCTCTTGTGTACTTAATGTACACAATGTTTAAACTCACACAATAAATTCATTCATTAACATTGTTATTTACTGTTGAATTATGAAGAAACGCTAAGGAGAAATAGCATGCGTCAACCATGAACATTGAACACCTGCTGTATTAGCAACTATGAAACATGGTTTTCACTTTGAAAATAGCATCGAGGCTATTGGAAATCTTTTTGGGAAAAGCGATATATCAATCATAGCAATAAATGGTGTAATATACAAAAATCATTCCGATCATTCTGAAAACATGGCATGTTAAACAATACTTAGGCATAAAAATACCGAAAAGTTCAATTTCAAGTTTTAATTGAATTTAAGCGCACCTAACTTTTCACACAATATTCAACTCTTTTCAGCAAAATTCTAAATAGCTTACACTACGAATAAAGGATGAAAAGTTAACTGCACGAGCTTCCGGAAGAGAAAATATGGGTCAAATTTAAGTAGAAATTATAATTTCTCACTGTACGAGAACTTAGAGTAGTACGTGATTTTCTACCAGTTAATTCTGAATAATGTTAATTGCATCCTAGGGCGAAATACAACAAGCAAAATTCATTATAAGTTTACTTCTCGTGGAAAATTTGGTATATTATTGCAGATTAATATATGCCGTGTAAATTAAAATCTAAATTAGCATCCAAAGCAACAAACGCAAACATAACAAACTTGAATTCTGGGAAAACGTCCATGATAATTACTACACCGTAATTTTAAAAAGGCGACGAAGGAAATCTACGGAATCTCAGTCAATTATTTGAAGTAGTGGTCTCGTTAAAATGAACCTGAAGTATTATGTTAATTAGTGAAACATGGCTTTGGTGAGCAGCTCTGCACGTTGAGCACCACCTGACACTGTTTGTCATCTATTTAGAAGTGGTTTGCAATTATGTAACTGCCATAAGAGCGATACATACGCGCCAAAAAATGGAAAATATTAATCGATTTCATACCATATAGCATTTGCACTTTTAATACTCCTTTTAAACTGAATTTCCCTGAAAATAATCAGTGTCAAAGAATTCGCAATCCTAAACTAAACTAATTTGACATTACCAGCGAAGTCTTGTTGCCATAAACGCGTCACTAAATCTAAATGGAATGTTTACTGGAATATTCATCTAAAAATCGAACAAATATCCTAGACAGGTGGTGACACGAGTCTCGCTTGCCTAAACGCGAGACAGTGAACTCTAGGAATAATAGCCTGATGGAAACATCAGACAGAACCTGTTTCGCTTTCCATGGTCTCGTCAGTAATGTTCGTCCTATGTCACGTTCAATTTTTCCTAATTAACCTATCTCATCCGAAGACGCGTCACAGTTGTGAAGAACAACCCTGAACTCCATCTCTCGGCCGGTGACGAAATCTCAACTCCAAAACATACAGAAAACATACGTCAATAATACCAATTTTAACAGTAAATTCGAACGTTTCCATTAACAATATAATAGTTTTTGAATTTTTGTATTCGTTAATGAACTTTATCACGTAAAGGCTACTATACTTATTCCTGAAGTTTTCCATTAGTTCGCTAGCAATTTTTGTTGATAGTAAGCAAAACAGATATAAAATGAACTGTCGATATCTCCATCGATCCGAAACTAATGTAATTCGTACTCTCAAAAAACGGAAACGGAGTAGAATTCCTAAACTCCAATATTTTTCGACGACGCTGCCAAAAAATTTTCGCCAGCCGCAGTCGATTTACGCAAATGTCCGATGACGCACACTTGACGATATATTTATGAATGAGCCAAATTTGAATGAGTGCAAATAAAATCCTTTTCGTCTACGCAAATTACTCTAGATATTTTTTGAATATCAAATATATCCGTAAGTTAGTCAGAGGGCTTAGGCGAGACATTAAACTCTCACGTCTAACTGGCACACTTCATTAACATCTGCCTAAAAATAGTTATTTAACGTAACGTTTTTATTTTCTAACTGGGAGTTGCGAGATAGGGAGTAATGGTATAAAGAATTATCTGTGTTTAATAAATATGAGGTAGTACACAAAAACTGGGAAATGATGAATGAAGCAACGAAGTAGTCGAGTATCCTCTCGGTACACTATCGAACTAACCACCATCATTATGATGAAGCTTTTACAAACAGACGGAAAAGAGTAGTTTGCTTCAACTGCCGAGAAATAATGACTACCAGCATGTAGTCGGAAAACAAAGGTTTCACAAGAACGAATCAGAAAATAACGCTTACAAAAATTTAACTTTACTACCGAAATAATTATTATTCTTGCATAAAATAATTAACAATAAAGTGAAATGTCAGGAATTATTGCAAAAGCTCAACTTTATTGTTCCAAGAGTTTCTTCCAGAAGTGCATTCACGTTCTACCTTCCAGCAGCTAGAACGAATGTTCTAAAATTTTCTCCATTGCACACGATGTGTGAACAATATTTTGGGAGCTAAGGTGGATATTTTCAACTGTTCTGTTAATGATATTAAGGCAACTTTCCTTGATATACATAATTTCTTCTAGAACAATCATTTATGTGTATTCACGAACAGAATTCATATTCACTCATATAATCATATGTGTATAAGTGTTAATATGTGAATGTATATGTATTTGTGTGTTTAAATTTATATGTATATATAAGTTTGGTCAGAATTTGAGTTTTTTTATTCCTATAGTTATAATATTTCATTTCATCAGTTGGGTATATCACAAATATCACAAACTCTTTCATTTAAAATGGAATTGTAAAATTTGAAAGTACAAAATTGAATTTTGTACTTTGTATATGTGTCTCCTGTGTTGTAATTAGGACCTGTCTTGTAAAACACTATATGTTAAATAAATGAATTATACTTTCTATAGTGAAATATCTAGTCATTAAGAATAACCAGAATAACATTAGTATAGTCACTACTGCTTAATTAAGAAATGAGATATTTACTTGAAATATTTTTATTCGGGTTTTATTTACATGGAAACAAGTAATTGCTCACTTCTACAAGAATAGTAACTGTGGTAGTTATACACAGTAAAACTAACTGGCGAGAAACATTGAGGACAGTTTGCATCACCTACAATGTACAGAACGAACCACGAGTCAAGTGATGAGTGACAAAGATCACAAAATAAATGAAGATATTTAGAAGTAGAACCAGAATGAAAGAGAGAAACAAAGCCAGATTGAAGTAAAATTAAGAAATTTTAAACATAATTATTTATTGTTCTATTTTGAGGAAAAGTTTACTCACTGAATGATTTGGTTTATTATGGTCATTCCTAGAGTGATTGGGTTGAGTATCGTGTTATCGATAGATAAGCATAAGGCTTTAAAAATTGTTTATCAATTCCCTTTGTTTCCTACGAATCGATTTAATCATAATTGTCACAAACTGATGCGGAAAGTTTGAAATAACGGACAAAGTTGTAGGAAAAACGACACTAGGTTTGAGATAATTGTTTCACCGTAACGATATCCCACATTGTTCATAGAACATTTACATAGAAAACGTAGGAAAAGAATAATCATTAAGAGAATGTTTTTCTTTCCTTAAATCTACGAAAGTTACGGAAAGTTTAATATTTGTTGTGATCTGAAAGGAATATCTCTCTTTCGTTGGGGATTCTTTCATATTGAAAATAGAATCCCCTGAAAATTCATTATATATTCCAACATAAAAGATCTGAAAATAAAACACACTGATCGAGAAGTGTCAGGAATCATCAGGATCAGTGGCTCCACAAGCCTGAGTCTTTCCCTTCCAGACGACTCAATCTTGATCTCAGTTTTCCAGTTTTCAATACCCAATTTCTTGGCATCATCTGCTACGTCTGCTGAGCGCAGCCTTGGTCTTCCCAGTCTAGTTTCTTCAGTTGGCGTGACTCTAGCAATGCAATGATTCTAGCTTAGTATTTGCTAACTTTGGTATGAGTTTTTCAGTTATATATCATGGTAAGTCGCGAAACTATATGAAGTGGTTGGTTTATGCTGTTTCGCTAACAATATACTATTGTATATATTGTTAGCAAAACTATATACCGAATTCTCGGTTAGTATCTCCTCAGAATCCAATGCCTCCTTCCAAAATTCCGTAATTATTCTCACTGCACACATCCTGTTTCCTATGTCCTGACTGAAGGAGTTAATACCAAACTCCCTGGTGGCTTCTCTCAAACATACTCGAAGGACGGATGAAAACGTGTCTTTTCTTTTTCCACTAGCATCTTCATACTTGTCTCCGTTGACCGCATTTATGCCACGCATATCGAAGGCGCACACTGGTTATTGAATAAAGTATGTTGATACCTCATAATTGTATATCGATAGTTCTTAAAAATTACATCTATTGATAATAACGTCAAGGTAACCTTACTTATTAAAACACTTAGTTTTAATCAATTATATAAATACATGAATGACTCAATCTCTTTAAAATTGGCCAGCTTGATTACGGGATTTTAGAATTTTTACATATGGAACTACGTATATCACTACGTATATATTACGTAGCCGGTCTCCGTGGCTTAGTAGGGAGAACAGTGAGGTATGAGTTGGGTTCGAGCCCCTGTGAAGGTATGATTTTATGTGTTTGTCTGAGATTTAAGTAGTTTAAGCCCATTGGCAGTTCCAAACCGGCGTTAAACTGTAGATCCACTGAATAAAAAAAAGTATACCAGGTCATTTTTGTGTCAAGTATAGGAACACTGAATTAGGTATCCATGCAAGAAAAAGTCATAATGTTTATTTGTTGTAAGCTAGAAATATTTACCTGTATTCTTTGGTGGGGGTTGAATATTTTTATAGTCGCTTGTATTTGTCAGTTTACTGGTATAGAACGAAGCAGTAATTTTGAACATTTATGGTAAATTGAGAAACTTCACTCAAACTCTTGGATATTTAAATGTATTTCCAGAAGTCACAATTTTTCTTGTGCAGAGCATTGAAGGAAAATATAATCCTAGAATAGTGAATTAAATAACACAAAAATTCAAATATTACACTCAATGAAGTTTCATTGTAGTGTTTCATACTCAATTGTATGTATATTTCTTGCATAGTAAGATAGGTGTGATATGAGATAAAGTCAAGGAGACACATAATTTTTTATCTTTCATTCATTCATTTTCGTCTTATGGAAACTACAGAAGCAATTATCACGATAACGTGATCTAATTCAAGCAAATAAATACTTTATTACTGCAATAAAATTACTGAACAAACAAACAGTTAATATAAGAGACTATAAAAAAGTAGCGTAATACTTTCAAGATAAATGAGAGGCTCAATTAGAAAACAGGAGGATCATTATAAATATTATAAAAACAGAAGCATCTTTCACTAGCCCAGATGGCACGATATCGTTATAATTCGGAAAATACTCAATAGCCTTATCAATAATGCTAATTCAATAATCGAAAATGAATAAAATATAAGGACTTAATGGAATCAATTTGAATTTTCACGTACTAACGTGAAAAGTATTCTTCGAATAAATCCATTTCTGATGAAAATTTCTGTCGATACATAAAAATTACGAAAATTTCGACCTTTACTCATAAAACACAACATATATCATATGAAAACTGTGCATTTTCTCGATATGAAAAGCCTATTTCATATTCCAAACTACTGTCTATCTATGTGCCAAATTTAATCCATATTTCTTCGGCCGTTTTACATTTATAAAAGTGTTTACGAAATGCATTTTAATATTTCAGTTGTGATTTACGAATTTTACTTCATCTAAGGCAGGGGTCGAAAATACTTGTTTGCTCATCGATACAATATAATTTTTCAAAATTTCTATCGACCTCTTGAAAGCCATTTTTTGTTAATTTGAATAAACCTATATTAGATATTGGGTTTATATATTTATTTTATAATTTCAAACATTTATTACAGTAATAGTGGATAGTTCAACAATAGTTTTATGTAAAATTCGAGGGTGGGGTGAAAAGTTTCCGGTCTGACCAGGAGGTGGCACCACTAGGTCTACTTTTGGAGCGGCGTCCTACAATACCATTCCTACTGTAGTCTGAGTAGGACTGAGTCTTGAAAATGAGCTAACGCTCGAAACATGTTGACTATTCATATTGTTAAATAAATCGTGAAACATTAAGCCAAGAGTTTAATTTATTTTAATATATATAACTTTATTTCCTTAAATGTTACTTCTTTTACACGAACGTTCATTAATTTATGTTCTATAAAGAAACTGATTAAGTCGATTAAAAAGAAATTCACAAATTTTACTTATAAATCACACATACATAGGTATGTGAGATTTGTGCATTAAAAACTGTTTTTTCTTCAACACCCAATCGACCCTTCCGATTCGGATCGACCCTCACTTTTGTCAACCCCTGGGCAACTATATAGACCACTTTGGTGAACTCTGATCTAAAGGAAAAACATTTTACTGTTGCTGGATTAGTATTATTTAGTATTATTAGTATCCTTAACTTGCATGTGTGATAATATATATTCTAGGTACACAAACACCGAATGAAAACCCAAAATCATAACAGAATACAGTATAATAATTATGCAATAGTTTATTATTTTTGGGAAACTTGCAAGCAAAACAGAACACATGTAGCATGCAACGGAAATACCTACAGTGAATGGGTCAGGCAAAGCAAGTGCGATAAGCGAAGCTACATTCTGCTTCGCAGGGACAACAAATTTGTTATTTGTTGTTCTATCGCAGTGTTTGCGTGCACTAGAACCCTTAGGCATCCCTGCTGTCGGTTTGAGGAAACTTGAAACACCGGAAATAATAAATATCTTGAAATATTTCAGCCGACCGTAACAGATAACACGATATCTTCTACCATCTAGTGTCCTTTTGAATAATAATAAGATATTCAAATAGTTAATTGAGGTGGGATATACGTAACGAAATTCCATTTCACACATTCTAAGATTTTCATTCAATTCTAAGATTTTCGAAAGTGTTGTGTATTTTGTCCACTACAATATTGTTTCGGTATACAATACCCTCATCAGGTCATATTTTTCTTAATCAATAGATATTTCAACTCAGTGATAGAAAACGAGACATTAGAGAAGAGGCAGCATGATTTATGAACATTTGCTTCTTCTTTTAGAAGTTTCAGAAAAGAATATAATTTGGAGATTTCGTTTTGTGATAAATATCAACTAATTTGCGATATTTAAAGATAATATTTCAATAAGAAGTAATACAAACGTGTTGTATGAATGCTGAATCTAGTGACGAACATAGCCAACTTTGATAGGATTTACGTATATGACCAAAAACAATTACTCGTCCTTAATTTAATCATTTATTAAGTGAAAAATTGTCATTTCTCTAAATGCGGTTGAATATTACTAGTATTACAACTAACGGTAAATAGTTTCATTGTTATTATCAAAATAGTAAAATCGAATCTCGATTTTCTAGTATAAATTACCGATTATGAATAGACAAATGATTTTATAGTTGTTATCACAGTAAACACAGTAAAATCGAATCTCGATTTTCTAGGGTGAAATACCAAAGCACTGAGTCGATTCTTGTATTAATCGATCTCTGATGGTCATCCCTAATTAGAAGGGGGCCTTAAAATGACCCTTCTGATTATAAGTCATTCCAAATCTATCAGCTTTGGATTCACTGCTATCACTTTTATTTCATTTTTATTATGTATAACATCGTGAATTGAATAATATCGAATAAGAAGATGATTTCATTCTTTTATCGAAAGAAAAAATGTTATCTCGATTTTGTCTGATGAAATATCTGTTCATTAGATCGTTTCAGTACTAGATAATGATTCGAAGAAAGCGCTCTTTTTGGTTAATCGATATTCACCAATTTTTGAATTAATCGATATTTATGGCCATCCCTAATTGGAGAGGCGTACTCAAAACGCTCGAGTCATTCCAAATCTATCAGCTTTGGATTCACTGCTTTGAGTTTTATTTTATTTTTATTATATATATATTTACATCGTGAATTAAATAATATCGAACAGGCAGCTGATAATTTTTGTTATATAAAGAGAAAAATGTAATCTCGATTTTTCTGACGAAATATCTGTTCATTAGATCGTTTCAGTACTAGATAATGATTCGAAGAAAGCGTTCTTTTTGGTTCATCGATATTCACCAATTTTTGGATCAATCGATATTTATGGCATCGTGAATTGAATAATATCGAACAGGCAGATGATAATTTTTGTTATAGAAAGTGAAAAATGTTATCCCGATTTTGCCTGATGAAATATCTGCTCATTAGATCGTTTCAGTACTAGATTATGATTCGAAAAAAGCGCTCTTTTTGGTTCATCGATATTCACCAATTTTTGGATTAATCGATATTTATGGCCATCCCTAATTGGAAGGCGTCCTCAAAACGCTCGAGTCACTCCAAATCTATCAGCTTTGGATTCAATGCTTTGAGTTTAATTTTATTTTTATTATCTATAACCTCGTGAATTAAATTATATCAAATAGGCAGATGATTTAATTTTTGTTATCGAAAGAGAAACATTGAATCTCGATTTTCTTTAATAAAATGTAAATTCATTAGATGGATTCAGTACTAGATGATGATTCGAAAAAGCGCTTTTTTGGTTCAAAAAATATATTTTCGGATTAATCGATCTATTTGGCCATCCCTAATTGCGAGTCGTCCTTGAAACGCTCAGTGTCAAGAACATTTTTTCAATAAGTTTTATTTTATTATTACTATCATCTATCACATCGTAAAGTAAATAATATCGAATAGACGAATAAATTTATTTTTATTATTGAAACAGAAAAATCGAATGTCGAGTTTCTCGGATGAAGTATCGAACCACTGGATCGATTCAGTACTAGATATCGATTTGAAAAACTCTGGGTTTTGGTCCACGGAATCGATTCTTCGATTGATCAATCTCATCCCTATGATGGTCATCCCTAACCGGAAGTGTCCTTACAACGTTCGGGTCACTCCAAATTTATCAGTGGGATTCCCTACTATCAGTATTATTATTATGTATGACATCCTGAATCAAATAATATCTAATAAACCTCTGCATTATTTATTTCGTTTAGGTTGGCTTATTCAGCTGAGAACTAGGAATATAAAAACACATCGATACTTGAAAAAGTCGGTCGTCATTGTATTGAAATATCCATTTCAATTGATCACATTTCATTTCTTAGAATAATTGTAACATGTACGTCATGAATACGATCCATAAATATTAATGTGTATTAACCGTTTTCTAGGTAAGAATGTAAGAAAGTTGTTCGAAATTAATGGACTTGTTTGAGAGTTCTTAGTGTAAGTTTGCATGCTAGCGAAAGTAACGAGGATAATAAATTCACTGTTATTGAAATTACCACAGAGGATTGAATCGATGAAATTATAATTTTTTTAAGTGATGTAGTTTCATTATCTAATAATGAAATTGATTTTGAAATAGACACATCCAAATGTCAAATGTGTACAAAAATTGTCAAATATACATATAAATATGTCTCCATCTTATGCCACATTTGAATAAAATTATATCACAACATGAATTTAAGTAATATTGAACAATCAGATATATTAATGCATGTTTCGCATTGAACGATTTGTTTCTTATACGGAGAAATATGAAATGTTTTATTCTGGAGTGACCGTGACGAGAACAGCGTGATGTAACCTATCAAACGTATTTTATGCTGTATTTCTATACCCTTCAACCTACTTCACCATGTTTTTCATTTTTTGAACAAGTTGATAGCTTTCAAAGAATTGATTATCAAATTTTCCTGAAAAATTCCGAACAAAAGAGAATCAGACAAATTAAATATTGAACACGAACAGCACTTTCAATAATAGCAAGGCGGATATACGGACATTAAAGACGGTTATAACAACAATTACATTCTTATAGCCAGCCAGACGATAAAAAACATATTTTAATTACACAATTTGGCAATAACTCAACATAATATTGTAGTCTGTGGCACGAAGCCAGAGGATCAATTAATAGTATTCTTACAGTCTGCTGGTTTCCAAATGAATAATCTCAGCATACCAGACTTCGAAGTGTTGGCTACATGTAAACCTAAACAATATACGTATACAATGAACGTTATATATTATATATAAAAATATTAGCTTTCGGGATTCATGAATCCTCCATAGTTAGTATATACTGAGATTTTTAATCGAAACTTATATCTTTCGAGGGTGAATATTTAGGGTGTTTCGATGGACATCTAACTTTTTGCATACAGCTGTTTCATCCTGTTATGGGAATCATTCTTTCCAAACGCACCCTGACCCTCTCTTCAATATACGAGAAACACCTAGTGAACAACTCACATGAGCTCCCTCTATCGAAAAACAAGACAAACTCACTCGAAGAGTATTAATAATAATAAAAATATTTATTTACCCGAAAAATTAACTGAAATACATCAAAAGTAATATATATAATAAGTACAAAAATAAATACATATATCCTCATATATATTTAACAGGGTAAACAAACATTAAGCACTCGAAGAGTATTCTTGAGAAGATATTTGTATGGAAGTACGCACTGATATCACACAATGTTTCATAGCCTCAATTTAAGGTTTTCACACAGATTTTCGTTTTTTTCATTTGAATTTCGACATAAATGGTATTTTATTGGTGATTATTTTTCCGTCTCTATATTTCGAAGAATACTTTCTTTTATGACAGTAATAAAAACGACGACCGAGGTTAGTAGGGACAACCACTGAAGCAATTCATAAAAGGCAATAAGACAAAGTATTTCAGTCAGGTCAGATTACAATTTAATTGGTGGTACACGTCAGCATGAGAATATTTTTCACAAGAAAAACCAACTTATAATTGCGGAAAACTTGAGTTTATACCGTTTTTTGCATTTTATGAACAGTATGTAATGCATAATTTATTTCGCAATAAAAATTGTCAACAAGTAGGTATGTATATGTGTCAAAATTAATTCAATAATTTATGTGCTGTAAAATATATCCATGTATAGTTTTCAAATTGTAAAGAGTGACCAGCTTGGTAATAAAATTATTGATATTTATCTTTAATATTCATCGTAACATCTACAAATTAAATTTTGGCGTATTTAGTAGAGATGTTTGAATTTTTTAAAGTAAATCATGTCTACCTCTGATTCTGTCTAAAACTGAGTCTTTAAATGAAAATTTCATATCTTCTATCGAATAATTCAATCATATAAAATCATCTTTAATCATACGCAAAATAGCTTTTTACTAAATTCTGAAATTCGTAACGATTTTGTTGTATTCTAAATCAGTGAAGTAAAGATGTAGTCTTAAATTGAATTGTCAGACCACAGACAGTTGTGTAAAATGCTTCCATCCAGAGTTGTCGATGATATTTTAATTTTTTTCACGAGACATATTGTTTGAATGTGTTTCGTGGTTGTTGGCTTTCATCAGAACAGTGTAGCCTAGATCAGGAAGTATGAACTCGGATATGTCAAAAACAAACAGAGAATCCTGCAAAGGAAGTGATCATTTGTGAATTCAGCATGAACTCTTCGGATTGGAAGATTTGATGATTGCTTTTCCATAAAGGCGACTTTTTTATAACTGGTGTTTTTTTTAGAGGTATAGAACTTTATATCATCATTTTTATTCATCATCATGAATAGACTCACGCCTGTACAACGCTTGCAAATAGTGCAATTTTATTTCGAAAATGATGGTTCTGTGCGGAATACGTATCGCGTCCATTTTATCGTCGACAAAATCGTCCATTAGAGCAGTTAATTCGATTAACCATGGAACGTTTTCGCACCACGTTTACTCTTATTGATAACTCGCATCCCCAGAGACGCCGTACAGAAGAAGCTATTGCTACTGTAGAGCGTAGCATTGAGGAAGACCCGAATGAGTCCATCCGCCATCGAGCACAGGAATTGGATCTCTGTACATCCACTAAATGGAAGATTTTGCGGAAGGACCTTGGTTTGCGTGCTAACAAAATCCAACTCATGCAAGAATTGAAGCCAAACGATCATTAAGCAAGGCATAGATTCGTCGAATGGGCTTAAAACGAGATTACCGTTGTTCCCGATTTTCATAAGCGAATTTTGTTCAACGATGAAGCGCACATCCGGTTGAATGGCTACGTCAACAAACAAAACTGTCGCATTTGGAGTGAAGATAATCCTCAAGTGTATATGTCAAAACACGTTACATCCAGAAAAACTGACTGTTTGGAGCGCTTTATGGGCTGGTGGGATCATTGGTCCGTACTTCTTCAAAAACGATGATGGCCAGTCCGTTACAGTCAATGGTGATCGGTATAGAGCCATGATTACTAACTTTTTCATTCCTGAATTGAACAACCATGATGTCCAGGAGCTGTGGTTTCAACAGGACGGCGCAACATGTCACACAACTCGTGCCACAATCGATTTATTGAAAGACACGTTTGGTGACCGCCTAATTTCACGTTTTGGACCCGTGAATTGGCCTCCAAGATCTTGTAATTTAACACCGCTAGACTACTTTCTGTGGGGGCTATGTAAAGACATTGGTCTATGCGGATAAGCCACAAACGCTTGACCATTTGGAAGACAATATTCGCCGTGTTAATGCCGATATACGGCCACAAATGTTCGAAAAAGTCATCGAAAATTGAAAGTCCAGATTGGACTACATCCGAGACAGCCGTGGCGGTCATTATCTTTGAATTGATTATCTTTCGAATAAAAAAAATCTTGTCAATCGAATGATCCATCGTTGTTTTATTGCAATTTAAAGTTCTATACCTCTAAAAAAACACCTTATACTTTACGAAATACCTAAGCGAGAAATTTAACAGAACACACAATTCTAAATACTGAAAATATCGAATTCAATGAATGTCATCATACATAATATATGTATATCATTATCCTTCGAGGGATAATATTAGAGAATGGTAAACTCACTAGATGTGAGTACAAGGATATTTCGTTCTACGAGGAATTCAACGTTCTCATATATCCCACATTTTAGCATCTATCCGAAAGATATGGAAATACCTTCTTCAAGTACGTCGATCGATAAACACGTCTGTGGCACACAAAGCCTCTTTCCCATATGTCGGAAGAGAAACACAATCAATTACTCGTCATTCTGTCCATCATTCATGCTTGTGGCGTTCGAAATCCTGGAGGGCTTAGTGTAGAAAATTGCTTAATTAAGTCCCTAAGTCGCGGTAGATGCGGTTGGAATTTGTTTTGTGTTTTCTCGATTCGCACGCAGTCTCACTACAATTTCATTTGTGGTAAATCAGTTGGTAAATCCAACCAGGCATAGAATTTTACAACGAACTGATTCGATCACAAATGTGTTTTTGTGGTCTCTTGTGTAATTATCAATCCCATTCACATACTGTTATTTTTAAATGTTATAGATTATTGATTTAATTATGTATGTATATTATACATGTTCTTTATTGTAAATGTTGTACATTTGGCATTTTCACTTATTCGACATGTTGGTAAACTTTAAATGATAGGTACTCGTATATGTATAACTTTTTACTTTTGTTTATCGGATATTTGTAGCTCATTTTTCTGCAAAAACTGGCTTGTTATTCCGGTTGTGCCACCATATAATATGTATTTGTATTTATATGTAATCACGTTTGTATTTGTAGAATTGTACTAATAATTAGTGCGTTTAACACTAGAAATTAATTTTAATTTACCATCAGAAGGGGAAGTTGTTTTCGAAACGCGCGTCAAGCATATTTAAAACATGAGAAAATTTGAATAAGTGTTTAAGGATTATGAAGCATTCGCAGCAAACGTTTGGAAAAAGTTACAAATTCAACTCTGAAAAAAATATATCAAAAAATCGGAGTTATGCAAAATTTATACTCCTTAATTTCATAAAATTATGTTCTTTCCTGTTTATTGTTTATTTATGTTCGTATTTTCTATCATATATATGAATAATGTTCTAAAACTCGTTTTACGAAAGATTTGTGAAATTGAAGTCAATTTCCAACCAACAATGAACCTATAATATTCTTGAAAAAGGCCTAGAGCCGAAACATATGTCGAATAAATAATTACTCCATCAAGTTTAAACTGTGCTCATTTCCAAGAAACCTTTACACTTATGTTATTAAGCAAAGCACAAGAAAACTAAACGAATTATATATATATATATATATATATATATATATATATATATATATATATATATATATATATATATATATATATATATATATATATATAAATGATTTATAAGGAAGTGAAAGAACGAAACCACAGTGCTCTTACTCAGTGTACCGATTTCGTTTATTTTATTTAGACCAACATTTCGGTTTCAGTGTCATAACCTTCATCAGGACAGAAATAGTTGAGCTTAAATGACAAAGTCACCACTGATTGAGAACAAACAATTTCTGGAGCGATGTTGACTTATGAAATCAATGTTTACTATTTGTGCCTTGATGAAGGTTAACATTATAACCGAAACGAAGATTATAAAGTCATAATGATGGAGGTTTGAAACGATTGAGCACAAAAAAGTTCTACTGAACGAGTTTTAAAAACCCCTTCATTAGTTCACAGTTGATGCATTCAGAAAATATTTAAAGTTGTATAAATATAACTCTCCAAGCATTCATCTATTTCAAATGCGGAGGCGCCGGAAGGAATCCTGGATAAACAAGCGATTATAAATATTTTCTCTGTATTTCTGAGAATTTTGATAGTATTTTTCAGACGGATCAAAAAACCAATCTATTGATGAAATCGAGTGGGTATTTGATCAAACAACGATAATCTGTTTACATATAAACAGGATATATGTATATCTAGCCATTTAAGTTCAATCTTGTTGACGCTTTTCGACTCTTCTTTTTTTTATTTTCATCTTCCATGTCTAAATTCCAGGAATTCTCTCATTTGTGTACAATCATTTTTAATCTTCCCTATCTCTAATAGATCTCTATCCATCATTTTAGAGCCTCAGTAGCTGAACGGTATAGTCGCTAATATCATTCGGCTTATTGGTACTAGAGGGTTCGATTCCCTCCGTGTTCATGTGTCGTTCGTTCGTTATCGACGTTAAACTGTAGGTCCAGTCGCAGCTATATAGGTCTAGGTCTCTCTCTTTCTCTCTCTCTCTCTCTCTCTATATATATATATATATATATATATATATATATATATATATATATATATATATATATATATATATATATATATATATATATATATATATATATATATATATATATTTATTTATTTAGCTGAAGCTAAATAAATATTATAAAGACAAAAAATTTACATATTTTGAACTGTCAATTTTGAATTACATACCTAGCTCATTATTTAAAATATACTTTCTTAGATCACGCTTGAATATCTTAATACTAGTACTAGTTTTCAATATTCTTGGTAAATTATTGAAAGCCTTAAATCCGTCATAGTTTATGCTATTTTTAGATTTAAAAAGCTTACAACTTTGGATATAAAAACTGTAATACACTAGAAATCAGTATTTCTAGTGTTATAACCATGCATATCACTGACATATGTAATATTTTTTATTACATTACATGGGAGTAACTGATTTATTTTAAATATGAATATATATAAAGCAAAGAGTATTCTTGGTTTAACAGGGGTATACCTATTACACTTCAAAGTTGCTCGCATGGCTCTATTCTGTAACTTTTGTAGTTGTTGAATTATTTCTTTAGTAACACTAAATAACAACGTAGAGCAATATGCAAAATGTGGCATTTTTATTGATTTGAACAACAATAGTTTCACATATGTCGACAGGTTTTTTTCTATTCTTTTCAAAAAAATTGATTTTTTTCAGAGATTTTTCGTCTAACATAATGCCTAAATATTTTACTGTTTCTACTCTTCTAATTTTTTGTTCATTAATCTTTATAGTTATATCCGTATTTTTATTGGTTTCAAGGGTTTTACTTGTATCCAAAACTATGAAGTTAGATTTTTGAACATTTAGAGATAAGCTATTGTCACATAACCATTCATTAATTGCAGAAAGGTCTATATTGATTCCCTCTGTCATATTATTAATATCTTTGCCACATATATAGAGCATAGTATCATCAGCGAATAAACGTACAGAACATTTTTTCACATGAGAGACAATATCGTATATATATATATATATATATATATATATATAAAGGAGAACAACAACGGACTTAAGACCGTTCCTTGAGGTACCCCTACATCCACTTTCGTGCTATCCGACAGCATGCCATTAAACTTAACTTTTGTGTTCGCGAATCCAAGTAAGATCCGAACCAATCATTTACTACTCCCTCAAAGCCAAGTTTATTCAGTTTTTTCAATAAGCTCTTTTAAAATCCAACGATATAACCGTTTCTCCTTTATCTATAGCACTTTACCATTTTTTACATAGCTCAATATTGCTGTCTTACAAGAGCAATTTATTTTGAGTCCTGATTGAAACTCAGAAAGGACTTTCAAAATTTTTCACATAATTCTAATACCTCGTTTTTACTACTAATTCGAAATAAATATATATTCCCAACTATAAGCTTTCTTGTTTTTTCTCCCAATATTTTTTCAAGTATATCCCTTCTCCATGTGCCTATTTTCTTCTCTTCCTTTTTATTCATTATTTACACTTTGTTACCGTTCAAATCCGTTGGTCTAATAAATCTTTCCTATAGATAAAACTTCCTTGAAACTTTCTGTGAGTTAATTTATTATTTGTAGCTTCCGCTTGCCTGCTGCTTCTCATATAACTTATTTTGCTTCTATATTCTTCCCTCGTCGCCAACATCTCCGATAATCAACATAGCTTCAAACCTGTTCAAATTCGATATGATATGATAATATATTTACATTTATAAAATAGTGTAGGTACTGCTTTCATTATATGTGTTGGCATTTAGACAGAAAAAATCACTAAGTATTCATATTCAGACCTTGAACAACCACCTTATAATTATTTTTCATATGGGTACGTTTCTCGAATCGGCTGAGGTTTCGTAATTTCATATTTTGAATCAAGATATCCCTACGAGTAGATTATACGAATATACTTTACAACCCCACAATATTCAAACAAGCAAATCTTCGATGTTCATATTACGTTACGTAGTACATTTTTGAATGTTAGGTAAGCCAGAAGTGATTTAATTAAAGTTCATTCTCTTAAAAGAATATTTTTTTAAACTTCCTTACAGACTTAATGTCATCTTCTTTTGATGCCTATTGACTTATTGCCTGTGACAAAACTATATGATGACTATTTGGGGGATTCTAGGTAAAATATTTTTTCACTGAATGGCTAGTAGACCATCGTTAGAACATAATTACCAAGTAATTATCGAGTTAATTTATTGATTAAATAGTTTAAATTTCCTACGGTGTTGCATTGCTCGAAATACTGTCTACTTAATTACACTTTAACTCGACGAGAATGGAGCGGGGTCATATTGACCCGAGGCATTTTCAAACAACTATATTTCATTTTTGAGTTGTTTTTATGGTCTGGACGTAAATGTAGCTGAAGATGAAGCCATTCTCTAACTGCTTCAATGGTACGCTCATTGCGACGCCTCTCTGGGAGATACACGGGTCATTATGACCTATAGTCATAGCTTTCGTAGTAATTTCGTGACTTACGTTTATTTTCCATTTTCCATCATTAATGTGTATTTAAATCTTAACCATTGGGGTATCTAGATTTCTTTCGGTACGAGTTCTGAGTTGTTTAGTTAGTACACACTGTTTAGACATTCAGTTGAAATATTTGGATATTTGGATATTGATATTATAGATTCACATTATTTATTATTATTTTTTATATTATATATCTATGTTATTATTGACATTTTTAGTCACCAACTTTTGTATATTTTTATTCATTATGTATTTTACTGTAATTGGGTAATTACTTGTTGGAAATATATGCTTATTATTATTATTTGCTTATATGGTGTTTACTGTTAATTAACTTAGTTTTTAATGATTTTTCGTTTTTATTAGTATTAATTAGTTGTAGTATTATATCAGTATTATTTCGGCATTATATTGTCTCTAAACCTGTCAAATATGTATATTGTCTCTAAACCTATCAAATATCTGCGTTAGTGGACCACAAAAATTGAGAGTTCTTATTTAGCAACAAACCATTTGACGACGTAAATTGCTTAGCGTTGACAATTTCTAATACTCGTCGTAATATCACTTTTGATTTCTCGTTCACAAGTTACGAATTAATGTCTCTTCTCCTAAACGAACACAAATTAACTTCACTCGGCACTTTACGCATTAATAAGAAGCAAATTTCACCTCAGTTCACTACAACATGTGGAATAGATCCAAGCTCTTCAACCTTTGGTTACCAGCTATAACTCTGGTCTCATACATTTCAAAGAACAGCAAAGTTGTTTTTTTGATAACAGTAATATGCCAACATTGATTAACAGAAAACAGGAATAATACTTTTTCACACTGACACCAAGAGAAATGTAAAGGTGTATTCCATTACTGCAATAATTGCAGCAACTCCTTGGGCCTGAATTAGGACCTAGAGGACTGATTCGCTTTTATTTTCTTATTATGAAGCTCATCTCATTTTATATCTCTACTAGCTAACCTGGCGAACTTTATACGCCCATTTATTATTCTCTGAATATTTTTCAAAAATCAGGAAAGGCCTGTTCTTTAGTTTTATTTTTGCTACACTATCTTGTTTTTAATATTTATCCCATGTGGAACCAGGGACTTAGTCACTTGCGAAGGGACTCCAATACTTCCTGTTTTTTCAAATCGGTCGAATTATCAAAAAATTCCTATATTAAAAAAATTGCTGCATTTTTAAAACTAAGTCAGTTCACAAAAATTTGATGAATGATTTTGTCCACACATTTTAACCCCTTTCTATGGTCATACGGTATATGGTCACTTCAATGTCGCAACCGTAATTGGCGTCGTATAAGGGTGATAGAGGTATTTAAAAATTGCGTGTATTTTTTAAACTAAATTAGTTCACAAAAATTGAACGATTTTATCTACTTATTTCAATACTTTCGATGGTATATAGTCATTTCAATGTCGCAAGCGTCATTGGCGTAGCATAGGGGCGATAGAGGTGAAAAATTGCTGTATTTTTAAAGCTAAGTTAATTCACAAAAATTTGATGAATTATTTCCACCACAACTACGGCTTCAGAATCCAGAATAACATAATAGAAATTGGGCATCATCGTTTCAAACCAAATTATTCAATTTTAGTTTGTTGAGTGTGCGTTTCATTTGTTTAAAGTGACATATCAACTCAGTCGTTACTTGACTACAAATCGGTTACAACCTCATTTATCACCGTAGTAGCATACGAAACAATTTAAAAGACGATTGGCTATATCAAATTCGAATAGCGGAAGGCAGAATACAGTGGGTAATCATCATATTAGAGCAACTATGTTTATGCTATATTTATTCATTCATCTATAATTGAGTAGACAGAAATATGACCAGCTATCGTTGATGCTTGTAAAATAGACTAAGAATTTGTGTGTGCATGTATTGGTCGGTTGTAACTAAATTATTTTTTTTTTTAATTCAGTGTCCTACAGTTCAACGCAAGTTCCGAACGATAAATGTGCTTGTAGGTAATCAGTATACATTACCGAACAATTAACTTCATTCAAAGACTTACATCATAGACAAAAACATATACCCAGGCCTTCATCGGGGTTCGAACCCGAATCCTACCGCATCATAGTCGGGTGTTTTTCCGACTAAGTTATACATAGCCGGCCCTACAAACTTATATTTACCACTGAACCTACTTACTTGCTGACAGTTATTTACTTTATAATAATCTGGAATAGGTATTCAATCTATAACTTATTAAAATAATAATAAATTCAATGGACGATGAATCAACTCTGTGATAGTTCATATTCAAATGAGAGGTAATAAGAAATACTTGTCTAAAAATCACTGACTGAACAATTCTTTATTCGACTAGTTTCGCCTTTTACAACATTACCAAGAATCATTCTTATTCTTGATTCAATTATTTTATTTTATTATTATTAATTCAATTATTAAATAAACAATTGATGATTGAAAATCTCAATATCTTTTTGAAATAGTGTGTAAATGTTACCAGATATAACCAGAGTGAGATATAACAACACTACTTTAAGAGTAAATGAGAGGTAATAATAAAAACTTGTCTAAAAATCACTGACTGAACAATTCTTTATTCGACTAGTTTCGCCTTTTACAGCATTATCAAGAATGATAATGCTGTTTACATTATCATTCTTGATAATGCTGTAAAAGGCGAAACTAGTCGAATAAAGAATTGAATTGTTTTTATTATTACCTCTCATTTAAATATGAACTATCACAGAGTAGATTCACCGTCCATTGAATTTATTAATACTACTTTAAGAATATATTTCTGAGTTATGATCAAATTACTGAGTTTACCGTACCTGGCATCGTATTATTCAGGTTACTATACGAGGCTCGTAGAATAACCTCAGTTTCTATACGAGAAAATACCCAGCAAATCAAACCATACCTCAAGATAAACCCCACTAATGCTTTGCAAAATATATGAAATAAAAGTTACAATATACACCGTTAACATAACTATATAATGTTAGTCTATAAATTGTGGAATAACTCTATTGATTGTAAATATTTTACTAAGAAAATAAAGTTTTAATTGCTCAGTATATCATAGAGAAACTTATAACAATATATATGTTGGCCAAACTGGTGTTAAAATATAATATAGGTATATATAATTAAAATATAAAGCATAAAAGAAGCTAGTTACAACAAAATATACAAGAAATACAAAAATAAATAAAACCTAATTTGAATAAAACTAAGTAGTTCTTTGATTTTCACTATAATTTAGTCAAACATAGCAATATTGTTTCGTCAACACAGTGGCTTCATCAGATGTTGATGATAAACATCTGTGTTGACGAAACAATATTGTTATGTTTGACTAAATTATAGTGAAAATCAAAAAACTATAAGATCCAATCCAATTTAGAACCAATCGATTATTCATCTGAATAAAACCTACCGAAACAAAACGAAATCCGAATATAACAATCAGCACATAAAGTTCACAAGCTCAATTTATTTTAATCACTTCAATAAATAGAAACTACGTGATTCTTCTTTGTCAAATTTGATTATACTAAATGTTGAAGAGTAAGTACTATTTGGTACTCTACTACAACTATTTTCAAGGTACTCCCTTATTTTTTCTCATAATTTTCTACTCCCTTTTTGTATTACCCTTTTGCATTTTTTTAAGGACAATCCAGTCACTATTTAGTACTTATATATAACTCGCTGAGTTAACAAATATAATTCAACAGAATTAAGGAAAGTCATAATAATAGATCGGATTTAACTTCCTGCATGCCACAGCTAAATCGATTCAGTTGCATCTTTATTGAAGATCATAGATTAGTATTTATCTAATTAAAATCTTTTTAAATGTCCGTTGATTGCCACTGGAGAGAGCCATCAATTTAAGAAAATATAGTATCACAAGAAAGTGACGATAGTACTTAACAGATAAATTCAACTTTTTGTTATATGTATTAAATTAGATAGGTACTTAACAATGACTGAAAGGTGAAATTACATATAAATATAAGTTCTTTAATAGTTTGTCATCGTATTTTTCGATGAAATAATTGCTATGACCTATGTTTTAACAAATAGCAATAAGTAACTACTACTTAATCACATTTTGTTCGATGAAAAATTCTTAGAATGATTAAATATTATTTAATAACTCAGATTGAATTTTTGCTTACATCTTGGTGAAACAGGGTTGAATAATAATTTAAATCAAACTCTTGGATTAAGGTTTCACAAATCTATTGAATAATAATACAATAAAATTATAATGCTGAGTCGACATGTTTCGAGCCGTCAGCTCATTATCAAGACATATTATTTAGTGATTGATCAAGAAGTACACGCAATCAATATAGTAGGTTTAAAAACCGCGAACTGTGAGAAGTCTTTTCTGCTTCTCGTCATATCTACACAAATTCTAATTAACTATTGTAAAAAAATCCGAAAATTCCTTGAAAATACCTTGAATATTGTCAAATTTCTTGGACTTCTTGTATTGCAACTTTTTTTCAACTTATTAAATAATTACAACTGCTAAGTAAAAATAATATTTTTGATATTTGTTTTGTATAACTGAAGAAACTATATTTTTTATCGAAGTGCAGATTATTTATTCGCAATTAATAAGTATGAAACTGGATTTTCTTGAACCAAAAACGTATCTAATTTTGTCTGAATTTGAAATGCTGCTCAAATCACGTGCCGGCACATCCACCATTTCGTAGGAATAAGTAACCTAATAACCTAACAATAATTACCTTTTTCAGATTTTTTTTTGGCGATGAATGTGTACAAAAATTCACAAAAATGAAATTTCAATTAGCAGTGCTTAGCTTTAAATCGTTCTTATTCAAGTTAAAATATCCGATATGTTTATTTTGATATCTTACAGAAATCGGATCAGCTCTCTAATTAAGATATACAAGAAGTGTGTAACTCATCTGAATAATTGAAAATAGAAACATTGGACTTTTGGAAGTAAGTATGCTTTATTAAAAAATATATAGGTATACTGTATCGCCAACATCATAACATGTATAAAATTTCAAATACTTATTTGGAAAGATAAGTAATAAGTAAAGATAGGTACTTAACTCAACTGAAATTTATGTACCAGGATGTTAATTGAATCGAATTTACTTGAAAAATTATTTACAATATGAAAACATATCCAGTAATGCTTATACGCTGTAGTTGTGTTCTTGAATTTCCGAATTATAATATAAGCGTTTAATCATAAACATTTCCTCTTTATTATACACATAAATGACCACAAAAGGAAATCGATAACATTGATAGTAACTACCTTAAAAAACACAATCATGAACACAAATAAGAATATTATGAAATAAACATATTAAATTGTCTACCTACCTCATTAAACTACATAGTTTTCTGTGGGCGACTTATTTTATTACCCAATTAAAATTATACATTTTATTATTCTTCATGTCAGAAAAGACGACAGAAACAATGATTGATGCTATCGAAAAATTTACGAAGTTAGTCAAATGTATTTATTCATCCCATCATTCATGAATCAGAATTAGCTCAATGCAGAGGACCGAAATAGATCGTGAGCATCTGACACAGGTAAGATACCGTAAGAAATTTGTTCTTATTATTACCGTTCAACATCCTGCTTTTTAGACTTTTTCATGAAGCCATGTAATAAATTATAGCAGATGACTTCATCTGGTTCAACCCAAAAAGGCATACGATTCGCAATTCCACTATAAACATAAAAAGATGCTCCTTGTAGAAGGAAGTTACCATTGACAATATAACTATGTAAATAAAAATGCACGGCATTACAAGAAATGGTGATTTTTTAAGAAACCTTAAAGAAGAAAGAAATTGCTCACCAAGAAAATCTTGTTTTCTGTAACCACTTAATTCACAACTGGGTTAACGGTCAGAGCTGCTATTAGGAAAGATACACAATTGTCACTTTGTCACCATACTTAGTGAACCGGTAAACCTCATGCACTGTTGTTTTTATTACGTTATTGTTGACAGATAACTATTTGTTTACAAATCAGTTTACCTGCTTGATGCAGGCAACACAACACGTAAGGTAAATTTTGACATCAACTAAGCCAGTCCCGACCAACCAAGGAATCTAATGAATATACCTAGATGGAGGAATGCGGAGGAAATAGTAACTATAAATAGATTCCTGTAAGTGTGGCCTCTCGCGGATAATAGAACTATTATTGCAATTAACACACAGTTTTCTCTTTGGTGTAAATGGATAGTTGACACACATACCAATAGATCAACCAAGAGAAATCGCATAAATCTTCAATGCGTATTAGGTATTTGACAATATTTTTTGAATACTAAAAAGAAAAAATACTATACGTATAAATATTTCTGTTGTAACTGTATGTCATTAAATGTTATATAATAATGAATTGAAATCTCCATAATTTGTACTAATATGATACTTAATGACGACTGATGAAATTACCAACAAATATACTTGAAATATTCAACCACTGCTCACATTATTGAAAGTGGTGATAGTGTCATGTTTACTTGACCGTTTGACTTATTACTTTTCATTTATAAGGAGATATCCATTTTATGAAAACCGAAAAAAAATTCTGAAATTGAAAATTACATTTGTTCAGAATTCGAAATTTGTTCTACTACTTAGAATAAATATTTAAATAAAATAGACTTTTCAGGCATATTATTTGTTGATAAGTACATAGATACTTAGAAAATTCACACTAGTGAATATATTGCAATCTTAATTTAAATAAAACTAAGTAGTTTTCTGATTTTCACTATAATTAATTTGGAACATAACAATATTGTTTCGCCAACACATTGGCTTCATCAAATGTTGACGACTTACTGTGTTGCGAAACAATATTGTTATGTTTTAATTAATTTTAGTGAAAATCAGAAAACTACTTAGTTTTATTTAAGTTATGTAATCTATATTTTCATCAAGTATCATATATCATCAAGTATAATATATTTTATATATGGCAATAGATACTGTTCTATATAAAAACATTCTATATTTGTACCTTAGTACAAAAACTTCTATTTCAACTCTGAATTATTCTTACATTTTAGAATAGAGCTCTTATCTGTAAACATCCATTGGAAAAAATCTTTTTCAATACTAAAAAGAGAAAAGCTCCACATTATATAACCTGTGAACTTATTTATCATAGACTGATTCCTCATATTCAACACTGCAGTGGAAAAATTTACATTTTTAAAGACTCGGTATGAATCTGCATTCGGAATAAATCGGAAGTTTTCATAACGAAATTTAAATCGTCATATTCTATTTAAATTAGCCTCCTTGGAATGGTATAGTTTGAAGCTTTGTTTTTTCTGATTATTTTAGTGTCCATTTATTGTTTTGAAATTACCAATTATTTTGCCATGTATAGGATTGGAATTATCAGTATCAAAATTTCAGTTCAGACTTCTTAAAATTAGAGTTACAAGTAAATGAAAGCGATTGTTTAATACATAATAGTTAATCGATATATCTTATTTTTGCTGCCATATCTACATGCATACCAATCTGTAGAAATATAGTTTTTTGTGGTCTCCAATAATGCAGATTTTAAATAAAAGTTTCTAAATGAATTAAAATAGTGAACGATAGATTACAATGGGGAACAGCAATTTTGTTGTCTTAGATCCGTGACTTTATATTTGACTAAATTTTGGTATATGAATTCAAAAATGTTATAAATTTTTCTCTACCGCGTCAATTTTTTAAACTACAGGATACCTTTTCTTTACCATAAAAGTCATACAAAATGGGTATACAGAGGAAAATAAAGTGGGTACTAACCAAACATATTTTATTTATACAAAGGTTATCAGAATATTAAAAGTTAAATTGTGTTTATACAAAAAATAAAGAAGATATTAGGGTGAAAATTTTCGCTTATAAATTTTCCTAGAATGTCAGCCATCATACTGACATCCCATCTACCTTGATACCTTGCCTCCATGACCTTCAAATCTTGGTGGAATCGCTCACCCTGTTCATTACTAACAGTACCAAGATTTTCTGGAAAGTTAGCAAGATGACTATGTAAGAAATGCAGTTTGATACTCGTGTTACAGCCAAGCTGTTTAAAGCATTCTAAGAGTTGTTGAACAATTTCGAAGTAATTCTCTGTAATATAAGAAAGATAATTAAAGCTTTCTAAGTGTTGTTGAACAATTTCGAAGTAATTCTCTGTAATATAAAAAAGATAGTTATCTTTCTTATAGATGATTAATAGCAAGATGCATCTGAGGTTACAGCATCCACATCTAAGCTCATCCCTCGAAACTTCCAACCAACGCTCGTATCGTTCGATTACTGGTTCTGTAACTCAAGTAACAGGCCTTACGTGTTTAGTATTATCCATATATTTTTAAGGTGGACTATGTGAATCGACCAGTCCGTAAGGAGGTGTTGAATATGAACAATTGAAATGCTCTAACAGTTGTTGTTTATTGTTAGTTTCCCAATTATTAAGGAGGGGTCATTCATCAATCATTGACCAGTATTATATTCCTTGTAATTCTCTTTATAAAATTTACACTAGACAACAATAATGCATGAAATAAATTTTTTTTAACGGACTCACGTTGTAGACTGTTGGTATGTTGTAGTTGGCTGTTAGTGTAATTTATGTAGAGGTTCTTATTTCATGTTTCTCGGATAATTCTGAAATACTATACATTTTAATTATGAGCGTTACAAGTCGAAATATGCCTGCGTTTGTGTTACCATAATCTCTGGAATTTTTTTCACCTTCAAAAAATCCCATTAACATTTTTAAAAATGACATAATCCTTACGTTGTTTCTATAAACAACTTTACTATAAACAATAAGTGGATCTGTCCAAGTGGGGTTTCAAGTGGTCGAAACACAGACTTAACATAGTCTGCCAGACAATATTAAAAGAAGGGTCTCTGATACTCATGGAGACTTTCAAGAATCACATGAAACCAATGCAATTGTTAAAAAACAAAAAAGCTATTTTGCCACACTTTCTAACTTCTCTCCTATTTTATTCTCAGGTTATATCTCTGTAATAATTTCCAACATGAAGTTTTCTGTGTTTGCATTACCATATTCATTACAATTTTGTTCACCCTCAAAAAACCCCATTAACATTTTTCAAAAAGACATCCTTACGTCTTTCCTATAAACAACTTTCTTATAAACAATAAGTTGATCCCTCCAAGTGGGGTTTAAAGTGGTCTTACCACAGACTAATAATAGTCTGCCAGATTATGTTGAAAGAGGTCTTTGATACTCATGGAGACTTTCAAGAATCACATGAAACCAATGCAATTGTTAAAAAACAAAATAGCTATTTTGCCACACCTTCTAACTTATCTCCTATTCTATTCATAGGTATTGTCTCTATAATATTTTCCAATATGAATATAAAGTATTGCAGCACCACTGTAGCTATCTCAGCTACCTAGAGATGAACATTGAAACAAAATTGTTCTGTTCATTTTTGTTTGGAATGATTACACAAATATTTTATATTAGTGTTAGTGTTGAGTGTATTACATATATACATTTTATGCTATATGTATTGTTCATCTTACAGTACCTTCATTTGAATTTGAGGATACCACAATTATCCTTACGTCTTTCCTATAAACAACTTTCTTATAAACAATAAGTTGATCCCTCCAGGTGGGGTTTAAAGTGGTCTTACCACAGACTTATAATAGTCTGCCAGATTATGTTAAAAAAGGTCTTTGATACTCATGGAGACTTTCAAGAATCACATGAAACCAATGCAATTGTTAAAAAACAAAACAGCTATTTTGCCACACCTTCTAACTTATCTCCTATTCTATTCATAGGTATTATCTCTATAATATTTTCCAACATGAATATAAAGTATTCCAGGTAGCTATCTCAGCTACCTAGAGAAGAACATCGAAACAAAATTGTTCTGTTCATTTTTGTTTGGAATGATTACACGAATATTTTATATTAGTGTTAGTGTTGAGTGTATTACATATATACATTTTATGCTAGATGTATTGTTCATCTTACAGTACCTTCATTTGAATCTGAGGATACCACAATTAATCATTTGAAATTTCCTATAGGTTTGCTGTTCTGAACCACATAATTTCATTGAAAGCTGTAGTATACCATTACTACAGGTTTGAGGGCAAACAGTAACATGTCAGCTTAACTAATGGAGTTAATCTGAAAAAATATAAATGTAAATCCATCTATCTATGAATGAAATTATAATAATTTATACTATGAGTGTTTAATCATGATGGTGACTTTTAAAGTAAAACTTTCTGAAATATTTAATCAATTCTCTGAAGAATAGTAAATGTCGTATGGGTAGATATCGCTATATCCATAAATTTTTTTTGATACTTAAGAACAAGAACTTTATTTATTTACTTCATCATCCATGAAAATCAATCCTAACAAATCTTGTATAAATTCAAAAATATAAGATTTATTCAAAATGTCTAAATTATAAATTTTAGTTATGCAATGAGCTTATCGAATACATTCTTAAGAATGTTTGTACAAGGATGAAATTCATTCTACAGTTAAATCAAAAAGCATTGCAAACATTTATTTTTTGATTTTTCATTCAATCAATGTGGTCCCACATCTATTAACAATGAAACATAGTTAACATTTAATTTCCTAAATGAGTTATGTAAAGGTATCAAACTAATTATGCAGTGTGGTACAAATAATGATGTACTCAAATAATTAATTATGATACTAAACATACAAGTACGTATATTATAAAAAAAACCAATGCTCCATTAATCTCACAAATAATTATTTACCTTATAGATGAAAGTGAGGCATTGCTTCTATAATGAAGATTCTCGTATATAGTTCTTCTGCAATGTTTTCTCCATCTTTTCATAACAGCTACTTAAAGGAGTAACGTATCTGAGTAGTTGATGTGAAATGGTTGGACACCAGATTAAGCATGTTGTCCATCAAGAAAAAAGTTAACAGATGAAATAATTTCAGCCTGAAAAAAATTGATAGATAAGAAAGGTAAATACCACATTGCACGTTGTTAAAATGATAATTTTTTAAATCAACTAAAATGGATGTCTCAATATTTTATACAGTTATCAATTGCTGGAAGAATTATGTGAGATAAAAAACCTTACTTCTTAACATTTCTAAATCTAAAAAGATTTTTCTCGATAATAATGATTCACATGTGTACATAAAGCACAAAACTTCGAAAATTGTTCCATAAAAATTTTCAAAAATTTTTCCAGTTCATTGTTCAAGTAATTATAGAGTTATTATTGTTGATGATTTTCAGAATATGAGAAAACGGTATACCGAGAAAACTACATTCCACAAATGTCTACTAAGCATTCAAGAATTTTTGTTTTTAAATATAGAATTATAAATTATACCTACACTACATCATTTCAAATCATAAACATTTGAAAACTACTTAGCAGAACATTTTTCACCAGGTATAGGTGTAGTTCTAGCTGTCGATTCGAACGACCTACTTAAAAAGCTATCCTCCCTATGAGCTATCTACTTCTTGGGAAAAATTTGAAGTCGTCTAGCTTGAAAAAATTGCATCCGAATGTATATTTCGGGACATAAACATAGTGAAAACTAAGGCATTTGTTTTTAATATGTCTAATAAAGAGTTAGGTATAGCGCTATATGATGTTTGAAAATTTTTTAATCAATTGCATGTAATTATTGAGTATACAGATGACCATAAAATGAAGAACAATAAAACGAAACCTGTTGAAATTTGTTATTATTCAATGACACATATTATTTATATATTTATAATATATTTTTTCAATTCGTGAGTCTTTTATCATTTGATTTGTGTGTGAATAATTAATATGAGCATGTATTGTTAACATGCTATAGGTAAGTGAACTTAAATACGCCTGAAGTTATTTTTTCTGTACGATTTATAATATCTAACAATCAGTGAAATTGCTCATAATTTTAATCAGCATCTCAAATTTAGTAATCACATTAAAACATTTGATGGATCTTATCGTAAAACTTGAATATGAGTGGAAAAAGTGTGAAAATTTCATCAAAATAAATTGAGTTAAATGTAATGTAATTTTGCGACTGAAATGAGGTTTCCATTATTAATTTTTTTACTAACATCGTTCATATCAGGGCAAGAGGTAATAAGATTGTGTTTAAGTAGGGTGCAGTTCATAGTGATTTCAATAGATAAATTTGTTTTTATATAGAATAAAATTTTGTTTGGCTTTATATCGCTCATTAACTATTGACGATTTATTTGCAACGGAATTATATTTCAGATTCATACTAATACTAACTAACCGCTCAATATGATTTAATAACAGTGTGAGTTTTATGATGATTAAACCATTAAGTACTAAGTAGATACATGAAGAAGAGATATTTTTTCCTGCTCAGAGGTACTTGAATAACTAATATCCAAATACCGGCAGACCACAATTCTTTGTTGTTTAATGAGATCAAGTTTATCTCTGTGTATTTGAAACGCATGTCTGTCAGTGACATGTCAATTCAGTAGCAGTAAGTATTTTGTGTTGTAGATCAAATGATCTAAATAGTCAATGTATTAAAAACTTAATTTCTATGAGATGTTTCTATAAGACGTATAAAAAATTTCTATAAGATATACATATCGAAAACTTTAGTTTATAATTTAATTAACATTTGTAATATGCGCTGCTCTTTTATAGAACAGTTTTAAACTTTCTGTTCAGCGAGCCTTTGTATGTAAAATAAAAATGAAATAAATAAAACGTTTGAGCAATTCTTCAGGTGTTGGTAGCTCTGGATCATTTCCCAGTCGAACCGCTCGTTGGCGATGAAATCCAACTGCACGAGATTTGCTTTTTAACTTTTTACACAGTTCTGAGTCGATCGAGGGGCTTTCGATGTAGCAAAAGTCAGGTAAAAACCGGTGGACCCTTCCTCTGTCTACCCAATCCTTGTATCTTGTGTTTGTCTTTCCACGAACCAAGATGAGCTCTTGATGGAATTGTGAGCTCGTTACTTGTTTCAATGAAACTTTTGCGAGACTTAAGTCTGAATGGTTAATCTTAGTGATCGTGTAGTTTGTGCCTTAGGTTTGTCTTTTCCTTAGGTTCTCAATTTCAGCAGCCACATGTAGAGCTTATTTATAGGTGTTTGTATGAAGCACACTACTGAGTGCTGTTATGTTTATTGCAACACTCACCAGTTTAGCTTGTGCGGATTTCCTCCAAATTGCTGGATACTCTGCGTAGAGAGAACAAGTGATCCTTATAATACCCATATAATTGAAGCAGTAATTCAAGTGTTATTTTTGTGAGTCTGATTATATTCTTTTTCCGCAGAATCAACTGGAACTCGAGATTTTGATGCTATGTGCCGATAGAATAAGACATGACCCTGTAAATAAACCAAACATGGAAATTTTGTACAACTGTTTTTTTAATGAAAGAATTAAACATAAACCTGGGGACTTCATAAATATAACTGATCCAGAATTGCATATTATACACATATTATCATAATGCTCGAATGAAGCATGTATTCAAGTATTCAAGTATTGATGTATTCAAGTTGAAATTAAATCCTTCAAAAGTTTGACTACCTTTTTACTGGATACTATTCAGAGATTTTAAATGATTATGTTACATTTCACATGGTCATTTTATGTGATCTGAATAAAATTGACTACCTTTTTACTGGATACTATTCAGATATTTTAAATGATGAGTTTGAAATGATTATATGACATTTCACATGGCCATTCAATTGAATTAGTGAATAATAGTTGAGTAATAAAAATGTTTGAAGTTTCTAACTATTTATATTGATTCAATACATACAGATATAAAATGAATAAATAGATTTTTGAATGTGCATTTGTTTGGTTTACTCTTAAAAAGGAGTAAAAACTTCTGAAAATATTTGAGGAGTAGAAACATAGTCTAAAGAATAATTTTTTTGTGATGAAATCTTATTCTTTGTTTGGATATATTTTAATTTTAGTAGTTTAAGTTTAAATACCTATTCACACATTTCATATTTCAAATTATAAACATTTTAGAATTACTAAACAGAAAACTTGTTCCTTAGGACTAGGTGTAGTTCTAGGTGTCGATTAAAACGACCTACTGAGGCAGCTATCCTCCACAGAATATACCCTTAATTTGGTATGTTCTGTGTTATCCTCTCTTCTAAGATTTCTTGAGATAAATTTACAATTTCAAGTCGATTTGCTCGAACTGCAATGGAATTCATTTGATTTAATGCTTTAATCGAGTAGAAAGATGAGTTTAATATGAAAAATGTTATAGCAAAACCTATTGCAATTTATCATTTAATGACACATTTATCTTCTTACACCTTGTTAGTATATATTTATACTAGTTGATGGATATATCCTACTTTTGTTGCCACATTGCATACTGATCTGTAGAAATATAGTTTTTTTGTGGTCTACGATAATGCAGATTTTAGATGAATCAGTTTCTAAATGAATTTAAATTGTGTCAACGATTGAATATAAGACGATTAATTGCAAGAAGCATCTGCGGCGACTAGTCATATCCTGCCACTGGATGCACCAACCGATAGACTAGTCACAGCAAGGAAGAAGAAGAAAAGACGACTGCGCATGCTCGGGACGCAACCTGAGGAGAAGACAACAAGATCCCGTGGACTTCGGCGCTAGTCACCAAGCAGTCAACATAACTGTCATCAACAAACATTATTTGTGCACTTATATGTATTTAGTTGTAAATAGTTATGTTAAATAAAGTTGTTCACACTGAACAGAGTTTGGGTACACATCCTAAAGAACCCCAACACATCCGAGGTTACAGCATCTACATCTATGCTCATCTCTCGAAGTTTCCAACTAACGCTCGTTTGGTTCTGTAACTCAAATATCCTTACGCGTTTAGTATTATTATGTATATATAAGAATAATTGATCTAGTCTGAGAATAGTTAACATGCTGTAAGTATTGTTGAGTGTTGTAACTTAAAAAGCAGCAGGAGTTATTTTTTTGTACGTTAATAATATTAAACAAAAAGTTAATTCACTCATGATTATAATCAGCACCTCAAATTCAGTAATCACATTAAAATATTTAATGGATCTTAAAACTTGATTCACAGTGAAAATGAATGTGATAATTTCATCGTAACAAATTGCGTTAAATAAGAGGTAATTTGGCGACTGAAATGCGGTTCCTATTTCTAATTTTTTTACTAACAGTCTTCATATCAGAGCAAGAGGGACGAACCAAAAAGAAAAATAAGGTAATAAGATTGTATTCAAATAGTATATACTTCATAGCGATTTCAATGAAATTTTGTTTGGCCCTATATCACTCATGAAGTTTCGACGATTTCTACGAAAATTATATTTTTTTCAGTTTCATACTAATACTTTGTAACCGTTCGATCGATAATAGTGTAAATTTTGATTTATGAAAGGCTGTTTGTATTTTCTTATAATGACTTTAGTTATAGCGCTATCAAAAACTTATTTTTAGTGATGTTTTTTCCTTGCTTCCAAGGAATTTTTTGTTTCGAAGTTTCTTATAAGACCTTAAAAGTACTTTTTCTCAGTTTTTAGAATTAACTGTTGACAAAAAGTTTGTTTGAATTTTTTTACTTTGAGGATTGAGTTTTATTATTATTATCATTATAAATGTATATTACCCATCAGAAATATATCATTTTTCGATAACCTACTGAACTCATAGATACGCACAAACATCTATTATCCGCCATTCGTTTCTCCTGGCAGGTCTCGACTTTCCATATAGGAAATGCAGACGGTTGACTTAACACTTATTATATGAAATTTGAGGTTAGAAATGCCTTCAAGATGAATAAAATTCAAAGAAATACAAAATATGGTATGCGTCCTAGCAGGTTAAATGTGGAAACGTTGCTTGTCAAAGAATTTTGAGGTAACTAATCGGTAATATCATTGATGAATCTCAATGACAACATTCAAATTAAATAATTTCTTGGAAATGTCACAATGACAGCAATGTCACAATTAATAACACGGAACAGCAATTTTGTTGTCTTGGATCTGTGACTTGTGTTTGACTGAATTTTGGGTACTAACCAAACATATTAGAATATCTTATTCATACAAAGATTATTATAATATTAAAAGATAAATTGTGTTTATTCAAAAAATAAAAAAAGATATTAGGGTAAAAATTTTCGCTTATAATTTTTCCTAGAATGTTCAATCTGCCACCATGACCTTCAAATTTTGGTGGAATCACTCAGCATGTTCATCATTAACACCGCCAAGATTTTCTGGAAAGTTAGCAAGAAGGCTATGTAAGAAATGCAGTTTGATACTCATGTTACAGCCAAGCTTTTTAAAGCTTTCTAAGAGTTGTTGAACAATTTTTGACGTAATTCTGGGCTCGTGTGTTTCCAAGAAAGTCCTTGACAATTCTTTTGAATGTCAATCAAGCATTCTTTTCAAGTTCGGTCATTGCTTCAATGAAATATTCATCTTCAATAAGTTGCCGAATCTGTGACCCAACAAAGACACCAGTCTTTATCTTCTCAAATGACAAGCTAGAAAATGGCGAAATGATATACTTAAAACAGTTCCCTTCAGTTGACAAAGCTTTAACAAATTGCTTCATGAGACCTAGTTTTATACGCAAAAGTGGAAATATAATGTTTTTTCTGTCGACAAGTGGCTGATTTAGAATGTTTGGATCACCAGGTTTATTGGGATACTTAAACAGGGATACTTGGTATATCCGCGTTGCTGGCCAAGAAGAAATCGGACCATTTTAAGGTCAACTCAGATGATCCATTGGTGTAAGTTATATTGCAACAAGTCCATGACCTTCTTTATGTCTTCGTATTCTTCATGCAAAGAAACTGAATGATCTATTGGGACGCAACCATATAAATTTCCATTCTGGAGGAGAACACACTTCAAGCTACATTTTAAGCTATCTATAAACAATCACCATTCAGTTGTGTTATCGTCTGAAATTCTCAATTCTTTCATTAAACCAGATATGTTATGGCAGTACACCAATCTATCAGCACTCCGAAAGAACTGCAGAAATGCACTTTCTCTCGATCGAAAGTAGTTGACTTTAACTCCTTCTTACAGGTTTTTTCGTGTAGTCTTGATGATGAAAGTTCTGACGCTTTTTTGGATAGTCCTAAATCTCGTACCAAGTCAGAATTCAGACCTGTTTACTACAGCGTCTCATGCGTAACTGACCAAATTAGTCAGAGACAATACGAATCTAAACCTTTTGCGCAGCGTCGTTACCACCTCCAGTCGTTACTGGAAAAAGTTCCGCGAAACGCCGTAGTATGCGCAACAACTGTAGAAAAAAAAATCCACGTGTCAATTTACCATTAACACAGCCTAAAAATCGAAGTCAACAGAAATTATGTTACAAATTGTTCCCCTGTGTAATATAAAAATGGGTTTTTAAAGTAGCAAAAGGCAAATAAAAATCCCGTCTCATATCTAATCGTTGTTTCTGTTGTTTTTCTTTCCATAGACCAAGTCGCCAAGCTCCTGGTGAAATTATTAGCTCGTTAGTTGTTTTAATGAAACTTTTGCGAGACCTACATTTGGATGATTGATCTTGGTGATTTTGCACTGTGTAGATTGGATGTCTTTTGCTTGGATTTTCATATATCAATAGTCACATGCCTGCCGTTTCGCTTATTGAGACGTCTACCAGCTTAGCTTGTGCAGAATGTGATGGAGCTAGACAAGAGACAAGAGGTGATCCTTGTAATTTGTCCCATCTAACTGGAGCTATGATATAAATGTTATTTCTGTGAGTCTGATTATATTCTTTTTCGCCAGGGTCAAATTGAAGTCGAGATTTTGATGTTATGTGCTGATAGAGTTAGATATGATCCTGAGGTCAGTCCAACCCTTGAAATGTTGTACGACTGTTTTTTCAAGGAAAGAGCAAAATATGAACCAGGAGACTTTACAAGTATAACAGATCCATTTACTCATATGATAGTAATGCTTAACTGAATTATTGAAGTGTATTTAAGATTAAATTGAATAACTTTTGGACTATCTTTTTACTGGACACTCTTCAGAGATTTCATACGAAGTTTGTGAATAATTCTGTGACATAGTGATTTTATGAGACCTGAATCTCATAGTATAATATTTTTCAATTTCTTTTGCAATTTACAATTTTCACACAATTTACTTTTTGCATTTTCATTTGCAATTTACGAACTGGAAATTGAGTAAATGTTAACGTAAATGGAAATATGTATTTCGAATTTGTTATTACTACTGTTCATTCATGGAATATACGCGAATAGTAATAAGAAGTAATTTGTTTTCGAATATTCTAAAAAACTTGTAGAATCTTGTTAAGATTTTAGTAGTTCAAAACATATGTCTAATGAATCCTGTATTTCTAGTGAATCTAATTAATCAATGTTTGCTCATTGTTTACATATTTTTGTGATTATCTTTAACCTAATGAAAGAATTAATAATAGTAGGAAACGAAAACAGAAAATGCCAGAAAATGATGTAGGTAATAAGAAAAATAACAAACAATAGGACAGTGGAACATTTTATTTTTTAGACATTCTTAGACATTCAAAATCTGATAATCCCTTTTCCAATCTCATTCTATGCGTTGAATATTTACCTAACTTCTTCTGCCATCTATGAAGAAAGGACGAAATATAGTCTGGGAATAAGCGATATTGATAACAGGAATCTACACAATATATTTATTAAAATTCGCCTCAGTTCATATGTTTGAGATAAATAAGATTTTCCAAGAATTTCATGAGTTTTGTGATTTGATATATATTTAGTAATTTATGAAAGGAGTGAATAATTGGAATTGTGACTATAAACCATATCTCAAATTGAGTATATAAAAACGTTAATTTGGTACGATCATGAAAATTTAATGATGTTTCCGTGGCTGAATCTATTTAGTCAGAAGTTATTTTCAAATAAAATGAGGTTATTATTGAATAATTCCTAGTACTTGTACTAGTACCCGGAAAAAGAGATTCGTTTGAAATATTGGTAAAATGTGTTTAGGGATAATATACTTCACATTAATTTGAATTTTGATATTATTCATTAAATGTTGTTTTGGGAATTGACTCTAAAAAATATAACATTCTGTGTGATCAGTTTATTTTCTATTACCTATTCCTTGAAATTGACATGAAACACGATGATGTCATTGATCAACTGTTGAATTGTTATTGTAACATAGTGAGTGAGAATCTCCATAATCCAGAATTCTCGCTTGATAGGCACATAATGTTTTTTCTTTGTAATGTTTGCTGGGTCTTGCTGAGGCTTGCTGCATTTGTTACAGATGTCAATATTTTGTCAAAGTAATTATTGTGAAGAAAAATATTTTCTATTTGTTTATTTGTTCATATAAGTGTTATATTGTAACTGTTTTGTTAAATATAGTCGTTATTACGGAGGCTGTGAAAGACTTTCTTCAAATGTTGGCTGTGCTGCCTGGTAACTTAGCTACTGAGTACTATTTAGTGATTAAATGACTGTAGTAGTTGAAACTACTGTGACTCAATCTAGTTAATTCCTGAACAATATTTACAGAGCCATTCAAAAACTAAAATATATGTACCCAAAAATGAATTTTATTCTAGAGGTGAATTATAAAATAATGTTTTCACTAATAATCTATTGAACTAAAAATGAATTTAATTTCATGAGGATTTTAGCTGTTTTATATAATATTGTATATCTGATATTATTGTGATTATTAAAAAACAATAAATTAAAATTAACACTCTTGGCTTAAGTTTCACTAAATATATCAAAAACTCTTCATATATTTCGGGTGGTAAACTCATTATCAAGAATAAACAATGTTACTGAATGAGAGTAACATTGGGTTCTCTTGATAAAACCCGAAACATATGTAGAGTTTTTAATATATTAATATATTCTTTCAACATAATGTTTCAAGCTTGCTTCATAAACCAAGGGATAAGCTAAGCCTCCGTTAATTATTTTCCATGTCTTGGATCTTGATGTTGTTCTTAGAATTATACAATCATTATCTTAGAATAACTGGTTTAGTGTCGAATCTCTTGGTATCACACAATCAAGATGATGAAAAGCAATAATTCTTTCTTCACTTATATCAATATTATAAATGATGGATACTAATACAACAGAAAAAAAAACAAAAATGGATATTATTTTATCATTATAGTTATGACATAGATACTAAAATCCAGAAAATGGTGTGCATAGAAAAGGAAATGGAGGCCTTTCAATAGGGAGATCTGGCTTCGAATCCCGGGTGTTTCTGAATTGAGTGATTTTACCTTATGATTCATGATATTAATGTACTTAGTTGACGAGACTAATATCCGAAATAGAAAAATTATGATATCCTCATCATAGAATTTGTTTCTTTATACACTGAAGGGGCCGTCCGCCACAGAAAACGAATGTCAGATCATGAGTAATATTGTTCCAATTGAGAGCAACCCTCATTCAGAAATCGCATCGTTTTAATTAGTGTTCGTTGTTGAACGAAACCTTGATGTTAAATTTGACCTGTATTTTACAAGGAAGCGCTAAATTGTGCGAAACAACTCAATTACCAGAAGGTCCGCTGTATACAAAATCGCACCAATCAAATTCGTTCGGCAAACTACTCGAGGGAAATCGAATGCTTCGGAATGAAGTAAGAGGTCGTTAAGAATACGATTTATTATTCCCTTCTGACCGCACGGATAGTTTTTTCGCGAGATATTTGAAGTGAACTGGCACTTCACGAAATATAAATTAAGATTTGACGATGTTAACTCAAACTTCATGAAAAGTGTTACGTACTGCCCATATTGATCTATTTTTGATTGCTGATAGCGGATATACTGCTATGAAAATTATTTTTGATTGCTAATTTGATACGCTTTAAATGTCCATGGCTTCAAAATACATTTGAAAATAATATTTTAATATATTTATCGATCTTTTCGTTTTACAGAAAATGCCGTTTAATAATAACTGGTTTCCACTGAATAATTCAATATTTAATGTTGGCATCACTGAATAAGTCGTGTACGTCAAATTTTCAAATGACTTGTCAGTTGTCATTTGTTATTTTGAGTGACAAAACTTCTATGCATTAATTGTGTAGTGTAGGGATATTGTCATTAGATTTCATTTCAATCTCTTTAATTTTTTATGTTTCAAATACAAGACTGAAAAATATTAATATTTAGTAATATAAATATTGAACACTGATTTTTATTCTCCTTTAAAATAATCCTAAACGGAATGAAGTTGAATTTACAAAACAATTATTTTGAAGTTTTATGGGAATTCGACATAGATAGTGATTGAGAGGATAATTTCTTTTTATTCAGATTATAAGCTTTTGAATGCGAATTTCTATATTATCTTCATCACAGAATCAGAAATTGAGATTGTAAAGCTGGAAAGGAGATATGAATTTTCATTTCTTGACATTTTACTAGGATTACTGGGAAATTCTATTGAAATTTTAACTGAATTGTTCGTACAATAATTAAAGTTTAGTTGATTGAAATTTTTGTTATGCAAATACCAACAATTTCAATAATGCTTTCTTGTTTGTGTTGGTAGTTTATGAATGCTTATTCGCAAATAAACATAATAACTTCTCACTGTATTATCGCAACTTGAGACTATAGCTCGCGTTTCTCGCTATGAGGTTGACTGAGGTGGGTATTTTTTGTCCTGTTGCTCTATGTTCCATATTGGTCTGGTCTGGTTTCAGGAAAATGTTTCATCGTTACAATTCAAAAACTGCCACAAATACAAATTTATAGTATTATCAATTCAAAAACTATGACTCTTACTCATAGTAGTTTTCAAAATTTTCCAAAATTTGAAAAACTTTCTGAAAAAGTATTTGGCAGCTATGAATTGATATTAATAAAATAATCCATTGGTGAATTTTGAATTGGATTTATGCATTTATTCAAGACTAATTTTTATCAGGACATTATCCTAAATAAATTTAACAAATTAATTTACGATATAATTACACTCTATAAATCTAAATATGTACATAATTCAAATAAAACGAAGTACTTTTCTGATTTTCACTTTAATTCAAAACATGACAATATTGTTTCGCCAACACAGTGGCTTCATCAGATATTGATGATAAACTGAGCTATCACATTGTTGACTGCTTGCATTTATCCTGAAGTGTGTGGAAATGACCATAGAACACTGTTCTTCTTTTGTAACAGTATGACTATATTTCTTCTGAATGGTGGGGTATGACCATAAAATACTTTTCTTCGATTGCCTTTTACTGGAATAAATTTAATAAAGGATAATTATTGATTTAAACTTGATCATTTAATAAACTATTTGATTCCTTACTCTTGTTGGGATTCTTTAGGATGTATACCCAAACTCTGTTCGGTATGAACAACTTTATTTATATAACTATTTACAACTAAATACATTTAAGTGCACTAATTATGTTTGTTGATTACAGTCATGTTGACTGTTTGGCGACTAGCGCCGAAGTCGACGAGATCTTGTTGTTTTCTCCTGAGGTAGCGTCTCGAGCATGCGCAGTCGTCTTTTCTTCTTCTTCCTTGCTGTGACTAATCTATCGGTTGGTGCATCCAGTGGCAGGATGTGACTAGTCGCCGCACTCTTATTAATTTCCATGGGTTCTATCATGGTTAGTTTATAACCTTTACGTTCCGTATGCAATATTTTAAAGTTACTGTCGGAGACATAGTTCTCTTCTAAAAGATGTGTTGCATACGGTGAATATCTGAACACCAAAGATCCTTTGCAAAAAAATAAAACCGATTCTACGTATCCATCACATCTTTCAGAAGGGATTCAAGTCTTCGACAGTAACTTTAAAATATGGAATACGCATACGGAATAAAATATGCATACGCAACGTAAAGGTTATAAACCAATTCTGTTAGAAGCCATGAAAATTAATAAGAGAAAAAAATCAAATAGTTTATTAAATGATCAAGTTTAAATCAATAATTCTCGTTTATTGAATTTATTCCAGTAAAAGCCAATAGAAGAAAAGTATTAATTGGTTATTCCCCACAATTCAGAGGAAATATGTTCTATAGTCATTCTCCTACAAAAAAAGAACAGTATTCTATGGTCATTTCCACACACTTCAGGATAAATGCAAGCAGTCCACAATGGAACAATATTGTCATGTTACTTAGTTTTATTCAAATTATATTACATTAAAAGGCTAACAGTATAAATAATCATAAACCTTACTGAAATTTCTCTAAAAATTCAATTTTATACGTTATCTACAAATAGACTTATTGGATCAATATCTTGTTAGCAACACTAAGCTTTCTTGCCTGGAGACTTGGAGATTTACGTTGGCAATTTTATATTGGCAGATATTATCCTTATTGCTATATTTTGCTGTTAAACATACACGGAACCCCACTTATCATAGTGTCTGTTTAGAGGAATACAAATGATATTGAATTATATAGAATTATCAAGTATGAATTTTGTTTTTTAAGTTGAGAGAAGGGTTAAGGTTATGTTAAGTTATGTTAGGCTATGTTAAAATCGAAAGTAGAAGAGAACATCAGAGAAGTATTTCCTGCACTTTAAATTTCAATAACTCGGTACTATAAAAACTGATGAGTTGAGGAATAATTGCAGCTAGTTTCGATTTTATTGCAGAAATTCTATTGAGCTTTTTGGTAAAACTCTTAACCTTAGCCTAGCTGATTTGATGCCATATCAGATGGTTGATGAATTAAAATTATTAATATGTTCAACATTGCGCTTGTGGATATTAATATCTGAACTAAAAAACCCCAAATATTGAATGGTATATTTTCTTTATCATTGTCTCTATTTGGACGTCATATATTATATTTGATATCAAATAATTTTCTTATCTCTTTAGCCTTCATTATACTCATTATCCAGCAGAAAAAAATATACGAAAAATTGATTTACACAAATTATTGCAGTATTGAATGTATATTATATACTCAAATATAGAACAATTAAACAAAATCATGACTGAAAATGCAAAAGAACGGAAAATCGATTTGAAAAAGCTGCTTTTTTTTTAGAGAGAATGAGAAGTATATATTTTAGATTGATATAACTCAAATGAAAATCTTGAAATTTGTCAAAATAGTTTTGTGCAGTGATTTTTATAGTTACTGCATTGTAATATAAGATATCCATAGTACCTTTCAGGGCAAATATACACCTTCAAGTTTTTCAAATACATATTCTTTGACGATGATTGATTTCAAACATTCATTTCTTATTCTGTAAATTACATTCATGGAATTTCGATTGACAGTTCCTACCCAGGTCATTTTCACGGAAATCCCTTCGATATTAAACCACGTAGGTTTGTACAGTTGCATAAGTTTTACCTAAATATACATACAAAATTTTATCAAGCTGGGGTAGAAATAACCGACCACAAATATCACTCCACTGATTTTTATCATGACATTTCTGTGTTCGATAAATGAAATGAGTAGTTATTGAAAAAATTGAGGGAGGCAAAACATGAAACTAAACGTGGTTGTAATTGTCTCATGGTGAAGTTTGACAAAAAATATATTTTCAGTGTAGCATGTCTACGATCAGGTAGGTTTTCTTTCGATTTCTTTGACTAGATATTTCAGTACCTTCAGCAAAAATAGAACATTTCAAGTAAAGCTATCGAAGCGGTGGAAATCGATACGATGTCTTACAAAAAACCCACGGATCGTTTCGACAACCCACGCATAACCCCATTTCTTTCAACAAAAACATAGAAAATAATGGAACAAGTGGAGCGATATAAATTAAATGGCCGAGAACATCTGTTTCGGAAAATAATTTGAGAGATTGCATGTTACTTGTAATGGAGGAAAACGTTTTCTTTAGATAATATCCTATAGAACTTCTATATATATATATATATATATATATATATATATATATATATATATATATATATATATATATATATATATATATATATATATATATAGATATATATAGATGTACATTTTGTACATCTCTGGTAGAAAGTAACTTTCATAAGTTTATTTCAGTTTCATCTGTTACTACTTTACTACTTTGAAGTTTTTAAGTATTTAGAGTGTTGTAAGAAATTTTATAGGTACGTGTATTTACTAACGGACACCATGAGTGGTTTGAAACAGATTTGTACACAACTTGAGAAAGCTTATTTCAGTTTAGGATTGTACACGCTAGATGGCGCAGACAAAATCAATATTTACTGTACCATTCAGGCAGCATGTTTACTTTGATTGGGTGAGAATGAGGAAGTTTCTAGAGCGAACCGAAGCAACAGAGGCAGTATGAATATTTTATGTACTAAGCTATTCCGATACTACCATTCCCGATGCAATCTACTGTTAACCTTTAATGGAATAAGTTCCGAAGTTTTAGGCCACATAGTTACACGAAATTGATTGATTTCTCAATTTCGTAAAGTTGACATTTACTTTAGGTTATTTATAGAAAATTTTCATTTCACAGTAGTTTATTGTCAATATCCAAGTTTCGATATTATAAAGACTTTTTCTGGAGTGGTTATTTCGAGGTAAAGTATTTGGGGAAGATGAAGTTTATGGTCGATATAATGCGCGTTACATGAAAATATGAGATATCTGTTTTGATGGATTTTTCCCTGAATTCCCTAAGATAACAAATGAAGGATAAACTGATTCTTCATAAATTATTAGGGATGAAGTCTCAAATAAATTGTTTACGAGTAGTAAGCAGCCCATTGTGAATACTTCTAATTGGCCTTATTCTTTTTTCTGGATTTCTGTAATTGATGTTTTCAAAAGATATTAATCTTTGGAGAAATATCAATTTGTCATATTTATTTGTTCCGTCGACTTGTCATTTTTATTTGAAGGATATTGACGATGATTTCTAGTTCAAATTAATTGGAACTTGTATCATACGTGAAAAAAATTGTGAACTGATTTATGCATTATATTTCAGTTTTATATGAATTTGGATAAAACAAAAATCATGGCAAATATAACGTCGCTATATATAATGCCATCTTTATAGATATGATCATGGATAACGAAGACCATTATATATATATATATATATATATATATATATATATATATATATATATATATAAAACCAAGTTTATAAAACAAGTAGTAGGTAAGAGGACAACAACCTAAACTTCCTTCTGTCGATGAAGATCTAAGCAAAGATGATGGTTTGCTGAAATTGTGAAATAAATTCAATCTCTACTTTACGAATATGGTTCCTAATATATGTGCATCACTTCCTAAGACTCGTAATGACAGAAAACTTGACCGATTGCTGAGATCATTTTATATGTTTGATGTAACAGAAATGGAATTAATATCTGCCCTGAAAAAAATGAAAAATAAAGGTGGAGCAACTGAGTTCAGTTGCTCCAGAGTCGTCGCCCAGTACACCACTACGTCGAAGCACTGGCCGCCACTGAAGATGTTTCTCGCAGTTAGGGACGAAACTCCTGGAAGAGAAGGAGTTCCAGTTGACCACGGCCAATCAGCCCGGAAGATCATTTCACCATGTTTCATATGGCTACTAAATCGATTTATTGAAAGACACGTTTTGTGACCGCCTAATTTCACGTTTTGGACCTGTGAATTGGCCTCCAAGATCTAGTGATTTAACACCACTAGACTACTTTCTGTGGGGCTATGTAGAGTCATTGGTCTATGCGGATAAGCCACAAACGCTTGACCATTTGGAAGACAATATTCGCCGTGTTATTGCCGATACACGGCCATAAATGTTGGAAAAAGTCATCGGAAATTGGACGTCCAGAATCATATTTTAAATGTAATGTCACAAGATTATATTTCGAATAAAAAAAAATGCTTGTCAATCGAATGATCCATCGTTGTTTTAGAAGCAATTTAAAGTACTATACCTCTAAAAAAAACACCCTTCATGATCCTGTTCGTAACGGTCGACGCCGTCCACCGTCGCTATTTGCTATGCTTCGACCTCCGATGAAAACCTCCGATGAGAGTTTCGGAGCCGAAATCAGAACCGAAGGTGTAATAATAATCGGAAGTTCTGACTTCCGATTCGGAAGTCGGAGTCGAAGCTCCGAACATCCCTGTTTTGGACATTCCAATTTTTCTCAAAACAAATGTAAGTGAGATAAAATAGAGGAGTCATGAACACCTTTAATGTTCAGATTTCATGGTCCTAGAACTTAGATATTTTCGAGATACCGTGAAAACTTTTTCAATAATCCATTAGTGAAATCTGAAATCAGAAAAAAAACCTGGGTGCAAGGAAGTGGAATTCAACTCATTCTTCAATATTTTTGCTGGGTAATAATTTTGCTGTTTGTAATAATTTTTGCTAATTTGCTGGATGTCACTTATTTTTAGTTATAAACATATCTCTTTCAGTCTCACTCTTCCTCTCTCTTGGGGAAAGAGGGAGAGTGAGACTTGTCTTAAAATATTTGATGGAACCAAGACATTTAAATAAAACTTAAGATATTTCATTCATTAAAAACGAGTATTAGCGAATATAACTGATATTCCGTAACAATTTGATCATGTTTAAAATCGAATAGTGGAAATAATGAAAGCATCTCATGAACCTTTTATATGAATTCTGCGTAATTATTTGTCAATGCCTAATGTTATTTCAGAATTACCCTATTTATATATTCATTGTATTTGATCACTAAATATCTTATATACTATGAGATGAAATCTACAAACTAGATAAAGATAGACGTGTTGAACTAGATAAATGTATTTTCAAGTACAGAGCGCGTTTTATCATTAGTTGTCGAAAAGTTGTTTATAAATATATCTTGAAGTTATTGGTTAATTTTGCCTAGGTATTGATAGTGTCAATATATCCAATTTTGATGTTTCTGATTCAGTCAGTCCTTTTCTGCATCTGGAAATATGGAATTATTAGTTAATGAGCTCTTAATATAATTATTTCGGATAATTAATTTACTTGATGGAAATACATTACCGAAATTATTATTCGATATAAACTGAATAAAAAATACTCGGCTAATTTAATAAAATTATATTGATTGCTTGACAGTTATTTCGGCGAGTAACCACATTTTCAATTAAAAATGGAGTTCAAAACTCGAAAATGGGGTGAAAAACGCCACAAAACTATTTTGAAGCAACATAGGTATATAGTTATGAGAACAAAGCCAAGTGTTTTTTATTCAGTTTGATCTTAAATACAGTGAAAGCTACTTATTCGCGCTTTATTCGCGATTTCACTATTCGCAGATTGAAAAAATGCAACCCAATTTCTATATAGATTTCGTTATTCGCGGATCTAATAGATATTTTTTGTAAGTGGTTCCGGAGTTTTTTTGTCTCGGAAGTTGAAAATTATTTAAAAAAATAATATAGACTTTGAGCAGATCTAGTTTTGGATAATGCACCAAGTAAACTTCGCGAAGTTGAAATTATGCATCCAAATATAAAGTGAAATTTTTTCCACCCAACATGATGAGTTGCTTCAACCTATGGAGCAAGAGATAATCTTGGCTTTGAAGCTCTATTACATTAGAGGAAACCTTCAAAATCATATTGAATGAAGTGGAATATGATCCCTCTATGAATGTTAAGGAATACTGGAAGGATTGACATAGCACAATGCATAGTAAACATGAAAGAATGATTGGAAAAACTGAAGCAATACACATAGAGTTCATGAATATGTTGGAAAACTGTGGCCTAGTCTGACTGCAGAAAATGTCGAAGAATCTGTGTACTGAAGCTGAAATTGCGAATGCAATAGGACGAGGTGGTTTCGAAAAGATAGAATCAAGTGACATTCAGATGTGGCTTCAATCGCAAGATGAAGATTTCATTGAAAGTAACTTGGAGGAAAAATCTTTAAACCATTGCCTAAGCCTGAACATAATAATTAAGCACAATGAAGAAAACATATCACCCATAAACATATCCCCTATAATCTCATATGAATTACCATTTCATATTCACGGTTTCTGTATTCGCGGCATATTTTCGGAACGGATACCCCGCGATATAATCCAAGGTCTCAAACGCTGGGAGCCACGAGGACGAAATCCGGATGCGTTGCGCCATAGTAAGATATTCAGTGGAAAAGCTCACCAGGATTTGGAGGGACTGCATAATAACCAAAAACAAAAAGGTTCGACTAATGAAATGCCTAGTCTTTGAGGATGCAAGATGGTCGCCAAATTGATGCGTTAGAAATGTGGTGCTGGGGACGCTGGCTCAGAATTCCATGGACTGCACATCGAATCAACGTCTCGATTCTGAAGGAGCTAAACATTAAAGACAGGTTATCGTCGAGTGTGAGGCTGCGAATCCTTGAATTCTTTGGACATATAACCCGAAACGAAGACTCTATCGAACGATTGGTGGTCCAAGGGAATCTCGAGGACAAAAGATCGCGTGGGCGCTTTCCAACAAGGTGGACAGATCTGATAAAATCTGTGACGCATTGCAGCATCAATGAAAACTCTAGAGCCGCTAAGCATAGAGCAGTGTGGCGCCGTATTGCGTGGGACGCAGTGGCACAAGACCGAGACACGACCACGACCACTCCGTCAAGAGTGAACGACTGAGAATGAGAAGAAGAAGAATACCCGCGAAAAAGAGCTTTTACTGTATATTTCAATTCTATAATCTTGCGATATGGAATTTCAATATCTAAGTATTTCCACCTCAACAACACTGTTTCAATTGTATATTGAATTTGAGTAGAATTTTCTTTAATTATGGCTGACCTAATTCTTATCAATAGCAACCATGCCTCCTTAAACTGTTATTCACTTTGTGGCAAGTGCGATAAGAAAAAGAGAAATGAATTGCAGAAAAAATGCTTAAGTGTTTTATCGAATATTTACGTCACAAGTTGAAGTATAATTGCTTTCTAAACGTTCAATATTCAATGGAATTATTTTGCAACAATACAAGTGGATTAATGAATATTTAGAGCTATTGATTTCCAATCCTGAATAAGTTAAATGAATGGGAATACGTATTCTTTTCAAATACTCTGATTTTGGTCATAAATTCGTTTGTGTGTTATTGGGCGAACGGAAAATTGAACTTTTCTTATTGAAAATATAGTTTCACTTTGATATGTGTGTGAATGTCGTATACTTCCGAAAACCATATTGATATTTACTTACTTTTTCGGGAACCATGTAATTTTTGTAGAAGAATTTCGAAAATAGATATATGAAAAATACACTCTGTGTGAAGTATAATACACACAAAGTCTTATTGAAATTGCAATCTCCTATTAAGGTATAACCATAAACTAAGAAGCAGACGATGAACTGAAACTGAAAAGTACATGTTATTAACATTTATATAATATTTATACATATCAAATTTTTCCAATATAACAGGCTGCTTAATTTTAATTTTTCATTGAGTTCGTTAAAGAGTAGCCATTCCAGAATGATGGAAAAAATAAATATATATTTCAATGACATTTGAGTTTTATAGATCTGAACCTGTCGTTTGATTATTATTTGGAAAATATCCTCACCTAATATTATGGGAAAAACATAAAAAATAAATGGTTTCGCTTATCTCTTGGTGAAACATTATGTTAAAAACATTAATTTAAAATTAACGCACATAGCTTAATTTTCACTCAATTTATTAAAAAACATATGTTTCGGGTGGTTAACCCATCATCAAGAGTATAAAATGCTACTTAACCTAACATTGTTACACTCAAATAACATTGTATACTCTTGATAATGGGTAACCACCCGAAACATATGTATAGTTTTTCAATATATTTAGTGAAACTTAAGACACTTAAGTGTGTTATTTTAATTTATGATTATTTCATTTTATTGTGAATTTATTTGGTTGTTCACAATTGAATTTTAACTTTCTCAATCTTCTCAGATATGTGGTCTCTTTATAAATAATCATAAACACCTATTTTCATTATTATGCAAAAGATGTATTTTTCACATCCACAATTTCAATTTGAAATTCAATTCTTCATGTAAGTTTTATGTTTCCAACAAAACACCAAATTTTTCGAAGATGTCGAACTAGTTTTTCGAACAATCTGATGCAGAAAATTGTGGCGTGCTCGAAAATTCGAGAAACCTTTTTGTCAGAATTTTGAAAAATCTACAATTTGTAGCGATACATTGAACATGAATGAATTCTTCTATTTTAAGGTCGGATTTTCGCTAAAAGTATTGATTTTTTTTGATAAAGTTCACACACACACACACACACACACACACACACACACACATATATATATATATATATATATATATATATATATATATATATATATATATATATATATATTATATATATAAAGAAAATGAATACTAGAACATTCATTTGAAAAATTCAAATTAACGAAGAGAATATTATAGTAGAGCTAGATATGTGAACGTGTACGATGTGATGTGTCCATTATTCTTCAAGTGATAAATGTTAGAGAAATATTGAAATCGATGCCACCTGATGGAAGTGTGAGATATATATGTTTCGTTCTAGAAGGAACTCGTCAGTCGAACCACGTCCATAGAAGTGAGGCAACGATTTCAATCTCCAAGCCTCTTCTTGTTACTCCAAGTGGAAGACCGTAGATTAATGAATACTCCACAATTCCATCTATAGGAATTAGTAGAAAACACCTCTCAGATCACAGACACACCAAGCATCGAAATTTCACATATCTTCTATACCCTTAGGTATTTACTAAATTGCAATGTCTATTTGACGAATATTATCATACGATGTTTTCAAATGTCAATAGGTTGCGTTAGTAGTACGCTCGCGTTTATTCCCGTATTTCAGGGGCCTATTCGGCGATATTTTTGAGGAAATGAAATTTTTTTGTGCTTATGGCACTGAATGAATATTTTAAGAAAATGAATACTAGAACATTCATTTGAAAAATTCAAATTAACTAGAGAATATTGTAGTACAGCTAGATATGTGAACGTGTACGGTGTGAAGTCTTTATTTTCCTTCAAGGGATAAATGTTAGAGAAATATAAATATAAATATCATTCAGTGCCATAAGCACAAAAAAATTTCATTTCCTCATATATACAAATATATATATATATATAATGAAATTTATGAAATTTGAAAGAGTCGGCTGATTCAAAAAAATGTTTACCAATTGAACTATTGTGACTGATCTCTTCAGAAACATCCAATGTTTTGTGGCTGGATTGTATGCAGTGAGAAAATAGTACAAATACATAAAAAAATGTACAAAGGTATTTAATAAGGCAAAAACACCCGTTTGGCCTCCTGGGACATATTTTACGCTGAACCATGTGAGCAAAATCATCATTGCGTGGTGGTAAATGTGGAGAAAAGTCATTTGTCGAAAACTTTTCTTCAGAACGAAAAAAATCTGCAAAACGACATTAGTATTATCTGAAAATTATACGCATAACTGATATTTTTTATGGGAAATGTGAGAAGTAGGTCCCCTGAAAGGAGGGGCAACCTTAGAGGGTGAAAAACGGGGGTTCAATATCCCGACAATAAGGTATAGTAATTTGACAAAAATTCATGAGTGAAAAGTAGAGTCATTCATTTTTCATCTAGATATTTTATCATGTAGTAGTTACGTATCCATTATTTATTTGTAGATTTTTTTTACATTCTATACTGTTCGAATTAATTGGGACAAAGGATAAAAAACAATGTTTTCGAAAAATTTTACCTTTTAATGAAGTAAATACATACAAAATAGCGTAAATGCTTCATATTAATATGAAGTATGTCCTCCTTTCGCAGAAATAACTTCTTGAACTCGTCTAGGCATCGATTGCACTAGCGTAGCGCAGATTTTGTTCAATTCGTCATCATGAAACCACACCTGAAATGCACTTATAATCATTTTTTTTGTAGTGCAATCCGTTTTTGCCAGTCGTTTCTTTGAAATATTTCATAAATGCTCGATGGGAATGATGGGAATCAGGTGAATTTCTCGGCAAATAAAGTAATTTTATTTTATTCTCACGCATAAAGGCCTGCACTTGTTTGAAATTGAGGCAGGGAGCCAGGTCGTGCTGAAATGTTCCATCAAACGTTTCCATGAATAGGGCAATGTTGCGCAATATTTCCATATATTTCACTCAATTCATCATTGCTGTTATAGGAGCTAATCGTCCAGTGCCATTGGTTGTGAAAAAATCCGAAAACATTTGCTTCGAAGGATGTTTTACTGTTTGCTGGATGTGATCAGGCTGCAAAGTTTCCTCATCACTTCGTCTAACAACACTTGATTTGTACCCTTGAACAAATAAATGTGTCTCATCACTAAAAACCATCTTCTTCCAGTCTTCCACCTCCAAAGTCCACGCACGGTACTTTCTGGCCCATGCCTAACGTTTCTTCATCTTTTTCTGGGTAAGCAGTTGTTTTCTTTTTAGTCTTCTTGCCTTACGGCCAACCTCCAGCAGCCGTCTTCGCACAGTTGAGGTGCTCTTCTCCACACCAGAAACTTCCTTTCGAAAAAGTCCCTTCGAAGATCAGTGCTTGGCTTTCTCGTAGCAATTTTGCTAAATCTTATCAACAATTTGTCTGTTCTAAGAGTAGTTTTGCGTTTGCGGCAACAGTTTATTTTTCTTGTTGGAGACGATGAGCCACTTTCTTCAAATGTTTTCAAAATTCTCGAAACGCTGGACTTTCCACACCAACAGTTTCAGGTATATCTCTTACAGTCATTGATGTGTGTTCATTGAGCGCGATAATTTTGGAACGCTTGCTCGAAGTAATATCCATATTTGGACAATACAGCACGTATCTAAATTGAAACCACCAACTGTCGCACCGGTAGGCTCACAACTAAATTGCTGGCGAGGTAAAACCGCTCAGAATGTAAATGATCGTCAATGTCGAACCTTCACGTCACCTCAGGTAGTAAACAAGCAGGTGTGAGGGTGTTTGGGTCACTCTGGTACTCACATACTTACTACAGTAACTCAAACGAGGAAAAAATGTTTTTCCCAATTAATTCGAACAGCATAGTATACATATACTTCATATGGAATTCATTGAAAAATCGCAGATGTCTGGGCGATGGTTTAATATAGTACATAATAAGACTTGGCTAAGCTTTTACACAATTACTCACAATTTAACTGAATTAGTGACAAAATAACAGATGATTAATAAATTTATTCTTTACTGACAATTGTCTTCTCTTATATCCAAAGGGTACTTCAAATAATACTTAGTACATATTCAATAAAATGAATATTTCGTTGAGAGTTATAAATATTTTTGTTAAGATATAGACATTTTCATATACTCACTGTGTCTAGAATATCGAGTAATTTCAATAAAAAATAAAAATGGGATAACCGCATTTCTTCTAATCCAATTTCAGAATTCGAATAATCCACTTCTAGACAAAGACCTGGTTTTCTCCTCAGAAAACATATTATGATCTAAAAAATAATATATACATTCATATATAACTGAAAAGACTGACCAGATGAAAACAGAATGAATCAATTTTACTGAGCATTGTCATAACTTCGGAATGATGCTCTTTTTCACTTTCTGAATTATTCTTTTCACTTCATCATTAAATTATTATTGAATTTTCTTTTATTGTCTTTTCCGAATAATCTATAGTTGATTCCCTGGAGATTATAGTAATATAATTTTCAGGGAAAATTTATTGCTGAATTTAAGCTGAATTACATATACATATTACATAGAACTTTCTTGAAATTCTTAGTTTGGAGGGAGGAAAAATTTTATCCACAGAGAGGAGTCATAACGAATTATTGGGTCGATGTAGTTCAATCTCATTGTAGAGCAGGAGAGAAACTTTATCAGTTAAATTTTTGTACAAATTACTGCACAATAGTATTGATTGTCCTCCTCTCTTGTCCGCTTTGAAATTTCGTGTTCCTAGGCAAAATTCTCGTAATACAGAATCATTTCACCTAGAGACATCGAGAACCAACTCCCTAAAGCAAACCCCATTTGGTTTAAGAGTTGATTCAATAGAGTTGCCAATAATTGTGGCATTCACTTTGACTCCACAGAATTTATTATCGGGAGTTATGTGAACAACGAAAATTGACGAAAATGAATTGATTTAGATTGAGTTATTTGTAATATTTCATCGAATGCTATAATGTAGTTATAAGTTACTATTTTTTTCAAATAAGATTGAGCTCTTTGTTGAATATATTTTTTAATCATTTAGTTATGTATTTAACATTGTTATTATTTTCTGTGATTGGGTGTTATAACTGTTGAGAATAAAGAACTTATTATTATTATTATAGAAGTCATATCACTGATATTACGTGGAGCATCAATATTTTCCACGTTCATTAGAGTTGAATAAAAATATATCCCAAATTTTGTAGTGATGTTTCGCTGCCACGTAAGTATCATATTATTGTTTCAATCGCAAAAAACTAACTCTAAAACGCAAATGAGTACTCATAAAAACTTACTCACTGAATAGAATATATGAAGGTTGAAAACCACTTGAAAAAAATCGAAGAACATAATAGTTTTTTTCAAGTTATATGGAGGTCTATTCTTCATATACCAAGGTCCAATAAGATGCACAAAAACCAGATACATTACGGTTAATATTATGGGTTTCCATACAGAGGTCATTATGTAATACTGGTTCACCCTTGGATCTGTATAAAGAAAAAGGTGAGTGATAATGATATAAATTTGAGATTCATTTGAAGGAAATATATGTTGAAGGGTTCAGATGGTTGATCTCATTTATTACCAAAGTAAATACATCGGAATAGTTGATTGAGGAGGGAGATATGTGTTTAAATTCCATATGAACTTATTAATGAATTGAAACATTTTTGAAAATTTAAAAATTTTTCATATATTGTCCTCCTACTAAACCATATTGTATATGATTTAGTAGGGGGAGTTGTTAACCTCGAGTTGCTCGTTAAGTGATCAATTTCTTGTATGTATTTATTTCGAGAACTTCCAGCAAGTTAAATTTCAGGCTTTTGTCTTCTATGTGTAGGATCTCGTAATTGTTCTTGAAATTATATTGGTTGTCGATACAGTGGTTTGCGAATGTTGCATCTGATCTTTTGTTCTGGAAACTTGTGAGGTATTCTCTTATTTTTGTATAAAATGTTCTATTTGACTGTCCCATTTGACAGTCCTGAATTCCCTACATCCACAGATTAACTATAAAGTTCCTTTTTATGAAATTTCCTGATATACTGTTTTTTTGGCGATGTGGTTTTTCTATTTTTAAGAAGTTTTTTATTTTATCCGAGGATTTTACAATGAACTTAAATAGTAAAAACTGATAACGGTTAATATTTTAAATTTTTTGGTCAAGTAGAACGCTTGATACAAGAATAAGAAAACACATAAGAAGCTACCAGAAAAAAATCATATTCGTCATTCGAAAACCACTGCATGAATAACCAACATAATTTCAACAACAATTACGAAATCATACACATAAAAAACGAAGGTCTGAAACTTAACTTCCTGGATGGTCTCGAAATTACATACATAATTAGATACAAGAAAACCGGTTACGACTTAACGGGCAACTCGAGGTCAACAACTCCCCTTACTTAACTTGAAGTTTGTATTGATATAGTTAGAGTTAATTCATTTTTATATCCAGTTTTTATCCACCTGATGAAGGTCTTGTAAACCGAAACAATATTGTAGTGGACATCGGAATAGGTATGACGCTTAGTGTATGAATGCAAAAAAATTAGAAAGCAAATAATATATTGGGGGACACTAACAATATAATTTGAAAATTAGGAAATTTATGATATTTAAAGTATTGAAATGAAAAATACCATAACAAATAACTTTGAATACTGTGTACAACACAGTTTTTATGGGTGGTAGTATGATTATGTGTAATAAAAATCCAATAATTAGGTTTGTATCTGATGCAGTATTTCAGTAGCATCTGTGGATAATCATACATAAAATATTTTTGTTTCGTAATCATATATTATTTACTTCATAATGATAATTGTTTTTTCTCTTTGAGGATCGACGTACTACTAGATATCTTCATGACAAATTTACTTGATCTCAATAAGATTAAGGGAATTGAATTGAACTCACCTGCATTTTCGTTTATAATTTTATCTAGATCTAGAAACATATTGGAAACCATTCGGAAAATTTTGAACTGTCTAGAATAAGCGTAAATGCAAAAGTAATGAATTGTGAGCAATTGAAGGTAAAAAACATTAAAATTTTCAGTTCTATCTACCTACCTGAAATTAAATTGTTCATTATCGCTGTTTTCGATAGAATGGTGACCTCAATTTCGTAGAAAATAGTAGAAAAATAGATAAATAATGTCCTGTATACAAAATGTGAATCGAAGTGGAAGTAGCATGGGGAAAAAATATTTATCAATTGTAATATGTATTATATTCTGGACACACACACACACATGATATCTGATCGAAAATTGAATATAAAATCAGATTCCAACACTTGAACTTTTGTTTTACACTTTTATTGATAACATAGCTTGACGCGTTTCGTCGTTACAAACGACTTCTTCAGATATTTTACTAGAATACTGACTAACTATTAGTTAACTCAGTTAGCTAACTCGTCGTTTGTAACGATGTTCCAGACGTTTGTAACGACGCTACGCGTCATGCTATGATGTCAATAAAGTGTGAATCAAAAGTTCAATTGTTTGAATTTTAGTTTATATTCAATTATAATGGATCTACATCAAATAAACGCCAATATGATCTAAAATTATTGGGAAATTAATTAATTTTTCATAATATTATTAAGATCTTCATTCTCTAAACATTATCTTCAACATTTTACATAATGTTGATTAATAACTAAATAACTAGGTAAATGAGTAAAATGAAAAGAAATATAACAAAGAGCAAAGTTAATCTCAAAAAACTAAAAAAGTAACTAATAACTAAGTAATGAAATCAAATGAAATATTACAAAGAACTTAATCTGAATCAATTTCTTTCAGTAATTTCACTTGTTCACATAACTCCTAATAATGATTTCTATGGGACCAAAGCGAATGTTACAATTATTACCAACTCTATTGAATGTAGACTCCATATACCAAATGGGTGATTGTATTAGCGAGTTGGTCTTTGGAGTCTCCAGATGGAATAATAGATGGTACTATAGATGGAACCATCTATAGTACGAGAATATTGCCTAGAAACACGAAATTTCAAAGCGGACAAAAGAGGAGGACAATCCATACTGTTGTGCAGTACCTTGTACAAAAATTTAAGTCATTCAATTTCTCTCTTTCCCTGAAATGAGATTAAACTAAATTGACCAACAATTCGTCATGATTGCTCGTAAACATTTCGCTACTAACTATAGCTTTATCTGAACAACGAAGAAATTTGGACAAAGATACATTTTAATTCAAATAAAACTGAGTGGTATTTCGATTTTCAATATAATTAATTCAAAACATGATAATATCGTTTCGCCAACACAGTGGCTTCATCAGATGTTGATGATAAACGAGCTATTACATTGTGGACTGCGTATATTTATCCTGAAGTGCGTGAGGTGGGAATGACCATAAAACACTGTTCTTCTTTTACAAGGGATGACTATAGAACATATTTCTTCTGAATTGTGGGGGATGAGCATAGAATACTTTTCTTTGATTGAATTTTTACTGGAATGAATTTAATAAGGGAGAATTATTGATTAAAACTTGATCATTCAATAAACTGTTCGATTTCTTCCTCTTATTGATTTCCATGGCTTCTAACGGGGTTAGTTTAATGAGAAATTAATGAAAATTAGATTAATGGAAAGATACATTTATTGAAAGATCAAGATATTCACAAAATAAATTTAATTTTTCTCTGCCACAGGCTACTCAGAAAATGTTGGATATAAACAATGTGATAAATTAAGCTCAGATATTGGAATAAACTGAAAAAAATTAAAAATTTCGAATTTTATTCAAAATAAAATTCATATCTAGCAGAAAATATAGGAATATAAGCGTGTGTTTAATGAACAGTGAATATTTGGATGATTATTTTGAAGAAATAACACTTGGCAAGGTATCACAAAAATGTTTATTGCATTGCTTGAAAATTGTTTCAAAGCAATCCAGATTTTGAAGATGAGTGATAAAACACAACGTGAAGATGTGAAGTTGATGATATAGCAGATAAGCTTTTGCAAATGTGGTAACACCTTGAAACTACTGTCAAGCAATAACTTAATAAAATTTTTATCAAATTAAAAGCCAAGTGTTATTTATGCAATATATTCGACAAAGTTTAACCAAGAGATCAGCGAACAATCAAACAGCTTTATATGGGTAACTGAGAATGATTGAATTCAATAAATTGAAAAATGTCGAGAATTAATTCTGGTTATGTCAAAACGATTTCACAATGGATAGATGCAATTATGCTCTTGGAAATCTTTTATATCATAATAAATGAAAGTACTGAAATCAATATCAATTTTTTTTCTCAAGTTTGCAACTGATTCAGTCTGATTACAAAATCTGAGCTGAAAACTACCATTAATTATTCTCATAATGCGTTTATTTCTGAAGCTTTTCGTTTAGTGATCGTTTTCGTTTAGATTAATGCCTATATTAACCAGTGAAAACCTGAGCTATTACTGCGGCCTCTTCAATTAATATAATTATTTTTACTGAATGTGCTGAACACAATTAATTCTTCCAAAGTTAATGCATTTGTGGGCTGGAACTGAGGCTCTCCCATTTCTATGCACTGTGGAACAGAATTAATTATCAGCAGAATACTTCGAGTAAGTAATGAACATTCAGGTGAATTCATATCATGTGCAGTATACCTTGGAGTTGGATAATTGGAAAGATAAAGCGAACGAGATAGATTTCAATAAGTTGGTGAAGGTATTTTCAACTCAAAAACTAACGCAAGTGATTATCAACACTAAATCTACTAGAAAACAAGATGTATATGTGATAAATCGACTTCAGAATAAAAAAAGTCCACATTAATGGTTTTCTATACTATAAATAAAGTGAACATTCCAGAACAGAAACACACATTCAATCAAGTGAAACATAATATCTCACCGAAAGCAAGATCAAAACTCAACAGCAAAATAACCACAAAGCCACAAACCATGAGAAACCTCGAAACACCGCAAAATTACATCGATAATAACTTCTCCACAATATTTTTTTTGAACGCAATTTGGACAAAACACGAAATTCATCTGATAAGATGTTATAATTATTATCATAGATTCCGTTATACAAAAAGAAAACGACCGTCTAAAATACTGCGTTCCATGTCTAGGTAAGCTGATAGTGTTCTTATGCCTTACATTTAAATTATGAATATCAGTCCTAAAACGTATCTTGTTGTACAAATATGGAGGTACTCGATGTTTTTGACTTAATTCTTATGAAAACACGTTTTGAAGAAGAACTGAATCACTATGTGATATAAATACAAAGTGTAATGTTGTCTCTTTCACAAGAAAAAGAGACCTAATTGACTGTGACTATAGCGTCGGTGGTCCGGTTCTTTCTCGTTCTGATAAGGTGAGAGATATTGGTGTAGTCTTCGACCAGAAGCTTTTACATCACCCAACTTATTTCATCTGCCTCGAAAATATATGGATTAGTTAAACGCAATGGCAAATATTTTAATAATTCCTCTACATTCATAGGACTATTCAATACCCTAATCCGTAGCAAGTTGAAGTATGGCAGCACGATCTGGCATCACATTTACACTTGCCATCAACGCCATCTTGAGACTATTCAGAGAAGGTTCTTGAAATTCTTAGTTTGGAGGGAGGATAAAGTTTATCCACAGATAGGAGCCAATCATAACGAATTATTGATTCGATTTAGGTTAATCTCATTGCAAAGTAGGAGAGAAACTTTATCATACAAATTTTTCTACAAATAACTGCACAATAGTATTCATTTTCCTCCTCTTTTGTCGTTTTGAAATTTCGTGTTACTAGGCAAAATTCTAGTAATACAAAATTATTCCACCTAGAGACCCCAATGACCAACTCCCTAATACAATCCCCCATTTGGTTTATGGAGTCTACATTCAATAGAGTTTTTAATAATTGTGACATTCACTTTGACTCCATAGAATTTATTATTAGTAGTTATGTGAACAAAGGAAATTGACTAAAATGAATTGACTTAGATTGAGTTCTTTGTAATATTTCATTGAATGCTATAATGTAGTTATCAGTTACTATTTTTTTTTAGATTAGATTGACCTCCTTGTTATATCTTTTTCATTTTAATTATTCAGTTAGTATTCAACATTATGTCATTATTTTCTGTAATTGGGTATTATACCTGCTGAGCTTAAAGAACTTTTCATTATTATAATGAACTTATTTTTCTCCACACGTTTAGGTCACTGGTGTGTAATTTCAATGAAAAAGTGCGAACAAAACAATCTAATCAATGTAGTATGTTTCTTACTCAATGGTCCATCAACATCCATTCAACATCCAAAAGACCTTTTTCGACCACTAAATCACAGAGAAATGGAGACGCAATACTCTCACTCTATGAAATATAGGCTTACTGTGTTACTATCATAAACTTTTGTTAAATAAATTTCATGGACCGGATTCGGAATCACATTAACCTTATTCAAGCGTCAAGTTTACACAAATAATTTCAGAGGGAATGTCGTCCTTCTGAATCATAGAGCAGAATAAAGATCATAGAATCTGAAGAAGGAGAGGATGAAGTGGTTCATAGAGAGGGAAAAGATTTTGAATTTCTATGATTTTCATTGTAGCGTTTCAAATACTTTGACAACGATGATAAAAAAAAGGCATGTTGATTTGAAAAGTCTCTCGGTTTATTTTCAAAACTTCTTCGAGACTGGATGGCATATCTCTCTTGTGGAAGCATTTTGCTTCTAGAATTATTGAAAATCGGATATCATCATAGATAACTCATGTCACCCATATTCACATAAAATGGCAGCTTTTCTCAGTATGATACATAGACTAACTAATATACCTTTATCAAAAAAAAAATTTCAATGAAGAAATGAACATCATTAAACAGGTTGCAGTTTATGATAATTATGGGAGCGAACTAGTGTCAAAAATTCTTCAATCAGATTCTAAAATCTAGGATTAGTACTTCCTCATCTGTCTGATAGAAATTGGAAATATAATAGTTTAACATGCTTTGCAGCATCAAGTCGAAAAGTCGAAACCTTTTTACAGAAACATAATTTTAGTATTTCATTCAGAACAAATAATAATTTATCGAGACACATCAAAAACAATAAAAGCAAAATTAAAAGAGAAGATGAATATGGTGTTTACCAATTGAATTGTGGAACATATCTCGGTATATATAAGTAAAATAAGTACAAATTTCGGTACTAAAATACATCAACATTAATATAGTTTCACATGAAATAAAAGCAATTCGAATTATGCATTTATTAACAGAAAACCATACTTTTGATAAGAATTTCAAAATGTTACATAATATACAGAAAAGAAGTTTGGGAAATAGTGGGAATAAATCGGCATGAAAATTCTGGAAATTTTCTTGATGAACAGATAGAATTGAACAATTTACCCTTGTTGAACCTTTTCAGGTAAAAAAATTTAATTTTAGAATGGAATATCTTGGATTAAACCCAGTCATAGAATCTCAAATTGCCTTGATATTTATACCTGTTTCTTCAAATTTGTTGTTAGTATTCTGTTAGCATCTGAAAAAGTCGTTTGTAACTAAGAAACGCGTCATGCCATTTTGTAAATAAAGTGTAAATGAAAGGTTCAAGTGTTTGAATTTTAGTTTATATTCAATTTCTCATGAAAGTTATGCTCCTCAAAGTTCCGATAAAACTCTTTTATGCAATTGTTTATCTTCGAAAGCGATCAAGTCTCTTATCGAAGGCTTTATTTCCTATATTTTAATTTCTTATCGTCACGTTCTACAATGTTTATTTCCAAGTTGTTCCCTATTTTTATGTACCATCTAGTAATAAAAATCTATTTTCAGCGACTTCTATTTTTCGTCATATATCTGATTACTGCTCTCGGAAAATCGGCTTCCCTTATTCTGTCGCCACCGCAAATCATCCCTTGCACGCACTAACCCCACCATAATCAAGCAACCATTGCAATCACACAGGGGACACAGAGTGGACGCCAACGCGCATCCCCATTGAGTCACACGCCGCTGTCAGAATTACTTCACTGTATCGAGGGTGGCCGTGGTGGAGGCGCGATTTCCGCTTCTGTCCTTCTAAACACGTCTGATCGATTCGATAATCCTGACTATTTTTCGAGGATCTATGTTTTTTGAGTAGGAAGTAACGTCAGATTCCACTGATTCTCATTTTTGGCTGTTTAGTGAGTAGAAAATCAATTGTTGTATTGTGTGGATTCACCTACGATAGTGACGTTTAACTGTGGCACAATCTTTGGATTTAAATACTTTCTTCAGGTATAATTGGATCAATATCGATATAACAGTAAACAACTTTGAAAACAAAAGGTAAGAATAATTGCAGGATGAACTGGTTTCAATTTCTTAGTAACATACCTACTGAGATTGTCCAATCGAATATTAAATAAAACTTACAGTTCCTTATACGTTCTTATGATGCAAATAAGTTTCAAAATATGTATCTTCATCAACTGATGCCAGTAGCATGTTCTTATCCAAAAGTTGCCAACTCAATATGCAATCTAAATGTGTGTATATAATATCTTTATGGCAACATTACATTTTATACTATGAGTGATTAAAAGCTTGTCATAGCCATTCCTTTACATTTGATTTTATTTTTACACATGAAAATATCACAATAATTAGAATGTTTCAATATGTAGTAAAGAAAATGTTCACAACGAATGTGTTTTGAACCAGAATAACGAAGAATTCGATTCTATGCTGCTGTATATGAACTGTAAAAGATTAACCAGGAATATCAGTTATTAGGTTCATTGAACTATCTGACATAAAAAGCACTCTTATACCTGAAATTACGAATAGTCTGATGGCTAATATTTACACTACGAAGGATATTACTGTGGCGTCAGATATTTTACTAGCACAGTTCTTCACTTTTGCTCATCTCGTATAGGAACGTTGTTTCAGAATATAAGATCTAAATTGCACACCTATGTCGTTTAAATACAAACTCATGAGAGACACATGTTCAAACGAATCACCCTTGTATATTCCATAATATCGACTATATATTTTAAAGAACCCAAGATGCTCCCTTGCGGTATTCCAGTTTCACATAAAATTAATGACTGAGATTGAATTCTCGCTTAACTTGGTGAATTATAATTAAATATTGAATTAAACTCTAATGTTTCATGATTATATTTAACAACATGAATTTGTCAACATGTTTCGAGCGTGAGCTCATTTTCAAGACTGAAAAATCTTGAAAAAATCTTTCCAGTCTTGAAAATGAGCTCACGCTCGAAACATGATGACAAATTCATGTTGTTGAATATAATCGTGAAACATTAAGCCAAGAGTTTAATTTAATTCAATAATAATCACATATAATTAGATATACTGCTTTTATGATACCTCTGAGTATGCTCAAGAGATAACTTGTGGAAATTTCTCTACCACAATAATGCTTAACCATGAATGCCTATATTTTGGGCTCATCAAGAGCCAATTCATATTTCGTCTCAAAGCTCTGCCCTATTCTAAAAGAAACAATAAGCATCTCACTGTCCAAAGCTGAATTAATACCAGTCTCGTATCAGTCAAAAATCTCTATATTTTTCTCCCCTTTTTGTTGATTAATGAAATTTTGGGCCAGATTTTTGCATACAAAAGTTCGCTCCGAATATTTTTCTAAGATTCAATCTCCTGACTCGAAGATTTTATGCTCGAAAAGAATTCAGAAGCACGGCATACAAGCTTGCTTCGAATACTTAGTGCTGAAAAAAGTGCTGAATGAAGTGATGACCTTTAGCACTTTCCTAGCAACCACTGTCATAGAAGAAACCCAAATACACAGTTTATCCACACATAGTTGTACGATAACGAATGAAAATATCGAGAAAAGATTATTGAGAGTGAACTCCAATGTCATAGTTTGTCAAAGTTTTTTCGTGAGTTAGAGCTCAAATGAAAAAGATGAAAAATTTATTAAGGCAAAACTGATTCTCACAAATAGAGTTTTACAAATGTGAGAAAAATACGAATGTGACGTCAGTATCAGCGGTTACTATTTTTTACAATGTGAATCTTCTAGATTTTGCATCGCAAGATCACTTCAAATAGTCAACAATTTGTGATGCAATTTTGAGATATAAACAATGTTCTGAAAACCTTTGCTTATTTGCACTATGTTATGACAAATCCTACAATGATGAAACTCAAGATTTTTCAATTTGTGGCTTTTGGTAATCGTTGTTTATGACCATAAGGGCTTACAAAGCTTTACTGATTCAGATGTGCTATCAAACGATGTTCATTTCTTTTATAGAATATTCCTACTTGTTTCACTCAAGTAGAAATTCAAAATATAATTGCAATGAGCATTTATCACAATAGTTTCTATGCTCTTTTTCCATGTAAATATTCAATACTTCTCTATTATATACTCGTACATACCTCTAATAGACTATGATGCAGGATTATTTCACGAACTTACTACAACACACACAAGCAATATCAATAAACTTCTAATGGAGTTTATATTGTTTTTCATTTCGGTAAGTTGAGTTATTTCAATGAATGTGATGTCCGAACTGGTGAACTGCACCCCATTATTCTTCGTGAAACGGTTCCCTGCATAATATCCGAGACATTAAGAAACTGGGTTAGTTTATTTCAGATTATAGGGCATAAAATCAATAAATCGATTGCCATTATTATTGCCGGGTGAATTTGACATAAATTCAACTATAAAGAGTTGACTAGGAAATCATCTGAGATTGATATTTTATTACCTGCATTTGGGATGGAATTTTTATCAGTAAATGCTTGTTCAAGTAAATATCAATACCACTCGAAGTATATCTGAACATTTGATTATAGTTCACAGAGATTCAAATTGATGTTGTCTTTTTAAAAAATAAGGATCATCATCGAAAACTGAATGGAATTCATCAGGGTGGTTACCAGAAATAAAAACTGTATTTCAATCATATGAATTATATTAAGATTAAGTTAATGTTCGCGAATGGAAAAGCCTTTAGTGATAATATTCACTAGGTTTTTTTACATTAGCATTTTACATTTTGAGATGCCATTCAGAACAGCGCAATAGAATGTCGTGATATTTTCAAGAACTTCTATTGTCTACATATGTCTTTGTAATACATAATATTTTAATTTTAGTTTGTTTTATTTGGTTACTTCATATTACTATTGCAATTGATTTTGATTTTTTTTGTTGACTTCATCTAATACATTTAATTAACTTCTGTTGACTACGTGTGTCTGTAATAAATACCATTTTATTTTCAGTTTGTTCCATTAAGTTATTGTTTACTATTTCAATTCATTTCAATTTTATTTTCGTTGTATATATTCGGTAACACTCTCTTTTTCAGTTTTTTCCTCAATTTTTTTCACATTTATTATTATTTGTGTAAAGTTTGTTATTTTTTCCTAGGAATATCGGTACATCGATATTCTATGAACATGTTGCAAGATACGAACTGATTCGAAGATACATGACGAAGAAAAATGTTTCTTAAGTCATAAACTGAGGAAAACACTGATGATCATTCGAGGACAAAATTCAGCAGCAAATTTTAATTGTCTTCAAAGTGCTGATTCACATTCATCATTATGAATGAAATTATATCGAGAAGCTCATGAGACGATTTGAAAGCGGAAATTACAAAAACTACGCAGGATTTTTTCATTTAACCTATAATTATATTCAAGGTTGTTCTCATCATGATAAATATGTACAGATCTACGAGAAACATCTGCTGTAAGTTATTGACTATATAAGGTTATTTCTGTTAGTATTGAGGAACTAATTGAGATACGAGGGCCTTTTTGTACTTAATTCATACTCAAACGTAAGCATTATGTATTTCCAAAAATCACAACTGTCTAAATGACCATTTGAGAAAAATTTTGTTGAATTTGAAACAGAAGTGCATAATGGCGAATGCGCTAGTGAATTCAATCAGAAGCAAGGACCAAATATTGCTTTAAATACTTGGATAATTTTTAATAAGTCTCCGATGTCATAAACATTCACCTATTGGAACTTTAGTTATATTTAGATATAATTTAGAAATTACCATGTGAATCAATTATAAGTTAAATCAATAATAGTGACATTTTTGTACTTTTGTTGAGATTCATTTTATTTCCATCACTATTTTTGTTGCAGAATATGCTTTTCTGACATTGATAGAAAAAGAATATTCATAGAAAAATTTTTTTCTATATTAATCATCAGATGTATAAATTGAATGAGACCTGAGAATAATTTGTATTTTGTAGAGTTAACCGGAGACTTCACATCCATTTCAGGTTTTACTGAAACATAACACATTCAATGTGAAAGGCCTCAGTAGGTTTTATCGGAAGCCAATTATAATGGTTTCAATTCACTGATTAGGTTAAGTTACAGGGCAATTCAATTTCCGGATTTCGACTAACATGTTCTTTCGGTTTATTTACGACTTCCTCTAGACACCTGTCCCTTAGATAACTCAGACAATTTCCTCCAGAGACTGAAGAAATTTATATGTTTCCTCTTTAATCTCTTCAAGTAATGGATACTGCTTTAAATTAAATCACCAAATATCTTCATTTCATTCTGAAAGGATCGAGTGTTTATATGTATATTCATATATACATATACTGTTTGATACTTATTGTATAACATGGAGGTTTCGCTTATCTCTTGGTGGAACATTATGTAAAGAACAATGAATAAAATTGACACACTTGGCTTTAGTTTCACTAAATGTATAAAAGACTCTTCATATATTTTGGGTGGTTAACCCATTAACAAGAGTATACAATGTAACTGACAAGAGTAACATTGTATAATCTCGATAATGGGTTAATCATCCGCGAAATATGTGAAGTTTTTAATATACTTAGTCAAACTTAAGCCAATTCTTTAAATTTTAATTTACTGCTTGTACTATATGATTGTTTCTACTTTTTGATTATCAAGGGTTTTTCTCGATTATTTTCAAAAACAGGCTTATTATGTGAAAAACATTATTTTCGTTGACTCTTCATTGTTTATTACAATTTTGTTAAAACTAATCCTGAATCTTTGAATTCGAAGTAATTTATGAAACCCAATTATGCATTTGTTTCGACAAAAAGTTTTGACGAAGTTGTGATCAACAACGAGAATGGAGTTTTTTCTAATTCTAAATTTGTTATTCCTGAAAAATTGAAAAATATATATCATAGTAAATTTCGGAATGATACACCCAATTTTACGTATTTCCATAGTAATTCTGGAATTTGGGAACGACATTTGATAAAGAGTGGTTTACTTAATATACTACTGACTGGCGAAGCGAGATGATGAGACAACAAAAAATGATACCTTGATTATTCATCACCACAGGTCATGAAGTAAATAACTACTATTTCGGCGATGACATGAAACAGTGAAATTGCTCAAACTGATATCATGATATCGATATCTAAAATGTTTTCCATATAGAACGTTCGACAGAAGTATTTAAAACTGCCATTTCACATCACATTTGAGAAAGGCATCTTGTATTGAACAAGGGAAATTTGAGAAAAATCGCTTTATTGAAACGAGTAACGTTCAAGGCATTCCTGAATGTCATATATCTAAATGATTATACTTCTATGCATTTTAGAATGACATTTGAAATAGTACTATGCTGTTCGAATTAAATGGTACAAAGGATAAAAAACAATGTTTTCGTAAAATCTTACCTTTCAATGACGTAAATACATACAAAATAGCGTGAATTCTTCATATTAACATGAAGTATGTCCTCCTTTCGTAGAAATAACTTCTTGAACTCGTCTAGTCATCAATTCCACTAGAGTAGCGCAGATTTTCTTCAATTCGTCATCATGAAACCACACCTGAATTGCACTTATAATCATTTTTTCTTTTGTAGTGCAATCAATTTTTGCCAGTCGTTTCTTTAAAATATTCCATAAATTCGAGTACTTTTACTTCATTCTCACTCATAAAGGCCTGCACTTGTTTGAGCCAGGTTGTGCTGAAATGTTCCATCAATCGTTTCATGAACGGAACAATCCTGGTGCACAATATTTCCATATATTTCACTGAATTCATCATTCCTGTTATTGGAGCTAATCGTCTAGTACCATTGGTTGTGAAAAAACGCCAAAACATTTGTTTCGAAGGATGTTTTACTGTTTGCTGAATGTGATCAGGCCGCAAAGTTCGTCAGGCATCACTTCGTCCAACAACACTTGATTTGCACCTTTGAACAAACAAATGTGTCTCATCGCTAAAAACAACCTTCTTCCAGTCGTCCACAGTCCACGCACGGTACTTTTGGTCCCATGCCAAACGTTTCTCCATCATTTTCTGGGTAAGCAGTTGCTTTCTTAGTCTTCGTCTCCTTGCCTTACGGCCAATCTCCAGCAGTCGTTTTCGCATAGTTGAGGTGCTCATCTCCACACCAGAAACCATCAAATCCCTTCGAAGATCAGTGCTTGTCTTTCTCGGATTAATTTTTCTAATTCTTATCAACAATTTATCTGTTCTTGGAGTAGTTTTGCGTTTGCGGTCACAGTTTCCTTTTCTTTTTGGAGACGATGAGCCACTTTCTTCAAACGTTTTTAAAATTCTCGAAACGCTGAACTTTCCCACACCAACAGCTTTAGCTATATCTTTCACAGTCATTGATGTGTGTTCATTAAGCGCGACAATTTTAGAACGCTTTCTCGGAGTGATATCCATCTTCACCAACTGTCGCACAGGTAGGCTCACAACTGAATTGCTGGCGAGGTGAAACAGGTCAGAATCTGAATGATGGTCAAGATCGAACCTTCACGTCACCTCAAGTAGGAAACAAGCAGGTGTGAGGGTGTTTGGGCTACCCTGGTACTCACATACTTACTACAGTAACTCAAACAAACAAAAAATGTTTGTCCCAATTAATTCGAACAGATAGTAGGTAATACTTTTGGTATTGGCGATAGGCATGGCACAATTAAAATTAAAATAAGGAAAAACCTTTTTTGATCTCCAATCTCTCAACGGAATATAATAATTTAGATTGTTTCACAGCACCTGAAGTAAATTACGACTCTTTCGACGATGACATGAAACAGTCAGGTTGCCTGAATCGGTTATCACGATGTCGATATCCAAGATGTTTCTCATCTAGGACGTTCACGGGTAACATTTCGAACCCGCCTAACTCATTTCTCGAGGACTCGTTAGACCGCACCGGCCTTATCTCTGAAGCAATAATCTCGTGTTATTGTGGCACGTGAATTGCGGCGCTCGACGCTATCAACACGTAACCTTATTATAACTTTCTGAGTGGAATCCGATACTCGGTGGAAGACCCGATCGGGCCATTTAACTTGCAGCCGACAATATACTACATATAACTTTTTCCAGTTCAACGAGGAACGAAATTCGGAATCAAAGTGATATAATGTCGGAGTCCTGACGTCCCCTCTCGTCATTATTCAATTTACTGAATTTGAAATATGTGGTAGTAAATGGGATGGCGAAGGAAAATGAAATTTGCTGAAAAGAATTACAGGAAATGAAGAGGAATTAAATGGCCATGTTCAAAGAATGGAGATCAACAGATTAGTGCAGTTTTGCAAACGTGAGATCTCGAGTGAGAAAAGACAGCACATTTGACCACTGAAAAAATTAGGAAAAACTTTTCCTTATCCACGAAATAGAGATGGAAGATGGCAAAGATCATATCTTACTTTTTATATAGGAAGGAGTTCTTCTCTGAAGAACTCTTCATTCTCCTTCTTAACTCAATGGAAAACATAGTAGATTGTAAGTTACCTATTGAATCAATTTAAATTGTTACATTTTCAGCATATAAAGAAGAGGAGCTAATATTAGAAGATTGAAAAAAAGAATCAAAGTCAGTAATGAAAAAAAGGATTGAAGCTCTTGTAGAGAATCTGCACTTTCGCAGTCAAAACCCTTCAATATGTCTCTTGCATTTGTCATGATCAGTGTGACTCACATTGATGAAAAACGTTTTATACAATTAAAAATAGAAGACATTTTGCCAATTCAGTCATTTACCAGTCTGCACCAGCCTGCATGTAGATCTTGTTTATTTTTTGTGTCATATATTTGAAATCGGCATTTGATCTAACATTGTTATTTCGTTCAGTTTTGGCAATAAATTAGGCATTCGTGAATTTTAAGACAAGGTGAAATCAGGATTCCTAGGTGTGAAAATACTTCTCTAGTTTCCTAATATGTCCTTATCATATGAAGGGTATTTTTTCAAGAGCTATAAAACTTTAAATTGCAATAAAACAACGATGGATCATTCGATTGACAAGAATTTTTTTTTATTCGAAAGATAATCTCGTGGCACTACATTTTGAATATGATTTCTGGCATATGACCGCCACGGCTGTCTCGGATGTAGTCCAATCTGGACGTTCAATTTTCGATGACTTTTTTCAACATTTGTGGCCGTATATCGACAATAACACGGCGAATATTGTCTTCCAAATGGTCAAGCGTTTGTGGCTTATCCTCATAGACCAATGTCTTTACATAGCCCCCACAGAAAGTAGTCTAGCGGTGTTAAATCACAAGATCTTGGGGGCCAATTCACAGGTCCAAAGTGATAAATTAGGCGGTCACCAAACGTGTCTTTCAATAAATCGATTATGGCACAACAGCAATTATTCAAACTGAGATTGAATTCTTGCTTAACTCTTGGTGAAACATAATTGAATATTAAATTAAATTAAACTTTTGGCTTAATGTTTCACGATTCATTTAACAATATGAATAGTCAACATGTTCCGAGCGTTAGCTCATTTTCAAAACTCAAAATCAAGACTCGTTTGAGTCTTGAAAATGAGCTAACGCTCGAAACATGTTGACTATTCATATTGGTAAATAAATCGTGAAACATTAAGCCAAGAATTTAATTTAATTTAAAATTATTCAAACTTATACAACTACCATGTTAAGTATTATATTTCAAATGCTAAGTGTATTTTCTGAAAATTCGGATAAATTTCACATGTTGACTTTCACGAAATAGATGAAAATTCAAAAGAAATCACAAGCATACTGGCCTTGAAATGTTATCAGCCTCCTCTATCTCTATATGTTGCGTTTGAGGTAGCAAACTATGATATGGATTTATCATTCTTATTGTGAACCCATCCATGTGCCTTGGGAAAGCCGAGATCCTGCAAACTGTCCTGATATAAATGGAATATCTGAGTGGGTGCATTATGAAGAATTTATTTCAATCTTGAATAATTTATACCGGAGTCGTGTTTCCTTATCTCCCGAACTCCGTTTTCATGTGTTGGAGCAACGAATTCGTTGAGAGAAAGTGTAAATATAAAATCCCTATTTCACATTCGTTACTAAAGGAAAATCTCGCAAGGGGACAAATGCCATATTTCACGTCTTTCTAAAACGCTCCCGGGAAGAATCCTAATTTCGGTGATATTCAAATCTTGACAGTTTATTCCGATCTGTGTTCTGGATGGGGATAATGTCGGGATGCATTCGTGGTCGGGACAGGCCCTGAGGGAATGTTGTATTTTTCAGTATTCTCGAAGTACAATGATATATCATTTCACAGATTTTCAGATTGTGGAGCATTCTAACTGTAAGCAATGACAATGACGAAGTGAGCTCAAAGTAAACTGTTTCACCTTGAACTCACCTTGAAATGTTTTTGTGGAGGACTGCACTTTCAATTCTTTCTCACGAGATATTATTCAAAAAAGCCACATATTTTGAGGAATTCAGTTGAACTGAACATTTGAGAGTATGAAATTCTGTGGTCTGTAGAAATTTTCAACTGATTATCAGTGGGGTAGAATGATAGATGTACATGGAAATTAATGGTTCCTTTATCGCGAGGGAATAAAATCCACGAATTCCGTTAATTTAGAACCAATAGAAAGCACTCCTTATATTCAATAATAAATCATAAACAAAATAAATAAACATAAACATTGTACTGATCATCCAAAGCAGATATATATATATATATATATATATATATATATATATAATAGATTTCGAACAGATTTTCTATACACAATTAATAATAGAACCGAGTTATCTGGGAAAATTTAGTACAGCCGTCGAGATTGAGCCCTTGTTGTTAGATCCTCGGAGCCTCCCAGCATGTTCAGAATCTTGAAGATTATGAACAGATTTATATAGTTAGAATAGAAAAATATTTTATAATAATGCGTTAGGCAATAATTAAGTAGGTTAACGCAACTATTGCGAATATCAAGGGTTCACCATACTCGCATGAGTGTGATGAAATTCATTTTAGCGAGTAATCAGTTTTGATTTATGTATAAATACGTTAATATTTTCTTGAATAAAATCAGTTCTACATCAGTAGTCAACTCATTCACCTGACAAGGAGTAGGCAAAGTGGGCAAAGGGCCTTCTCAGCACCGAAACCTTTTCATATCGATTTCCAGGAATCGGGAGAATTGAGCCTTAAATTGTTTGTCCATCAGTCGACAACTAATCAAACCCCTGACAAGGAGTATGCAAATTGAAGCCTTGTCAGGGGGAAATTTCCTAGTGGGGAAAGAGCACTCCACATCTTTAAACATGGTCCTTCGAGCCGAATAATCACCCCCTGACAAGGAGTAGGCAGATTGAGGCCTTGACAGCAACGAACCCTTTCATACCGATTTCCAGGAATAGGAGAATTGGGCCTTAAATTGGTGGTCCATCAGTCGGCAGCTAGATTGAGGCCTTGTCAGCAACGAACCCTTTCATACCGATTTCCAGGAATCGGGAGAATTGGACCCCACATAGATGGTCAACATCTGTCAAGGAGTAGGCAGATTGAGGCCTTGTCAGCACCGAACCCTTTCATACCGATTTCCAGGAATCGGGAGAATTGGGCCCCAAATTGGTTGTTCACAAGTCGGCAGCTAATCATCCCCTGACAAGGAATAGGCAGATTGAGGCCTTGTCAAAGGAAATTTCTTTGTGAGGAAATAACACTCCACATCTTTGAACAGTGACACATATAGTGCTTATAGAGTATATGTGATTATAAATACAAATGAGAATGAGTTAAGCCAATCTCGAATATTTAAGGTTTTATTGAGTACACCGAGTTCTGCTAAGACTTTGAACCCATAGTTCGGGTTTTTCGTCAGCTGAGTTTTCAGTCTTCTTTTCAATATTGTAGTCCACATGAACGAAGAGATCAATGTCATCCGATAAATTAGATTCCATTGAAAAATATGCTATTTTTTATTGTTCGGATGCTTCCTGATAATAATTATGATAAGTTCTTCATTATCAACAGGTATAATAAACAATTATACCTGTCAGTATAGACATGTACAAATAGACAAGAGAAGAGGACAACCAATACTATTGTGCAGAAATTAGTACAAAAATTTGAGTGAAAAAGTTTCTCTCCTGTTCTGCAATGAGATTGAACTGAATCGACTCAATAATTCGTTATGATTGACTACTCTCTAGTGGATAAACTTTATCCTTCCTCTAAACTGAATAATTTCAAGAACCTTCTCTGAATTGCCTGAAGATGGCGTTGATGGCAAATGTAAATAGGATGCCAGATCATGCTGCTATACTCCAACTTGCAACGGATTAGGGTATTTCATAGTGCTATGAATGTTGAGGAAAGACTGAAACATTGGCATTTGCTTATAACGAATCCATATATTTTCGAGACTGATGAAATAAGTTGGGTGATGTGTGGAATGAAGGAAAGCTCCTGATCGAAGACTACACCAAGATCTCTCACCTTATCAGAACGAGAAAGAACCTGACCACCGACACTATGATCACACTCAATCTGATCTTGTTTTCTTGCTAAAGAGACAACATTACACTTTGACACATTCAAACTCAAATAATTGTCCTCACAGCAACTAGCAACATGGTCCAGCGAGAGCTGAAGTTGAACACAGTTGTCCTGTGTTCTAATTTCATGATATAGTTTCAAATCGTCCGCGAGCATGAAATGTGGAGAGAGAATATTATCCATCAGATCATTTACGAACAGAATAAATAACAGTGGTCCAAAATTAGAGCCTTGAAGTATTCCAGAGGTAGATATGAATTCAGACGACTGTATACCCTCCAGCTGTACGAATTGACGTCGGCCAATCAGGTAAGATTGAAAAAGGTTGCTGAGACTATCAGAGAATCCAAATTTCTTGCGCAATTTCTTATGAGGAGCGCATAAGCAACTTTATCAAAAGCTTTCTGAAAATCCGTGTAAATCACAACACTTCATCGATAGAGTCGAGTACTTCAGTATTGATGTAAGAATTGGAAAAGGAAAGGTGTGCTTTGTATGCTTCATGTCTAAAATGAAAAAGAGTTCTTGTTCAACTCACCGAAGACAAGATCTGGTGAAAAAAAATTATTATTTCACCAGAGAGCTTCTCAGTTCATTTGAAATGAGGAAATACTGAACAGAAGCTTATCTTCTGTTTCTCTGGAGAAAAAGTTGATAAACAAGGTACAAGAAAAGAAGGTAGTTAGAAAAAAAGCGGAGTTTGGTGGGTTTGCATTGTATTGGTTATTTCTGTTCTGCATTTCACTTTTGTGTTGAGAAAATCTGGCAAATATTAGCACTATCGAATATCTGAAATCTAAAATTGTATAGCGCGAACTACTTTCGATAAAGTAAACTGAGATCATCCGGAGCTCCTTCTTCTTCTGACGTTTCGTTTATATCTACGAGATGCGGGCGTAGTAGCATCGTTACGGTGTCGAGTCCTTTAAAGTTCGTGAGGGTTGGCGAGGTTATCGAGGTCCTTAGAGAAACTCATAGAGACGAATATGTCCATTAAATACTCGTCGATATAATACATGATTTGAATAAATTTAATATAAATAGGTTGAGTCAAGCGGATAATGCACAACACTGACAAATATAATGTCTAATAGTGTTGGCGTTTACTTGATGTAAATCCATTATAATTGTATATAACTTAAATTCAAACACTTGAACTTATGATTTACACTTTATTGACTACATAGCGTGACGCGTTTCGTCGTTACAAACGACTTCTTCAGATTCATTATTCATTTGCATTATTCTGTAAGCATCTGAAGAAGTCGTTTGTAACGACGAAACGCGTCATGCTATGTAGTCAATAAAATTTGAATCATAAGTTCAAGTGTTTGAATTTAAGTTATATTCAAATATAATGTCAGTGGACCTATTCCTTCTTCTGGTGATACTTGCTGAAAGATTGATGAGGTGTATAATAAAGGTTGAATTTTATTTAGACGAAAAATTCAATTGAAGAATTATGTTGAAATAATTCAATTCATTTCGATAAGTTTCACGAAAATGATTCAAAATACAGTTCAAGCATCGAATCAATGATTGTTTGTGGTTAATTTCGTTCAATCCTGAAAATTATCAAGTAGCTCTTGACATTTGTTGAGTCAATTATAGAACTTTCGTGAAACTTAAACAAATATTTTAAATTTCTTTATGTCACATGCTTCTGAATACTGATTTTATTCACATTTGAGAATGTATAGCATCAAATAATAGTTTAATTTAAGAGTTCAAAGAGCCCTACATTTGAATGTTTCCAGTAGAGACGAGTAAATACTTTTATAGTACTAGTTTAACAAGTTTCACTCAGTTCTTTAAAAAAATAATAGAATATTCACCCAATTTTCCTACAAACCCTTCCATTAATGAGTTTTCAACTTTATTTCTTATAATGTTTATGGAAACTTTATGGAAAAATGATGACTATGTTATCGGTGAAATAATGATGAAACAACTATGAAAAAGTTTAGGAGAATCGCACTCGCATACAATACCGAGTTCGTTTAAATATAGTAATCATCAGGCATGAATTATCCTAATTAGTTCATTAATTAATTGCATAAACTGCAGAATTCACTAGTTTGAACCAGATATTGAATTTAAGTTGAACAGAATCAGCGAAACTTGAAATTTTAATTGTATTAATTTATCAGGTAAAATATGAATCTTCGAAATTTTCACTTGTGAACGGTTAGAGATACATTACTGACCGAAACGTCGTGTGAATTATATTACTGATTTCAAACATCCGTCTGTTCATCGGCGTTGAAATTATATCATTTTATTTCTGAGAAGTAATGTTTCTGAAGTTCATCAGTAGCAAATGTTGAAGATATGTTTTTGGCATGCAATTAGAAATGTGAAACTCAAGCTTCCCCACATTTTCCATGTCTCGTTTTAAACGAAGTTAAATACGAAAGAAAACTTTTTCGATTATATCATGCTATACGTAACGAATACAGTTTGAATATTACGTCGGAACTGCTCATAAAATAAGAAATTTTTGATTCAGCTCATGATGGGATTCTTTGGAAACTTCATGAGATATTCATATTTAGGTTTTCTACAAAGTTTTGCTTCAATATGTAATGAATTTTCCTATTGATTTATGGTATTTTCAAGACAATTGTTATTCAAGTATTGAATCTATCCACACTTTGCAGTTAATTGTTGAAAAAAGTTTTTTTCCCTAAAAATTGTTACCCGAACTTAAAGTTTGAAATTTTTAATAATCTTATTCCTTGTTTGTCTCCTTTCTGAACAGTAAAGCTCGAAGTTATAAACCGTCGCGCCTAGGGGTAGAATGTCCAATCATAACCCCGCTAAATTATGTAACGGTATTTCATGTGATACAGAATAAAGTAACGGAAGTCAAAAGTTCAAAATTAGTTTAAAACTGAGTTCGCCTACTCCGAGTCTTATCCCAAATCCCTTAGAAAGGGAGTCCTGTAATTACTATCATTTGTTTGCGAACAGCAGGAATATCTGAGGCACCTCCCTTGGTCTGTCTACTCTGCTGCGATTTACGGGGCCTTCAGTAATACTCATGAAAAGAAGTTATATTTTTGTATAATTTAATCCCGTTTGTGCTTATTATATTCAAGTTAATTTAATTTTTCTTTGTGTTGAATGTACGAGAAGATATATGTCTGGTGAATGCAATTGCTAGTTCGAAACGTTCTGAATAAACTGATGCGATATTTCTTCAGAGAGTATTTCTTAAATGAAAATGAAAACAATGAACAGAATAACTGTCAATTATGATAATTCAGTAACCGCACTGATGAATTTAATTAATTTAAACTACTCTCGTTTCATCTCTCCAGCTCAACTAGCTCCAGACAAGTTCTAAAACACAAAATTTTGATAGTTTGAATAGATTTTAAAAATATTTGAAGTTAAGTATAAGGATCAACCAGAAACGTATGTGTACTGTATGATTACAAACTCTTTGCTAAATTACAGCAAATTGTTCAAAACACCCAGCATATGTTTCGGACTACAAATTATCATTCATTAGCATATTCAAACCAACTTTTGTTGTTTTGAGGCTCATAATAATAGGTTAGCATCCAAAAACATATACCTACTGCTTGTATATCGAACAAATTTGTCAAATGTATTCAAAATTATTGTAGAGAAAGCAGACATCTATAAAGAATACATTCCAGAATCAAGTGTTATGGGAGGGGATAGTTGGTCTCATTAATAATAATAATAATAATAATAATTTTATTCGTACTTAGGCTACAATGAGCGTGTACATGTCATATAATATATAATAATATTTATAATTATAATAAAAAGATATAGTAACAATTCAATGTATAGACAGATACATTACACTAACACAAAAAAAACTATGATCAGAATTCATCTATGTTGAATAGAATTCCTGAAGCCTATAAAATGCTCTACAAAATAAAAATAATTTTAGTTTTTTTTTGAACTTTTTTAGAGTACTGAGGTTAGTAACATAAGCTGGTAATTTGTTGTAAATGGCCACAGATACATACTTGGGACGCTTCTCATATAAGGCACTTTTGTGCTTGGGAAAAAGCAACTTGTTTCCATTTCTAGTGCTATATGATACTCCCAGTTTGATGAAATAGTCAAAATTGTCATATGAAATAGTCATTGAAAGTACATTTGGTCTTGTGTCCTAGCTGGTACTCAAATAAAATAATAAATTGAAACTAACAGTACCAACTGTGTGACTTATCATGAAAAACCTTTGCTTGGTATATATGAATGTCCTAGATTTCTGAGCATTGCTGCTATATATGGAACTCAACTACCTCAGACAGCTCTTTAGGAAAGAACTTACAAGAATTATGTCTATATATCCCAAACAACAAAGTTTATTGTAATATATGTAGACAGAAATTTGAGATGGATATCACTCATTGATGTCTTATGTAAAAAATTGAGTAACTCATTTTTTGAAATCTCTAGAATTAAGAACATCGTACCTGGAAACTGTGAATGAATGTTTATTACAGTCTTGTATATAAAGTCATCTAAATTATAATATTCTGCTGTGGGGCTGCTCCACAGAAATGAATAGGGTGTTTATTACACAGAAGCGAATACGTCGATTAATATTCAATATTCATCAACGAACATCTTGTAAACCTATCTTCATTAATAATTAGATACTCACCCTACCGTGTTTATATATTTAGAGATAGAGTTTGTTATATGCTGAAGAAAATGAAGATAGGTTTATTAAATTGAATAGTAATCATGAGTATTCAACAAGGAACAGTGATGTGCTACTTATTCCGAAGCATAAAATAGCTTAATTATTTGAGCACTCTATCTATTATCAGAGTATTAAAATCTTTAACCATTTACCATCGAATTTGAAAGTACTGAAAGCTCATTTGTTTAAGATGAGAGTTAAATCTCCGCTCTTAACAAAGGCATATTATAGTATGGAAGCGTAGGTATTATATATTTTATTATATTAGGTATATATAATATAGTATTCGAATGTAGGTAATAATGTATGAAACAATTTTTGTATCATATGTTTGTATATTTTTTACCACAAATGTCCTTCTTCATGTGAAATTGTCTCAAATGTTTAATATTTCTGAGGTAATTTTTTTCTTTTCTTTTCAAATAAAATTGTATATTATTGTGAATATATATTTAACCAATATTTTTGTTTGAACCAATGTTTTTGTTCGAGGGCTGAATGGAAGATCAGACTCAAAACTGAATTCAGTCCATTTGTGAGCATTCTACTTAGTTGTAATTATTGTATCAATTGAATGAATGTAATTTTGCAATGTAAGGAATATTTCTCAATAAATTTCATTTCATTTATTCATTTATATTATTGAAGTACAAATATTCACTTTTGATATTTTAAATTTTGTTTTCAATATCGGTTGAAAAGGAATGTGTTGATGAATGAATCTGAAAATCGCTGAAGGATAATTCAAATTATTCTGCTAAATGTCACAAGAATTATTCTATCATTTTTCATGATGCATTAGTTCTTCAGAAAACGTATTTATTGATGAAATAATTCAGGGAATGAAAGGATTATTGTCTTAAAATAAACATGTATCAATGTTGATCGATTACATCATTACATTACATCATTTTTTCGCAGTGAAATTTTTATGCAAATTATGTTTATTCATTGTGTTTTCTAAAATAGTTTGAAAACAATAAATTGAAAATTAACACACTTGACTCAAGTTTCACTGAATATAATTAAAAAAACAAAAAAAAACAAAAAACACTCCACATATGTTTCAGGTGGTTAAACCATTATCAAGAGTATACAATTACTGAAACATATGTACCTATAATTTATATGTATATATAAACCCGAAACATATGTAGAGTTTTTTTTTAATTTTTTTTATTATATTCAGTGAAACTCAAGTCAAGTGTGCCAATTTTGAATTTATTGTTTTTAACATAATATTTCACCAGGAGATAAGCGAAACCTCCTTGTCATTCACTAAAATAGTTTCACTATTTTAGGCCAGACTCAGACTTTGGCCTTTACTCGTTTCCAATCAAATCATAAAAATAAAAAGTAGACCAGTAGAAATTCTAGAAATGGAGCTAACGACATCAGTCTCGATTTATATATTTCTAATTATTTTCACAGATGGGTCGATAAAAATGAATATCCCTAAAGGAATATTTTATCTCTCTTGATTTATAATACTACGTATAAGTTTTTATCAGCAATAAACAGTGTGAAAATCAAAGTAACCATTTCCATGATATTCTATTTCGAAGTTGAAAATCTTTCAGTTCTTCTGTGAAAACTATGGCGTATTCTAGTTGAAAATGTCTAATATAAAAGTTTCGTCAACTAACTCAACTCTAGCAGAGACGAAGAAGTGAAAATCGAAATTTTCATCCAAGATAAAAAGGGAACAATAAAGGTTCAGATCTCGTGCACAAATTTTCAGGGAAACAACAGCTGTTTTTTATGCGTCTTTATTATTTCGTTTATGTTTTAGTATTGACGTTTTGTATTGTGGACTTCTATATAACATGGCTGCCATAGAAACGTCGCATCATATCTCTCAGAAATGATGTGTAATTAAAGAACTTCAGTTTCATTATAATTCAAAAAAAATGAGTAGTTTTCTGATTTTCGCTATAATTAATTCAAAAACATGGCAATATCGATTCGCCAACGCAGTGGCTTCATCAGATGTTGATGATAAACTATATGATTAAACTGGTGAATTAATTAAAATAAGAGAACTACTATGTTTTATTTAAATTATGTATTTATATTTTCATCAAGTATCGGCCCAATCGATTAATAATCAGTTTCATTAATTTGGATGAAACCTAATATAAGAAAGCTTTGATTCTCGAGAAAATGAATAATGTTGTCAGTTTTTTTTTATAAATGACAGATTTTGTCTTTGTTACCAATGCAAATTGTAGGTATTCTGATTGGCTACAACTCATTCAACTAAAAACATAATAGAACTATCCAGGGTATTCTGAAAATCACTGTAAGGTTTTTAGTTGGTACTTTATTCCGATGAACATTAATTTCATAGATTATTGGATATTGATATTGGGAAAATTAATTATGGGATGGTCAGAACATGTTCATTTTGAAAGCTGAGTGCTGGCCATCTCAAGCAGTGGGGTGCACCCCATTAGGGAGTGTATGGTGATCCAATGGTCATTCAAGTCCATTAAAGTTTTCATCAGTTGTTTTGATTCCATCATAGTTGCGTTAAGGCATTTGGCGTAAACTTGGGGTAAGTACATAGGATAATAGGTTGGGAACCCCTGGAAAACTTCTCTAGCCTTTTCAGTCCATAATTGACTTTATTGTTTGAGAACCCCTGCTTTAGTGTAACGGATAAGTTTGATTACATTCTTTCATAGTTTGATTGACATTCTTGATAATGCTGTAAAAGGCGAAACTAGTCGAATAAAGAATTGTTCAGTCAGTGATTTTTAGACAAGTTTTTATTATTATCTCTCATTTACTACATAATTTGTTACGTAGGTTGTTAAGTTTTGTTCCAGTTATGGCAAACATAACATAATTTTTGTAGAAATGGAGATATATTTTGAATAAATTATTCGAAAATTTATAATGAAATCAGATCACAGGATAATTGTGTTCAACTTCAGCTCGAGCTGGACCATGTTGACAGTTGGTGTGAGGATGTTGAGTTTGAATGGGTCAAAGCGTAAAGTTGTCTCTTTAACAAGGAGAAGAAAATCGAATTGAGTGTGATTATATTGGTGGTCAGATTCTTTCTCGTTCTGATAAGGTGAGAAATCTTGCTGTAGTCTTCGATCAGAAGCTTTCCTTCATTCCACACATCATCCAACTCATTTCATCTGTCTCGAAAATAAGTGGATTCATTATACGCAATGGCAAATATTTCAATAATTACTCAACATTCATAGGACTATTTATTGCCTGATTCGTAGCAAGTTGGAGTATAGCAGCATGATCTGGCATCCTATTTATATTTGCCATCAACGCCATTTGAGGCTATTCAGAGAAGGTCCTTGAAATTCTTCATGTCTTATCTCGAATTCTTTATGTCTTATGTTTATATCTTAAATCGACTCAATAATGAATTATTGAGTCGATTAAGTTTAATCTCATTGCAGGGCAGGAGAGAAACTTTATCACTTCAATTTTTGTACGAATTACTGCACAACAATATGGATTGTCCTCCTCTCTTGTACGCATTGAAATTTCGTGTTCCCAGGCAAAATTCCCGTTCTACAGAATTATTCCACCTAGAGACTCCATGGACCAATTCGCTAATACAATCCCCCATTTGGTTTATGGAGTCCACATACAATAGAGTTGCTAATAATTTTAACATTCACTTTGACTCCATAGAGATTATGTGAACAAAAGAAATTGACTAAAATGAATTGATTAAGATTGAGTTTTTTGTTATATTTCATTAAATTCTATTATATAGTTATTACATACTATTTCAGTTTATTTATTATATTGAGCTCTTTGTTATATTTCTTTCATTTTATTTATTTAGTTATTATTCAACATTATAATTATTATTATTTTCAGTAACTGGGTGTTCTACCTGTTGAGAATGAATTTATTTAGTTATCATTCAACATTATTATTGTTATTATTTTCAGTAATTGTATTATTGTTAAGAATGAATAACTTATTATTATTATAATTCATTAAATTTTTATACAAAATTTCTCTATTTTATGAATTATTCAAGTTTGTATTTTTCATATATTCTTAATATACAATTTTTATATTACAGTATATATTTTCATGTATTTCATTGTCATATGGTCACCATCCGCTGGTGTAGTCAGGTAGAAATTATTTTATTTCAATTATTTTTTATTTTATTTATTAATTTATTTTATTTTTAGGTGCAAGTACACCACTTGCATTGTCTGCCAGTGATAGCTTACAATATTTATCAATTTCTTCAAATGATCGAATCAGTTTTAATCGATTTATCGTAATATAACGTGAAAATCATAACTGTAAACCATCAGTGCCACTTCTACCCTGAAATCTGAATATTTTACGCTTTTTATTTACCGTAACTTGATGTTTTTTAGGAAGAATATTTTATTTCTTGAAACCAATATCTAGACTCTGTTCATTGAGGAAATTCATGATACACTATGTTATAAATGATACAACATAATTAGGAATTCGAAACCTTCGTATGTTGATCTTTCTAATGAAGTGATTTGCATTTTCCATTTGACGTTTACTGAGAAAACAAATGAGGTACAAGTTTGATCCTTCAGAAGTTTAGAAACACAGCCAGTGGAGTATTATTAACGTGATTTTTATTTTCGCCGAACTTCTGGTAGTTCGGTTAATACTTTAAACGGATTATTTCCTGTAGAGTTTGAATGAAAAGCGGAAAGTCCGCCTGAGAATTCGACAAATGTAATGATATCCGACGGAATTGAAATTTAAGAACTTTCTTCGATTTTCCAGCAAGACGTTGTTCCGAAATATCTTGGAAATCAATAGGCAATCTGAAATTCGAAGGATGAAAATATCCTCTTCGAATTGGAACATGCCTTATGTCATATTTAATAGAAAATATTCATGATCAAATCATAATAAGGACGTATTGAACTTTACGAATTTTCCATTACAAGGGAGAAATAGGAAAACATATTATAAACTTGAAAATTAACATAAAGTGATGTGCAAATGATACCCCTGTTCTGCTTCTCGAACCCCGACTGAAAAATTCATAATAAAATCAATATATCGAGAAAAAAAGTCCGAAATTCGAAAAATCAAAGTGCAATTCACTTCATATACCTACTTTCCCTCAATTAGAATGAACTCAGATGACTCTCTTAGGTATGTTCACTAAACGACGAAACTGATGATGAATTTTCATATTGTTGTTGAATTGAAGAAAAATTTCAAATCACGAGTCAGCTATTTCCGTCGAGAAACGAGATTTTTTTTCAGGTAACCTATCGATAAAAAGCATATCATACTTAAGAAAAAATCACGTTCGTTTCTTAAGACAGGGGAATGGCTATTGTAGTTTCTCGAGCGTTTGAAGCTGTACGCAAACAGAAAAACTGTTTCATAAGCTTTTCACTTCTTTCAGAGCCCTTCTCTAAGTGCGTGAACCATTGTTTGAATAACCGCTTCCCGAACACACTTATTTGTACATATATATATATATATATATATATATATATATATATATATATATATATATATATATATATATATATATATATATATATATATGTGTGTGTGTGTGTGTGTGTGTGTGTGTGTGTGTGTGTGTGTGTGTGTGTGTGTGTGTGTGTGTGTGTGTGTGTAACGCCATGTAGTGGACTATGAACTGACGATATGGTATATTATGTTACGTTAGAGACCATAATCTTTGTACGTTTCATCATTCTGTGATCAATTTTTTTGTGATATTTGAGGCACGCCATATTATTTCAAACTCTCATTCTGTTTGTATATTTTGTGGACGAGGTGATTAATATTCAATCGACATTTAATATCGATTCTTGTTTCAGGTTGTTATATTTTAGACTAGTTAATATGTATATTGAATAAATTCTTGAAAACATTCATTCATTGACTATTGAATAAAATTGAAAAATTACTGAATTATATATATATATATATATATATATATATATATATATATATATACGATTATACTAAAGTATACTAACTTTAAAGGATAGTAACTGGTACAACAAGGTACACATCAGTTACGCCACGCTCGACAAATGAAAGCCAACGACTTCAATCGTCACATACCCTCCTACTGATTGTAAGACAGAATATAAAACAAGTCGTATGCAGATATAATGCATGGATTCATGTGCATCTCAAATTTCAGGAATCAATGAAAATCACATGAATACATCTAACATTGAAAGTTTCACAAGTCCTTATCAATTAAGATACTACATTTTACAACTCTAGTTTTTCGAACAAAATCATATAATTTGATGACATTGATATAAACGATTGTAATGTTTGTTTGTAATGCAAGCGAAGTTATGTAAACAACGAGCGTTTCTACAACTGCAATCTAGATGTCACATTACTTATTTATTTGATATTTCAGGTTGTGATAAAAAAACTTTTCATTTGATTGATTCGAGTTTTACTAGGATTGTCTCTCCATCAAGAGAATTTACGAAGTTGGTATTTGAAATGTGAGGTTCAAAATATGCTTGATAATACAGGCCAACGAAAAAATGTTTTTAGAAACTTTTCAAACCAATTCATCTAAATCTTATGTATTTTTGGAAATAAATCGGCTAAAAAATTCTGGAAATTTGCTCATTGAACAGATAGAATTGAAAAATTTACACTTGTTAAACCTTTTCAGGTTATAGAAATTATTTTTCAGAATGGAATATCTTAGGTAAAATCAAAACCATAGAATCCCAAAATTCCCTGATATTTATACCTGTGTTCTTCAAAATGTTGTTATTATTCTGTAAGCATCTGAAGAAGTCGTTTGTATTCGACGAAACGTCATGCTATGTCTGAATAAAGTGTAAATCATAAGTTCAAGCATTTGTTTGAAAAAGTTTAATTCAATTATAATGGATAAACATCAAGTAAACGCCAACACTATTAAATATGAAAGTAGTTGGCTAACATTTTGATCATTTTTTTCAGATTGGCTTAAAAATTATTTCATTATTTAATTACGTATTTGTTGAACAGACAATTGAAGTCCTCGAGAGGATGAGTAAATAAATATTTAAGAGTACACCTTCAGGCTAGATTCTATTTATTGTATTTCTGGTCTTCATAACCATTTATACAGAACTATGGTAAATTATCAAAAATAATGGGAAGGAATTTCTACAAGGAAAAACCAATCAAAGAAAGCTAAATATTATTCCAAGGATTGACTATATTTTGTTGATTTTGTTTGAATTTCAATTATAAGAAACTCCCTGCGTTTGGAATATTATATAGGGTGTTTTTTCAGAGGTATACAACTTTAAATTGCAATCAAACATTGATGGATCATTCGATTGACAAGAATTTTTTTATTCGAAAGATAGTCTTGTGGGATTACATTTCAAATAAGATTTCCGGCTAATGACTGCCACGGCTGGCTCGGATGTAGTCCAATCTGGACGTCCAATTTTCGATGACTTTTTCCAACATTTGTGGCCGTATATCGGCAATAACACGGCGATATTGTCTTCCAAATGGTCAAGCGTTTGTGGCTAATCCGCATAGACCAATGACTTTACATAGCCCCACAGAAAGTAGTCTAGCGGTGTTAAATCACAAGATGTTGGAGGCCAATTCATAGGTCCAAAACGTGAAATTAGGCGGTCACCAAACGTATCTTACAATAAATCGATTGTGGCACGAGCTGTGTACCATGTTGCGCCGTCTTGTTGAAACCACAGCTTCTGGACATCATGGTTGTTCAATTCAGGAATGAAAAAGTTAGTAATCATGGCTCTTCACCGATCACCATCGGCTGTAACGTTCTGGCCATCATCGTTTTTGAAGAAGTACGGACCAATGATAAAGTAACGGTGTTTTGACATACACTTGAGGAATATCTTCACTCCAAGTGAATTTTCAGTTGTTGACGTAGCCATTCAACCAGAAGTTTGTCGACGATAAAATGGACGTAGTGCGCGATACGTATTCCGCACAGAACCATTATTTTCGAATTGAAATTGCACTATTTGCAAGCATTATTCAGGCGTGAGTCTATTCATGAAGAATTGCCAAACCAAACTGAGAATAAATCACTTCTCAGCTGTTAAATCGGTCGTCATCTTCAACAGTAATGCCAACTTAAAGTTCAATACCTCTAAAAAAACACCCGTTACCTATCTAATTGGACAATGTACTATGTATATGAAAACTTGGTAGAAATGAACTGAAATAAAACTATACTAGCAGATATATCTATTATACTTGCAGAAAATGCTAGTTTGCCACATATGCATTATTTTCGCATGGCAAGTATTTCATCATCAAATTTAACAAACTTAATCCTAGTTAATACGTTTGACTTTTCGGTCTTGAACTTAATGCGGCAAACAAGAAATAATATAAAATATTGACAGGGAGAAACTTCAGTTGAGACACAAACACTTCTCAGTCGGTATTTGAGTTTCAAACTGCGAACAAATAGCCCTTTATCCACAAACTTGCTGTACCTAAGAGCCTACAGCAAATCACCGATCGATGATAGGGTTGAAATAGCACAGCTGTGGTTGCCAACCATATTAACTCACTTATAAGGGAGCTCTGTTTGAATTACATACACATTTCAGAAAATATTACGTACTGAAATAATTTATGACCCAGAAGTAGTTATGTGTGGAAAGTTCTGAATGGTATAACTTTTCACACAAATTGTTGGTCATTTGTTTCATTTCTTCATTTCGATTTGAAAATAAATTAATATGTTTTTTTTTCTTTCTTCACTCTTTATATATTTATATTATTCCATCGAAACTTTCTGTTTTCCACTATATTCAATTCAAAAACAAATTTTTTTAACAACTTTAGTTCTCCTAGATAGATAGTATTGATGATATCAATATCACTTCATAGGATCAGAGAACTTGGTAAAGTCTTCGATCAGAAACTTCCTTACTCCACACATCACCCAAGTTATTTAATCTGCCTCTAAAACATATGGATTCGTTATACGTAATGGCAAATATTTTCATGATTCCTCAACATTTATAGGACTATTTAATGACCTAATTCGAAGCAAGATGGAGTTGAAATTCTTAGTTTGAAGGGAGGGTAAACTTTATCCCCAGAGAGGTGTCAATCATGAAAAATTATTGAGTCGTTTTAGTGTAATTTCATTGCAGGGAAGGGCAGAAACTTTATCAATCAAATTTTCCTTAAAATTACTACACAATGGTATTGATTCTCCTCCTCTCTTGTCCGATTTGAAATTTCGTGTTCGTAGGCAAAATTCTCGTACCATAGAATAATTAGTCTCTTGTATAAATTCTGAATATGGGTGATATATGAGTGATTTTTTAAGAGTTAAGTTTTTCAGGTTGGTGGCACTGGTTGGTAATGGAATCCAAACGTTATCTGTCAAAATGAAAAGTTTTCAGTATACTCTGCCATTTTCTGGAGAAACTTACAAACGAGCAACGATTGCAAATTGTTGAAATTTACAATCAAAATTCGTGCTCTGTGAAAAATGTGTATCGTTTGTTACGACCATATTATGGTTGTCATAATCGACCTTGTGAACCAACAATTCGTGCTGTTATCACCAAATTTCGCACCAAGTTTGCTTACAGTGCGCACTGAAGATAATATTGCAGTCGTAGTGTATAGTGGTAATGAGGATCGTGAAATGTCAATTCGTCGCCGTTCTCGCCAACTGGGCATGTGTTACTCAACCACATGGAAAATTTCACGTGTTGATTTGGGTTTGAAAGCCTATAAAATTTAACTCTTCAAGAATTGAAGCCGAATGACCTACCTCAACGTCTAGTTTTTGCTGAATGGGCATTAGAACAGCTCAATGGAAATCCGCTGTTTCAACAAAAAATTGTGTTCAGAAACGAGGCTCATTTCTGACTTGAAACTGTCGCATCTGAAGTGATGAACAGCAACATTCCATACAAGTATTACCGATGCAACCGAAAAAACGACAGTTTGGTGTGGTTTATCGGCTGGTGACATCATCGATCCATTTTTCTTCAAAGACGACCGTGGAAGAAACTTTACCGTCAACGGAGAACGACATCGAGCCATGATACGCAACTTTTTTTAGCCCCAGTTGGCCGAGTTGAACTTGGTTGACATGTGGTTTCATCAAGACCGTGCCACATGCCACACAGCTCGTGAAACAATGGACCCGTTGAAGGATGAATCTCGTGAGCAGCTTATCTCTCGAAATGGCCCTGTGAATTGGCTGCCAAGATCATGAGATTTGACGCCACTGGATTATTTCTTGTGGGGTTATGTAAAGTCGTTAGTGTATGTGTACAAGCCGAACACGATTGAAGCCTTACAGGATAACATAACACGCGTAATTCGTGGGATACAGGCCGAAATGCTGAAAAAAAGACGCAAAATTGGACCTTCCGAATGGACCATTTGATACGGAGCCACGGACAACATTTACATGAAGTTATCTCAAAATGTAAATGGCAAAGACCAAGTTATCCATTTCAATGAAAAGTTCGAATATATAATGCAAATTGAGTGTTTTATTCGATTTGAAAAAAAAACTAAGCTTAAAAAATCACCGATTATATAATTGTTTGAAGGTTTCATCAACTCATCATTGTTACCTTGAATAACATATGTTGTTGAGTTCGTTGTTCTTCTACAATCGTAAAATATTTATCTTAGCAACCAGTACTGAACTTAAGAATACCTAATATAATACACATTCTTTATCATCGTTTTAACTATGTTCCTACTCAAGGTAAACAAAGTGCGCATGTTGTAAAATATAAGTAAGAACGTTGTTTAACAAAAATGACATAAAAAATATTCACAGTGAGAGATTAGTTCTTCTTCTTTCCTTGATCTCCTCTTAGAAGGAGAATTGGGCTTCATATTGACGTACCCAGATGAAAGTAGTGTAACTCTTTTTTAGTTATACTTTTATCTACATTATTTCGGTATTTTCACATTGAAGAAAATGGGGAAAACTCAAAAATTATTTTTATTATTATCAATCTTTTTATTCATTAATTTGGTGTCGAAACCTCGAAACGCTCTCCTGACAGATTAGTTATAGATCCAAAAATATATCAACCACATAAACTTGTAATCATATTCTGTTCAATAGTGAATGAAAATGAATCAATCAATTTTCGATGTTCGATAATTCATAAAATGATTGAAGAAATGTAATACTTTGAAATTGTATCGATGTATTGTGTTTATGATACTAAATGAAGTCTTGAAAATGAGTTCATATATTGAAGCATATTCCTTTTTCATGCACAACGGATCATTAGTTCAGTTGTTTTCAATTGAATTATCTGTGCAATAAAACTATTGTTTCGAGAAAAAAATATGGAAGTAAAATTAATGAACATTCTGTAATGAATATGTTTGTAATTATGAACGAATTGATTACAGAGCCCAAAGTATATTCGCTTGTATTTCAAACTATAAATAATTTTGTTAATATCATAAAAAGTGCATTACATAAATTGATGCGTCATTTCATTGTTCTAATTCATCCATTTTATGGAATAATGTAGGTTGTACAATATTTCCATGAGAAATTTATAATTCAATAAACTGCATTCATTATGTCTATTAATTACTACATCGGCTTTATTTCCAACATTCAGTACAATATTGGTATGAACTTGGTTACTATGTCATATACATATGTATTTTATATATCGTGAATATCATGAAATATTTCAGTTTCATTCAATGAAATAGTCAAATCAAGTAGGGCAGTTCGATAAACCTCAATTTTTTTGAGCTGCTTAATTCAAAGTACTGCTTCAAATATCCTTTGATTCTTATAAAACTTCGCACTTCAGGTTTCAAATTCTTCTGGTTAACCGCAGCTTCTCTTTCTCTTCATTTTGGAGAAAGGTTCGGATGATTTCAAGATAGAAAATAGTATTATGTTTTAGCAGCTGGTTACCTCAGAGACGATTAATTTCTTTGGCTGACTCTATGGACGACATAATTCCATTTTCAAAACATTTTCATGGAAAGTCTTCACTTGTGTGTGCAAAAAATACAACCACCATTTTGAGCTGGGATTTCCGAAGAACTTCTTTGAAAAATTTTTGCTTTGTGGATACTTAGTAAATTGTTTTTCAAAGGCTGAAATTTTTCTATAACTCTCTCGATCGTGGATATCAACGCAAGTCACTAGATGTAGCCAACACTATTATATAAAGCTGACTGTGTTCGCTGATCTCTTGGTGAAACATTGTTTAATATATTGAATGAAAAACAGTTGGCTAGGTTTCACAAAATTAATATTAATAAATACTTGACAATTGTTTCGGGGTGTTACCCCATTTTCAAAAGTGAGATGCATATAAAAGTTAAACTCACATTCCACATAAATTTTGTGAAACCTAACCAAGTGTTTTTTATTTAATATACTCTATCATATGTTTTTTTCAGTTTCCCCAAACCTTCAGTTTGATGCCAGTTTTGAATGGTATATTCTTGAAATTTCATACGTAGTTTTCCTTGAGTTTTATATTTGCGAGTTGCTGGAATTTAACTTCAGAGCAGCAGTATAGAAGCCTTTGGACTTAACAATTGACACTGCAGCGAATTCAATCCTTGCAATACTACTAGTTCGAAGTTGAACGAAATATGAAAGATAATTAATATATAATGATAGGAGCATTCGTTAGAAACACTGTTCTTTGGTGTATAATTTGAAAAACACATTTCCTTGAACAATCGAGAGCATCAAGTTCTCAGAATTATTATTTTGATTTATACTCAGTGGTCTGATTTCAGTCAGAAGAAATGCTGTTCGTTTTGGTACACCGTAATTATATCCCAAGATAAAGATATCCGACATATTTACAATATGCGTTTTGTTTAAAGTTTCAGAACTAAAAATACAAAGCTTGATATTACATCTAAAAAAATGGAAACATAGTATAATACTTAGATATTCTCTTATTAATGACAATGAAACCAATGCAATTCACACGAAGAGGTTAGCCATAAAATAAAATTCTTTCACATATTTTCAATGTTTGATTTCATATTTACTTCATGATCAACCTATTCGATATATTTTAGTGTTGTTCGATACATTTGTAAGAAATTTCTTTTCTTTACAATAAAGATTACTACTACATTCAAAAATCTCACCCACCATATCGAACGTAATACAAGTATCTATGATCTGTTTCTTATCTATGCTTTGTATAGTTCTCTGTGTCTAAGAATGACGCCATTCTTTTATGTTAATATGTTATGTTTATGTTTAATTGGACAACATGATTGAAAGTCCTAAATGGATATATTTAACTCAAAAAGAAAATATGAACATATTCAAATAAATCTTCAGTAATTTTGAAGTAGGAATATTAAAGAATTGATGTGATTTGGAAATATATATATTTTTTTCACGGCTAAGCAGCTCAACTTTCATCAAGTAACTGTCAATAAAAATCTGTGAAATCGAATTTAATTATCTGTTGGGAGAATTAACCTCAAATTTGCTTAGGACGACCTTCGGATTAACTGGGTCCCTATTAAGCCGCCAGATTTAGTTCCTTCGATTTCTGTGAGCTGGCTTTCCGAACAGTTTAAATATATATCTCGGCAAGCCGCAAATGAAGATATTTGCGAGGTAGGGAGGTTAAACTGCCGATCGAGATAAGCAAATCATTCACACGGCAAGTTGCGTGAGTTGGAACAAAGCAAGTGACTGTCGAATTGAAAAGTAACTAGATATGGTACGGAATGCTCGATGGAATCGTTGAAATTTCTCAGTTCATTTCTTTGATTAGGAAGTTATTTCAGCAAATGTTTGAGTAACTTCGAGATGAAGAAATTTGTTGTATAATTTGCTGTGAGAATAAATTTTTTTTCACCTTTTGAATTTAAATGAAATGTCATTTTCAGTCGTTCTAGTAACTTGTGAGAAAGTATTCTTATTTTAAAAGAGTTACTCTTTTCGTAAGTACGTATTATTATAACAACCAGTCTACTTTCTCAATAAATTTAAGAACTATTATCAATATAAATGACACGGAGCTTTCGCTTATCTCTTGGTGAAACATTATGTTAAAAACTATAAAATAAAAAATTAACACACTTGTCTATATAAGTATATATTAAAAAGTCTATATATGTTTCGGGTGGTTCACCCATTATCAAGAGTATACAATATTACTGAGTAATATTGTATATATGATTAGTTTCGATAATATTGATAGACCAATGACTTTAAATAGCCCCACAGAAAGTAGTTTAGTGGTGTTGAATCACAAGATCTTGGAGGCCAATTCACAGGTCCAGAACGTGAAATTAGGCGGTCACCAAACGCGTCTTTCAATAACTCGATTGTGGCACGAGCTGTGTGACATGTTGCGCCGTCTTGTTGAAACCACAGCTCCTGGACATCATGGTTGTTCAATTCAGGAATGAAAAAGTTAGTAATCATGGCTCTATACCGATCACCATTGACTGTAACGTTCTGGCCATCATCGGTTTTGAAGAAGTATGGACCAATGATTCCACCAGCCCATAAAGCGCACCAAACAGTCAGTTTTTTGGATGTAACGGTGTTTTGACATACACTTGAGGATTATCTTCACACCAAATGCGGTAGTTTTGTTTGTTGACGTAGCCATTTAACCAGAAGTGTGCTTCATCGCTAAACAGAATTCGCGTGATACGTATTCAGCACAGAACCATTATTTTCAAATAAAATTGCACTATTTACAAGCGTTGTTCAGGCGTGAGTCTATTCATGATGAATTGCCAAATCAAACTGAGACTAAATCACTACTCAGCTGTTAAATCGGTCGCCATCTTCAACAGAAATGCCAATTTAAAGTTCTATACCTCTAAAAAGAACACCCGTTATAATCATTCTTTATATGCTTGAAATGTAGTATCGAACTATTTTCGCTTTTTTATTATTTCAAGAACTGTCTGTGTTGTCTCAAATAACTTTGAAAATAATATAGCAGTAATATGTTCTTGGATTGAAACAACATACAATATAAACAATTTGTCATTCACTTAAGTTTGAGATTTTTACCCTTACCCCAGTAGAATGTGTCAGCCGAAATTCTCTTTTAAAATTCAATTGATGACCTTTGCTCACCTTCTGGATAATTTATTGACATTAAACTTGATGAAAAATGTTGAATCATAACAATGTTTTTTAGAAAATAGATGTATCCAAAATGAACCCATAAGATGCCGTAGGTTTTGGATTCGAGTCTCGTAGAAGGTATAGAGAGGTGTTTGCCACTGAGAAGTTGAATGTTGCATTATTAATTGTTGAATAATGTACATAGATTACCACAAAACCACCATCAAACTGTTGTTCCACTGAATTGAATAAAAAAAAATAATACACATTTTTTTCATTATCTAAAATTATAATCACCTGATCAGAAAGTGCCAAACATTCTGAACTGGGAGTTTGTTCAAAATGCAATGTATAAAATCTAAACTTAAGAGAATATTTACAAATAAGAATTTTGAAATTCAATTTGCAACTTCAAATATTTTGGTATATAGTTAGTGAGATATAGATTTTATTTCGTGCTATTTTCCTCCCAATCTTTGATTAACATTCATAAAAGTAGCTGAATTCAGAAAAACATTTTTCCACAGTGTATATTCTTTCAATTTCGAACTCAAAGGATCTCTGAATTGTGATTGATCTTTTGAAAAAGTATGAGAAACGGAAGCTCAAAGCTTTATATATTTCATGTATATTTATGGAATAAATTTTCAATGAACTGAATAATATTGTTATTGCAACATCGTTGCATAAGAGTCAGTTTCTTCACTCGCATGAGTAAGTATAAAGGTCCATTATAAAAATAAATTCTGAATGTGCATCTATCTGCGAAATACTTCGAGCAGAATGAATGTGAGTGTTATCAACATGGAATATTTGACCGCGTCCATGATTCGCTATACTAAAGTTTTCATTGCCCAATTTTTATGGTGGATACTTTGAACGAGTACATCAAATACTACTCGCAAAACACTCAGTGAAACATTCTTGAAAAATTGTAAGAGTATAATTACACATTGTTTGAAACAAACATGGTTGTTACTCGATGGAAGCGAGAGTGACAGATTGCTGAACATAGAAATGACTGTCAGAGAAGAGCTCTGAGAGAGAGATAGAGATTGTATGTTGGTAACCCATTTATATGTTGACAGTTGCTGGTGGGGCGTGCTAATGTGATCACAGAAAAGTAATACTATTCTGTGATATGTCTTGCTCCATGGAATGACAATGACAATATCCCTACAGAACTCCCCCCACCTAGTGGCGGAGCCGTGAAGGAAATAAATAAATAAATAAATAATGGTCGTTAATGTCATGTATTAGTTGTACATACGTATACAATTAATGGATATTGCTGAAATGGATCAATTGATACATATCATTTATGAAAATGATGTCCTAATTACATGCTAATATATAGATATAATGAATGAATATTGATAGACTTCGTCCCGTCAAAATGATTTGGAATGAGGCAGTTTTTGTTCCTACCTATTTTATAGTCGGCGCAAAAAATTCTCCTGAACATAACCGTCACCCTGACGATAGGACGGTACACAACACCTGTACACCTGAAATGGACAGGTTGTTGTTGTTTCAATTTTCAACTTCCTTTTGATTTGATATGGCTTAGAATCAAGTCCTTGAAGCCATACCAATGTTGTATGTGTGTAAAGTGTGTGAAGGTCATACAAAGGGCCAATATCTCACTATTGGCTCTAATCAAAAAGCTTTTTACCGATAAAATCCCATCACAAATATTTTATCCAGTGCTTTCTCATGTTTGAAGATACAATAAGACTTTTCCTTCATATATTTTGTTATGGAACCTATGTTCAAAGGAAAATTGAAAATAATTATTCAATCAAATTAAATCACTAGGGAATGAAAGATATGATTCGCTGAAAAGGCAAGCTCTTAAATAGTGTGACTATCAATCACACTAGAAATCTAGACTGACTATAAGCTCTGACTGGAGTCTAACTTTTGAAAAGGGGCATAACCTAAACAACTGTAGAACAATAATAATTTATAATGAAACAATATTCAGAATTTTCTCATATTTTCAATACAAATATGCACGACGAAGTTTCGAAGTACTACTTATTTATATGAAAAAAAGTTTTTTTATAAAAACGTTTTGAAGTACCACTTCCTTATAAAAAAAATTTTTTTTTGATAAAGAAGTAGTACTTCGAAACGTCGTCATGCGTATTTGTATTAACATTATGAGAAAATTCTCAAAATTTTTTCATTATGAATATTAATTTTCTCCAAGTATCATCAATCATCAATTTGAATAAAGCTAAAACTAGTTTTTTGGTCTTGTGGTATTTTAAATTACTACTAAGATGTGCAATTACAAACCAAAACTTGTACTTTTTCAAAATGTGCCGGAAGAATAATGTTTTCCCGAAGTATATGTCCCTGAAGACCGTTAATCGAAGTGTTCCTGCAGTGAGTGCCATCGCTTTTAGACAACTTAGATGGTTGAAAGAAGAACAGATAATAATAATTATTGTTTTCCACTTGGATCCATAATATGAATTTACTTCTCTACCGAAAATAACTTGTCCAATACCATATTATCAAATTCGATAATATGATAATCAAAAACTTGGTTTTGATTTGCGTTAAATGATGATACTTCAAAATCATAAATCACTACAAATGGGGCCGACTATATCATATGCACATAATTTAATCAGATAATCAATATCTTACACATGATCACCTATTTTGGGAACAGCTCTGCCGCCAACACAAACTTTTCATGCTGTATTGATTTTTCCACTCACATAAATATTTTATTCAAATCTAGGGCCTTACTCTTATCATCGCGTTTCTAGCAACCACAATTCCTAGAGTTGGAATGTTGAAACCTGATATGTCTGTGGTTTTGTGAACAAATCAAAAGGTTTTTAGATTATTATCATATAACGTCAAATAGTCGGAATAACATATATCAAATTTATTTAATTAAACGACAAACACAATGAAAAACGAAAACGTTCGTATTCTCTGTTTCACTAACTTTCGGCTTTTGAAGGCTTTTTCAAGTGACTTTTCTCGGAACTTTTTGGGAAAACTTTTCAAAAAATTTCTGAATTTTAATTTTAGTAAGACTCAGAAATTTTTTGTGCAGTATGCAATACTGAAGAATTTTTGAAATGTGAATATTTGACAACTGATTCTTGTTGGTCTTAAATTTTCTTATTTTTTATTGTTACCATATTTGATAAATGATAAATAATAATGAAATTTATTGATAAACATTCTTTATATTGTAAAATTACATTCATTCAATTGATACAATAATTACAACTAAGAAGAAACCTCACAAAAGGACTGAATTCAGTTTTGAGACTGATCTTCCATTCAGCCCTCGAACAAAAATATTGGTTCGAACAAAATTATTGGTGCAGTTTATATTCACAGTAATATACAAGTATATTTGAAAAGAAAAGAAAAAAACAAACATATGATACAAAATATTGATTCATACCTTATTACCTAAATTCGAATCATCGAAAAACTCTGCCACACTATAGTATGCCTTGTTAACATCAATGAATTAACTCTCTTCTTAAACAAATCAGCTTTCAGTAATTTCAGATTTGACGGTAAATGGTTGAAGATTTTAATATTCTGCTAATAGAGTGAGTGATCAAACTCAGCTGTTTTATGCTAGCACATCACTGTTTCTTGTTGAATACATACTCAAGATTAATATTCAATTTAATTGAATAGTAAAAATCTACAATCTTCATTTTCTTTAACATGTAGTAAACGCCTATAAATATATAAAAAAGAAGTGTGAGTATGCAATTAATAATAATAATTATAATATTAATATATTTTTATTCAAGAATAATCGATGGATACAATGGATTCAATATAATGGGTATTAGATAATAACATTTTCCGAATAAAAACAAAAATATACCATAAATGGTAGCTCACAAAGACCAGGGCCTGTGGTGAACTTAACTTAAAAAATATTGCATTCAGATCTAAATACAACTCAATACATACAATTCAATTTAGGTAAAAAATTTCATATAAAATATTTTTACGCTCATCCCATCAACCAATTGCTATTTCCATCAGTTTATGGATATTATGTCTACTTTTTGTTTTAATCCATTTTTTGTTTTAGTTTTGAACTTTTTTAAATTAGAAGTATTTCTTAAGTCCAGAGGTATTTCATTATACGTTCTTGGACCAATATACAAGTGACTGCTTTGAAAAACCGTTTTACTAAATCTACGTACATCATACAGTGAACTTTCACTTAACCGAGTACCTGCTTTATGTTCTATGAAAACGTTTTTATTTATATTGTTCTCAGTAAAATTTAACACTGAAGCACAAAAAAGTTGATGCACGTCCCATACATTAGAGAGTTGAAACAGCAGCTCTGTTGGAAATCTTATATCTTTGCTATGTATAATCTTCAGTAGCCACTTTTGTTGTATTTCCAACTTCCTCCTACCATTATTGTAAGCGCCCATACAATGACTCCATATCTCAAGTGTGTCTCTACCAGCGCTCTATAAACCACTGTCAGATGACTTGTATCCAGAACATGGGACAGTTTTCTAAATTTTGGTAATAAACTTCTAAGCTTACCAATTATTAATGAAGATAGGTTTACAAGATGTTCGTTGATGAATATTGAATATTAATCAAAGTATTTCCTTCTGTGTAATAAACACCCTATTTATTTTTTTGGGGCAAGCCCCACAGCACAATATTATAATTAAGATGACTATATTCAAGACTGTAATACACATTTATAACACAGTTTCTAGGTACGATGTTCTTATTTCTATACATTGCAAAAAATGAGTTACTCAGTTTTTTACGTGAAACGTCAATGTGTGTTGTACATCTCAAATTTCTGTCTACATATATTCCAAGAAACTTATTTAATTGGGATGATGATATAGTGTTGTCTCCATATTTAACATTCAAGGTACTGATTCCATTGCCTTTCAGACAAAAATGAACACATAAAGTTTTGTCAACGTTCACCATCAGATTGTTCATTCGACACAATTTACAAACTCCTCCCAATGCCTCCAGAAGTTCTTCAGGAGTCCTGCCAAAAACAATCACCGATAAATCATCGGAAAATAGTGTCATCAAAAATTGGGATGACTGCGCAGGCAGATCGTTCATAAATACAGTGGAATCTCTATAACTCGAATGTCAAGGTAAATGCAAAAAAATCGAGTTGACTAGTTTTCGACTTAACAAGAACTTCGAGATACATATGACTTAACTGTTTTCTTGTTACCATCATAGTCTAGTGGTAGAGATTTACAACCACAAAAACAATGAGGATTTTCAACCTTTCCTATAACTAAAGGTTCAATTTCTTCAAAGCCTGTCATGTTTGTTGCTAGCAATATTGTTAATCGCGCTTTACTGTGCTTACCGCCATGACATTTTTCATTTTTAGAAATGAGAGTTTTATCAGGTAAGCACTTTAAAAAAGGCCAGTATCGTCGGTAAGACTCAAGTGAGACGTCATTATATTTTACTAACTATGACTTACGGAGTCTCATTTTTTGAAATTCAAGTTATAGAGTATAAATATGTATCATCAATACTTCGTAGAGATATAACATTTTGTTCAAATTACAAAGTAGAAATAATTCGAGATACCGTGTATTTATATGTTCGAGTTATAGAGATTCCACTGCAATATGAATAGAAGAAGTTCGAGTACTACTATAAATCAAAAAATTATCCCGCCACAAACAACTGTTATATATAAACAATAAAAAATATAAAAACTATATTTATATTATATTATAAATCAACGACAGACATCAATGTGCCCAATTAGCAAGACAATACGTTAATATGTAAAAGGAACGCCACACCATGAAAAATTGGTAGAATATGGTTGCAAATGATGATGATGATGATATATGTATAGGTCCTATCATAGAGAGATACAATTTTTATTTTGGTTCAGTATATCGCCTTTTTTATACTAACATCACTTCAGAATATAAGAAGTAACCGCTGTTTTCAATTGATTTGATTGTGCTTTGAAGATAAGAGAAAGGATACTAATTTCGCGCATTTATCGATATGAAAATGAATTATATCCACACAGGACAAGGGTAAATCGAGCTTGATATTCCCTACATTTCATTTTATTATTGAACCGATTACGCTAAGAACTCTCTTGTAGTCCTCTTTCCACTGCTTGGGGTAACAGACTGCGACTAATTCCATTATTGGGATTTATAAATCCCAGAGAAAAGTTCTCCAAGCTTAACAATGAAGTTTCCTTGGGCAAAATTCGAAATCATGGATCTCTTGTCTCGGTCAATACTAAAAGTGAGTCAGGTAAAACACGAGAAACTCAGTTTGTTGTTTAAATGGAACTTTTGTTCCCATCCTTTCAAGATTATTTTAATCAATAACCACTTTGCAGATAAGCACTCTCAATTTTATTGAGAATTATTTGATTTTAACAATAAAAAGCTAGTTTGAATCGATTGATTTTTCAAGACGTTGAGGTCGATATGATTCGATTGAAGTCATAATAATTTCATACAAATTGAAAAGCGAATAATTTGTAGTGATATTGAAATAGATCGAAATATATTATTCATTGAAATTTTTGTCTGTGCTATATCTATTTCTCGTTTAAATTTAGCTAAACGTTCTTTTATACAAGCAGTCTCACTCTTTTTAAACAGTATTGTTAAAATTATGCTGAACTCGTAAAAATTATGCTGAACTCTTTGGAACTAGTGTCTGTTGAACAAAGAATACTCTTTGCTTCATATATATTCATATTTAAAATAAAAAATCAGCTTCCATGTAATGTAATGAAAAATGTAACATATGTCAGTGATGAGGTATAATACTAGAAGTACTGATAGTTTTTATATAAAAAGTTGTAATCTCTCTAAATCTGAAAATAGCATATACTATGGCGTATTTAAGACTTTCAAAAATTTACCAAGTATATTGGAAACAAGAACTAGTATTAAGATATTTAAGCGTGATCTGAGGAAGTATAATAATATAATAATAATAATAATCTTTATTCATATTCTTATATACTTTATAGTACAAATTCTAAATTTTAACAGAAATTTGCATATAATTAAGAGAATAAGTTAACATGCTTCTCCTAGTTGTATCAACTAGATATGAACAAAGACAAGAAAAAATTTTTTAACCTTCACAAAGGTATATCTGTGGTGAAAGATTTGTTTTTAATACAATACATATTGTTTTGTATATTATTATTTATACAGTTAATATTATTTTGTACATTTCAATCTTAATCTCTACAATTTTCTGATACATTCAACTATATACCTAATCTTCCATTTATCAAAGTATTACAGTAGACCATCCCCACCTGAGATATCCATTTCTTTAAGGCTTTCTTAATTTTCACGTTATTGAGCATCTCTTTCAAGTACATAGGAAATTTTTCGAAAATTTTAGGCGCTAAATAGATTGACGAACGTTTACCAACTGATTTTTTAAATTTAGGAACCTCCATAGAGTGCTGACTATATCTGGTATTCAAACCATGCTCAATTCGTTTCGAATCACTTATGTTGTTGAACGTATGTTTCATTAACGTGTAGCAATACAACTGATGTAGGTCCCACACTTCACTTAACTCAAACAATTGATTCGTTGGGTGAAGCATGTTCTTTTTGTACATTACTTTAAGTAACCACTTCTGTCGTATTTTTATTTTGTTCAAAGTAGTTGAATATGCGCATCCCCAAGCAATTATTCCATATCACATTTGTGATTCAGCAAGGGCCTGATATATCATTTTCAAGTGAGTACTCCTAATTATACAGGCGAGATATTTGAATCTAGGAAACAATCCTCTGAGATTCAGTATATTTTAAATAATGCGATAGGTATGTAATTGAAAATTGACAGTTCAAAATATGTAGATTTTTGTAGAGCTTCAGCTAAATCAATATTATTATTATTATTGTCATGGAGAGAGAAGGTAACTATGGTAAGTATTGAAAACTATATAAGTAAGTGATTGGTGATCACAAAATTTAAATTTTGTGGTTATAATTATATTAATAGAACTAACAGAATATATTTCACAACGAACATTATATATAGCATTATAACTGTGAACTCTAAAGTAGATAATACTGGCATGTAAATAATACAGATTTTCACAACTTACAATCATGCCATTAGACACTTACAATCGTGTTGCCAATTGGTGTGAGGAAAATCATTTGAGTTTGAATGTATCAAACTGTAATGTTGTGAATTCTACAAGAACAAGACCTCGAAAATATATTGATTCGTTATCTGCAATGTATATTACAATAATTCTTTAAAAATCATCAGTCTCTTTATTGTCCTAATTCGGAGCATGTTGGGATATAGCAGCATGATCTGCCATCCTATTTATACTTGCTATCAATGCCATCTTGAGGTCATTCAGAGAAGGTTCTTGAAATTCTTGGTTTTGAAGGAAGATAAAGTTTTCGACAGAGAGGAGTCAATTATGACGAATTATTGGGTCAATTGAGTTTAATTTCATTGCAGAGTTAGAAAGAAATTTTATCACTCAAATTCTTGAACAAATCAATGCACAACTGTATTGATTGCCTTCCTCTTTTGTTTGCTTTGGTATTCAGTGTTCCAAGACAAAATTCTCGTACCATAGAATTACCTATCCACTTAGAGACTTGATTAAACAAGTAAAATTGACAAAAAATCGATTGAATATTGAGTTATTTGTTATATTTCATTAAATATAATTTTAATTCACAATTATTTAGGTTTATGTTATCATTTTCTGTAATTAGTTATTATACCTATTGAGAATGAAGGAACTTATTATCATTATTTGATTTGATTGAATGAAAAACAATTGACATGGTTTCAAAGAATTAAATTATTGCTTGATGATTGTTTCACGGCGTTACCCCGTTTTCAAAAATTAAACCAATTTAACTCAGTTCTCAGTCAATCTTTTGAATATGGGGTAACACCTCAAAGCCATTTTCAGGTGATTGAAATAATTTTGTTGAACTAATCCACGTGTTTGCATTCAATTTATCTTAAACCATGTTTCACCAGGAGATCAGCAAATATTCAATTTTAATTCAGAACTGTCAACATTCATTAATTCTAGCCCTTTCAGAAATACTTGTTATAGCTACGATATTCATCGGATATTTAGGTGATGTTGCCTTTGAATTGGTTGTAAATTTTTATTTGAATGAAGAACATTAACATTAAGAATTGAAGTATATCGTGGGCATATCTAATGAATAATTCAAGGTTTTGGGAATAGAAGAAATAATTTTTATTTAGAAGTTCATTTTATGACATATGAAAGATCCTTCCATTCCTGTTTACCTTTCCGATATGTATTCAATAGTGTTGGCGTTTACTGGATGTAAATCCATCAAAATTGAATATAAACTTAAATTCAAACACTTGAACTTATGATTTACACTTTATTGACTACATAGCATGACGCGTTTCGTCGTTACAAACGACATCTTCAGATGCTTACAGAAAGGATTGAATTAATTGAATTTAAGTTTATATTCAATTTCCGATATGTCGAAAGTGACACAAGAAACATTTGTTTAATTGAATATAAACTAAAACTCAAACACTTGAACTTTTGATTTACTCTTTATTGATAACATAGCATGACGCGTTTCGTCGTTACAACCGACTTCTTCAGATTCTAACAGAATACTTCACAACAGAAAATACTAACAGAAAACATTTGTTTACATGAAAACAAAGTGGTTCAATGTGAAATTTTCAATTGGAAATGAATCTTAGGATAGTATAATCTGGTTCAGGTTTTCCTTTCAAATTGTCTTTTGAAAAATGAAGCGTAGTTCCATAAGTGCAACAATGAAGAAGATGTACAACAGAATATCGAAATAAATCCTTTTCAAACTAAAGAAAGAGCAAAAAAAATTATTCTCAATATAAACTGCTTTAGAGAATTTTTATGGCAATTATCTTAATTCTAATGTTCTCTGAATCCATATTACTACAAAATTTTGCTTTTTATTGTATTTTTGACGATACTCTGCTCGGCAGTCAATCTCCATCATAGTGAGAGGTCATGGATATGGGATACGACAAAATCCTCTAATTTGCTAATCTGAATGTTATTCAAGCCAAGGGCAGGTTATTTAGAGACTGTCCACGGCGATGATTTCGTGCTAACGGTAGCTTTCCTGCTAATTTATGGACCCGTAAATCATCTACCTCAGGCGGGAGCGTCGCGACGCTATGATGCGATTGTTGAACTATGGATTATGGCTGAAATGCCTGCTAAATGGAAAGCTTCTCTTACGGAAAATTTCCTACAAATGAAAACGTTATATATATATATATATATATATATATATATATATATATATATATATATATATATATATATATATATATATATATATATATATATATATATATATATATATATATTAATTTTTAATTGATTTATTGCCTGTTCAAGATAGTTCATTTCGAATGTTTTCAGCAATAACAGCCTTCTTTCAACATGAAAAACTTTATTTTTGTTGACGTTTCGTTGTATATCACAACTTTGTCAAAACTAATGAATAATCGAATTTATGAATTACTGTAGATATCAAAATGTCAAACATATTTCTTAGAAAAATCGAATCAGTTTTTTTGTATTTTCACTTATTGATTTTCATTGTCAGAGGAATATTTCTGGCTTATCATTCGCTTCGGAAGTTTTAGTCTTCTTCGCCATGAGGAAACCTTTGAAAAACTCATGGTAAGCCAGGTCATTCTAATAAGTGTGATTTATATATACCTACATATATATATAATTACATATAGTTGAGTTTTATACTTATTCAGAATATGTATATTATTGGTTCATGTGTGTGAAATTGAAGGTAGATCTGGAAAAAATGAGTTTTGAGATGTGATGTTTGGTGATTGTTGTGTATTCATTTTATGAGTGTTATTTGTGAGGTTTATTAAATCGTTGTAAATAGAATTAAGATGTTTAATGACTGTTCTTTCATTCACTGTGTTTTCTAAATTTTTACGAATGTGTAACATTTCTAAAATTTCTCTACATTTTTTGTCCTTTTCAGTTGTTAAAATCTTCGTATTTTTGAATATAACTTAAATTCAAACACTTGAACTTATTATTTACACTTTATTGACTACATAGCATGACGCGTTTCGTCGTTACAAACGACTTCTTCAGATGCTTACAGAATAATGATTATTATATCATAAGTTCAAGTGTTTGAATTTAAGTTATGTTCAATTATAATGGATTTACATCAAGTAAACGCCAACACTATTAAATACTTCGTATTTTTGTAATAAAAATCGTGTTCTTCTCTTATTTTATGTTTATGTAAGGCTGTTATTTGAGTTTTTGCTTATTTTTGCGCTTTGATTCTCTCTTCAAGGTTTTGTGATGTTTGTACGATATAGCATTTACTGCAATTATTACAGGGTATATTATAAACCGTATGAGTTTTTTTCTGGGTTACAGTTTCACTTTTTGATTTTGTATATATTTGTTCGATTTGATTTTTGGCGGTATGTGCTATTCTTGAATTATAAGGTTTTAATATTTTAGCAATGTTTGTACTTAATTTTGGAATATGTGGTAAGGAAATGTAATTATTTTCGTTAGAGTTACTGTTTTTTGAATGTAATTAATGGATAATTATCTTTCATGAGAAGAGTACGAACTTCTTCAAGTGTTTCATGTCGTAAACATGATGATGTCAACTTTAGTGATCTATCTATAAAATTAATTATTATTTCTTTTTTCTGGAAATAGTGATGATTACTCATATAATTTATTGTTCGATGCGAACTTATTCCTTTTCTGTGCCATCTTGTAAGAATTTTTTTATCTTTCCTTATAATTGTTATATCAAGAAAATTCAATTTTTCATCTTTTTCTTCTTCAAGTGTAAATTGTTATTTATTATGAAAATTATTGAAACTTTCTAGTATATTATTAAATGATCTTTATCTTCATTATTTTATATCTATATTTATATTTTCAGTATTTATGAATAAAATAATTTATTCATAAATTCAAGTATTCATTAGTTTTGACAAAGTTGTGATATACAACGAAACGTCAACGAAAATAAAGTTTTTCATATCAAAAGAAGCCTGTTATTGCTGAAAACATTCGAAATATATATATATATATATATATATATATATATATATATATATATATATATATATATATATATATATAGGTAGTGAAGTTTGTTGAGCTTATAGCACTGAATAAAATATTTAATTTATATATATATATATATATATATATATATATATATATATATATATATATATATAAAAAAAGAAGAAACTTACGGTATTGACCTGCAATTTTTGTGACAGCCCTTTATATATGTTTCAAGCTATTTGGCTATCGTCAGAACGGCGTAGTTCAAGTTTTAGATGTTCAAACTTGGATGTTAATATAGTTAATTCGAAGGAAGAAACTCTTGGAACAACAGAGTTCAGCTTTTGCAATAATTCCTGACATTTCACTTTATCGTTAATTATTTTATGCTAGAAGATATTGCATGGCATTTTCTTCGCGCACTGAGTGTGTCCACATTATGTCGACTTATAAGTGTTTCATGTTGTATGCCTATAGGTGGATATATTCCATCAATTCTGAAGCTCAAAAGTTCAGAAACTTTCGTTGAATAGATTCCAGTTGATCAATATTTAACTGATAACCAGGATTTCAGACTGTTGATCCGTTTTCAAGTCTAGATCCTAAGAAAGCACAATACAATGTTTTCGGTGTTCCTGAAAACTGAATTATTTCGGATTAACTGCATATATTCATTTCGATATTATTGAATGTCACCTAAATCCACTCTAATATCACATTATAAGAAAAGGAGTCTAGTGAGATACCTATATTGCATCTACGCCTGATAATAATTCAAGCAACAATACTAAGCATATGAATCATAATGTAGATGACAAACGCTGTTGTTCAATAAAGAGAGATATGACAGATCCGTGATGGATGACGGCAATTTGGAAATTTTTGGAATATTAGATGAAAAAATATTATATTTAATAGACTTGGCATCAGAGATTATTGTAAAATGCACATGAATTGAAACCGTCTAAGTATTTGTAGAGTTTGAAGTTTTTGTAAGAATGTAATTTATAAATTGAACCGTCTTCAAAGGAAGTAAAGAATTAATTCAGAAGAAACTTGTGTAAATAATTGAAGGGCTTTTTCAGGTTATTGAGAGGTAATAACATCGAAAAAATATATTCACTCATGTCATGAAAGTTACTAGAACTCAAAATGAGATTTGAGCCTAGCAAAATGAAATAATGGGGATACAAAAGGCTCTAATGGAATATAAAATGGCTACATTAATAGAACTCACATATGATATCGATCTACTATGTTACAGGAAATTTAAAAAAATGGAAGCAGCAAAGAGAGTTATGTAAAACACATATTTCGACTGTCTACATCTAATTTAGTTTCGTAAATTTTGTATTCGAATGCAACATCTTTAATTCGAATAATTCATTTTCAAAATGTTTTATAGATAAAAAAGTAACTTACGCCATTTTGTGATGATGCTCTAGAAATTATCATGAAACAGTCGAACAACTGAAAGAAGATAACTAGGTTGTTGCTTGATATTTACGCATCAGTTTATGCCAGATTCACACAAATTGTGCTAGAATTAAATTCATGTTTATATTTACAATTTCAATAAATAAATAGAACCAACACTGTTAAAGGTAACCTTCAAATAAAGTTGATTCAATCGTTTAAAGCAATTTTTCCAAGCATCATTAACTCATATTTGGCAATAATGTAGAAATATTCAGAAAAAACAATAACGAAAAGATTCACATAATAGAACCGAATTCTATATATGCCCTACAATTATAAATTTCTGAAAAATTCGAATAAATGAATATCTACGTTCTTCTTATATAATTTTTCAAATTTTGCCCCATTTTTAATTCGAAAAATTATTCCTTTAAAGAAAATTATTGAATTCTGTAGTTGGAAAATACTTTCCACAAAATAAATTATTGGTGAAATGGTGTCAATAAACAGCAAAATACCCAACAGTGTTGATGATCAAACAAATTCGAAACTTCCACTAAGTTAGCGATGAAATAATTCCATTGCATCTGTTTTAACCATAACGTTTTAGCTTTGAATAATAAAGAATTTTTCATGATATAATATGTAATTAAAAAAGTGAATGTTTTACCTATAGAAAAAATATAACTTGAAATTTTTCATCTACATGCTAAATTAAATTACAAACCTGTTACCCACGGTAGATATTGTTCTTGACATGAGAGCTTTACATAGATAAATTAATGTGAATTCCACGAGTTAAATTTTACTAGAGCTGTGAGTTGAACGTTTGCCTGGAATTAAAAAGTAATTTCTCATTTTTACCATCGTTGGGAGTTCTGCCTAAGATCAATCATTTCATTGATAATCATCATGGATTTTTACATTGAGTTCCGAATTAAACCTAGTAATCAACGAAATATTCTTTAAACTGTTCAAAAATTATGCATAAAAATTGAAATATTCCAATTCAAGGACGTTACCCTCTGGGCTCATAAATAAAATCATAATAAATTGAAATTGAAACACTTAACATCTCAAGTTTCGAGTATGTTTCCACGTATGTCTCGGGGGTTAGCCTATTATCTAACGTGTTCAACAAGATTAACTGATATATAACTATTATTGAATAGTGTTAGCGTTTACTTGTTGTAAATCCATTATAATCGGATATAAACTAAAATTCAAACACAGAACTTTTGATTTACACTTTTATTGATAACATAGCGTGACGCGTTTCGTCGTTACAAACGACTTCTTCCAGTTCTTCAGCATCTTAATTCGTCAGCATCTGAAGAATTCGTTTGTAACGACGAAACGCGTCATGCTATGTTATCAATAAATCTGTAAATCAAAAGTTAAAGTGTTTGAATTTTAGTTTATATGCGAATATAACTGATATATCAACAATTTGAGTTATTATTGTTGAAAACTCGGACAATGGCCTTACCATTCCAAACAAATGTTGAGTTATTTAATAGTGTTGGCGTTTACTTGATATAAATCCATTATAATTGAATATAAACTAAAATTCAAACACTTGAACTTTTGATTTACACTTTATTGACAACATAGCGTGACGCGTTTCGTCGTTACAAACGACTTCTTGAATAAATATGATGAATGAATAGAGTTGCGGACATTGCGGGTTGGTAAGAGTTAGTCTATGTTTAATGTACTCATCTATTAGAACATTAACATCTTTTAACGCATTTTTTAATTCTTATTGGTATTTTTGGTTGGATCTTTCTTTAATACTGAATAGTCTTGGGACTTTCGTCGTTGTAACGACGAAACGCGTCATGCTATGTTGTCAATGAAGTGTAAATAAAAAGTGTTTGAATTCTAGTTTATATTCCAATGTTCAGTTGTTCATATACTGACAGACACTTAGCCAGATGCTTCAATTTTAATTTACTCTCATTCAACATAATATTTCACCAAGTGATGAGTGAAACCTCCGTTCATCCATTAGAAAATTTCTTCCTCTGCTGCTTTCTAGCTATTAGGGGCACAAAATCAATGAGATTCGAAATGTTTCACCAATAAAAGTTACTCATTCTAGGTCTAGTGGCTACACTTTTCCCTGGATATAAGCATTCAATGTATCATTGCTATATGGCTATAGCCACATGCGGACAAATACATGGTAAATAAATCAGGGATCCTTTGTGGCCATTATTAAAGACTATGTCAAGAAGTTCTTTAATGCTACTATTAGGATATCCATTTGTCAAATATGTTCAAATGTATCGATGTATCATCGTACTCCAAACCTCATCGAATAACAGTGAATTGTTGATTTGTCGGAAACTCAATGAAAATAGTTTTGAAAAATTTGTGAAACTTCATTAAATTTTTCTCTTCAAAATTTCATCAATCAATGCATCTACAAAACACAACAAGCTTTCACCTTTTATATTTGACATATTTCAAAAAAAATATTCGTTTTAGTAAAGTTTTGGAATGTTCAAATCATTTCAGAGAAATGACTGTAATACTCAAAAATTATAACGGATATATTTTCAATATGAAATTCTACTTGTTTGAGATATTACACAAGTTTTTTTCTGATATAAGTTAGTTAGAAAAGAGCAGGTCTTGAATATCTCAAACAATGAAGTATGCGAGTAAACTTCGCTGGAAACTTATTGAAAAATTCTTTTCATAATGACCTGTTTTTTCTTTGACAAATACTTCACCGAATTCTGTCATCAATATCGAACATGAAATGCTCAGAAAGCAATCAATTATAGCTCAATAGGCACTTTCACCACTGAGTAATTATTCCCTCATAAAACTTAATAAAAATAATTATTTCTCCAACAATGACTTGAATGGTCTTTTGTTGTCGAACGCTTCAAAGGAAAACTCCTTGTTGGCGGAAATTAAAATACCTGTTTATTTACTCCGATGGTGGAGCCTCTTTATATGAAGAAAATTGTGATGCAGGGACGAACTAGACCTGTTTTTTCATGCTGAAGGGAAAATAAATTTTCATTCGAATGATTATTTTCTGTATCTTTGAATATCTATAAAAAGGAATTGTATTTTGACTCAATTGGGAATTTAATTGATAGTCTCAATTTGAGTTGAGCTTTCGGAACTATTCGTTACTTCTTCTGGGCATCAGTTGTGATGTTCAAGGTTCTGACTTTAAATCAATTCTATCGAATTTGAAAGTAGTGAAAGCGCATTTGTTTAACATCTCTGCTTTTAACAAAGGCAACTATAGTGTGGCAGAGTACTTCGATGATTCGAATGTAAGCAATAATGTTTGAATCAATTTTTTGTATCATATGATCGTAAATTTTTTTGCCACAAATGCCCTTCACCATGTAAACTTGTCTCATATGTATAATAAAGGGTGTTTTTTTAGAGGTATAGAACTTTAAATTGCAATAAAACAACGCTGGATCATTCGATTGACAAATTTTTTTTTATTCGAAAGATAATCTTATGGCATTACACTTTGAGTATGATTTTTGGCATATGACCGCCACGAATGGCTCGGATGTAGTCCAATGTGGACGTCCAATTTTCGATGACTTTTTCCAACATTTCTGGACGTATATCGGTAATAACACGGCGAATATTGTCTTCCAAATGGTCAAGCGTTTGTGGCGTGCCTTATCAGCATAGACCAATGACTTTACATAGCCCCACAAAAAGTAGTCTAGCGGTGTTAAATCACAAGATCTTGGTGGCCAATTCGCAAGTCCAAAACGTGAAATTAGGCGCTCACCAAACGTGTATTTCAATGAATCGATTGTGGCACGAGCTGTGTGACATGTTGCGCCGTCTTATTGAAACCACAGCTCGTGGGCATCATGGTTGTTCAATTCATGAATGAAAAAGTTAGTATTCATGGCTCTATACCGATCACCATTGACTGTAACGTTATGGCCATCATCGTTTTTTAAGAAGTACGGACCAATGATTCCACCAGCCTATAAAGCGCACCAAACAGTCAGTTTTTCTGGATCTAACGGTGTTTTAACATACACTTGAGGATTATCTTCAGTCCAAATGCGGCAGTTTTGTTTGTTGACAACCATTCAACCAGAAGTGCGCTTCATTGCTAAACAAAATTCGCTTATGGAAGTCATCGAAAATTGGACGTCCAGATTGGAGTACATCCGAGCCAGCCGTGACGGTCATAGAAATCCTATTTAAAATGTAATGCTACAAGATTATCTTTCGAATAAAAAAAAAATTTTGTCAATCGAATGATCCATCGTTGTTTTATTGCAATTTAAAGTTCTATACCTCTAAAAAAACACCCGTTATTTCTGAGGTAATTTTTTTTCTTCTCAAATAAAGTTGTATATTATTCTGAATATAAATTTAACCAATATTTTTGTTCGAGGGCATAATGGAAGATCAGACTCAAAACTGAATTCAGTCGTTTTGAGAGCATTCTTCTTAGTTGTAACTATTGTATCAATTGAATGCATGTAATTTTAAAAAGTGAGGAAAGTTTCTCAATAAATTAAATTTTTTTTATTATTGAGTAGTTATCAATGTATGGAATAAAACATTAAAATACTAAAGGAACACTCAATAAAATTGTTTTTCATTTCGAAAAATAGCGATAGTTACAATTTATGTCATCCAAATATTTATCTTAATGCCAAGAGTGCTAAAAATAAATACCCTTACATTTACCCCTCAATATCAGAAATACTGGAAATATTTAGACATTATGTAATAGCAATAATAAGCTTCTAATTATTTCTGTGATCTAAGTTTTCGGTTTTATATCTAAGGTTAAATATCTAGCTATCTTACGATAGTATCAGATGGTTTTTCGAAAAAGTAACAACATATTTGAGCAACTAATGAATTGAGTATATTCAAAAATAGCATAAATAAAATTGCTACGAATTTCCAGAGAATTTCAGTAAGTTCTAACTATATATCATTTTCTAGGCTAAAAAATGAAATTGAATTTGATTTCAATCTCCCCATAATTGTGAACTAAATTGCATAGACATATACCGCCAATGGAAACTCTAATTTACTTCCGAAACGCTTCCTTAATATTATTTTTCTGATAAAACGGAAAACTCATTTCTCGTCTACTGCATCTCCTCTAGGAAATTACCCAAGTTGAAAATAATCTGACGTTCTTGCCTTTCGAGGAAGACACATCGAAAACTAATACATACGCTCTGAGGCTTCAATAACACAATTTAGGCACTCATCTGTGCTACGGCGCTTTCTAAAGCTCAGTGTTTCATAGCACAGACCTAATTGTTTCAGAACTGGATTGAAAATTTCAATTTCAGTTTACTTATTCAACTGCGAAGTTGAGGCAAACTGATATGAATGAAACTTTGTGGTAGCTTCAAATTGAAGAAAGTCCAGATATTTGAATTTCGTCAATCGAATTCGTTACTTTTCTGAAAGAATTATGCACATAAATATTTTCAATGAACTATGCCGAATGTCAGTATCAATATTTGTAACAAAATATGAAAAATTACCGGAAAATTATATGTATAAATTAGACCAAGGTCGATAATTTTGAAAATGGTAAAAAGTGAGAAAAAATGAGAGTAGGATGAAACCCGTTAAAAAAGGACGAGAATATAAAAAAAATTTAAGGAAAAATAATTTACGGGCGATCTGAGGTCGGGAAGTGGTAGGGGGTGAGTTTTAAAGGGTAAAAATTGGTGTACCTCGATTTCCGGCAAAACTACAAGTCCTATGGAAAAAATTTAACAAAGTTGTAAGTAATAAAGAGGCCTACAACTTTTCTAATCACACTTTTTTCACATATCCTCAAAATATATGTGAAAAATTCAATATATATATATATATATATATATATATATATTTGACAAATTATCTGATTCGTGAACCATTTTATTTATATTGTATCAATTTGAATCTTGGGTTTTTTGGTTCAATTGAAACAAAATGATATTAGTTTATTTCCAAAATTACGTTTCGGTTATTATTTTAACCTTTATCAAACAGGTATATATGTCATATGCTCGCTAAAACAAAATTAATATAAAAACAACGCTCACAAACATGATTTTAAATCTCACCACAATATAAATACTTCGGAACAAAAGTTCATAGGTGACAAACAAACAACTATATTGACAATTCTACCTTAAAATTTTAAAATTTTTCCAAAATAACAATTCACGTCTATCTCTTAAAGCATATTACAATTATATGACTGAAATCGGAAATTGATTCCACATCTGCAATATTACATACCCACATCAATGATAGATTTTTATGTTTTTCCGCATGTTCTTATGCGGTTAAAATATTATTGTAGATTTTACTTAGACCAGTTATGTCGGTTTTATCATTGATGGATTCTGGATTTTTCTTTATATGGATCATTTCCTGGATTTCGCGTTTTTTTTTATGTTGTTCAGTTTTCAAGATTTTTGTAGCCGAAAAATCAAACTTATGGCCCAATGTCTGCTGGTGTTTGTTTGTGCAATGTTTGTTTTTATATTAATTTTGTTTTAGCGAGCATATGACATATATACCTGTTTGATAAAGGTTAAAATAATAACCGAAACGTAATTTTGAAATAAACTAATATCATTTTGTTTCAATTGAACCAAAAAAGTTTTTCAAATTCCAATATTATAATATTCTATAATATATATATATATATATATATATATATATATATATATATATATATATATATATATATATATATATATATATATATATATTACTATGGTGAATGTTCTCACAAAATGCAAATAAAGAACTCGAGTCCGAATTTTTTTTTTCACTATGTACTATTTTGAGCTATTTAGTACAATTTACACTTCAATTACTCGAAAAACGTAAAATTCTATGTAACATTGATAAACAAAAAAATCCATAAATCTTAGAGATTGCAAGAAATATAAGATTTAAAGGGGAGGAAAAAATTTCCGAATCGAGTTTTTTTCTTTTTTTGCATTTTCTGAGAACATTTACCATAGTATTGTATATATTTTTTTACATTATCAGAAAGAAGAGATTTCAACGAAAAGAAAACTTCTTTTAAAAAGCTGATATTTTGACGTGAGAATTTTCTATTGAAAATTAGGGTGTCTTTTCAATATTAAGTCAAAATAATGTGAAAAAAAATTTATTTAAAATCCAAAAATTACAGTGTCATAGGAAGGTAAGTTTTCACCAAAGTTCCTGAAAAAATTTTTTTTGCATAAGAAAAATAAAAAACTTGATTATTTGAATTTTTCACATAAATTTGGAGGTTATGTGAAAAAGTGTGATAATAAAAGTTGTAGTCTTTATTACCTACAACTTTGTCATTCAATTTTTTCCATAGGACTCGTTGTTTTGCCGGAAATCGAGGTAAACCGTTTTTTACCCTTAAAAACTCACCCCCTTCTCTTTCCCGACCTCAGAGCGCCAGTAAATTATTTTTCCTTTCATTTTTGTTATATTCTCGTCCTTTTTTAATGGGTTTCATCCTACTATTTTCTTTTTTTGTTTCAAAAATTATCGACCCTGGTCTAAATAGGGTGAATATGGTGAAGAAATTCTTGTCAAAAAGTGGAAATGAGATGAACAAATAGAAAAATCTTGAGAACATTCTTGTCAATAATAAGTGGAAGAATAACATAGCAGACAAAAATGATATCAACAAAGTTTTTGTGAAGAATGCTCTTCTCTGTATATTGGACAAATATGAAGGATTATAACGCTATGGTTGATGAACATGAGTAGCTAATTTTGCAGGACAAAAGCACCACTGCCTTTTCCATATATTGAACTGGATGTAATTATTTCCAACATTCCATCGAAACTGAATTGCTACGTTCAGGTAGAGAGACCGAATTGATTTTCAGGTATCATATTTGTTCGGTGATTACTTTGTGATACTCTTCAATAAATTGTTTTGATGATGAATTATCCATTAGAAACTTGTCGATTGATAATTTATGTTAAACTCAATATTTATTGGAATATGGTGAAAGTGCTGTTCACATCGAATACAAACCTCATTCTTCATGGCGTTTAAACAAGTTGTACGACCATTAAATCTCATCTATATTCTTCTGCATGCATAAGTCAAGCTGATATATTTTTTTCGTGTATCCCAAATAGTAGAGGTTGATGCTAGGTCTATTCGATTCTAGTTGATAATTTGGTTAATGAGAAACAAACTAGTACTTAATGTAGGGATAAGATTATCATTTTCTCCAAAACAAGAACCAATCTGACAACATTAATGGAAGTATTGATAGTAATAAATGTACCCCCAATTTGCGCAAGCATTGTCAAAAAATAGTTTTTTGATAATCTGAAACTAATTTGTCTTTCATCTCATTTTTTATGCTGTATTTTGTTTCTTTGATATTAATTCAGGTTTTTTTTGATATTACTTGTAATATCAAAATGATTCTATAATACTTTTTATTATTTGAAGCTACACTTTTTGATCGTGATAAGAAAACAATTTTTTTTCTTTTATTGTATAAATGGGAGGTTCATATCGATTAAAATATTTTTATTATCTTTCAATACATGTAGGTTATTCAAGAATTTCAATCATTGAAACTGTAGGTTTATGGTAACTGAAATTAGAAATATAAGTTTAATACTTGATATCCTCTTAATATCTAGAAAATACTGCGTCAATCGTGGTCCCATATTTTGTTGTGGATTCTTGTGTTTCATTATTCATTCTCAAATTCAATTTTTCCGGAAGAAAAGTTGTCAACCGCTCCGATTTTTTATAAGCGAAGTTGATGTTGAAATCGCCAGCCAAGATAAGTGAAAATTTGTACCAAGTATTTTCAACCCTTCTTCAGTGTACTCCAGTAAATTGCGATGAATAAAATGCTCTACCTCGTCCAATTTTGGATTCGGAGAAATGTAGATTGCTACCATGACTATGTGTAGGCCATTTCTAAGTTTGCATAAGCACGCACAAATATCTCCAACAAATGAACGCCTAACATTAACATCGTTAACGCGTACAATATTTATTACAATATTCGGAGTCATAATATTAATAACATTATTATTATTTTGGTAAATCGCTACCCTACCTTTACTCTCTAGCCCAGTGTATATACTTTCTCACAAACAGCTACTTACGCATTCGTCTGATTTCGGAGCAGCTCGTCTCGATCCGTGTGAGCTTCGTACAGTCGTACCATATACATACACGTTAAGCGAACGCTCGACCGAGCTCCATGTTGGCCGGAGTGGCAGGTGTTAGGTTTGATTTTCGTTACGGAATTTCTTGATTCGGTCGAAGCGCTCAAAGCCCGCGATAAAAGCTATGCTATAACTTAAAAGTTCGGTTAAGAAAAACGAATATGACAAAGAAAAAAATTCATAGCTCTACATTTTTTGATATAGAAATGATGAAAATAATTTTTTTGAAGAAATTAGTGAGTGTGAATTACATATGTGTGATTGCACTAGGTATCATTAATGATATTCAAATTCAAAATTCCTCAAAATTTTCCAGGTGTTTAGATCTAGGAAGAGTCAACTGATGTCTTTGAGCGTGATCATTCAGCTTTCCTCTTGTAAGTGACCTCTGGAGCATCTCTACGTTTAAACCAGCAGTAATCGGAAGCATTACTTCATTCACCCTTCTTTTCAATTAAGTGCGAAAAAATCAAGTGTGGAGTTGGTGGTATTTTTGTAGAAGTTCGGTAACCAATTGAGGTTACCGAACTTGCCATGCCAGCTTCCAACTGCCATGATAGCTTCCCAAGCTTTATTTTCTTCCCCTTTCAAAAGAAAATCGAATGCCATGTCAAATCCCTATGAAGTTGTCTGTACTTAGTGAAGCTGACATCATTCTGCAGGAGATTTCATTGCTCTAACCTTGATCCTAGAAGTTCTGCCTTCGGATGTCATAAAGCAAGATCTCTAATGAGATCACTCAACTCCGATTGGCTCAATTTATGCGGTTAATCATCTTTTTTTTCCTTTAAAATCAGGGTCATAAGATGTTGAAGGCTCGTTGAGTTCTCCTTCTACACTGTATTCATTTTCTGCTTCCAACTCATAAGTCTGGGGTGGTGGAGGAACTGATAAACTGTCTGAATGTGGAATAGGTTTGGTAGCTGATGGAAGATTCGGGTTTTAATATTTTGTATTTTTTTCATTGATAATCCTGCTTTTATAGACCTAGTCAAGCAGAAACAGCAATCGTTTATCTGGTTGTAGGCTCCCGCCAAATCATAGACACAAAATCCATGGATCGCTTATTTTGGTTTCCTACCTTCATACCAAAATAATATCGATATACAGTCTTCACAAGAGGTGTCAAATTGCGTTTTTGTGAAGCAAACGTTATTTCGCCACAAATGTAACAAAAATTATCAACTAAATTCACACATTTACACATAGTATAACACTTAGTAATATTCATGCAGTGATATTATAATTTGACACAAATGAAATGTATGTGTACTTTGACAATTAACAATGTTGCCAATTTCAAAAACCAAATTCTCCGCAAATTTAAAAAGAAGAATTCATAAAATATGAAAAGTAGCTGGTATCTCTGAAACTAGAGTCAATGGGTTTTCTTAATTGCCGCTTTGCATTCAGTAAACGACAATACAATGGATAGGACTAATTTTGAGACCGAAACAATTTTTGACTCGCAGTGTATTTCATAAGTTTTCGTATTGAATTTAGATGTTTTCATTTCACACAAAAATAGTGATTTGCTATCGCGAAACATGAGAGTAACTAGAAATAATATGCTGAAACAACAAATCTGCTCTATTCCTTGTAAGTGTAGAGAAAAGAAGTGTAGTTGGAGCCATGTGAATTATCAGATTACTTTGGATATTTAGTATAGATAGTTGTTCTTCAAATTATTTGAGAATATTATGATCTATTCTGTGTTTTACTGGGACTAAAAATATTTCGATGATGTCATGTATCAATTTAGCATTTCATTTCCATTTAAATTTCACTAAATAAACATCGCTATCATAATTACTAGCACCATTTCTTCTTGAATTCTTGAGCAGAAAGAATTTACGTTGTTCTTCTTCAAATGAACTCAATATATAAAAATTATAAGTGATCAATAAAATCACTGTCAAAAAGAATCACCACAGATTCACCACAGGTAATAATATTTCTTGGAAACAGAGACGAAAAAGCTTAGCATCACATACATTTCACGAGAACTGAAAAACAAATATTTTAAATACATCAATTTCAGAAAATCTCAAATATAATTTTTAACAGTAGTATTTATATCGATTGTCAGAAGTATGTGGAAATTGGTTCAATTAAAGCCATTAGAGCATTGGCTATACGACTTATCGATCAGTTCAAACCAGTTGTGGAATATTGATATGTACACAACTCAGTGTAATCGAATACAATCAGTGTTAAATAACCTTTCTGACCTCATTTACCTTAATGACTTGTGTTTCCGTTCGTGTGATCACGTTCTATCAAGGAACAAAATACCATCGTTATAATGTGTGTTTAAATGGGAGCAGAAATATATGTTGATATTTATTCTGATAATGAAAGTATGATAATAATTCTGTTACCAAAATTTTACATTGAGTATTTTTTCCCTGATGTCTTCGTCAATTTTCAGCGCTCGTGAAAGTACAAGCAGTTTTGTTTTGTGATTTTGTGGAAACTAATAATAATAAAAATAATAATAAACACAGTTATACAATACAAATATCCTTATATAATCTGATACTATTATAACTGTCATAAAAATAATAAGTGTATTTCTCCACAGTAGTTCTGACCTTGTCTTGGTTGACAAGAGAGACAGAGGTGGCCATTGCAAATGCAAAAAGTTAGTTGAGAAAAATTTCGATAAAATCTATGAATATCGAGAACTTGAAGTATAACTGCAGAATGGCACATGAACGTCGCCAAGACTGTTCAAATCTCAGAATAATAATAATAATAATATATATAAAATAATATATATTTGTGAAATAATTGTTACATATAAAACACAAACATAATAAAGTGAATTATTGCCACATTAGCTATGACAGTCTGTGGTGCTACAAGAATTTATATAAACGAAAACAGAATCTTCTCAACTGTAATTAAAATATACTGTATTTAATCGGATTTGGTGAAAAACGAAATTCGATACCATAAAAATAAAATAAAAAACACCACCAATCAAGGCACCCAGCACACAGCAACTAAAACCCAAACAAATCCAAGGCGATCCTAAAAAAAACCGACATATTGTCTCTTGGTTGGTTTAGTAGATAATTCCTTATCTTTATTTTATAAACCATCAATGATGGGATTTCTCTCATTTCTGTTGGAAGATAATTATACATTCTGTTTGAGAGATGCAAGAATGTTCTCTGCGTCTTCGTCCTAAGAGAAAGGCAAGTTTTGATCTTTTTGTTTGCTTTGGATCTTGTGTTGTGATGATGATCAATCATCTCCAAGTCTTTTCAGTTCTTGAATGTCTCTAAGACACATCGATAGAAGTATAACTGCCTCAAATCCAATATTTTCGCGTCTCTGTATAGCTGGTCAGATGGAAACAGCCTAGGCTTGCGATAAATTATTTTCAAGAACTTGCAACACCTCTAGTTTCTTTCTGTAGCAACTGGCTGCTGCACCCTAAGATAAAATCCAATAGATCAGTCTGCATTCAACAAGAGCGTAGTATGTTACTTTCAGTTGATCCGAACCCAATATATTGCGTAAATACCTAAACGTGTACAGTAAACTTCTCAATACGGCGGCTACCCTTTCAACATGAGCATTTTATCTTGAGTCTTTATCGATAACAACCCCTAGATATTTGATGTTTTCTCTCCACTGGTATTATCCCAAAAAATCACTTGTCACCAAACATCAGAGAATTAGGATTTGGCGATCTTCATGAGAAGTTACGAAAATCGGTTCTACTTGCCACAGCAAGGGCTGCCAAGAAGTTTTTGGGACATAACGGAAAGCAATGGTTCGAACACCGCCGATGTGAGCATCGCCACCAAGGAGACCACCGTCACGTGCATGATAATCTGGAAACGTCTCCCACAGAACTCAGAATCTGATATATTATATCTGGGATGAGTGAAAATTCATTGTATAGACGGAGGCCTTCATGAAACTTGGATTAGTTCATGAAAGTAGAACTAAATTTCTCAATACGAAAACTATTTCGACGTCTCGTATCTCAAATTTGAATCTCATCAACTGATTGAATATTCCCAATCGAATAATTATGTACCACTTAACCTCTATATATAAAAATGATACATCGAATTCCCAAAAAATTAATAGCAAAAAGAAGCGAGAATTAATCACAGAAAAAAATTCAAAAGGAAAAAACATAACATTATGAAAAGAATAATTGAATGAATAAAAATGAAATAACAATGTAAGTTAATTCCAATCAAGAAATAATGATTAGAACAGATAACGCAAGAGCACAATAATCAATTCTGATTACCGAGGAGAAATGCCCTATACATTTCTTAAAACCTGGCCAAGCTACCCGCTTTAACGTCCAACGGAATGGAGTTGTAGACTTGTACAGCATAAACGAGAAACATTTACGGAAAACTGACGCGTAAAACTGGAGTGTAGGGATGTCTTAAATCGCGGATGTGCAATGCGCCTCTATAAACCAACTTCTTTCTGAGGTAAGGAGGCGAAAAAGATGACAGAATACAAAAAACGGCCGACCCCAAATGCTACCGGAATTGATTTTCCAACTTCAACCAAGCAAGTTCTCTGATATGAGACGACACTCTTGTACCTATATTCACGTAGTCCATATATGAACCTACAACAAGAATTAATAATCGTTCGCAACCTTACGCCTAGTAAGTGAGTAGAGGCAAGGGTAGTAGAGGATCAAACCATAATTCAAAATTGACAAAACAAAGCTTTCACAAAGTTTTTTCCTCAGAGCCAAGCTTAAGTAGTGTCGAAATCTATAAAGTTGTCTAAGAACCAAATATGATTTTCTTATCAAAAAACCCACATGCTCCTCGAAACTGAGACAGCAATGGAAGATTATTCCCAAACTTTTAGCACTTCTTGCAACACTGAGACAGGGGGCAGATAATTGAGACAGGGATCATCAGAGGATCAACCAAATAAATTTCGAAGAGTAAACCTCACTCATCCAGCACGTAAATATTCTAAACATGTGAATAGGTAAATAAATCAGGCACTTTGACTATAGAAATTTGACGATATATTTGTAAGTACAATAAAGAGTGATTTTTAAGCGTAGTTTTTTAAAATCGAATTATTGAAATTGATAACTTGGCCTTTGCCATTCACATTTCAAAAATAACTTCATGTAAATGTTGTCCGCGGCTCCGTATCAAATGGTCCATTCGGAAGGTCCAATTTTGCGTCAGTTTTTCAAACATTTCGGGCTCTATCCCACGAATTACGCGTGTTATGTTATCCTGTAAGGCTTCAATCGTGTTCGGCTTGTCCACATACACTAACGACTTTACATAACCCACAAGAAATAATGCAGAGGCCTCAAATCGCATGATCTTGGCGGCCCATTCACAGGACCATTTCGAGAGATAGGTCATTCGGCTTCAATTCTTGCAGAAGTTGAATTTTATAGGCTTTCAAACCCAAATCAACACGTAAAATTTTCCATGTGGTTAAGTAACACATGCCCAATTGCTGAGAATGGCAACGAATTGACATTTCACGATCCTCATTAACACTGTACGCTACGTCTGTAATATTCACTTCAGTACGCACTGTACGCATGCGAGACAATGGTGTAATGTCCATCAAAGTAAACTTGGTGCAAAATTTGGTGATAACAGCACAAATTGTTGAATTTACACAGAACATGAATTTCTATAGTAAATTTCAACAATTTGCAATCGTTGCTCGTTTGTAAGTTTTTCCATGATGAAATGGCAGAGTATACTGAAAACTTTTCACTTTGACAGATGACGTTTGGATGCCATTACCAACCAGTGCCGACAATCCTAAAAACTAAAATCTTAAAAGATCACACGTTATTTATTATTTACTTTTGCAAAATTTGAAAGTATTATATTTTTACAGTTACAATACTCAATCAAAATGTGGAATTTGTTCTATGACCTCAGTTTTTGAACATTGAAGTTGTCTCTGAATTACTGTGGGAAATGTTAATTTTAAACTGCGAGTAAGAGATGGATTTCTTTTGTTGTATTTGTAATACTTGCTGAAATTTCATGTAACCGTTTCGTTTTAGAAACCCTGAACAAGACGAAATAAATTGTCGAAACTTCGGACGAAATCAATTTGATTAATCATTCGATGGTGCCTGTCCCAAAAATGAAACAGAATATTCAATAACAAGAATAGAATTCTGAGAAGCTAAGCCAAGTGCTGTTACTAAAAATAGAACCATGTCATCGTCCAATCGTATAATAGTATATAGAAATATGTTGCATCAACAAACCCCATGTTTCCGATAAGGTGTTCTTTCATCTTTCAGGTTGAAAGACCTCTATAGTGCGATTATTGGAAGCAACATAATAAAATTCGAAGAAAAGTTCACGTTGCTAATAAAACATCCCTTAAAAATCTTTCCGATATATCTCGAAGGTAAATGATGCCGGAGCTGTCCGTTGAGAAAACTCGGAAGTCGAGAATTTAATCAACATTTCTTTGAGTATATTGAGGTCCTCACATATAAAAAGATGGTAATCTTGGTTCTTTCATCTAAGCAGATGAGCCACTAATAAGCCGCTTTTGATGCACAAATGATCTCTCCTTTCTCAAGAGTTCCGAGCGAATCTCTCCGTTTTTCCGATTTCACGGAGGCGGGAAATTTTTTAGCCGTCTTTTTAGAAATTCATAACGTTTGTCGATTGAAAAAGTGACGGATCAATACGAGCCATTTAATTAAATGTTTATACGTACTGATTTGAACTGCCCCTCAGTTCCTAATTCTTCAACGAAATATGCCAAATTACTATATAAGGGGATGTTCAATTATTACTTAAGCACTATAGGATTGACAGGGAGGTTTTTGATGAAAATAACAATAGTATATCTATTACCTTTTGGCTAGTTTTTATAAAATTTAACATACTGCGTTCTTATGTGTACTTACAACTATTTAAATATTTAATAGTGATGGCGTTTACTTGATGTCAATCCATTGTAATTCAATATAAACTTAAATTCAAACACTTGAACTTATGATTTACACTTTATTGACAACATACATTTTCGCGTTACAAACGACTTCTTCAGACGAATAATGATTGTTTTTTATATTTGATAGTGTTGGCGTTTCGTCGTTACAAACGACTTCTTCAGATGCTTACAGGATAATATTATTAGAATAATGATTTTTTTTTATATTTAATAGTGTTGGAGTTTACTTGATGTAAATTCATTATAATTGAATATAGACTCAAATTCAAACACTTGAACTTATGATTTACACTTTATTGAGTACATAGCATGACGCGTTTTGTCGTTGCAAACGACTTCTTCAGATGCTCACAGAATAATATTATTAGTCCTCAAATTTGTCCTCAAATAATTGCTGCTAGACGTGCCAGAGAAATTCTTTGTTTAGGTGATGACCATGATGCTCCGCGGTTCACTGAAATAGATGTTGACACATTTAATGTTCTTGAATATGAGACGTACACTAGGGAGGTGAGCCACACAAAAGTGACCAGCTGTGACAAGGACAGAGCAGGGGTCAAAAACTCATTAAATTCTTGTGACGTAATTTATGGATGTATCCTAAGCCATAGGGATCATTTGGACACACTACAGATATCCTGCAGTTTTTTGAACGATATGTCTACAAACCATGTCTTCTTACATTCTTGAATTCATTCTTACTCAGTTGAGAGAGGTCCAATTGTTTGGGCTCTAGTTTCCAACTAGTTGAAGGTCTAATTCTTCCGATTCCTCGAAATCGGTATGAAAGGGTTCGTTGCTGACATGGCCTCAATCTGCCTACTCCTTGACAAGTGAATGTGTTGACGACTGATGGACAATTGATTTTATTGAGAGAATATTAGCGAATATTTTCTTAAATATTTTCATAAAACTGCTTAATCGCTAAAATGAAGTTCATCACACTCATGCGAGTGTGGTGAACCCATTATATTCGCAATACTTGCGTTAAGCTACTTATTGCCTAATACATTATTATAAACCATTTCCTCATTTTAACTATGTAAATCTATTCAAAATCTTCAATATTCTGAACAGAGACACCTGACTTGTAATACTCGTTTGATGCCGTCTTCTGAACCATATGGGGCTGTAAAACAAAATATTATACGAGAATTGTTGAAATTCAAACCAAAGCAAACATTAGATGGCACTTTTTGAAATGGTTCATATCCTTCTAATTAAGTCATCTGTTTATTTCTATAGCCATTATGTTGATGGAAATAATAATTTTAGCATCCTCATAATTTTGGATATGCTTACAGAGTAGATCTGCTTCGAGATATTTGTGACTAAACGTCTTTGAGTGTTTAGACTGAAATTGTCAAACAATTTATGTAAAATTATGGAAATTCCTCGGAGCGTTTACGCTAACTATATTTCAAGTAAATGATGGAAATATGTCTATGCAAATAATTTTCTGTAATATTCTCAGACGGTAATTATTCGAACAAATTAATTTAGTAGTTATTCGAAGAAAACTTTGTGAAGAAAAGCTTTCTAGTTATTCAACTAGATGACGACTCTGCGCTATAACTCTAACGACTACTGTTTATATTTTCCTTAAAACTTGTTTCATTCTGACATCCTAGAAACTTCCCTTAATTCAGAAGGAGTTTTCAATTTAAAACTTGGGCTTTCAAGAAGTAACTATTATTCCTTGATGAAATTGAGTAAATCTGCGCAAATTTTAATCAAATGTGAAACAAGAAAGACTATACGCAATACTTTCAAGTTCAGTTTGACTATTTTTCAATAGAGAATATATCTCATGATTAAAACAATTGGAATAATTAAGCAAAAATTATTTAATGCACTAGACATATGTTTCGAGCTACTAGCCCATTATTAGAAATTTCAAACAAATGATTTGTTCAATGAAGCATGCTTCGGTGAAAGATACAATAATGAGGAGCCACTAGAATGGCTCAAGTTCACGGGAATAAGAAACAAGTCAAGCGTTCATATCAAGCTATTATGATTATGAATAAAATGCAGATTTAGGAGGATAAGGATAATATAGTGATGAGGAAACAAGTCCTTTCTTGTACGTACTCGTTTTATTTCTATTTTTGCGTAGCACATTCCAGTATGTATATAATTTGGATTCAACTCAATTCAATTCAAATTCAATTCAAGTTCACAAAAACATTCTATAGAAAAAAAATGTGGGGCGCAAAAACTTGGGGACTGCTGTGATAAAGCCATTACATAGCATTTTTATCAACTTATTCAATTATAATTATTTATTTATTTTTTATTTATGCAGTATTTTTTTTTATATTAAATCAAGTTAAACTTTTTGAGGTTGCTGATCGATAAGAAAACAAGTTTTTCTTTTTTATTGAATAAATGAGAAGTTGAAATCGTTTTAAATATTTTTATTATCTCACAATACATGTAGGTTATTCAGGAATTTTCATTATTGATACTATTGGTTTATGGTAACTGAAATAGGAAACATAAGTTTGATACTTGATATTTTGGTGTCCCATATTTTCTTGTGGATCATTATACATTTTCAAATTGAATTTTTCCGAAAGAAAAGTTGTCAACTTCCCTGATTTTTTATCAGCGAAGTTGATGTTGAAATCGCCAACCAAGATACAATGTAATTTATTACCATTTGTACCATTTAAGTTTTTTCGACCCTTCTTCAGTGTACTAAAGTAAAGTGCGATGAATAAAATGCTCTACCTCGTCCAATTTTGAGTTCGGAGAAATGTAAATTGCTACCATGTCTACGTGTACGCCATTTCTAAGTTTGCATAAGCACGCACAAATATCTCCAACAAATGGAGGCCTAACATTAACATCGCTAACGTGTGCAATATTCATTTCATTATTGGAATTTATAATATTAATAACATTATAAATTAGACATTATTTTGGTAAATAGCCCCACCTTTGGGAACAATATCTCATTTGAATCGAACAATACAATTGAAATTAGGTATTTCATTCGGATTATCATGCGCCATGCAAGTTTCGGTATACATACATGTTAAGCGAAAGCTCGGCCGAGCTACATGGTTGGCGGAGTGGAGTGTTAGGTTTTATTTTCGTTACGGAATTTCTTGATTGGGTCGCCGCGCTCAAAGTGCGCGATAAAAACTATGCAATAGCTAAAAATATTGTTTCATAAGATGTATTCGTATGAATTTGTGACAAAATGCTGATAAATATACTAAAACATAATACCGTAAAGTTTCAGGCATTATTTTCGTAGTTGGTCTCTAGATATTTGAACCAACTGAATAACGAATGAAAAATGATGAAATCATTGAATTTCAGGACACAAATGAACAAATTTTTGTTAGATCAACAGAAAAAAGGGAAAGCGAAATATTCTTAAAATAATTTACTGGTTCTATGGGATTAATAGCAAGACTGGCAAAAGCCAATATTAACCACCTTTTGATTTTTTAAAATTTAAGGAAACACTTTTATGAGTTGCCATTAAAAAAAGTTGTATTTTTATTATTCGTATAGTAGTTCACAGATAAAATGGCACATAGTAAACCTTGTGTGTGCTAACTATCTAAGAGAACACAATACTACTCCATAAGAACTATTGGAAACTGAATAATAAATGATGAGAAGCCTTCATTCCATCCACCATCAAGATGAAACAAGTTTACAAATACTTCAATCTATACAAAGAATCACAAATTTATCAAGAATATACCTAACTGCCTCCCAATGAAAATTCTAGATTTTTCCTGGAATATTTTGTTTGTTGGACAGCATTTTACGTTCTTCGGATTGTAGTTGAACTTAATCATTCATAGATTAAAGAAAATATTGAGATGAATCATTCTTTGTACTTGGAAGTGAAATATAAGTATAGATTTTCAATATACTCGTCAGTTACTTGAATGGTTCAACCTTTATGACAAAAACTGCGATGTAGAATTGATGTAGTGGGCTGGATTAAGTCGGAAATGTAGAAGGATTATTTTTTGAAAAGTTTCTAAATTCGAAATAAATGATAATTTGTGATTATCAAAGATGGTGAATGTTTAATTACTTAAAATATTGCATTCTGATGAAGATGTTATTGAATTCTGATGATATTCATGGATATCGATACATTGTGAACAGTGCAACTAATAAGTGCTCCTTTATTAGATTCATATAATAACGCAGCTTAAAATAGCTACTTCTGAAAAAGATTGAATTGAGGTACTTGTAAATGACTGAAATCACATTTGAAATTGTGGATGCATTTCACTTCAGAAATTTTGAATTGTGTAAATTATTGTGGTATTGTATCTATGTCCAAGGGGCAAAATGAATACCCTTGGCGAAGTGGAGAGTCCAAATTATTACCAAACTATTCCTTTGTTGATAACCAAGTAATCGTAACAACGTTTCGCAATCTAGTTTGAATTTTCGACAAACTATTCGTTTGAATCTACTCTGATGGTGAAGTTTCTTTTGCAAATGCAAAAAATTTATCACTATACTCTTAGAAAACGAACAGAAATTTGACTGTTGCTTTAGAACACTTTAACTGTAGCTTTGTTAAAAAACAGATATATTGTTATGTGAGAATTTTCAAATGAAAATCAAGGTACTTTTTCAATATTGAGTCGTAATAAAGTGAAAAAATAATTATTTTGATACAGAAAAATTACAGTGCGTTCGCTATATAAGAAGGTAAGTTGTCACCAAATTTCGTGAAAAAAAATTTTTTTTATAAAAAGTCGAAATAAAAACCAACAACTCAGTAACTTATTTTCACATGAACTTAAGATTATGTGAAAAAGGTGTGAATACGGAATAGATCTTTTCATTTTCTACATAAAACTTTGCGTTTTTTTTCCTTAGGACTTGTAGTTCTGCTGGAATTAACGATAATCTGCCTTTTTCCTCTTAAAAACTCACCGTGTTCCACTATCCCACTTTAGATCACCCCTACGACTACCTCATTTTTCCTATATTATCTTCCGTTTCCAAAGGGTTTTCTTCTTCTATATTTTTTTCAGTTTCCAAAATTATCATGGTACTTCTACCTCTTCTGTTAAATCCTCTAAACTTTGAAGATGTTCGTTCCTTTGCCAGACTTCTCTTACACGTATTTTCATGTGCTTATTTTTATTTTTAAGACTTTTTCAGACTAAGGTATGTACCTCTTTCGCGTATTGTATATATATATTATTGATCGATGTTTCGAATAATGTTACAATTGGAGCGTAAAAATGAAATGCGATATCATTATTTTCATTATGTGCATTGAAAAGTTTTATCACGAAATTATAAAACAAAAGAGGTCTAACATCTTCAATTATTTCTGCCGACAAATCATCCCACACATTTTCTCAATAATATTGCCGCGTAGTAAGGCCAGAAAAAACTTAAAAATTCAATTGAGCGTTAGATGAACTGGAAACCAGTTGAAGAATCGCTCGCATTCTCCGATGAAACTGGAGATAGGATGCTATCAGACACTCGTATGAATGGAACAATCAAGGGTGAATGCGGCGCTTTTAGTTCTCAGGAGTCGCCGTCTGATATGAATAAAGGGCCAAATTGCCTGAGCGCTCTTCATCTTTTATTATATTTCCCTTGACGATCCTTGCGTTTGTCTGATGTGGTTATAACCTTCATTACTCAAGTCTACAAGGTATGATGGCTTTTCATCAAGAAACTTAGATAAGGTTTATTCAAAACTTCCCATCCACAATGTTCCATGCTTTCTGGAACTAATTACCTACATATAAAATACTTGTTTATTCACCGAAAAGTACGGAAAAATAAGAAAAATTGACTCAATTTTCGAGAGAGAAATTTATTCAATGAAAAAGTTTGAGACATGTCTTCAAAAGATGAACGTCAGAAAATAATGGGAAATATTATCAAGTCTTTCCTGATTTAAGACAATTATTCGCAAACATTTTATGAATTAATCAGCTGAATTGCCACATATTTCATTGAAAATTTCTACATTTATTTGAAATTGAGGAATTTTCTTGCTGTGAAAAGTACAAAAAAAGTACAAATTATTGTGTTTTTGTCATTTGTACTTTTCACCGCAAGAAAATTTTTCTTTGGTTGTTAACTTTGTCGGTTGAAGACTCCGTGAAGGATAAATAGTTACCACATTGGCAATACGTTGACCAAATCTCCAAACCCGGAGTGGAGGCCTAGCAGTGGAGACTTCCTTTACAGGTGTGTTCTTTCATTGTTGATTCCATCTCCAAGTTCGTACACCTTGAACTTGGCTACGCCATTCTGAGGAGAGCCAATAAGCTCGAAACACGTGTCAACGGCTGCTTCCAATTGAGTTGCGGGCTATACAGAGAATTGTGTTTTTGTCATATATATATATATATATATATATATATATATATATATATATATATATATATATATATATATATATATATATATATATATATATATATATATATATATATATATATATATATATATATATATATATATATATATATATATATATATATATATAATTTCAAGATTCACAAGTCATTCAATACTAGTAAATACTGAGACTCTTAATCGAAATATCGAAATATTTCAAATAAAATTCTCAGGGAGCTGTCTACACAATTGTTGTCAACGAGAACGAACCCATCACTTTCAAGAGTGAATATTAAGAGCGTTTCGAAAAGTTCATCGATCTTGTTGAATGATAATAGGATACAATTGTTTCATCATTATTATGAATCATCAGTCCATATTTAATCAATCAATCAAGAATCGATGACTTTCAAAACGAACATAGGTCCTATACCAAATTGAGGACAATTTTACCGAGTGAAATATTCACTTAGGCTCCCTCTATCGGAGAAAGGACGTATAAACTCTCCCTGCCGTTCAACGTATATACGTCTTTTCTCCGATAGAGGGAGCCAAAGTGAATATTTCACTCGGTAAAGTTGTCCTCAATTTGGTATAGGACCTATGTTCGTTTTGAAAGTCATCGATTGTTGATTGATTGATTAAATATGGACTGATGATTCATAATAATGATGAAACAATTGTAGCCTATTATCATTCAACAAGATCGATGAACTTTTCGAAACGCTCTTAATATTCACTCTTGAAAGTGATGGGTTCGTTCTCGTTGACAACAATTGTGTAGACAGCTCCCTGAGAATTTTATTTGAAATATTTCGATATTTTGATTAAGAGTCTCAGTATTTACTAGTATTGAATGACTTGAAATGATTTACTAGTTGTGAATCTTGAAACTATATATATATATATATATATATATATATATATATATATATATATATATATATATATATATATATATATATATATATATTGTATAAATATCAATATGAGAAGAAAAATATGAAAGGACGCAAGAATATAGAAACGTGATTTAATACTACAATACGTAAGTAATTAATTAGACCATTCTTTATTATTATTGTAGTATTATCTTGTGGTATTTATATATTACAAGATTACATAGTATTATTCATAATAGAAAATCCTTGACAAACCGCACAAACATTATTTAGTTCATTCGAGCTTTTGTGTCGAAGCTGCTCAAAGAGTTTACTTCAATAGTTGATACAACATAAGTTATAAACTGAATATGAACTCAAATTCAAACACTTGAACTTATGCACTTTATTGAGTACATAGCATGACCAGTTTCGTCGTTACAAACGACTTCTTCAGATGCTAACGGAATAATGTCATTCTGTAAACATTATTCTGTTAGCATCTGAAGAAGTCGTTTGAACGACGAAACGCGTCATGCTATGTAGTCAATAAAGTGTAATAAGTTCAAGTGTTTGAATTTTAGTTTATATTCAATAATAATGGATTTACATCAAGTAAACGCCAACACTATTGAATAATTTTAAGTGATAAATCTTAACCTGTGAGTTTAATGCAAACAATTATGAAATTCTTGGTCATAGGATAGTAATCTGAAATATATTTTGGGTGTATAGTTTTTTAGTGTTCAACCCACTGAATTCAATTACGCGTTTTCTATTGTATGTGAAATTCATAAAAATGTATTTCAACTTCAATAATGTTCAAACTGGAAAAGCTGTATACTCAGAATAAGTTGACTTGTGAGAGAAAAAGAATATAATTGTATTCTATGTCAAATTACGTTTATGTGCCCTACTCGACTTGTCAGTAGCAGTTGTAAATCTTCTACAACTCAGGAAAAGACTCCCCGCAAATGACGCGACAAATTACGAGGTGCTTTACAACTGTTGACGTGCTTTGTTGTGCAGGTGCGTGGACCTGTGTATGCCATGGAGACGAAATTACTTCCGCTTCATTTCAGGCGAAGCGAGGGTCCTTTTACCCTGGCAGTTTTAATACTTCGGATTGAAAAGTAAATAAGGACGGTGGAGAAAACACGACGAGAGTTATTCAAGATTCAAGTTTCGCCTCACTTTTACGGATATTAGCGGGGAAAATTCTACGGAAAATGCGTGGTTCAAATGTTTTACATCAAATGGTTTTGTTGATGGCAAATTACAGAGGTTGCAACTTCTGAAGACGTGTATACGAGTATGTGTGCGTGGGAAGTATCATTTCTTTCATTTCTACCTGTTTTATATATTTGGAATATGTTAATATATATATATATATATATATATATATATATATATATATATATATATATATATATATATATATATATAATTTCTTGAATATATGATATATTTAATAAAATGTTTACTAGAACATTCATTTTATTTTGAAAGATGTGATGTCTCCATTATCAAGGGATAAATGTTAGAGAATTATTGAAATCGATGCCACACCTGATGGAAGTTTGAGACATATTTTCGTTCTGCAAGAACTCGTCATTCGCACCACGTCCATCGAAGTAGGCAACTTTCAAAACTAATGTCTTCTTGTAATATTAATACCGTTGTAGATAATAATTTTGACAATTCCAGTCTATAGCAATATAAAACACCACTCAGATTACAGACACACCAAGCATCGAAATGAATAAATAAATCGGTAATAAACGAGAGCCTACTGCTAACGCAACCTATTGACATTTGAAAACATCAAATGATATATTTGTCAAATAGACATTGCATTTATAGATACCTACGGGTATAGAAGATATATATATATATATATATATATATATATATATATATATATTTTTTTTATAACTTTATTCTTTCCTTTGTTTCCTGCACGGTGACGTCGCTCGCAATTTAGCCAATCCAGTGCGTTTTCAATCACGTGATCAAATATGAAATTTTAATTATTTTAATATTGATTTCTTTTAAAAATCATATATATTTCAGAAGGATGTAATGGCTATATTGGTTTCAAATAATATTTACTATCAACCTAACAACATTTTGATCTGTATTTTTATTGCAGTCAAATACTCTATTAACAATACATTTGTAATGAAATTAGATGGAACTGTATTATTTGAAGTCCATTGGATCTTATCTTAATAGAAATCGCTCGATTGAAATTAAAGAATCAACAAGGATAATGTGAATATAAACTTAAATTCAAATACTTGAACTTATGATTTACACTTTATTGACTACATAGCATGACGCGTTTCGTCGTTAGAAACGACTTCTTTAGATGCTTACAGAATAATAACAACATTTTGAAAAACACAGGTATAAATATCAGTGAATTTTGGGATTCTATGGTTTTGGTTTTACCTAAGATATTCCATTCTGATAAATAATTTCTATTACCTGAAAAGGTTTAACAAGGGTGAATTGTTCAATTTTATCTGTTCATTGAGCAAATTTTCAGAATTTTTGAGCGGATTTCTTTCCACTATTTCCCAATAATCTAATTGAGTACTTCTCTCTATATTGTGTAAAATTTTGAAATTCGTATCAAAAGTATGGTTTTCTGTTAATAAATGATTAGCATAATTCGAATAACTTTTATTATGGGCGAAACTATATTTATGTTCCTGTATTCTAGTACCGAAATTTCTACTAGTTTTACCTATATATATATATATATATATATATATATATATATATATATATATATATATATATATATATATATATATATATATATATATATATATATATATATATATATATATATACCGGGACATGTTCCACAATTCAATTGGTAAACACCTGATTTGTCTTCTCTTTTAATTTTGTTTTTATTGTTCTTAATGTGTCTCGATAAATTATTGTTCGTTTTAAATGAAATATTAAAATTATGTTTACTCAAAAAGGTTTTGACTTCTTGACTGACGTTTCCAAAGTATGTTAAACTGTTATATTTACGATTTCTATCCGACTGATAAGGAAATACTAATCGTAGAGCTTTCCGATAGAGTTTTTTGTGAAGAATTTTTGACACTAGTTCGCTTTCATAATTATTATTAACCGCAATCTGTTTAATATTATTCAGTTCTTCATTGAAATTTTCTTTTGATAGAGGTATATTGGTTAATCAGTGTATCATACTTTGAAACGCTGCATTTTATGTGGATATGGGTGGCATGAGGAGTTATGGATTATGGTATCCGTATGTGAAGGCTTATGAAATATAGAAAATTCATGTGATTGTCAAGTCTAAAAAATTAATGGAGTTATCAGATTCTATTTCGTTTGTAAATTTTATATTAGGATGAACCGCATTAATGAAATTCTCAAAATTTCTTAATGAACGATCGGTACCAGTAAAACAAGTGATTATATCATCTACATATCTATACCAGAATACAAAGTGTTTGAAATTCGGGTTGTTTTGAATACCATTTTCCAACTTATCCATAAATATCTCAGCTAAAAGAGGACTTGACGGATTTCTCATAATAAGACCACTCTTACTACTATAAATCTTATCATTGAACATGAAGTAATTTTGACTCAAACAAATTTCCAATAACATGATTATTTCAGATTGAACTATTATATTTACGTTATTTTTAATAAGCAAATCTTCAATTTTTTGATTGTATCGGAAGGTGGGATAGAGCTCTATCCCACCTTCTGAAGAAGTCGTTTGTAACGACGAAACGCATCATGCTATGTAGTCAATAAAGTGTAAATCATAAGTTCAAGTGTTTGAATTTAAGTTTATATTCAATTATAATGGATTTACATCAAGTAAATGCCAACATTATTGAATATTTAGAGAATAATGTGATATAACGGATGAAATAGAGTAATGAGCGATTGTTTTTAAGTATTTGAGAATTGGCTGACCAGTAGAAGTTGAGTTCTGGAAAATCAATAAAATTATTTCGATTTCTATTTCCAATGAATTCATCGTATTGGAAAAATTTCATTCATTTATCCGTATTATTCGCTCAACTTAGCAATTACGAAATTTTTCAGCTGTGAATTTGCAGTCTGCAGTTCTATTGGTCGGAGATAATGACATATCTGTGGAAATTTCAATCTTGTTCATTTGAAAAACAAACTGAGCAAATAACAGATCCGTTCGGCAGATTCATTCATTATAATCCTTTTCCAATGGAAATCACCTGTTACATTCGACAAATGAAATGGAGTTTTCATGATACAAAATCCGGGAGCTGTTTCTTTTAATGAAACTGGTAGGTTTTTTCTGTACCAAATAATTGTTAGTTGATTTTGAAACTGAAATTTAGGAACAACAGCGGGTCGATTATTTTTCTTAATGAAATAAAACGGGTTTGTTTCTGACAATAAAAAAGAAAACAAAGGCCAATGCTCTTTTCTGTTTTATTTTTAAAATTGTAATATACATAAAACTATTACCATGAGTTTTCCAGTCCTAAAAGTCACGGTAAAAGTAAAGGTAAAGGTGAAACGTAAGACAGAACTGTGGAATAAGAGTGTTTCAATCTGGAAAACTCTATTTTTTCCATTTTCATTCTTGAAATGTATCAAGTCACATACTTCAACATTGAAAGAGATGAATCAGGAATAAGAGGAAGAGAGGTTGACCTAGTTGTTTAGTTCATACCTACTATAAAAGTAAATGAGGGCATGAGTCAGGCAATTTCAGAGGATCTGAATATAGAATGTGGTGTACCTCAAGGTAGCATTCTGGGTTCACTTGAGTTCATTTGAACACGACGACAGAATACCTGAGCAGGATACTCATGGTGAGCTATGCAGATGATACCAATCTTCTTGTTATAGCAGGTACATTTCCAGAAGCAGCAAATCTTGTAAATATGGCAAATCAATGATTTGGAAAGAACAGACTCTGGTCTTCTAAAGGGAACACCAGAGCTGTACTCTTGTGAAATTCAAGACGTTCAGGCTCTCATACACCATTTCACGAAATATTTCAAATGGAGATAAATTGAAAAATCAGTTTCTTGGTATGCAGATTGATGGAATTTTGAACTACAGCGAACATCCTGAGGATTGTAACGAGAAACTAAGACCAAGTTGTTATTTGTTGGGTGTTTTGCATAGATAAATCGACGATAATTCATTAAGAACATATAACATATATTACGCAGTTTTCGAAGTGAAACTATGATGAGACATCATATTTTATGGTAACTTCATCAGTTGTGATTTTACATTCAGACTGGAGAAAAGAGCTTTGGGAACAATAACAGCCCTTGAGTATGAGAGAATTTAGAGAAAATGGCCTCTCAGTAGTTCAGTTATACACATGCTAGAAAACCTGCTCTTTGTATTAAAAACAAACAAGGATTTGAGGAAAAGACCAACACCAATTATAAATTAGGTCGTTAGAACGAGATCAACATATGTGAAATATCTTAGGCGCAAGACAACTCTTGCAGAAAAAAAAACTAGAATGCCTATTGCTGCATGAGATATTTCAATGAGATCCCATCTAGAATCAGAACTGACCTACAACTGGAAAAAATTGAAAGAAAAATACTGAAAATTTTGTGGGAATTGGAACCTTTCACCATTAGTAAATTTTTGGATTATACGTTTTAAAGGATATCCATTTGAATCTAATTCTATTCCAATTTCGGAAGTGTAAATTTATATCTCATCCTGAAATAAAGTCGTTATTCTTATTATTTAGAACAAATTAAGTTTTTCAAAAGAACAAACTGGCGTATGAGATAGAGCGGATGAAAGATCAAATATCAGTTCAGATTGGTATATCAAACTTCCGTTTGGTATACCAATGATTTGGCGAGCACCCAAACACCACTCCAATGATTGTTACTTTTGTATAGTAAAAACTGCAGGATATAACAAAAACACACTAATATAAAATAGATTATCCTACTTTACCGTCAGCTATTTGCCCTGTGTCGCATTCAGCTGAAATTCGAGTGCCAGTTTTTCAAGAATTAACCTCTTTAGAAATACAAGAATATGAGTTGAGCGACAGTCGAAGTGAACCCAGAGAGAGAGATTTTAAAGTTGACGGTGATTATGTCGACAGAGTCTTCAGAATGTCGAACAGTCGACAGAAAAAAACATTATATTTCCGCCTTTGCATATAAAACTGGGTCTCATGAAGCAATTCGTTTAAGCTTTGTCAGGCGAAGGGGACGGTTTTAAGTATATTATTTCGGCATTTCTTAGCTTGTCATGTGAGAAGATAAAGGCTGGTGACTTTGATTTTACACAGATTCTGCAACTTATTAAAGATGAACGTTTTATTGAAACAATAACCGAAAATGAAGAGAATGCTTGGTTGGCATTCAAAAGTATAGTCAAGAACTTTCTTGGAGCACACGAGCCCAGAATTACTTCGAAATTGTTCCTCCTAGAAAGCTTTAAAAAGCATGGCTGTAACATGAGTATCAAACTGCATTTCTGACATAGCCATCTTGCTAACTTTTCATAAAATCTTGGCGCTGTTAGTGATGAACAGGGTAAGCGATTCCACCAAGATTTGAAGGTCTTGGAGGCAAGTTATCAAGGTAGATGGGATGTCAGTATGATGGCTGACTACTGTTGGAGCATCGAGCGAGAATATCTCCAGATTGAACATTCTAGGAAAAGTTATAATTGAAAATTTCTACCCTAATATATTTTTTTATTCTTTTATAAACACAATTTAACATTTAATAATATAATAACCTTTGTATGAATAAAATATTCTAATATGTTTGGTTAGTATCCATTTCAGTTTCCTCTGTATGCCCATTTTGTATGACTTTTAAAGTAAGGAGGATATCGCGTAGTTTAAAAACCTGACGGGATAGACGAAACTGGTATCATATTTGAATTAATAGACCAAAATTTAGTCAAAAACAAGTCACAGATCTAAGACAACAAGATTGCTGTTCCCCAATGTAATCATTAAAATAAAATATCACTGTCCTCCTTAAATTGAACCTTTTTAGAAACTTTCCGCAGCTTGGCGTTCACAGTGAAAGATACCTATAATTTCGAATTTTATTGCGCAATTTCAAATATCTTGCCGGGTTTTATTATCTTATTTCATTGCCTTGGAGGAAGTTCTAATTGGCAATATAAGCTATATCAGAAATAACTGATTTTATTTGTTCATCGGTCAAATTTTTCCTCTGAGTCCACAAGATATTTACTTTCAAATTTCGATCAGCTGAATTCAACAATCCACAAAATACACTTTTGTCTGATTTTATTCTTCAGAATACATTAACATATACAAATTAAACATGCAGCAAAAGCAATTCAGTCATTTCTTTTTGACTAAGGAAATATTTTGAATTTTTTCATTTTCGAAAAAACCTATTTAATATTTTTCCATTAATTAATTAAATTAATTATTTTATATATAAGTATGACCTACTGATTATTGGTTTTGTTAGGTTGGAAATTTTGATGATTATGTTATAATAAGCTGTAAAAGCATAAGTTTGCTTTTATGCTCACTATGGAATCGATTTTTTGAAAAAACATAAATTTTCAGAAGCACTCATCGCTTTTGTTTGTAGTAAAGATTTGTAGAGCTGCTTTCACAATGTCGAATTTGTGAAATGATATAAACTTTGATTAGCTTTACACATACATTTCCACGATCTGGTTAATCATAAAAATGCATTAGAGGAGAAACTATGAAACCTACATTTCTCTTGCCACAGGTAAACTGTTCAACAAATCAACTGCAACAAATTTATTGCGAAACATTCTTTACATTGTAGAATTACATTCATTTCAATCGATACAATAATTAAAACTAGGAAGAATGCTCTCAAAAGGACTGAATTCAGTTTTGAGTCTGATCTTCCATTCAGCCCTCGAGCAAAAATATTGTTTCAAACAAAAACAATGGTTAAATTTTTATTTACAATAATATACAACTTCATTTGAAAAGAAAAGAAAGGAAAAAAATTACCTCAGAACTATTAAACATTTGAGAAAATTTCACATGGTGAAGAACATTTGTGTTAAAAAAAATATAAAAACATATGATACAAAAAATTGATTCATACATTATTGCCTACATTCGAATTATCGAAATACTCTGTCACACTATAGTATGCCTTTGCTAACATCATTGACTTAAATATTTTCTTCAACAAATGAGCTTTCAGTACTTTCAAATTCGATGGTAAATGGTTGAAAATTTTAATGCTCTGGTAATAGAGGGAGTGCTTAAATTTAGCTGTTTTATGCATAGGAATAAGTAGTACAGCTCTGTTCCTTGTTGAATACTCATGATTACTATTCAATTCAATAAACCTATCTTCATTATTCAACCGATTTAGGGTAACCGATTTTTTGTTAATGGAAACCAAAAAATATATTATTCTCTTTCCCAAAAGTATCAGGTTAGCTAAGGTTAGGTTATGTTAAGTTAGGTGTGTGTGCCTCAATAACATTTGATAACATTTTTCTAATATTTCAGTTTTGAGGACCAAATTAATTTTTATTTTCATTTTCGATCAATTAAAATATTTCCATGAAATAAATATACAACATAGATGCATTAAGTAGGATTTTTTGATCGGACAAAAATTCTCATTTCTGACAATAACCTCCGAACTGTACACAGACTGGATATTTTTAGGACGAAAAGTGGTACGCCACTGTTTTCCGTTGAACGAAAACTTATATTTTGAATACAATCCCCGTTCGCTTCAAAACAAATTTCATATCGTATCTGCATAAAGAAATCCATTCTTTCCATTGCATTTCATTATACCACTCACGAGATATAGCAAATAACTTTGAAGAACAATTCATTTTAGGTAATCACTTTGAATTAAAGTAATTTTACTATTGAAGTATTTTGTTAAAGCAAAAACGGTGTCGTAGAAATATATTTCAAGATATCAAGAGTTTCAAAATTGACGAAATCCTCCGAACATAATTTTATTATTACAGAAAGCAGTAGCGTACAAACTTCTTCCTTCAAAAGATATTAAGACCGAGTCTAGTACGGACATCATTGTTGAAATTGAAAGAATGTGTCAAAGATCAAAAAATGCCCTTCAATGCATTAAAACAGTATACTAAATCTCATAGGAATTAACAGAAAATGTCGTGTGTATTGAACTACATTATGAATTTTTTTTCATAAAAGGTCGCTCTTTTCAGCTTAAGTTAGAACAGCAGTTAAACTTTATCCGACAGTTTCCAGATTCTTGAGTTTTTCCACTTCCAGTTGGAGTTAATATTCTGTACTTAGATTTAAGACCATAGGTTAAATTTATATTTTGGTTATGTGCCCACAAGATTAACCGAACCAAATGTTAAAATTTTGCGACAACAACTGGATTCCAAACATGAATTAGATCATCCGAAGAAAGTTGCCGAAATTCGAGATTCAAGAATTAATATAATATTTATAGTGAAGTCGTATAAGTCATTAAATAATAGAGGAGGTTATATCGCTCTCACATTGAGTATCAGGATTTTTATTAAAAGATAATGTTATCACCATTGTGCTATCGGAAAGTACTTGGTATGTATTGTGATCAGTAGAAGAATCCCTTGGGCTTAACACGAAGTTTTCTAATTTGCACCGATTGCCTTTTTCCCATCCTTCTGTTTTTCCAGGAAACTTTCCAAATGGGAAGGAACTACCAAAGTGGATTAATAATTCATTCAGAACTGGGTGAATATTCGGCGAAAATGCGATTCTGCATAGTTCTCGCAGCGGTAAGCAGAAAGTTGAATAAAATTTGAAATAACACATTATAACTTGAGCTTTTCCGCTGCATTTTATGATCTGAACTAAAAGAGAGATATTCTGTTTCTGAAATTATACTGATAAGTCCCCGAAGGAGAAATATGAGTTAGCGTTCTGGAGTTCTGCGAGAAATTTGCAGTTAAATTTCAAATTTCAAAAACGTAAGTTAGTCCGCTCGCATCTGGAAATAGTTTTTCTTTTTATGTCGCACTTTATATTATGGTCTGGAATTCTGTGGAGCAGCCGTAAAGATAGTGAAACTGCTGATGAATATGTGGAATATATATATATATATATATATATATATATATATATATATATATATATATATATATATATATATATATATATATATATATATATATATATATATATATATATATATATATATATATATATATATATATATATATATATATATATATATATATATATATATATATATATATATATATATATATATGTTTTTTCAATGTTTTTAGCAATAACAGGCTCATTTTGAAGTTGAAAACTTTATTTTCGTTGACGTTTCGTTTTATATCACATGTTGTCAAAACTAATAAATAATTGAATTCTTTGAATTAATATAGATCTAAAATCGTCAAAATTTTTTTTCAAATAAATCAAATTTGTTTTTTTGTATTTTCACATATTCATTTTTAGTATCAGATAAATATTTCTTGCTTAAAATATTATGATACTGAAAATGAATATGTGAAAATACAAAAAAACCAATTTGATTTTTTTAAAATCATAAGTTTGGCGTTTTGATATCTATAGTAATTCATAAAATTCAATTATTATTAGTTTTGACAAAGTTGTGATATACCACGAAACGTCAACGAAAATTAGGTTTTTGACATTAAAATTAGCCTGTTATTGCTCAAAACATTGTGAATAAACTATCTTAAACTATATATATATATATATATATATATATATATATATATATATATATATATATATATATGAATTAATTAATTCATTATTTTGACAAAGTTGAACATAACAACGAAACGTCATTTGAAAAATTTTTCATATTAAAAAAGCCTGTTAATGCTAAAAACTTTCAATATATATAATAGAATATTATAGATATATATATATATATATATATATATATATATATATATATATATATATATATATATATATATATATATTGTATAAAATATTGATTTATTGCCTGTTCAAGATAGTTTATTTTGAATGTTATTAGCGATAACAGGTTTCTGTGGATTAATATATAATATTTCATTTATAACGAACAATAATTTATCGAGACACATTAAGAACAATAAAAACAAAATCAAAAGAGAAGACAAATCAGGTGTTTACCAATTGGATTGTGGAACATAGCACGGTATATGTAGAGGAAAAACTAGTAGAAATTTCGGTACTAGAATACAGGAACATAAATATATCTTTGCGCATAATAAAAGTAATTCGAATTATGCTAATCATTATGTTAACAGAAAACCATACTTTTGATACGAATTTCAAAGTTTTAGACAATATACAGAAAAGTAGTCAATTAGATTATTGGGAAATAGTGGAAATGAATGGGCTTAAAAGTTCTGGAAATTTGCTCAATGAACAGATAGAATTAAACAATTCACTCTTGTTAAACCTTTTCAGGTAATAAAAATTAGATGTCAGAATGGAATATCTTAGGTAAAACCCAAAGTCATAGAATCCCAAATTCCCTGATACCTGTGTTTTTCAAAATGTTGTTATTATTTTGTAAGCATCTGAAGAAGTCATATGTAACGACGAAACGCGTCATGCTATGTAGTGAATAAAGTGTAAATCATAAGTTCAAGTGTGTGAATTTAAGTTTATATTCAATTATAATGGATTTACATCAATTAAACGCCAACACTATTAAATGAAAAAAAAAATCTGTTATTATCACTTTATAAACTCTAATTGTAAGTTGTTTCATATTTTTTACATATTGAATTTGGTCATTGTTTCGTTACTTTGTTTTTTTTCCTGAAGAAGACACAAAAAAGTTTCGAAATATCGAGAATTGTTATGAATAAATGAGTTTTTAAACACTTCACTAGACTAGACTTTTAGATTGATAATGCTCGCAGGCTATGGAAACCAAGATGCTAGACGGATAAACTGTCATAACATCGTTTAACATTTACGTGACCCATGCTATAAATGCTAAACATAGAATAAATTCGCACAAAGGAGCAACGAAGCCTTAAAGTTAATAATATTAAGGGTTAAATCGAAGGGCGATATTTCTCCGTAACTGTGCTTTAGAGGCAATCAAAGTGTTCCGGTTGATTCAGGATGGCCACGGACTGGTGCTTTTCGGGCCATTCGACTGGAATAAGCAGACCTTCTTCATATTGAGGGATATTGAACCGCGTGATATATTACCACGGTGGCATTGACAAAGGAAACGCTTCATAAACTATACTGGGTTATGGTTTCGCCGTATTATTCGAATCTGAAGATCTCCCATGAGCTTCACGTTATTGTGGTACAGAATTTGGACAGTATAGCTCGATTTTGAGGATGTTAATGTCACTGAATTCTGAAAACGAACGAATTCCTCATCTTGAAAAAATAAGTGTATAAAATGCCTGAGGAACAAAAGGCACAAATACCCTAGTACAAACTGGTTCAGTATAGAATATCAATGAAAGATAAATCTTCATATCAGTGCATAAAAAGTGGATACAGTTCTAGACTTCTTTCTTGACAATAGCTAATTGACTGTTTATTTTACTTCTGATTATGTCTCTTTGTCTTCAAATGCTTGTGTATGTAGAAATGATAAACGATATTTCGATGAATAAGTATTTCAATTTGTCTATGTATTTTTAACTACTGCTTCAGATTAAGTTCTCTACCGCGAAACGCAGGAGTGAGTTATAACAACTACATTTTGAAGAAAAATTGAGTCGTAATGCAGATTTGAGAGAATATCTCGAAAAGTGCTAGCGCTTTTTAGCGTTAATATTTTCTTTTTGAGGCGGTTTCATTATCAAATCAAATATCCATTTTTTTAGGATTTCCTCTCGTATAAATCGAAAACAGGGGGCAATACTTTCATCTCTGAATGAAATATACTTCCACATATATTTCCACAGGTATTCCTTACAAAACATGGAATATTTCTCGGAATGGACGGAACATTAAATCAACTTTTAGTCTGATTGAATCATTTTGTAACTTATGTTTGAAAATATTATGTTATTGGTTTTTAATAAATGACACGGAGGTTTCACTTATCTCTTGGTGAAAAATTATGTTAATAACAATAAATTGAAATTAACACACTTGGCTTAAGTTTCTCTAAATATATTAAAAACTCTTATATTTCGGGTGGTTAACTCATTAAAAAGAGTATACTCTCTTACTCAATTTGGACTACCAATGTATACTCTTGATAATATATATCAAACCACCCGAAACATATGTAGAGGTTTTAATATATTTGGTAAAACTTGAGCCACGTGTGTTAATTTCAATTTATTGTTTTTAAATTGTTTTTGGTTAATGAATATAAAACGAAAATATTAAGTTCGAATTTCTTTTTCATTCAAACCTTACTAAATTGTACACAATTTGTTGTATTTTGAGTATAAATACAGTGGAGGTTTGTGAATTTAGAAACAACCCAAGGACTCAATATATCTAATCACTTGAGGCATTTGTAGATTCAAATCCACGATACTCACTGTCTAAAACAAGATAACTTAAAATAAAAACTCATAGGATATGTATTACAAATGTACATAAACCAGCGAGTAGAATTGATAGTATGTGTTGACCAGTAGCGTAGACATAGAAGTAGTTTTTGGGGTTGTGACTGCCCTCCAGGAGTATGTGCAGGGGGAAATCGAAGAAACGTCAAAAACAAACGAGGTCACAATGAAAAAATCGAAAATATCGGTTGCTGTGCTGAGAATAAATAAATCATAAGTAAAAAAAAATTGTTATATTGCTGGCAAAAGAAACACAAATATTCACAAAAAAAATTTTACTTTTCCTGGGACTTTTGTTTTTATGCTTATTCCAAATCCACTGTAAGTGGATTTCTGGTAATTCCTCCTTCTCACTCGAAACTTTTGGCATCGTTACTGATGATGATGACTACATGTGTATCATCACTGTTTTGATTCCACACTTTGATATTTATTCTTAATGATCTCAGTGGATAGGAGAATCAGTCAAGTTTCATACTCTGATGAATATTATAACATCGTTCGAGCTTCACAACTTCGAAATTTGGCTTTTCTTTTCAAATGACTACACTACCTATTGGAAATCTCGTGTTTTCCTCCATTCAATGCAATATTATTTTCCATTCAGCGAACATATTCTTCCCCTAACGAAGCAAGGCTCCCCCAAGTTCTATAATCTCGCTACTCTGGAAATTTATTGTTCGAAACTTGTAGCTGTTAGCAGTTCTAACAATCTGATAAACCGACAACACGGTTATGTTCTTACTCATGACGTTCACGAGTATATTCATGATGCCATCAACATTCTAGATCCTTGTCGATAATATTAAACAATATATCACCCTAATGATTAATGAATATATCGCAAGAACAACAATGCTTCTGATTCTCACGTTAAACTTATTGATTTACATGCTGAATGAAAACCTAGTATAAACTTTTCCGTAGTATAGAGAATATTTATTATGTATTGGGAAATTTCTCTTGATATACGAGGTTTGTTTGAAAGAGAAGTTGATTTTTGAATTTTTTGAAAATTATGTGTTTATTGTTCAATATCCATTTTGTCCAAGCATTGATGTGTGAGCTGGTGCATATTCATGATGCAGAATAATTTTTCATGATTCATTTGTTTTTTCAACAGAATTTTCCATCGATTTCCATGATTTGTTTTTCCACAATTCCGATCGTTTGAGGCGTATTAGTTCACGCAAACGTTTCATAACTTCTTTGAAGTATTCATTATTAACTGTACGATCTGTTGACAGGAACTGATAGTACACCACGCCATTGTAAGCGGAGAAAACAGTGAGCAAAACCTTCACATTTGATCAAACTTGGCGTGCTTTTTTCGGTCTTGGCTCTTCTGGCAGCTTTCATTAGGAAAATTGGGCCTTGGTTTCGACGTCATAACCATATACCCACGTTTCGTCACCAGTTATGACATTTTTGGTGAAATCAGAACGATACTAATGCGACGTTACTCTTGCTCTGAAACGTGATATGAAATTGCTCACATTTTGGATAAGAAAAATGCTGACAGTTTTCACTTGTTAACTATGCTTTTTGGACCTAGAAACGGAATATTTTGTGCTGGGTCAAATGCATATAATAGATTGGCATAATTGAAATGCATATTCGTATGATAAACTCTATTGAGATATTAGGTAGGCAAAATATATTTGAGCGTAAGTTAGCTCAGTTCATATAAGACGATAATAAATGATAAAGGTGATTGTTGTTTCGAGACAGTGTTGGAACTTCTAAGCTTTGGAATTATAGGAATTTGGAAATTCCTTGATTTTTTAATGTGAATGATCATTTAATTCTCATTATTGTAACAATCATGATACCTGAGAAAGTAATACACATGATTCTGTAAATAATATAAAGAGGTTACATTACATTACATTACAAACCTTTTAGGTTAGACCTCACCTTTAAGTAAGTGAGCCTTTCTATTGTTTCCTTTCGTTCTCCTCAAATTTTATGTGAGGAAGCTTCATGTAATTTATCTTTCGATTTAGTTCTTAAGTCTTTCATATCTCAGATTTCTTCAGGTTGTTAAACTAGAAGTCCCACCATTGTTACTTTTCACGACACTGTAAATAATTATTTTTATATTCTTTTTATTGCGATTACTTCATATATCAATACAGAATTTCAGTCGAGCTTTAGAAGACAAACCTGAAATTCAATAGACCTTCGGAAAATGTTGGTGTATATGTTCCACATAAGGAAACAGACTCTAATACAAGTTTGTTGTAGAGTGAATCATTAAAACGCTGTTGTGAATATTCATTTCTTACAATTGTCCAAAAATTCTATTCTATAAAAAATTCAATCATTGTGGTTGTTAACACATGATTCCTCTTGTCAATTTCTACCCTACGATACCAACACTTTTCATAATGATACTGCTTACCTGACACTATTCATCATCCTCCATTCAATTTTGTGACAAAGCATCAAGGAAAACGTGAAACCAACAAGATATATTCGCTATTTCCGTGGTTCATTCAGGAAGACGTGAAGGTTTCCCCTAGGAGCTGGCTCATGAGTGTGTAAAGAGTAATAAATAGGGCAAAGTCGATGGAATATTCAATTATTGAGTCAACCTCTTTCTCTCCTCGACATCGGCATCCATTTGAATACGTTATTACATGTTGCTTCTTCCCGTTCGCAGTCAGCGATTTCATCCCTGATAAACCAGATATGATAACGATGATAAACCAGATATGATAACGATGGCTCCACAAAAACTTTTATATATATATATATATATATATATATATATATATATATATATATATATATATATATATATATATATATATATATATATATATATATATATATATATATATATATATATATATATATATATATATATATTAAAAAAATGGTTTAATTACTCTAATTAAATTATTTTGATTATTGAATTATCATATTTCAATAATTATTTCAATTCATTCAATAATGATAATATTGAAATAATTTTTTGATACAGTATCTTACACTAACATACTGAAGAAGAGTTATGTTCTTGAAACGTGTAATGAACTACTTTGTGATTAGTTAACTATATTTCACGAATCTGATACAACCAAATTCACACTGAATGAAATACAAAAAGTATACTATAACTTTCTATCGATAATTTTTTTAAGAATTATTGATTTATCAAGGAAACTTCGAGAAATGGTCAGCGTGCGTTTCTATAACCACTACCTAGATAATAATAATAATAATAATATTTATTCCATAATAATATTTCATTTACACAAATGGTAGGAGTTTGGCAAGCCATGCTTCCACTCCACCAAATAACTATTTCACATATGCTGCTCAATGCATTAGATTCAATTTGGCATTACTTCATCAAATCTGATGAAACTGTTCAAGAAGCAGTAGTAAAATGCAGTATCCTAATGTATAAGGACGTGTGAAACTTTTAATGTTAGATTTATTCATATGCTTTTTGATTCTCGTGATTTGGGATGTACACTAATCTATGAATTATATATGCTTATGAATTGACAGTATATTGTTGTCTTCTGATTCATATGCCTCTGGTTTATTGGACTATATGCAACTGAAGAGTGCCTGTTTGACGAAAGAGTAACTGTCTTGCGTTTCCAATGAATGTAGGCACCGATTTCAATATTCTCTAATATTTATCCCTTGGAAGATAATGGAGACATCAAATTGTTCATGTTTCACAAAGCCAGCTCTAGTATAATATCTTCGGAAGAATCTGTGAAAAATTATTGAAAGAAATTTATAATATACATTTACTATTGAATATTTACAAATGCGATGATGTGAGCACGTTAACTAAATAATTATTTTTCTTGTTGTTCATGGTTCACCAATGGGACGAGACTGATGAGGTCAAACTTTGGAATAGTCAATTTCATGTATGAACATAACAAAAAAGGCAACTAAATACTCTCAAGAAATAAAATGAGATCCAATCACAATGCTGCCATGAAAGCTGCAAAAATGAAAGTTGATAATAATATTATTTTCAAATCTAAAAATGTGCAAATAATATTACTGTCTTCAATCAATAAAACAAGGAAAACATCTAATGAGAAAGAAAACAACATTTCTCTAGAAACTTTTCGAGTCAATATTGAAACTCAACAAGTAAATATTCTCACCATATAATTGCATAATATTTGCTGGAATATTCATTCATATGAGATATATTATCAATTTAAGGCAATAAATATTATGAAATTTGGTTCGAATGAAATAAAGGGCTTCGTATAATGAAAATATATAAATATATTTTTCACTTAGTGAAGGCACTGAGTGAAACACTTCAAACGAGAAACTTTCGAATTAAAACGCAGCTCCGGGAATGGAGTTCTTCAGTGTGGTCAAATGTTTGGTCAAATCTTCCGCATAACACGGCATATATGATTTTCTCTGCTATAGTTACTATGAAAAATTGATTTTCCTAGTTCGTTTCTTATTTTACCACAAATTGTTTTCTATTTGCGGTAGAAATAACAGGAATGAGTAGAATTAGTGCCCGTTTCATCCCTCTTTTCATTCATCCAGGATCCACGTCACCTACAGTTCTTAAAAGTCGCCGCAATGCCGTAATTTCTTTCTCCCTCTCTACCTGTCTTATAAATCTTCCACGCTCCTCGCACATACCGCTATTACCATGTCCGAATTATGGGACAAATTAAGTTGCCGGTATCAAAGCGAAGCCAACCTGGCAGCAGAAGATTTAAGAAAACGATATTATACGTGTTATGACATGACTTTATGGGGCGTGTTTAAAGGCGATAAAGCTTCCAAATTTTCGAAAAAGGGCATACTCCAAATGACACCGACGTAACGTTGAGTTGTGTTCCTGATGATGTACGACGTTCAAGTGCTTGTTTTTGAGGAGGGAACGTAAGATATTCGGATAGTTGAGTTCATGTTTTTGTGATGGTGTTTGTTTAATATCTGTGGGCGATTTTTCTGATTGCACAGGTCTGTAACAAAAATGCTGTCTGGTTATTTCCAACTGATTTCTATGTATTAAGGTGTTCTGAAAACTAAGAAAATACTCTGGTTTTTTTACAAAACGCACAATTCTATTACAAAAAAGGGATTTTTTGAGCTAACTTGTAGTCGTAAACTATGGGTATAATTTTATTTTGATTACTGTTTTTAAATGTTTACAGGACATAACTATCATTAATTTCTAAATAAGGAACACCTGTTTGAGCTACATTAACAAATATAAACATGTTGTAACCTGAACGTGCGCGCTCCGAAAGTATAGAGTATCGCGCGGTACAATTACGTGTTAACTCGCCATTGTTTTATAGATCTTAGATCAATATAGTGCAATGTCGTCTGTGCGGAAGTGTGTGAATTCGTCTGATAGTTTCTGTTACATTTGTGGCGAATATATGATATTAAAGCAACAAGTGAATATAACGGACTTTGTCAAAAAAGTATACTTTGCGTATTTTGGCTTAAACCTTGGAGATCAGTATAAAGCTTGGGCACCTCATAAAGTCTGCAAACGATGTGTTGAAGACCTTCGAAATTGGTTTAAGGGCAAGAAAAAAGCTTTCCGATATGCGATTCCTATGGTATGACGCGAGCAAAAGAACCATAGTTATGATTGTTACTTTTGTTCGTGTAATGTGAAAGGGTATAATTCAAAATGGAAGCAATCAATTTCATACTCCAATCTGCAATCAGCTACTCGTCCTATCCCTCATCGGACCGAAATACCAGTTCCCAAGGTCCCTGCTACCTTGGAAACGATTCCAAGTTCTGGCGAAGATGGTGCTGTACCTAAGCCCGATGACCAGTCAAGTTTTGAATTTGAAGATGACAACAGTCCGAAATTGTTTTCCCAGGGCGAGCTAAGTGATTTGGTAAGAGACTTGAATCTTCCTAAAAACGCTGCTGAGTTGCTTGGATCAAGGCTTAAAAGCAGGAATTTACTTTTGCCGGGAGTGTCTTGTTGGGCGCTTCAAAGAGACCTTCCAGATGCTTCCTACAAGCGAAAATGTACCAAAAGGAGTCTCACTGGGAAAAGAAATGTATTTAGTGCTTATAAATTAATGTATTTTAAATGAAAAAAAATTTTTTTGTTACGCAATTATAAATTCAATTTTCAATTTTTTAGGTTTTATTTTACGATAATAACTTGTTTAGCATTAGGGTGTCTATGCTAAACATTGTCAGAAAACGTGTAGTTCTAGGACAAAATGAAAGTTATTTTCGAATTCAGCATACCCAAAAATATAAGAATTCCACATAAAAACCAAAACAGCTCTTACTTATTTTTTTTTGCAGACTTGTGTTGTCATTTACTTAATTCAAAATTAAATATTCTGAATCAAATTTCGAGGAATTCATATCAACAATAATAATATGTCTTTATTCAAGGTCTGAGCTTGCAATTCAATGCAAATAGTACTCAATAACTAATGCTTGTTAACTTAAAAGTAATTTTGTACAAAATTCCTGAAAAAAAATATAATTACATGATCTCACAAAGAACGAAGAATGTGGTGCACCTCCGAATATTTCTCTTATTATTAGGTACTATAAATGCTGATGAAGCTTTATAATACAACTGAGAATGACTGAATAATACAGAAATGACAAATACGATTGAATACTCAATGAATGATTTCATAATTAAATAATATCTTCCTTAACTAAGCTCGAGTGTTTCATGAATAATCAACTTTATTGTGAATTGCACGATAAAGTGAAATTGTTGAAATTAACCAAAAACAAGGATAGAAAATACCAGTAATAAAGTTTATTTCGATGTTTGAATGCAAATTTTGAAATTTTTCAATTCATAAATGTAAGAACTTGTTTCAATTTTGAATTGTTTCCAGATACTTATATTGGTTGTTTGACAGTTTGTTTTATTTCTTGGTACGATGAAGGGGTAACTATGAAGACAAACAGTTTCTTTGAATTTGAGCATATCTATTGATTGAGGTCGATGCATGGAGAAAATTAATATCCATAATGAAAACAATATTTAGTATTTTGTCATAATTTAATGAAAATACGATGTATTCGAAGCTTCGAAGTATTTCGAAAAGGGAGTCCATTGATGTTTGACTGTACGAGGTGATGATATGATGATCGATAACATTTATATTTGTATTTGGTTTTCTGAAATTCAAAAGGTATAAGAAATACAATTGTCGTACATCCCATACATTAGACCAATCGAGAAAAAAAGTGTTAGTTGAAAACACAATATTTTTCTTATATATTTTCTCAGTATCCTCTTCTGATTTATTTGCATTTTTTCAACAAGTTTTTGTATGCACCACCCCATGTAACGAAACAATATATTTTCAATGGCTCTGGCAATGTTCAATTTATTTTCGTTTTTCTCATAATTTTATTCAGTAAAGTAACATAGTGTGGGTGGAAAAAAGTAGATTATAAAATATCGTGATGAAATTCTACAGAAATTGTTTGATATAGTCGACATGTCTCATTCTGGTAGGGTCAGAGATCTTGGTAAAGTCTTCGATCAGAAACTTTCCTTCATTTCGCAAATCATCCAACTCATTTAAGTTGTCTCGAGAACGTATAGATGCGTTATACACAAAGGCAAATATTTGAATAATTCCACAACAATCTTAAGATTATCTAATGCCTTAATCCGTAGCAAGTTGTAGTATTGCAGCATGATCTGGCATTCTATTCATAAATGGCATCAACGTCATCTTGAGGTCATTCTGAGGAGGTTCTTGAGATTTTTTGGTTGGAATGAGGATAAAGTGTCTACACAGGTAGAAGTCAATCATGACGACTTATTGAGTCGATTCAGTTTAATCTCATTGCAGCGCAGGAGAGAAACTTTGTCACTGAAATTTTTGTACAAATTACTGCACAATGATATTGATTGTCCTCCTCTTTTTACCACTTTGAAATTTCGCATTGCTAGTCGAAGTTCTCGTACTACAAAATTATTCCACCTAGAAACTCCAAGGATCAACTCGCTAATACATTCCCCCATTTGGTTTATGGAGTCTACATTCAATAGAATTACCAATAATTGTGACATTTACTTTCATTTCAAATCAAAATTTCATTTAACTTCATGATTTAGTCGTTCGTTACTTTTCTACTTCCCATGGATTAGATTGAGCTGTATATTATATTTCTTTTCATTTTATTCGATTAGTTATTTACTTATTATTGAAGATTATGTTATTATTTTCTATAATTGGGTATTATGCCTGTTGAAGAACTTTTTTTTATTATATCTTCCTTACCTATAACCTAATATGAATAAGATTATCATTTATTAATTACTGCATATTGTATCACACCATTCGTTGGTTATCATATTTCAGACTAGATTTTCATATTTAATTTTTTTTCAACTTACAATTTTTAACAGAAAAACACAAACCTTTTTTAAAATTTTTTCCAATATTCTCGGAGCACTTTCACAACCCGTGTAGTCTTTCAATACCTAAAAAAAGAATCAATTTCTATACTCTCATATACATAAAGTTGAATCTGAGTTGAATATAGTTATACAAAACGGCTTCGGCGAAAGGTAATTACAAAAAAAATCACTAATGTCATACAAATTTGAGAAATTTAATATTACTTTGATAAATGTACTTTATAACTCCAAAGAATTATTTTTTGTATCTATCATATAAGACGCTTATGGTCACCGATAGTTCATTTCCTCTGAGATTCGAAGATTAGCCCTTATTCCTTACAGGTGAAATACTTGAAGTCAAGAGATTGCTCAGTAGGAACATGAAGGTTTATATATTTATAATATGTTAACCCAATGAGTAGTTCTTATCCATGAGAGAAAGTAAAGTCTTGTTTTGAGCGTTGTATACGAAAGTCATAAGAGCATAGTGAATTGTATGTTACGTAAATAAAGTAATCTTATAGTACTTATTTTTACCACATAACATAAAATACTATATCACACTATATCTAGTGTTTTGAATTATTTAGCTCAAAGCATTTTTTTAATAAAAATAAACTTTCGACATATATGTGAGCAACCGAAAAAAATTCTCAATTAGTTTAATCCTTTTACGATCCGTTTCCTAGAGTAATATACCAGAAAAGCTTAATGTGAGTTCTCAGGCCGATAAAGCTTGCACTGTCAACAAAATTTTGTGTAAAGTGTAATTAACAACGATAACGAGTTCTAATATCCGCTGGTTAAGCATATTTTAAATGACTAGGGCGTTGTTGCCTGTTTCATTTCATCAGGAACGGAACGGGAGTTAACATCTATTGTTGAAAGAAAATCGATCATCTGAAATTATTTAATAGAACATTAATGAAAGCCATATAGGGGTGAACAAATATTAAAATCGTGTTGAGAGATAGTAGGCGATTTAACGTAGGGTGAATAATATAAAATAGAGTAATTAACACTTAACGTTTAGATTTTAAATCTTAAAATTTAGTCTTTAAACTATCAGGAGAAGATCGGAACTTTAATTTGTTTTTTTGTATTAGCCCAGTCATTAATAAATAGATGTTGTTAGTATATTAATGGAATGAATTGAGAAGTTGTTCATTGAATGGAAGAACTCCATTATGGCAATTTTGAATAGATATATTGAAGATTGAATCAGATAAATTAATCTTGCAGTCATTTATGGTATTGAAGAAGCATGATGAGGATATCCGGGTTGTCTCAAACTCAAAGAGTTGTAGGACTTTCTCCTCCATGGAGGAGGATATTTACCAATAACACTAGGAAACAATTTGTAACATAATTTATGTTGGCTTCGATATTTAGGCCGTTTTAGAGGTAAATTGATTCCAAAACTCCAATAAATTTTTTTCTATCACGTCTAGTTTTTTTCTACAGTTGTTGCCTTTACTATTACGCTTCGCGGTTCTGAACGCGAATTGCAGAAAGCCCTACTGCACTCCTGTCGGCGGAACTTTACTCCAGTAACGACTGGAGGGGGTAATGACGCGGCGCAATAGGTTCAGATTCGTACTGTCTGCACTAATTTGGTCAGTTACGCACGAGATACTGGGGTAAATAAGTGTACTTGTCGCTCTGAAATTGTAAAGGTTTCCGGCGCATAATGCAAGATTTTTATTTAATATTTCAATTTTGCACATGTATCTGCACAAGATTAGTAGTATTTCGTTTTTATCTATATATAAACTTAAAAATTCATTTATTCTGGTAATTCGCGCAGTGAGTGCTTAAATAGCCCCGACTTATTTTGTTGAATATATTCAATTAAATATTTTATAATTATATATTTGTATTATCATTATGAATTTTATTATATATTTATTTATATGTGGCAGTTTTACAATTCTCAGTCAACAAACATCAGTACTTTTGGCAGGCAAGCCTATTTTGCTTATTTTAAAGTAAAAACTGGCGACCGAGATAATTCATTGGCCCCTCACAAAGACTGCAAGCAGTGTGTGGAATGTTTGAGAATGTGGAAAAAAGGAACACGTGGCAAACTTCCGTTTGGTGTACCAATGATTTGTCGATAATCGAAAGACCTCTCCAATGATTGTTACTTTTGTATAGTAAAAACTGCAGAATATAACGAAAAAAACGAATATAAAATAGATTATCGTAGTTCACCATCAGCCATGTGCCCTGTGTCGTATCCAGCTGAAATTCCAGTGCCAAGTTTTCAAGAATTGACCTCTTTAGAAATACAAGAAGATGAGTTGAGCGACGATGGAAGTGACCGCAGCGACAAAGATTTTAAAGTTGATGATGATTCTGTTCGTCAAGGATTTAATCAGCATGAGTTAGTGCAATATTTGAGACTATCCAAAAAGCGCCAAAAAGAATTCCAGCATTTATTTTTTCTACGAAATTTAACTTTCCATATTATAATAATATTTTTATGAATAAAATATTCTGATATGTTTTATTAGTACTCAAATTATTTTACTTTGTATTTCCATTTTGTATGACTTTTAGGATGAAGAGAGCGTATCTTGTAGTTTGAAAACTTGACGTATTGGAAAGAATCACTAACATTTTTGAACTCAGAAACCAAGATTTAGTCAAAAACAAGTCACAGATCTAAGACATCAAAGTTGCTGTTTCCCACTGCAATGATTGAGACTTTCTACTCGATAACTGTATTTCATTTTATTAACTTCAATGAGTTACTGAGTTAATGACTACATCAAATATTTTATTTCGAAATAACCTGAAAATTGAAATTTTCTATATATTTGTCAAATCTCAGGGGGCAGATATAGCGTAGTAAGCGTAGTATAGCGTATAATATTAATTTTTATTTCTATCTGTTAGAATAGTTATTTGTTCCCTGATCTTAATTTTTCACGAGATTTTCTATAATTGACTTGAAGTAAAGCCATATGTACTTGAAACACATGAAAAGTTAGGTCAATGAACATTTAAGAGGTAGAAAAGACTATGAGGGCGTGTATGTTGTCAACAAGGTCATAAATTATTCTTAACGAAATAATTTTTTTGAAATTAATACAAAAAAAAGTTTTATTACTGGTCGAGCTTGAAGTTTGATATGAGAAAAGATATTTAATAGTCAATGAAAAATCAATTTCATAAATTTGTTATAAAGATCAATTTGTTCATAAAGAAATTGTTCTTCTGAAAGAAACTGTTTCACTTCATTCCTGCATAGATGCCATGGTTATGAATGAAGTTAGTATACAACGGAGGTACATATTAAAATAGGTGGAATAAAAATTGTAACTATTGTTTCAATTTTTGCAGAAATCTTTTTCCATTAATTGCATATTTTTTAAACTTCTCGTTAAGACACATATGAGGAAATATCCCGAGCAACATATCCGAGTGAGCAATAAAAGATATGGCTTCTCATGTTTCAAATCATCTAGAATTTCATTATTATTGAGCATTACTTGCTGCAGTATATCGTCCGAATCACTTCATAAACAAATTCTATTGGAGAATAAAGGGTCGATCTGCAGGTATTGCTTTTATTCACCTCCACCGTAACTAATCTAATCATCAAAGAAATTTCAACTCACCAGAATACAACGCGCATTGTTCACATAATAGCGTTTAAACCTTTGGAAATTCCCAGGATATACGAACTACTTCAAGAGAAAATACAAAACTAATTTAGGTAATAAATTTCCACATAATTGAAAATTTACCTTGGTGTACTGGAACAATAGGTCACCTGTTTCGAATAACTTGCTTTTGTCCTTATTAATTATTCTCAAGTGATAAAAACATTCATTCAAGTAGATCGCTACTTGAGCACTTCGTTAACATATTTTCTTAAACATCTTCAAGAGCACTTATGAAATTATTGAATTATTCAAGGTTCAGGTACTCAAACGAACCCATATTTTGCCGTGTGGTGAATTCATGTATAGCAACAGAAAATCACGAATAAAACTTGATAATTTGGATTGAAACAGAAAACATTTCTCAACGAAGAGGCAGTTTGATTCGGTTTAATTTGAATTATGAAGTTTATTGAGTTCGACTCCCAAAATATTAAATTTTTTTCTTACTTAGATTAGAGAGATCTTGGTGTATACTTCGAACAGAAGTTTTTCTTTGTCCCACACATCACCCAACTTATTTCATCTGCTGCGAAAATATATGGATTCGTTACACGTAATGGCAAATATTTTAGTAATTCCTCAACATTCATAGGACTATTTAATACCCTAATCCGTAGCAAGTTGGAGTATGGCAGCATGATCTGGCATCCCATTTACCCTTGCCACCAACGCCATCTTTAGTCTATTCAGAGAAGGTTCTTGAAATTCAAAGTTTGGAGGGAGGATAAAGTTCATCCACAGAGAGGAGTCAATCATAACGAATTATTGAGTCGATTTAGTTTGATCTTATTGCAGAGCAGGACAGAAACTTTATCACTCAAATTTTTGTACAAATTACTGCACAATAGTATTGATGGTCCCTTGAAATTTCGTGTTCCTAGGCAAAATTCTCGTAATACAGAATTATTCCACCTAGAGACTCCAAAGACCAACTCGCTGATACAATCCCCAACTTTGTTTATGGAGTCTACATTCAATAGAGTTGCCAATAATTGTGACATTCACTTTGACTCTGTAGAATTTATTATCAGGAATTGTGTGAACAAAGAAAATTGACTAAAATGAATTGATTTAGATTGAGTTCTTTGTAATATTTCATTGATTGCTATAATGAAGTTATAAATTACTATTTTTTTTTAGATAAGATTGAGCTCTTTGTTATATCTTTTTCATTTCAATTATTTAGTTATGTATTCAATATTGTTATTATTTTCTGTAATTGGATGTTATACCTGTTGAGAATAAAAAACTTATTATTATTACTATTATAATAGTAACGATTTCAAACATATTCACTAGGACTATTCAGAACCCGGGAAGTGGACGACACTTGATAAACATACCAAGTCAATAAGAATTCATTCACGAGATTGAAAATAAAGTATTCAAAAAGTCAATTGAATGACAATGTAAGACAACCTTTAAGGTTAAATTTTTGTTTGCTGACATTATATTTACACAGTAACGCTACTCTTCGTTTGGACGTATAACTTGTCAGTTAAATTCCCTCCATTCATCTTGTCTGATCAGAGAAATGTCACACACAATATGAATATAAAATGAGTACTGAAACCATCACACAATGAAACACCAATAACATGAATATTTTTGCTCTACTTTTCTATATAAATTTGAATCATCGGATGTTTAAAGAGTTAACAGATTCCTTTTATCAACTTACTCATTTCATGAAATAGGTGTAAGTAGAACATAAACTGTCAATGTCTGTCCTGAAGGTCATCTTATATTGTGATATCTCGAGCATCTTTATTGCCTAGGATAATTTTCATTTTTTTTTATTATAACATGATTTTTTATTATGTTTCCAGCATTGGTGACTGTGAACGCATTGCAAAAAACTTGTATAATAATATAAATTGGTAGAGGTATTATTATAAATTTGTGTTATTTCAACAAATTAAACCTCAACATCTCCAAATGTCATGTTATGTCGTTCTCCATAAAATATTATTTGATAAATTTCAACTATAAAATTGGTGATAATATTTTGGGAAGACCTAATATATTTATTGACCTTGGCGTAACTTTTGATTCTCAACTAACTTTCGTGCCACATATCAATGCTACAGTAACTGCTGCCTGTAGAGTATATGGTTTCATTATTCGCGTTGGAAAGGAATTAAGCAATATATCAACTCTGAAAACATTGTATTGTAAGATCTAACGTCGAATATGGATCAAGAGTCTGGAATCCTTGTTATCAGTTGCACATTGATCAACTGGAGTCTATACAACGAAAGTTCCTGAAACTTTTGAGCTTCAGAATTGATGGAATTTATCCACCTATAGGCAAACAACATTAAACGCTCACAAGTCGACACAATGTGGACACACTCAGTGCACGAAGGATATGAAATGCAATAATATTCTTGCAATTATATTCTTGCAATATTATTGCAAAAGCTTAATTTTATTGTTCCAAGAGTTTCTTCCAGGAGCGCATTCACGTTCTACCTTCCAGTAGTTAGAACGAATGTTCTAAAATTTTCTCCATTGCACACGATGTGTGAACAATGTAATATTTTGGGAGCTAAGGTGGATATTTTCAACTGTTCTGTTACTGATATTAAGGCAAGTTTCCTTGATATACATAATCTCTGATAGAAAAATCATTTATACGTATTCACGAACAGAATTCATATTCACTCATATACTTATATGTGTATAAGTGTTAATATGTGAATGTTTATGTATTTGTGTGTTAAAATTTATATGTATGTATAATTTTGGTCAGCATTTAAATTTTTTTATTTCTATAATTATTATATTTCTTTCGTCAGTTGTGATTCATATCACAAACTGTTTCGTTTAAAATGAAAGTAAAAAATTGAAACTTCTGTACTAGCAATTTTGTTTTTTGTTTATGTTGTGTTTCCTGTTTTGTAATTAGCACCCGTCCTGTAAAACGGTGTATCTTAAATAAATCTATAATATGAAAATGAATCGCGAAATGTGTTGGTAAGCGCATAACTCAACAACGCCTAGACCATTTAGCCAATTCTTTTTTTAAAATGTTCGTTGAAGTCCACGAATTGTTTTTACGGCGAAACAAATTCGAATAATTGCCGGGAAAACCTCAAACACAGCTCATTTGTTTTTCCCATACAAACGTTTTCTAACTGAAATGTAGAGTTAACGGCTGGACCGATTTCACAATTTTTCTTGTTGTGTTTGTTATTGTCAGAGAAAACATTTAAAAAATTGCGTGTAAAAATATAAAATTCAAGAATACTTAATTATAATAAAAGTAGGAAAAAGTTATTAATTCTCAAAAAGAGAATGTAAGAAAAGTGAATATCTTATCACACATTCCGATTAGTTTAGGGTTATCACGACTAATATTAAAACTTCTATCGAACATGAAATTTTGGTAAGTTTAAATAGACTAACATGCACGTAACTAACATAGCACCTGATATATTTGATTTTAAAAAAGAATACAGTTTCTTTAATTTACAGTTGAAATTTCATTTTTGAAAATGATAGCTATTAGATGTACAAACTTAAGTCGCAGAACTCGCAATACATCAAATCAAAGATATAGAAGAGCAAGTCAAATTGATGAGCAACGGCAAGCTCGAAATGAAGTTGAACGGAATCTGTAGAATCGAAATTAAGAATATGAAAGGGTTTAACTCCTATCGGCCTGCACTAAGTTATAACGTTTAAATAGATTACAGTTCACAGCAAATCATTGCTGTTGGACGAATAAACGTTGTGTGTCAATATTGCAAGGCAAAGTTTAATTGTTATTGATAAGAAGATACTACCAATGATGCGACAAAATATTGCGCGAAGAGTCAATTCAAATAGACGCTATTGGTACAGCCACTAGAGCCACTATATTCATTGGTTTCCGAGAATCGACTTAATTCTGAACAGTTTTTGACTTATATCCAGCAAGTATATCATATAATTAATGATGAGATATATGGGACAAATAGTTGATACGAAATTAGGAACATTCAGTTCAACTATAGAACGGACAGGCTAATCACTTTCAATACATCATACGTCTTAATATAGGAGTTTTTTGATAATTCGACTGATTTGAAATAACAGGAAGTATTGCAGTCCCTTCGTTATTGAGTAAGTAAGCTCTACATGGGATGAATATTAAAAATAGTTAAAAATATTAATAATATTATGAAAATATTGAAAGATAGTGTAGCGTAAATAGTAGAATATGTAAATGAGAGATAATAATAAAAACTTGTCTGAAAATCACTGACTGAACAATTCTTTATTCGACTAGTTTCGCCTTTTACAGCATTATCAAGAATGATAATGATCAAGAATGATAATGAAGAATGATACATTCTTGATAATGCTGTAAAAGGCGAAACTAGTCGAATAAAGAATTGTTCAGTCAGTGATTTTTAGACAAGTTTTTATTATTACCTCTCATTGAAATATGAACTATCACAGAGTAGATTCATCGTCCATTGAATTCACTAGAATATGTTTTTCCGACTTTCCGAAAAATATTAGTAGTAAACTTTATTCAGCACAGCTAATACACTTTACAAAAAAGACAAATTAAATATTCAACATCAAACAACATATTTCACCCTAGATATTGTTTTTTATAAAATGATACAATAATTGTTTGAACTCATTATCGTTCTTACATAATTTAAGGTTCGGATCTAGACTATTGAATGCAATCATTCCATTCGCACATAAATTATTTAGGCATTTAGATGTACTGCACTTATCAATAAACAAATCATTTTGTTCCCCAGACCTAGTTTGGTAACCATGTACATCTTCAACGTATTTTACACTGTCAAAAATATAGCTAGGAACCTTGCCATATTTTATTTTATAAACCAAGTCTAGAGTTTTATATACTATATGCTGCCTAATATTCAAACAACTTAGTGTTTCTAATATAAGTGATACAGGTGTGTAGCTGTTGCATTTCAATATAATTCTAATTGCTCTATTTTGGAGCTTTTTCAACTTTTGAATATCATTTTGAGGCGAAGTGTATTATACAGTTGAACAAAAGTTTATATGTGGTAATATTATCGACTTATACACTAAATACTTTGTAAAAACTCTAACATAATTACTTATCCTTGCTAAAAAATTTACTTTTCTTGAAATTTTACTCATAACAAATAATGATTTTCAAAACTCAAATTTTCATCGATAATAAAACCTAATTTCTAGCACCTAATATTCAGATAAAAATAAATGGGCGAACTAAGTTCGCCAGGTCACCTAGTAAATGAATGAATACTGACATTGTGAATTTGGGTGGGTGTACATCTACTTCTTTTCTTTGAATTGAAGTCAGTTCTATGGCGCATTTGTATTTGGCTGACAACTAATAGGTCTTGAAAAAATGCCTAAAAGCATATTAAAAAAATTAGTCAAATTTTATGTTGATGATATTGAATGATTACTAATGTAAAAAACAAAAAAAGAGAATGGATGCTTATCCATGTGTGAATATGCAACCTGATATTTTGTCATGTTGTTACGGCAATCTGGAATCTCAGAAAATCCTTATCCATTAAAAATATCGCATGCTCTTCGGAGTCGAAAAAGGATAATGGATTTCGGTTTTCTATTCTACGATGTGTTCCTCGAATAATGGATATATACTATATCGTGATATGAGCTATATACTTCGGAGGCCATCTCCCTAGTGATTACTGCATGAAAGGCTTTTCAATCTGCTTTAGTGTCGTTCCTGGATCTCTTGCAAACACTCTATATGGATGTCTCGTCCGCAAGCTTTTTATATATATGACAGCAATTTTGGTTAGGTCGAGTACTTTGAATTATCAACACTAGCTTCTTTACTATTATATTTTCTTCGAAAATAATCACAAAACTGGCTATACCGACAGTCAACAGAAGAAATTCCAGTGTAAAATGAAAATAATTCAAGTTCAGTAACAGCTCAAATATTATTAGATTGTAAAAATTCGAATCTTGGGTTTTTTGATTCAATCAAAACAAACGATGTTAATATATTTCCAAATTACGTTTCGGTTATTATTTTAACCTTTATAAAACTGATATATGTCATATGATCGCTAAAACAAAACGAATTTTTTTTTATTTAATTTGATAAAGGTTAAAATAATAACCGGAACGTAATTTGGAAATAAAGTAAAGTAATTTTCATAGTTCTTACAAAAAATAACTTATTCTTACAATAAAATAATAAATTAACATAATTTTATTTCAATTGAACCAAAAAACCCAAGATTCGAATTTTTACAATATAAATAAAATGGTTCACGAATCAAATAGATTGTCAAAAGTATTATTAGACATGCGGATGATACTGTTGTTTTTTATTCAGGAAAAACTGGGAACAACTCAAAGCGTTGGCTCAAACTGATTTCATTGAGGTTAAGCACTGGTTAGATCAACATCTTCTCACTATTAATTACGAAAAAACAAAATATATGCCATTTGCAATAGACAGTAGAACTTTACCTGCTGCGGATATCCTAAGAATTACAGACACCGATGGCAAACATTTTGAAATTAATTGTTCTTACAAGTCCAAATATTTGGGTGTCATTCTTGATTCCCGATTGAAATGGGATGCACATATTAATAAGTTGATACTGAAGTTCAAAGGATTATAGGGCATTCAAAATCGTCTGAGTATCAACACAAATGCGTTAACAAAGTCGTAATTTATAATATTTTGAATAAGCAGAGGTTCTAAATGAAAAGTTAGATTGATGTGCTGTTTTTTTTTCATTATAACACAAACTATTAGTCATTTTCAACCCTTTCGACTATCAGAAATTGGCTATGATATCTCCTTGAAAATAGGATAAAAAATAACGGAATTAAAATTTTGTACATAACGTTAAAGAAGTTTTTCTTTTTCGTTAATATAATAATTCGAAACTTTTTTTATACCGTAAAAACTCCACCTGAATGAATACTAAATCCACGAATTTAATTTTTTTCATGAAACAAATTCAATTGCCACAGTTTTCAAAATTAACGACATGAACTAGTCTCCTCATTACGTCAAATTTATGTTGCAGGTCAAACAAAGCGAGCATAGTGGGATTATGTAAATTAGTCCCGCAAATCGGTAAGTATTAAATATAATTGTTTTAATTCATTTTTCCCCAGGTGTGCCTGTATTTTCGTAACATAGCGTAATGGAACTCTTGTCGAGGAGAAATGTACAATGTTCGGTATAATATATAGATATTGTCAGGGATCTTCAATAAGAAGTAGATTATTTAATCCGGGTTTTCAGAACAGTCCAGTTGTTAAATGAAAATACACGGGTTACTCTCATGAATGTTATGTTTATCTTCATACGTCTGTGCCCGTAGGTAGAGACATATACAAAGAAGCGGAAAATTCTATGCAAATATCGCTTTTCATGATTCAGAATTTCCATTATGGTCAAGGTGTTTTAAATTAGAATCACCCCTCGAAATAAACACGAAACAAAACATCTTTTTGGTGGTTGAAATTCGAAATATGCTTAGATAAAAACAATCATTATTGTCCGTAAACTTGATTATCTCTAGAGTTCGCTTTAATAGGTTGTTTTTTGAAGAAACAGGTAAGATTTTGAAACGATTATGCATAATGAATCTTCTGCAGTGCAATACAAAATGGGGGATCCATATAAAACATGTTAATGTCCACAACACCGACAGTAAAACACAATGATGTTGTTCAACTTTCTATAAGAATAATTTTTCATTTGAAAATCACGATATTACTCACTAATCGAATGATTGATCCAAAAGAAATTGATTCACTATTGAATATAAATGGATTAATGATTAATCAATTCAAAATAGATAATTGGATTGAGCAAGCATTAATTAGAAGTGAGAATTGAAATAATTGATAATGAGAAAAATTAATAGCTCAATTTGAATACAGACAAGAAGAAGTGAAAAAAAATCCAATATTTGTATTCAGATGGATATTTGTTATAAAAAAAAACATTTAGATTGAAGACCTATATTATCTTCGAAATTCCAACTTTCCGCTGATAGTTCTAGATTTCTGTTTGGGAACTGTAAGATACTTTTCAGCTCTCCAAGTATATTTCACTTCCGATGAATTCCTTACTTTCAACTTGAGTGGATTTCTCTCGGGAATTTCACTCGGAACTCCAGGAATTCTACTTACAACTTCAGTGGTTTTTTTCGCAACTCCAGTGGATTTTGTTCGTAACTCCAGTGGATTTTGTTCGTTGCCTCAGTGGATTTTGTTCGTAACTCCAGTGGATTTTGTTCGTAACTCCAGTGGGTTCTGTTCGTAACTCCAGTGAATTTTATTCGTAACTCATGTGGGTTTTGTTCGTAACCCCAGTGGATTTTGTTAGTAACTTCAGTGGATTTTTTTCGTAACTCCAGTGGATTTTGTTCGTAACTTCAGTGGATTTTATCCGTAACTCCAGTGGGTATTATTCGTAACTCCAGTGGATTTTGTTCGTAACTCCAGTGGATTTTGTTCGTAACTCCAGTGGATTTTGTTTGTAACCCCAATGGATTTTGTTAGTAACTTCAGTGGATTTTTTTCGTTAGTCTAGTGGATTTTGTTCGTAACTCCAGTGGATTTTGTTCGAAACTCCAGTGGATTTTGTTCGTAACTTCAGTGGATTTTTTTCGTTAGTCTAGTGGATTTTGTTCGTAACTCCAGTGGATTTTGTTCAAACTCTAATTGCATTGACGTAACTCAAACGACTTTTTCAGATTTCAGAGTAATTTCAGAGTAAGTGATAATCGTTTGTAACGACGAAACGTTGGATTTGTTCGTAACTTCATATTTCATCCGTAACTCCAGTGGATTTTGTTCGAAACTCCAGTGGATTTTGTTCGTTCCAGTGGATTTTGTTCGTAACTCCTTATTTCATTTGTAAATCCAGGGAATTCAATTTGTAGTTCCGGTGGATTTGATTCATAGCTCCGGTAGATTTAGTTTTCAACTCCGATGGATTTTATTTATAACTTCTGTTGATTTGTGCTTGCTAGCATATTCGAAATTCACTAACCTTATATCGAACATGGAAAAAGGGACCTAGAAGTTTAAAGCTGAAATTGTGAACAAATGAACTGTAGTTCTCGGAGATCTGATTCAGAGAGGATGAAGACATTGGAAAAATTTAATTTTCCCGATTTTTCTCCCTCATATCAGAACATTTTGAAGTTAGGTGTATTGGTTTTGATGTAATTATGAATTATACGTTCAACATATTATTACATTATATGTTGGACGTTTGAATTTTGTTGCTAATGCAGTCATAAGAATTTTTAAATACTTTGAAATACTCTCGAAATTTGACTTTGTTGATTGTTCCAAATATCACAATTAACACTATGTACTTATAATTTTGAACAAAACTGAACAAATAAACTGAAGTGGATAATACTTTTGTTCATATGTCTGCTTTGTTATGACTTCCCGACAAAAACCAATCCCAGATAATAAGTAGTTCAGTAATTCAATTTATGACGACCTGGAATCTCAAAATCATTTTATTGAAAACTGAAAGAGATTTTCTCGAAATGTGGAACATTAGCATTCACATCATTGCTTAAAATATTATAGAATTTTCTTCCAAAAACTAAACTTCTATTATATATGTAACTTTTACTATTAAATCTTAATGAGAATAAAAAATTAAAATCAACATACTTGGCTTGAGTTCCACTAAATATATTGAAAACTCTACATATGTCTTCAGGTGGTCAACCTATTTATTATACAATGTTACTGACAGAACCTTTGTATGCTTTGATAATGGATAACCCACTCGAAACATATGTAGATGAAATGAAAATTTTAATTGTTAATTTTGATTTGATGTTTTCTAACATAATGTTTCACCAAGAGATAAGCGAAACCTACGTGTCAGTTATTATGGGGATTCTTCAAGTCACTTTTTAAACTATTAATATCTTTCAAAACTTCAACAAAATACTGAAAACAACGGAATGTGAAAATTTATATACTTTTTCTTAATTGAAAACAGAAAAATCTAATTTTTGATGAATTATGGACAGAGTTCATCAATTATTCACCTTTTCAATTTTCCAAATGAAAAGTTATCGATTTCAATGAGATTAACCAGCATAACTGCCATTCATTGGGAACGAACGGAATTTGCACAGCCATCTTGTACCACAATCATCCCATGAATGCAGATTATTACAGTCAGCTCACGAATTTACATGATACATTGGCGGCAACGTCCCAAGACCTTTATGTTAATAGATATTCACACCGTGGTGACGATCTCCTGCACTTCGACCTCTCATCGAAAAGTTTTTTGGGTCCGGGATCTCGAAGCAATAGAGGTCGTGACTTTAATTTAAAATAGAAACAACGTTATTCCGAAGAAACTGTCGCAGAAGAATGTTCTATGGTTATTTGTCAGTGGAGAATTTATATGTACAGCAGGTACCAGAAACATGTCCTCAATTAACTGATCTGTTATGGAATGCACACTGTTATCGAATGAAAAGAATGAATTTTTATGAGCATTAAGTAGATGAACTTACCCCTGATTTATTTTTATATATGCTTTAATGAGCATAATAAATATATTCATTCATAAATTCAATATTAAAAGTACATTATAACTTTATTTCGATAATTTTTCACGAATTATTTTAGAGGGTATTTTAGCCGAGCTGGCTATGTGAATATGAGGCAATGTTCTCTGAGATTTATCCCTTGATGGAAAATGAAGACACCAGATTGTTCAGGTTTTACACAGGTACACTCTCTGAGATGATATTCTTTTGAATTTTTCGTTTAAAATTATCAAAAGAAAGTTGAAATACTTAATAATAATAATAACGATAATAATGAAAATAGTAATAATAATGATAATAATAATAATAATAATAATAATAATAATAATAATAATAATAATAATAATAATAATAATAATAATAATAATAATAATAATAATAATAATAATAATAATAATAATAATAATAATAATAATAATAATAATAATAATAATAATAATAATAATAATAATAATAATAATAATAATAATAATAATAATAATAATAATAATAATAATAATAATAATAATAATAATAATAATAATAATAATAATAATAATAATAATAATAATAATAATAATAATAATAATAATAATAATAATAATAATAATAATAATAATAATAATAATAATAATAATAATAATAATAATAATAATAATAATAGAATATTTATTAATTTCAACAATTTTTCACATAACTTAACAATATTGCACTGAATAAAATAGAGATAAGTTAAAAGGAAAGAACCTTTTTTTCACAAAAGATATATTCATCTAATGAATAAGGTACGCAGATTCAGATGAAACTGTAAATGTGCTTTCTAAATAACATAATATATTCAATAACTTCTAAATGTTCAGAAAGCAAATTGTTGTTCCAAATCTATTGTTACCATGAACAGGAAAGAGGAAGGGATATACTAGCCGATTATTATTTTTATTGGCATATGGCAGAAAATAACTTCTTTGCAACTTGAGGAAGACAAAAAGACGATAAAGATATAGACCTAACACTATTCTGTTGGATCTAAAAACTTCGCGCCAGGATTCTTCAAGAAGAAGTCCAATCTGCACATTATTCTCAAGACCCATTCTTGAATAAAAAAAATTCGTCGATAATAGACGAGCTGCCCCAAAAGAAAATTCTATATGCTAGTACAGATTCGAAATTAGCAAAGTGTACAATTTTTATAAATTCAGCCTCCAACTTGTTTCTGATCATGATAAACATGTAAGCAGAGGAGTTCAGAGTCCTCCTCAACTTGGCTACATGATGGTGAGAGCGTGAACAAACACGTCCAAAGTAACACCCAAGAAATTAACGGAGTCCTCAAAGAGGATCGAACTACTACCAAGGCACAAAAAGTACGATAGTCCTCCACCGACTGGCTGACACAAAAGAAGAGAGTCTTGCAGTGACTTAAAATAAGGCCACTGTCACTACACCAAAACCGTGTCTCTACCTGCCTGGATACAGACGAGATATTCCATCCGAGAAATTTCGATGTCAAGTTAACGACACAAAATTCTATTTCAATAAGGATCAACTCATAATTCAGAGATTGTCAGCTTTTTTCTGCAACAAATTCCAAAAGATATTTCGATTCGAAATTTATGGTATACATTAATTCAGTAGATTCGGTTCCGGTTTGAACAAGTGAACTTTTTACTTTCCACATTATCTAGTTGGCGGTGCAGAATCTCGATGAGTGTGAATTATAACTCCGACTTAAATAGAATTAGCAGTTCATGGAAATTTAATTGGCGATTTTCTCGGATTATTGGAGTGTAATTGGAGCTTTATCTCTCTGCTAAATGCACTTGAAAACCGAGTGAAGTGGACTGTTTGATACTGAACTGTTGAAATTTTCACGACTATAATCTGATTTGTACAAGGATGAATTTCGTTGTTTATGCTATAATAATTGGGGAAATACTCGAGGATCTCTCCGATTGAATATAGAAATCCTTACAGAATGTGAAAAAAGGCTGTTTCACTTCAAAATTCAAATTAAATTGAAGCGGTCAAATTGGGAAATGATAGCTTTTGATATCTCAAATGTAAATTGGATAACCACTCGGATAATTTTTTCTTCACAATTTTTTTTACGTATAATCGATATTTGTTACCTATCATAAGTAGTTTCATTTGTTCGAGCTTCCAATATGGTCTTTCCACGTTTCAATTACTCACATCAATTCTAAATCAATCATAATTTCTCTTCCTGATTTTGATCTTTATTATTTACTAAAATTTCTGAAATAGAGGGTCCTCTTAGTGAAGACTCACTTTTTTGCGATAGGTCAAGATAAATTAAATTTTCAGGTGAACTAGAAGTAGAAGAATTGAGTGTTAGTGCTCTTGATTCATCAGATACCCCTTCACCATAAATTATAAACATGAATGTAGCTACCATGAATTCTCCAGTTTTCGTCGATTCACTATGATTGAATTCATTTCCAAAAAAATTTCAAACCCTTCACTGTATAAATGTCAACCTCAACCTGTTTATTTACCATTGGCCAACCTAAACTTCAAAAATTCTTTTACAAACAATTAAGTGCCCCATAAAAAAATTCACTTTATATACCACAAATCACAAATTGAGGAATGTGATGAAATCTTCATCAGTACCCTCTTAAATTGAAAAATGTGTACAATGAACTGAAAAGACTTAATATGATATTACATTTATTAAAAAATTCATATTTAAAATTCCAGTAAATGAACAATTACCACAATGCATATTACATATCTATACCAACAGATTTTTTCTTAAAAACTTCTAACTGAGAGCTTTTCAGTAACTCCATTGGTATTTACATTATTGCCAAGATTCTTTTTTTGTCATCAATGAACTGGATTTTTCTTCATTTCCCCATTTTTCACTTTCTTCCTCATCTAATTGCTGCCAATCTGCTTCACCATTATAAAGGCTACACTTTGTTTTCAATATTTGACGTGCCTCATCAAATTTTTCATTGAAAAGATTTGCATTTTCAACAGTCCCGAATTCAACAGCGAACATTTCATTCTTTGATTCTTCATCTGCAAAATCTGCCACAACACCATATACAACTGCTTTGTCAGTACCAGATTTTGCAGACAACAACATTCAATTCATTATTAAATGATCGGCACACATTTCAAAAAACTTTCAAAGCTTTATCTCTTCTCATTACAATGCGAATACTGTGGTTTATAGTGTTGTAAAGAATTTTCAGCTCATCTGTTTTACTTTCCTTTCACTCTGCTGGATCCCCAGGAGCTGCCGACCATCTGTACAATTTAGATCTAATTTTCAAAATTTCAATTTCATCTTCTTCATTTGTAGACACAACTGCTTCTGGTAAACTAATGATAGGTTTGTAATGGGAATCATATTCGGTATCGGAGGATTCATTGTATTTTCTTCCGTGTCCTGTACCTGCGAAAAAAACTATTTGTGCAGAATTTTTGTGTTTTGCTAGATGACGTGCCTCATCAAATTTTTCATTGAAAACATTTGCATTTTCAAGAGTCCCAAATGTAGCAGCGAACATTTTAGTCTTTGGTTCTTCATCTGAAAAATCTGCCATTATATACCAATCTAGTGTTGTGGCTTATAGCTTTATCAGTACCAGATTTTGGAGTTAACTTCATCCAAGGCACTTTAAAATGATTGGCACACACTTTCAAAGTTTTATCTCTTCTCATTAAAATGCAAACATTGTTGTTTATAGTGTTGTGAAGAATCTTCAGCTCACCTCTTTTCCTTTCCTTCCACTCTGCTGGATCCCCATGAGCTGTCCGCCACCTGTACAATTTAGCTGTAATTATCAAAATTCAATTTCATCTTCTTCATTTGTAGACACAACTGCTGCTGGTAAACTAGTGATAAGGTTGTAATGGGGATCATATTCGGTATAGGAAGATTCACTGTGTTTTCTTCCGTTTTCCGCACCTTGCGAAAAAAAAAAAAAAACGATTTTTGCAAAATTTGTTGTGTTTTATGTGTTTTACCAGTTTCATACTTGCAACCCTGTTTTGTAAATTCTTTTGAGAATCAATCACAATGCAAGAATTCCTTTATAATATTCTAGTCTGAGTGAAACACCTGAAGATGAACAAAGAGTCGAAATTGGGTAATGCAAACGGTTATTTTTGTTTGTAGATGATTGTACGTTTCAGCAAACACACTGGAGGCATTCCTCAGGGAAAATTATAAATTCTTTCATAGGTAAGCGCATAAATAACATCTGCAACTGAGTTGTAAAAATCCCTCAGGTCCATTTTAATGCATACACGTTACGGGATTACCAACTGAAACGAATTTATGAAGTCGGCTATACCTCTCCGGTGCGTGTCAGTCTGTCGAGTGGAAACGTGAGTCTGCATCGTAGCACTAACTTTTCTTCAAGAGGCACGTATTCCGCTATGTATTTATTAATCAACTCAACCCCTTTCAAGCTTCCATTTCCTGGTATTTTTCATAATTCATCTGCGCTACGTGGCGGATTCTGATGGGAAATTGTTGTCGGAAGTTTTTTTTCTGGATTGCGATGGTGGAGCATGTACACGAGACTTTTCTTCTGCTTTACGGTATTTCGAGTAATATCGCAGATTTATTGAACAATTTTGCGCGTCTTGAAATTGTCCTAGTGCAGAGATTCTCAATTTTTATATTTCCAATATATTCGATATTGGGTGTGAAAAAACTTTTGATATATTTTTTTCTTATTTTTATGTGAGATATAAGAACGAATACTGATGAAATCATATAGAAATAACCTCTAATAAAAAGATTTGAAATCAAAACATTTTGTAGCGTATATATCACTATATTTGGGACCAATATATGATATTCATCGATTTTTCAATATTAAATTGGATTATTGCTCATCGAACAAAATATAATTTTGGACGTGTGTTCAACCCTTGACAAGGAGTAAGTAGCCCAAAAGATAGGTCAAGTTTTATGAACAATTTTTGTGTTATGTCGCCAATTTCTTCCAATTATTCAATATATGCAACAGTTTTCTATTAACTGTTATGCGAAAGAAATGAAAGCTTTAATATTTATCCAGATTCCACTAGGGAACTTCCATTGTGTTTTCTTAGATATGGGACTTTTTTTTGCCTGAATTTTAGTCTCTGAATCCAAAAATGTTATAAATTTTTCTGTATCGCGTCAGGTCCTTAAACTACGTGATACCCGTTACCTTAAAAGTCATACAAAATGGGCATACAAAGGAGAATAAAGTGGGTACTAACCAAACATAGAATATTTTATTCATACAAAGGTTATCATATTATCGAAAGTTTAATTGTGTTTATACAAAAAATAAAAGAAGATATTATGGTAAAAGTTTTCGCTTATAACTTTTCGTAGAATATTCAATCTGGGGACATTCTCGCTTGATGCTCCAACAGTAGTCATCCATCATACTGTCATTCCATCTACCTTGGCACCTCGCCTCCATGACCTTTAAATCTTGGTGCAATCGCTCACCCTGTTCATCATTAACAGCGCCATGATTTTCTAGAAATGTAGCAAGATGATTTGTAAGAAATGAAGTTTGACACTCATGTTACAACCTTTTCGAAGCTGTCTGAGAGTTGTTGAACAATTTCGACGTAATTCTGGGCTAGTGTGTTTCCAAGAAAGTCTTTGACAATACTTCTGAATGCCAATCAAGCATTCTTTTCAAGTTTGGTCGTTGGGTGAATGAAACCTTCATCTTTATAAGTAGCCAAATCTGTGACCTATCAAAGACAAGCCTTCATCTTCTCATATGGCATTCTAGGAAATGCAGAAATGATATAATTTAAGCAGTTCCTTTCAGTTGAAAAAGCTTCAACAAATTTCTTCATGGGACCTAGTTAAATATGCAAAGGAGGAAATATAATGTTTTTTCTTTGGGAAAGTGATTTACAATGTTTGGATCACCAGGTTTCAGGTCAGATCTTGGCGGCCACTTTGACTGCATCCAATGCTTCTCACGAGCTCTGCTGTAACATACATAGAAAACAGCGATACTTGGTATATCCGCGTTGCTGTCCAAGAAGGATACAAACCATTTTAAGGTCAGAAAGTAAGATCCGTTGGTTCAAGTTATATTGCAACAAGTCAAGGACGTTCTTTATGTCTTCGAATTCTTCATGCAAAGGAACCGAAATATTGAGACTGAAATATTGGGACTGGACCATATAGATTTCTATTGTGGAGTAGAACACACTTCAGGTTACGTTTTGATCTATCTATAAACAATCCCCATTCAGTTGCGTTATAGTCTGAAATTTCCAATTATTCCATTGAACCAGCTATGCTATGGCAATACACGAATCTATCAGCACTACGAAAGAAGTGCAGACTTGCACATTCTCTCGATGAAAAGTAGGTGACTTTAGCTCCAAATTACACTTTCAGAAAGTATAAATAATTACACTTGGACATGGAAAACAAGAAACCGAAAGATAGGTATAAAAACTGAGGGAGGATACTCCTGCTGACCTGCTACTCCAGATTATTTTATAGAAAATATTAGGTTGATGCTATTGTAAACATCCTGATTTTCTTGATTTACGAAGTTGTAACGATTCTAGAAAACTTGGTTTGGAATTTTTTTGTTCTGCCTATTCAATATGTTGAACTCTGAACTAAGTAATAATTCAATTAGTGTAATAATTTAATTAGTGCTTAATTAATAAGCGCCATACACGACTAATGAAATCCATTTTTCCAACTACAAATGCAGATGATAATAATAAAAAAATCCACAGTATTGATCACATACCAAATCTCTCGGATAAAATCGAAAATAGATTGAGACAGCATAATATTAAAACTATTAGCATGAACAGAAGAAATTTAGGTTCATTTTTAGTCAATAATAAAGAGAAACAGGCTACAAAAGATAAGAATGGAGTATACCAGATTAATTGGGCTGATTGTGACGCATACTACATATGCTAAACGGGACGAAGCATCGAACCCAGAATGAAAGAAGAGAATTCTCCATATTAAATCCAAAATTCTTCGGGACTTTCAACACATTGCATTCACAATAACCATTTCATAGATTTAAACTCAGTGAAATTGCTGCACCCACAGATTAAAACTCTGGATCTTCTCAAACAAGTGGAAATTTCTGACTTACACCGAAAGAAAAAACCAATATTAAATGATCAACTTACCTTCAAATTATCACCATTATTACTCTCTTTCTTAATTTGAGACCTTTTTTGTTATTCCATAATTCTTAGATTTACTTTAATATTTTTACGTGAATATTGACCTATATTTGCCTAAAGTCTATTGCAGGCAACGATATATAGGTATATAAGACTGTTGGTCGAGAAATTGAGTTCAGTTTAACTCTTTAAAATGGGGTAACACCCCGAAACAATTGTGTAGTATTCATAATAAATTTTGTGAAACCAAGCTTATTGTTTTATATTTAGTATATTGAACAAAATATGTTAAGAACATATTTTGAGATATGCTTAGAACAACTTCTGTGGCGTTGTTCTGGAGAGGAAGTACAAACTTCCCCTGTAAGTCTTCAGGTTTACGTTTATCGTGAAAGAACATATGCACCCTCGCCCTTCAACAAGACCCATTTCAAATCTCCAGACAATAACAATGCGCATGTATCAGACATATACATTCAGGATAGTGGAAATTCTAGTCGTGTGATAAATTTATGACAGTAGACTCTGTCTACTGAGGGTTGGAAGAGCCAGAATGGATTCATTCAATATATAATAAGATGTAATCTACTATATGATACGACTGAAATACGTGGAAATCATGAACTTCACGAATGCAAACATTGTGTTGAAACAAACAATAATTTATCGAAATACACCAATAATTATAGAAGCAAAATTAAAAGAGAAGGTAAATCTGGTGTTTAACGATTGAATTGTGGAACATGTCCCGGTATATATATATATATATATATATATATATATATATATATATATATATATATATATATATATATATATATATATATATATATATATATATATATATATATATATATATATATATATATATATATATATATATATATATATATATATATATATGTATAGGTCAATCAAGTAGAAATTTTGGCACTAGAATCCGTGAACATAATTACAGTTTCACATACCTATAACAAAAGCAATTCGAATTATGCAAACCATTTATGAAAAGAAAACTACAATTTCGATACGAATCTCAAAATGTTGCATAATAAATGTTAAATAATATAAAATGAAAGTTGTTATCAGATTTTTGAAAATAGTTGAAATAAATCGACTCAAAAATTCTTGGAATTTGCTCAATTAACAGATACAATTAATCAATTCACCCCTGTTAAAACTTCTTAGTTGATAAAAATTGTATTTCATAATGGACTATTTTGTGTAAAACCCAGAGTCAAAGAATACTAAAAATCCCTTGTTATTTATACATATTGTTTCAAATTTGTTGTTAGTCAGTTTTGTGTCACCATCTTAAAAAGACTTTTGTAACAACGAAACGCGTCATCCTATGTTGTCAATAAAGTGTAAATCAAAAGTTCAAGTGTTTGAATTTTAGTTTATATTCAATTTTGATGGATCTACATCAAGTAAACGCCAACACTATCACATATATAAGTAGTAAATAAAAAGATTTTTTCAAAAATATAACAACCTACAATTACTATTATAACAATGAATAATACACAAAGAATTTCATATTCAAATAATACAAATAGATTTCACATATCAAACCATCACATAATATAAATGAAATACTTGCTTCCATAATTAGCTACTTTAGAAATAATGAAGAATTCAGAATTTTGTCGGAATGCTTATCAATCTAAATCCATAAACTTTGAGCTGGATGATTTGAACAACACTTTCGTAGTTAATTCTGAATTAAATCATAGTTTCTCAAAAAATTGGTCAATTTGAAGGAAATAAATTGCTCAATTCTCAATAATCAATTTTTCTCAATTCTACACCTTACATTTAATGAATTGGGAGTCAAATTCTCACACAATATGATTAACTGAAGAAGTAAAATTAATATGATATAATAATTTGTCCCTTCACTTCGAAATATACGAAAGTTTTACATATAAATGAGAAGTATATGAATGAACATATGAATTCAAAATTAACCTATAGGTGCCATGCAACATGACAATTCAATTGATTATTGAATTGATAGTTAAATGGCAAATTAGTCTTTGTGAACAAAAAAAACCTGAAAAATAGAAGATTTTTTGTCTTGAGAGCTGAAACGAAAATGTGAAATTAGAATGAAGTAAAAATAAGTAGAATAAATTGCGAATAAAATGAAAATAACATGAAATAAAATAAAATAAATCGAATAAATTTTTAGAGCAGATGAAACAGAAATCGAATTCATACGACGTTTCGGTTTTATTGTATTTCCAACTGTTGTCAGGTGAAAATTGTTTTCTGTTTCACTTCACTCCAATCAATTTGTTATTCATTTCTTTGTTATTTTCTTTATTATTCATTCTTGATTTGTGTACATCTTGATGACTGGATTTGACTTTATGTATTATTTCAGAGTTTGCACTTAAATTTAAAGCCAATTGAATTCAGAATAGTGAAACAAATTGCTTTGTTTTTATGAATACATATTGTTTTTCGGAAATTTAATGCTAATTAGATTTATGGAATTCCTCGGAAATATTGTGAATTTTGATATGATAATGCTTGACAGGAGCTAGTAAAAGACGAAACATTGGAGAACCTCTTATGCAGAATTTTTTTCGACAATACGAAGAAATCTGCACTCATATTTCATGTCGTTGCATAAGTATCCAATTAATCAAAATAATCGATTAGTTATGGACATTGCATCATTCATTACTCTTGATGATATCCCCTTTGAACATGCACTACGAGAACAATAACTACGGAACCCTCGTTAGGGAAACATTTTGACGTAGAATAATTCATTCGAAGTGTCCACGAAAATTATAGCCCTAGCGATAATTTGCAATTTTCAACATGTTCGTGCTTGTATTCAGAGAGTGCTCTGACATGTCACATGTGCAATTAACATCCCCCAAACCTATTATTAAATCCTGTCTCCGTATTTTGTAGAATTTTTCCGCATAAATGATCAACTATGAACATATCAAAGGCGAAAGTAATTACATTGTTGAATTTTGTGGTAGACGTAACTAATTGAATGAGGAAGTACAAAGCTAGTTTATAAAATCATTGAATTTAGTCAATGTTATTCTTAATACTAAATTCAACTCAATTTTCTTTTCATGTGAGATAGAAAAAGATAGTTGATAAGGACCAGTGAAACTTTCAATAAATGCATACATGTGTTTTATATTAGTTACTAAGATTTGAAATATATAGTATTATATGCATTATTTCTGCATATGATTCAACAGTATATTTCTGTCTTTTGATCCAATAGAGGATATTTGAAGATTGAAGTCGATACCTTTCGTTTTTTCGAAAAAACGAAATTATATATATATATATATATATATATATATATATATATATATATATTGATGTAAGGTAATTTCTCGACCGTGCGATACTTAGTAAAATTTAGGTAACGGGAATAATCGGTCTTGTGAAGTGTTTGAAAACTCATTCATTCATTGAAATTCTCTATATTTCGACACATATTTGTGTCTTCTTCAGGAGAAAAAACAAGCTGCAAAGTAATGACTACAGTGATGCATTTCAATATGTATAAAATAAAATTACTTACAATTAGAGTTTACGCAGTGAAATCTCTAATTGTAAGTAATTTTATTTTGAACATATTGAAATTCATCACTGTAGTCATTACTTTGCAGCTTGTTTTTCTCCTGAAGAAGATACAAATAAGTGTCGAAATATAGAAATTCTTATGAATAAATGAGTTTTCAAACACTTCACAAGACCGATTATTCCCGTTACCTAAATTTTACTATATATATATATATATATATATATATATATATATATATATATATATATATATATATATATGTATATATATATATATATATATATATATATATATATATATATATATATATATATATATATATATATATATACATATAATGGGTGATTTTTCAAGGGTAGTCGAATCATGTATTCGAAATTTTTATCGAAATTGATAACTTGGCCTTTGCCATTTTCATTTTAAGGATAAATTCATATAAATGTTGTTCGCGGCTCCGTATACAATGGTCCATTCGGAAGGTCCAATTGTGCGTCACTTTTTCGAGCATTTTGGCCTGTATTCCACGAAGTAAGCGTGTTATGTTATCCTGTAGGCTTCAATTATGTTCGGCTTGTCCACATACACTAACGACTTCATATAAACCCACAAGAAATAATCCAGAAGTGTCAAATCGCATGATCTTGGCGACCAATTCACAGGGCCATTTCGAGAGATATGCTGCTCACTAAATTCATCCTTCAACATGTCCATTGTTTCACGAGCTGTGTGGTATGTGGCACCGTCTTTTCAACAATCTGCAATCGTTGCTCGTTTATAAGTCTTTCCATGATGAAATGGCAGGTTATACTGAAAACTTTTCATTTTGACAGATGACGTTTAGATGCCATTGCCAACAAGTGCCGCCAACCTGAAAAACTTAGTTCTTCAAAATCACCCTTTATATATATATATATATATATATATATATATATATATATATATATATATATATATATATATATATATATATATATATATATATATATATATATATATATATATATATATATATAATATATATATATATATATATAAATGTGTGTGCGTTTATATATAAATCTGTTATAAAATGAACATTTCAATTTATATCGAGCATCACTCAGTCTCACCTTCGAACAACACAAAAGAACATCGAGAGCCCGGTACATTTAAACAGAACATAGAGCTGAACTAAGTCAATCTTCCCACATACTTCCACTTGAATCGCTCCTCCAATTTGTAATATCGCATTTAAGAGCCTGGCGTGTATTAGCGATGCGACGCCGCTTTGAGGTGAGCTTCGCAATATCTGGAATAAAGGGATGTCAAGGAATGGAAAGCTACTCATATGCGGGATAGGCTTCTGTGCGCTTTGAGAGAGCTTCTCTGTGAGTGTTTCGAAGACGGAACGTGCTAGTTGGTGGATAAATTGCGGATATATATCTCCCAGAATTGCGATTTAGGAAATCTTGAAGAGTTGAGAGTTCAATCCTCTTGGGTATAATATTCGTATGTATCTTGTCAACTTGGCAGGTTTCATGGACAGTGGCTTTTGGGAACGGAAATATTTCATTTCCATCGTGAGACTAAAAAATATGGCCTGCTGAAGTAGCGCGATGGACGAGGGTTTTCATACTGTTCGACTTCATTTTGGACTTTAATGACCACATTTTCAATTTTAAAGATCAAAACTTATCTTTTTATGGCTAACAAATATGAAACAAAAGCTTTCATACAAAAATGAAATCAATTTATTAAGTTTCCTTCATAATTAAGGCTTGCTTATATGACAATAAACATTTTAATCTACACACATTAATGAACATGAGAAGTTTATATTGAATCATCACAAATATAGGATAGATTCATTGAATACTGAGTTTCTTGAATGTTTTCCTTGCACCTATTTATTTGTTAAAAAACTTCCATGGCCCTTCTGCTGTAATAATGATATATAATAATCATGTATACGAATATATGAATATATATGAGCTATCAAAGTACACTAAAACTTTCTTTCGACAATTTTTTTGACGAATGATTCAAAAAAACATTATGGCAAATCTGGCTATGTGAAATATGAACAATGCGATGTTTCCATTGTCCTTCTAGGTATACATGTTAGAGAATCTTGAAATCGATGTCTACATATATTGAAAACGTGAGACAGTCACTGTTTCGTACTACAAGGTACTCATCAGTCACGACGTTCAACGAATGAAAGGCAACGATTGAAAGACAGAAACATAGACTTAGTCGTATGTATATATAATGCATAGATTAATGTGCATCTCGAATCCAAGAATCACTGCAAAGCACATGAATACATCTGCATTGAAAGTTTCACACGTCCTTATCAATTAAGATACTAAATTTTACCAGTCTAGTTTTTAGAACAATTTTGTGCTTTATTATCGCACTTGCGATAATCACAAAAATATCAATAAAATTAGATGTATATCTCAAATTTAGAATCAATAAAAGCACATGAATACATCTAAATGTATTCATGTGCTTTTCATTGATTCTAAGATTTGAGATATACATCAATATATGCATGTTTTATGCATATATTGATGTATAACTAGATATTTCTGTCTTACATTCAATGAGAGGGTATGTGAGGATTGAAATCGTTGCTTTTCATTCGTTTAACTTGACGTGACTGATCAGTGCCTTGTAGTACGAAACAGTGACTGTCTCATGCTTTCAATATATTCTATTCTATTAGATTCTCATCTATACCACATTTATACCAAGAAGGATAATGGAGATTCCAATATTCTCTAACTTTGATCCCTAGGAGGACAATGGATACATCGCATTGTTCATGTTTCACTAGCCAGATTTGCTATAATGTTCTTTCGAATAATTTGTCAAAAACATTATCGAAAGAAAGTTTTAGTGTACTTTGATAGCGAATATCAGTGAATATAGCACTAGAACTACAGAATTCTTTTTCTTGTAGTGCTTTTCTGACACTTTAATCTTCTTATTATTATCTATTAATATATTATTTTGTCTCAAGATGTGTGTTTATTATTACTATTAGTTTATTTTTATAATTAGTGTGTGTTGTGAAATATTATTACTATAATATTTCACATCTAACGTTTTTTGATTTAAAAATAGTTCAGTGAAAAATTCTTCGAATGAAAATATAATTCTATAATCCCTCAATAATCAAAGCATGTGGAGAGTGTTTCCAAAAATTTTCTTTGAATTATTATGAATTTTAATAATACTTCATTATTCGAATGTAAATGTAACAATACACAAGTGGTAAATGAAATTAATAACATAATTTCATAATCCATTGAGATTTTATTTATATAACTCAACCTTAGGGTTAGATGAATAATTTACTTTATTGTGAACTGCATATTCATTGTTAATTTCTTGGAATTTACCTGGAAAATACCTGGAATTAAATGAATTCCATGTTTGAATTTGAATGCAGATATTCAACACTTCATAAAAGTAGCGTCTACTTGTATTTTCTATTTTTTTTTCGTTTCAATTTCAAATTTCTTCGAAGTTACTCATGATATTCAATGTAATCAATGTAAAAGTCAGTTTATTACATCTTCTTTGTCCGATGAAGAAGTAGCTACCAAGACAATCAATTTTCTCAAATTATGGTTCAACTAGTGATCTTTCATTGAAGGGAGTGCTGAATTTATGAGCGATAAAATATTAAATAAATGACAGAAGGTTTCGCTAATCTCTTGGTGAAACATGCTAAAAACAATTAATTAAAATTAACACACTTGGCTTGAGTTTAACTAAATATATTGAAAACTTTACATAGTTTCGGGTAGTTAACCCATTATCAAGAGTACCTATACAATGTTACCTGTATTGAAAATGTAGAGTTTTTAATATATCTAGTGAAACTTATGCCAAGTATGTTAATTTAAATTTTCTGTTGATAACATGTTTATTTATATTTCGTTTTGTGAAATTCATAATGGCTCATCAATTGTTGAATGCTCAGATGTGATTGAATTTCATTGACGTAACGTTGAAGTTCTTTCTGTAAATTGAAAGTAGTTGTAGATAAGTTGATATAAATCATATATTGTGAATAACTTTACTGAAAGAAATCTAGTTCTTTTAAATCACACTATCTAGAGCGTTAAGATTAATCACCAAATCGATTGTTCAACGAGTAGAGCTTGTCCCATGCAATAACTTAATTCTTCACGAGCTCTAGGACATTTGGAGACGTCTTCTTGAAACTCAATATATTTCACATCAGCGTCATCTAATTTTGGCGTCGAAAATGGTTTCGATTTCGCAGTTTTTTATTATATTCACTCTATCGAATGATACATTCTGTTAAAAATCTCCACTAAACAGGGACACATTGTAAAGTCATTAATTTAAAATAATCCGATATGGAAATTCCAAACTCCAAACCACGACAATTTTGGAATCAAACCACTCATAAATCATGTGGAAAATCTGCTTTATAGCTCAGAATGATACAACAATCTATTCAATGAACTCTCTTGGCTACGTAAATTGACTAGGATGTGAGTTTTGTTTGAAAAATAAGATTTCAAATATTGATACAGAAGTCTTTTATGAGTCTACATTTATGCGATTCTTCAAATGAAAAATTGTTATTCACGACGATAAAATTATATTTGGAGGTTCTCAGAAAAATTTTCTCGTAATGGTTGAAAATTTTGAAAATTCATATGAATATTTGATAAAATAACATATTGGAATGTTATTGATGAATTATCTATTTGTTATCATATATTGATAAAAGTAAAGCCTTATTATCAAATATCAAATTCGGAAATATACTTATTTGAATCACTCAAAATGCTGTTTGGAAAAAATACATATTATGAAACACTTGCTTTAACTTTATATTTTCCATTCGCTCTGTTGAAATTATATTTCTAACATATTTTATTTTATAACATTTTGAAAAAACTAGTTGAAAAATTTTCTCGTACTATTGAAATTCTATGGGCTTTTTTGGGGCGAACAATGATCGTCTTTAATAAATTATGTGTCCATGAATTTTCTAATTGATCTCTTCACACTTTACGAGGTCATAACTGTATTTCAAACGTATTTGTACTTTTCATCCATTCAAGACCTTCAAATTCTCTCTCTGGCAATGTTGCTCAATGCTCGACAGCACGTTGTTTTGATGTTATTTCAGCTGTCATATTGTTTTTTTGTGTTTGTCAAAAAAGCCTGAAAATAGCCTCAAATTCTAAACCTGATTCACTTTTGGATAACTTTAGGAACAATATTTTCCGTATTTTGTGAAAAATATCTGCAACAGGTTAGTAAACGAAACTATTTGAAATAGATAATTTTCATTTTGAAGTATGTTAATCATATATTCCCCAATATCGATATATTGGGGAAATACTATTCATAATGTTCCATTATAAATATCAATTTTAGACAAATAACGTGCTCATATTACCAAATGATTTCAACTAGTTTCAATTAATGTTAATAAATGAAATGCATGTTTTTAACCCCCAAATATCAGGTATCACCTGAAAAATTAGCCTGTTAAAATTTTTTTTCGGTTGAGTAATTTCAAACTAAAATGAGTGAATATTTTTATACTCAGCGAAAAAAAATTGCCTTTCGAGTATTAAGATGATAAACAGAAGTGCCAGAATTTCTTCGAACTACGGTTTATGTTCGGAATGAAGCGCTCTATTCCTATATTTAGTTTAGGGTTGGCAGCTGACAGCCGTAATCCAAGGTCACTCCAGAAAAGCTATGAGGTTTTCCGCGACAAATCTGACAACTACGTTGAGTACTTGTTGAAGCTGTGACATTGCAGGCAAGCCAATTATTTTCCAAGTTTTTCAGTTTCCTTGGAACTGAAAAAAATAGATTGGGATATTTCTGAATTTAAAAACAATGATTCACGTAAACTTGAATATTTTGAATATATTCAATTGAGATTTTTTTACTCAAATTGGTGTTAGCTAATTGATATAGATAGCCTTATTTCTTCTAGTTGCTGAGAATTCATGAAGAGACTATGTTTTCCATTTATGTGCATAATATAAATACACGTATTCTGTGATATTGAGCTAATGGCTTAAAAAATGTGAAATTATTTTTATATTCGAATCTTCCAAACGCTGAATCTGTGGTATTTAAATGCCTCAGACTTAGTCGAACTGTCATAACTGTAAATCTTCAGGTAAAGACTCAATTAAAAATTTTCTCTACGAGTTCATCTCCAGTAGGACTATACAAATTGTGTCGAGAGATTACACAGGCAAATAGCGAATAATTTGCTCGTCTGTCGTTGGAAATCCTCCAGGTCATTAGAGGACTGAAAAGTAGAAACTTCAGTCATTTTTCCGTTCCTCCACTAATTAAAGTGCACAAATGTGAGCCCGAACAACGAAAAAAGTCAATTCGTTAGCCGAAATGTCTATTAATTTTACACTTGAGTCATTACGCGCTGAGCTTTCTTCTGTTTCGAAAGTTCAACGGTGATGTCAAATCTGAATTTCACTCTATGTAAAAATAAAGGTCTGAAAGATTCAGAAAATGATTTTTAAAAGCTTGTCTGTTGAATGAATATTCGATAAATTTCAGTTGAAGATGAAACATTTAATTACACGGTAAATTCTCACTGAAAACCTTTTTTTAGAAGCTTTTTTATCGAATTAGATGTATTTTGCTGCAAGTTGATCTGAATGTGCCGTGAAATGAAAACGCAGAGATGATAACAAATAGTGCGAATTATATTTGGACCCATCGCAGACATTCCTGAGAAGTTTGTGAAGAAATTCATGTAACTGAGAAGAAGATTTCGTTGCACTTGCTGCCATCGAGACCACCGCCACGATAACTTTCAAAGGATACTTAATACGGTATATCTTTTTTCTGTTTGTTGTCTGAATTAACTGAAAGTTTGTCTTGAAGGTTGGTCGAAAGCCATGAGCCCTCAAATCGAAAATAATTATCAATTTAGAAAAGTTGAAAAACAGTGAAATTGGGGAGCATATTTTATTATTTAATTATTCACAGGAATATAATCAATACAACATAAAGAAGACACTTATCAATAATATACAGGCAGTAAAATCTCAGGAATCATTATAAATAAATGAATAGCATGCAATATTTCTAGTACAGTTTCGGATTTCTTTGAAATTAATGATGAGCGTAAGCATTTTGCAGGGGATGGTGGCTAATCAATGGTGTTCTTTGAACAATCGCATTGAACCCATTTTGTGCATCTGCAGTATAGTCCACAGTTCTTCTAGTACCATCAGGTTCACTCAGGCTGTACTGACCTAAAATTAAGAGATATTTTAGAAACAGGAAATAGATTCATTCAAATTTAAATTCAATATCTGATATATAACAAAAGGCCAAGATAATTAGGCATATTTTCGAGAATCTCAATGAAATGGTTTCCACTTGTTTGTAGTTCATCTCGTAGTATTTCTTCTGAATCAGTTCTTAGGAATTTTTATTTTCTGTGAATCAATATGAATAAAACATTGTAACTGAAATGATAACTGAAATCTATATCAAAAATATTTCAATGAAATATACCTCTAACCGCATCTCCCTGCCTGGTTTCGTGTTGGCTCTTGGAGTCTCCAGTTTGGAAATCGTTCACAGAATAAGCAAAGTTATAATGTGGGTAAGGATCAACTGGTTCCACTTGTATCTGTACCGGAACAACATGAGGAACGGGAACAGGCTGCGGCACTGGAACTGGTACCGGTTGTGGCACATTCACGGTTTGTATTGTGTGTATTACCGATGGTGCTGGAGTTGGATGGTGTTGCTGAGTCTGGTAGTCCACGGCCTGGCTATTGATATGGCCACCGTGACAAACCACCAAGTAAATGGAGACTAGAAGAATGACCTGTAAATTTAAAATTAATTACTCATATATTGATACGGAAAAAACTGATATCGTCTCTACTGAACACTCTATGGTGATCCCATGTCACTCTAATAAGTTTGAGTGACAGCAACTTCTAGAGATGGTTATTTCTAAGAGTTTAGTCCTCTGTGAAACAGGCGCGGATAGATGAAAATATAGGTGTGTAGACTATGAGACTTTTATGAGAAAAGATGTTGAACGAAGTAAGGAGAGAGTTGTTGGAGTTATCTACAGTTATGTGAAATAGCGAAAGTAGTTTTTTGATTATAAAAGAATGCTTTTAATGACTGAGTGTCATTATATGAGTGAATATTATTTCGAATGAAAGAATAATGTATTTATTGAATTTCGAATAGTTGCTGGATTCCTCTCTCAATCAAAGATAATAATGAAAACATTTGTTTAGCGAAAACTACTTCAAAATTCATATACTTATACATTCACGTTCAAAATCAATTATAAACAATTGTCAACTCAAACAAACATCCTAGCTAATTCATACTTAAATATATTAAGGTCACTAATTGTTTTTATGGAACTGAGCAATTGTTTCCCTCATAAAATATACTATTCTTCAACATTAAAAGCTTACCAACTCGTATGCAGAAACTGTCAGCATTTCTTGTATTATAGGCGTACACATTACTCAAATATTTTTCATTTTTTGATACTCTACATGAGAACTATTTGTTGGTAATTTCAAATATGAATATATGTGTACCTTAAATTGTTCTCTGTGCAACTGACTTTCATTCAAAGCAATTCAACATGCTTTCGTTTGGATTATATCATTCATATTCCAAAATTGTTCGCAAATTCTGCAACTTTTGTAATTAAAGAGTTTTGTTTTGCTCAATTCGAATGACAGAGTGTAAGGATAGTGAAAGTGTGGCATTATTATTGACTTAAAGAGCAATTACTCAACACACGTAGTCAGAATTTTTCCAATTCTTCTCAGAAAATTGATTTTCTTGGAGATTTTAGACGATATGAAGTCGATTGATCATTGAAACTCCATTTCACATCTAACATATTGCCTTAATATTTAACAACTTTTGACCATTCAATTTTCTGGTTTCGAATTTCAATAGTTATGTTCTCGTAACTATTCACCTTCAGGATTCTACTCGTACCCAAAGCTATAAATTTCTGCTTTTTTACATTCAGCAATGAACTTTTATCGCTTATCCATTTATTGCTGCCAAGTTTCTGTTCATCTATTTTGTCATAGTCTGGATATTTTCAACACCAACACAACGCATTATGCCTCTGCGGATAATTGTATGGAGCATTTTTCTACATGGAAAACAATATCATAAATGTAATAGGACAAAATCAGTGGCCCTATGACCGTACCCTGAGGTACGTCAATATAATCTCCAGTGCTGCCCAAAAGAACGCCATTGAAATTAACGTTTTGAGGACGTGAATGTAAAGAAGAAATGAAACATATTTTCACCAAACCTTCAGAAGCAATTTCATGAAGTTTTTTCACTAGCAATGATCTACATAAAATTTCGCACTCTCTTTTGAATTTCAACAATACTAAAATTACTATCTATTTTTTATCCACAGCTCTATACCACTCCAATATATCAATCATAAAGTGGTTACAATATCATTATATTTTCTGGGGAAACAATTCATGGTGTCAATATCTAATTATAAATGAGAACCGTGAAGGTTTGTTATATTGAAAACGAATCAAATGCCCCACTTGAGAGGGTAAATTTTGTTTCTTCGACAGAGGAAGACAAGAGACCATTCAAACTCATTTCATTTCGCGCTTTGAAGAGAAAGGACTTCAGTACAGATAGCACTTTGGGGCTTCCATTCAAATTCTTTCGATATTTTGAATCAAAACCGCAATATATTCTGAATATTCTTGGCACTAAGAGACCTCGAAAGTCGAGGCATTAATGTATTGTTAACAATTCGTTACACATTTCAGCTAGTGAAAACCTAGAATGAAGGATTCCAAAGTAACAGAAACAAAATAATTTCAAATTTTCCTTACTTTCTCAATATTACGCTGCTTAGGTGTTTTCGACTGCAATGTTGCCTACGTTAACTGCATACAAAATCAAAATAAAATTTGAAAACGTATATAATGTTGCCATAACAGTATCAGATATATACGTTGTTATAACCAAGGAATTTTCTTTACATTGTCATATATCAGGTGAAACGGTCAAACATTTATTTCCGAAAGATTTTCAGATATTGTTCCTTCTCATCCACGTAGTTCTGATAAACCACCGTTACACAAAAATGGTAATTTTGATACATAGTTGTATGCAACCCTGCATACTCCATTTTCCGATGCTTTCCTTCGCGAGAAGAATCTCATAAACCGTGATATTCATTTCCTTTTCGTCCGTCGTACTATATCTTTATATATCACAGAAGAAAACGCACCCTCTCAGTTTTTTTGACACGAGTATCCGATCCAATATATTTCAGGATATGAAACGCGTGTACGTGGCGCGAATTATTACGACTTACAATCCCCTATCACATGCGGAAGGTTAAATCCAGTAGACGTACTCCTCCTATTCTGAAGCATATTGATTCATCGATGAAATTGGCTCGTTTGATCTAAAATACAAGAGGGTGCAATATTTTGGCTCGATTCGGAATAGCAACATTCGTTCTGTCTAGATGTTAGCCTAAATTTCTGACGAATATACTCAATTTGGTAGCTTTAACTTCGTGTGAAATAACGAAAACAAACATTATTTATGTTATAAGAAACCACCAGAAAGAGTAAATGAAAAACAGGAGTATTCAAATGGAACATTCCTTGAGATTTCGTTATTTGAACTGTGGAAGAGAGAAGCAAATTCTTGCGAAAGACGTATGTGACACACAACGAAAAACTGAGAATAATTTTCGTTCAAAACGCAAGGAAATGTACAACGAAATGCTCTGTTGCCTTACTTTCATTTGTGAAGCATGACAAATATAACAACAAAATGAATAAAGTATACAACAAAGCAAACACAAAAATTGTTTTCAAGTATCGACATCAGTTTCAACTGCCAGACAAAAACTATTAGAAAAAATCCACCATAATACAAAATAATTCCCGATATCAGTAACACTTTTCATAAACACTAGTTCCATTACAGTTTCATTCACAGCATTACCAAGTATAATGAACAGAAACTAGCTGTGTGATGACAATTTCAAAGGATTTTAGGTTTTAGACTTGTTTCAATCTATACAAGATCTATCTAGCACCAACTACTACAAGATAAACAGTTTATCATCAACATCTGATGAAGCCACTGTGTTGACGAAACAATATTGTTATGTTTAAATTTATTATAGTGAAAATCAGAAAACTACTTAGTTCTATTTAAATTACAAATCTTATGATTTATCTGCAAAAAATCATTTTGCCTGTTCTGAACAAATTATTACAATAATTTCTTCAGAATATAATATATAATAAAACATACCTGACTGACCATGGTAAACCTATTTTGTGCCAAGCTCTAGAGTTCACTGATGAAATTCATTAAAATCTCGGAACTTTTATACATGGTGCATTTGAAACGACATATCACAGATATTCAATTCTAGAGCAATTATGTTGATCATATTACTTTTCAGTTGCATAATCATTTCACACTAGTTGAGCTTTCGTATTGAGTTCGATATGGAGTGATATTCGAATTTCACGTAACAGGAAAATGCAAATTAATATACCCTTGTCAATATAATACATATCAATAAAATGAATGCTGCATTTGAAGGATTACAATGATATATATTTCAATATATTTTAAAGTTCAGCAGCGTGAATTGAAAAAGTTCATTGATGCATAAATATTCGTATACATATATGTATATTAATATATATATATATATATATATATATATATATATATATATATATATATATATATATATATATATATATATATTGAATGTTTCTAGCAACAACAGGCTTTTTTTGATATGAAAAACTTCATTCTCGTTGACGTTTCGTTTTATATCACAACTTTGTCAAAACTAATGAATAATTGAATTTTATGAATTACTATAAGATATCAAAATATCAAACTAATTTTTTAGAAAAATCAAATTAGTTTTTTTGTATTTTCACATATGGATTTTAAGTATCGGAGGAATATTTCTGGTTTAGCATTCGCTTCGGAAATTTTAGTCTTCTTCACCATGAGGAAACCTCTGAAAAACTCATGGTAAGCCAGGTGATTCTAATAAGTGTGATTTATATATACATATATATGAATCACACATATATATATATATATCTTGAAATTGATTTATTGCCTGTTTAAGATCTTTTATTTTGAAAGTTTTTAGCAATAACAGGCTTTTTTTGATATGAAAAAGTTTATTTTTTTTGACGTTTCGTTGTTATATTACAACTTTGTCAAAACTTATTATTATTACTATTATTAGTTTTGACAATGTTCTAATATAATAACGAAACGTCAACAAAAATGAATTTTTTCACATCAAAAAAAGCCTGTTATTGCTAAAAACTTTCAAAATATATATATATATATATATATATATATATATATATATATATTACATACAGTTGTTTTATACTTATCCAGAATATGTATATTGTTTTATGTGTGTGAAATTGAAGGTACCTAGATCTGGAGAAAATGAGTTTTGAGATGTGATGTTTGGTGATTGTTGTGTATTCATTTTATGAGTGTTTTTTTGAGGTTTATTGAATCGTTGTAAATAGAAGTAAGATGTTTAATGTCTGTTCTTTCATTTACTGTGTTTTCCAAATTTTCACGAATGTGTAACATTTCTAAAATTTCTCTAAATTTTTTGTCTTTTTTAGTTGTTAAAATCCTTGTATTTTTATAATCAAAATCGTGTTTCTCTTTTATTTCTGTTCTTCTGTTACTGCAATTACTACACGGTATATCATAAACCGTATGAGTTTTTTTCTGAGTTACTGTTTCACTCTATAATTTTGTATATATTTCTTTGATTCGATTTTTGGCAGTATGTGCTATTATTGAATTATAAGGTTTCAATAGTATTTTGCTAAAATATTGAAACGTTTCACTTCATTATCTATTCGGTAAACATTTGTATGGGTTCATAAAATTTAATATTATGTAGGTCGGAACTTAGTTCTTGTTTTGCCAAAGTGTAGAAGAATAATATATTTTTTCAACCTACGTACTGTAGGACTTGACAGATGATGTTTGAATGTGCCACCAACCAGTGCCGCCAATCTGAAAAACTTAACTCTTAGAAAATCACTCTTTATATAAATGAAGAATGGAAATTATTTATGTTTCACGTTTAATTTTCTCCATTTGAAGATTATTAACCTCATTATAACGTTTCGCTATAACAAAAGCTTTCAACATGGATTATTGAAATAACATCAGTTGTATTTTGAGTGAATATATTTCTTATACAAATTCAGTTAACGAATATCGTTTACTGAAGCACTGTCAATAATCTCTCGAATTAAATCCGATCATTTATTTCCGTTTGATTCGGAGAAATACTCGAGTTTTGCTACTTCAAATTTAAATACAGCTTCAAGATTTTCGATCATGTTTCGACTTCTGTTCCGTTATTTCCCCACTTTATCCTGTTCCATAATTTCTTTGCGACGGAATTTCAATTATCAAACCAAAACATTCTTTCAATTAGAATGCCTGAGAATCGAACCGCCATTTGCGATCGTCCTTGACCCAATGGAGGCGAATACTCACTTTATATTTTGCTAAGCTTGTCTTACACGAATAGGATTTGTAGGTTTTTAAGAAACGGTTTTTTTGGAGGAAATTATGGAATTCGAAATACGGTTTTTCAGTAGAAAATATCGGTTTTCAATATAGGAATAGCAGTTAAAAACAAGTTGAAAATGACAAATGTAGCCTAATATACCAGATTGATGTAAACACTGTTGCAAGCGGTTTGGTTCTTGAAATCATATCGTTCTGATATGTTCCTGTGGCGACTCGTTTTCGTTTATCACGATCGTTTCTGCATACATTCGTACTATTGTAAAATATTGCATTTTCTTTTCAATTGGGGCAATTCTTGGAATATCCCCGACCCAGACTGGTAATTCATGGTTCAGTTTACTTACACACGCGGTCTTTTGACTGATACTGCTGACCGCTGGGGTACACTATCGAAAGGACGAGTAATTAAACTTATGGTAACAGACTCGAACGACAAAGAAGAAAATAATATGGTTATTAAGAAAATACGAAAATAAATTGTTTTTATTTATTCGAACCCTTTGCTGAATAACTGGTTTCACAATTATAAAAATAATTACATCCTTATATGTGAAAATTATGCAAGAACAACGAATAATTGTTTTTAAAGTTATTTAATCCTGGTCAACTATTATTTTTTTCTACTAAATTGCATAAAAAATTTTACTATGCATAAAATTGAACAGTAAATAATTTCAGTCAAAAACTGCTTTTAATCACTATAAATTTTCTGTTAAAATTTTTTGTTCGAATTAGAGAATATTCCAGCATAAAATATTTTTATAGAAATTCGAAACCGGTTGAAACCGATTTTCTGAAAAATTACTATTCGAAAACCGGTTTTCTAAAATGTCAGTTTTTATATAAACCCTGTACACGAATTTCGTTGTACCTGAAATGTTTAATTTAATTGAGATATATACACTTTTTGGGCTGATGAGCTACGGACTCCTACAACTGCCTCCTTTCTAGTATTCTAATTTTATTAAGTAATCTTAATTGTAGCGAAAAGACATTTATTACAAATGGATAGAGTTTGAATAATCATTCTTCCACTCCTCCAACCATAAAATTTACATAAATTTGAAAATAATACAGAATAGCAGATGAAGATACACTTAATCCTAGGTTGAAATAATGACTGAAGTCTAATAAGTATAAACTTAGTAAACTTTAGTAACTATTTCACCATATAACTGGAAAAAGAATTCATATAATGCTTAAAAAAAACATATAAAAAGTAACACAAAAAATGTGGTGAGCATGTTCATATCAAAAACTCTGCCTAGAAGTGCTCCGAATACTCGCTAGCAGAATAGAAGCAAAAGTTCAGAAGATATTTCTTGATGTTTATTCGGAATTTATTGAAAGAAAGCTCTTTGAAATAGAAAGGTAAGATATTGTATAAATTATAATCAATCGAGTTTTTTTTGAGTTACTTAGACGATACTTAGTTGTTCTGATATTATTTGTGCCTACTGTACTGTAATTATATAGATCAGAGTGTTCGATCAACGTATCTATATCCTTATGTATTCCTATTAGAGCGTTGTATATCCACAATGTATGCAAGTGCATATTTCATGATTAATGATCTGCATGAATCCAAGTAACAAACGAAATTGTGAATTTTTGCTGAAAATTTGGCAGATCTACACAAAAAAGACATTGAGATTCTGTTGAAGTGATAATAAGACTAAAACAATCACAGAACAAATCATCGCTCAATAGAGAGACTCATGGTCACATTCGCAATGAAAAAATTTCTCGACTAACTAAGGTAGAAGATGTGGTCAAAAGGAAAACAATATTTAAATGGACTAGGCAGGTTTTATCGTCAGACAAGGTGAACATGACGCATCACCAATGAAGTTCACGATTACAAAAATAAAGGGTTAGTTGACCTCCAAAAGATGAATGACCGACATCGAAGAGACTGCAAGCAGAAAGTGGTGTACCTAAATTCCTAAATAAAGAAACTTAGACAGATGGAATGAAATGGGGAAGCGTATGAGCAGGATTGGCAGCAAAGGGCTGCTGAAAAAAGAAAGAAGAACTAATATTTAAACTTACTATTATACTAATAATAAGAACAGTATTTTAAAAAATCAAGTTATGATTGAGGATTAAATTTTATTCAATATAATTTAATATAATGTAGTAGACGAATTACGTCTATTGGTGGGTTGTATTAAGTAATCTGGAATTTCGCAGGGGGTTTTAGCTCATGAACTTCATTAATATCTACTCAAGTTGTGCAATTCAGAATTCTCTCCTTTTGTTCAATTAGTTTCACTAGATCAGTGATTCCCAAAGTGGTCCAGGTGGACCCCCGGGGGTCCACGGGAGACTTGCTGGGGGTCTACGTAGGCGTGAACAAAAAATGGGGGTCCATAAGATGTTAATGGGGGTCCACGAAAATTTATCTGCTTTTGATAGTAAAGAGCAAAAATGTAAGCATAGTTTTTATAAGGGCCTACCTACATTGTTTTAAGTACCTAACTAAGCAGATAATATTTTAATAAGGCAAGCGACTGTTACTTGTTCAAACTTGCGTATTCGATATTACGTACAATTTCGTGTACAGACTTGCACGCCGGACAATGCTTAATGCTTGTTCAGACATGAACTTGATCACCACTATAAATACTTGATGCCAAAGGCAAACTCATTCATTTGTTTCCGGAATTTTGAAAAAAAAGTATGAGAAAATTTATGTTTGCTAAAATCTGTGTTTGCTAGTGCCGGAGAAAAGTAAGTACCTACCTTTTTTGTTATAGTACTTAAGTATTTTGTTTACGTGTACTAGTCGGTTGATCACAACGGCTTGTATAGATAGGTAACTTAGTAACTTACAGATATTTTAATTGTCCTCTTTCGATTTGAAGACAAACACAGCACGTTTTATTCAATTGTTTTTTCACGAGAGAAGCACTGCCTCTCTAAAAAGGCCCAATAAGCAATATTGCAGAGCAATTAATTTTGTAATTTTTCTTGCAAATAACTACTAATTTTATAAAACAGTAATTTCATAATCATTTTAATTGATTTTGAAGTAACTATTTTATCAAAATTATACCCTTTCGAAAAGAGCGAGAGGTGCGCGGGCGACGGGAAAAGGGCTGGGCTTGAACTTCGATGCCAGTTTGTCAGGTTTTAACAATGAAGCCGCAGACAAAAAATACGCAAATACACGGAGCGCGTGAACTCATTGATTTAATAACATGTTAGTTATCGTTTTTATGGACAATTTTGGGATTTCGACTTTTATTTTTTCCTACACAAATATGATCAGTATTCGATACTGAGTACACTAATTTTTATTTATACTATTGAAAATTAGTGGTAAATTATGTACTCCTCTTAAAAAAAAGATTCATATTACGTTATTCCAAAATGAAAAGGAGAATTATATTGAAGTCGATTCTGCGTTTACACTACTTCATAGTTGTAAACATTAGCAACCCTTTTCAATCCGAATTTGGAAACCTTCTATTCAGTACAAAATCGCTTAATGTTCGCTTTTACACGTAATGCAAGTTATTCATTGAAATATCCATAATGTACCTCAATCCTCTTTCAAACGTAAGCTTAACCGCATGTCTGATTTGATGCATTTCAATGAACATCGTGATCTTTGGCTTTACTTATTTTTAAAGGGGAAAGTGCTCTTAAAATTACCCAGATGCTCATTCAAAATAAACTGAATTGATATCTACTTACCATCATCTTCATCGTTTTGAAGGTTAGAATTTTCGTCTCTGAAAATCATTGCTGAATGAATTTATTTTATTCTAATTTTCATACAAAAAAACTGGAGGAAACATTGGGATTGAAATAAAAGAATGAAGATTCATACTTCATACTTTGCGTCAATTGCATCACAAAGAAGATATGCTATTCTTCTATGGGGATGTTTTTCTGGAACAATGAGTATTTTTGACTTAAAAAAAGGGGCTTGACTTAAAAAATTATCAAGAAATCTAGACTAACGATGCTGCTGCCGAAATGCATTTCCACAGCTAGAAATACTGACTTTACATTGTCTTCACATTTACAGATACCTAGTTTAGTGGCATAGTCTGGAAAAAATGAGAATTATTATTATTATCATTACAATTTGTCAGAGAAGGCTGATGATGCAACCTAGAATAGCCTAATTACAAAATGATTCGTTCTAATTAGTAATGAAATTTTGTCTTTGCGTGTTCTCTTTTCTCAATTTCACTTCATGGCCTTGGAGTCGAGAATCTTGACTAAGGAGAAACATATCTCCGAGTTTACCATAATCAAATTTCAACATCCTAAAAGTTAAAATCAAGTCTCCACGTAGCGGAAGATCGGCAAAACTCTGCAAATCCATCACTCTGGTTAGCTCTGCCGTTCAACACCAAGCGACACACTGGTAGCTCGACGAGCTATACTCTCCAAAAGGTTTTGGTCTCGTATTAGTATCAGACACAACAATAGACTGGCTTATTCGAGGATCGGTGCAATATATGAGACACAACAATACACTCGCGTATTCGAGGATCGGTGGAATATGTTTTAAACTGTTCAATCGAAGTTGGAAACAATGATAGATCTTTTGAGCAGGTACAGCACTGAGTTGGCGCGCATGCATGTCTTCAGTGTGTGATCAGTATACCTTTGTAAGTCCTTAGTCTACATGAGATGAAAAGGTCTTGAGAACTCGACCTTGAAGGGAGTACAACAGACGCAGATTGAGTTTTCATATATGTAAGATGACGCATTTGTCCAGTTTCAAAGGAAGTAACCAGTCAGGGCACCACTTGGTTTTTATGCTCAAATATGCCTGTATTGTTCCATGTTCAGTATTCCAGTACACTTTGGGATCATCAAATTAAAACGCTCTTTCACTTACGATACGGCAGATCACTTGTGTACAGAATAAACAGAAGTGGGGCTATTAGGTCAAATTCTCACATATTTGAAACGAGAATTAAACAAGATCTACTTTTAGGTTTTAGGTGAAGACTGGAGAATTAGTCCAGTCTGTGATTTACAGAATGGTCAGAATTTATATGGCTTTAAGTTTGAAAACAAGACACCTCTCCATGTGAGGAACGAGGTTCAAGCCAAAATTGAGAGGTATATTGAAGGATTATTATTGCGAAAAATCTACTTCTTACGGGATGAATTTCCAACCGATTCTGTACTGGATTCATTTATTTTGTTTCGACTTACATTCTTCTGTTTCATCTCATTTCAACTACTTTCGTTTATAAGCTGAAAATTAAACAAATTAAATTGCTTCATATTTATCTCTGCACCTTGAAACATGTGATGGCTGAAGAGCCCACCACGACCTGACCTTCGCTACTTTATAAAAACTGAAAGTATCACGGTGTATGTCCCCAACACTGATAAGATTGTGGTTACTTGCGCAGCTAACTGGCAGTAAAATGTATATAATAATAACTTAAATTCGTTGGAGTATAAAGTACAATGACTGAGATTGAATTCTCGCTTAAATCTTGGTGAAACATAATAAAATATCAAATTAAATTAAACTCTTGGCTTGATGTTTCACGATTATAAGCGTGATATAATCGTGAAACATTAAGCCAAGAGCTTAATTTTATTTAAAGAGCACAATGTTTTCATATTTTGTTTGGGATAACTTTAGAAATCACTTCATCCATTTCCGGACACTTATTACAGTTGATTACCCCTGCCAGACACCCCTAAACTTTAATCAATTATAATTACACTTCCGTTATAGTAAAAAAGCTGATTTTTATAAATGTAATTTGGGGTCCTATAAAAAGATGATGAAGGATTTTACATATTGCCAGACACATTGAGATTCGGCTGTAGGAGCGAGCGCGAGGTAACAGCTATTCAAGCGGGTGCGAGTGAGATATTGCTATTCGCGATATAGATGCGTTTATAGATACAGTGAACTATTATGCGTAGAACGTTTTATAATTTAATTGATATTTGTTCAGTTTTTTTGTGAAATAAAAGTGTGAAAACCTCACTCGCACCCGCTTGAACAGCTGTTACCTCACACTCGCGCCTACAGCCGACTCTTAATGTGTCTGGCAAGAAATGTAAAAACCATTAAAATTGTCCGTCTAATAGGGAAACATTTTTTATAAGTTACCTCGTAACATATATAAAATTTAGCTTTTATACTATAACGTGAGCATAATTATAATTTATTGAAATTTAAGGGAGTCTGGCAGGGGGTAGCAACTGTAATAAGTGACCGGCAATGGATTGACTTATTTCTGAAGTTATCAGGAGAAAATATAAAAAGTTGAGCTTTATATTTCAACGAATTTAAGTTACTATTTTATACACCTTTACTAAAAAGTGTTTTTTTTAGAGATATAGAACTTTAAGTTGGCATTACTGTTGAAGATGGCGACCGATTTAACAGCTGATAAGTGATTTATTCTCAGTTTGGTTTGGCAATTCGTCATGAATATACTGAACAACGCTTGCAAATAGTGCAATTTTATTTAGAAAATAATGGTTCTTTGCGGAATACGTGTCGGACACTACCTCCATTTTATCGTCGACAAAATCGTTATCGAACTTAATCGTCAACAAACAAAACTGCTGCATTTGGAGTGAAGATAATCCTCAAGTGTATGTCAAAACACCGTTACATCCAGAAAAACTGACTGTTTGGTGCGCTTTATGGGCTGGTGGAATCATTGGTCCGTACTTTCTCAAAAACGATGATGACCAGAACGTTACAGTCAATGGTGATCGGTATAGAGCCATGATTACTAACTTCTTCATTCCTGAATTGAACAACCATGATGCTCAGGAGCTGTGGTTTCAACAAGACGACGCAACATGTCACACAGCTCGTGCCACAATCGATTTATTGTAAGACACGTTTGGTGACCGCCTAATTTCCCGTTTTGGACCTGTGAGTTGGCCTCCAAGATCTTGTGATTTAACAGCTAGACTATTTTCTGTGGGGCTATGTAAAGTCATTCGTCTATGTGGATAAGCCACAAACGCTTGAACATTTGGAATACACAAATTTCGGAAAAAGTCTTCGAAAATTGGACTTCCAGATTGGACTACATCCGAGCCAGCCGTGACGGTCATATGCCAGAAATCTTATATAAAATATAATGCCACAAAATTATCTTTCGAATAAAAACAATTCTTGTCAATCGAATGATTCATCGTTGTTTTATTGCAATTTGAAGTTCTATACCTATAAAAAAACACCCTTTACCTGTTACCTGCGCAAGAAACCATAACCCAAACTTCATAGGCGCTAATATGATACTATATAGGCGTGTGATGAACACAGATTTTTTATCTATCTTGGGGATATGCACAGAGAACTTTTCAGCTTTTATAAAATATTTAAAGTCTGTCCGTATTGGCGTCTTGATCTATAATGTCAACAAAATATCGAATCATTTGGAAGATATTACATTTTTTACGACGGAAAACAATGGCTTTGTAGGGATTATATGGACCAATTCTAAGAATTTTTGCCTGAGCAACGAACACAGAAATTTTTTTTATCAACAAAGAGAACTCGTACATAATAGGTAGATTGTTACATTCAAAATCAAAATTAAAATTCTTCAATCGAGAAAATAAAACGAAAAAACACTCAAGTCATTTATTCATTTCAAATGATTACATAATAGGATTATTACTAATATTTTATATAAAATATAATGATCTGGTAAGATGAAAGGTCTGATATATCAATCTTCTAAACACTTTTTTCCGAATAGATTTTTTCCTCTTTCGATTAGTCCGAAACAAGACAGTTGAGCTATAGTGTGAATTTGAGTTTCTTCACCTTATGATATTTTATCCACAATACACCAACTGGCTACAATTTAAAAGTTAACGGAGATTATGAATTCTCGTAATTCATCATCGCTTTTCACTTTAACATTCAAACATCCTAAACGTGATGCTCGCACACATCTCAAGTAGTTGCCAGTCTTTTTCTACTGATATGAGCGACACTGGAATCTCTTTACAGATATTTTTCAAGAACACTTGACGAAAATCCGAGGCGGAAAAGGCAGAAAGGTTAAAAGAGATCGTTACGTTTTATTTGAACACATCTTCAAACACGTCTACGTACTAATGTAATGCAATTATTAAGCATGGAAAGGTGAAAAATTCTGCTGCTTGTGTTGTTGGCCGTAATGAGCTACGGATTATCTACATCTCTATATGCGTGTTCGTACTGAAAATTGACACTGTCAACAATCTCAATGCAAAATTTTCCTTTTAATGTATCACGAATTTTTTCGAGAGATGGGAAGAATTTTATCAGAATTTATATTGAATTTGGACCTCTTTTATTCATATTATTTATATAACTACGATCTGCCTGTTAAGTCGTCCCGGTTTTTCGTAACACTATTCGCCGATGATTCATCGGGGGTTGTTTCTGGCAGGACTCTCATCATATAATAATAATAATTGGTAAATTTGTTTGACCTATGTGTTCATTTTTAACTGAAAGGTAAAAATCAATACTTTGAATGGTAAATATGAAAATAACAATCCCAGTTACCTACAGGTAAATATTCAAAAATATATATACAGCATTGACACCAAATTATATAATAAAAACGTTTAAAAAATAATTATCAATGAAAAAATTAATTATAATAAGTAATAGACAATGAAATTATGGCTTAATTCAGAATTCACTATCCATGAAAAGAGTCCAAGTAAACCTGACTAATGAAAACGAATGATTCACTGTTGATATCGCATTTTTCAGATACATCCTCGAATAGCGAACACATATATCTAATGGGTGAATGTAAGAGGGAATTAGTTTCGGAGTACCCAATAGAAAAAATTGATTTGAAGGTGAATTATGCCATTTACATTTTAGAGATAACTTCGTGTAATGTGTAATGTGTCCATTGTTTCACGAGCTGTGTAACACGTGGCACCGTCTTGATGAAACCACATGTCAACCAAGTTCAACTCGGCCAACTGGGGCAAAAAAAAGTTGCGTATCATGGCTCGATATCGTTCGCCGTTGATGGAACGTTTCTTCCATGGTCGTCTTCGAAGACAAATGGTCCGATGATGCCACCAGCCCATAAACCAACCAAACTGTCGTTTTTTCGGAATGCATCGGTAATTCTTGTATGGCATGTGGCTTTTCATTACTCCAGATGCGAAGTTTTGTTTATTTACATATCCGTTAAGCCAGAAATGAGCCTCATCGCTGAACACAATTTTTCGATAAAAAAGCGGATTTTCATTGAGGTGTTCTAAGGCCCATTCACCAAAGATTAGACGTTGTGGTAGGTCATTCGGCTTCAATTCTTGCAGAAGTTGAATTTTATAGGCTTTCAGACCCAAATCAAAACGTAAAATTTTTCATGTGGTTGAGTAACATGCCCAATTGCTGAGAACGGCTACGAATTGACATCTCACGATCCTCATTAACATTGTACGCTGAGGCTGCAATATTCTCTTCAGTACGCACTGTACGCAAGCGAGACAATGGTTTAATGTTCAACAAAGTAAACTTGAAGCGAAATTTGGTGACAACAGCACGAATTGTTGATTCACCAGGTCGATTATGACGACCATAATATGGTCGTAACAAACGATACACATTTTTCACAGAGCACGAATTTTGATAGTAAATTTCAATAATTTGCAATCGTTGCTCGTTTGTAAGTCGTTCCATGATGAAATGGCAGAGTATACTGACATCTTTTGACTTCGACAGATGACGTTTGGATGTCATTACTAAGTATTGCCGCCAATCTGAAAAAATCACCCTCTTTATGCATAGTATCTGAGATTTTGTCTTGTAAAGGGCAAGTTTGTATATAATTTACTGCACCTAAGATACATTACAGTAGGTACTTCATTCAGCTCAGATCTCAATGACTTGTATGCGAATGCTTCTATATAGATGATGCAATACGACCACATAGCGTACTGAACTTACCCTTATTGAGAATGAGTCAGTTGGCCAGAATATATGAGCGGGTATTCAAAATAGATTCATTCGTTTCCTAAATTGGAAAGTGAAAGGTTTGTAAAACGTTGTCTGCATAAACACCACAAAAAACTGTCCACCAATCATCTGTGAAAGAATCAATCTCTCCCACTTTGAAAACCAGGAAGGAGCTGTTTCCATATCGAATAAACTAGACAAAATGATATCTCCCAACCTGGAAACCGATAGTATATAATCATATATCATCACATCTTTTTGTTGATGCATTTGTTGAACGAACTCAACCTTCATTTAGTCTATTAATGAGTTATAGGCCAAATCATGCAATAATTCTCGCTATTGACCAGATTAACTACGGCGATCTAATCAATATATCCTAGATTTAACACGTATACACACTTGACTTAGTGCAGAGACATCAATTTCGACATCATTTATCGCTCCATCTAAATAGAACTCGCCGTTAATTGGAAAGAGCAGTGTCCCCAGAGCCGTTCTCCATCAGAAGAGGAAAGCGTCCTCCCTGATATTAACAGCTCGGAAGTTCGGTTCGATTACAGAGGATACCACTGAAGCGCCTTCCATTATGTCACCAAGGCGGCAAAGTAAACAAATGCTACCAATCTCCGTCGTATCCGCAGTCGGCATTGTAGTTAACTGCAATAACGTTGTTTACGCCTGCTAACGACCTCCACCTTGGTTGATATTGATATATTTTGGGCGCAAACTAATTACAAACGGTTTGTTGTTTACTCTCCTGCACCTCGACTGGTAAACGGAAGCATAGGTGAACGAATTTGCGAGCGTTTCGCATTAAGACGCATAAACTGATGTCGTTCTTTGATGTAATGATGAGTATCATCAGTTTAACAGCATCGAAACAAGTTTTAAGATTATCAATTCAACTTTCAATTCAAATTCAATAAATATAAAAGAACTGTGGGTTTCCATTCTTCAATATTGAACTGAACAAGCCAAGAAGAAATACGTGAACTAATAAGGAAGAGGTTACAGTTCGAAGAATTTAAACTAAAGTGAGAAGTAACAGGAAAATCTATGTCTTTTGGAACCTCGCATTTAAACAATGATTGATGATTAAAAGGCACAGCTGGGTAAACTCATCCGTATGAAAACATGAAACGGAATACTCTGCACTGCAAATCTTCGACCTATGTTTTCTGTCTATGATCAATCGATCCTAGACGAACAAATATCGAAAATAATTCGGAAAGACAAAGAGACGGTAGCGCATTCCCTAATAATCAAACATGAAAAATGATATGATTGAATCATTATATTGTGGGCAAATTGAATTGAGTATCGACAAAATGTAAAATAAAATATCAACGTCATTTAACTCCTTTCATTGCATACTTGAGATATATTATTGAATTGATACGATTTTTTATCATTACCACAAAAATCATATGATTTTATATAACAATTTCTGAAAAACGTTTTATATAACAATTTTACTCGACTAGTTTCGTCTTTTACGGCATCATCAAAAATTCATTATTAATATTTTAGTAGGTAAATATTTTGTAATATCTATTAAAGTATTTCATTAGTTTCAAACTCGATCTTTTATAATTGAATCAAAATAATTATGTACAGATGTTTTTATATTATTTATGAAAGTAGAAGATATGTATAATATAATAAATATATGTATTTGTTGTAAAAAAAGAAAATAAGAAAACTAACTGAGCTAAATCAAAGAATAATTGAGTGAATTTTTCATTTTAGTCAAGAGATAAAAAGAACTAATATTAAAAAAATTAAACAAAGTAAGCAAGTATTTAAACACATGGAAGAATGAAGAAATTTATTTCAAAAATTACAGCGAAATTTTCAATAATAGAAGTGATTATTTTCGACTTCTACCGTCCTTCGGGAGCATACTTGTCGACTACGTACGTCCCGACCCCTACCTCATGCAGCATCTGGGCTGGCTAGATAGAAAAGTTTCGACAGTTTAGAATCTCATACCTTAAACTGTTGAGTGGGAATCCCCAATAATAATTATCAAGGACTAATAACCTGAGTACAAAATTTCATTGAAATAATATAGGTAAATTTGAAGAAGTTTTATATCTACAAAATTTACACCGCTCTACTACCCTCTTAGGGATTTAATTCACAAAAAAAGAAATTAGCAATAATCATTTTGATGAATTCATAACCCAAATATCACATTTCATTGAAATGACTCTGAAAGTCAGAACTCTCATAATAACTTTGCATCCCCCTTGTAAACCATAAGGGATGATTTCGAAAAAATATTCTACACGGGATGCATGAATTTCAATGAAAAACTTTCGTATAGAATTTCGATCAAAAATGACCAAGTTTCATACTAACTTTGCAATCCCGTTTTTCTCTCTTTGTTGGTGAATTTTTCAAAATCTTCTTTTAGTGCTCCCCTACGTTATAAAAGGAACCCCTATGCAAAATTTAATTTAATTTATATATAAATTTTAACTAAATCATAAGGCCCTTATAATTTAGGCCCTTTATCAAAGTTCAATTTTACTTTCAATTACTGTGGTAGTATAGAAAAGTGATGTTTTTAGACTTTTTCAGACAATTTTTTGAGTTTTTCTCTACGTAAGAACCTAAAAAGGTGACTAAAATAATGTATCAATGTTAGCCATCATAATTTTAATATACATAAGAGGAAATCAAATTATATTATAGCAAAAATAGTTCACTTGATTATAGATTAAATTGAATATTTATTGGATCATGAAAAATATTACATGGTTATTTTTACCGAATTAGTGCAGAGTAGAATCACGCGGAAAATTTAGAGGATCGGAGCTTTATCATCCACCGTACCCGATACACTTTTTACAGGTTAAATTGGCAAGGAAAATTGTCTACGCCCCTCGTTCCCGTCCACACCCCCGTGCTAAACTGCAGAACGTAATTTCCCAACACTGTGTCGCTCGATCGAGCCCTCGACAGAAGCAATTGCAGAAGTTTCGCGAAATTGAGCCAACCCCACTCACTGGGGTGACTGCATTTCGAACTCCTCTCTATAGTGAAGTAGATTGCATAATATTGGATAGGACTATGCTGATACTCTAATACTGTGCGAATAATTTTTTTTCGACAGCAGGTTGCAACATTTGATAAAAATCAATATTCAGTACTCGATTTTCTTCGTGACTGAAAATTCCTTCTGGGAAAATTCAACCTATCGGTGAATCCATGTATTTATATTCTGATCAGTTTTTAATTAGAAATTACGAAGCGGAAAACGTACAGAGGTCTAAAGTTTAACTATTTGCTTTCGCTTATTTTCTTGAATCTCTAGAAAAATTATTGACTTGTCTGAAATAAAGTTGAATTAGTTAATTATAATAAAACTAAATCTAAAATAAAAAATTAATATTTCAGGAAATGAAAATACATTGGAAATCAGAAACTCTTTGTTTACGCGGTGATGAAATAGATTGAAATTTTAATAGCATTAAAACGGTAAACTGTTTTCATTGTGTGATTAAAATTCAAAGAAAGGAAAAGTGGAAGTTGAAATGTCTCTTATGTGGCTTAACAAGCAACCTAATGTGTGCCAATTTAAGTTAAACTGAACATAATGTCGTTGGTAATAATCCTAGTATAAATTATACGTGTAAAACGTGCACCAAAGCTCAATTTTTGCTTGAAGAAAAAGAAGTAAAAACGGCACTTAATGATGTTAAGAAAACAATTGAACAACAACAAATTGAATTTGGTCAACAAATTATATTACTGCAAGAAAGAATCAATAAAAATAATAAAGCGAATGACACGTTTATTGATAGTATTAGTAATTTGAAGAGCTCAAGTAATGCAGTTAGACGAAAAAATCAAAAGATAATTGTGAAACTTACTAAAGATTGAAACAACAAGAAAGGAAATAACAGAAAGAATCAAAACAGAGGAGGAATTTGCTGATAAACTCCAGATCAAAGAATATATATTATTAACATGTATTAGAAAGCCAAATATAATTTTAGTAAATGTAGAGAGAAAAAATATTGAAAGAGACAATGATGAAATTAAAAAATGCCTTGGTGGGCAAAACTGCTCATTACAGGTTGAAAATAACCATAAGATCAAGTTTTTGAGAAAGCATATAAAAAACTAACAATGGTCATATAATGATAATAATAATAATAAAATGAAATTTATTGAGAAACATTCCTTACATTGTAAAATTACATTCATTTCAGTTGATACAATAATTACAACTAAGAAGAATACTCTCAAAAGGACTGAATTCAGTTTTGAGTCTGATCTTCCATTCAGCCCTCGAGCAAAAATATTGGTTCAAACAAAAATCTTGGTTAAATTCGTATTTACAATAATATACAACTTTATTTGAAAGGCAAAAAAAATTACCTCAGAAATATTAAACATTGGGGACAATTTCACGTGTTAAAAAAATATACGAATATATGATGCAAAAAATTGATTCATACATTATTGCCTACATTCGAATGATCGAAGTACTCTGCCACACTTTAGTATGCCTTTGTTAAGAGCAGATATTTAACTCTCCTCTTAAACAAATGAGCTATTAGTACTTTCAAATTCGATGGTAAATGGTTGAAGATTTCAATATGATAATAGACAAAGTGGTAAATTTAAGCTGGTTTATGCATAGGAATAAGTAGCACATCACTGTTCCTTGTTGAATACTCATGATTACTATTCAATGTAATAAACCTATCTTCATTTTCTTCAACATATAACAAACATATATAAACATAAAAACACGGTAAGGTGAGTTGTTAATTATTAATGAAGATAGGTTTACAAGACGTTCGTTGATGAATATTGAATATTAATCGAAATATTCGCTTCTGTGTAATAAACACAGCTATTTATTTCTGTAGAGCAGCCCCACAGCAGAATATTATAATTTAGATGACTATATACGTGTCTGTAATACACATTCATAACACAGTTATAATATAAGGGATTGAGAATGATCTTTTTAATAATATTATTAGAGGAAATGTCGAATGTAGGATGGCGTAGATGTTAAAGTGTGCAAGATATGGACATTTTGCAGAAAAATGTAGAAATGAAGTAACATATTTCAATTGTGGTGGGAATCATCCAACACAGTAGTGTGAAGAAGAATATGTGAAGTGCATAAATTGTTTTAATGCTAAGGAAAGTATAGGGTTGGCTGTAACGTACGATCAAATATTTGGGATAATTGTGTTCAATATTCATGTATATATAAGATCCTCAAATTTATACCAATTGTGATTTGTTCATTATTCGGTACTTTTCGTTCTTATTACCTTCCCTTGATTATTTGGAGGAGCTAAGATCCTTTTAAATTTTTGTTTTATATTATCAACTAATTTTTGCACGAAAAAATCAACAATTATAATTCATTCAGTATCGGAAAATCTTCAATTTCAATGGGCCACAGTTTGATGCTCAGATATTTAACATTCTTCAAAATTTATAATTTTGAACTAGATACCAAAAAATATAAAAAGCTGGAGCGTAAAGCCTAAAATTCTCTTTTAAATACCTAAAGGGTATATGGATTATTTTTCCATCCTACATCACTAAATATGAAAACCTTAATGACTTCCCACCCTTCCACTCTCGTGATGCTGATTAAATGGGACTTTCCTGCACTCTCATCCCCTTCAACGTTTCAGTCGATTTCCTTCTAAAATCTGAAATATGAGGCTGTTCAGAATAAATTTCTTCAACTTTACTCAAATTCGCGGCAATGGATTAACGCGAATATTCTCCATAGCCACAACGCTTTGAAATTATGTTGGGAGATTTAAAAACAAGAACGGAAAGCCGTGTGAAGTGTTTCGATCCGAGACTACGCGGGACGTCGAGAGGCACTCGACCCCTGCGATAATGACGTGGTGGGGGTGCAAAAATTGCCTTTTCCCAGCTCATTGCATCGGAATTGCTTATTTATGTGATTTGTATATGCGAAAGTCAGAATTAGATGAAAAGGGCGATTGCATTTGATGTCTATACGCTTCAGGCACATACATACAAATCACTACATGTTTCTGTCTACCACACTTTTGAAATATTATGTTTCCACTTAATTTCGATGAGAAGTGAATGTTTTTGAATGGAATAAAAATGGATATTTCATCTGTAACGTATAATTTAACTCGACACTCGATTTATGTTTTTATTTTTCTACCTATTATTAACAGTTTATCAACATTTTTCATAGCACTACTGCGCAGATGACACACAGTTGATTCCAGTGGCGTATATGGAAGGGGGGTGTAGGTCTTCCCCGAAATCAGACAGTGTATTACAAAATTAACTCCTGAGGAAAAGATGAGTCCTAGGGCTGTGAGGCCTGGGCCTGGAGCGACACCATTTGGAAGTGGCAGAATTTTTGAAATACAAAATTTGAGAGACAAAAACCACAGACAAACTCGCTTGAAAATAGGTCCAGATTAGTTTTGATAGAGAATTTTCTAGAGAATATCTTCAAATACGATTTTCTTAATTTTTTTGAATCTGTACTCCATTTTTGTTCTTTCAATAAAATTATTCTGACTGTATGCAGCGTTTGAAAATCATTAAAGAATGACTCATTATTGAATAAGAATACGGCCTATTTGCATGTTTAAAATAGTATTTACGTATTTCTGGCCCAACAGAGATGCCTTCTTTGATCTTTGAATCAGTCAATATTTAAAAGCCTGACCTTCTTGGTTCATGGGGTTGACCAAAATTCTCTATCAAGTCAAGATTGATATCTAAGGGTGAAAGAAGAACATTATTTGGATCTACGAGAGGCTCCGCAATTACGTTTTTCTCACTAGTGTTAACATTTCTTGCAGGCAAATGTGCTTGAATATAATGTGATTTTATCTTCCTACTCTCCTATTATAATTTGACAAATAGAATTCATCTGTATTTTGACAATTAACAATGTTGCCAATTTCCAAAAACAATTTTTTTGCAAATTGAAAAGGCAGAATTTATAAAATGTAAACAGTAGATAGTTTCTCCAAAACTAGAGCTAACCGGTTCATTCAATGTTCGTTTCTGCATTGAGTAAACGACAAGATATAGAAAAGGACTAATTTTGAGACCGAAACAATTTTATTGTTGCGCAATGAAATCAATTAATTTCGTTTTATAAGTGTAGCGCTTAAATCAGGGCATAGGCAGCATCAGGTCTGAATTAAGCGAAGTGTTTCAATATAGTTTTTCAAACATAACACAAAATTTTTTCAATAATTCAATGAATAATGTAAAAATAAATATTCAAATGAAAGAAATAAATATTCAATGAATGCAGGACACGTGATGAAGTACCATTTCATCTTCGAAATGAAATAACTACCGAAATAGTTATGAAATATGATAAATAAAATTGAAAGCACTTGATAAATTTCAAGAAAAATTGTTCGATACATACAACATATTTCGTGAAAATAACCAGAATAGAACAATTCATCCCTCTAAACATTTTTTTTTCCTTTCATATCTCTTCGGCTTCTGTGGCCAAACCTTTCTTCTTGTCAGCTCTGATTTCTGTGCTTTGCACAAAGTTTTGAAAGAAGATGAAACTTGTAGTTCTATGCAATGTTCGCTTATCTGCAGTGTTAGCAAAACGCATTAAGAATTTATCGTGTAAATATAACCGAAATTTAGTCCATTGTCCTTCATTACCACTGCAAAATGTTAATGTCAATTGACATAATGCTAGAATTATCTACAAATATAGAGTTAATAACATGAGGCAATAGTCACTGTTTGCTGAGTTTGCAAGAGCGAGTAATACAATTGCATATTGAATCACAAACGCATAAGGAATGCTCACATTGGGCATTGGTCACCACAGAACTTAATTGCCATTCCGTATTTCTGTTCCACAATCCGCTTATCAGAGTGGGTCATCGTCCAGTTGGTCGATTTGTGCGAGATACTCCCACATTATCAGTGCGGTTATAATTTATGTTTTGACAATTCGTTTAACTAATAGCGTGGATTGTGAGATTACAGTAGAGACGGGAAATTGAATGGGTTATTATTCGTCTCGCATGATGAAATGAAATGAATTTCTTCAATTTTTCTTTTTCTCAATTTACATGAATAATGAGAAAAATGAATGATTGAAATTCATCGAATTAACTATGAATTGAACCGTCTCGAAGTGTTCGAAAGTCTCCTGTTTATTCTTGGGGAATTTCTCACATTCATTTATCATTAAGTTTATACTCAAATATGAAGACTGTTGGCTATTTTTTGTATATTTTATATATGTATCGATGTATGTTGTATTTTTTACGGGGCATATATATTTTCGTGCATCTGAAATGGATTAATTACATAAACCACTTAAATTCCATGTACGAATATTGAAACCAGAGTTTAAATATTTTGAATTCATCAGAGTTGACAGCAACAGCCAATATACAAAAAGTGCCGTCTACATTCATAGAAATGCAACTGCAACACATGTTAGAGGGTGCGATGCTGGTCGGTTCGATTCCCCCCTTAATTTTGGGCCAATCGGAATTGGTGGTAAGCTGTAGATCCAATAGACCTATCAGTTTATGTATACGTTTTTCAGGTTGGCGGCACTGGTTGGTAGTGGCATCCAAACGTCATCTGTCAAAGTGAAAAATTTTCAGTATACTCTGCCATCATGGAAATTCTCACGAATGAGCAACGATTGCAAATTTTTGAAATTTACTATTGAAATTTGTGCTCTGTGAAAAATGTGTATCGTTTGTTACGACCATAATTATGGTCGTCATAATCGACCTGGTGAATCAACAATTCGTGCTGTTATCACCAAATTTTGCTCCAAGTTCACTTTGTTGGACATAAAACCATTGTCTCGCATGAGTACAGTGCGTACTGAAGAGAATATTGCATCCGTAGCGTACAGTGTTAATGAGGATCGTGAAATGTGAATTTGTCGCCGTTCTCAGCAATTGGGCATGTGTCAAATTGGACCTTCCGAATGGACCATTTGATACGGAGCCGCGGACAACATTTACATGAAGTTATCTTTAAAATGTAAATGGCAAAGAGCAAGTTATCAATTTCAATAAAAATTTTGAATATATGATTCAAATTGAGTGTTTTATTCGATTCAAAAAAAACTACGCTTGAAAAATCACCCTTTAATATCCACATCCTGATCAAGAGAGAGTCATATCTTCCAGTGATAATGTGAAAAAGTGGGTTGTAACATGCGACCTCTTAGAAATTAATGAAGTATAAATTATGGGTAAAGCGGCTGACGATGATAAAGTCCTCAAAAACGTATGAACCTTTGCTCAAAGCCGTAGACAATTCCTCAACATGACCAGACCAAAAGCCTGGAATCTAGATGGATCCCAAAAAGGTTATACTACTTGCAGTAATATAACCTCTAGTTTTCAGGATAAAAAATGATTCTATTGGTCTGATCGTTGTTCAACAACATATGGGTTTTCCACGAACCAACTCTGCGCCTTGAGCATTGCTACTTCCAAAGACACCCCCCAGTCTCAATGTCTCTGCCATACTGAAGGTGTAGTATCATCAGTAAACCGAACAGTCACAACCGGCCGCATGAATTCCTAGAAATCATTGACATGTCCTAGAGTCAACCCATGTGGAGCTCCCAGGTTGACTGCTCTCTTTTCCGAGAAACAATCCATTGGACTATTGGGACCATTCTTGCACAATACAGACAAATTACTGAGTTGTTTCAAGTATACGTCTACAAAGACTCTACGTACTTTCGCTGATCTTGTCACGAGAAAACGATCTGCAATGGTTGAGAGAGTTTATCTCGCTTTTTCGATAGAGAGATCTCACGTGATTAGTTCTCGAATGAATATTCGCTTTATTTTGAAGATAGGTCCTGGATGAATTTGGGAAACTATCGAAACTTGCTTGTTTGTTGGATATATGCCACTGAAGATTTCTGATTGAGATGAAACAACTGTATGGTATCCATTCAACAAGATCGATTGATGACTTTCGAAATGCACTTGGTATACCCTCGGAAGTGATAGATTGTGTTTTCGTTGAAAACATTTGTGATAACAGCTCCCTAGGAGTATTTTTTGAAATATTTTGATTTAGAGTCTCAGAATTGACTCAATGTAAAGGATTCGTGAAGAAGATGTTTCTGTCCAATATGTGAAATAGGGTTTGTGGGATTTTAAAAACCAGTGTTTTGGAGAATATTATGAAATTCGAAAAACAGTTTTTAAGTAAAAAATATCAGTTTTCAATGTATGAATAACACTTTAAAAAAATTGAAAATGACAAATGCCAAATATACAAGATTGATGTAAACACTTTTGCAAGCGGTTTGGTTCTTGGAATCATATCGGTCCGATATGATTCTGTGAAGGTGAAGGCTCGTTTTCGTTTCTCACGCTCTTTTCTGAATACATTCGTACTATTGTAAAATATTGCATTTTATTTTTAATAGCAGCAATTCTCCGAATATCCCCGACCCGGACTGGTGCTTTCACCAGCCGTCTTTGGACTAATATTACTGACCGCCGGGGTACACTATCGAAGGGACGAGTAATTGAACTGTTGCAGAGATACCAACTTGGAGGTATTACCCCTAAATTTAGGGGGACCAAATATTTGGTGGGGTTCTTTTGGGGGCTTAAAATTTTCAAGGGTCATCTTAGGGGTATTTTTAAAGTAATCCAAAATATTTCTTATCATAATTTAAATAACTAAAATTAATTTTGATTTTTATCTTGAATAAAAAATCAATTTCATGATGACAATATTCAATACTATTTCTTAATATAGGTTGGTTAATGAAAAATTTTATAATCAGTAACTGAATAATTCAATCTTTGTGCAAAATAATACCCTATAAACTATTCCGAATATTGTCATTTCCAGAAATGAAATGAAAAATTTAATAATAATAAAATAGCATTTTAATAATATTAAATAATAATAATAATATAACCATAATATGACGCATAATAATTAATAATATTTTAATTTCGATAATAAAAACACTTAAGTGCCTCATAATTGCAAAATAAAACCTTAATATATATTTTTTCTTTGAATTCTGATTTTAAAAACAATTCTGGGTTATTTTAGGGGTTTTTCAACTTGACCACGGGGGGAAAAGATTCCACGAGTTGGTAACCCTGTACTTATGGTAAAAGACTCGAACGTTAAAGAAAAAATTTATGGTTATTATAAAAATATGAAAATATATTGTTTTTATTCATTATAACCCTCTGCCGAATAACTTGTTTCACTATTATAAGAATATTTACATCCTTATATGTGCAAATTATGCATAAACAACGAATAATTGTTTTTAAATTATTTAATCCGGGTCAACCACTATTTCTTTTTTCTACTAAAATGCATAAAAAAATTTATTATCAATAAAATTGAACAGTAAATAATTTCAGACAAAAACTGCTTTTAGTCACTCTGAATTTAATGTTAAAATTTTTTGTTCCAATTACAGAATATTCGAGAAAAAAATTTTTTATAAACAGTCGAAACCGGTTAAACCCGGTTTTCTGGAAAAATTACTATTCGAAAACCGGTGTTCTAAAATGTCGGTTTTTGTATAAGCCCTTATGTGAAATTACTCAAAATTCGAGAAATATTCATCCCATTTCTCCATAACTTTCAGCTGTTAATGTTTATATAAATCTGAAAATCTCGTAATGAATTGTCGGTCCACATTTCATTTCAGAATTTTTTTCTCTGGACTGAATGAAAAGCGACGCAATGTTTTGCCGTCTCTAACATGACCGATTACTCTTTTATCCCATTCCCTCTCATATTCTTTCAATGGACATATTGTTTTCTTGTGATTTATGATTGTTGGCTTTGCTATCAGATTTCTTATTGTTGTAATCGTTTGTTCAACTTCAAATCAGTTTTATGAAAAACGAGAGTTTCGTTCGAGGGTTGTATTTCATATAAAATACTAAACATGGATTCCACTTTTATTGATTCCAATGAATTTATGTGAGTGTTATATGTGATAGATCATAGAAACATTATTTTCGGAACTGATATATATTTTCTATCAATTATAGATGAAAGTGTTATCATAAAGATATTCTCCGATCTGATTTTCAAAATGAATTCATTGTCTTTTGTAGATAGTTATATTTATAATGTTTTTAGACTTAACAGGCTAGTGTTGTCTTGGTTCGGGTCTAAGGGACGTCGTCGGTTTGAATTTCTTCCTAACGTTTCGCTAGCACGAGTGGCGAGTTTCTTCAGAAGTCGTTCCATTTCTGATTCTGGAAGTGGACTATTTCTCAATGTTTTGATATGAATAATCAGCACACATTGTTCATTTCAAAGTTTCAGTATGAAAGACTAGAAGTTTGGTTAGATATAAGTGTATAAATAAGGAAGTATAACTCAACCACACTCTTTTGTTTTGATCATAATTGATCCCCAGATTGTTAATTTTGTTCTGAACACTTTTATTCTGCAGTTGCTTCACATATTTCTCTGAAAAACATTGTTTTCTCGGAAAAATATTTCTGTTTTATACGTTTAGTACATCTAGTTTTGTTTTTTATTCTATAAAACTATTTATTCTTATTATCATCAGATACGTGAGGCAACGTTGCGAATAATCTCTATCTTTTATTATCAAAATCTGGGTTTTTTTCAACTTAAACGCCTGTCAACGTATAACAAATTAATATTATCAAAACGAATGTTGTGGGACAATCTTTCAAGCAATCCATGTTTCCCATTCCCTTTTTCCAGTTTCTCGTTAATAATGCCTGAGCTGGAAAGGTTTCTGTCTGTTTCCAACGCAAAAAAACTTTCAGCTCGTCCAAAACATATACTTTATTCAAAAATGACAGCCAGCTACGCAGCATAGGCTGACATGTCGAAAAAGCAATAGCGTGCGAGGCAGTAGTAAAAGAATGAATAATTAATGATTTCTAAGTATTAAATTATGGGGTGCCATAATCGTGAAAGCTTGTTTGGCGTTTGATTTGGCAATATGAATTCAATCATTAAGTAGAACACAAAAAATGGATTTGCTTCAGTTCTTGGTTGTTTTCATAGGCATCACGAATTTAATGCATTATAGATGATCAAAGAGGCTAAGGTAGATTTTAGATTTACTGAGATGTAATTCTTACACTCTACTTTGTATCTTCATGAAGATTGAAGTTTCAAATTAAAATGAAACGTTTATCGTTTGTTGAATGTTTCAAAATACTTTGTTTTACAGCAACTTTGTTTTACAACAAGCAATTAAGACTATGGGAAGCTTATAGAGAACCTGCATAAGAACTAGTAGCGCCTCTGTCGTTAACTTTGTAAGTTCATATGTGAGGACGAAGTGTTTATAAACATGCATTTCAATACTTATTCACGAAGCATGTAATTTTTTATGAATTATTTCTTGGAAATATATACGAATTGAATACATACATATTTTACAATAACTTATTGTAATAATAAATATCGTTACAATAAATTTAATTAAGTTACTATGAGTGGGAAAATCGGTTAAAAGAAATCTAGATCTGGTAACACTGGATGTTGTGTTATGTTTTGTCACAATACTTATAGTAAAACTGAGCCGAGTATAAGATTTTATTCATTTCCATCCTCGTCATCCAGCATATAATCCAACAATTTTTCCGTCCAAGTATAAACGTTAGGAAACTTCAAATACAACTTTAATTCGTTTTGATCGTTGGAAGAAAAGGAAACTAGTGTCTGAGGTTTTATCTGGTGCTAATGATGAACAAGAACAAATGAATTCATCAGTTGAAGGTGTTCAATTAGAAACTATGATCAATCAAATAGTCGTAAAATCTGATAAATCACTTCAAGTGGTGTCTTTTCAATATACTAGTGATGACTTCATTTTCTCATGTGACTTTGATCGTGGGTCAAATAATGTTTCAACTCAAGCAACAACACCTCTACTAAAAATTTAAATGCAGAAATAGTGACAAACGATAAAAGTAGTGGACCGGACATTCCAATTTTACTGTCGGGATTTCGAGCATACTCTTCAATAAAAAATGATAAACAACTTTTGGCTGTAACTGGTGTGAGGCCGGAAGTATTTACATTATTAAGGAAATAAAATAGGAATTTACATTATTACTTCAAGTGTTACATCAAAATGTTGTTTAATACTAGTTTGACGTATAACTTTAGCTTTTATAAAAGTAGTATCTCCAGTCTTCCATTCTTCAATATTTTTTACATGGTTACTTAGGAATAAATTTTCACCTTTTTTCTGAGGACTGCCGGAGATCCGGGACATTTATTTTTTGAAATCCACTTTTTATTATTACTATGTTAGACATTTTTAATCTTAATAAATAATTTATTATTACTGTAGTGACAAGTATAAAATTCAATTTCTCTCACATAATAAATGTTAAATTTGGCCACCATGAGCGCTAGTGTCTAATAATCAAAGTCACGCAGGTTCTCTATAAAAGATGCTAACAGCTTAAGATGATATCTATAAATCAATTTTCATTCGATATCGGTAATTCACTTCTCTGTATTTTTTAAGTAATTTCCTCAAAAGGAACAAAATGCTTGAGTTCATTTACGGAGTGGAGTAACTCATATTTGTTGAGATCTAGGAAATGCTTGCCTTCGATGAAATGTTCGGAGAGGTCAGAGATGTTCCCAATCAGTGGGACGCTCCCCACTTGAAGGGTGTACAATGATCCAAGCGAGGGCGCGGCGATACTAATTTATATAGGGCTTATTTAGAGCATAGATATTTATTTTCTATTGAATGGTCATGTTTATTCATTGAAATTTTCATTATTTATTTTGTTTCCATCGTAGTTGAGTTGGAATTTGGTTATTTTAGCGTAAACCTGCGGTAGGCGCATAGGATAACAGATTGGGAATCCTGATTAAATTGTCATTGAAACATAATATATCAGTTTTCTTTCTTTATTTTTAATTTCGTTGTTCTTGAATATAATCGTTTCATACAAATCTTCAATATTCTCATGAATATTTTTGTCATGAAATAAATACTTATTAGGAACAATAATGTAAAACCTAAGAAAAAACAATAGATATCAAGCATGTAGAGTTCGTACCAGGCTAAACCTATTCCATTATTTTTCAAATGACTTCCTTCTCCAAACTCGATTATATGTTCTATCCAGAATATAGCATTATCCATAGGCTTAACAGGCTGCTCTCGCATCAGAGCAGACTTCTTTTTTGCGTTCAGTGTATATCTGTGAAATTGATGGTTAATAGCTAATAGCTAATGGTTACTATGTTAACTATTAAAGGCATGAGCCATAATTTTACAATTGTTGGGGCAATAGCCATATATTGCAATTACATGGCTTATAGCCATACATTTACAATTCTGGGACTAATCGCTATAAATTTTCAGTTCTAGGGCTACTAGCAATATATTGCAATTTCATGGCTTATAGCCGTACATTTGTAAATCTGAGACTAATATCCATAAATTTTTGTACTACTAGCCATAAATTGCAATTTCATGGCTAATAGCCAAAATTTTTCAATTTAATGGCTAATAGCCATAAATTTGCAATTTATAGATTTTTCAGTTATTTCAAGAAATTTTCATCTATTGTTTACGATAACACTAATTCGTTTCCTGAGAGAGGAAAAAAATAAGTGGATATTCCGAAGACTCAGAATGATGTAAACTTCTTCTGCAATGAACTTACTGTGGATTATTAACTATTTCCTGTATTTTCATCCTGAATGTTTCTTCGGTGATATATTTCTTCTCTAAGAGAACACCGTACCCAGCCTTTTGTGCCTCTTCAATGTTCAGTGTTTGATCTCCAAAGAATGGTATACCCAACATTGGAACTCCGTAAAACACGCTTTCTATATTACTGTTCAAACCACCATGGCAAATCAGGAGTTTCATATTTGGATGTGCTAGAATGAACTCAGAATATCACAGACTAATAAGTGCTGTAATATAATAGTGCTGTGAATATATTAAAGCAAATGCTATCCAAATTATATGTTACACAGTGATAATTAATGAGAAAATTCTTCAATCTGTATGAACACAATATAATTAAAAACACCTTTTTGTGAAAAACAAAGAACTTATCGAACAAAATTCAATGAGAACTGTAAATAAATGATAGATTTGATAAAAACAGATAAGAGTTGGAAACGTCATTCGAAAAAGTTAATACTACTATTTGCTTCACACGAGGGTTTAATGTATTCATAAACAACAAAATTAAAAATTAACACACTTGACGTAAGTTTCACTAAATATTTTAATAACTCTACATATGTTTCTACAAAAGTATTTATGGTAGATAATTTTCGAATATTAGACATCTTTCTGAAAAATTATCCACTCAGTAAATTATTTTCGTTTTAGAATATTTTTAAACCCATTAATTATCACTATATCGTCTCGTAGATGTGCATGTGCTTAAACATTTTTGATTGGGGACACCTTCATACAAGAATGATCATATCAATCAACGACAGCTATAACGCTTGACCAAAGTTCACAAAAATTGTTTAGTAGCAACACTCAACATATATTTCGGGCGATGAGCTCATTTTCAAGAGTTCAATACTTCATTATCCACAAAACATCACACAGTGAAACACACAGATAAACAATAGGATATAAAATCACGAAAAATGAATTCTATGGAAAGTTCGAAAAATTTCAAAGAAAATTACAGATATTTATGAAGATTTCCAACTGATCAAATTTCAAGCATATTCTAACTCTATGATTGCAAACCTTTCCAAATATTTTCTCAATATTCAACACATTACATTGAAAGTTACTGAAATACTCACCCAATATGGCTGCCTGCGGTAGCCACTTCTCCACTAATATATTACTCGGTATATTTTCAATATCCACCTCCGATTTAAATATAACCTTCATTGGTGCCATTTCTCCCAAAACTTTGATTATTGCTAGCAGTTTCTCTTTCTCGATGGAAGATATAGAAATGGTAGATCCCAAACAAAATAGTATCGCTCCATTGTCGGCGTTATCTAACCAAATTCTCATATTTTCCGACATTTCCTCGACAATGTCAAGATGGAATCCTCCTATAGGAATCATATTTGGTACATAAGGTCTCGCTGGTTCTACGCTAAAATGTGAATTCACTAGCATCAATGATACGTTGTTCTGGAGTTCCCATATTGGCGGAGAGTTCGGCAGATATTTCCTCATGATATCTGTAATCTCAAGACATGAGTTGCAATAGATTACCGATAAAAAACAATTTATAATACAATGCTTATGTCTGAGATTGAATTCTCGCTTTGAAGAGTTCGATTAAACTCTTGGCGGAACATAATTGAATATTAAACTAAATTGAACTCTTGGCTTAGTGTTTCACGATTTATTTAACAATATGAATAGTCAACATGTTTCGAGCGTTAGTTCATTTTCAGGACTAAACTACTATAAGGAACGTACAATAAATTTTTATCTATACAATGGATGCGGGTAGTGAGTCTATACCCAATGCAGAAATAAAAAATATTATAAATAGCACTTTAGATCTCAACAATGATATTTCATGACATGTTGAAGGATGAATTTGGTGAGCAGCTTATCTCTCAAAATGGCCCTGTGAATTGGCCGCCAAGATCATACGATTTGACGCCTCTGGATTATTTCTTGTTTGGTTATGTAAAGTCGTTAGTGTATGAGGACAAACCGAACACTATTGAAGCCTCGCAGGATAACATAACACGCGTGATTCGTGGTATACAGGCCGAAATGCTCGAAAAAGTGACGCAAAATTGGACCTTCCGAATGGACCATTTGATACGGAGCCGCGGACAACATTTATATGACGTGATTTTCAAAATGTAAATGGCAAAGGCCAAGTTATCAATTTCAATACAAATTTTGAACATATGATGCAAATTGAGTGTTTTATTCGATTTTAAAAAATACGCTTAAAAAATCATCCATTATATTATTATACAGTTGTTTTCACATCACTTTTTCATCAATTGAGGCTTCGCAATTGTGTATTTCTATCATTTCCTGTATGTTGAATTAAATTGACACTTGGCTTAAAGTTTTACGATATATCGTGAAATTTAATGGCTTTAAATGTGTTTAATTATATTTAATTAAATAAAAAGTGTTTAATTTGATTTAATATTTAATAATATTTCACTAAGAGTTAAACGAGAATTTAATCTCAGTCATTTACTGTATGGTTTATTTGTGGTAGCTTGCTTTTTATTGCAATCTCTATCATAGAATAATTTCCGAGGAATTAGGACTGAAGAATGTATATTTCAGGTTTTCTATGTTGAAAATGGTGGTTGTCCTCGAGTAGCGACGTCATAAATCATTAATTCATATTCTGAAGCTTTTTAGGTTTGTATAATGAATAACCTATGTTTGTTGAATCCATAATTCAATGCGAACCTTGTATAAGTACATTAAAACAATGTTTCGATTCATTTTTAAGGAGCATCTTGCCACAGAAATTCGAATTAAAAAATGTTAAATACTTATGTATGAATTGATAGACTAAATTTACCTTGTTGATACGGATCTATAAGTGTTCGAATAAGGAAAGCAATTACAGCATTCATCGTTACAGCTACTAATCTACCAAAGAAATTATCTGCAGATCTTGTTATAACTGGGTTAGGTATATACGCCATGTTAGGATTAGCTAAGTAGCTATTTGCTAGAGAAGTTGATCCAATTGGATTTAACAAGACGACTGGAATTTCCAAATGGTGGCCAATACCCAGAGCACCATCGTTGCAAAAACTGATCATTATAATAACATCGTATTTTGGTTTCTCTCTGATTATTTTTCGTATATTGTCATCATTCCAGAATATTTCGCTCATTTCCAGGATGTAATTATAGATTCGGAAAATGGAGTTTTTGTCCTTAGACTGGGTTGCATTCTTCTGAAATTCTGAAATCGTTTATCATTCCATTTATTCATAGATTTCAACTGAATTTATCAATAAGAAGAAGAATCTCAAGCATTCAAAAACTCCTCCAGTATTTTTAAAGTCGTTTCCAAAAATTACTCACCTCTATAATTCTGCAACGACTCCAAATGAATATGAGTATAATTTTCCATCGGTTTATTCTTGAAAGTACTCAACATTGTAACATGATGGCCTCTTCGAATTAGTCCCTCTGCAAGTTTGAAACCCAGTAGAGAGTGGCTTTTACTTGGAGTATTGAAAATAGCCAATATCTTGGAGCACTGTATACATTTCAAGAAAATTGTGAAAATTATTATGGTTATTTCGGTCTTCATTTCACTGTTTGTCTACTAAACATCCTCATTGATACATTTTTCATCACAAATTATCAGGCGAAGTGTTATCTGATAACGAAATCTATTAATTTTGTTTTGAACAGCCTATTATCAATGAGCTCATTACTTAGATCATTCTCAATTGAATTGACGTTATTCGCTTTGAATTGGCGATTAGTTTTATTGATTATTTTATCAATCTCGTGTTAATCGGCCAATAGTTCATATATCGCTACTACTCCAACAAAAGGTGTGAACTATTGACAAATTATTGCATTTCCTCTAGCAAGTGGAAATAATGTAAGGTGCACGACAGTTGATGCATAATAAAAAACCGGTTTTCCTATTTTGGATGATGTTCAGCTCTGTTGCATACCGCTAAATATCAATAACAGATGAGTAATATTTTATTGACAATAAGTCATATTCATTGCACATTTATCTTTTGAATTTAGCGCATATAGATGATGATGTAATGAATTTAAATCAGTGTCGTCTTTATATATTCATTTAGAAACTTACCACAATAGAATTTCGTTTTTCTAATCGATTTTTCTCTTCTATCGATTAGCATTTCTTTCATAGGAATATTTTTTATGTAAAACAACAAAATAAAATTTATTTTGTTGTTTTATCTCTTCTGGAGGCATGTGAATGCATTGTGAGGGAGTTTGTAAGTTGGTGTCGAATGAACAATCTGATGGTGAACGTTGACGAAACTGTGTTCATTTTTGTCTCAAGGATGTTAAGTAAGGGGACAACACTTTATCATAATCAACAAAGTTTTTAGGAATATATGTTGACAGAAATTTGGGATGAACATCACACATTGATGTTTTATGTAAACAATTGAGTAACTCATTTTTTGCAATCTCTAGAATTAAGAACACCGTACCTAGAAACTGTGTTATCTATGTGTATTACAGTCTTGCATATAGTCATGTAAATTATAATATTCTGTTGTGGGGCTGCTCTAGAGAAATAAATAGGGTGTTTATTACACAGCATAAACTTCGATTAATATTCAATATTCATCAACGAACATCACGTAAACCTATCTTCATTAATAATTACATACTCACCTTACCGTGTTTATATATTTATAGATGTTTGTTATATGTTAAAGAAAATGAAGATAGGTTTATTAAACTGAATAGTAATCATGAGTATTCAACAAGGAACAGTGATGTGCTACTTATTCCTATGTATAAAACAGCTAAATTTGAGCACTTACTTTATTATCAGAGTATTAAAATCTTCAACAATTTACCATCGAATTTGAAAGCTCATTTTTTTAAGAGGAGAATTAAATCTCTGCTCTTAACAAAGGCATACTATAGTGTGGCAGAGTACTTCGATGATTTCGGATGTAGGCACTAACGTATGAATCAATTTTTGTATCATATGTTTGTATATTTTTTTACCACTAATGTCCTTCACCATGTGAAATTGTCTCAAATGTTTAATATTTCAGAGGAAATTTTTCTTTTCCTTTCAAATGAAGTTGTATATTATTTTGAAGATAAATTCAACTAATATTTTTGTTTGAGCCAATATTTTTGTTCGAGGGCTGAATGGAAAATCAGACTCAAAACTGAATTCAGTCCTTTTGAGAGTATTCTTCTTAATTGTAATTATTGTATCAATAGAATCAATGTAATTTTACAATGTAAGGAATGTTTCTTAATAAATTTTATTTTATATTGTTACGAATTATGAGTTTGGACGGATAAATTCCAATAACTAACTCTTAATAATCAATAAATAATGCTTTATTAACAAACTGAAAATAAACACAACAAATGTCAATAACCCTTATATCACACTTCTGTCTATGTCACTGTACTCTAAATAACTGTTGTGGTATATTATTCTATGACTGGAAATATTCAACGACACTAGTATTTTTTACTCATATTTATCCTTATTTGTAAAGAACCAACTATTCGACACGTGGTTGTTACTTGTTGTTTTCGAGCGATTACTGAAACGGGAGTCACAGAGGCAGTTCGATCTCTAGGACATTGAAAATGAATCTACTAGATGAGCTCTCTGGTCGTTCTACGACGGTTCTCAACAGTCTCATCATTTCTCCAAACATTAACTATATATATTTTATATATTTATAAATTTTTATGCATTTCTGACGTAAATGAGATACTGCTATGGTCTGTGTTTGATTCCTCCAAAATTAAACACTCATAGAAAATGAGAGAATACTAAACAATACAGTTTTTATCCTCAAAATCATAAAACACGATGGATATCGAAGAATCATCTGTTTCTGTGCGAATACCTGAATGATAAACTGTAGTTCTGACCTGTTTAGAGTTCACAACAATTTTCCTTGTTTCTTGTCTGTAGAAAGCAGCTACAAGAGACCTTAGATTGATCAGCGACAAGATTGCCCTTAGTGAAAAAATTTTTGAGAAACTAACATAAACCACAATTTACATAAAGTAGAAGAAACAACTTCACTACATAGCAACCATTACAAATAGTGAATAGATTGTAGAGGATCTTGATCAGGAAAAATCATACTTTGCACACAAAGGCACTTGAAATTGGCATAGAAACATTCCAAGTATGAATACGAAACGAGCCTGATAAAAGACATATGTTAATGTGACGAATGACAATGACCGAAAAACTTCTTCATCTGTTCGAAATTTTATGGCACAATTATTTTCTCATTAGAAATAGAATAGATGTCTCATAGAAATTCATTAAAATTATATAATTTCAAGATAGGATCTTTCGAAAATAATCAAATAAATAGTTAGCGAACGTATTTGAGGTGAAATATGTAACGGTATATACTGTAAAGGCGATAATATGTTTGGGTCCAAACCTCATTTAGCGTAAAAACATCATAACCAACTGAACTTACAGTTTAATGACCATTTCGAACGGCCCAAGAACACAGCTACATTTCACGTTCAGCTACTGTGTCTTTAAAAAAATTTTAGAACAGTTTATGGAAAAATTCAAAAAAGGTTTACAGCACGCGGTGTTCCCAAGCGGTCACCCATCCAAGTACTGACCGCGCCCGACGCTGCTTGGCTTCAGAGTTCAGACGAGTTCTGGCATTTTCAGCGTGGTATGGCCGTAAACATGCGAAATGTTTTGAAGGAGTGGTACTTAAAGCAGAAAATTTATTTCAATCAAAATCTGAATAATTTTAATTCGATAAACTTATATACTCATGGAACACATTTCACACACAATCAGCTTCTTCTAATTCAGAAACTCTTTAAGGAATAAAAGTTTTTAGGTAGAACTGGGTTCAAAAATCGAGTATAATATGGACATTTGTGTGTATTTCTGATTTGAGTGGCTATAAAATATGATTAAGTGGATTAAATATTTCGAATAACAAATGAACAGCAGTCGCAACAATTTTAGGTCAAATTTCATAACCTCCTCTCATTTTCTGTGCTCCTAACACAGAGAAATATGAACATTTTACTTCTCCGTTGAGCGTGATGAAAAGGCACTTCTATCTAACAAAATTTATCTCGTCTCTTCTGCTGGCTTCCTTGAGGATTTTCCTACTAAAACAAGTTGAAAAATTTATGATATCCATAGATAAACTGTCGTATTGATGTTTACAGTTAATTTTCAGGCGACTGAAAGTTTTTGTTGAGGACATTTTACGACAAATGTGTTGATCTAACATTTTCTGCTCTTCTTCTAACGCTTAGTACTCAAACCACTGAAATTCTAACGATTTTCATTGATATTCAAAAGTTGTTCTTGAGTATAAGTATATGCAATATTATGTTCACTTTATAATAATTGTTTCAACACAGCATTGAAAATTTTCATTACCAGTAATTCGGATCATTGTGGGACCTGCTCAATCTGGAAATTCAGTCTAATATCAGATTTACATCTGGTATTGAAGTGGAGAATACTACCACCAGTTGATCTAGAGCAGTGTTTCCCCACTGGTGGTCCGCGGACCACCAGTTCCCTCTGAGCTATGCCAGAGGGGTCCGAAAGATGCTATTAGAATGAAAAATATTGAAATAGTTTTTCAATAGTTTTTCGATAATGAATATGTCAATGTTTTTTCGGAGTACCAAAAATAAAAAACATATAAAAAGACATTTAATTTGGCTTTTTTAGGTAGCGATACAATGATACAATTACACTTGATCTGACAAGTATTATTTGTTTTACATTAGTAGCCATGTATAACTTTCTATTATCAACAATAAATCTATTAACAACAATAAATTAAAATTATTACACTTGACTCAAGTTTCACTGAATATATTTAAACCTACATACGTTTCGGGTGGTTAACACATTATCATTCTATTTATTACTCAAATCAGTATTATTGTATACTCTTGATAATGGGTTAACCACTCGAAACGTATGTAGAGTTCCAAATATATTCAGTAGAACTTAAGTCAAGTGTAATAATTTTAATTTATTGTTTTCAACATAATGGTTCACCAAGAGATAAGCGAAACCTCCGTGTCATTTATTATCTATTAATATTAAGGGGGTGCTGGCAGGGTCACTTTTTAATTTTAGGATTAGGATTGATGGGGATGCTTGTTACAAAAGCGGCTCAATGAGGGGGTCTTCGAGCAAATTTTGTTGGGAACTTCTGATCTAGAGGCTCTGGTTTTATTAGCGTATAATAAATGTAGATTTCAAGCGAAATAAATTGAATTATTCACGGAATGCAACTTATAAATCATCTTCATTTCAATTAAAAGACCGACTGTATCAAAGGCAGTAAAAATACATAAAATGGCACGAAAATATCAAAACACAGAGATAGTAATACTGTTAAATAACTTGCTAGAATGAGTACATACGCGGTATAGTTATAAATGATATACACTATCTAATGATTCGATATCTGTTGAATATTACATTTGTAATTAATCTGATCATTTCAATAAATCTGACGTGAATTAGTAAGCACGTAGGTTTATCGATGAGATAGGGGGTTTAGCAGCTGGAATAATTCACAATTACATAAACATGAAACTAGGTTATGAATATGTTGGTTCGAATAACGAATAAATAGTGTCAAGGGTTGATCAGAGCGATTGCTATCGTAGATGTGGTCACTGATAATCGGCGGTTTCTTGTGTAATGATATTTGTACCAGTGAAATTCGTATTAGAAATATGGAATAAAAATTAAATTTATTATAGTTTGGAGGTTAAACTTATTGGCACTGTACCGATTCTCGTGAATTTATTGCATTATACATGGGGTACATAATATGTAATAATCTTGAGAGTTATCAGATGAACTATGCCGTTACTGTTTTTGTTCAAATTCTTTAATAAATCATCGAGTTCCATAATTTGTAATTCATTTTAGTAAATAGTCGAAATTTTCTGCAGAAATTTTGTGGAAAATTCTTATTCAAATAGTCTTATACAAAGTAATTCAGATATGTTGAATCTGGAGATCGAGATGGCCAGTGAGTTCCCTCAATCCGGTAAACTGCTTCGACTAGTGTTGAGAAATCAAGGCGAACACATTGAAATGTACCTACTGTTCCATGTTTAGTTTTCTATATCACATCCTCTAGGTCAGTTTTTCCCAACTATTTGTGCCATGCACCATCCTAGCATTTCTAAAGTCTTATGCCAGCCGAAAATACGGAAAAGTTAAAATTGAATTCATTTTCGAAATGATTATTTATTAATGAAATAATTTCAAATATTTGAATATCATGAATATTGTTCTACGAGTGGGAGTCACTAAATAGCTCCAACTGAACTTACAATTTAATGCTCATTTCAAACGGCCCAAAACACAGCTCCATTCTACGTTCAGCTACTGTGTCTATAAATAAATTTAGAACAGTTTATGGATAAATTCAAAAAGGTTTACAGCACGCGGTGTTCCCAAGCGGTCACCCATCCAAGTACTGACCGCGCTCGACGCTGCTTGGCTTCAGAGTTCAGACGAGTTCTGGCATTTTCAGCGTGGTATGGCCGTAAACATACAAATGTAGTTGAAGAAATAGTACTTAGACCAGAATATTTTATTTCAATCAAGATCTGAATAATTTTATTTCAATAAACTTATATACTCATGGAACACATTTTACACACAGTGAGCTTCTTCTAATTCAGAAACTCTTCAAGGAATAAAAGTTTTTAGGTAGAAGTGGGTTCAAAAATCGAGTATAATATGGGCATTTGTGTGTATTTCTGATTTGAGTGGATATAAATATGATTAAGTGGATTAAATGTTTCGAATAATAAATGAACAGCAGTCGCAACAATTTCAGGTCAAATTTCACGTTCATTTAATCAATTTTTATTGCTTCTGAATTAATATTTGAAATTATATAACGTGCTTAAATTTTGATAAGACTGCTAGTGTAAGTGTCAAAACGCTATGCTTGTATGTTCTAATCCTTTTCCTCCCTCAATCGATTTTCTCACGAAAACATGTGCAGAAATGCCGATTCATGACAGCTTTCAACAATTAGAATTAGCAATTTAGAATTCACGCCTAGGGCATTAGTCATTTTTATCAGACATTATCACTCACGAAAATGAACACCTTTTATTAATATTAAAATTTTTTGCGAAAAAGGTATATTAGGTCAACAATCTTAATTTCCCGGTAATTCCATGGAAACTTCAATATATCAGGTCATTCGATATGCAGTAATCGATCTGACTTATAATAATACCTATACGAAAGAGGTTTCAAGAAACGGATAGTTTTCCTGTGGGAGTTATGCCATTGATAAATCTATTCTTGATGAAATTTTGTAGACCATTTGTTGATTGACGTAGACCGAACCAGTTCCAGATTAATATTAAAATCCAAAAAACGGCAATATTTCTTGCACTTACCAACTTTTATTCAAAGAATTAGCTCACATACATTTCACATTCACAATGGTTTATTTGGACACGAAATAAAAAAAGACAACAATGATTCACAGATGCACATATTTTCATTTAATTAATTAATCAACTGGGACGTACGATTCACAATTAAAAAGGCTACTTTGGAAAAAAGAAATTTATGACAGAATTGTCATCCTGTTTAAGCCATTGTATAGGCAACACATAATTCACATTTCAAGTTCAAAATGAAATTGAGGAAATTTGAAAGCAAACATTGTGTTTTTGATTTATTGAAATGAATTAAAACATAATAAGCAATGACATCTAAAATTAAATCAGTTTCAGGTTGTAATTGAGGGAAGCGTCTTCCTTACACTAATACATACACGAATAAAATAATATATGTATAAACACATGCCGTACATAACCTCAATTGGAGTTAGCCATTTACCGTGTTTGAAACTTGTCGTTTCTCATCAGAACTGCGTAGTCAAGTTCAAGTTGTACGAATATGAAGACGGAAAAAAGAAACAAAAGAAAACTGCTGTGAAGGAAGTGAACTTTGGCTTCTCCATTGATTCTCCCCAGATTGGGAGATTTGATCAAGTACTCCGCCATTCAGGCTACTATTTATCCTTCATGAAACCTCACGACTGAGAATTTCAACAATATATAAAACAGATATTTCTCAGGAAAAGTATAATTTTTCAGAAGGTTTCCGAAACGTGCGACGGATGGAAATTCAGAATTAATAAATATCCGCCTTAATTTTCTGATGTTCATCGGTAGCAGACCAAGCCTTTGTTCTCTCCAATCGATTTATTCGTATGGAAAAGCATTGAATTTTTCAGTAGAACAATAGGATAGAGGATCATATTTAGCTGACGAATTGGAAATATGTCACTTCATTCCTTCAAGCAGATGAATACAACATCATATCGTTTGATTGATCATTTTGAACGATTATTTAAATAAATGAGTTCAAAATATATTGAAGGATGTAATAGATTAATTGTTATAATAATTATGCTAAAGACAAGGTTCAATCTTCCATTCCGTAATGTTCGAGCAGAAAAAAGGTGCTCATTGTTGCAAGGAATTTCGGATGCTCCTCTCACCTTCCATGGTGTACTATCTGGAGGATTCCTCTGAAAGGACAACAGGTTGCAAGATAATTTGATTTCGAAAAGTTTTTGAAGGGGGCCAACTTCTTGAAATACTCAAGTTTCGTTATAAAAACACCGCAACAACCTGAAACCCTGGAATATACCTTCTAATATACAAAATCTGAATATTTTTTTTGTGATGGTAAAAACCCTTCAGTTCTAACTTTTACTCAACATAAAAATTGGCAAAAGAGGTGAATTTTCAAGGAAATTATTTATTTGTATAACAGCGACATCTTTCATATGGAATAATTGAACGAATGGATAAATAAATAGTATAAACTTATTTCTATAAAGAAGTAAATAACTTGAAAATATTAGCAAGGAATAACGAAAACTTATACGAAAAAAGCGTCAGAATAATCATTTGAAATCAACTTATTTCACACCATCTATCAAAATGGAACATAAATATTATGCAATTAACTTTATATCACACCCTAGCGACAGAATATGTACAAGATTGAAGAAAAAGCAATTTAAAATAGTTTGTACGAACAAAAAAAATATAATGATAAGTTCTTTTTTCTCAACAGGTATTATACCCAATTACAGAAAATAATAACATAATGTTGAATAAATAAAATGAAAGAAATATAACAAAGTACTCAATCAAAAAAAACTAAGGTAGTAACTAATAACTAAATAATAGAATTTAATGAAATATTATGAAGAACTCAATCTGAATAAATTCATTTCAATCAATTTCCTTTGTTCACTTAAATCCTAATGATAACTTCTTTGGAGTCAAAGTGAATGTCACATTTATTAGCGACTGTATTGAATGTAGACTGCATAAACCAAGTGGGGGATTGTATTATCGAGTTGGTCCTTGGAGTCTCTAGGTGGAATAACTCTAGCACAAGAATATTGCCTAGGAACACGATGTTTCAAAGCGAATAAGAGAGGAGGACAATCAATACTGCTGTGCAGTAATTTTTACAAAAATTTGAGTGATAAAGTTTCTCTCCTTCCCTGGAATGAGATTAAACTAAATCGACTCAATAATTCGTTATGATTGACTCCTCTCTGTGGATAAACTTTGTCCTCCCTCCAAACTAAGAATTTCAAGAACAATATAAAAAGTCAATTTCACAGAACAATAATACTACGATCTTCGGAAAACATTGTATCAGTTCTGATCACTTCATCTATTTCAATAAAATACAATGTTCAAAAGCAGACAAGGAAGCATTTATACATTTTTGTGGCCAAAGAAATCAGCACATCCTGAAAAGAGAAGAACCGATTGTCAATTAACGAATAGCTTCCAACTCTGCTTCCTTCTCACCTCTATCGCATAGATATAAATTTATTATTTCTGTTTTTGGAGTTAGTAATGATAATGAGCCCCTAAGGGGTTAGGGGTAGTCAGGATTCTCAAAAAATCAATTTTTTTCTTTTTCGTCAAGTGTAATATCTTCAAAATATTCTCTGAATATTTGAAGTTGATCCGATAATTACTTTTAGAGTTATTCGAAGAGCGCTCGGGCGCAGGTAGCTAGCACCTGTATGTAGTAGTACCTAATTTTATAAATACCCTACATACAATATATTTACAATTTCTAGGTGGTATAAGTGCTAAAAATTATTTGTTTTTCGCCACGTCACTACTATGCCTGTGGCAGTTGCGGAGAGCAGTCGATAGTTGTGTGTTATTAAAATAAATTATTTTTGTTGTTATTTATTATGGGACGTGATACGAAAAAAGTTTCGAGAAAAGTTCGGAGATCCCAAAATATCCGTAAGTCGTATTCAACGGATTTAATTGTGGGTCTAATTCCTATCGGTATGCCGAAAAAAAGGATGCTACACATCAGTGGCAGATCAGAGCACCAACGACAACACTCGGGAAGGCAGAATGCTTCGTAGGCAACAGCAAATTGATGTTTTGGAAACTTCCACAATGGTGGAAGAACTATTATATGGCCCAGGAGTAGATGACTCGGTGTAAGTGATTAAATAATTCGTATTTCTGTACGTAAATCTAGTGTGAAACTTTAAATGCGTTTTTCATAAAACTATGTTTTCAGAACTGGTGACCACTGTAACTCGAAAACCGCTCAGTAGATTTTTATGGAAGTTATACAGCTTCAAGAATATATAATAAACTCGAGCCTGATAGAAGGGTTTTTTCAATTTCGATTTTTTAAGACCAATTAACTGTTGATTTTTTCCCGAAAATCTAGAAAGAATTTTCCTGAGGCCGCCATTTTGTTGATTCAAAAAAAAAGCTTCGATAAGGCCCAGGATTATCTATTTATGATACTAATTTTTCTCATCCGATTGATTTCATATGAATTTCCAAGGACTTATGATAGTCACCGCAAGGACCTTTTTTTGGAACTGGGTCAACACAAACGGCTATACCTTCGGAAATTATAATTTTTTTTTCAAATTTCTGTTACTTAAAATCAAAACATTGTGTGATAATGCCATATTATTACTTTTGTAAAATAACATGATTTGAAAACAAAAAAAAATCACTGAAAATTCTCTCAGTTTTTCGCGTCTCTGACTACCCCTAAGCCCTTAACATGTATACTCAACATTGTAATATTATTTCATTATTGGATATATTTCTGAAACATTAGTCCAAGAGTTTGATTTAAATTTTTTTTAATCATGTTTCACCAAGAGGTAAGCGTGAATTTAATTTCAGTTAATTTAAACATTCTTCAATATTTGTAGGAACATTGTTGAAAGAATATTCAACAATACATTCTTCCATAGATAAATCCCCAGAACCCAATTTACCTTATATATCGCCCTTTGCCCTAAAAATTCCTTGCAAGCGTTTTTTATGGAATCAATATATTCGAATGTTTCCTTCGGGATTTTCCCCCTTGAATAGAACATACGTAGCGTATAATTCTCTTGAGGTAATGTAGTAATATATTTCCATACGTTTCCGCCTAATACTATGCTAGAAATGTCCTCATAAATAAATACTATCATTCAATTTCAGATTAAACCTCGTACAATCTGTGATTTCCCTGACCTGATATAAAAGAAGATTTGCATTGAGTTCCGAAGCTATTTGAACTACGGCTGCATCGATAGTATCCAAAATGTTCATTCTACTCCATGAAAAGCAGGTTTTTAAGTGGCATTATGCGTTTGAGTACCCAAAAAAGAGGAACGAATTCTATAACCGTATTTCCTGTTCGAACTGCTTAAAAGAGTGATAAAATCTGGAAGGGCCCTCGGAACCCAACAAAGCGATGTTAGGAACGGTGATGCTTTGAATAGCCTCAGAAATATGAGTGTTTGTTTCAAGATTGGACTTCACTTTTATTAGTTTTTCTTTTGCGACATTCCTTGTCATTTTATTATTATTTAATAGTGTTGGCGTTTACTTGATGTAAATCCATTATAATTGAATATAACTTAAATTGAAACACTTGAACTTATGATTTACACTTTATTGACTACATAGCATGACGCGTTTCGTCGTTACAAACGACTTCTTCAGATGCTTACAGAATAATGATTATTCTGTTTTATTCTGTAACATTATTCTGTAAGCATCTGAAGAAGTCGTTTGTAACGACGAAACGCGTCATGCTATGTAGTCAATAAAGTGTAAATCATAAGTTCAAGTGTTTGAATTTAAGTTATATTCAATTTTATTATTATTAATATTGAATTTTAATTATGATCTTTCTCATTTATATTTTAACTGTTTGAATTTTATTTCAATGAATGGGCTTGCCAATCTGTATCTCCATCTCGACCTTTATCTCTATCTCAAACCTATCTCCATGTTCAGGTAAAGGGTGTTTTTTTATAGGTTTAAATGGCAATAAAACAACGACGGATCATTCGTTTGACAAGAATTTTTTATTTGAAAGATAATCTTGTGGCATTACATTTAAAATATGATTTCTGGCATTTGACCGCCACGGCTGGTTCGGATGTGTCCAATCTGGACGTCCAATTTTCGATGACTTTTTCCAACATTTGTGGCCGTATATCGTCAATAACACGGCGAATATTGTCTTCCAAATGATCAAGCGTTTGTGGCTTATCCGCATAGACCAATGACTTTACATAGCCCCACAGAAAGTAGTTTAGCGGTGTTAAATCACAAGATCTTGGAGACCAATTCACAGGTCCAAAACGTGAAATTAGGCGGTCACCAAACGTGTCTTTCAATAAATCGATTGTGGCACGAGCTGTGTGACATGTTGCGCCGTCTTGTTGAAACCACAGCTGCTGGACATCATGGTTGTTCAATTCAGGAATGAAAAAATTAGTAATCATGGCTCTATAACCATCATCATTGACTGTAACGTTCTGGCCATCATCGTTTTTGAAGAAGTACGGACCAATGATCCCAACAACCCATAAAGAGCACCAAACAGTCAGTTTTTCTGGATGTAACGGTGGTTTGACATACACTTGAGGATTATCTTCACTCCAAATGCGGCAGTTTCGTTTGTTGACGTAGCCATTCAACTAGAAGTGCGTTTCATAGCTAAACAAAATTCGCTTATGAAAATCGGAACAACGAACATTATTTTCGAAATGAAATTGCACTATTTGCAAGCGTTGTTCAGGCGTGAGTCTATTCATGAAGAATTGCCAAACCAAACTGAGAATAAATCATTTCTCAGCTAATAAATCGGTCGCCATCTTCAACAGTAATGCCAACTTAAAGTTCTATACCTCTAAAAAAACACCTGTTATATCTCTCTATGTCTCTATTCCTCTATGTCTATATTTCTATCTCTAATTTTCTCTCGATATCTTCCTTCATCTTCATCTCTATCTTTATCTTCATTCTTATCTCTATATCTACCTCTAAATCTATCCCTATCTCTATCTTTGTTTCAGTGGCCATAAACAGTGCCGCTATGATTACGATTCGAATAGAAATTATTATGAAAAAATAATTTACTCAAATTTATATCGAAAGCTGGAGTCAGTAATACAACAAATCTGCCGTTTAAATCAATAAGGTTCATTTTTACAGGACGTAAAAATATTTTCCGTTAATTCGAAATGCAATTATAATGACATGAAGGGAACAAGACATGAGAGTCAAAATTCTGAATTAAATTGATTTAGATCATTGAAAACATAATTTCAATTGCGTAAATTCATCAGCTGTGAGATTTAACTGGTAATAGATGAAATAAAACGGAAAAGAAAACAGTGTTTTCTAAATTTACCTAGCTTCCTTCGTCCAAATGAAACTTCTGTTTCACATGTCTTGTCGAATAGAAGTGTGCTAATCAAGAAAACATTGTTAACGTTGACGTTTTATCGTGAAAATGGATTCACATCGAGTAAAGGCCTTTAATATTCGAAGATTTGATGGAATTAGATTTCTTTGGTTGAATAAAATTCATTTACTAAAAATTAGTTATGAAAATATAACTTATCCGAAATCATATTTCAGATCCCAGAATGAATAAATACAAAATATGCGAGCACAGAGTTATAATTAGTGTTACTAATTATGCTATAATAAAATGACTTGAAAGGAAAGCTTTATTTTAAGTTATATTTTACGACATTGCGACAATGGCCATTTGTAGCGAACTACGTTAGCAACGTGCTTCGTATTTTTCGGAGTTGAACATCAAAAAGGCATCATATGTCCTGAAAATTAATTAAATTATCGTATTTCGCCTTCTGTAGACATTTTATTGCGAATAAACTGTGACCAATCTAAGTAGGAATTTGACAAAGCGATGATGGGAATGTGAAAACCTTGACAACAGCCGCCATTAAATGAAATGTGTTATTTACTCAAATGAGATTCTTGTTTACCTATCCAATAAAGTAAATATCCACGTCTAATATACGATTATTATTGTTATAGCAGAAATTTACAGTGACATGATGCATCTGTCATTAGGTGACATCATAGAAGAATATGAATCTATTTTCGGATTGGTATTTAAACGTATATCTGTTGAATATTACCCAGAATTAATTGGATGAATGTCAAACGATTTACTTAATTACCTACTATAATTAATTAATGATTATTATCATCACCAAAAAATTATGAATTTATACATAAAGTTATACATGTACAGAAAATTCTTTTTTGTATTCATCCATATTTGTTGTTCATTAGTTGGATTATTTGCTTGTTGTTCATATTATTTTTTATTTGTATATCTTCTGTGATATTTACTCATAATGTATATTTAACTGGCTCTGGTTCACTGTTTTCAAGCTTCTGTTCTACTGCTTACAAATTTACGAACTATACTCGTATAATATACTAACTTGAGTCACTGAAATCACTTCATTTACAAGAAAAACTACATTTATAAGTTCTATATGAAAGTTTTCACTTTATTTCTCTCCAAAAATGGATTTGGTTATTCAAAAGTTTAGTTTTCGTGATAAGCTTATGGAAAGTTCCTTGTATGCGTGCAAATAAGCATGAAAAATGCTTGGAATATGCACAAAATTTGGCTTAATACGCGAAATCAAATGATAAATAAATGAGAGGTAATAATAAAATTCTGTCTAAAAATCACTGACTGAACAATTCTTTATTAGACTAGTTTCGCCTTTTACGGCATTATCAAGAATAATGATAATTCTTGATAATGCTGAAAAAGGCGAAACTAGTCGAATAAAGAATTGTTCAGTCAGTGATTTTTAGACAAGTTTTTATTATTACCTCTCATTTAAATATGAACTATCACAGAGTAGACTCATCGTCCATTGAATTTATCAAATGATAAAGTTTAGGAAGTCATAAATAAGAAGAACAGTAAATCTTCATTTCTCTAATTTCAAAATAAGCATACGTCAGTAAACCATCACATTGAAACAATACATTACAGAACATTAAAATTATTATTTTATATTTTTTAAACGTGAACAATCAAGTCTGTTTCAAATGTTCAGTCGTCTAATTGTTTCTTTTATCATTTTTGCGTTCTAGAATATTTTTGCAAGTGATAAATGTCCCTCTATATACGTTAGGCCAACTGGGCAGAGTTTGAACAAGGGTGCTATGATAGCATTTATAGTTTCTGTCAAAAACTCTGCCGTCCCATTATAGAAACTGTCAATTCGACACAAACTTCAAAGACTAGTTGATTATTTGATATATTTTCAAACCACAGTGACAAAAAACTGACCAAAGTCACAATTATTATTGATTATTTATTAGCCTCATATTTTGTGAGTATTAAATTTGGTCGGATTCACGATCTTATCACTTCCGACGCATTTTGGAACGCAGGTTGAGTGCACTACTCTTAGGAAAATATGGTAAATGTGCCAATTATATGCATCATACTAGATCTTAGGTGAAATATGATATAACCCCTGAAAATAGCTCGAATTTGCCTAAAATTAGGCAGTTATTTGAATTCATATATAATCCGGTCCCTAATAATTGACTATCGTGTACTAGATGTCTCAACCATTGAATTCGTGTTTTTAATGTTTCAGAATCAATAGAATTCTTCTCTTTGCCAGTACACAACTGGCAAAGAGAATACTCAGTTTGCTTTTTCACAAAGCAAATCCAACATATATCACGTTATACGTCAGAACAACTATTTAACTTTCAAGTTCATCATGAAGCTTCAATGGTGCTATCACTTTCTGAAATATGAGTTCCTTCAACCCACTTCAATTCCCTCTCTGGTTAAATTCATGATATAGGACGTATTTTCACACCAAGGATTTCTGTCACATGCTAGCAGTGACCCATATTGGAGCTTCTTTCTGCTTGAATTGTATGAGGAAGAAATCCTGTAAACTTGCCCTAACGTATCCTGGAAGATGAATTCCAAGGAATTTATCCCTGAGGGCGTTTAACGATGGCACAATTTTGGAAAATACAAGATTTTCATCAGTGTAATCGGTAATAGTAAAAATGCTTATCGATGGGAAAGTAGATGTTTGCTCAGAAACATGAAAATGCAAATGTACCTATGTAAAAATCCTTCGATAAAAACACCACAAATTTTGATGGCAATCATTCAAGAAGTGAAGAAAACATTATACTTTCTAGTTCTTTTAAACGTGTTTTCGTATGTATGAAAACTATTTACAGCTATGTTTCCTGTTGTGGAGCTATTTAGAAGTAGCTACATCTTCTGAATAATAACTCTTGATGTAAGACTTACTATTGATATATATTTATTGCAAGACTTATTGTTCATTAGTACTAAATCCCCATGCAAGACTTACAATTGAAAAATATTTATTCCAGGACTCACTTCGCATCAGTAGTGAGACTTAGTTAGACATTGTTACGTTTCATTCAGACATACTATCGATAGAGTGTTATTGCAAGACTTAGTATTCATCAGTAGTTAGTACCGATACAAAACTTACTATTGATAAATACTTATTGCAAAATTAATATCTCATCAATTAGTCTTACTCAGACATTGTTATGTTTTATTTAGACATACTATTTGTACAGTGTTATTGAAAGACTTGGTATTTATCATAAGGTAGTCTCGATGCAAGACTTACTATTGATGAATGCTATTTCCAAAATTAATATTTCATCAGTAGTTGGTCCTACTTATTTGGACATACTATTCATATAGTGTTATTGCAGGACTTATATATACTTATTTCAAGACTTACTATTGATAAATACTTATTGCAAGATTAACATCTCACGAGTAGTGAGACTTAGTTAGGCATTGCTATGTTTTATTTGGACATACTATTTATATAGTGCTATTGAAGGCTTAGTAAAGGCTTAGTATTTATCACTAGTTAGTCTCGATGCAGGACTTACAGTTGATAAATACTTATTCCAAGACTTACTTCTCATCAGTAGTGAGACTAACTTATGTTTTATTTAGATATACTATTGATATAGTGTTATTGCAAGACTATTGCAAGAATAACATCTTATCAGTAGTTAGTCTTACTTAGACATTGCTGTTTCATTCAGATAAATTACTCATATTCAGTTATGGCAAGACTAAGTATTTATCAGTAGTTAATTTCGATACAAGACATATTATTGATAAATACTTATTCCAAGATTAACATCTCATCAGTAGTTAGTCTTACTAAGACATTGTTATGTTTCATTTAGACATACTATTTTTATAGTGTTATTGCAAGACTTACTATTGATAAATACTTATTGCAAAATTAACAGTAGCTAGTCGTCCTTAGAATTGTTATGTTTTATTCAGACATTCTATTCGTATTTAGTTATTGCAGGACTTAGTATTTACCAGCAGTAAGTCTCGATCTAATGCTTACTTTTGATAAATACTTATTGCAAAACTTACTTCTTATCAGTAGTGAGTTTTGCTCAGAAATTGTTATGTTTTATTTAGACATACTATTGATATAGTGTTATTACAATTTACCAATCTCGATGCAATGCTTACTTTTTATAAATACTTATTGCAAGACTTACTTCTCATCAGTATTGAGTCTTGCTTCGATAATGTTATGTTTTATTTAGACATACTAATGATATATATATATATATATATATATATATATATATATATATATATATATATATATATCTATTGAAGGACTCACTTTTAATCAGTAGTGAGAACTTAGACATTGTTGTGTTTTATTTAGCCATACTATTAATATATAGTTATTGCAGGACTTGATGGAATACTCATTTCTGATAAACACTTATTGCAAGACTTACTCATCAGTAATGAGTCTCGATGCAAGATTAACTCTTGATAAAAAGTTCAGTAATGTGTTTTGCACAATACATATTAAATCACAGAAATATGCAAAGGATTTTAATATAACGTTAGCCAATTGCAGAATGTCAAGTTAATTGAATTGACTTCCCCTCCTTTGAATTACATAACCTGAAAATAGACAGGCAATCTTTCGCGGGACGTGTAACGGGGCAATTTAAACGAGAATAATAGGGTATCTTGTCAGTTTGATGTATGAAAAGGTGCCTAGTACAGTAATTCGAGGATTAACTAGCGCAGAAGGCGATGACTGGAACGGTTGTTACCAAATGAATAGAGGATTTATTGTAGCTTTAATAAAACTCACCCGCCGAAGACGTACGGTGACGGGGTTCTGCGATAATTTTTCTGCTTCGACAGTGAAACCTGCTTCAGAGGTCGCACAATTCTACTTTCAGTGGAAGCTAATGGTTTCAATTATCGTTAGTTCCGGTTTGAAAAGACGTTTTGATTGTTGAAATAAATGGATACCTAGAGAGAGCATTTTTCTTCGTCTTTCCGGAAGGAATTTATCTTAAAGAATTATTCTGGTTGTAAACAATCTAAGATAGAAAACTAACGATTTCTAAAGTGGAATACTGAACAAATATTCTACAGAGATATTTTGAATAAATCTATTCTATTTGAATCCTACAGATCGAATTTCTGTAGGATTCAAACCTCCAATTGTGTGAAATCAGATATGAAAAACTGTAATTAGATTCTGAAATAAACCACGAGCACGGCCGACTTTAAGCAGGCCATGAAGAGCGTAGTCCGGCGGTGTTGCCAAAATCGAGCCGGTGGTCTACTCTCCTAGTCGGTTGCTCCCAAATTTTCTAGCATCATTTCAGCTCTTTCTGTGTATTCTGAACGAATAAAAAATATTATTGGTATTCATAACATACTAAATATTATTCCTGTGTATATATTTCTTATCAACATAATAATAAACTTTTCTGGAATATCCACACTGTCTGGAATATCTTTGTATCTTGTCAACGAATTTTCTTTGAAACCAACTATCCATTTGAAGTCAACATGTCTTCACTGTACATTCACTGTAATTTCGTTACTTATCGTACTTATCGTCAACTTAAATTAAGAAAGTAAAAATGAATTCTTCTGTTAATTGAACCCATTTTAACATTTCAAAAATCAGGACTATTTATTTTACTGTAGTAATTGAGAATTAGATCTTGAAAATTGACAATTGAATCTTACTGTTCAAAAATGTTATCAAATGATCATTGGGAGCTGAATCATTTGTCGGCCTTTTTTCTGGTCTTTTCCTAGGTAAGAACACATTTTTTGACAAATGATGCGGTAAATTTTGAAAAATAGAAGGTACCCTGTGAGGACTAATCTGGTTCTTTTGAGTATGCTTACAATGCCACCAGGTGAAACAAATTTCTTTTCCCTGATGATATCAGTTTCAATGAATCTGCAAGGCACAAAAAACTGAATATTTTGTTGTTGTCCAATTATCTGGTGGTAGAGATTTCATCCATTTACTCTCTAAAATTTCATGTTTAGGGAAACTAATGGTCGATATTGGTTGCCCACCCGCCTTCAGAGTGCTGTTATAATTTGATTTACAACCAGGAATGCAAGAAGTTTTCGTCATTTTAAGAGAATATACTTATTAGAAACTCAGCCATTCCAAGCTTGAAACTAACTAAATCATCTACATAATATATAGCTTTAACACTATATTTCACAAAAAAATTATTTGTAAGTAATCCTTACTCAGAACACAACACAAATTTGATTTCGGTTCGATTAAATCGGTGCACACAAAACACTTCGTTTTTATAATTTGATGTCATGTTATCCATAAACTATCATCACTAGCACCTATATTACACTACAAAATTGATGAATAGAAGGAGTAGGCAGATTGAGGCCTTGTCAGAGGGACATTTCCTTGTGGGGAAATAGTACTCCAAATTTCTAAACAGCTTAGTGAGCAATTGGATTTAAATAATTCACTATTGATGACGCTTTTCAAGAAAAGAACTCATTTCAGTATTGAAGGCTTCAAGAATAACTCTATGGTTGATAATCTTCTTATAAATTATATTGTTGCTTATAAATAATTAACAACTCAGATTTGTTGTTGAATCTTTTTCTGTTAGCGTCTGAAGAAGTCTGTTATACTGACGAAATATGTCATGTTATGACAGCAAAAGTGAAAATCAAGTTCAAGTTTTAAATTATACTATAGAAAAACAACCTTGAAGGTACTTACAAAATGATGAGTTCCTCCAAATATGAGAAATTGTTGGAGAAACTTCGAGATACTGCATAACTTTTGATATCAGCCAACTTTCTGTGACTCAGAAACAAATTGATTTTTGTAAATCGATATATTCGCCTTTATTTTAAGTATTATTTCATGAAGGAGTTGTATTGAACTATTGGTAATGTATAAACAAGCCGAAATTTATGTCGAATATAAAGTAAAATTTCGTCTGAATTGGTACATAAATTTGATAAGGAATACATGAAAGGTGTTCCAGCAGTTCAAAGCCCTGTGCGAATGTATAGTGTATAGTTAGTACTGATAGATGAATGATTATTTTTCGGAAGGAATGCTTAAATGACAAAATCTTTATGAACGAGGCTAATTTCATCAATTTCATACTGAAATTTCAAAAGATTTCGAGAAAAATTGTAGTAAGTGATCATGTGAACTGAGTTCTATATAAAGCTTGTTCCATTTTCATATTTATATTGAAGCTTATTCTGGAGCTAGATGCTTTAAAGCTCATGAGTTCTATGGCTATGTAGAATGTTGTTACGCCATTTTGAGAAGCTACACATTGTTCCATACAACACAGGGAGTGTGTGTATGTGAAACTCTCAATACTGCTCTGCTTCCTAAACTTGTTTTCTACAACTCTAACATTTCATCCACCCTCATAAATATAATTTCTAATGTTTGAAGTCTGAAAAGCGAAATACCCTCATCACACAGATTGAAGGGAGATTATTTCACATTCCATAGTTCAGTAATAAAAGAACAATTCCAGTTATTCGCAAATTAAACCACAAACTTCAAGGCTGCAAGTTTGCAGTCATCGCCACTGAAAGAGAAAGAGATACTTGCCTTGCTTCGAAATATTAAATTTTGAACACCAAAGGAAATATTTATTAAAGGACTTTTCCTTAATTCTATAGCGAAGATACTTGCTCTTTCCGCATTCCTCAGATTAAAACTTGTGCATGTATATTTTAGACGATTCTGGGAGAAAATCTGATGCTGGAATATTTGAAGTTGAAATATATAACGCTATAACCGTGAATTTCCGAGAATTCGATTTAAAATGGCCTCATTTCGTGGAAGTCCTCATTCTTTTTTAGACTTCAGATCAAAGGTATGGGCAACTTCACCGCTAAACTTTTTCCTCTAGTTACATATTCCAGCTGAATTGGGAAACGTGAACTATTATTATTATTTAACCGGAATTAACTTTTATCGAGAATAGTGCTTCATGACAAAGGCACAAGATATAAGTAACGGGTGTTTTTTTTAGAGGTATAGAACTTTAAGTTGGCATTACTGTTGAAGATGGCGACCGATTTAACAGCTGAGAATGATTTATTCTCAGTTTGGTTTGGCAATTCATCATGAATAGACTCAGGTCTGAACAACGCTTGCAAATAGTGCAATTTTATTTCGAAAATAATGGTTCTGTGCGGAATATGTATCGCGCGAATTTTGTTCAGCGATGAAACGCATTTCTGGTTGAATGGCTACGTCAACAAACAAAACTGCCGCATTTGGAGTGAAGATAATCCTCAAGTGTATGTCAAAACACCGTTACATCCAGAAAAACTGACTGTTTGGTGCGCTTTATGGGCTGGTGGAATCATTGGTCCGTACTTCTTCAAAAACGATGATGACCAGAACGTTACAGTCAATGGTGATCGGTATAGAGCCATGATTACTAACTGTTTCATTCCTGAATTAAACAACCATGATGTCCTGGAGCTGTGGTTTCAACAAGACGGCTCAACATGTCACACAGCTCGTGTCACAATCGATTTATTGAAAGACACGTTTGGTGACCGCCTAATTTCACGTTTTGGACCTGTGAATTGGTCTCCAAGATCTTGTGATTTAACACCGCTAGACTACTTTCTGTGGGGGTATGTAAAGTCATTGGTCTATGCGGATAAGCCACAAACGCTTGACCATTTAGAATACAATATTCGCAGTGTTATTGCCGATATACGGCCATATATGTTGGAAAAAGTCATCGAAAATTGGACGTCCAGATTGGACTACATCCGAGCCAGCCGTGGCGGTTATATGCCAGATATCATATTCAAAATGTAATGCCACAAGATTATCTTTCAAATAAAAAAAATTCTTATCAATCGAATGATCCATCGTTGTTTTATTGCAATTTAAAGTTCTATACCTCTAAAAAAACACCCTTTATATGTAGAACAAAAACTTTTATATTCAATGAAGAATACTCGGATGCTTTCACAAAAATTATATTGAATTATTACTTGACATATGTTTCGAAGTATTAGGTACCCCATTTTCGAAAGACAGACTCATAATTCACTGTAATTTTTGTGGAACTAAGACAAGTGTATTCTATTCAAAATATTCAACAATGTCTCACCAAGAGATCAGCGTAAATCCAATCAATTTCAAAAAGTTGTATCACAAATCAAAAACGATTAGGAATATTTTCAAACATAGTTACCAGATAATTCTTTGAGTATAAAATCATGTTTAATTATGAATATCCCAAGCAAAACAATTGACAATTGCAAAAAAGCACTTCTCGATTATAATCATGAGAACATCATGAAATAATAGTTGACCTATAGTGGATATGAAGTACTATTACCTTTATTTATTTGAGAAGTTTCTAATTATAGAAGAATGTCAAAATTTGAATCCAAAATTTTCAATTTTTAACAGAATTTCTAACACCTCATTCTCTTTTGTCAGAGCAATTCTAAAATACAACATAACGTTTAGCCTGAATGGCAGTTCTTAAGATTGAATATAAACTTAAATTCAAACACTTGAACTTTTGATTTACACTTTATTGACAATAACATGACACGTTTCGTCGTTACAAACGACTTGTTCAGATGCTTACAGAATATAAAAGGCAATAAATATAAATCAAATAATATAAATAAAAATACGTCAATAAAGTGTAAATCATACGTTCAAGTGTTTGAATTTAAGTTTATATTCAATTACAATGGATTTACATCAAGTAACCGCCAACACTATTAAATAGTTCTAGAGATTTCATTTTTCAATTCAACCGAGAACTTTGTCAATACAGGATGTTTTTTCTCAAGGTAATATAATTTTTAAGACAGATAATATAGTATTATTGCCATGAGTTCAAAAACATTTTCACTTATTCATTTATAAATTTATTTGAATAATATTCTTCTAATATCTTATTATTATTTTACATAAAAACACTATATTTACATAAAAACTACTGAACACTATTTGTATCTTCATATAAGCTACATTATCTGTACGATATTTCATCATGTTAGAATTAGATTCATAGTCCAATTTAGATTCAGTGGCAATGGATTCTCCTTCCCTATCTCTGCTAATCCCATATGGCATTACTGTCAGCAATTTTAGTAGACATGACATTACCCAGAACGTATCAAATCACTTTATATAAGATTTCGCAATGATAGTCGACCAAGCCATATGACAATTTCCGTTTCAGACAAGTTCGCAAAAGGTCTTCTAATTTTGTCTATGGACCACAGAACACGTGAGAGAAAATTGGGTACGTCAGTAAGTTATCACGGTTCTGATATACTGAAGGCACATTCACATTCATCTATTCAATTAAAGTGTATAACTGATCAAAAATCCGCTGAATCAATTACCTGTATATCTATAGATTGTATGAAATATCTCATATTCTCCTCATTTGAATGTTATAAGTTTCCATAAGTACCTTCACCACCAATCATCACTATTAACCATGAAATGGTCGTACTTGTTATGAACAAACTACAGATGTCACTATACAATTAATTTCGATACATAATATCACGAAGTATAGATATATATCTATACTTCGTGCATAATATGGTTAATTGACATCAATCACAGAGTATGTTCTGATATACATTGGGAGCACTGTTCAGTGCTCTTATAGGCGAGAAATTCGTTGCGTAATGGACTGATTGTACACTGTAGTATCCTATATCAATATATGATTCATAAATCGTCGCCATTTTTTTTCTGTGATCACTGGCGTTTTCAGGGTAAGGCATTGTTACCAACCGTAGGATTTAAATCGTATTTATACAATCTTTTTGGCTCTTGTACAGTGTACGATGGAGTAATCATAACGGTACGCAAATTATGCGATGTTTTCAAATATTCGAGCCATAGTAATAACGAAGTGAAAATAAATGACAAATGTATGATATAACATGTATGTGTGTAATATGTATGAATATATCCATTCTGTGTATTTAGCGTTCTCTATGGAAATGGGAATTCCAACACAATCTGACAGTCACCCAAGTACAAAATAATGAATACAGACTCTGATAGTGACTAGATAAAGTTGTAATCATAAAATTAAAATATGAAACTATATGTGATTACGCAATAAGTAATCTGATTATTGTTGTGTATAAATCAGAAAATAAATATAAGATCAATACTTTTTCAAGACTGAAATTACAAATTAGGAATTTAATTTGTAATAATTTTGATACCGATGTGAGTGCCTCAGATCAGTATCCAAAAAAAAGATACTATTTTCTAAAGAAGGTGGTACTATGGTGCTAACAATTCTCGATCACATGGAAATTGGAATTGTCACTTTTGTAATGATGCATGAAAGATTTGACAGTATCAATTATAACTAGCAATATGTTATTATTATTGACGTAAGAAACTGAAACTATCGTCTAATTGAAGGTAAATAAAGTTATTGTTATTGTTAAATTGTAGGTACATCGCAAAAGTTACGATTTGAATCAACTGAAATGGAGAATTGTTAGCATCAGAGCTTACCAAATCAATGTATAGTATAACTTTTATTCGTATACAAACTCGAGCTCTAAAATCTTTATTTATTGAAATACTATTTTCTCATATCTGAAAATATGAAAATTCAGTTATAAATTTTAATGCTAAATATTGATTCATTCATCCATTGAATGATAACTATTGATTCAAAATTATAATTATATTCCCTTTTTAAATTATTAACGATTGTTTATTGAAAATTGTTGATTTCTTTAGGTAAAATTTTTTTCTTTAAAATGTTGGTAGAATACGATCATTTCTAGTCCACGCTACGATCCTCTAAAAAACAAAGTTGGCTACACTGAGTGTTTTGATCACGTGAGCGACAATGTCCAGTGATTTAACGGCTTGCACTATTGATAAACATTATTATTATTGAATATTGTTTTTCAAAGATACCGGTTGTTAAAAATAAATATGGAAAATTTAATGAAATTGTGTTTATTGAAATGTAAAACCAATACTATGTATGAAAATTCGATTTCCATCAGCTAGCAATTATTTTCAAGTGAAATAACAAATGATCATTTTCTGAAATAAGTTCATAATTTTTATCTTACTTAACCTCATTCGAAGAATTTGGTGACGAAGTTTCAAATACATTGTTTATTTTACTTCAAAACAATATTTTTGATTGATAAAAAGTGTACCTACTCTAATTATGCGATTGAGATAATTGACAATTAACTTAATCGCATAATTAAGTAGATGTCAATAATTATTAAATAATTAAATATAACGATGTTCAAATAATTTTTTTCGTTGAACAGATAACTTTTACGTTGTATGAATATTGTAATAATATCGAGTCAAAACACCGAAAAAAGTTGGATAACACTGGACTGCGTTTCTTTTCAAACAGTTGCCAGTATAGCTAAATATAAAGAAATAGTTTCCCCGTATACGGGAATGACGTCACACAGTTCTTGTGCATATCGGAATATAGCCAACATCGTCAAAATGAGTCGAATAAGGATTATGAATCTAGCGGTATGAATAGGTACTACGACTAAAACATTTACAGTTTACTTTTTAATGGTATTGTTGAATCATGATGAAAATTCGTTTGAAATTTGTGGAGAGAAAAAAAGCGATATATACTTCGAAGAGAAAGTGGAAATTTTCTAATGGAAACTACCTGATTTCTTGGGAAAATCGACAACTTCATTTTGTTAGTATATTTTTAAAATTAAAAGTAAAAATGCGTTCGTGCACTTTTCAAGCGAACCAATTTGGTGTAATAATATTATTACTACTCACTGGAACAAAAATTCGACAGCAAGTCGCTCTTCATATTTATTCAATACAGCCCATTTTTCCCAAGGAATTCAAAGATTTCCAAAAGGAAAAAAGAAATTCAATTCAACTTCGGATTGGACTTTCTGCTATTTCCGATAATTCCAAAGTTCCTGAAGGGAAATTCGTGTACGTTCCACCGCCATGCGACCCACATCCAGCCGAGGAATTGTCCAGACAGTTTTCCCATGCAAGCCGGAAAAGCGAACAAGAAATAATTGAAGGAGACAACAATAGAATAGATCCGCCTGCAGTTATTTCAACTTGTCTAGTTGGCGAATAGACTGAGCCTTGTTGCCAACGTCTTTCTTCTCTACTTATTGCCAACATTACATATTAATTTTTTTTATTTGATCGTATTAACGTCGGCAATAAATAGGTACGAGATCTTTTCGAAAAATTATATGATCTATTGAAGAAGTTACATAAATTACAATATAATGGAAAACAATTGGCTGAATTCCACGAAATGCTCAAATCTACTAATTCTAGCCCGAAAAATATGTTGAGAGAATCGAACAAATTTTGTGGAATCTAATTGAAGTTTCTTTCCTGATCTGCAAAGAGATTAAACCAAATCGACTCAATAATTCGTTATGATTGACTCCTCTCTGAGGATAAAGTTTATCCTCTCTCCAAACTAAGAATTTCAAGAATCTTGTTGAAATCATGTCCAAAAGTTATTGAATAAACCTCAGCTAATCCACGCTTGAATACCTTGAGCTTACTTATATTCTTGATAAAACTCGGAAATCCAAAATTTATGTGTATCGAATTCTCTATAAAGTATACACTTTTCTATATTTGAAAAGCCAACAAGCTTTTTCATAAAGAGTGTCAGCATTTCTAGTGAGATAAGCGTGCACATCATTGACACGTGACATTTTTTATAACTTTATATGGAAACAATTTATTCTTAATTTCAAATATGAATATATTCGTAGTATGAAGAATTTTCTATTTTTGTGTCATAACCTCTAAAGATTTCAACATTCTTCCCTTTGAAGTGTATGTATCTATTACATTTGCAAATTGATCGCATAGCCCTATACTGTAATTTTTGTAGCAGTTGGGTTTTTTCTTTGCTCAAACCCAATGAGATTCATTATTATTGACTAATTCCATTTGTAACAACTGCAATATTTCAGGTTCTGCAATATTTAATCTGCGATTTTTTTGAAGACTCACAATTCACAAGAAATCACAAAAAAATTGTATAATTTTCTGCTTCCGTAATTTGTTTGAGTAGTTTATTATTCCCTACATTGGAAGATACAACAAAGCTGATAATTTTGTTTTTTTTTCAATCGAAAACAATTGAATTTTCATGCACTTAAACTCGAAAATTGTGGAGCTCGATTTTTTTAAAGTCAGTGTAGACCCCATCGAGTTGCCTGTGGACCTCTGGGTCCACTTGGATCACTTTGTGAGATTCTAATATTTCCGAAGTATATGAAACTTTAATAAAAATTCGAAACTCACCGTCAATATCCACACGAACATACGACCTTTTTTACCATGTAAAATCCACCTAAAATGAGGAACTCCGATTTTAATGGTTAACAGAACTGTTATTGGCGTTCAAAACTTTTCAATGATTGATTCACCCAGTATCAGATCGGTTGCATTCAAAAATTCAGTTAAATATGGTGTGTTACTTCCTATAATTTTCGAACAATCAGAAGCAATAACGAAAGCAATAAAAAATCTCTATCTCTTTCTACTACTTGTAATGTTTATACCTAATCATTTTGGAAAAAATATAGACTACGGTGAACGATTTACATTTTTTTAAATTAACACACTTGTCTTAGGTTTCACAATATATTAAAAACTCTACCTATGTTTCGGGTGGTGAACTCATTATCAAGAGTATACAATATTACTGTAATATTGCGTACTATTGATAATGGGTTAACCAACCGAAACATGTGGAGTTTTTAATATATTTAGTGAAACTTAAGTTTGTTAATTTTTAATTTATTGATTTTATCATAACGTTTCAGGAAAAGGTAAGTTCCGTGTGATTCAGTTTTTGTTAGCGTTCTGATGGAAATATTCACAATATTTAGTCCACCTAGATGACTAAAAATTCTTTAATAATTGATGAGGCCGATACTTGATGTAAATAGATAAACATAATAAAACAATTGTTAAACTGATTTACACATATATTAAAAATAATACTTCATGACGTTCGTTTCGATGAGATTCACCTTTTTCAAATGCTACGTGCAGACTAATGACAATTTCTCGAATACATACAATATATAAACTTATAAGTACAGAGAAAACAGGTAGATAACAGGTAGAAGGGATCAATTCAGGCTGAACTATTATATAGTAAACTAAGTAATTTTGAAAAGAATGAAAATGGGGCTTGAGGTATGATCGATTTGGCTGTTCAAAAGGTTGCCAAAAAAAATATTCTGGCAACCTTTTGAACAGCCAAATCGATCATACCTCAAGCCCCCTTCTCAATCTTTTCAAAATTACTTAGTTTACTATATAATAGTTCAGCATGAATTGATCCCTTCTACCTGTTATCTAACCTGTTTTCTCTGTATTCATAAGTTAAGTTTATATATTGTATGTATTCGAGAAATTGTCATTAGTCTGCACGTAGCATTTGAAGAAGGTGAATCTCATCGAAACGTACGTCATGCAGTATTATTTTTAATATATGTGTAAATCAGTTTAACAATTGATATGTAAAAGACATGCATTCAGATGGAGCCAAGCTTCGTTTCCTTTCTTTAGGAACACTTTTACCATACGACTCGTTAGACAAACAGGTCCGTTTATAAAAAGAAGGCCACCATTTATTGAACTCCAAAATTTCTTCAGTTTTTAGGTTTTCCACTTCAAAATTTGAGCTAGCATTTCCTATAATGCTGGAGTATTCTTGTGGGACATATATTCTATCACATTTTTTTAGCTTTCTTTTGATTACCCCAAAGTTTCTATCATTAGGAAGGTAAGAGTGTCCTCTCACAGGGAAAAAATGTGTTACTTCTTTAAAACGTCCACTGTTTACCAAGGCCAAGGAAAACGCAAAATAGTATGGTTCTTATTCTGCCCTGGGCAACCATCAGAGAATAGTTAAAGGGTATCTACTGACTCAGGAATTGAAGAGGTTATGTATTTATGTAGCATGGAGCACACTTCATTGACACCTTTTTTACCCTCACCCTCATGGTACATGTAAAATTTAGACTTTTGTGTTTTCATGTTGTGAATTCCAAAACAGTTAACCCATAACTGTCTAAGATAAAATATGTCTTGTACAGGCAAATGTGGTAGAGGAAGATTTTGCATGAAGTCAAAACTGATGCCCACAATATTTTCATTTTTTCTGCATAACTCTTGAACCTCTTTTATTTTGGTGTAAAACTTTTTGGCTCTTCGTGAATGAACAATTTTTTCTGCAACTGCGGCTTTTTTGGCTGGTTCTGAAAGGCTTGTACTTTTAATTTTTACGCCAAGCTCTTCACATTTAATACATGTATCAACCTGGGGGCGTCCAAACCGTAAGTTGAAATTTTCTTTAAAATATTTAAGAAAAAACTCATACTTAACAAACAGTGTTGGGTGTTTTTTCATGTAAAGCTCATGCATGGTTTTTACATTTAGCCTACTGTCCAAGTATTCAATTTGTTTTCCTCCATAATGTGTATTTTTTACAGGAAAAGAGAGTATATGATCATGGATTGCCTAACAGATCTCAGGTTTTATAGCATTGGCTTTTTCATTCATTCCCCTTTTATCTTTAGGAAGACTTCCTTGAAATAATAGGTCACACAGTCTACGAACTCGACCTGCAGAAATGCCATGCAATGAAATGTAGGCTTGTTTACACACATTTATTTTGGTGCCTTGTTTCAAAACAAAATACTTAAAACTGCATTGCCTTGATTTAGGGTTATCTTGTCGAGGTCTGTGAGCTTTCTTGTCATGTTTCTCTATCAAGCTTTGTAAGAAAATATCTTGTTCGTCTTTGGAGCTCAAATTATTAAACTGGCTAAGAATATTTACCTGGTCATCTTCATCGAACAAAGAAAAACACTTCAATCTGCACTTGCATCTTTCACCAGTAACCCTTTTCTGAACTAAGTCACCTTTCCAGTTTATATGTTCGACACCTTTTACTTTCGAGGAGCGAATAATGTTCCGTTTATGTGTGTCAGGATTTCGTATTCTCTTCTTTGACTTTGTTTTATTATGAAAAATTCTTGTTGTAATTATTTCATAAAATGTTAAGAGTTAAATATCTCCAGATGTATCACATACGTCACTGAATAATATTATAAGAACCTGATTCATATATCTGCTTATTCTAGGAAATCATGCGCTTCAATTTGAGTAGGTAAATATTTTCTATGACAGTTTTATTTGCTCACCTACGATAGCAGTCGTTCACAAGTACCAGGAAGTGAGTTGGTTTGTGTTGGAGAACAGAAATTTGAGGAAGAACACTCAGACATTGATCTCTACGCAACCAAATTTGTTTGAAATTGTTCTAGTTTTTACGCTATAAATATTTTCAAATACATAAGGCCACTTCACGTCGTAACGGAATCCAAATCAAGTTTGGAGTTTCAAGAAGAAACCAAAAATCAGTCCTTATTCTTTCTTATTTCTTTTTATGGTGGGTTCATTTATCCCAAGAATTTTCCAATTCTTAGTTAACTCTTCATTTCCTCACTAAAATCGTTAATTAATATAAATAATACACAAGCTACAATACAAAATTACGAAGATCTGCAGTGTTATATATATTAGTGCGAATCATGATTTGAAATGTGTGGTTATGATTATGTTATAGTGTTTTACGTTTTCGTTAAATTGATTAATTCCAGAATTTTTATCATTTGTCTTTCTATGACATATTAGCAGCAATATACATACATTCAAACATATTTCAGTTCAGTAGTATGGCGATGCCGAAGCTCGAATCTCTGGTTGTATACCCCATCTACAGTGTTCAATACTGCCCAAATTTTAGGTTGATGAATACTGTCTTATCGGCACTCAAATCTCTAGCGAGGGCCGTTAGAAGGCGCCTCGGTCGTATCCATTGAAAGATCTCATGCCATGGCTGCCTAGTTCGCTTGATTTTCTCGTTTCTTGGTAGAAATGTTGCTAATTTTAACATTTTTAGTCAGTTCGGGGGTTAAATTGTAGTGTGTTATGGTTTTTCATTAACTGTTTCAATCTCCAGTGTCCGTTTTTTGTATAAGTGCTTGGTTTACCTGGAATTATCGGTAAGTTTAACAGATTTCTTGGTTATGATTTTTATTTTGTTGATAACATGATTTGTTTATGTTGATTATAACCTCTAAGTTCAAACTGAATTGATAAGGAGAACCTATTTATATGTATACAAACATTTACCTCAAGATACTATGAGCAGAAATATTAATTTCCTATCAATATATTTTGCTTAATTGTTGCAAACTGTCAAATGGAATTCTTGGTATACCGAAATCTTCACTAATGGAATCTTTCAACAATAGAAAACTGCATTAGAAATGGAATGTTGAAATTTATGTAGGTGTGAAGTAACAACAATGATACTTTTTGAATATTCATATATTTTGTATAAATATTATGTTCGTTCTATTTTTATTAAGTGCAAAATAGGATTAGCTCAACAATTCCGTCATTCAAAATAACATACTTATTATTAGTAATAGGTATAGTTAATGAGGGATTAAATTTAAATTATTTACACTGCTTCTTTCATGAATACAAACATATTAGTATGTGGTGCTTTAGTCATTGATGTATTCATACTGGGTTTTTGAAGCATTGTTTAATTACTTATTTATTACAATTTAGAATTTCACTTTCAATTTTTATGCAGTTATACATAGTGTATTGTGTGTTAAGTGTAATCATTTTGATATTTTCATACTGCCTTGATCAGATAATCACAATTCAAAAACAACGATAAAATCATATTTCACTTGTGATCGTACCTGTTACAAAATTCATTAAAAACGCCAATAAAACTGCTATAAAGTGTACTTAATCAAGTAGGTATATCTAGAATTATTAATTTATAATTTAGGTTCATTTCGCAAATGATGTGACTAAGTAATTTAATTTTAAGCCAGTTTTTGTCGAGTCTTATCAAGTTGCAAGTTTAGCCATATGAGTACACACATAAGTACTTATATGAGTATCTCTATATACCTTGAATTCTTTTTATTGATAAACCTACTTCTTTCTAGTTATTCGAGTGAAATAAAATACTTAGAAAATATAAATGTCTATAAGACAATCACGACTCATCTTGGTATATCATTTAGTGTTTGATGAGGAAGTTCTTAAATCAAAAATAATACCTGAAGTTATTGAATACTTATAATCTAAATGTCGTATGTCACTATTTTGTCACAACATTTGAAGTTACTGATGCAAGAATGTCTTTTGTCTGGTTCATCTGAATTGAGTAATTTTCGAAAAAACGGAACCTATAATCCTAATTTTTTCAAATTCGATTTTTGTTTGAAATTTATCTAATGAGCATATTGTTATTGTTTGAATTGTCTTCGTTAAGAATAAAATACTATGGACTCTTAGGATACCACCAAATTTCGGTCAATTTATTCGGTTGTTTCGATAATAGCCTCTACATTAAATCTCACACATCTGAAAATTTACCATATACTCCTGTCAACTCAACTCCACATCTTCAATGATTCATTATGTACCAGTTTCCAATTATATATTTCGACAAGTTCGATGGTACTGTGGACATGAAACTTTTTGAATTAATGATTTTAGTTTTGAGTTAAATTGGTGAATAAAGCGGGGCGAACCGGGAGGCGTGACAAGTAACCCTTCGAATGTAGACCGCTATCCTCTTTTAACCGAATACAAAGTTAGGCCGGCTCGTTCAGTAGGATTGGGCCACTTGGACAAGCGTTGCCGAATGTGCGAATCTGACCAGCTGGCGTCTTTACAACTGTCGAGGCTTAGAAATTTTATTGCATCTACAAGATGTGAACTAAGCCTGCGATAGAACTTTATAAACCGAAAAAAAAACTGAGTGAAAGTTATTGTTTGTCCCATTTGGGGGATTTGTTCACAGCAATATATGGGGTTACAATATGGAGTAAAAAAGAGTTAATCAAAAAATTTCAAAATTACCGAAATTTCAAAAAAATTTCAAAAAAAGACTGAAGCACCTTTTACTATATCAGCAGAACATGTAATAAGATATAGTAAATAGAATATAATAATTGCAGTGTGGTTCTGTGTAAGTGTGCGCTTCGAGGATTGTGACGACGCATGCACGTGTATGAATTGTTAGTGTATATTTGCATTGCTTCTTTATAATTTATAATTTTTGATTTATTTATGTTTTTTCTCTCTTTATCAGATGTTTTCTTTTAACTCTAATGGTATTTTAGATATTTATATAAATGTTATTTTGTTTTAGTGAATTCTAGGAATTCTCTTTTTTTTTTTTTAAATATGTATCATACTACTTCTTTCGTTCATTTCTTATGTTTGTGTTAACATTTTTTTTTCTTCTCTACTTTATTTTCATTTACTTTCCTGAGGTTAGATGGAAGAGTAGCTTATGCTAAATCTCGCCTCTTCTTATGTAGCACAATTTGTGTGACAATAAAGACGTTTATTATTATTATTATTATTATTAATTAATCATTCTATAGTGAATTTTGATCAAATAATTTTTTTTGATAACTCGAAGACGAGAGAATGATTGCAATTTGTTACATTTCTTCACTGTCTTATTCATTTGAAACTTAACCATTAATTTTTGTTATAAAAGTGATATTTCATATGTGTGTGAAACTGGCCACCGCTTTTCCCCAGCCACCAGTTTCTAAAGTGCGCACACACGCCACGATCGGCGGGATCTAATAAAATATGATATTGCGAATAAATCACAATAAGCCTACATTTTGATGAATTTTTTATGTAAATAATTGTAAATGAGTAATATTATAACGAAATAATCATTTTCAGTATTTGTTCAATCCATTTACGAAAAATATCATTCCCTTTATATATATGATAACTGTTTTTCTTATTACTCATATTTTCTAAAATGTTCATTTCTTTCGAAAAACTTCGAACGAAATACATTAAAATGAACATTCTAATGAAATTTGTTCGATTTCAGAATTTGTTCAATCCATTTACCACTAGTTTCAGCCCTTTCAAATAATTCGATATTCATCGCTTCTCTACGCTACTGATTTCTAACCAAGCCAACATTTGGATGAATTTTTGATGTAAATAGATGTAAATGAATAATATTATCACGAAATAATCATTTTGAGAATTTGTTCAATCCATTTACGAAAAATATCATCCCCTTTATATATATATATATATATATATATATATATATATATATATATATATATATATATATATATATATAAAAGGGGATATATATATATATATATATATATATATATATATATATATATATATATATATATATATATATGTGATATACATATATATATATATATATATCACAAGTGTTTTTTATACCTTATATTTTTCAAAATATTAACTTATTTTGAAAAATTTCGAATGGAATATATCGAAATAGACATTCTTAATGAGATTTATTCGTTTTCAGAATTTGTTCAACCCATTTACTACTAGTTTCACGGCTTTCAAATCATTCGATATTCATTCCTTCTCTACGCTACTGATTTCTAACCAAGCCAACATTTTGATGAATTTTTGATGTAAATAGATGTGAATGAATAATATTATCACAAAATAATCATTTTCAGAATTTTTTCAATTCATTTACGAAAAATATCATACTCTTTATATAATATACTAGCGACCCGCCCCGACTTCGCACGCCGCAAACGCTACGCCCCGCAATTTTAAAATCTGTAATATCTTCGAAAATATTCACTTAAATCATAAGGTGTAAAGGGCCATATATATCTATATTAAATGAACAATGTATTCAAGGTATTTAATTGGTTAAGGATTAATGCTGTATGGGTTAAAATCGCTTCGAAAATTAGCCATTATTTGTCGCAAAAAGAAAATGACAAAAAAAAGTTATTGTGGGTTCTCCATAAGAGATAGATATATACCATCACGGACTTTTCTGTAGACCTTTTCAATGTGTACAATACTTAGTACATTATTTTGATAAAACTCCTAGGGTTCAGCCTGCGTTTGCAATGTAAGCGGAAAAAATGTAATTATTTACGACATCACATTAGAAACCTCAAAAATAACAGTACTTCTCCACTATTCAGTGGATGTTATTATACATATAAACCTTCCTCTTGAATCACTCTATCTATTAAAAAAAAACCGCATCAAAATCCGTTGCGTAGTTTCAAAGATTAAAGCGTACAAAGGGACAAAGGGACAGAAAAAGCGACTTCGCTTTATACTATGTAGTGATGATGACAAGTGTGTTTGTTATACCTTATATTTTCGAAAATTTTCATTTATTTTGATAACTTTCGAATGGAATACATCGAAATAAAAATTTTTGATGAGGTTTATTCGCTTTCAGAATTTGTTCAATCCATTTTCTACTAGTTTTACCGCTTTCAAATAATTCAATCACCCTTCCTTCTCTACGCTGCTGATTTATAATTAAGTCAACACTTTGATGAATTTTTGATGTTAATAGATGTAAAACACTAATATTATTACGAGATAATAATTTTTAGAATTTGTTTAGATCCATTTACGAAAAATATCATCCTTTTTCTATATATATGATAAGTTTTTTTGTGATACCTTATATTTTCGAAAATATTCATTTATTTTGGAAAATTCCGAATGGAGTACATCGAAAAAAACATTCTTGATGAGATTTATTTATTTTCAGAATTAGTTCAATCTATTTAACAAAAATATCATCCCTTCATATATTTGACAAGCGTTTTTCGTTATACTATATTATTTTGGCAATATTCATTTATTTTGCGAAATTTCGAATGGAATACATGAAAATGAACATTACTAATGAGATTCATTTGTTTTCAGAGTTTGTTCAATCCATTTGCTAGTAGTTTCACCCATTTGAAATAATTCAACCATCATTCTTTCTCTACGCTACTGACTTCTAACAAAGCAAACTTCTCATGAATTTTTGATGTAAATAGATTTGAATGAGTATTATCATTACAAAATAATCATTTTTAAAATTTGTTCAATGCATTTACCAAAAATATCATCTCCTTCATATATTTGACAAGTGTTTTTTGTTTGAACTGATATTTTCGAAAAATATTCAAAATAAGTACAGTAATATTGAACTCTCAATGGACTTTACTGTTGAAGAAATAGCACATTTTTTGACCAAAGTACGAAAGAATAAAAATCGAGTGAGTAATAAAGAAAGGTATTCCAATAACAAGGGAAATTATGAATTTCTGGCTTTCTATATAGGCCTATTAATCAATGCAGTGATATATATATATAAATTGTGCTTTCTAGAAATATATTATTTCTTTAGAGTTACGGAAATGAATATAAGCATAAAATGAACGTAACCATAGAATTTACGACTCCTTATTTTAACTGCAGAATTTTATAGTGAATGTTTGAATAATTAACTTGTTATTTTTTTTAATTAGTTAGATATTTATATGACAATATTTCATAAAAAATTATGATTGTTATTGATAAGGTTCAAATTTTACACGATCATAGAATGCATCTTTTCTAAAATTTTATGGCTGTTTTAGAATATTACTGTTATTCTGTGAAAATAGAATATAAACACAACTGTTGAAAATTTTTTATTTTCCTGAAAATTTGGCTATTGAGCATGCACTATGACAAAGAAATCAGCATCAACTGTTCATCATAAATAATATCACACGTCTGATTTTCAAACAACAATTTGCTCAATATTTTTTGTATTTTTGAAGTAGTTTGGCAAGCTTTCATAAATGATTTTCCTTCCGAGAAAACTGATGTTCCGTACATATTCATCTGCTTCACCGCCATTCGAAAAATACCAGTCCGCATTGAATGAATTGGAATTTTCAATATAAATAGCCAAATGTCGAATACATTCTTACGAGGTTTTCCGAAATTCAGTGCTATTGGAAAAAGGACCAAACGAAATGGAAAATTCAAACTTGCGGTTGACTGTTCGGTTTCCAGGAATTCACACAAAAATAATTCAAATCGGAAATCTCTGAATGACGTTTGAAATAGAGGAATGTGTTCACGAAAGACTTGTGGGAGTTTGTGTAATTCGAAATGTTACCATTATTCACTCAAATTGTAGACTCAGAAAAAAATGGGACACGTTTATTCACGTAGTTACTTCATATGTGATGTTCGGAATTCGAGAAAATTCATTTTTCAATTTTTAGCTTGTCGTATTCTGTTTTGTCTTTGCCAAGAAATTTGTCTTGAAATCCAGCTTCAAGATTAACGTTCTTTATATTTAATTTTATTTTTTAATTTTTAAACGTTTGTTTATCCAGCAAACATTCTTGAAATTTAAGTATCGAATATTAAAATCAATTGCCTATTTTCATAAAATTTTTTAATCCTCGAGGCAGATGTTTCGGGCTACGAATATATGGTCAAGAATTCAATACAACTAATTTCTAAGTGTAAAATATTAATTATCCCTATTTTTGACTATAATATACAGTGGTTGAAGTCAAAGTTATATACTTAATCGATCTGTAATTTCTCTTTGTATTCGTGATATTGTAGCAGGTAAAATGTTTCTTCTTTATATCATTTCAACTATTGGAGAAATTATGAATCTCGTTGATGATCTGCATACATTGCAGACTACTTTTTCGGTCTTTTTTCACCACACTTTGATCGCTTCATCACAAAGCAGTTCTAGAGATTTGCTTTCGAATTTCCTCGGATTTTTGGATATGTTGAAATAGAATTCCGATTATTTTGAACTTATTTCTGTTTCGTGATCTTATACTTAAGCTACCTATCTCATTAGTTATACTGTTTTGTTTGATAACGGTCAGACCTAACAAAAAATTTTTAATTTTACCAAATATTTGTATATATTCATTAGGTACTTAAAAATATTTTTGCAACCGTCTGGTTAAGAGTGAATGAATTATTGAAAATATATTTATATTTCGCCAGATTCGTAGCAACAATTGATAGAAATGTGGCCACTATTTGGCCTGAATTAATTTTGTTTTTTCATTATATATAAAAATGAAACATTTTTTGCGATTGTTTTGATTTTTTGTTATGGATATATGACGTGAATTAAAACTGAAAAATAGTTCTTGAGAACACTTCCAGGAAAAAATAGTTCTCAGGTGACATCGAAATCGTGTTCAAACAAAAATAAGGAGCATTTTTGACTACATTTAACCAATTAAGGGTTGTGAATAAACAAGTGCAACCATTTCATGCTGAATATAATAAAAATATTAAATAATATTTATAATAATATGAAAATATTTATACAAAATACTTTGAGTCACCTTGCCACAAAAAAGATCATAATTTTTCGAAATCTTCTGCCTTTAAAGACTTTTATTACATTCCACAGTGTGGATGTTCTAATGCCAGCAGAATGACGATTGTTATTCGTCAGCGTTTTTAGGGGTTGAGGTGTTGAGTATTCTTTAATTATAAACAAAAGCAACGGAAAATTGCCATAGATCATTCAAATTCGTCGATAGTGACGTCTGTGACATATGTCATCTGTCACATTGTGACAGATGTTCATCTGACATTTCGTTCAGTAATTATAAATCGTTTCCGTCATTTGTTTCGACGTATGTGTACCATTGAATAGTTTGTATCCATATTGAATGTTTTGTTTTAAGTATCCAAGTGAAAGTTGGAAATGAAGTATTTTCACATACTTCAATGCATGTAAAAGTGTAAAGTATTAATACCAAAATAGAGTAGAACACGTTATTATAAAGTATCGTTGGCAATCCTAACGCCCCCCCACGGTACAAGCGTTCAATTTCCAATTTTGCAAGTTCAGTTATTTTGGGAATTAACCGCGATAATAATTTCGAATAACCGATCGATAATAATGTAATTTCCTTATTGTGAAGCATTGTAAATTGAATAACTGCCATGTGTAGATATTACAGGTATCAGAATGCGAAATGACATTTTAGATGGGGAGATATTTTGCAATGAAGTCCTACTTATGGTGTGAAATCAATTTCGATTTGTACAGTCGAACGGATAGATAACCTGACGTATAGTTTCGATTTGAATTTCAAATTCGATTCTGCATGAACTGAACGGTCATAAATTTGAGAAGGTGATAGAGACCACGCTCATATCCGGCCCTAGTAAGTTTTAAACGGATACGTTACATGGATCTGTGGAAAGGAGATGCTATTTTCTCCATTTTCAAAATTGATGTAGTGGAATTCATTTTTAGTGTTGAGAAAAATGGAAAATGGTGAACAATATATCAGGTGAAACGGGTAAAAGTTCATCACACGAAATTATTGATTAGAGAAAACATAAATAGGAAGGGAACTTCAAACTGCTGAAAACCTTGCGCTTCAATAAGTTTACTCATTTTTTATTAGTAAGGTAAATCATATGTTACTTTCTTCATTGTTTTTACTACCAGATCTCATGAAGTTGAACTATATATATATATATATATATATATATATATATATATATATATATATATATATATATATATAATATAAATACTGAGACTCTTAATCGAAATATTTCAAATAAAACTCTCAGGGAGCTGTCTACAAAATGTTGTCAACGAGAACCAACCCATCACTTTCGTGAGTGAATATTAAGAGCGTTTCGAACAATTCATCGATCTTTTTGAATGACAATAGAATACAATTTAATAATTTAGTCAATATCAATGGTAGACTTCTAGATCTAATTTTCTCGAATGCTCCATGTCAAATCTCTCCTGACAATTTTTCTCTTGTGAATGCCGATCTCCAACATCCTCCAATTCATTTCTATGTATCTTGGAGCTCAAAACATGTTCCTTCCATGGCCGTGACTTTTATGGATACTAAAGAGTTCAATTTTCGTAAGGCTAATTTTCCGCTAATGTACCAAATGATATTGAATACCTCTTGGAACAGTGTCTTCGAGTCAACTCAAATCGATGAGACATGCGACAAGTTTTATTCAATATTAAATGATATATTCTTACAAACTGTACCTTATAAAATAAAGAGGAAAAGACGTTTTCCTCCTTGGTATAATTCGAATTTAATAGACAACATATTGAGAAAAGAAAAATATCTGAATAGCTTCAAGAAGTATGGTGATAATCTTTATCTGGCAAGGTACAAAAATCTGAGAAAAACCATTAAGAATGATATTGACTTGGCGTATAAAAATTTTATTCAAACAGCAGAAAATAATATTGTGCAAGATCCCTCTTTTTTCTGGTCTTACATTAACGAGAAAAAAGGTATGTCTAGAATTCCTGGTGAGATGAGACATGGTGAGCGTACTTATCATAAACCATCATCCATAGCTAACGCCTTTGCTGAATATTTCAGTTCTGTATATGATACATCTTTGAACAACAATTTATGTGAGGTGGACTATTCAGATTGTAATGACGCGATAAATATCATTTCAATAACTCGGAAACAAATCATTATTGCCGCAAAGAAACTCTCCAATAAACTTACGTCTGGTCCTGATAAAATACCAAGTTTTATTGTGAAAGATTGTATTTATGCACTTTCGGATCCATTAACACATATTTTTAATCTTATAATAAGCAAAGCCACTTTTCCTAAAATATGGAAATCGGCCAAGATAGTACCTGTCTTGAAAAAAGGTGATCGTTCTGATATAAACAACTACAGGCCAATATCCATCTTATCAAACTTCTCCAAACTTTTTGAAATTGTGGTCTATAATGTTATATATCCAGCCGTCAGAAATAGTATCAAGATTGAGCAACATGGATTCATGTCAATGAGATCTTGTTCAAGCAATCTAATGCTGTTTTCACAGTACGTTTCTGAAGTACTAGACTACACCGGTCAAGTTGATGTGATCTACACAGATTTTCAGAAAGCATTTGATAAAGTTGCTCATGCGCTGTTGGTACAGAAATTACGCAACAAATTTGGATTCTCTGATAGTCTCACCAACCTGTTTCATTCTTACCTGGTTGAACGACGTCAATTCGTACAGCTGGAGGGTATACAGTCGTCTGAGTTCATTCCTACCTCTGGAATACCTCAAGGGTCTAATCTTGGACCACTGTTATTTATTCTGTTCGTAAATGATCTGATGGATAATATTCATTCTCCACATTTGATGTTCGCAGATGATTTGAAACTATATCATGAAATAAGGTCACAGGACAACTGTGCTCAACTTCAGCTCGCGCTGGACCATGTTGCTAGTTGGTGCGAGAACAATTATTTAAGTTTAAATGTGTCAAAGTGTAATGTTGTTTCATTCACAAGGAAAAGGGATCGCATTGATTGTGATTATAGCGTCGGTGGTCAGGTTCTCTCTCGTTCAGATAAGGCGAGAGATCTTGGTGTAGTCTTCGACCAGAAGCTTTCCTTTGTCCCACACATCACCCAACTTATTTCATCTGCTGCGAAAATGTATGGATTCGTTATACGTAATGGCAAATATTTCAATAATTCTTCAACATTGATAGGACTATTCAATACCCTAATCCGTAGCAAGTTGGAGTATGGCAGCACGATCTGGCATCCCATTTACACTTGCCATCAACGCCATCTTGAGGCTATTCAGAGAAGGTTCTTGAAATTCTTAGTGTGGAGGGAGGATAAAGTTTATCCACAGAGAGGAGTCAATCATAACGAATTATTGAGTCGATTTAGTTTTATCTCATTGCAGAGCAGGAGAGAAACTTTATCACTCAAATTCTTGTACAAATTACTGCACAATAGTATTGATTGTCCTCCTCTCTTGTCCGCTTTGAATTTTCGTGTTCCTAGGCAAAATTCTCGTAATACAGAATTATTTCACCTAGAGACTCCGAGGACCAACTCCTTATGCAATCCCCGATTTGGTTCATGGAGTCTACACTGAATAGAATTGCCAGTAATTGTGACATTCACTTTGACTCCATAGAATCTATTATCAGGAGTTATGTGAACAACGAAAATTGATTGAATTAATTGATTTAGATTGAGTTATCTGTAATATTTCATTGAATGCTATAATGTAGTTATAAGTTACTATTTTTTTTTTAAATTAGATTGATCTCTTTGTTAAATCTTTGTTTAATATATAGTTAAATCTTTTTTCTAATTATTTAGTTATTACTTAGTTATGTATTCAATATATATAATGTTATTATTTTCTGTAATTGGATGTTATACCCATTATAATCATTATGAATCGTTAGTCCATATTTAATCTATCAATCAAGAAACGATGACTTTCAAAACGTCCATAGGTCCTATACCAAACTGAGACGAATTTTTCTCAGTGATAAATTCACGTAAGCTCCCTCTATCGGAGAAAAGACGTATAAACTCTCCCTAGCGTTGAAGATTCCTACTCATGACAACAGTAGCGCGAGTGAAAAGCTTTGTAGACATTTCATTATTGTTATTTTTGACTAAGTTATAGTGAAAATCAAAAAACTACTTAGTTTAATTCAAATTATGTATTTAGATTTTCATCAAGTATCATCCGATCGATCAATGACCAGAATAGAGGTTATATTAAATATAACCTCATTTACGTATCAAATTCATGAAAATCGTTTCGACAACAAAAATGAGTTTTATAAATTTGATTCATGACCATCGACAAAAAAAAAACAAATAAAGATTTGACACCAATGTAAATCCTCTCCTTACATAGGATGTATTTAGAACCCTCAGAGATAATAAACATCGCGCAAGTCGTTTCCGAGATAATTGAGAAGTTCTACACTTAAAACTCGCTTTGCCTATTTGAAACAAATATTGCCATTCTCAGTTTTACAATTTTTTATTTATTTCTTTTTTTTTTCTTTTCGATATCGACTAAGCCACACAGATAAAGCTAACACCTTAAGGAAAAATGTATGAAAATAGTGATTTACTTTTCCTTGTGATCGTGTAAAACTTCGATTGAAAATTCGAAGAACTGCCAAAATCTGTAAAATTATATTTTCTCAATATTGTTCGACGTTTTCAATGACTCCTCATCATTCCAGATTGTTTGCAAGAAAAATTAAATGTCACAAACGAGCGTATAATGAATCTCAGAAGATCGAACACACCGCAAGGTGTAATTTATCATTTCTTAGGTCGGCAGGCGTTTGTTTCACGGTTGTCGAACCACGTTTTTCAGAAACGTTAACTTTTTGTAGGAAATTTTAATGGCGGTTTCAGCAAGGAGAATATACCTACACCTACTTGACCACTGCTGCATTTTTGCTGGTAAAGGAGTCATTTTCACCATTTTTGGGGAAGGCGTGTAATTTTCACCATATACCTAATGAATTATTTATGCTCCATTCTATTCGTCTCGTTCTTCTCAAGTTATTGGTCCATTAGTTCCACCTTAAGGGCTATGATGTAACATCATAGTTCACACGTTTTCCGCGACACAGACCAAGCGCTAATATAGATCTTGAAATAACAGATGATATGTGCTAAGGAACCGATAGGTGTCGTAGATGCAAGATTTATTATGTTATGATGATCGAGTGATAACATTGACACTCCAGAAAGAGAGAGAAGGCTGTAATATTTTCTCTTTCCATTTTTATTTCATGATCCCAAATTATAAAACATTTGTTCAATCTGGGCGAAAGTATCGTCTTGCAGACGGAAGACAAACCAAGGTCATGTCGAGAATGATTTACGAGGTAGAGTGGGAGAAATATTCAACTTGGATAAATAGAGATATTCCTACTCATATAGAGTTAGTATTTATGAATTCATAAGTTATTTTCAGTTTATTATCGGATTGGAACGGTCGGTGTATCAAAATTGGATAATATAAAAATTTTCTTGAAATTAAATTAAATAATATTTATGATTTATGAAATGATGACATTATTTATATATTATCTACTAATTATTACTACTCATCACTAATATAACGAATGGGAATTTAGATACAAATCGGTATCCAACGTAGATTTTAGATAGATGTTTGTTCGCTTCTAGCACACGATAATAATTTATTGCTATATTTGAACGTTTCGAAGCATGTTTGACAAATTAAGATGTAAATGTGAACGAACAATTTGTTTTTAATTAAATTTATTGACCCTCTACTTCTGGCTTTTCGATGCGTCACATTAATTATTGAAAAAACTAGAAGATTTCTAGAAAAACAAAATGTAGTTATCGATAAACAAAATATAACTAAACGCTGTGAAAAACTGTTTCCTTCACTTCCATTTTTGGAGGTAAAATATGTTACATATGCATATGGAACTTATGTTAGTATATAATAATAATACAGTGTCAAACAAATTAGTATTCATACATTTAATTTTTTCATATAATGAATGCTTAAAATTAATAACCCATCAAAATTCTTCATTGCCACCCAATGTATTTACTGATTATGAAAATAATTTTCGATTATGTTGAAATCACAAGCTCAAAAAAATAATTTGTAACAACAATATACCTACGTTTGCATAATCATAAACCTGTTATTTTACAAGCGTTAATACCTAATATAAAAAGAATTCAATAAAATTAAATTACTTCAAGATATGAAAATGAAACAAACTTTTTTTAGGTATGCATAATCAGACAAACTGCACAATTTATTGACAATTCAATGGCCAATGTTCCTCAGACATGCCATAGTTTTCAGTCCCACTGCATGAAGTTCTCAGAATTACGAGTTCTATAAGAATTACGATCCACTGAAACTAAAAAAGATTGAACATGCAATGTTGCCATTCAATTCATATTATAGGCAATATTCCTCTTGACAATGCAACACTGTATTAGATTCTCAACTTTTCATCACCATGCAATTTTCATGTTAAGTTCAAAATTTTGGAAACTGAACCATACTACTTTGACCCAAAAACTTCATCATTTAATATCAGAAATCTGGAGAACGGAACAGATACCAGAGGATTGGAAATGCGCGTTGATACATCCATTGCACAAAAAGGGGGACAAAATGGATATCAATAATTACAGGGGAATTTCCTTACTCCCGGTTGCGTACAAAATACTTTCTAAAGCACTCCTAAACAGAGTAGAACAAACAAGCGGATCCACTAATTGGGGAATACCAAGCTGGATTCAGAAAAGGCCGATCATGTGCTGAACAGATCTGGACTTTGAAGACGATATTACAGAAGAGGAAATGTAGAAATACAGCGATCACATTCATTGACTTCAAAAAAGCATATGATTCGGTAGACCGCGAAACACTTTTCGAAATCATGAAAGAATTTAGAATCGATCGAAAGACCCGAACAATTATAAAACAGACACTTACAGGTACAACTTCCAAGGTAAAATTTATGGGCGAAATATCAGATCCCTTTGAAATCAAAACCGGTGTGCGGCAGGGGGACGGACTTTCGCCAATTCTTTTCAATATTGTTTTAGAAAAGATCATAAGGGAATGGGAAATTCACGTGAAGGGCATACAAGTGGGTATCAAAAAAAAAAATAGAATAAATGTCAAATGTCTCGCCTTTGCAGACGATATTGCTATCATCACAGACAACAGAACTGAAGCCATTCGCGCCGTGGAAAAACTACATGAAATTGCGCAGAAAACCGGGTTACAAATTTCTTATGATAAAACCAAATACATGGAAAGAAAACCAAAAAATAAATCTTCTCTTATGACAAAACATGGTGAAATTCTGCAAATAGGCCATTTTAAATACCTCGGGGAAGTTATACAGTCCTCAGGTTTAAACCGAATCGCTAATGAACAGAGAATAACCAAGCTCCAAAGGGCCTACAAACTAACATGGGCTCACTATAACAAAAAGTGCATTTCGAGAGGCGCCAAATTGAGGCATTATAACACAACGATTCTTCCAGAAGCAATCTACGCAGCTGAAACAATGGTTATTGGCGGCCATTCAAGAATTAGAGAAATAGAAAAACAAGAACGAAAAATTCTCAGAAAGATTTACGGGCCAATCAATACAAACGGTATTTGGATGGAAAGACCTCAAAATGAACTGTATCAAAAGACAAATACGATAACCGAAGAAATCAGAAAACGACGCGCAAAGTTCTATGCACATGTCTACAGAATGAAACAGTCCAGAGTACCGAAGAAACTACTCAATATAATTATGAATAGTAAATGCGGAACAGAGTGGCTAAAAGAGGTCCAAAAGGATCTACAACAGATCAATATAAAAAATCTCGAAGATCGCACTGAATGTCGCTATAAAATCGCACATGTAAAGTTTGAGCAAAAATTAAATCGTCAACCTGGAGTAAAGTGGACAGATGAACGGAAGAAAGAGCATTCAGAGAGGATGAAGCATTTTTGGGAGGCAAAAAAGATGAAGCAAAACTCCTAATGATTGAGAATTCAAGTTCAGTCGCCCTCCTCATGGGGAACAATCGAAATAATAATAATAATATATATATATATATATATATATATATATATATATATATATATATATATATATATATTTTCATATACATATCCCCACCGAATTCAGTGCATTTTAAATGGTACCATGTAGGGTAATTATCACATCCTATATTTTTCATGCCGGTGATTTCGGTATCTCTAGTCATTTCCTCTTCACCATTATTACATGTCCATTCTCTTTATACTACATGCACTATTTTTCTTCCCATTTTTACTTTTTTTATAATTTAACTGCTTTTCCGCTTTCCTTTTTTGTGATTTTTCTTTTTTTTATGTTCCTCTTCTTCTTTCTTTGCCTTAATCTCAAGTATTCGATTTTTTTGTTCAATATTTCGTACTTTTCCTTTTCGAACTTATATTAGTATATAATAATAATACAGTGTCAAACAAATTAGTTTTCATATATTTAATTTTTTCATATAATGAATGCTTAAAATTGATAACTCATCAAAATTCTTCATTGCCGCCCAATGTATTTATTGATTTTGAAAATAATTTTCAATTCTGTTGAAATCACAAGATCAAAAAAATTATTTGTAATAACAATATAACTACGGCTGCATAATCATTAACCTGTTATTTTACAAGCGTTAATACCTAATATAGAAACAATTTAATAAAATAAAATTGCTTCAAGAATTGAAAATGAAAGTAACTTTTTTTAAGTATGCATAATCAGAAAAACTGTACTATTTATTGAAAATTCAATGGCCAATGTTCCTCAGACATGCCATATTAGAAGTTTTCAGTCCCACTGCATGAAATTCTCAGAATTACGAGTTCTTGTATTTGTAAAAGAAGCCGCCCGGCGTCGAAGATGAAAGACTGTTTTGACTGGAAATGAAAGTGGAGTTGTGAGTGACTCATCACTGGCACTCTCGATAGCGTCGATACATCATTCTCCTTCAAATTATTTTTCTTTATATTATATTCTGAAAGCGACAATTAATTATTCATTTCAAACCTTAAGGTTTCATTTCGATTCAGTAGCGCCGACTCCATGGGGCCTAAGAAGGCTTGAGCCCCCTCAAAATTCGTTTGAGGAGTCTCGGCTCCCTAATAAGTTGAAAAAAATTTCTCTACTGTATTACTGGTAGATACTTGTTTAGTTCTCTATTAGTCATTTTCAAATACCTCAATTTTTCAGGGTGTAAGACTGAATTCAATCCTTCTATTTATACACTTTTTAACTGAAAGTATTTGGCATACTCTAATAACTTTATTAACTATATTAGAGCGTTAAACATGAGATATTGATTGTTTTCATTATCATTTTCATTAATGATTAAAATATTACTCAGAGGGATATTATTTTTTGTTTCATTCTTTCAATTATTTATTTCACTATAATTATAACAATGCTCTGTAATTGTCTATAAGCATAATTATCACGGTAAATTGAATTAGCTTCTTAAGAAAATACCAAGCTTATGTTTATGTTTTGTTTCGTTTTTCAAAGTCGCGGAATATGTCATATGTCATAATGTTTTATATGTTTGCGCCACTGACTGGATTAGAGCTAAATTCAACTTCGGATGCAGAGCTGATTTTTTTCGTAATTCTTTGACGACAAATACATTAGAAAGTATTTTTCTGGTAAATTTAATTTTTGTGATGATTTTTCGAATTTTTTGATTTACAAATTTGTCTATAATAATGTCCCCATTGGAGATGCAGGGAGATATTTTAAGATACTTATGTCCCATCTCGATTCAATTCATTAATTCCTCAATTCATATCTTTCATCACAAAATGATGGAGTGACTGTAAGATAAATCCAGGCAGTAATTTCGTTTTATATTATTGTATTGTATAAACATGGACCCGGTGAGAAACTTTTCTGCGATCTTGTCTTCGAATCCCAAAAACAATTGATATATTATTTCGTTCAATTACAACCAAGTTCAATATTTGAATTTCTTACATACAGATCTTAACACGTGTGGCACTTTTAGTTCGAATGTCTGCTGGTATTTCGCTGCTAATTTCAGACCGGTAAAAATCAGGGTTTTTTTTTTAGAAATATCGTATGTAGATACGATCTTCCTTCTTCCTACGAGGAAGAAGGAAGATCGGAAGGAAGATTCGACTAAATCAGTTATAAGCCAAAATGTCCCACTTCCTTCATTGAATGGAAGTTAATACAAGATCCTTCAGTTACATGATATAATTTCTTCTGTTTCAGCTGCATTTAGCTTAATCGGTTTTTTTGCTTCAGGTGTAGCGGTTAATTTATCGGCCGTCATCGTGTGGTGGCAACTCAATTACAAGGTAAGCAAGCTTAAATAATGAGACCGTTGTAAATTTAACCATTAATTATCGAACGTTTCCCTATACTTAATGAAAATAATAATGGCTTTATTGTCCATAGGGAATGTATTTATAGGCATTTCATTTCAATACTTTCTGCTAATTTCATTTGTGTTTCGTATAGCTGATTATCTAAATAACGTCATTTCAACTAGAAAAAATTTGAAAACTTAAAGGTCAGAATTGAAATTTTCGATTTTATTCTGCTTTTTTCCGAGTACATTTGTTAAATTTGCTATAAGGCTTGCAGGGCTTTAATAACAACGTATTTCGAATGGTATGTAGGCATGGACTTACTATATCCAGTGAAGTTTCAGATGTGTATATTATATATGATTCCAAGTAAAGATATATATCCGCTTAATATATCCCTATCCACTTAATAAATCCGGGTTTTGCGCATGCGCGCCTCGGTAATGTCGCTACCTTCCGATTATGGAGAATATACTAAGTATATTCTTTCCTCATCGGCACGGTTACACGAAAGTAATTGCTAATGAAGTCTGCACAAAAGATATATCAACCTAAATATATATCCGCAAAACATATATATCCGTCTAAAATATATATCCGCAAAAGATATATACATCCGATTTCAACGTATTATTTTCGAATACTAAAAATGTTTATATTTTTGTTAAGGCATCGTAGCGATCCAATTTCCACTTCAGTTTTCGAATTCATTTCAAAAACAGGTCAAAGTATGGAAATATTAATATCATATTGAGTCTTGATTTTATGCCTATTGTCTTCAAATCACGCTTATTTTCCAACGAAATAAATCTCGACGAGAAACGATCGATTGTTCTATTGCATTCCATTCTTCTGATTTTAAGTTGGAATTCGTGATATTTCCGATTGGATATTCGATAGCGCGCCTCCGGGAATCGATGAAATAAAAGTTAATTTATTTCCGATTTGCTGTTCTTTCGCCACAAATTCCGGATTTGTTCGAATAGCCTGTCGATATCTTTTTATCGAGATCGTCGGGAGGTAAATCGCGAGGTGTTTGATTTTACGTTACAATTCAGCTGGTACCGGTATATTCAGTTGGATAGTTGGAATTCTGAGAGCAGGAGATAGGGAAGTGTCAACTCAAAGTCGAATCAGAACAAAATCATGATTCAAGTTTCTCTTTTTCAATTATAAAAAGGTTGTGTTCATCACAACTTGTCACAAATCTAATGGCAGTTCGCAACCACGGAAAACATTAAGCCTCAGTCTCGTACTTTATGACTATCAAATGGCAATGCAAGTACTTAATAGGACGAATAACACTCGTAATGAATCAATTCAGTGATCATTTTCCCCGCTATTTTTTTGACTCGAAATTGAGGGATGATTTTGGTAGTACATACAAATAATTCAGACGAATTTTCGCTTCTAATAAACGATTTTTAAAATTTTTTTTTTAATGGCTGAATTTGAAAATAAAGAATGATTTTTTCTAATTCTCAGGATTAAAAGGTATGAAAAAATGATAAAGGACTCTTTAATCAGAAGCCAATTTTTGGTGAAACTAATTTTTAATTTTATAGACCTGAAAAGAGTAATTCTGTTATTTGTTTTTCAATATTGTAATACGTATATCAAATGAAGAGGGGGACTATGCAATAATTGGGAATTTTCAAATCATAAATCATAGGAATTAATCTTGGTATTTTCATTCTAAGTGGAGATTTGCCAGCTAGGAAAGTTACTTATGAAATTAGAATGCGAAACATAAAGAGGTGGTTATTTTGCAGAGTCAAGTCTTAAGTGCAAAAATAGTCATTGAAATCAACAAAACTCTTTATCGAATTTTCATATAGCAGGTCGATCAGATAAGTAGTTACTACTTCTAAGATATGTATCCTATACTGGCTATACAAAGAGGAATCCTTGCAGTTCTTGTACTTTAAATTAAATTATGTTAAATTAAATTAAGTATAGATATAAACTTGAGAATATAGTAGGATTTTCTATTATTCTGATTGTTTCTCAAAATTTACGGTCGATCAATGTTAAAGGAAAAATTTGAGTACTATATCGGAAATAAATATATTTCCCAAGGAGAAATTGATTCATCAATTATTGCGTTCTTGCTAATGTTGTATAAGAATACATATACAACATGAAATACATATAGAAATTGCATTCAAAGATGTAATGCAAATAATAAAAACAATGAAAATAAAAGGTTAATATTTAATAGTCCTGGCGTTTACTTGATGTAAATCCATTATAATTGAATATAAACTATAATTCAAACACTTGAACTTTTGATTTACACTCATTGACAACATAGCATGACGCGTTTCGTCGTTACTAACAACTTCTTCAGATGCTAACAGAATACTGTGTTATTACTGTATTCAGTATTCTGTTAGCATCTGAAGAAGTTGTTAGAAACGATGAAACGCGTCATGCTATGTTGTCAATAAAGTGTAAATCATAAGTTCAAGTGTTCAAATTTTCCTTTATAATTGAAAGGTTAATGTTTCAAATAATCCATTTCATCGAAAATCACCAATATTGGTGTTCTTTGCACAATACGATTTTTCAGGAACTACTTTTCCGAAAAATAATGCAACATTTCGAATGTTGTTCCACTCTGTTACTGGGATTGAGTAAAGAAAAAACTCAACAGTTACAAAAGTTACAGAAGAGAGCTATGCGAAAAATTTTGAAATGTAATAGATATATTGCAATCCAAAGCATTCTTAACTATTTAGAACTAATGTCAATCAAACAGGGAATACTTTTTGCTACATATATATTTATATTTAAAGTTAAACACAAATTGTTCCCATATAGAATAATAAAATATGTAACATGTGTCATTGATGTGCACAGTTATAATACAAGAAATGCTGACAATTTTTACATTCAAGTTTTTAGGCATTCTAAATCTAGAAATAGTGTATTTTCTGAAGGATTCAACGCATTTAATAAATTGCCTGCTTCATAAAAACAATAAGTTACCTTAAATTATTCAAGGGTAAATAAGCTAAGTTCGTTTTAAATATATACTTGTAAATAATATATTTTGAACCTAAATGTATACAATATGATTTTGTAATAGCTATTGCTAAACTAAATATTATTATCATAAAAATAAAAAAAAACAAGCCTGACTCATTTTCCATCCAGGGTAATCAGATCAGAAAAATTTTTCAAGTCCTTATTGCCCCTGTTTAATATTTGAAAGTTGAAATTAAATGTGCAATTATGCCTGTAAATTCAGAACCTGAACTAACCTAATGCTTTTTCCAACTATTGCTTCAAACGGTTAATTTGAACTACTAGAAACATCTCTCAGTAAAGGCCGGATGAATCCATTAGTTGGATCAGACTTTCGTTCACTTTTGCAATTTAGTTCGAATCAAATTGACTCCAGCTTCAGAGATCAGTTTTTTGGGCAATATTAATTACCCTTAATCTTCTTAGAACTTTGATGATTTGCAATCTAATTTTGACATTAATGTAATTCGGTTAATTAACTGTAGAAAGAAAGTTAACAAATTATGTTGAAAATTTGTTTTTTCAGAATTCGCAACCTTGGTCGATGATCTTATATTTATAATTGATATATTTTCAGAGATGAAATGAAAACATATCATATCTGAATATGCATTGTAGCATAAAATTTGCAATTAAATACATAAGAAGAAGAGTATCGAATAGAATTTTGTATTCAGTATAATTTTTTTTACGTGTGATATTTTCAATTGAGGTGTTACAGAATATATAAAAAACTATTCCATTGTATTGGCATATTCTAAAATTAATTTAAACGCTTCATTTGTAGTCTGATTTTTGGATCAAATTATGATCTTGAGATGCCTTTGGAGTCATTTTTCTAAATGTGTTTAATCGTCATCAAAGTGTTAAACACCAAATAAATGTATTCTTCCAATTTCAAAATAAGAACTACTACGTACTGTTAGAGAGAAAAGAAATCAAGGCTCAAAAATGTTAGTTATACTTCGTATTATTTTTAAATCCTAAATATATTGATCTGTATTTTGATGGGAAGTATAAGAAGATTACCTAAACTCTCCTAACTTATATTGATTGAGAATTTTAGCTTAATCCAGAGGCGTACGTCAATGAAAAATGAAAAGTTTATCCTTACGAAATGCGATGCCACTGGAAAATTTTTTATTTTATTACAATGGTTCAATTTACCGATACTTTCAACGTTAACTTCGTAATGTTTCCTCAAAGCTATAAAGTATATGTATTTATAATTCTTCATTAGACATAAACTTACGAGAGATTCCTGTGAAATGTTAAAAGCGCGAATCAAAATCAACTAAATGGAAACGGGCAGTCGAGAAAATTTATCCTACCTCGATTCTTTTCATGGAAATTCATCACTTATATTAGACAGTAATTGAATTTCCTCGAAAGTTTCGGCACGTTTTATCTCTAAAACTGGCAAAAGAGTTACGGGACTGTTCGGAAAAACGATTGAAACCTCCTAATTTTCCCTCATCTGCCTTTCCTTCATATCGGGTCATTACCATTTCAATGCAAGAAGAGACGACGGAAAATGTAATGGTATGGTCATTTCTCACGGTGGAAAATCGATTCCAGGCACGCCGGGGTCATCAAATTCTCCGGGCCACGTTTTCTTATCGAAGAAAGGAAGCAATCAGTTCTGGAATTATTCCGCAACGTTCGGATAAATCAACTTTTTCACAATGAGTTCTCGACTTCTAATCAAAAATGAATAGATACTCTCGCTTTCTGTTTAATAGCCATGTTCGGCAAACTTTACTCGAGCTACTTTTCGGGAGTATTATCCTTCATGGAAATCTCTAACCCTTACCCCCTATGAAGGGTTTCGAAAGTTGTCTTCAGAAATTAGAATTTAATAAATAACATTCGAAATTCACACCTATTATACGAATTGAGCACCTTGATTGTGTTGCTCAATAGGATACTCATTTATCAACTTAGATGTTGGAAAAATCTGAAAATGTAGGAAGTTTATTCACCAATCACGTGAGATTCCCCATCCCATTAGGATGGAGATATCCAAAAGACAAAATTTTTGTCATTGTATAATTTCATCCACGTATATCTTCAATACAGAAATTTCCTTTTCGTATTGAATATTTGAAGCTATAAGTGCTGTTTTCACGTATTTTGAAGTTCAGTAGTACAAATTAAATTACGGTATTACGGTTCTTGAGTATTATAGTAATCTTATCGCAACTAAGGAAAAGAACAACCTAATGAGAAATAACAGCCATAATATTTTCCATATTATTCTTTTCATATTTTAGTATTTCATAAATCTTCAATTCCTGCGAAGTGTTTAGTGTTATTTTGAAAATGACGTGTTCAGAGTCATTCATTTTTATTTCCTTTTGCATTTGGAGATTCGTGTCAGGAAGATGCTGAATTGTCGCAAGAAGGTGAAGTCTCCAGCAAATGTATGACCTAAAATTCATTAAGTTCGAACAACTATTGATGTTGAATAAAAAGTCGAATTCAAACACTTGAACTTATGATTTACACTTTATTCACTGCATAGCATGACGCGTTTCGTCGTTACAAACGACTTCTTCAGATGCTTACAGAATGATAACAACATTTTGAAAAACACAGGTATAAATATCAGGGAATTTGGGATTCTATGACTTTGGGTTTTACCTAAGATATTCCATTCTGACATATAATTTTTATTACCTGAAAAGGTTTAACAAGGGTGAATTGTTTAATTCTATCTGTTCATTGAACGAATTTCCAGAATTTTTACTATTTTGACTATTGATGTTGTGATCTGAACTGACAGTTACTGTTGACATTTTCTCAGTTTAATCTCAAATCTAATAGTTTCAATAATGTGTGTCTAATCAATAAGTGTTTGACGTCATCAGTGTTTACAAAGAAAAGCAGAGGAACTAGGTGGGATCCTTGTGGAATTTCAGATATAGCTAAGACGGCTTAAGAGAAACAATTATTGAACATTAATAAATATTATAGTAATATTATTCAATTAAGGTTCTCGTAATACAATGAAACAATAGTACTCTAGTTTTAAATCTATCTTCTCAATTTTGTTGCCTAAACAAGGATAATAAATAAATTTTATCACAAAGACCGTAGCCTGTGGAGAATGGAAGAATTTCTGTATATATTCTGCAATATTTGATACCTATGTACATACACACATATCAATATCTATTTGAATAATTTAAGAAAAAACTTATCGATATGAAAATTTGATAAGAATATTGAGAAGAAGCAAATAACAAAATTATAAAAATGTGTATCACTATTATATTTTGTTTTACAACCAATTTAGCTTTTAAAAGTTCACCAGTTGATGAATGATATATCTGTCTTTTGTTTTCATGCAGTTCTTTATGGCAGACTTCAATTTTTTAATTTGAACCATTGCTTTTAATTCGAATGGCAATTCATTATAAACTCTTGGTGCCAAATAGGAGTAGCTACGAAGACATATGGATTTACTGTATTGCGGAATTGATGAAGAGTTCCTGCTATATCTGGTATTCACGCTTTGTTCAATAAAATAACAACTGCCTATCTTTTTTTCGTGAAGTTTAACAGCGATTGAAAAACGGCTGGCGTTTATCCAGTATGTCAGCTTTTTATACAGAAAGTCATTAGGATATCTGATATCTTTTTTAAGAAGAGTTCCTGCTATATCTGGTATTCACGATATTTTCAATAAAATGAACAATGAAAAAACAATGAGTTGATATTCACTTTTAAACATCGAAACCCATGAAACAGATTGTTCTTAACGTCATTACTAGAAAGTTACGTATTGTATACATTGTATAAACAGCGTCACGTTTTCGCATCGGCATGAATATTTCACTATTACGTAACCAACGTTGTTCTATGTGCCAAAATCTTATAATATGACACGTTTCCGCGCATAACAATAAAGCTCTGACTGTGATTAAGCAAAGTAATTTTGCTGTATTGCTTTATTTGGCGAAATATCTCATTCAAGTGCCAGCGGAGATTATTATAGTTATATACAGGCCGAACATGACTGGAATAGTGATGCATGTATATGGAGGTTAGTTTGTGCGCGAAGTCGTTACTAGTTGAATAAAACCGCCGTCCTGAGTTATTACTGTCATAAACATATTTCAGGGATACTTTAAAGTTTGAATTGAGCACCCTGTTTTTATATCCTAGCTTGACAATATTACACTGGTGAATTGTGGGATTTTATTCCTGAAAAAAATTCACAGCAATACAATTGCTACACCAGGGAGTTTTCGCCGACTTTTTTACATATTCTTGCTACACCAGATGATAAAACAATTGTTATAACATATTGTTATTGCATTTCCTCAAAGTTTTATCAAATGAAAGTTCCGGGTTATAATATCCGATGAGATGAGGAAGGTTGTGTGTTTTATTTCAGTGGTTATAACAAAATGTTAACTATTATTTAGTAAATGAAATATACCCAACAATGTTTCAATTAAGTTGACAGCTTAGTCAATTGTATAGAAATCTTATCAAGACCAGCTAGAATAGAACTTGTAACGGGCGATTTTTTAAGAGTTAAGTTTTTCAGGTTGGCGGCACTGGTTGGTTATGGCATACAAACGTCATCTGTCAAAGTGAAAAGTTTTCAGTATACTATGCCATTTCATCATGGAAAGACTTACAAACGAGCAACTACTGCAAATTGTTGAAATTTACTATCAAAACTGGTGTTCTGTGAAAAATGTGTATCGTTTGTTACGACCAGATTATGGTCGTCATAATCGACCTAGTGAATCAAAAATTCGTGCTGTTATCACTGAATTTCGCACCAAGTTTACTTTGTTTAACATTAAATCATTGTCTCGCTTGCGTACAGTGCGTACTGAAGAAAATAATGCAGCCGTAGTGTACAGTGTTAATGAGGATCATGAAATGTCATTTCGTCGCCGTTCTCAGCAATTGGGCATATGTTACTCAACCACATGAAAAATTTTACTTGTTGATTTGGGTTTGAAAGCCTATAAAATTCAACTTCTGCAAGAATTAAAGGCGAATGACCTATCATTACGTCTAATTTTTGGTGATGAGCCTTAGAACAGCTTAATGAAAATCCGCTGTTTTATCCAAAAATTGTGTTCAGCGATGAGGCTCATTTCTGGTTTAACGGATATATAAATAAACAAAACTGTTGCATCTGGAGTGATGAACAGCCACATGCTATACAATAATTACAAGAATATTTATATTAACTATATTATTTTTAACGTTCAAGTCTGTTACCATAAGTTTAATTACTCGCCCTTTCGATAGTGTACCCCGGCGGTCAGCAGTATTAGTCAAAAGATCGCGGATGAAAACTGAACCATGAATTACCAGTCCGGGTCGCGGATATTCGGAGAATTGCTGCAATTGAAATTAAAATGCAATATTTTGCAATACATTCATACCACAGAATTATATCGAAGGATATGATTCCAAGAACCAAACCGCTTGCAACAGTGTTCTAATCAATCTGGTACATTTGGCTACATTTTTCAATTTCAAATTTTTTTTGAGTGTTATTCATACATTGAAAAGCGATATTTTCTACTGAAAAACGGGTTTTCGAATTTTATAGTTTTCTCCAAAAAACCGGTTTTTAAAAACCGACAAACCCTTGTTGTGAACTTCTGTGAATTGTTTTAAGTGCATTACATTTTTTGTTTTTTTGTGAGGGCCATTGGGATTTGAATACTTTTGCGTGTTCGGCGACTTCTAGTGTCAAAAAATATAGATGAAAAAACGTTTACAATAATGGTATAAACTTTTCCAAAAAGACTGAGAAGACACCAATGTCGGACCTCTCTCTGGACGTCCTAGCACGTCATAAATTGATGAGAAAGTTTGAAAATAGGAGAAAATAGTCTTGAGGAATTGTCGAATTACCTTAAGAGAAGCTGTTGGTGATATCGGTATCTCATTCGGTACGTGCCAAGCATTTTTAACGGATGTTTGGTCTTGAAACGTACGCAGTGAAGATTCTCTCCAAATTGTTGAATTGTTTCGCCAGGAATAGCGCCATATTCATGCCATAGCCACCGGATTTAGCCGCTTGTGGCTTCTTCCTCTTCCCGAACTCAGAACCTATAAAGGACGGCTTTGCAAAAGCTTGAGGATAAAAATACCTGGTTGCGCTGACAACTATACTAAAAAGTGCTTATCAGAAGTGCTTTGAGGATTGGAAAAAGCTTTGGCACAATTGTATTCAATCTAAGGGGAGTTACTTTAAGGGGATGAAGTGAATGTTGATGAATAAATCAATATATTTTGATTGAAATAAAAAGTCATCTCACTTTCTGATCACAACTCGTATTGCGAGTATGAAGGCAAAAGGTAGATAATAATATTTCTCATTAAGTTTGCTACGTACTCAGCCATAACACGGAACATAAACTTTCAACATCGGCTAAACAACGTGCCCGAGGAATTATGTTATCGCGCCGGCAATCCCCAGCGACCGCTTCGATATTCAAAACTGCCATTTTCCGAAGGGGAAATTCCAACTGACAGAATGTTTGGGATGAATTCATCCAGAATAAAACGTCGGGAATCCGGCGCTCGGGATAACTGGTGGTTAGGAGCCTCGGGCTTCTTCCCACTTGTTCTGTACGATTGATCCCAACTGAAGTTCAGATAATACAACTTTAGTACATTTTCTGATTGGTGAGTTTTTTTTATTACCGGAAGTAATTTAGGAGTAGTTTTATGTACAAAGGCAAAATGAGACGTCGACTAGAATAATACAAACTATTTTCGCAATTTTCACTATAATTTTCAAAATAGATTTTTCAAGATAGTTTTTTCGTCTATATGATGGCATATAGACGAAAAGATGTTAAGGCCAGCTTACTCCAAAAAACATAATTTTTTTCAATATATTTTATTTATAGTACAAAACATGTTGAGTAATCAATTTATTTACATATGAAAGCACATATATGAAATTACTTGAAAAAAAATTTTTTTTTTGAAAATGGCTGCTGAAGCTCATCTGAATCGGAGATGAATGACATCATTTCTTGGAAAAGAATTATCTGAAAGCAAAAAACAAAACGGTTTCATGTTCTGTATCGAATTGGCTATGACTTCAAGCAGAATGAAACATTTTCAATAAAAAAAAACAAAATGGCGGACTTTTCAATTTTTTTACCCTTTTTTTCACTTTTAATTGTTTATAACTTTTTTAAATAAAGATGGATATTTCTGGTTCTGCTTGAGGCCATAGCCATACATCTGAAGAGTAAAATGCCGTTCGGTTCATATCGATAAGTGCAATAGTTTTGAAATGAGAGTATAATTCATGCGAAAAAACGTGGTTCGGAGAAAAATCAGTTCAAAGTTTTATTCGTGAAAAATCGTAAAAAAAGTGAATTTTACTCACATAGCTCCATTCCAGCTTCATACACAACTACTTCCTGGCCTTCGTAAGCATCATTCTGAAGAATTCTTGCATTTCTCAAAGCAGTTCAACAAAATAACAAGACAATAACAATAAACCAAAGAACAAAACAATAAGACGATCCGAAGGCATGCAGCAGCTGCCGCAACCGAAAGCGTTCGAACGGCCGGATTTACTGCAGCGCTCCCTAATCTTTTATACCTGTTTCTCGGTCTTGCTGACCTTCGGGACTAGTTCTATACTATTTTTACGAGTATATTGTAGGAATATATGAAAAAAAAATTTCGATTTTTTCAAAATTGTTTGGAGTAAGCTAGCCTTAATGATTTAATTATAATAAGAAGTTTATTCACTTCTTAATTCTGAGTAGTAGTGAAATGAAAGAAAAATGAAAAAAAAATTATCAAATATCAACCGTGATCGAGAAATCAGGTGTTAAGCATGACTCAATCGATCCGACAAAAAATTGAAAGGTGAATAAATGAAAATAAAAGCTTGAAGTTTCAGTTCAATAAAATTCAGTTTATTCAGCATTACTAATATGAAAACTGAATTATTAAGGAACATCCAAAATAAGTTACTTGATCATACAATAAGTTTTCAAATTTCTCATAATTATCCCAATTTTCAATAATAATAATAATCCATGTACTCTCAACAGCTTTACATACAATTACAGGGGAGAAATAAAAAAAGTATATAAATAATAATAAATAAGAAAAAAATTGAAGATAGTATAACCGAATGTATGAAAAGAAAATGAAATAAAATTTTTTTTTTTTATTTTGACACAAATGACTTCTTCCGATTCTAGCAGAATAATAACAACGAATTTGAAAAAACAGGCACCTACAAATATCAAGGGAATTTGAGATTCTATGAATTTGGGTTTTACTTAAGATATTAACTTAATTATTATATAATTATTTATATAATTTTATATACAACTTCTATAATTATTTACTTATATTTACTTAAGATACATTCTGAGATCTAATTTTTATTAGGTACCTGAAAAGTTTTAACAAGGGTGAATGTGTATATAGGTAAATCAAGTAGAAATTTCAGTACTAGAATCCAGGAACATAATATAGTTTCGCCCATAAAGCAATTCGAATTATGCTAACCATTTATTAACAGAAAACCATACTTTTGATACGAATTTCAAAATTTTACATAATATACAGAAAAGTAGTATATTAGATTAGTGGGAAATATTGGAAATAAATAGGCATAAAAATTCTGGAAATTTACTCAATGAACAAAGAATTAAACAATCCACCCTTGTTAAACCTTTTCAAATAATAAATTAGATTTCAGAATGAAATAACTTAGGTAAAACCCAAATTCATAGAATCTCAAATTCCCTCGATATTTATACTTGTTTTCTCAAATTTGTTGTTATTATTATGTTAGCATCTGAAGAAGTCGTTTGTAATGACGAAACGCGTCATGCTATGTTGTCAATACAGTGTAAATCAAAAGTTTATATTCAAATAAAATAAATTGAAATCGTAATTACCAATAACTAAATGGAACACACTAAAAATAAAATATTATCTATTACAAAGTGACAAGTAGTCAAAAGAAGTTCATAGAAATGATTACAGTCAGTCAATTTAACATTATTAATTAGTCCTCTTGAATGAATAGTATTTAGAGCTCTTGCACTCTTACAGTAGCAAAAATCATCTCTATCTCTGGTTTGGTGAACGGGTATGTGACAGCAACATTAAATGTCTCAACTTACAGATAGAAAGAGAAATAAAACAAAAAACAACTCTAGTCTATGTTCATGGTACGAAAACATATGGAAAAATAAATATAGAAAACAAGATTCGGTTGATGATTAATACTCGGTTTTTAAAGCTTTTTGGAATCCTTTTTCTGATTGGCGGAATTTGACTTTCCGAGAAATAAAGCAAGGTACAATATAATTAATTAACCTAATTACGGATCTAAATAATTGAGGTGGAAATATGAAAGAAAAGGATTTCACTTTTTACGAAATAACAGTCTGACAGTGAAATGTCACACATTTAGCATGGATTTGTCAAGCGTATATCTATTGAGTACATTTTAATATAAATCCAATAGCTTTATTTTGTATTTTTTCCAATATTGGACAATCAAATAATGGGGTGCAATATTATTGGAATTGTAACTGGAATGGCTTATTATAAAATGATTACTTTGTATTTATAGATAAATTTAAATAAAAATTATTCATCGATATATAAAAAGGTAATAAGTAGGTTTGTTAGTAAACAAAATTCAATAGGTTAAATTATAATAAACAATAGGTATCCGGCAATTAATGTGGAGTAGAAACACTTCATTCCAGTAGAAAATATAATTAATACGAATTAACTAGTATCCACTTTCAGCGTGAAAATTCGTTTGTACGAAAAATAAATCTTATAACATCCCAAATATTGCAAAGCAGCTTTCATCTTCACTATTACTCTCAGACGGTGGATTGTTCGTTTGACGATGCCCCTTGATTCGTAAACTTCCTACACAAAATTATTCTAAACACTCAAATCCTTTCTGAATGGAGTACCGCTTCAACACTAAAGTATAATTAATTCAATCTATGAGAGAATTTTCATTTTGGAATGCTCCACTAGAGAAAACAGTCTTCCCAAGTGAAGAGATAATTTCGCTAATTAAATTTGTTTATAATGAAGCCCTAATCCAATATTGTTCATGAAATGGGGATCTTAGCGGAAACAGGGGCGAAACAATTACTTCTTATCAGTCGTTTCGAAAGGGGATGTTATTATCGTTTTGGCATTACGGAAATGCAGTACATAGATATGCGAATTTTATGTAACTAATAGGGGTGTTGGGGTGCAGCTGAGTTAGAATTGAGGAGATGGGGAAGTGGGTTCTGTATGACTGGCTTTACTTTGTGACTTAACTGGATTGTTCAATATTACGAAGTTTTGAAATACCTCTCGACATATTTACAAATCGATTTAAGACGTAACAAATTTTGAACTCGATGGATATAATAATAATAATAATATGTTCTTTATTCTTAACAGGTATAAAAACAAATTACAGAAAATAATAACAATGTTGAATACTAACTAAATAATTAAAATGAAAAAGTTATAACAATGAGCTCAATCTAATCTGAAAAAATAGTAACTAATAACTACATTATAGCATTCAATGAAATACTACAAAGAACTCAATTTAAATCAATTAATTTTAGTCAATTTTCTTTGTTCACATAACTCCTGATAATAAATTCTATGGAGTCAAAGTGAATGTCACAATTACTAGCAACTCTATCTGAGCCTTCTCTGAATATCCTCAAGATGGCGTTGATGGCAAGGGTAAATAGGATGCTATATCATGCTGCCATACTCCGACTTGCTACATATTAGGGTATTAAAAAGTCCTATGAAAGTTGAGGAATTATTAAAATATTTGCTATTACGTATAACGAATCCATATATTTTCGCAGCAGATCAAATAAGTTGAGTGATGTGTGGGACAAAGGAAAGATTCTGGTCGAAGACTACACCAAGATCTGTCACCTTATCAGAACGAGAAAGAACCTGACCACCGACGCTGTAATCAGTCAATTCGGTCTATTTTCCTTGAGAAAGAAACAGCATTATGCATATTCAATTGAATCGGTTATAGATAGGTAGAAGTTCATTAATTCTCAGTAAGATCCATATGCTTCCATCATTGCTTATGTTTCCATCGATGGTTGGTTTAACATGAAAGACACATGTAATCAATTGTCCGACATTATTGTGAAGAGTATATTTGATATACTCCTCACTTAGCACTTCTAGGCTTTGTGTCGCTTCATGCTTTGAGGACTGTGCTTTGCGTCAATTGAGTAACCCATAAGAAAGACATGGTAAACTTATATGGATATTGAATAGTGTTGGCGTTTACTTGATGTAAATCCATTATAATTGAATGTAAACTTAAATTCAAACCCGCTATCGCTAGAAACCCTGACTTCACCTTGTCTCTATAGTTACGAATGTTTAATTTGTTGCAATAAACTGAAAAAAATAACAATATCAGGTCAAATGCAGCTTTCCACATATATGACACGATGAATAAACAAGATCTAGGTGCAGGTAGGTGTAATTTGGGCAAAACACGGAATGGTCAGAATTTCTATTGTTTTAAACTCGATAACAAGTTAGCTATTGGGTGAGGAACGCTAAATATGTCAAATTTAAGAGACATGTTAAATTTAAGAGACATATACAAAAGGGCTACTTCTTATGTGATGAATTTTAACAGATTCTATAGTGTTTAATAGTGTTGGCGTTTACTTGATGTAAATCCATTATAATTGAATATAAACTTAAATTCAAACACTTGAACTTATGATTTACACTTATTGACTACATAGCATGACGCGTTTCGTCGTTACAAACGGCTTCTTCAGATGCTTACAGAATAATTCTAGATCATCAGATATATCAGATTATTCTGTAAGCATCTGAAGAAGCCGTTTGTAACGACGAAACGCGTCATGCTATGTAGTCAATTAAGTGTAAATCATTAGTTCAAGTGTTTGAATTTAAGTTTATATTCGATTCTATAGTGGATATATTATTACCTGTTTTTCTACTCTTATTCTTCTGTTTTCTCTAGTTTGCCTTCCTTTTGTATATATGCTAAAAATGTGACAATTTGAATTGCATCTATAAATATTTATCTATCTAACATCTGCTCTTCAACGATTTTCTTGTGCATTGCAAGAGTTGCTGGTAAGTTTGTTGAAACACGCTCTAAATAATAATTTTAATTTTTAATCACTGCGCTTATTATAGAGCAAGATTTTATTCAAATCTATCGAATATTGTAAGCTTTTTACATCTTTGAGAACTGGGACATCCTCGATTTAGAGTGAAGAGCATCAATCAATGCTCAGATATTTATAGATTTTTATAGATACATTATTTTGTAAGATGAAGTTTCAACTGGATGGATTTTGTAATGCTTTTAGTAGATATGAAATTCAATTTGCTGATATGAGTAGGTAATAAAATGAAACATATATTGAAACTAGCCTAAGAATAACTTGTTTCTATTTGCAAATCTTGAATAGAATAATAGATTTCTTAAAACCAGTGAAATTTGTGAAGCACAACTAGTTTCCTCTATTTCGACAATATTATGTTTCGGTAATCTAGTAACACACGGAAGTTGCATAATACTAATTTCAGTGCATTTAGGACTTGTTTTACGTTTTACTCTATTTGAATTTATTTAGACCGACATCCTCAATTATTAGAAAACTCTACACTCATGATTACCAATCATAAGTATAGAGTTTTTACATTCAACAGACCGCAAAAAAAATGCAACACCAATTTTATTCAGTTAAATTTTACCAAGGTTCATTGGTATTTCACTGATACTGTCAGAAAATGCAGGTTGAAAAACTGATTCGATAAATACACAGTAATTATTTCGGAATATATTTTCATCATACATAAGTACTACATATATGAAATTCATTCATAATTTTTTTTTGAGTTATTTTTTTCTAATTTGAGTGAATGTTTTTTTTAATCAATGATGGTTATCCAATATATGGAAAATACCCTTAATGGCTTGGACATACGTCATTAGGCAGCACTTGTTTTTCCTTTTAATATATTATCAAAACAGCAAACTATAAAACAAAATGAAATTAATGTTTAGTCACAGGGACACTATACGCCTAGGGTTCTTCAAGGCGATTTATTCTTCGTACACGTGAGTGAATGTTATTCCTATGGGAAGTGAAATGCCAAATAGTAATATATCATTTCTCACCTGCTTAAAGGATAAATGAATAGTGGTGATGATTTCGTTAGACAAAAACATTTTTAACAAATTTATTCAAAATGGTGTCATTGCCATAACACAACTGTAAATTTTTTTCTCGTCCTAAAAAGTCGTGATATATAATAATAATGATATTTATTTACCTGAAGCTATACAAAAAATTTACATACTTTAAACTGTCAATTTTGAATTATATACCTATCTCATTATTCGAAATATACTTTCTCAGATATCTTAATACTAGTAATAGTTTTCAATATACTTGGTAAATTATTGAAAACCTTGAATTCGTCCTAGTATATGCTATTTTCAGATTTAGGAAGCTTACAACTTTGGATATAAAAACTATCAGTAATTCTAGTATTATACCCATGCACATAACTGACATATGTTACATTTCTTATTACACTACATGGAAGCAAAATATTTTTTATTTCAAATATGAATATATATGAAGCAAAGAGTATTATCTGTTTAACAGACATTAGGTGCAAAAAGTTCAGCATAATTTTAACAGGGGTATACCTATTGCTCTCCAAAATTGTTCGCATGGCTCTATTCTGTAACTTTTGTAATTGTTGAGTTTTTTCTTCAGTTAAACGAAATCACAATGTGGAGCAATATTCAAAATGTGGCATTATTGATTTGAACAACAATATCACATATATCGACAGATTTTTTCCTATTGTTTTAAAAAATTCATTTTTTTAGAGATTTTAGATGATATCAAATCAATATGATCATTGAAACTTAATTTTTCGTCTGAACATATGGCTTTATTCCGAATTCGTTTGGAAGAAATGTTCTGAAGAAGTAAATTTCTCTTATTGTAATCCGATTATGTTGAACAAAGTCCACATATAGAACTGCGTAAACGCGTGTGGCAACATAACATTTTTTGTGCAAAATTTCAATAAAAAAATTTGAATAATTATGGTTTAGTCACGAATGCAATAGAAAATATTGAACATGACTTTTGTTACATGCAATGAAGGTATATATTCAAGGGCAGACGTTGAAAAAGTTTCTCAATATTCATATAAATGATAAAAGGAATTTGGCAGGGAAGTCGGCATTAACTCTCATTGCATAAACTAAGATTAATTCACATAATACATGGTGAATAATACTTCTTAGTCATCCTCTGAAGTGAGTGAACACTTGAGGTAATATACTGAATTTCTAGCCCCAATACCTAAATGAAAAAGTTGACATTTTTTTGATACATAATGAATATTTTTACTGAAATTATATTTCATCCAATCAGTTGTATATTAATTTTTTCCCTCCGTCCTCTATCGGTGAATAGTTGCAACTCGAATTTCTTAATATTTAAAGAAATCTGACACATCCAAAGAATGTCTCGAACTACGTTACAGATTCCGCCATCTAAATTTGAAATTGTAATACATCTATTACTAACTAGATGGCGCTTCCATCTATCATGAAGAATCGATAGATTATTTGTAACTAAAACAGCAGAGGGCGCTCAACGGGTAGTATTGATTTGTCTCTTCTTTTTAGTACGAATTTCCCGACGCAAAGGATTTCTGTTGAAGGGTGGAGTTACAGTGTGATGTTCAGGCCCTAGGTGGCCTACATAGTATTGACTTCGTTTGTCTTCGTCTAGAAGCGAAAATATTCGTGTTCTTTTTGAAAATGATAATAATTTCTTAGCTTATAGTTTCGTTTTTCTGAAATTTATGAATAGCAGTGATTCCGATGTTTTTTACCTGTTAGTTTTTCGTCCGAGAACCATTAATTTCATAGTTTCTCATCTGTTGAAGTACATCTGAAAAAAGCTAATGCTAATCAATTTTTTAACAAGTTAAGCCTATATTAGTTACAAAACAAGGATAACTACTAACTCAAGGGGAATTGAATAATACTTTATTTTAAATAAATTTTCAGTATATGAATAGCACATTGTTTCAAATACATGCATTCCATTCGTACAATTGAAATATAGAAATATAGAAATTCAAGAGCGAATTTTGCTTTGCATTCTCGAGTGAGAGTGAATGAAAACGGAAAAACATTTATTGGTGGTAAAGAAAATTGAAAATGATACATAGAAATACAGAATCATTTCATATACACGAATCATTACAACAAATTATAGAAAAAATATGTATTTCATATTTTTTCGAATTAAAAAAAATCAAATTAAAATAAGATACAAATTTAAAAATAAAAAAAAATGGATAGAAGTTTTTTATATATGAAATTTTTAGTATTCATAATAAGCAATGAATATGCGTAGGCCAGATATCATCTATGTATGTCTTTGTAGCACTCATCGAATCATTTGCCAGAGTTTTGCATGACTATTCTTGAATTTTTGTGTTTTCCTGCGTGATTCATTTGGTAGGCGCAAAGATTTGGTGGGCAGTGATAAGAGGATGGCGAATCAACTTACTCATTATGCAAATAATTGTGAATTATCTTTTGTCGAATTGAAGACAGAATACGCAGTCATGTCGGAAGGAGGTAGAAGGAGATATTTGATTAGATTGAGGATCATCGTGGCGTTCTTCATTGCGTTGGAAAACTTCTGTCGAATATTGAGTTTACCTGTGAACTGGCTCTCGGCCTCAACGATAAACATTTCATTAATTCGACACGCGCTTGTGACTTTGAATTTCATTAACAGGCGAGCCACGTGCTTCGCTAGCCGGCTGAATCAACCAAATTAATTAATTGTGCTCTAGATTAGTTCATTTCAGTCTGCACTATAGTGAACGAATGAAAATGGACGGCGATGAAGCACTGTATAGTAATGGAAGTTACTAATGAATGTAATGTAAAGAGAATTGCCGCGTATTAGGAAATACATTACCCGATTGGATATTTTTACTATAGCCAATCACTGATGAGTTCATTTTTCATTCGGTTTAATAAATTGTTGTCACGTTCCGTTTTGTGTCGTCACCGTTGCGTGACAAGCTTTCTTTCTGTTGTTTTTGTGAGGTTTTCGAATGACATTTAGTAGGACATAAAGAAGGATAGGATGCAAATAAATTTTTGAAAGCTTTTGTAGATCAATAATTATAAACAATATTTTTTTCCCTTTAATTCAAAACGAAGATCAACGAGTAGTACCTATTTCTACAACCGCAACCTAGATGGCATTAGTTCATCGAATAACAATACTGTCTCACATTTCCAATTGTAGATGGCACCGATTTCAATACTCTCTAACATTCATCCCTTGCAGGATAATGGAGACATCACATTGTTCTTGTTTCACATAGCCAGCTCTGCTATAATTCTCTTTTGAATAATTCGTCGAAATAATTATCGAAAGAAAGTTATATAAATGACCCGGAGGTTTCGTTTATCTCTTTGTCAAACATTATGTTTAAAACTAAAAAATTAAAAGCATTTCGTGGGTCCCAGGAAGACGGAAATAGTACACTCAGGTAGCAAGGGCAAAAGATTAGATACCCTTGAAGTCTTGGACATTTCCATAGTCAAAAAGAAGAATTTGGGTATTTGTAATGATCAGGTGGATTTTTCCGTGAAACTAGAAACTATATTTTCCGTGAAATATATAAGTGAAAGTTGTACATTTTGAATTTCAGTATTATTGTATACTCTTGATAATGGGTTAACCACCCGAAACATATGAAGAGTTTTTAATATATTCAGTGAAACTTCAATCAAGTGTGTTAATTCTTAATTTGATATACTGTTATATACTTTTAATATTGAATGTTCACAACTGCGATTATATGAGCACTATAACTACAGAATTTTTTTCTTGTAGTCGATTTCTTTATATTATTATTTTTACTTTCGAACTTAGGTCTTGCACGAACTTAGCAATTCTTAGGTCTTTTGCTTCATCTTTTTCGCCTCCCAGAAACACTTCATCCTCGCTAAATGTTCTTTCTTCCGTTCGTCTGTCCATTTTATTCCAGGTTGGCGATTTGATTTTTGCTCAAACTTCACATGTGCGATTTCTTTATATATATATATATATATATATATATATATATATATATATATATATTTTTTTTGAAATTGATTTTGATGAAAGATTAGTTTTGACAAAGTTGTAATATAACAACGAAACGTCAACAAAAATAAACTTTTTCATATCAAAAAAAGCCTGTTATTGCTAAAAACTTTCAAAATAAAATATATATATATATATATATATATATATATATATATATATATATATATATATATATATATAAAACTTGGTTCTCGGAATGAGCCGCGTTCTAGATTTATATAATCTCGACGTTTCGGCTTCCGTTGTGAAGCCATCTTCAGGAGTTGCAATAAATTAGTAAAGGTAAGGGTTACTCGGTTACGTGGCCTCAATCTGCCTACTCCACGAACTGAATGAAGGAAAATGAGGAAAGGTTACCTGGTTAGGTGGCCTCAATCTGCCTACTCCACGAACCAAATGAGGGAAACTAGGAACGATAAGAAATAATATTTCTTATATTGAAATATTGAGAAATATTGAAATCGATGCTACACCTGATAGAAGTGCGAGACATATATGTTTCGTTCTGCAAGGAACTCGTCAGTCGCACCACTTCCATCGAAGTAATATATACATATTATAGAAGATGGTCAGAATTCAGGATGTAAAATTTCCTGAAATTCGATATGATTTTCGTTGTTTCTATTGTTTCTATATTCGCTAATATCGTAAGATTGTCATTACTCATAATCTTTTTTAACAAATCAAAATACTCTATTGTTTATCTGAAAATTCATTTCCGAGTTTCATTTTGTTACGCTCCGCTATTTTGATACTCATGTGTTTTCATTTTAAAATATATCTGTTTTAGGTTTGTAACAGATATTCCATGACGATTGACTACAATCAACAGAATTAAACCGAGAATTGTACAATAAAAATTTATTTTAACGTATTTGGTTTAGATTTACGAGCTTCATTCATACTCATCCGAATCAAAAAAAAAAAAGAAACGCCAATGTGGCGCTGGTTTCAATTTCGCCAGCAAAGTTGATATATTCACCTAAATTGATTTTGCGCGAAGTGCACTGGTAGCATTTATGTAAATACCACACACATGCCCCAACAAAAAATTTGATTAGCCAATTACGCCCACACACGACCAACATGGCATGTTTGTTAATAGTGTACTGAAATTCAATTATCTACAATACCCGTAAATATAGCTTTCGTAAACATTAAACTGCCCGGATCCAGTTTCTTAATATAGTGTGTCATAGTCGTGCCCTGTTTATTGATTGGCAAATTCTCTGGTGATGTTCCTTATGATATATGGGCATGAAAGACTTGACATAATTTCTATGGTCCATATGTCATTATCATGTGTGACAATTCACGATGGTTGAACGATGGTAAAGCTTCGAAAACTCTGAGCAAACTTACGAGGTCTGTTCAAAAGAAACGATGAATTTTGAATTTTCGCGTTCTGTGCACATTCGATTATCGAAATTTTTTTTCGTTATGTTGGTACACATTCGTTTCTCATATGTTGAAATCATTAGACATTTTGGATTAGTAGTTTGTGTATGACAACTGAGTTTGTTAGATTGTTTTTGTGTGTTTTTCGATTTTTTACTTTTGAAGAAAAGTGGTGCTAAAAAAACATTTTAGGTGCTCAACGTATCTGAAATGTTATTTAGGTTTTTTCTATTAATTCTTAAGATTTGAGATGTACAGTATCTATACTTTATAAAGGGTATTTTTAAGAGGTATAGAATTTTAAATTGCAATAAAACAACGACGGATCTTTCGATTGACAAGAATTTTTTTTTATTCGAAAGATACTCTTGTGGCATTACATTTTAAATATGATTTCTGGCATATGACCGCCACGGCTGGCTCGGATGTAGTCCAATCTGGACGTCCAATTTTCGATAACTTTTTATAACATTTGTGGCCGTATATCAGCAATAACACAGCGAATATTGTCTTCCAAATGGTCAAGCGTTTGTGGCTTATCCGCATAGACCAATGACTTTACATAACCCCACAGAAAGTAGTCTAGCGGTGTTAAATCACAAGATCTTGGAGACCAATTCTCAGGTCCAAAACGTGAAATTAGGCGGTCACCAAACGTGTCTTTCAATAAATCCATTGTGGCACGAGCTGTGTGACATGTTGCGCCGTCTTTTTGAAACCACAGCTCCTGGACCTCATGGTTGTTCAATTCAGGAATGAAAAAGTTAGTAATCATGGCTCTATACCGATCACCATTGATTGTAACGTTATGGCCATCATCGTTTTTGAAGAAGTAAGGACCAATGATTTCACCAGCCCATAAAGCGCACCAAACAGTCAGTTTTTCTGGGTGTAACGGTGTTTTGACATACACTTGAGGACTATCTTTACTCCAAATGCGGCAGTTTTGTTTGTTGACGTAGCCATTCAACCAGAAGTGCGCTTCATTGCTAAACAAAATTCGCGCGATAGGTATTCCGCACAGAACCATTATTTTCGAAATAAAATTGCACTTTTTGCAAGCGTTGTTCAGGCGTGAGTTTATTCATGATGAATTGCCAAACCAAACTGAGAATAAATCAGCTGTTAAAAAATTCGTAGCTGTTAAATCGGTCGCCATCTTCATCAGTAATGCCAACTTAAAGTTCTATACCTCTAAAAAAACACCCATTATATGCATACGACTGTACAATATATTTCTGTCTTCAGATTCTGAATGAAAATTTTGAAAGCACATTTGAAAAATTGAATATCAAATTCTGCGTTTGAAATATTGAAGAACTAATTGAAGCATAAAAGTATGCAAAAACCCAAATCATTGCGCTACACGAACTGAAAAACACGATTTTAATCACAAAAACACAAACTTTGTCAGTTTTGGTAACTGAGAAAGACAAAAAATGCAGAGAAACTTTGGAAATGTCAAGATTTAGAAAATACAATTAAATGAATGAAGAGATATAAAACTAACTAATTATAAACTAATATCTATGAAGATTTGATGAAACTTACAGATAAAACTCAATCGAATACACAACAATCATCATAAAACTAATTCTTTCCTGATCTATCATCAATTTCACACATGACATTGGCATTCGGTGAGTCTACTTTGTCTTAAAAAAGTGTTTATGAGTAGTACAAACGCTTTACAGAAGTTAATGATTGATGAGGCCTATACTTGATGTAAATCGATAAACATAATAAAACAGTTGTTAAGTCAAGATTTACACATATATTAAAAAGAATACTGCATGACGTACGTTTCAATGAGATTCACCTTTTTCAAATGCTACGTGCAGACTAATGAAATTTCTCGAATACATACAATAGGTAAACTTAAATTATGAATACAGAGAAAACAGGTAGATAACAGGTAGAAGGGAAATTCATACTATATACAACTACTATATAGTAAACCAAATAATTTTGAAAAGATTGAGAAAGGACTTGAGGTATGATCGATTTGGCTGTTCAAAAAGTTGCCAGAATATTTGTATTTATTAATTCGAAGTGATTCTAACAAATTAAGCTTCATTCCCTTGTTTGCGGTATTCAAAATTTCAAAATCGGAATTGAATATATGATTTTCATTAATCAAATGATTTGCATAATGTGAATCTGTCTTCTGATTATCAAAGCTACGTTTATGTTCAGAAATTCTTATTTGAAAACTTCTAAACATTCTACCAATATAAAACTTATCACAACTACCACAGTTAATTTTATATACACCTGATTTTTTATTTTTGTTGACCTTAGATTTGTTATTTTTGATATGTTTTCCTAAGTTATTTCCAGTACGGTAAGCAATGTTGATGTTATACTGAAAAAGAAGAGATTTGAGTTTTTCACTGGACTTACCGATGTATGTAAGACTGTTTTTGACAAGGGGATAAACCAAACCAATCGCCTTTTTGAAGTTTTTCTTTAATATCATAAATTATTAATTCAATTTATCTCTTTGTTCATCCTGAAACACTGTTGATGTTTCTGAATCTTGCAACAAAATGTTTGCCCTTTCGCCCAATGTAACATCCATTGTACTCATTATAACTGAGTTGATTAACTCCAGAATCTAGTTCTGACATATTGGCGAACTTCATTATTTGTTCAAATATTTCATTCTACTAGTAAAATTTTTAGTATAATGTATTATATGCCATTTGAAATAATAATTGTCAAGTTGTTATCTAAAGATCATGGAATATATTACACAACCTATTCGAATTTATCTTCATGATTGTTAACATTTTCTAAGGAATTCATATTCCAATGGACAGGTTGCATTCTTTTCTCCTGGAAGCGAAGTGAACTATCGTAGCCATTCGCTCTTGACGTGTCTCTCTAGCAACAAGTTATGAAACTAGAAACTCCTGCTATTTATTATCGTAATCCTCAGTTTTATTGAATGTTCTTCGTTGAAAATCGTAAATCGAAATAGTCAAGATATCTTCGGCTAGAAAGTAATTCAATTTCATTGGCATTTGTTGTGTTGGATTTTATCCGGGTTCGATAAATCTGCAGAACAGAAACCTCTTCAACTCACTGTGTGGCCTATAATGGAACTCGAAACTGGAAATGATGCAATAATAGTCGACCCATGCACGTTTATTTCCATTACTCATAAACGAATCCAAATTCCAGTTTGTTGATAGGATTATATTTCAATTTGCATATTATCATTTTGAATTCGGAATTGTGGACCCTCCATTTTACCCGGCCATTTTAATATTAAATCCGTCGACGCTATCAGATATTGCTTTTAAACCTGGTCCGGTTTTTCATTCTCATTGGCTCAATATTTTCCTTCAATTTTCACATTTGAATATTTATTGGTTTTTGGGGCCACGTACCTGATCGGATAAATTCCTTCTTTTTTTCACGTAGCTACGTTGTTTTTCACCAATCAGTTTTAGATATGGAGAGATTAACATGGCCCTGAATAAGTGGCTTGTTGGGGTTCACATTTTCCTATGAATTTTCGGATGATCGAAAGTTGGCATGTGAAGAGATTAGAATGAAGTAATTTGATTGGGTTGCTTTGTTTGTTGGTTGGTAATATCAGACCCTGCTGGTGAATTCTTGTTGGTTCTAGGACTGAATATGATGAGGAGGAATAAGTTGCTTCATAAGGGTTAGTTATGTCCAACTCTTTATTTCTATCCTTTTAATACTTATAACATTTACATTATGACAACGGAATTATCTATGAAATAAATCATTATTTCTAGCTATACTTATACGCTATATATTTTATGCTAAGCTGTTCTTCTTCCACTAAAACTGCGTTTTTCATGGATCTTGCCCAGAATGATCAACTGCAGCAGCTGGTGCTTGGTATTTCTCATATGTCAGAGATACTCCCATTTTCTTGTTTCTTCTTTTTGCTTGCAATATTTCTGTTTTTCTTGTTTACTCTCTATAGCACTGATTTGTTCATATTTTGGCTCTACAGGATATCCTTAAAATCTCTTGTACAGCCACATCTCAAAAGCTTCCATTTTTTCTCATTGGACATCTGTGACTGTCTGCTTTAATGATGTACAGATGAATGAAGAACACTTAGCAGTGCACCAAATGGGTAAAAAGGCTAATATGTATATTTCTTTTGCAAAGCAGTTCTTCTATTTGTAAAAAGCGTTCCGAGGTTGTTCTATGCGGCACCTGATTTCTTAACTATTAATACTGGAATCATCAACAAAGCAACCGAGGTACCTTCATACTTAACAAATCAAAGTAAATACCAGACTGATATTCACAATCTGAAATTGAGATTCAGGGGACTCATTTCACCGCCACCGCACAGAACAGCTATCTTCCGGTGTGGATTACTTATTACGTATATGCTTTGTATAATGGATTGCCAGTTGTAATAAAAAAGTCTATATCATATATATATATATATATATATATATATATATATATATATATATATATATATATATATATATATATATATATATATATATATATATATTCAGGAAGATCTTAAAGAAAATGTCTTTGAATATTTAGGATATATGGGCTGATAAAGACGCATTCATTTGCCTTGTAGGTAAAATTGTTTCGTTTCTTTCATTTTGTATAGTGGTTTTTTGACATTTTTACTCTTGTCGCTTTCTAATACTGTTGTTAATCTTTGTGATGAATGAAATTGTTTTGCTTCTTCTTCTTTTTTGAGGGACTGAAGTCGATCTTTTCAAAATTGTTTTTAGTCCCTTTTTCATTCAGAATATCATATGTACAAAAAATTTGGTTCTGTATCCTGTTTCTTGAACGTAAATGAAAAGTATTATCATTATTATTATTGTTATTAAGTTCTTGTGTCCTATTCATCGTTGTTAGCTCTGAGTTAGTTACATTCATGTCATTCAGTTAACCAGATAAGTAGTGGCACTATGAGAGCCGACGTCGTTATTCGTAATTAAAAGAATTGGTCGCCAGTATGGCTTATATCAGTTGGGTCAGGCTAATATGAATTGCGTGTACGTATGTAATTGTCTGGAGTCACGCAACGTACGTAATTCTAGATGCCAAAGTGATTCGTAATTGGGAATACGAAAACCGTAATTACCGTTTCGAACGAACTATTTCGCTATGAAATTGATGAAAAGTAACCTGAATCATGATTCCCAATAGTTTCATCGGACGTGAAATATCAATGTATAATGTTTTGCATTAATTCCAGTTCATCGTGAAATTGAATTCATGTACAATTTCAGCCGTCAATGGAACTTATATGAATGGTTTCATTTAACACCGATTTTCAATTTGCAGTAATGCGTTGACATCACCTTGAAAACGAAAAATACGATGATAATTTTCGATATTTTAGGCATGTGCAGATTTCATTGATTTTTGTCGTTCTGATAATTCGTTGGTGTGTATTTTGATAATAAATTCATTATTCTCAACGAATATAATACCCAAACACAGAAAATAATTACATAATGTTGAATAATAACTAAATCAATAAAATGAAAGAGATATAAGAAAGAGCTAATCTAATCTAAAAAACTGAAATAGTAACTAATAACTTAATAATTGCATTTAATGAAATATTACAAAAAACTCAATCTAAGTCAATTCATTTTAGTCAATTTCCCTTTTCCACATAACTCCTAATAACAACTTCTATGGAGTCAAAGTGGATGTCACAATTATTGGCAACTCTATTGAATGTATACTTCATAAACCAAATGGGGGATTGTGTTAGCGAGTTGGTCCTCGGAGTCTCTAGGTGGAATAATCCTGTATTACGAGAATTTTGCCTAGGAACACGAAATTTCAAAGCTGATAAGAGAGTAGGACAATCAATACTATTGTGCAGTAATTTGTACAAAAATTTGAGTGATAAAGTTTATCTCCTGATCTGCAACGAGATTAAACTAAATAGACTCAATAGTTCCTTATGATTGACTCCTCTCTGTGGATAAACTTTATCCTCCCTCCAAACTAAGAATTTCAAGAACCTTGAATGGCCTAAAGATGGCGTTGATGGCAAGTGTAAAGTGGATGCCAGATCATCCTGCCATACTCCAACTTAAAGTTGGCTGATGTGTGGAATGATGGAAAACCTATGATATAATGAAGGAGAGTTTTCTTGAAAAGTAGCTATATAAAGTCATATTAGAGTGTGAAGAAAGAGAAAAGGCTGAAAATAGCGTGCCAATCTCTGCTCCTGATCGATAGAAATCAGTCATGAGATCACTTTCAAACTTGATTGAAAAAGGAAAAATATTGCAATCTCAATGAAGAAATTGTATTCAGAATTTCGAACAAAATAGAATGAAACTTTGCATATGCTACGAAATCACGAATAATAATATAACAAAATAAATTTATTGAGAAACATTCCTTACATTGTAAAATTACATTCATTTCAATTGAAACAATAATTAGAACTGAGAAGATTGCTCTCAAAAGGTCTGAATTCAGTTTTGAGTCTGATCTTCCATTCAGCCCTCGAGCAAAAATATTGGTTCAAACAAAAATGTTGGTCAAATTTATATTTACAATAATATACAACTTTATTTGAAAAGAAAAGAAAAAAATTAGCTCAGAAATATTGAACATTTGAGACAATTTCACATGGTGAAGAACATTTGTTTTAAAAAAATATAAAAGCATATGATACAAAAAATTGATTCATGCATTATTGCCTACATTCGAATTATCGAAGTTCTCTGTCACACTATAGTATGCCTTTGTTTAGAGCAAATATTTAACTTTCTCTTAAGCAAATGAGCTTTCAGTACTTACAAATTCGATGGTAAATGGTTGAAAATTTTAATACTTTGGTAATAAAGAGAGTGCTCAAATGTAGCTGTTTACTGCATAGGAATAAGTAGTACATCCCTCTGCCTTGTTGAATATACTTGATTACTATTCGATTTGATAAACCTATCTTCACTTTCTTTAATATATAACAAACATCTATAAATATATAAACACGGTAAGGTGAGTATGTAATTATTAATGAAGATAGGTTTACAAGATGTTCGTTGATGAATATTGAATATCAATCGAAGTATACATATATATATATATATATATATATATATATATATATATATATATATATATATATATATATATATATATATATATATATATATATATATATATATATATATATATATATATATATATATATATATATATATATATATATATATATATATAGAAGACATTAAGTAACAATTGAATTCGAAACTTAATGACTTAAAGAGTTTAGTCATATAGTTATACTAGTCAATAATATGAAATTTGCTTTCTTTGAAGCTGTTGTTCCGGTTTCTTGATAATGTCTTAGTAGTTCGAAACATATGGAGAGTGTATCAATTGAAGAATTGAAGTATTAATTATGGAATGTTGTTCTATTTGTAATAGGAAACATTCCATAATTTCAGAGCTCTGTACATTTTTCATGTTGAATCAGTTGAATTGAGATATTTCATTGGCACCTCAAAGAGTTAATTTGTTAGATTTTCTCCGTGCACTTACATAAAAGAGACTAATAAAATATTTTTTATTATTCAAAATTCTGTTAGTAGAAGTATGTCACTCAAATTTTCCACCGAAGAAAAGGGAAAATACTGCGAAAATGTTTAGGACACGAACTGGAACGTATTAAAGTTACATGAAGTTGACGACTCACTAGAATGCGAATTACCATGTTAATTCTCTCGTGAGCAAAGCTCTCCAGGCAACAACGACAGGGTTTCGGATTTGGCAAGGGTGGAATTAGACGGTCGGAAGCTCCAGCTTTGATGAACGCTTTCAGTAGGAGTTAAGCTTTGAAGAAGAATGCTGTGTGATATTAACGAAGTATACCGAAGATGTACCCTGATAATGCCTACTCCAGAAATTGGGAAAAGGAATTTAGACGTATTTTTGGGCATTTATGTTGAGAGTTTACGTTTATTTATATGAATATACGTGGAAAGTTTAATACGAGAGAAGAGAGTAAATCATTAAAGATGGACTGCAAATTTTTCCAGTCCTTTTTGGGAATTATTGCGAAAATCTTCAAACTTTTTCGCTAAGGAAAAAAACTGTTCATCATAGTTACTGGTCAATCTCATATAGTTAGTAGTAGGTTCACTTATAACTACAGACCAGTGATTTTGACATGTCTTAATCATTCACAACATAATTATGGTTAGTTTTAATACAACACATACCCACAATAAAACTGTGATTTTTCTTGTTCTTACTCGAATGGTATGCGTAACAGGAAAATATTCGTTTACAGCTCACTATACCAAAGATGTACCCTGATAATACCTACTCTAGAATCATTAAACGATTGGGCCGATACTTGATGAAAATCTAAATAAATAATTTAAATAAAACTAAGTAGTTTTCTGATTTTCACTGTATTTAATTTAAAGCATGACAATACTGTTTCGCCAACACAGTGGCTTCATCAGATGTTGATGATAAACTAAACCTACTAAAGAAATCGAGAAAATATCTGAAAATATATTTGAACGCAAAAATATCCTTTATTAGTAAACTGCTGCCAATGAAAATCTCAAAGAAAATTGATATATCTACTTAATATCTCTATAATGTACGATACTGAGTTCAGTTTTTTTCAAGATTAATTATATGGTTATCCTAGTTCAGATGTGTATCGATGTATATAGATATAGATATAGACTGATGGAACTCGGTGTATCAATTTTTTGTTGTTTTGTCCGAAATAGTATAGTTTTTGATTTTTCGTATTGGGAGCTAAACCATTTCTCAGAAACCATCCCGAAACACAGTCAAAAGGAGCTTCCGATGACCGGAGCAATTCCGGATAGCTCGAATCAGCAACCAATATGTTGGTGTCGTCCGCGTAATTGGTAAGATGACCTCTAACATTACTTATTTTATAAACTTCTGCTATTTCATCCATAAAAATTATAGAGAGCACTGGTCCCAAAATACTCCCTTGTGGAATGCCAAATTCAATCTGTTTCATTTCAGACTTCGATGTTATTCCTTCTTTACAAAATTTCACTCTTTGTTGCCTATTGCTTAGATATGATTCGAACTATCTCAATGCATTGAGATAGTTCCCCTTTTTACTGCGTATTTTCCAGGTTTTCGCAATGTAATCTGGTGCGACAGACTATAGAATGCCTTAGAGTGTTCCAAAAACATTCCAAGAAGAATTTCGTTGTTTTCAAAATATTCCATTATTTTGCTGGTGAATTGATTAATTGCGCTCATGACAGACCTGCCCATGACGTAGCTATGTTGATTATCATGAAACAAGTTACTTCATAAAACTTACCAATCTATTGCACATGGCCATCTGAACCAGCTTTGAAAAGGATGATAAAACACTTGTTGGTCTGTAGTTTTCGACCAACATCGAATCACCTTTTTTGTGAATTGGAGTTATAAGTGCTTACTTCAACTGTTTCGGAAATAAACCAAACTGGAATGAGGTTCACTTATAGCTACAGACAAGTGATTGTGAAACATCTCGATCATCCACTACATAATTATGATTAAATTTACCCACAATAAAACTTTGAGTTATTCTGTTCTTGATCGAATGGTATGCGTAACAGGAAAATATTGGTTACTGCTATTCTGCATTGATAGAAAATTTTTAGTTGGAAAATATGATATTAATTTTTATTCATTGAAGATCATTACTTGTATCACAGGGAGACTGTTTGGACGAACCTCTATATACACCGAATTAGATGAAATACAAAGGATTTCTGTATAACACCACACAAAAATGTCTCATCTTCATTTCATGTGGGTACTTGTTGAATATATTTTTCAACGCCTTAAGTGATTCAAGCGAAAATGTTCTTTAAGTACCTGCGCTTTATTACTTCCTTTCACCATCTATAGGTACTCCTAATACAGAGGATAAAGAAAATTCTGTTTCTGAAGTGAGCGTGACGATACGGGCGTGACGCCAACGTCACCGATAAGACGAATTTAATGTTAAATGTTCGTATCCTGTGGCTGTTTTTGAAATTTCCTCACCAAAAAAAACGAAGAGCGAAAACCAAACCCAGAAATATTATATGTCATTATATTTGAGCCCCGGTGGTGAAAATTTCTTTTATTCACAATTTTTTAATCGTATGAGCGATTTACAACGCGTTTCAGCAGAATGTAAAGAAAGGTATCATTATGAATTTTATAGAATAATTGAATATATGGATAGAGCAGATACTTCAGATTTTATATAAAAGAACGCTCAGTATATAATTTTATAAACACGCTATGCAATTAAACACGAAAATGTCGGATCAATATTTTACGTATTCTACTCCTGCACTGATTGTTTGATTAATATGTAGGTATATGCCTTTATAAAATCACTTGATACACTAGTGCACAATATATATATATATATATATATATATATATATATATATATATATATATATATATATATATATATATATACATATATGTTATCTACTACAGTTGCTGGCTGCATCTATCTCATTTTGTATGACTTTAACCGTTCTAAAATATAATAATAATAAATTTCATTCACTTCGAAATATTAAAGTTTTACATATAAGGAAATGTATGCTAGTATTAAACATTAATTATATTATAATAATAAAATAAGATAAAGTTCCGTGTTCCGAGAATAACTTGTAGAAATATGAACATTTTTTATCTACCTCTGACTCGTACTAATGTTCTGGTTTTTTCATCACTTCATAAAATTTGTGGTGTCTTTGAGCCTCTTCATGAAATCATCGACATATTTGCATGCGTGTCTGGTGATATCACACGAGCTCTCGCGTGACTGTTTTTTAGTTATAAGTTTTTTAGATATTACTTTTTTCCTGTATTTTGTGGGTGAGCTTTAATGTCAGCTTGCCCACAGAGCTTTCGTTCATGTGTATTGTTTGTACATTATTGATATTATTTCTAGTTTTTTTTTCATGATGTATTTTCCAACTCAGTAATTGGCCCAAGCATTTGAGTGGTGTATTTGTAAATAAATAAATAAATAAATAAATAAATAAATGAAGAATTATATGAAATGAAAAAATTCAAACTTGTTACGATATGACACAGAAGAGTGCAAAAAAAAAAAATAATATAGATCATAACGTCAGAAGATAACTATTTCAAAAACATTGTAAGGATGTTCTTAGAAACATCTTCGAACATATTATCATATTCTAGTTCACAAAGCTATATAGCTCCGCTCTTACAACAATGCTAAAAATAATATATTATTATATTTTAAGATCATTGATTATAATCTACTCTTATTGGATCACATTATTACATGTATTATTTATGAGACACCATAACAGAATATCCATTGTGCATGGTTCCATTTTTGAAACAAAAAAAACGAGAAAGTTGCTTAGAGTATCTTGGCTTGCATAAAAGTAAACAGGAGTAGGTTCTAAGAGTGAGGTAGGTATATAAAATTCCATTAAGAAAGTGTCTCATTAATTTTTGGAACTATTTAATCAGGAGAGGCACTTATTGTGCCTTACCCACACAATATGTAGATGATTTGTTCTTATATTGAAGAAGCATGCTATTATAAAAACCTGAACATGTAATAAGATCACGTTTTTTTATTCCAACGTAGGTGTTTATAGGTGTTTAAAAATTACCAGTGGTGAAATATTCTCAGATAAGTACAGATAATAGGCCATACAATAACGCCCTCTTGTTTAATGAAAAGCGATGGTTGAAAATGAATGATTGAACTTTTTCCCTTGTAAAGATATTTTCAGTTTCAATAATCCCTTTATGGAAAAATTTCCTATTTTTTGTTTTGTGAACAGTTTTATATAATGACTCCATTGTCTACTTATTTGATGCTTGTATAATTGCTAGGTCTTGTCGCTATCAATTATATCGAGTACAAAAATGAAAGAAATCAACAAAAGATGGATTTGTGAAGACGACTCTGAAAAAAAATCAATTTTATTTAATATTTTTTCTTTTTATCTCTGAGAAATTTGTATTGTTTCATATTTAGTAATGGGCATCTTATCCTATAACTAGAAGGTTTTCTCCATCCCCTATTTCGCATTGTCTTGCCAGTTGAAATCAAATGTTTTTCCAACGATCTTGTTAATTAACTTAAGAGCGTATACACCGCACTAGACACATCAAACAGCTCAGTGGGGTTAACGTATTAATATGTACCATATACATCTCTTGTTTACTTTCCATCTCCCATTTCTTGTCTCATCTCCACGTTGTTGATCACTTCTTCAAGTTGGAATATTGCGAAGTTATATTATTGTGTCAAAGGGAATTAGTTCACGAATTAATCACTGTGTTTTGGGTGGAGGTAAACAGTCTCTCCCTTTTGTGTGTGTGTGGAACATGTCGGTTAAACAAGCGCTAAATAATGAATTGAACAAAAGGATTGAGAATGGGGTTAGCCAGGCTGCGAACGTATGGCTTATTTTCCTTTCATTTTTACTCTGAAAACTGACACAATTCGTTATTTTGCTAGGTCGGTACTTCATATAAGCGAATATTTTAGTGTTAATATATTCACAATAAGTAATATAATACTAATGATAGCAGTTTGCTCAGTTTTCAAAGTTGAATCCTATCAGTTCATATTACCAAGGTGTATTTACTTTGCCTGATTTCTCCATCTTCATTTTCGGTATAAATTAAATGGAAAGTTTAGCCTATCACCATCACCCTCCAACCAATTCAATAGGGTTAACGTTGTCTTTGGTAGTTCATTATCATGTTCTCTTCCTTTGATGGATGCTTATTTAATGATCTTGTATGGTGGTATGTAATTTATGGAAAACAGTTGAAAATTGAACAATTGAAAAAACAAAAAGCAAAATATCTATCAATAACTGTTTGATGTTAACTGTTAACTGTGGAAAAATGGTACTCCATTGGTATATCGACGAACGAATTTTGGGATTTCTCATATCTCATTTCTCTACTGACATTTCTATAACTTTGTTCTTAGTTGTACCAGATAGCATATATAACGTTGAGGAATAGTTTTTAGAATAAATTCTAGTTTTGTCGAAACTTCAAATGAAACAGGTTTCACTAATTGACACATTATATAAAGTGTCCGGAATAAAATGGTATTTTGTTAAGGTTTTGGCATTTTCTCCTTTTTGATCATTTAGAGGAAAATACATATTATTATTATTATAACGATTGTTTTCCGTGAGGAGAGCGATTTAACTTAAATTCTCAATTTTCAATGCATTTGTTTCATCCTTTTTGCCTCCCAAAGCGTTCAATTCTCTCAGAATGCTCTTTCTTCTGTTCATCTGCACATTTTCTTTCAGGTTGATTTTTGTGCACATACTTCACATGTTCGATTATGTAGCGACACTCATTGCGATCTTCGAGATTTTTTATGTTGATCTGTTGTAGATTTTTTGGAACTCTTTTGGTCACTCTAATCGGCATTTACACTCTATAATTATATCGAGTAGTTTATTCGGTATTCTGGTCTGTTTCATTCTGTAGACATGTGCATAGAACTTTGCTCGTCGTTTTCTGATTTCTTCCGATATCGTATCCGTCTTTTGATAAAGTTCATTCTGTGGTCTTTTCATCCAAATGCCGTTTCTATTGATTGATCCATAAATCCTTCTGATAAATTTCCGTTCTTGTTTTTCTATTTCTCTAATTCTTGAATGAACTACAATAACCATTGTTTCAGCTGCGTAAATTGCCCCTGGAAGAATCGTTGTGTTATAATGCCTCAATTTGGCGCCTGTCGAAATGCACATCTTATTATAGTACGCTTATGTTAGCTTATACGTCCTTTGGAGCTTGGTAATTCATTGTTCATCAGCGATTTGGTTTAAACCTGGGGACTGTTAACGTCTCCAAGGTATTCAGAATTACCGACTTGCAGAATTTAACCATTTTTTGTGATGAGAGAAGATTTGTTTTTGTTTTTCTTTCCATGTTTCCATTGATCATATATCCATTATATTCCATTGATTATAACGGTTTTTTTTTAGAGATATAGAACTTTAAATTGCAATAAAACAGCGATGGATTATTCGATTGACAAGAATTTTTTTTTATTCGATAGATAATCTTGTGGCATTTTAAATATGATTTCTGGCATATGACGGCCACGGCTGGCTCGAATGTTGTCCAATCCGGACGACCAATTTTCGATGACTTTTTCCAACATTTGTGGCCGTATATCGGCAATAACATGGCGAATATTGTCTTTTAAATGGTCAAGCGTTTGTGGCTTATCCGCATAGACCAATGACTTCATATAACTCCACAGAAAGTAGTCTAGCGGTGGTAAATCACATTATCTTGGAGGCCAATTCACAGTTCCAAAACGCGAAATTATGCGGTCACCAAACGTGTCTTTCAATAAATCGATTTTGGCACGAGCTGTGTGACATGTTGGGCCGTCTTGTTGAAATCACAGCTCCTGGACATCATGGTTGTTCAATTCAGGAATGAAAAAGTTAGTAATCATGGCTCTATACCGATCACCATTGACTGTAACGTTCTGGCCATCATCGTTTTTGAAGAAGTACGGACCAATGATTCCACCAGCCCATAAAGCGCACCAAACAGTCAGTTTTTCTGGATGTAACGGTGTTTTGACATACACTTGAGGATTATCTTCACACCAAATGCGGCAGTTTCGTTTGTTGAAGTAGCCATTCAACCAGAAGTGCGCTTCATCGATAAACAAAATTCGCTTATGCAAATCGGGAACAACAGCAATCTCGTTTTGGGCCCATTCGACGAATCTATGCCTTGCTTGATGATCGTGAGTCTATTCATGGTGAATTGCCAAAGCAAACTGAGAAAAATCACTTCTCAGCTGGTAAATCAGTCGCCAGTTGGCATTAGTTCAACACTAATGCCAACTTA